>JAQQSE010000129.1:0-1364335 GCA_035772565.1 Antheraea assamensis
AATACTTGAAAGTTATGCAGGTGGATAATAAAATACTTAATTTTGAGGCCGCTGGAATCTATAATTACAATATATAAAACAAATAATTTTCGTATCTTTGCTGTACCTTTATTTAAGTAAGTAATGAATTTAATAACATTTTCATGGAGTTCCGATCCAGTAGCCATCACGTAGGACGTGTCCGATGCGCACCAGATGTTGTTTCGTGAACTAATAAATTGTCGTTTAGGTGGCAGTACTATCGAGTGATTCATCGCTTAATATATTGTGTTTTTGAACTTCAATTACTTTGTTTTTTGAACTTCAATTACTTCCGAGAACGCACCTGTTAAAGTGTTTTGTGCGATTGTTTGTGTGATCGTAAACCGCACTTTTTAGTGCGACCCGCGTGTTAACGTTAACTGTGACAACAAGTGCGTGGAGCGTTCCGAGAATTCGTTTTTGCGCACCCTCTTTTGTTTTGTCGTCGTTTTTCCGTTAAACCACGGCATGGCGTCACTACAGGAACAGTTCGATAGGCTGCGATATCTTGTCGCTACTCGCGCCCCATCGTTATTCACGGAATTCGTTAACGTCATCGGATAATATTATGTGCGTTCCCCGTCTAGCAACCACGATTTCTTTCGCGTCATTGGCGCCACCTTTATTCCAGGAGATACCGGTAGATACAGGAGTATTTGAAGTTCCCATGTCGAGCTCTAGCCCTGATTCTGACATGGAGCTTGATACCAGCGTGACCCCCGCAATCACGAACGATGATTTTACAAACTTAAGCCGAAAGCGGCAACTGCCCGTTACCGTCACGTCACACGCCTCAGATTCAGAATCGGGTACGGAAGTCCCGATAACTATGATACTACTAGTAGAGGGCGTAATTGCATCCGTCTCATCTCACATGCGTGCTGGCTTAGGTAGCTTCCAAGCCCATGCTACGCGTTTTGTAGCTGAGGCTAAGAAGCCCCGCACCCCGCCCCCGTTACTATACAAGACAAGTCATCCACAATATCTACTTGGTTAAACGAAAAGAATATCCGGTACACATCCACCTTGAATACTCCCACAGGTATTCAAGTAAAAGTCTCGTCCACCACTGACCACCGTGTAAGCTTACTTCTCTTCTCCCAGAGAGGAAGCTCGCTTATTTCACTTTCGCGCTCGAGGAAGGGCGCCTCCTTCGCGCCGTAGTTAGACGTGTTCCGGTCGAGATATCGACCGATGACTTCTCAGGCTCCCTTAAGGAGCAAGACTTTCCTTCCGCGAGTTACTAGGAACCTTATTATCCTGGTACGCCTGCGGCACAAGAGGTAAGGCCATTTTCGCCTCAACCTCTGTCTGGGTGTCACCGGCATCACCGTTGAAACCCCCTTGCATTCCCATACTCCGTCGCAGTGCCATAACTGTCACAGTTTATAGTCACTCAGCATGCAAACTACCATCTTTGTCCCAGGTGCGTTAAGTGCTTAGAGTTAAGTGCTTAGACCACCCTACGAAGGAGTGCGCACGCACTCCCGACACTCTCGAGCCTACGAGCCACGTCCTCTGAGGTAACGTGGGTCACCTTGCGAGCTATGGCAAGTCCCCCACGCGCTGCGCACACAACGTCCCCACCAAGCGAGACAAGCCGAAGCTCTCAATCCGTGGAGGCCTTCCCTGACTTGCCGGTACCTCCTGTATCCCGGTAGCGCCGGTTCCCACGCCACGCGAGGCACCCTCTGTGCCCTCGCCCTCCAGTCCTGGGGGCCTCCGTAGCCCACTGGGCTTTAGGCATAACCTCAGGTTCTCAAGCCTCAGACGCAGCCCCAGCCACAGAGAGCGACTGCCTACCCTGGCCGTCCACGTTTTCTCAATCATCAGTCACGCATCGATTGGCTGACACAGGTCCTGCTTGAACACGATATTGAGGAGATCGTCGCGTTCAATAAAATAATAATAGTAATAGGGACATTGGCTTCCTTAACGTGCTCTCTTCATTCCCAGCATCGATTGCTGACAAGGTCCTGCTTGACACGATATTGAGGAGATCGTCGCGTTCAATAAAATAATTAATAGTAATAGGGACATTGGCTTCCTTAACGTGCTCTCTTCATTCCCAGGCGTTGTCGTGATGACAGGACGCCTCGCCCCGCGCCTCCGTAAATAGTATAATAAAACTCGCATGCGTTTAAATAGAATAAAACCACGCGGTCTTTGTATTTTGTTTCTTAACGCGAGAAGTCTCCATACAGAACGCGACTTAGTAACCGATTTTTTACGCGATAGACAAATAGATATTTCTTTATAGTTTAGGAAACACTACCTACAAAACCGAAAATGGGCAATCACCGGATCGCGAATTATAATATAGTCAGAAACGATCGTATCACCCGCGGGGCGGCACTTTATTTTATTATAAATGTTCGTTGTACTGTATGCCGATAGAGACGCCCGTTCTTTCTAATATGGAAGTGTCAGTGTGAAGGTATCTATAGCATATCTTTCACCGAATAGAGAGCTTCTCAAGTCCCACTTAGAGGCGATGTTCGCGCGAGGAAACTCGGTCATCATAGTCGGGGACCTCAACAGTGGAAACGTTTTCTGGACAGTCCGAGTACTTCTCGCAACGGGCAAATTCTCGACGAGCAAGGTAGCGATCTCGTTTTTGACATCGTAGCCCCGCTGGAACCACTCAATATTCGAATCACTGTCGTCCGACACTAATAGATGTAGCACTTTTAAAGAATGTCACGCTTCCGATACTGCTCATACAAGTCGTACATGATTTGAATTCAGACCACCACCCCGTGATATAACAGCTAGGTTCGAATTCCCATATCGAGGGTCAGCCCGCGTGCGTAGCTGATTACGCGAAGCTCAGTAGATATTTAAAAGATAATCCCTCCTCGGATAGCTACATAGAATCTTGGGCGCGTTGGTGTCTAAAGCCGACGCGGAACAGACTATCGATTCCCTGGTTGACTTTGTTCAGACCGCCGTTAGGGAAACCTCGAAAGAGGTACAAGCGGTGAACGATCGTCGCTCTATACTCCTCGACAACGTGAGAGCGTTGATCATGGAAAAGAATGCCATGACTCAAGCCTATGACACTTACCCGTCTGTAAATTATCGTGATCGGTTACGTTCGTTACGTAAACTAGTTAGATCTCGTATTTCAGAAATCTGAGCCGCCAGGTGGGACAACCTTCTGGAGGAGATCCAGCCGTCCCACGTGACGTATTGGATAATAGTACGTAGATTCAAATCAGATCTTAATGCACCCATGCTCCCGTTAGAATATAGTCCTGGATTTCCTCCCACGTTCGAAAGTATCGACAAAGCGGAATATCTTACCGCGAATTTAGAGGAGTAATGTTCTCCGAACACTGCTAACACCGACCCTGTCCATATCGGATCGAACGAACACCCGTTAGAACGTTCTCTCACGTCTCTTTGAGCGGATACCGTAACCCCGGTTAGTTTCGATGAAGTGTCGGCCGCCATCAAGCGTTTCAAGCTTAGATAATCCCCAGGTCCTGATGGGGTCCTTCTTGACCACATCATAGTTCCCCTGGTCTGTATCTTCAATACGGCAATTTCTCGCTAAGCACTCATATACGAATCAAGTACACCACCTCACGGAGTACATTTTTTCTAAATTTAACGAAAATCCACGAAAAAAGGTCACCCCGCATAAACCTATACCGAAACGCAATATAGCAGTCTTTTTCGATGTCGCCAAGGCCTTCGATAAGGTCTGGCACACCGGTCCCCGGGGATCGAATTAGGTTGCTATTCTGATGATACAGTTATATACGCTGCCAGTTGGTGGCCGGACTTTCTTAGAAATTGAATCAATCGGGCCATCGTCACACTCCGTGAATGGTATCGTCAATGGAGAAGTAGAGTTCAATCCTGAAAAAGCATCGCGATATTTTTCGACCCCGTAAATCGTCCGGGACCTAAGAATCTAAAGCTCCTCAGGCAATACGAAACCGAGACTTCATTGGGCCCTTAAGGTCATATATCTCGGAGTTACATTAGATAGGCACCTATCTTTTAAAGCATATGTAGAAAGAGTGCGAAACAAAACCGCAATGGTTTGGGTCGTTTACATCCGTTAATATGCTCAAAAAGTAAAATATCCCTCAGACATAAGGACTACCTTGTATAAGATGTGTATTCATCCTATTCTGACATATAGCTGTCCTGTTCTCGCGCATATGTCAAGGTATAACTTTGAAATATTACAAAAGCTATAGAACTGTTTTCTACGTAAAGCGGTGGGTACCCCGTAATACATCCGGAGAGTCAACCTCCATAACCTGGAGATGCCGTCTATTTGGGAGTACGTCAAAACACTCACAACTAGTTTTTTCGATAGCGCTATGTATCATCCCAGTTCGTTAGGTGGTATCCGCCGCAACTTATAACACCGTACCCGACGCGTCGCGGTGCAAAGACGTCCGCGATTTATTTTCACTGATCCTCCTGAAAAAATTTCGTTAGCTAATTTTCAGTACCCTTACGTCCCTCGAAACAGAGCGTGTGCGTGCTCATGTCCAAGTAATCACATATAGTGAATTTTGCCCCAGCACACATACCTAGGCCTCCCTCAGCAGCTGCCTCAAGCCGAGGTCTGATTCTCCGGAATGGTGCCCTCGAGCACGTTGCTTGCGCAAATATAGTGACACTGAATAAATTTTCAAACACTAGTTATTACAACACAACACAGATCACCCCACACACGTGCACATACACACATGTAGGTACACATATTGCTTGGATTTGTTTTTATCCCTTTTTCGAACGGAGTTAGTTTACATTAATTTACTAGTCAGTTTTAATAGTCAGATATAGAGCATGGTACACGTCTATATTTCACAAATTCATATTTATATGAAATAACAGTTAGCTTAGTTCGACTCGGGATATTCGGTGACAATTCAAGACCAGGCGCACCGTGCGCCCCTGTGATGGTTGCCTATATAAAATCAGGTGAGTGCCTTTAGCGCTCCCTTAGTTGTCCGATAAAACTGTAGAGGCCTTGCCAGACCAACAGTGTAGTCAGTTCGAAAAGAAACAACACTTTTCATTGACGATTATAATATTTTCCTACATCTTATATGATACAGCTACGCTCTGAGATTTTAGTATACTGAAACAAACAAATGTTAAATTGATGTAAGTAAAAAAAAATCGGACTACTTATATATTATTGAAATTTATGATACATAATTTATAAGTTTTATTTGCTTTGCTGCACAACTTGTTTTGTTTCACAACACTATCAATATCAATACACATAGTAACGTTTAAATTTAGGGAATATTAAGTAAAAGTTTTATCTAACAGTAAATAGATTTGGGAATAGACTTTGTGCAATCACATATAATCATTACTTTTAGTAAACAACGTAGTCATAGGTACTTACTAAATAACAAATTATAATAAAACACGCGGAGCTGACTCATCACTCTCATCACTCGCGTATTCAAATACCACGTCAGTGAGTACTTCGAAGGAAAATGTCCTGCTGAAACTATAGCAATGTGGCAGCTCATTTTATAAGTTCGCCAGGTTAGCTTCTCGTTTCAGTTTGAAAATATTTTTTCGAAGCTAACTAATTTATTAGCCTCATAGGCCTTCACGGCTTTACTAAAACAGTTTCAAAATCTTTACCAAGTCTCTATGAGTGTGGTGTGGCAGACGCACTATATATTTAAAGTATTTATGCTTTTGAACACATTAATATTTATTATCAGTCAATATTGTGGTTACAAGGTAAATCCTTTAAAAGTCAAGAGAATGTATTAATTTTTTTTTGGCATATATAATCAAAGTAAGTGGATAGTAATTAGATAAGAATCTGAAATGTCTGAGTGACTTTCTGAAATGATTTTTCTAAGTTTAGTTTTATGCAAATAATTAATTACGTACATCGTATATTTTTCAATGTTTAGGGTTCACAGTTTGAAATAACGTCTACAATATTTTTTAGATATTTGACGCTACTTACAAATTTGTCCTCAAACATATAAGAAAAGTTGTAAAAGTAAAAATGAAGTTTATTTAAAAATTACTTCAATAAATTTAAGTCTAAAATTTTGTTTTTAATGAAACATATTGCATATAAACAACTATTAAAGAACAAAGCGTTTATCTGTGTTTTTTAGCTCCTCTGAATTATCAAAGCAAAAGATTGTGATACGGTTTTCACTAATATTTGAAATATTATATGTATATTATATTCATACAAATCAATGATCTATTTCATAAAGGTAACCAAAAAGTGAACATTTTTATCTTTTACAAATTATTATAAAGTAATTTGTTATCATCAGCCTGTAAAAGACACACTACAAGGCGAATGGCTTCATTCTGATTGAAGGCATGGCCACAATCACTACGCCAGCCCACGATGTATTGGTGATTTTAATTAAACTCTGAGAAATCCATAGTTCTATGTTTTCCACATACAGAGGTACTAAAAGAACATTTCTCAGATTCAGATATCCCCACGATGTTTTCCTTCACAGTTAACCGATAGTGTCACCAATTTGAATGAGTAATTGTTCGTGAATTCAGAAAAAATTCATTGGTATATGCCGGATTTGCCGGACATCGGATTGGTATTCCACTGGTCAAACCACTCGACCACCACAACGCATTTTATACTTTTTTTTGTGTATGTTGTATTTGATAATTAAATAAATGAATCCTTATCCAATTATGTATATCTAGGTAACTAAATATAACTGGTATATATTGGTATAGAATGTTTAAATTGTCCATCTTGGCATATTGTTTGCATGAATGACTTAGAAGATATGATAATTTTAAAATTATGCATAACTAAATTAGTATTGGGTGAAGGTTACTACAAAACTTGTATGTCTTTGGTAATCTATAAATATTGCGTACTTATAATTCATCGTTAGTACATTATGCCTGTGCAAAACTGGGGTATTTATTAAGTCTTAAATATGTTACAAGTAAGAAAATAATCGAATTATTAAGGTAGAATTTCCCGCGGCTTGTTAAATTAAATTTCGCGCCAACCGTCTAGTTAGCTAACGGTCGCGAAGGCATGGCTTATCGCGGCTATATCTTGTTGGTGACGTAATTACGTTAAAAGAATTTTACTTTGATAGTATGAATGAAGTCTACACGTTGTGTTGACTAAAGCAGCTATACGTGATGTATCAGTTAAAATAAACATTGTGACGGATACGCACTATAGTTTTTTCAGAAATCATTGACGTCTAGATTAGATTAGATTAGACTAGATTAGATTCAAAAAGTTATTTGATGTTTAATATATTTTTTAATTATAATGAAAATAAAACAACACCGTTTTGTTATCAAAATAATATACAACTAGGTTTTGATTCCGGCTTCGTCAATCTTAAAGTAGATTTGATTTATCCTTCAGCAACAATACTTTTTTCGGGACAAAATTTACCATATGTCCTTTTCTGTACTCCTGTTAATGAGTATGCAAAATATCCTGGTAATCGATTGAGCCGTTTAGGCGTGAAAACATAACGAACGAACAAACTCACCGTCACATTTATAATGCTAGTAAAAATAAGGAAGTAAAGATTAGGAATTTTTCATAATTTATTGTGATACTACGATTCCAGAGATTTAAAATTACGAAAACACAAATAAAATTATGTGTGCAAAAATAATTAAGAAGCTTCTTTAAACTCGATGAGCTGTAATTATCAAAGCATAAAAAATCTGTTATACACCTGTGATGCACATGTTAGTATATTTTATCGAAAAGATGTTGGTGTAGATACCCGTATAAATGAAAGTCTTCTATTATGTTATGTGTCCATACTAATTTTCGAATCAGCTGAATTGATTGCGATGAGACCAAAATGAAAACTTTAAAGTAGTGATATATGTGTGGGTAAAGCAACAACGATAAAATTAAGGAAAGAAAGTTTATAATCTGTATCAGAATCAGAAGACTTAAATAGTAAGGTAAAATTTCAATCAGAAAAAGAAGTCCGCTCATGAATCCATATAACACTCATGACACAAAAGACATTGTTACAACATTTCAACATAGTAATTATAAATTACTATCTATTTCTATGAATATAAAAATATATTTTATATAAATATAATATACATATATAATACATTAAACTATTTGAAATAAATTATTAAAAAGATACTGAAAACCGTATCGAAAAGTGACATTGTTTTATAATATTTCAATATTATTTATAGATATAATTTTTTTTTTGTTTTGGAACTGGCTGCACTGTTCGTTTGGTAAGGCCGCTACAGTTTCACCGGACTACGGGAATAATGTATTAAAATCCAATACATAGTTTATTAGCACTCACAGACACAGAGACGACTCGAGAAACGTCTTTATTCTGTAATATTTATTTTAGATCGCAATGCGTTCAAAAATAATATTTTATCAATTAGACACACTGACTCTATATCAATTTGATATTTTTCTGTAGCCCATTACATTTGAAGCGCATTTATTGACTTGTTTATTACGAAAAAATAGTAGAATTCAAAATTTACTAAAAAAGTAATTTCCTATCAGCTATAAGTAAATATTACTAAAGAAATATTTAATTACTATCCGCTATCAATAGAAATTATCTTTGTTGCTTCAAACAATAAAGTCTAAGTCTAAGAATGTTTTGCATATATCGGTCATATCGTTACGTAATAATAGGCACAGCTGAAAGTGAGGTGAATAAACTTCGACCATTACAAAACCGTTGGCTTGTCTTTGGCGCTCACTGGCAAGGGAAGGCCCGCTCCTGGCCGCACCACAGCGATAATGTTTTGGCGGGAATTGCTTGCTGAATTATACCTCATGTTATTAAAATTCAATACTTTGAAAAGTTTTTAAAACCATTACTGGTTATGTTCATGTTCTAAAAAATAATATTCTATTATTAAACGTAACGTACGTCTAGGTAATTTAAAACTCAAAATGTTAAGAATTTGTTCAGTTACATTATGACGTCATACCGATTAACCGTCGAATTACTCGGCACAAGGGGCATGAAAGCGGCAGAGGCGGGAAGGACAAAAGATGCGCTTGTTCTGTTTAGGCGCGAAAGACTGTTTAGATATATTATGAAATATTCGGTTGATTACTCACTACCAAATATCTTTACTTTTATAAAGTGTTTATTGTTATTGGTAATCGGGTCCGAATATACGTCTAAGCTTAGACATATTGATGCATGTAACATATTTTTATAAGAGTATCTCAATCAGAATGATGTCAGTTTTAATATTTATTACATTGCTACTTGGGTGCAATGAAGAAATATAACATTATTGTAGTACAATTTTATTTATGAAAACAGATTATTCAATGCGTCATGCGTTCAAACAAAGCTTTTTTAAATATCAGTATCTAGTTTCGTTTTAGTTTTTTTGTCTATACAATGTTTAAAACATTAAAAACCTAATATAACTATCGATAATAATCACACTATTCATAGACCAATGAAGTTTGAAATACGTTATAATTGCTCATTTTTATTTCTTTTATAATTACTAATTAAACATTAATTCTAACAAACCTAAGCCTGTACAAAATTAAAGAGAATGTTATCAAATGAATTACGTAATGTTAAGCAACACATTACATCTTATCAATCTCAATGTCTATTTATCTATCGTTACAATTTAACGTACAATATAAAATTAACTACGAGATCCCATGACGGAATATTTGAGAAGTGTTTACATTAATTGTTATAAAATAATGATACTACGGTGTAATTAACACATAGCTCTTATTAGCATTACGGTTAAATTACGATGTAATAATCTACCAGTTATAGTGTTTTATCCATAACTCCGCGATTGCGTCATCAAGCAACGTTACATCACCCTGTCATATTTACGCGGGTAAAATTTTTTGATTAGCATGTTGTGAGGTTCTCTGGGGTACTTATATACCCGCATATATATTGCGAAGTTTCTCTCTGGAAAATGTCTAGAATATCTCAGCGGTTAGTATAAATATACTACAGGGGCAGGTTTTATTTCAATTGTATTGATAAACATTGCAAATATTATTAAAATTAGTTATTTATAATGAACTTCAAGCTTAATCAGTTTTATGTACAAAATAATCTCATCCCTAGGTTAGCGCCATTATTGATCGTATTGTGCGCGTGAAATAATTTCACGAGACTAATATCAACGGTTTCTACACACGTGTTGATTAAAACTTGCATGTCATGGTGAGTACAAATAAATATCGTTCCGGCATACGTTTTTGAGTTTGTTCAGAAACTTTTGACGTGACCTTGACACTGGATTTAAAAAATTATTTTAAGCTTAATATTATCTTTTAATTACAATGAAAGAAAAAAAAATATGGTTTTACCATAAAACTTATATATGTTTATTTTCATAAATTTCAATACTAATAGTATATTTGTAAAGCTCATACTATTAAATATACAAAACTGAATTTTAATCAGTTTTTTATTATAATTTTAATAATTCTCACATATAAAAACTCATTGTATTGTTACGTCATGATTATCGCATTTTGGTATCAGCTGCAGTGTTTGTTGTAATCAAGCAGAGCTATAGATATAAATATTTGACTGGAGTCGCGACCAATATGCAAATGTTGATAAACCGATCATAGCGAATTGTTGTAGTTAATCGTAACTGCTACCTTATAAATATGTTTACTTATGTAAATTTTATATCTGTGTTATATTTTTCTTGCATTAAAATATAGGCATATCTCTAACGCTATCTTTTAATTATTAAGCTTCTTGAGTTATATCTAAATAACATAGAACAAAAATGTTTATCTTGAAACGCTTACAGAAAGTTTGCGAAGGTATATGTCTATCACCCAAAGATAACCTTAATACTTATAAAAAAATATTAAGGTTATTAGTACAACAATATTTTGAACATAGTAATTAATTCTTATTGAATAATCCAATTATTGTCAATTGCATCGCATAATTTTCTATGATTATCTTATAAGATATGACAGGTTTAGTATTACAGGATACAAAAAAAATGTTTCGTAAAGATATAACTGTACAAGACAAAAATGCAATTAAACAAATTAGAAAAACCGTTCACAATCTATCCAGCAACGAAGAAGGTAACAAAGAGAAAGAAACTTTTTCACGCATAGCAACTCACGGGTAGTAGCCAATATGTATATAAATCTATTTATTGGTTTTATAACAGTTATACCATACATTTCATTATCGTTATATTCATTACCATTTCGTACCAATTATCAGTAACTTTCCTAGAGATAATTAAGTACACATATATCTTAACAACATGAAGTAAACTGAGTAGTATTAATGTCTAGCGCATAACGACAAGGAACACCCTGCACAGCAACGTATTTCCCGCCAACACGTTATACCATGTCCGTTGCCCTGCTCCCGCGCAATGCCTCCCGCCCCCCGCTCCCCTCGGCCTTTGTCGCCACCCGCAACATGAACGATCGTTATTTTCAGTTGATATCGACATTACATCATAAGCGTTTACCGAGACGAGTGTTCAATGACCCGAATACATTCCGTTATACCAATGACATAATAAAATGGCCGAACTATGCACTACGGTTCTGTTGTCAGCTTATCAGTTACTTTAGAATAATTCGAAATATGTACATATACATGATATTGAATTACTTAATTTAGTAAATTCTGGATTCCACAGGTGATAATTATATATTAATATTTTGAGGCCTTCTTTAATCTATAAATACAACATTTAAAACAAAGTCATTTTTCGTATCTTTGTTGTACCTTTATTTGTATAGTACGTACCAAATTTTAATACACTTTTAACTGACGATTACAATATTACTTCTGCATCTTGTATGATACAGCTAAGCACTGAGATTTCAGTATATTTGTATAGTTTTACGTACTAAATAGGCAATGTTATAATTAAATTTTAAGTAATTGATTCGTACAAAATAACACAACTGTTTTCATTACGTTTTGTCGTAAGAAACATTCCTAGTACAATAATTGACCGAAAAGTTTAGTGCGTGTTCATAATATTTTCAGTAATGTTTCTTTAGATTTGATATATGAATATACTAGAATTAGCCCATGGCTTTGCGCGCTTTTTTATGCAAAAAATATTTTTGACTCGTTGTTTTATCTCATTAAAATATGGGTTCATTCAATTATTTCCGAGATATTAGTACTCAGTTTATAGATTATCATTTTTGAAATGACATATAATTCCAGTGTACAAAATTAATTTAAAATCTGTACAGTGAATGAAATTGCATTTTTATTTATGATCATCATTATAAAAATAGTTAAAAAAATAGAATTACTATTATTCATGTTTGTACAGATTATACTACTTTTTAATTTAACAGGCGTAACATTATTGGCTGCCGTTAAAAAAAACATTGCGAGGAAATCGGTACGTAAGGAATGTTGAGGAAAAGGAATAATGGAATGAATAAGAAATGTGAATTTCTCTATGCTTAACACAACTCTACGTCGTGGGTTGGTAGGGTGCTCACGTGTATACCATCCTTTGGATAGAGGCTTATGACCTTGCATCGGTTTACTTATATGCAGATGTGATATCATTGTACAAAAGTTTATTAAATAGATTTAGAATATTGCTTTACCGATTTCTGTATTCATTTATAATTCTTCTTCGTTATTATTAAAAAATGATATTAGATTCTCATGTGATTTCATTGGAATTGATTTAGCCGTATTTTTAACTCCGGGAATACTAACAGATAGTTAATTATATTTTTTACGTTATATTTTATCAGTGGCCTTTATAACAGGTATCTACGAAATAAGTTTCCAAATAAATGAATTGTAAACTCTGAATTTCGACCATTACAAAGATTTAAAATTACGAAAACACAAAAAAAGTTATGTGTGTAAAAATAGTTAAGAAGCTTCTTTAAACTCGTTGAGCTATAATTATCAAAGCGTAAAAAACAAATCTAAATCGGTCTCACACTTGTGATACACATATTAATATATTTCACCTATAAGATGTCGGTGTAGATACTCGTATAAATAAAAGTGTCTGTTATGTGTTCACCCTAATTTTCGAATCTGCTGAAAAGATTTCGATAAGACGTGAAATAAAAATTTTGAATAAGTATTCATGATATCTGTGTGGACACAGCATGAATTATCCATATAAGACGAGTAGTTCTCATGAAACAAAAAAACGTTGTTACATCATTTCAACATATGATTGTCTAAGTCCAAGATTCTATTGCATAGATCGGTCATATCATTACGTAATAATAGGCACAGCTGAATGTGAGGTGAATAAACTTTGACCGTTACAAAACCGTTGGCTTGTCCTTAGCGCTCACTGGCAAGGGCAAGGGGGGGCGGAGCCGGGCCGCTTCACAGCGGTAATGTTTTGGCGGGAGTTGCTTGCTGAATTATACCTCATGTTATTTAAATTCAATACTTTGAAAAGTTTTTAAAACCATTACTGATTATGTTAATGTTCTAAAAAATAGTATTCTATTATTTAACGTAATGTACGTCTAGGTAATTTAAAACTCAAATGTTAAGAATTTGTTCGGTTATATTATGACGTCATAAACGCAACTGTTTCACCGTTGAATTACTAGGCACAAGGGGGTATGAAAGCGGCGGAGGTGGGCAGGACAAAAAATACGCTTGTTCTGTTTAGGCGCGAATGACGGTTACAAACTATTATGAAATATTTCGTTGATTAACATTACCAGACATCTTTTTTTTATGAAGTGACTATTGTATTGGTAATCAAGTCCGAACATACGACTAAGCTTAGACATATTGATGCATTTACATATTTTGATAAGAGTTTATCTCAATCAGAACGACGTCAATTTTAATATATATGACATTGATATTGGTATACAACGATGAAAGACAACATTATTTTATTTCAATTTTGTAACAATGTAATGTGATGTAAATGTAACACAAAACATTTATAAATATTAATATCTAGTTTCGTTTTAGTGTTTCATCTATACAATATTTAAAAGAGTAAAAACTTAATATAACTGTGTTTTATCCATAACTCCGCGATTGCGTCATCGAGCAACGTTACGTCACCTTATCATATTTACGCGGGTAAAATTTTTTGATTAGCATGTTTTGAGGTTCTGTGAGGTACTTATATACCGTATGCAGGTATACATTGCAAACTTTCTCTTTAGGAAATATCAAAAATATCACAGTGGTTAGTATAAATAGACTACCCATACATTGGCTTTGTTCAAATTGTATTGAGAAACGATGCAAACATTTTCAAAATTAGTCATTTATAACGAACTTCAAGTTTAATTGGTTTAAAGTACCAAATAATCTCGTCCCTACGTTTGCGGCATTATTGGTCGTATTGTTAGTATTACGTAATTACCTTAAAATAATTTTATGAGACTAACATCAACGGTTTCTACACACGTGTTGATTAAAACCTGCATGTGATGGTGAGTATAAATAAATATCGTTCCGGCATGCGTTTTTGAGTTTGTGAAGATACTTTTGACGTGACCTTGACACTAGGTGTAAAAAAATATTTTAAGTGTAATATTGTCTTTTAACTACAATGAAAAAAAAAACAATATGGTTTCGCCATAAAACTTACACGTGGTTTTTCTATAAATTACAATACTAATAGTATATTTGTAAAACTTAAACTATAAAATTTGTAAAAAATCATTTTAATTAGTTTTTTTATTATAATTTAAATAATTAGGTGATACAACTTTTTTATAGAAAGAGGATTGATACGCTAGAAGTATCGCATTTTGATATCAGCTGCAGTGTTTGTAGTAATCAAGAAGAGCAATAGATATAAATATATGACTGGGGGCGCGACCACTATGCAAATGTTGCTAAACCGATCATAACGAATTGTTGTAGTTAATCGTAACTGATACCTTATAAATATGGTTGCTTATGTTAATTTTATATTTGTGTATTGTTTTTCTCAGATTTAAAAATAAAGATAAAAAAATAATAGACATGTCTTTTATGTTATCTTTAAATGATTAAGCTTCTTGAATTATATCTAAATAACACGGTACAAGATTATTTACCTAGAAGCGCTTACAGAAAGTTCACGATGGTATGTCTATCACCTAAAGATAACCCACCGTAACCATTTCGTCTTAAATGTATTATTAGCAAATAATGGAGTATTTTCGATGTGATTCCAGCCGATAATATAGATAATTCTTATCTCGTTAAATATTATAGTTATGTGGGGTATGTAATTTATTATAACATAATTGCCAATCGCAGCATATAATTATCAATTATTATCTTGTAAGATATCCGGATTTAATATTTCACGCTACAGAAAAATTGTTTGTATATAGATATTTACGGAACGTGTTTGAGTTTATTGAACTATAAATATCGAAGTGTACAAAATGAATCAAAATCCTTTAGATAGTTGTGATGCACGTTGAGTCGCGTCGTCGCGAGTAGTTAATATGAATAAAATTAAAATCATCATTATTTGCCTACTGGAATCTCTTAAACTATTTTCAAATTTGTGTATATACTCTTTATCATTACGTTTTAGCATATGAGCCAAGTAACAGTAATAAAATTGAACAGAGGTAACTTGAAATGAGTAAAATTGTTAAATAGTAATGACAATGCTACAGAAGGAGGTGTGTCATACTTACAAATGTGTTTGAAAGATCATTTATGTAGCTGTACATCTTCTTATAATTTTAAATTTCTTTGATATCATAAATAAACCGCCCGGTGCCGCAAGTAGCAGCTAGTTACCAATATAATTAATATTCGATAATAATTCAATGTTATAGTTATTTTGGGTATTAAAAAAATGAAAATAATTGTCAAATGCAGCGTACAACTTTCTGGGACTGTTTTATAAGAGGTGACAGTTTTAATATTACACGATACTAAAAAAAATCTGTAAAGATATCTAAGCTTTTTTATTTTGCCGAAATATAATTATCAATGTGTAAAATGGATCTCAATCACTTACTCTTATTATCCACACATTTATAAATTAAAGAAAAGCAATATTGTAACGGGTTACTAGTATAAATAAAATTAAAGTATCTATTGTTCGTTCACTCTACTATTCGAATCGACTGTACTTATTTCGAGACTTAAAATAAAAAGACTTTTCCATGCATTATCTATATATTTTATCATCGTGTCTTTCCGTAGGGGATAAGCAACTATAATTAAATTGTACACGGCTAGTTTAAAATTAATAAAAGTGTTAAGAGTTCAAAATGGTAAAGATAAAAATACAATTATAAAATCGATCACAATCGATGAAGACACGACGAAGGTAACAAAGAGAAAAAACATTTACACGAAATACAAGTCGCGGGTACTAGCTAGTATGTATATAAATCTATTTACTGGTTTCATACCAATTAAAATGAGCTATTTCGTACAAATCATTTACTTAACATGTAATTATAACATTGTTTATTTAACTCGTAAAAAGTCAAACAAATATACTAAAATCTCAGTAATTAACTGTATCGTAATAACAGAAGGAGAAATGATATAGTCGATAATGAAAACTGTATTATTTTACAATTAAACTTTAAATCTACAAATAAAGTTACAACAAAACGTACCAAAAATTAATTTGCTTTGTATATAATATTTATGTATTGTAGCGGATCCTATATTTTTTTTGTCACCTGCATACCATTGACAGCGGAATCCATTATTTATAGAATAAGTAATTTTTTGTCACCTATATATAAACATTTCAAATTATTGTAAAGAAACTGTATAATTTTGTAACAATTCAAATAAATTACAACTTATATTTATTAATTAAATGATAAAGTGATAGTTCCAGAACGTAGTTCATAGTTCGGTCACATTATTATGTCATAGGTACAACGTAATGTGATAAGGCCATCGAACCCTCGTCGCGATAAACGCGTTTAATATTATGCCGACCCGAAACAAAAATATCGAGCGGCGCTGTGGAAGGCGGCTACGGGAGGGAGGTGAAGGAGGCACTGCGCGGGAGCACATTGCGCGGGCGCACAGTGACGTGACCTTGAATTATATGTGATCACGAATTATGCTTGATATTAAGAGACTTCTAATTTTATTATGTGTTGTAAGATATGTGTGTACTTAATAATCTGTAGGAGTATTACTAATAATTTTATAAACTATGAATGTGTAATGAAATAATTGTCATGTACAAAATATCATGAAGAAATCTATTTCTTCGAGAAATAATTAAGAATTCTATATTTATAACATCCAATAGTATTAATAGCCTAATAATTTTGGAATGATAGCGATACTTTATGGGTACAAAATTATTATGATCCACTTAATTTATTCATTCTTATAATTTTTGGTATATCGTATTTTTTTCCTTTGAATCCGTTGAACTTATAAAGTACCTTGAAATGAACAGTGTTTCTCATTTCGAATAATGAAAAAGAAGAATAGACCTACATTACAATTATAAGACGTAATCGACTTAAATGACTTGGCAAAAATTTAAAGTGTGCCGATAGTGTACTTTGCACTATCTGGCAACGTCGCGATTTCTCAGGACGTTTGAAACGGCCAACTACAAAAGTTACGAATTACGACGTGCGCGCTGCGTTTTTGCCCACGAAAGTGCACGGAAATACGAAAATATACTCTACAGGCACATGCGAGTGAAAACGACGACCAATTTTATTTTTTAATTTTAACATATTTGGAATCAGCAGAGCGCGGCGAACACGATAAAATGTGTCTCCCCTCCTGCGTCCATATATGGGACGTCCGATGCAGATGGACGCAATACTCAATGCAATTTTGGCCATACAAGACGCACGTCAGTTAATGGTCTATATATATATATATATATATATATATATATATATATATATATGTTATAGGGGGCAAACGAACAGGTGGGTCACCTGATGGTAACTGATCACCGCCGTCCATAGACACTAGCAACACCAGGGTAGTCGCAAGTACAAGAGCTGGCAGTTAATAATGGACTCCATTATTTTGTAAACCAAGGAAGTGATGGCTATTGGTCGATAGTTCGACGGCGCTGAGCGTTCACCTTTTTTGGGGATAGGGTGCACATAAGCAGACTTCCAAGATACTACATACTTTATACTACAAACTATAATACAAGATAGATAAACGAATTCAGAATCTACTCCTTTTTGAAGTCGGTCGGTCCGCTTTGAAATCATGAACGAAAATATATATATTTTTTTTTTTCAACGACTCATTTCCTTTAATTTGATTGAAACCTTCGACATCTACTAATTTTAAAATAATCTCTTAATAAACGGAATTCGGGTCTATATAAAGAAAATCTATATAATTAAGAAAAGAGCGTATCAAAGCAGTTAAATCGTGTTTATGCCAAAAGGAAGAATAAAAAATACTTTTATGGCTTTGTTTTTCTTTTAAATTTTAGACCTTTCTACTGTTTCCATTATAAATATTTTTTTTTTCCAATTTACTATTTTTTCCTCTTATATATATATTCTAAAATTTACTAAAATTAGGTGAAAAATATTGGCAGCCCAAATGATGTATTACTCACCAACGAGCTCGAAGCCCTCATGATACTTTTTGTCTGCTCTGAATATAGCCGTAAGTGCGTGATTACGCATAATACAGTCAAGAGTTTAATACAAAACAAAGTAAAAATATGATTATAAGAATCTAATATTGGTATTTATTTATCCTTAAATTGTCTCAATGTTATACATACATTATAATACGTATTTGTATCAAAATTTGTGTTCTGAGCAGCTATATTCACAGCGGTCACAATAGTTTCCCACAGACTGTATCAATATAGATGCCACGAGCCATGACCACTTTACTGAATAGGCAACACTTAAAGTGCGTACATACTGAAGGGTCATTTTGATTCGTAAGTTAAAAAACAGATTTACAATAAACCTTGTTCAAATGAAGCTTTCCGACTCACCGTGACAGCAACGTTGAAGCTTGGACAATGAGCGGGCCCTCCTTGCCTTAGAATTTGATATGTGACTCTGACTCCTAGCTCATTCAAGGCGGAGACAGGCGACTTCCCTCCTGAATATACTGCCTCCGCTGCCACCGCGAGCGCCTAATCAATTTTTTTTTCACTACAAAATATAATGGTGCTTTTTCTAAGCTTGCCTAGCTAACTACCACTTTCAAGTAGAAAATCTGTCACCAAGTACCTGCTGTTGTGTTCCGGCAGGTGCACTTGAGAGTCAGTTCCCCTCTAGGTTTAACGTGCTTACCATCTTAAGTCACATAGATATTTAACATCAAATAAAATTGTAGACAACTGCTTAAAACCTATAAAATAAACATTTTTTTTAACTTATATAACTACCAAGATATTTTGCAAAAATGTATTCCAATGCTTAAGAAAGCACAGGAGGGAGTGAGAACATTGCTTACTTCGTTACCCTTGCAGACAAAGCAGAGGGAATGAGTTAAAATTACCAACATTCTGCTTACGTAATGCTCCAACGGGACTAGAGGCAGAAAATAGGTAACACCAGAGATAGAAAAAGAACTATACCACATAAACCGAGAGAGATAATCATCAATACCATCATCAGCCTGTAAGAGACCCACTGCAGGGTCATAGGCCCCTTCCCGAAGAAATGTATCGGCATAATCAACACGTCAGCCCACGACGTATTGGTGATTTCAAACTCCAAGCAATCCACTGTTCTATATTGTTCCCACATAAGGTGCTACTACAAAAACATTTCTCAGGTTCAGGTTTTCTCCCACTGTTTTCCTTTACCGTCAGCTGACAGTGTTACCAATTTAAATGAGTAAATGTACGTGAATGACGATAAATTCATTGGTACATGTCGGGGTTCGGGGGGATTGATATTCCACCGGTCAAACCACTAGACCATCATGACTTTTTAGACGAACGCAATAGGCAAAGAAAATTGTACAATTAATCGATATCAAGTAAAAATGAAACCTAAAATATTATAAAAAAAAGACCTATATTCTTGAAAATTTCGATTCTGGCACGTGTATTGAGTTACACGCGCTGTTTGTATAAAGACTTCGCTCTTATTAACTCTTCCAATAGGCAATCGACCATTATACTATTTTACATCGAACTAAAGAAACTTGAACTTCGATAACTAAATTAAAAAAAAATCATACAAGATATACCTGAAGATTCCATTTAAAGCCGGATCCAACTCGTATTGATAGTGCTGGCTTCTTTGCTGAAGGTTCACCGTCTGTTTTAAAAATATATATATTTACATTTACAATACAGCTCTCTTTTTGACCAAAGAGATGCGACATATATTTGAAGTGAAACTTCTAATGGGAGGGCTTTGAAATTCTGATCCGCAATATTTTCGTGTGACGAAGAATGGTGGGAGTCTGTGTCGGGTAGTTTTGAAAACACCGGTTCGAAGTTAAGCAACGTCGGGCGCGGTCAGTACTCGGAAGGGTGACCTTCTGGGAACATCTCATGACGTTGTTATTTTGTTGTAATTTTTATAAACAAATATTCACTTCTTTCGTGTGGTCATAAGCACACACACACACACACACATACTTTTTTATCATTAGTAATGAACCACATCCTTACCAATACCATAAATGCGTGAGTGAGTTTGTAGTGTTCGTAACGCTTTCACGCCTTAACTACTTAACTGATTAGCATCAACTTTTTTCCATGTTATCTGAACAGAAAAGGACATAGAGTACCTTTTATCCAGAAAAAAGTACAGCCCTTGATCAAAACTATATTAAAGCAAACCAAAGTAGAAGCAAAAGCTAGTAGTATATAATAAGAAGTAATGCGACGTTACATAATTTTGATAAGTATAGTAATTAGTGTTATTTAAATTTATACTAAACACAGATTGTTTTCATTTCATTTAAAATGCTAGCTGATAGACACTCGCTTCGCTGGGCAAGAATAAAATACATTTAACACATCATCACATATATCACTTCTGGAATTATGAGACACATAAAAAAAATGCAAGTTACTTAAACAAATAACATTTTCTACATCTTTACAAGCGGGCCCGCCGGACTATCCTGACCTGATAACAAAAATATTCTAGAAACAAACCGCAGCACCACCTACCGGATCCAATTGTGAATCTAATTCTTACTAAAGAAGAAAAAATTCAAAATTCATCAGTTGTCTAACTTTGACTTTGATTAACTTTTACAGCAGTGGATTTATCAAAAAATTATAGGATACCTTTTTTGTAAGGCATTCAATTTCCTATAAAAATGTAAGTTGATTTTTTCAGAATGATAATCCGCGGCCGAGTTTAAAAATTATAATGTTTAAATATGTTTTCCCCGTGTTCATTATATGAGAATTGGACAATAAATTCGACTCGCGACCTCTAAATTTAAACATTAAGAGCTCAGATTTTGACAGAATCTTTATTTTAGTATTCTCTCACAAAATTTCAGGATCATGGATTAATTGAAGAAGAAAAAATATTCGAATTTTCTGGTACACACGAATAAAGATGGCGTTAAAAATAAACAAGCTGATAACAAAAAAAATGCATACATTTACAACACATATAACAACGTAGTACCAAGTGTGAGCAGATAGAGGGCTTTAAAACGAAATATAAGCGTGACAAAGGTAAAAATACTTTGTTAATAATTTCTTCATTTTAAATGTGTGCGCTCACAAGTTCGTCATTGTAACGACGTGCATAGAACTATAAACGATGGAGATTGTATCAAACAATGAAAAAAGAAAAGTTTAATTTTGTTAGATTTAATAAATTTCGACAAGTGTTCTACAATTAAGTGGTTATTTGTAACAAGAGTTAAAAGACACAATGTTAATAGGATGGGGAACAGAAGGAAGTAGAATATCATAAATAAACTGTTTCTAAAACAATTAAAAATATGTAATAAGGGGATCCCTCCTACTTTATGAAACTTATGTCCTAAGATCGTCCTTATGAGCATTAAACTAGAACCGATTTGGACAAACAACCCATTCATTGAGAAGACAGGGCAAGAAACTAGATCTGGTTAATCTTATTACCCTTCATAAAAAATACATTATAGTTACAATCCTTTAAACAGATGCACAAACATGAGTGTTATTTTCAGACATCACCATCCCTATAAATAGCCTTTTGACAGCAACAGCATACACATACAATCTTAATCTCGATGGCCCATATGGTTCAGGTAGAATTAATAGTTAATCAGGTAGAAAAATAAATACATTAATTAAACAATAATAATTTAATTTAAAATGTGTACAGAAAAAATCTTACATATATTTCTTTCGGCGACTCGTTTTTTTCCCAACATGTAGTCATTTTGCAGGACAGTATCAGTTGTTGAGCTTATAACGGAACTTGATGTCTGTAAATGATAGTTGCATCTATATATAAATAAAAATCAATTGCCGAATGTATCACACTTACAAAAAAAAAAGAAAGAAACGGATGACAGAAAACCACATGTGGCATAAATGTGAATATTAAGATGGATGTGTGGTGTGACAAATGAGTATATCAGAGGATGTTTGAAAATAGCACCAGTGCCAGATAAGTTGAGGATAAATAGGTTAGCATAGAACGGGCATATCATGAGAAGAGATGAAAGCTGTGCAACTAGAAAAATTTTAAGTATGAAGGTAGATGGATATAGGGGGTAGAGGAGGACTGAAAAAGGTATAGGTGGAATGTTTGAAAAATAATATGTGTATAAAAGATGTGAATGCTCAGATGACATCTGACAGGAGAGAGAGGAAAAAGAAAACATATTGTGCTGACCCTACTTAGGTGGGATAAGAGTAAGAAAATGATAACGTAAGCACATCATTTCAGAATGGCTTCTTCCATTTGGATAACGCTTTTTTTTGTTGTTTTTCTCATTTTCAGGACAAAGTTTGCATTAAAGAAAATGTTTGAAAAATTATAGGGAAATGTGAAAATTTAGAGTTAAAAAATATCCCTTTAAAAAAGTGTGTAAGCAAGACAAAAGACAGTACTGCTTCTTCTTAAATAATTTATGGCGCCATGTGTAAGTAATACACACTTCCGCCGATGCCATATAGATACAGAATATAGACTGTCTGTGGCAGATAGTGTCATAAAGGAAGGAGAGCAATAAATAAATGTAATTCAGGAAATAAAACTAATTAATATAATTCAATTAAAACTGAGTTATTGTATCCTTCACACAGAAATAAATACACCCAAACTTAGATACATATTGATTTAGACATAGTCAATTCGCTTAAAGTTTGATTTTGTTAATTTTAATAAATAAGGACAAGGCACGTAAAATTAAAGGGTTATTATTCACTGAAGCTAAGAGATAGATAAGGTTAATAGGGGGTATAACATAGCAGGGAGGGCATCATAAAGGGAGAATTTGTTTCTGGAACAATTAAAGAATATTTAATCAGAAGAACTGTGCTCTGGGCCGCACTCACAGAGCGAATGATTCTTAAAAGACAGTAGGAAAATCTTTGAAAATATTGACAGAATAATGTTAAGCTGTTTGGTTGCCATTTTATTTCATTACATGGTCATGATCTAAAAGGAAGATTTGGTCTCATTTTCTTTTCAAATACACTCGTTGCGAAGCCCATGTAGCCACCTAGTAATAGTATAGAAAGATAAAAATTATATTTTTGTTAACATTGGATAAACTCAAAAAATCTTAACCAATTTAAAAAATCTTTCACATATAGAATGTTACATTATCAATGAGTAGCATGGGCAGTACTTTATTTTCAAAATGTACAATAACATAAGTGACGCAAGGGGCAAAACCTGTTAATTGTTCATAATAACTACACATAAATAAATTTATCATTTGCATTGTATCAGTACAAATTTTTAATTTACTTTCATTTTTGTTTTATAGATTTATCCAATGAATATGTGAAATTCTCAGAAAGGGAAATATCATAATAAAAAACATTGTCTTTTTTGAAACTTTTTTTACATTGCCTAAAATTTTTTCATCCATCTATCCACTGCGACACTACAGCCACCATAGAGTAGGGGTAAAGTGAAAGGTGCTCCCCAGAGCAGCAAAATTCCATATGGCGGTTCCCATGGCTTAATTCAAAATTATACAATGATTTAAATGAATATGTGTATTGTGCTCAGCTTTTTTACATATTTTTTTCTTTAAACAAACTTAGAAGAAAGAGATGTTTATTGGTAAATGGCCGCTAATGGTAAATAGGGAACAGTGATGTTGAGTCACTCATGGTTGTTGGGAACTGAAGTTATACAAATAAATTGACTTTATAATGAAATGTAAAAGAACAGGCAATGCACCAATTATATATCATACCTAAAGAGCAGTTTGGTCATGGAACTCTGAACAAAGTGTCTGCACAATGTCTAATGGGAAATATACTGGAATCCAAATAATAAGACATCAGCTAATAGCAATGTTAACTTTTATATATACTCTACAATTTAAACTTTGTTTCTTTAAATTATCACCTCACTGGAAATCTATTATTATTTTGATGGGTATGTAAGGTTGACAGACCAAAAAGCAACATAATGTGCAACTTACCAATGTGTTGAAGGCATCTGAAAAGAAGAAATAATATTAAGTTTTCTATAAAATTGACACAAAAAAATTTCTAATAATGCACAAGTTAATATATTCAGTACCTGGCTTATGATTGGGTACTTCAGGGAGAAGACAGAGATAGTCTGCTAAATTCCATTTTGTATCTTTATCTATGACAGTGCTATACATAGAATGCTTTACAAAACTTAAGCAAGTCGATCTTAGTACTACATCTCACTCTTCTCATTCATGGCAATACAAATGCCAGGTGCTGTAATTATTCTTATCTAGTCCCACTATCATATAATGTACACAAGGCTTTAAATGTTGAGAAATACACATAAAGCGGTACTATTATAATTTTTCCTAAAACCAGTTGGAAAATAGTTGATGTTTTATTGCCTGACAAGTTATAAATAATGGATAGCATAATAAACTTCTCCATACAAACCACCTAGGTGTGAGAATTTTCATAATGTACAGCCAAATAGTACTAGAAATTACCAATCTGATATTTATCAACATTCATTTTTATATATATGATATATTAATGACTTTGGAAATATAACAAATGGACACAACATGTAAAAAACTCAATTTTTTAAGCCCGCCTGGCTAGCTACCACCCTCGAGTTGGAAAATCTGTCAGCATAAGTCTGTTCTGACACCTGCATTTGAGAGTGACTCACCCTAGGTCTAGTGTAAGTAGTAACTCTAGACTACAACAATCTAGAAATAAGATGACCATAAAAATGAACTATATTGTAAGCTATATCAGTGGATTAGATATTTGAAATAGCAGATTTTTGAAATCTCTATTTCCATATAGTAGTACAGTCTGGCAGCGTGAAGTTAAGAATATAAAATTTGTAGCATATGTGATGAAAAATAAAAATAGCGGGAAGACCGACGGATTATATATTACTTTAATTTAATATGACAACTTGAACTTATTATACATAATAATATAAAATATGGATAAATTACGTTACATAAACAGAAAATCTTACCGTCACTCGTAAAATCTATATGTTTATCATTCATTTCCAAATAAAACCGAGTACTATCTCACACTATGGTGCTTATTGTTCACTAAAGACTTTGTTTTGACTGAAAAATAAAAGAAACGGCGTTACATCAAATAAAACTACTACAAGAAAATAATATATTAGAACTGTATTTTTATTGGAGGTAGGTAATACTGAAAATCCGAAATTAGAAAATACCTACATACATATCGACAAATACATTTATTATAGGTACATACTAAATAAACATTGCGTTTTGGAAGATCAATATTTACATCAAATTTTTTTTTTTGGATTATATTGATAGGATACAAGTCTTTTAAGCCTAATTTCCTCAGATAACCCAGAGAATATGTTGGCATGTTATTATAAAAAAAGTATAAAAAGTAAATGGTAAAGGTTTGCCGTTGAGAACGCATCACGCAAAACTCATTTTGTTGGAAATCCTTAATGGATTATGAGTTGTTGCTAGCCAAATATTGCATACGTTATAAACGTTGCTGAATTAAAAAACTAAAACTTAAAAGATGAATAACGAGAAAGAAAACTTAAAACTGAAATTTAGTCATGTTATTCTTAAACTAAGCAACTCTAATCCACTTCTACCACTTATATACAAACGAAAGTTATACCAATTTGATTATGCATTAACCCCTGGACGGTCCAAAACCATTAAGTTTTAAGTTCCATACAAGCAAATGTAGACCTCCTATATAAAATCGGGTGAGTGCCTTAAGAGTTCCCCTTAGTAATCCGGTGAAACTGTAGAGGCCTTGCCAGGCTAATAGTGTAATACGTGGTGTAAAAAGTTTGAAAAAAAAAAGTAGATCTCATGAGGCACAGGTCAATAGTGTTGGTTGCATCAACTTAAAAAATACCTGATTTATTATAAAACCTGGAAAAATAACAAACAATGTATTGTGAAATGTATTTTTTTATTTATACGACTATTTTTTACTAAGCCAAAAAAATTACGATGTAATGAAATAAAAAATAAAATAAAATCATAAACCGAATAGCTTTTTCATATCAATGTTTTAATCTGGTAATACAAAAGTACGATTGCTGTCACTAGACGCGCGAAATTTAATTTCATGAAAGTTATTTTAGTATTTTTGAAAGATTTGATACAATTTAAAAATAAAACTTGCGTTATGAGTTTGTTATTGAGAAGTGTGAGATTATATATATACGCGAGATATGGCCGGTGTTTCGCGAAAAAATTGGGATCTAGGCAACATTTTCTAAATGCTTTACATGCATGTGTCATAATTATTATAGAATGCTTTTTATTATTATTTTGTCTATATTTTAAAGACAATTTAAAACAAAAAATAGTGAACGCAATGAAAAATACTTTAACAAATAAGTTGCTGTCTATCCTATTCAAAATTATATTAATGGTATATAAGAAGCAAAAGAAATGCAAAATTAACAAAAGTTAGCTATTTCTTTCCTTATAGTAGAATATTTTACTAATTTAAATCAAAATTGGCATAGAAAGGCATCTTACTGGAGTTGAAATAAGAAAAATATAGCTATTGATAAAATATTTATTAAAAACTTTGGTACAATTATTATGGCACTAGGAATATCATATTTATGATTAAAAGCGAATAAGCTAACATGCAATAAAGGTTAACGGCTTGTTAATCGTTTAGACATTCCGACATCGACGTCAATCTTAAAAATACATCAATAACTAATGTAAGATTGTTTATTTTACATTTTGTATTTACTTATATGATTTATATATATATGATCACTCTATTAAAATTACAAACCAGAAAAAGAAAATAGTAATATTGAAATACAAATGGTACATTATATTTGCTTACTTGCATTAGTTACAAATATTTTTTTTACACTTTAACCTCTGATCATAAATTATGCTTTTTATTAATAAGATGGCTGAAGATCCGAATATGTTTGTAAATCCGAAGAAATACTATAAATGTGAATGTTTGTTTGATTGTTACATGGCTTTGGACAATCCAAGGGTTAAACAATACATGTAATAAAACACTGGTACATGGTTGCTAACATAATTCACCTTAATGGTGGCTAGTGTGATGGACTTTTGAAAATACTCTACAAATTTAAAAATACCCTACAAATTTAAAGACAAGGTCAATTATAACATAGAAGTCATGTGTTTGAAATGGCATACTAAATTGTTGTCTTATTTACTACTCAATTGTTTCTTCAAAACAAATTACAATAATAAAAGATCTTATCTCAGAAGCACAGATTCGTACATATTATGTCGCTTTTTCTAGTTAATAAAATCTATTTGGTTTATAAGTTCTTTTGTTAATTTTATTTAGAACTATTTACTTAGAATAAGTACTTTCTCATCACCTCAGATACCTTTGTCCACACATTTTTAATCAACAATGGTCCATTTTGACAATCTTTCACATGGTCCCTTATCAGGGCATAAC
This sequence comes from Antheraea assamensis, assembly GCA_035772565.1. NCBI lineage: Eukaryota > Metazoa > Arthropoda > Insecta > Lepidoptera > Saturniidae > Antheraea > Antheraea assamensis. The sequence continues at coordinate 28,033 of JAQQSE010000129.1, forward strand.
CTATTAAACGTAGTACTACTATCAAAGCCCAAAATTTCTCTCTCTTCTTGAATTCTAAAAGAAAAAGTGCTCTCATGTGTGCCAATAAAATATAATGCCCGTGAACATATAATCTGTTCTATGATAGCCACACCACCATCTTTTAATTTATCAACTTCTGTTGTAGTCGGATTATAAAAATAAACTTTATAACTAAGATTGTTTAGTTGCTTTTCTAGTCTATGCATCTCTGTGGTTGTAGCATCAGACGCTATAAAGATTTTCTTAATTTTCAGAGATTTATCTGTTACCAATTTATGTATTTCTTTAACAGTTCCTTCTATTGAAGGCACATCATTGGTACGATAACGGGCAAAATCTTGACGTCTCCAATGTACACTAATATAAGTGTCACATTTATTTGTATTACAACTAAAGTATTTCAATATATATCTCAATGCCACACTCACAAGTCTTTGGTTAAATTTCATGCTCTTCCTGCAATCCCAGTATGGTTTAGTTCCATATGTATCATGGAGAGGTATTTCACCATGGGCAAACATAATTTTGTTATTAGCTGAATGCATGGATATTATCTCCCATAACATAGAAATTTTTCCTTGAAATTTAACACAAACAACTTCTTTTACTGTAATATTACTATATCCCCAGTACTGAATATTATAATGGCAGTCTACGGAAATCTCCCATTTATCATCAAACAAACCGTTTTCAAAAGGATCATCATAATTTTGTAAAACATACAAAACATCAATCTGTAAAGAATCTCCAGGATTCTTTTTGAATAACTCATAGAGTTCTATTACTGGTGCGTAAGTTTGAAGGGAAGTGATGTCAAAGAAGTGGCTCCACGGTAACGGCGCCTGTGTTTGTCTTTTAGTTTTCCAATGATAAAGGTTGAACCAAGGAGGTAATACTAACTTCCAATTTAACTTTTTACCGAGTTTCTGTGATTCAGCTAGCATTATAGCGAACCTCATGTATACGTCGCGTCGTAAATTAAAACCTTCCGGAGGATTAACATCATAAAATAAATACTTTTCATTTTTATAATTTGCGGTATCATCTTGACAACTATTTTTCGATATATCACAGTAATCGTAAGAATTTACATCAGATTTCACATTTATAAAAATTATTCCCAGTAATAAAAAAGTTATTTTATTTACAAACAAAACTTTTATTTTCATTTTTGAGATTTGATAGGTTTTGCTTTGCCATATGCCAATGGTATTTTTTATAGTATGCACTGATAATACAATTACATTTTGAACACAGACTATTATAGTTTAAATGACAAAAGTTTTTGCTAATAAACGACAGTTAACAGGTTAGAAAATATTTATTTTAGTAATATAAATTATAATTGTTCTGAAAATATTTGAAATAAACCGATAATCACATAAAACCAAATTAAACAACGTGCGATTGACAATTCTCGGTTAATGACTTCTTCGAAAAAATGACACATATACTTGCATGTCTTTTGCGATAACCTTTTTGGACGAAACGAAAACATCGGCATCTAGCCTATATTCCAACTTCTTCCGTCACGTTCCCTTCGCGAATTCTATAAGCGAAATTGAGACATAAAACACGATGTGGCGTGCTCGGCGTTCACCAATATTCGCGCAAAGTTGTAACTTTTAAGGTCTACTATATACTTATTGGTTTATTTAGTAGATTTCATATTACCATGTGGCAACATTGCTTTCCATATTAATTTGCTCTTGTAGTAGTCTGTGGTAAATCTCAATTTCTGCTGTGCAGCTTGAATTTTCAGCATAGGAGTTTGAGAAGTATAAAATTTGGTTTCATTTTCTATACGAGAAATGAAATAGATGCTACAGATAAATAGAGTGACGTTTGCTAGTATGGAACACAGGAAATAATAAGGCCGATGTGTATTCCGTGTAATATTTAGTGTATTCTAGAAAAACCGTCTATATAGTATTTATCTACTATTTATTTAACAAAAATGGAATTAAACGACGTTATAGTCAATCAGCCCGTCGTCATTGATAATGTAATCACTTTGAATTTATAATTTCATTTGTCTCACGAGACATATTCTTAGTTTTTAAAATGAGTTTTATATAATTAACTCTAAAGAATAAATAAATAATAGATTATAATTATCCTTTTCATCTTTAGTGCTATACATATATATAATAAACCCCATTCATACATCCAGTTCGAAAATGCTATGACTCACTACATACGTATATGTCTATAGATGAAGTAATTCAGTGTATATTATACCGGTTTCCCACAGGGCTCCGGAGTCATCAAAGCGGGGTTCGCTGGTGACCAGATACCGAAATGTAGATTTCCAAATTAGTGAGTATATATTTTATTATTGAAAAAAAAAAAAACATTTTATACATATCTGCAAAAAAAAAAAAATGTACGTAAACGATTAATAAATATGAAAGAAATGTATGTCAGGAGAGGTTTTTCTGCTCACTTTATTAGTTACTAGTTTGAAGCTTTGCTTATGGTAGATTTGATTTATCCCTCGGGACCAATATTGTTTTTCTGGATGAAAGGCATTTGATGTGTTTCTGTACCCCTGACAACGTATATGTAAAATTTCTTGATGGTCACTTGAGTACCTAGTTAAAATATGAAAGGTAACAAGGAAACTCTTATTAACCTTTATTATATTAGTAAAGATAAACAGATTTTATTAGTTGATATAAAAAAGAGTTTATGCTTTAAAGTATGATATATATATTGCTTCATCTATCGGGCAGTAAACACTTCGGCGTGAGACATTGTGGATTACAACCTAAAAATGGCCATAAAAATAATAAAGAAACTGCCATATAGGCTATTATCTCAGCAAAAATCAAGAATTACTAACATATATTTAAAAATATATATATTTGTGTGATTAAATTGGCTTTAACTAGTTAAGTTTAAAAATAAAATCTTGTCTTGCTCACTTGAATATGTATTCAAGCTGCACTAGAATTTAAAATTATTTATATTCAAAACTATCTCAGAAAAAAGGTGTGTACCAAGCATCTGCTGGAAAAAGTAAATAAATAAAAAAATATGTATATATATATTTAAAAATAACATGATGGTCTTACTTTCACAATCTCATTTTAAAAAATGATGTTTTTTGTTCCCATTACAGTATACTCCATCCTTAACTGTTTATTACTTTTGTATACAGTAATTAAGCTGGGTTAACACATTACGTGCCACATGTACCGCAGGTGGTTCACGTTAAATTTGATCCTCAGGCTGCATGGCACAAAATGTGTTAAAGCAATGAGTGTATGTCGGCATTGTAGATTTGAATATTGCATTCCATTTACATAAGGCAACATACAAAGATGATATGATGTTTGTATGTACTTTTTATGTTTGTATGGTTTATAATTAATATTTAAATACTTTCTTATATTTTGTTTGTGGTCAACCCTTTTTGGGCTCTCGCTACTGAAAGGCTAATAGCTTCACATATGATTTGGAGTACTCTAGGGGCAATGTGAGTTGAGCACCACCACTTTAGGGCTATCAAGATGCAGAACTCATCTATCCTTATCCACTCACTTTGCATTTCTAAGTTCATTGCATGCACTTTGTAACTGTCATTTTCATCTTGTTGTAGAAATGATTTAACTATGTCTCGATTTTCTATTTTCTTTCTCACACCAACCCAGCTCTGTTTATCTGTGCACCTGCCATAAATTGTTTATGGAGTTAAAGTTTTGAGGAAGTTTTATAAGGAAGGGCTTATAAATTGTTCATACTCTATTTTAATTTTTTTATGGTATTATTCAGCATCGGCAGGCCGAAACACGTCCGCGTCATGGCGGGCGCTTTAGAAGGCGAATTATTTGTTGGTCCGAGGGCAGAGGAGCACCGAGGGCTACTAAGCATCAAGTACCCGATGGAGCACGGCATTGTCACAGACTGGAATGATATGGAGAAAGTTTGGACATATATATACAGTAAGGTGAGAAAAGGTTTGTGAGAATAAAACAAAAACTCTAACTTCCCAATACATATTCAGGATTGTATTTCTTAGTTTCAGCATATGTATCTACTACAAGCTGTAATATAGGAGCCGTACCCATACCGTTCAACACAGTGGCTGTATTTATTACAGTTATATACTTGCTTCTAGTACATTACACATACATTTTTGAAATGACAAGTTAATGTTAGCATGTCACTGATATATAATGTGACAAGAACAACAATATGTACTGAACCCATCAGTTTCTAAAGGAGATAGACATATTATTCAACAAAGACAATGATATACAGTGATCATTACTTTCTAAGTTAAGCAAAACAGATATAAAAGGATGGGCATATGTAGTTCTTAATAAAGCGAAATGAGACATAATACTACAAAAACATCTTTTTTTTTATATTATAGGGGGCAAACGAACAGGTGGGTCACCTAATGGTAAATGATCACCGCCGTCCATAGACACTAGCAACACCAGGGGAGTCGCAAGTGCGTTGCCGGCCTTTTAATATATGTGGGCCTCCGGCGCTCTCACGGACCGAACGGAACGCAACAGTTCAAGCACTGTTACTTCACGTCGGCTTTCTGTGAGAGGGTGGTACTACACCGGACGAGCCGACACATTCGTTCTGAAACCAGTAATAGTTTCAGCGTAGCTCTACCACCTACAACATGTATGGAACTCATCCATCCTCAATAAGCTGGTTGAAAATTTTCTCATCGTTTGATGTCCACTCCATTCCAGGACCAATTGTCGACATTCTCTGAGGAGCATCCGGTGCTGCTTACTGAAGCTCCTTTGAATCCTCGACGGAACAGAGAAAAATCTGCTGAAATGTTCTTCGAATCATTCAATGTACCAGCACTGTTTCTGTCTATGCAGGCGGTTCTCAGTTTGTGAGTGACTTTGTCCTATAAACTAATATTGCCACTATAAGGTTTAATTATGTGATTAGGTTTTACTGTAAAATTATTATAAAGTATGATATTTCCTTGATGAGAATATCAAAAACACATTAAAACAACAAAAAATAAAATTGATTTAAAAAAATCTACTATAAAAAATGCACAATAACATCCTTGTCTATAGGTAAGTACCAACCTAGTCTTGGATTCGGATCGAAGGGATGTCACGCATAAGCAGCCCCCAGCCCTGGCCAAAAATGTATGAAGAACATCATATGGATTTAGTTCATGAGTGTCGACATTACCCACCGTCAGTTTAGAGGAGTTGCCTATCGTAGTTTCCAATCCATGCTCTAATGCTAATGAAATGAGACTCCATTGAAAATATCCTCTTTCATTGGATTAAAAAAAATCCAAATCGATTTGTAAAATAGGAAGTTTTGAGACACCACATATAAGAAAAATACAGCAAAATAGAGTCTCCATTTTGAAGTTGTTTAAAAAAGTCAATGTTGTCTACTCTTCCATATAGATGAATAAATATGTGTTGAAGGAGCACTATAGGATTTTAGCCAGTAAGAGTGTGTAATCTAATCACTTCTATCCCAGCAGAGGCTGGGTTTAAACTTCCCTATTACAAAAAAATTTGGGGTATACAGTACATGATTTTCCTGCTTTAGGAAACGGGTGTGTATTTTCCCAGTAATTTGTAATAACTGAAAATTGTGGTTTAGGACACAGATTATGTTTAAAAAAAGAGGGTAGATTTAAGGAGTTCTATTTTCAGAGCTTTTTGTTTTTTATAACACTGAGCGGTAACGTTCCTGCGCGTAATCCCACGCCTCAATGTTTCACCACACTGCCTTATTTGTTACTACGAGTTTGTATGCAATTTTTGTAGAGGATGCTCTATTAAAAATTTGGGTGGACGGTATTTCGCACTTCCGCTAAGAATTGTTTGGCCGCTGTCACGTTTTACTGCAACAAAAACGGTTTTGGTCTGCAGTTAAATTCGATGTTGGTAGGTGGTTGAATCTGTTGTCGATTAAGACTGATATCTACCTGAAAAATACTAAAAAAGATGTGTATATAAAATGAATAAAAGCTGTAAATGATATAAAAAAGCGGGCGGGCGCTTGCGTCGGAAGAGGCAACAGCGATCTGAAAATGCTCCGTGATGGAGCGAAACACATATAATCATTGTAATCGTTATACGTCAACCTGCAACATATTTTTAATTCATTATATACTTCCTTTTATTATATTATTTACATCTTTTATTCATTATATATACACATATTTTTTAATATTTTTCAGATACATCACAGTGTTAATCGACGACATGTTCAACCACCTGCCAACATCGAATTTAACTAAAGACCAACCACACCTTTTTATTATTTTTAGTTCTTTCACAACCGTTTTTTGTTGCAGTAAGACGTGACAGCGACCAAGCAATTCTTAGCGGAAGTGCGAAGTAACGTCCACCCTAATCTTTAATTATGAATTAACGCAAAGTAACGCCTTCATCAATCAGTTAGTGTTCAGAAAATGTATGTTTTAGTAAAGTATTTATTACAGACTAGCTACCCGCCCCGGCTTCGAAGAAAATAATATTGATTCTTCCCTTTACAGTGCGACTATGTTATATAAATAAAATGTCAACTATAATCTGTCAACATTTTTGGAGATCTCATTATTGTCTTCTGTCTCACTCGCTCATTCAGTTTTTTATAAGGAGATTTTGTAACCCATATTTTTCACATGTCCGTACGGTTTTTCAAACACTTTCTTTTATACAAACCTTGTCCTGTCAATTACAAACACAAATAGATGCAGTCGTTCTCAAGTGATGCTCTTACATACATAAGGCAATTAATTGTTTGTATATAGATATGCGACGGGACGTACGACAGGGGTGGTTTTGGATTCGGGGGATGGTGTTACACACGCCGTTCCTATATATGAGGGGTTCGCGATGCCGCACAGCATCATGCGGGTTGATGTAGCCGGGCGTGACGTCACCCGGTACCTCCGGTAAGTTTAGTGTTAAAACTGACGTCTATCCCTTGGTAAGAGACCGTGTCGAATAACATCGTTCGCAATTCTAATACTGTTTTTTTTTTAATTTAAACTTCCAAAAGATGTGATATGTAATCAAATCGATATCTAGACATATAAATAAAATTGGAGTGTCTGTTTGTAATATCACAATAACGACGTTTTACTGATTGGATATGAACGTAAACACGATAACAAAAATACAATTTTTAATAGTTTTGTCTGTCTGTCTGTATGTTTCGGGTAATATCCGAAACAGCTGGACCGATTTTGAAAGAAATTTCACTGACAGATAGTTAAAATTACAGCGGGTGACATAGGCTACTTTATTTTAGACTAGCTGTCATCCATGGCTTTGTTTGCGGTACTATCTCCAAAACGTTTGAACTATTTTTCACGGAACTTTCACTAACAGATAGCTGACCTTATAAGAAGTCATTCACAATTATAAAAAAATCGCATGCGAAGCTGCGGGCAACAGCTAGTATATATATAATGTATGTGACGGAACTTCTAACCAGATTGTGATAATTTTTTTGTGAGTGTATTCTGACGTGGATTTAAGAATAGTTTGGAGTCACAATTATATCAGTTAGTGGCGCTACGGTCTGATTGTAGTATTTTTTTATAATCAGGGCAGGACAATGGCTGCCATTCCCGCTAGTCTATGTATATAACATATATATATATATATTATAGAATAATATCTTATCTCATTATATAGATGTATTATTTTATTCTTTTGTACATGTTTTTGTTACTGAACTCCTCTTGAATGACTGGACATATTTTGATACAAAAATTATGTGTGTTTGAGAGGATCCCTGGATGGTATAGATTCATAATTCGTACCGGTAGATGCCGCTGCGATATGTTATCCCATTTTTTTTCAGGGCAGAACAAGTCGGCTAATAGTAAAATATAAATCAAAATTTTGAGTTTGTTTGGTTCTAAGATTTCCACGTCTAAACGACTCAACCGAGTACAAAAATATTTATGATAAACAAAATCACAAATACGAGTGGGAAAATATGAAAATCTATCAACGAGATGTCAATGACAACACAAAGTTATTTTATATGTTTTACAAATTAATATACAATTGAAACAACTAACTCATATTTACCTTTATAATATCATTATTTTATTTGACAATAATGGCGAAAAAGGACTACGATAGGAAAGAAATTGCCAGTGAATCTCCTAAATTAGATTGACAGGAAGAAATCTTCATGTTTGCGACAGACCTGAAGCCAGATCCTGTGGAGGTGCAATTCATGGATACACAAGCGTGTTATTTGAATCCTTACAACCTCTTATCGAAAAGTCAAATATCCACGTTTGGCATCCAGACGAATTTAGAAAATTGAAGTTATGGTGGTGCTACAAAATAATCCCAAGGAATGTTAATTTGAGGCATTCGCGGCCGGTCGGAAAAATGAAGCCAAATGATACATCATATGGCAAACTTGTTGTGCCGACCCTACTTAGGAGGGATAAGGGTAAAAAGATGATGATGAACTACTCAACCGATTAATATGAAATCTTGCGTACAAATTATCAGGAGTATTAATAACTTGGGACTGTCATCCGGAACAACAGTACTATACTCAAGAAATAGATAGATAAAGCCGGGTTTAGTTAGTGTGTTTAGTCTCATTTAATGTCAGATCAGATTGTGGTGTAACGCTAACCCTTATAAAGTATTTTTTTAATGCCAGGTTTTACACGTGTTGTATGGTATCCAAAAACCAAGTGTTCAAAGTGGCAAGAGTTTTCGAAGTCGTCTGTTCATCGTTACAGCTTACTCCTGCGCAAGGAAGGTGTAAACCTACGCACCTCCGCTGAGCTGGAGATTGTGAAGGCAATAAAGGAGAGATCCTGCTATCTCTCTCCGAACCCACTCAAAGAGGAGACACTTGAGACGGATAAGGCACAGTACGTTCTCCCGGATGGGACCCAGCTTGAGGTATTTGTAACTTTCATTATGATTCTGGTCTCTGATGTTGTCATTGTTTTTTCATAATTACATGTGCTTCAAGAGTTGTTTATGAATTTAACAACTAGTTTAATATTTTTGCGTATTTGCAAGCTGCATAAAAAATGGGAAATAATCAAATATTCTACACTATTATTATTGATATGAAAAAGTTTGTCCCTTTGTTAGTGAACAACACTAGTAAAGTTTATATCTCTGATTACAGATAGGTCCAGCCAGATTCCGAGCACCAGAAGTCCTCTTTAGGCCTGACCTTATTGGCGAGGAGTGTGAAGGTATTCAGTTTTTTTATTCATTTGTAACTTGCCTTCTCATTCTATGAAGAATGCAATAGTTTACGAATCTTAATCGGTTATATAGACTTGGTACATATTACAAATATATAAGAGGTAATTTATATGTTATGATGGTCCGAACTTCGTGAATTTCTTATAGTCATAACTCATATACTATTATCTGTCTGTCTCGCTATCACAGAGTATATTGTATAATAGAGATGATATACGTATACAGTCCTGGTCAATATTTTTATCTGCTCTGAATTTAGCCGTAAGTTCTGATTTACGCATAATATGCTCCAGAGTTTAATATAAAATAAAGTAAAAATATGGTTATAGGAATATAAAATTGGCATTTATTAATGTTTGTCTCGATGTCATACATATAATATAATTTCTAAATTTGTGGTCTGCGCATTCAGGGATTAAGAACGGTCAAAACGTTTCATAACAACTGTATTTATGTATAAAGCGGTACTGTGTAGGTTTTATAAAAGCTTTATAATGAATGTAAAAGTATATTCATCTATTTCTAAAATTAACCGTTTTTATCATGAATGATTACTTAAAAGAAATAGAAGTATAAAAACAATACAAAACTAATTATTTCCTTCATGCATTTTACCACGACTCTCATTCATAATTCATCCTTACAACTAGTAGGTGGTCAACACCTTATCTTTGTTCAACGTTACTCATACATTACAAATGTATAGTTTTACACGGAACCCGTTAGTTTGTTTAATATTAACTATACAAAACCTTTCATTTCTTAATACGTGAGATACAACATTTAAAATAATGAGAAAGGTATACACATGTATTGAATTTGTTGGTTTCTCAATAATTTACAAAACCATCATTCATCCTCAACAACGTGTTGAGGTACAGCGGTACAGCTATATCCAGGCAGCTACAATGGAGTTCCAATGTTTATGAATAAGCACTTTAGACTATCTTGGATCACATCACAGCAGTAGATGAGATTTCTAACAAACATGGTATTTGTTTTTTTTATAAATAGTTCATTTAAAACTATTTCCATACCTTTTTTCGTGAAGGTCTCCACGAAGTCCTGATGTTCGCCATCCAGAAATCTGATATGGATCTGAGAAAAGTCCTGTATCAGAACATAGTGCTCAGCGGCGGCTCCACTCTCTTCAGGGGTTTTGGTGACAGACTACTGGCTGAAATACGAAGACTTGCACCCAAAGATATGAAGATAAGGGTGAGTTTGTCATTTGTGCCTTATTATTGGGAGTTACAGGGGAGTAGGATATTGGTGTTTTTTTAATTTTCATTTCATGATCATTAGTCTTACAGAGACCCACCGCAGGGTCAAAAGCCTCTTTTCGAATGTTTATATTCGAATGCTTATACATATTCGGCCCACGACCTATTGGTGATTTCAAACACCAAGCAATATAAATTTCTATATTTCCCCACATACGGGGGTATTACAAGAATATTTCTCTGGTTCAGGTTTCCTCACGATGTATTCCCTTCACTCTCACCCAACAGCGTTAAACAATTTAAATTAGTAAATGTATACGAATTCCAAAAAATTTGGTTGGTACATGCCAGGGTTCGTACTTGCGGATATTGGATTGATATGCTACCGGTCAAACACTCGACCACCAAAAATTTCTATTCCACGAATCAAACTAACTTTTTGGTCAATGCCTCCTGCTTTTAGAAACTGCGACTAAGATTTCCTAGAGAGGCTGCAATCCAATATCACATTTGCTCTTGGCTATTAAGAACAGACAAGACTTTTAACGACCACCACGACGAACTTTGATTTACAATAATAATAATTTCATATAAATAAAAACCTATACAAGGTTTCCTACGGGAAGGTGGGGAAGATTACATTTTGCACGGTTGTATCAGTCTTCTAGAAAAAAATCACTTTAAAAAAATATGTACTCTCAGTTGTAGTAGGTCATAACTGTCAATTAATTTAGACTTATTTGAATTGCGAATGAAAAGAGAGGGACAAGGGATTTTTTTAAATATGTAAGGTTTTAGCATTGACTACAATCTCATCTGATTGTGATGATGTGGTCTAAGATAGTAAACACGCTAAACCTGGCGGGGGACTGGCTCCCAAGTGAAGTTACTGGAACATACCAACAAGTGCTTGGTGACAGATTTTCAAGTTGAAGGTGGTAGCTAGCGGGCGGTGAGCTTAGAAAAAGCCATAACCTGCTATGGATTCATCACAATATTTTCTTTCACTGAGCGCTCCGGCTAAAGGTAAAAGTCCTACCTACGAACCTACGTCGATCGGCGCGATGTCCGAACAGGCTAATAGATGAGCTACCATAAATATTTGTATTTAATCGTTCGTCTACAGATCTCAGCGCCACAAGAGCGCCTCTACTCGACGTGGATAGGAGGTTCGATACTCGCCTCGCTCGATACATTCCGCAAGATGTGGGTTTCCAAAAGGGAATACGATGAGGAAGGTCACAGGGCTGTACATCGCAAGACTTTCTAAATATTTATTATTTATTTATTATTCTGGTCGCCACTGTTTGAGTTTAACTCTTAACGAATGAGTACTCAGTATCATTTGCAAACAGTACTCAGTCTCGACAGTAATGTGTACTCAGTATAGACTGAATTATGTACTCATTATAGGCTGTAATCCATACTTAGTACAGACTAATTCATACACAGCTTAAAAGAATAGTACACCATACAGACTTCAATCTATATTTAGTACACAGTGATCCATACATTGCTTAGAATAATAAGTACTCACTATCGACTGTAATCAGTACTCAATATTAACTGTAATCTGTACTCTCAATATAGATTTCTAGCCCACGTTTAGTACAGATTGCTGAATATAGAGCTTAGAATAAATAATCAGTACCCAGTATCAATTGTAATAAGTATAGGTTGTAATCCGTACTTACTACAGACTAATCATTACGCAGCTTAAAAAATTAAAATTAAACTAGTCTCGATTGCAATCAATACTCAGTATAGGCTGTAATCTGTTTTTAGTACAGACGGCAATTTACTTTTAGTACAGACTCATTCTTACACAGCTTAGAATAATCAGTACTCAGTATTGACTGTAATCTGTACTGAGTATAGATAGAATTCTAATTCACACTTAATATAGTTTAATTTTTTTCAGCATACTCTAATTAGTACGCAGTTTTGACAGCATTCTGTACTTGTACTGATTTCTATTTCTGATTAGTATCACGCATACTCAAAATTGACAACAATACGTTAACTATAAACCAATAAATAACCTTTTAAATAATAATTCACAATACATTAATTAAATGTGTATTCTAAAAAAATTAAAGCGTTTTTATTAAGGTAGCTAATATTTAAAAGCGAAATTTATTTAGATAATTAACTTCTATATATAAATAAAAAGAAATAAAGCAATTAAAGGAACTCTTCCTTCTATATTTCGCAACCGATTTTCTTCTTTTTTTTTCTGCATAGTAGTGGGTAGTAATGATCAATATTTTTTTTAAGTTGCTTTTGTTTCCATGGTTGAATCTCGACCATCTGACGATCACTAGTATTAGTATGTCTGTCTATTGAATGTTTATTCTAAAATTATGTGCAATATAACTATTGCAATGGCTCACCGATGAAGAATGTGACGTTAAATAATATATTGTCTGTCTGCTTGTATACATTTAACTGAAAAAGTGCTCTACCGATCTTTATGGAATTTTACACACGGAAATCTTATGTGATTCCTCAATCGATGGGATACTAGAATTGTCAATAAATACTTTTAGAAACAGTGGAAAAAAAAACGTTTGTTTGACCAACATATTTTATACATTTTTTTGACATCAGAGTTCGTTATTCCAAAATTGTCAACTTATTAATATTTGAAAGCCTAAAATATAGCCCTCTTCTATTAAAATGCATTCATTTTAATAATATATAATAATTATGGACTCAGTTAAGATGGTTATACCTTCATTATTAAAATTTTGGTAGTGCATTCTTCTTCTATTTTTCTTTTGAAACTACTTGTACTTAAATATTATTATTGAAATTATCAAATGGGAAATTGTTTTGTTTTATTATATGAATAAGTTGAACAAAATGGTTGCCCACCTTCTAGAAGTTTCCTGAGAGTTTTTGTGACAACTCAAATTTTAAATACGTGGCATTTTCCTGACGGTCATAGCGTGAAGTTAAATCAATAATAGACTTCCTAAATGAATAGTCTATAAAATGGAAGGATAATCATTCACATCTGTCTGGTAGTTGCAAAAGATTAAAGCGTTCCAGCAATCTCTTGAGATTTAGAATATCGGTTTTTTAATTTTGCTAACCTATCTTCTACATTAGTACTGCCATTGTCGAGTAGGTAATAATATTAAAAGTGTTTGTTATAATTTCAATGTTCTGACAAAATGGCGGCTCCCTTGTTTAAACTTTTCAAGGAGTTTTTGTGGCATCTCAGAATTCATATTCCGTGCTATTATTTCACATTCATTTAACTTGTACACAATAACCAAACTGTATCACGTAAAATGCTAACAATATTACAAAGTATAGACTCGAATAACACAAGATAATAAATAAAATATAAAATCCACTTACATGACAGACAAAGATCCAGCCAAAAATCAAATATTCGTTTATATTTCGTTATTAGAGTATATATATATATAAGCGTGTTTATATTTGTTTAAAGTTTTAAGCGAATGCTTATACAAACTTATACTGCTTGATACAAACATGGGTACTGATTTAATAAAATGCGTTCCGGGGGCTGAAGTTGTATATTTTACGTTGAGAAGCCCAGCATATTATCGAATTTAATATTCCTCGGTTAAAAACTGCTCAGCTATCCTTTTTTTAATCAAATTCTCATTAAAACGGTGAATTCTCGAAGTTGTATAATAAGTTGCACGATAAATCGTCAAATCTGTTGACATTAAAACATGGCATTTGCTGATAAAATATATAAATATATTAGATTGTATGAGAGAAATGTTCTGCGTCTGCATTAAGCTTAAGTATTTCAAGACATTTTTTTCTCTATTTAAATAAATTATTTTTCTTTCTTATTGTTATGTTTTTTTATCTCCTTATATTTTCATTTGATTTTGACCGAGTTCATAAATAAACAGCAAACATTGGGTTATCAGTAGAATCATGATTCTGTACTAAAATAGTGGCCACGAAGTTTATAACAAGCATTATATACTTCTGTTTAAACATGTCTCTTTTTCAAATTTTCAATAGATGGTATGTATGTACAAAGCACACTGATCACTAATAGTAAACTCTAACCACAAATTAACTCAAAAACCGTGTTACCTACTCTGAATAATATTTACCCCTGAAGCTTAAGTAAAACCACTTAGAGTTCCAAAAATGGCTTAAAAATATGTTTTGAAATCATGATCTTCTTACTCTTATCCCAAATAAGTAGGCTTGGTTCAACATGTTTTCCTCTTCCACTCTCTGCTGTCAGATGTCATCTCAGTATTCACTCCTTTTATACACATAATTTTTCACACAATTTATCCATACCTTTTTCGGTTTTCCTCTATTTCTATATTCTTCTACCTTCATACTTAAAACTTTTCTACTTACATGACTTTCATCTCTCCTCCTCGTATGTATCAACCTATTCTCCTACCAACTTCCTCGGATATATTAATTCTTAATCTTATCGACTAATGAAATTACAATTATTGAAAATCTCTCAAATAAATAAGTATGCCACTGATTTTAACAGATATACTAGAAGCGTATAGTTTTTTTAATTAAGTTACTACTAAAAATATTGAAAATTATTTACGCATATCGTTTATTCAATTTTTAAATATTTTGCTTCAAAATAAATTGTTCATGGAAATGGGTTATTTCAGGTAATATACTTGTAAATAAAAAAGTACCAAAAAATATAATGCCCTTAAAAAAATCCCATCTTGCTTATTTAGGAAAAAATCCGTAAGTTGAAAACATGCTCAAAAATGGCTTAACTGATTTAAATAGAATATCGCCAATATTTAAATTTATCCTGACGCTATACTTACACCAAGTTAATAAATCCGAGAATAAGACTGCGAACAGTACCTATCATGGCAAACGGGATATCACAATTAATATCTTGTTTAATAATATCTGTGCACCTTGAAACATTATGTAATTTATAAGAAAATTAAATAAAAGTAATATAAAATTAGACAATCATCTATATTTCATTAAATATGATACATTAAAATAAACGATGGAATTGTTGTCAGATAAAACACAGGCTAATATTTTTCTGTACTGACAACATTTCAAAGATGATGGTTTGCACTTTAATCTTACTTCTACGGTTATTGGTAACGCTGCGCGTAGTTTATTTCTTACCAGCGACCATTTCTTCAAGTGACTTCAGTTCGGCTGAAAATAATAAGGGAAAAATGATAACTACATAATATAAAGCAAATATATTAAAGAAAGATATTGGATTAAGAAAATACAAAAGTATTGCAAGAAATATTAACATTCTATGCTTCTTTTACTAATTTTATAGGTAAATTCATTTCTCTAATTAGAAGTAAAATTTAATTATAATACACATCTATACAATACATTTATAGACACTGCGTTAATATTTATATTGGTCCTATTAACTATGAATATGTTTTGTCATTAATTTGTCAACTAGGATATAAAAGTAAATTTATTCAGTAAGCTTTAATATTTTTTAGATATTTTTCTCAATTGGATCACTATATTCATGACATGACACTGGCTGAAAAGTATACAACGACAAAAGTGCAAAAAAAAATGAAAACAGAAGGCAGTAAATCTGTATAATTGCAACTAATCTATGTTATGAAAGATTACCCAGATTCTCTACTTTTTTTATAAAAACACTACAAAGTGACTGCACTGTAACTATGTATAATATATCAGTAATGTGAATCGCTGTCATGTCGGCCTACAAATCAATTGGATAAATACTGGCTGATCTTAAAATGTTGCATGCAAATCAAGTCATTGTGTTGGGTTTATTACCATCTGTATTATCATAGAAATCAAGTCTGATAATGTACCTTCTTTGGTTATTGAACATATATGAACTGTTTCTGAAATGTGAGATATTTTTACTTCGAACTGACTACACTGGGTTGACAGGGCTCTACAGTTTCACCAGACTTTTTTGGGAGAGCTCTTAAAGCACTCAGCCATATGGCAACATGCTCAAAGGTGCCAAAATGGTTGAATCTCGGCTTGGGCTGTTACCTTGAATACAACATCATGATCTTGACTAAACTAGACCAGCTAAATTAATCATAGGTGTATGAGTTAGTGACCCAAAGATGTATATTGAATCTGATAATTTGGCTAACCTAACTAATCAAATTGAAAAAAAGGTAAAAAAACAATAACTCACTCCCACCACATATGTACCTATTGTGTGTATGTGCACATATGTGGAATGAGTCTGTTCAGATAGGGAATGAAAATTTTCAATATTACTGTATCGAACTGGCAGTGTGCTTGAGGGTTCCACTCCAGGGGATGGACAACATGAGACACCTAATAATGCTATTATAGTTGATATATAATGATTGCGAATCCAATTATCATGTACAAGTGTTTGACAAAATTTCAGATAACTAGGGTTTAAATTCAACATAATACTACTTATTCAAAAATATACAATTCTCTATATTTATTTCTATTTATTTGTACATCACTCACCTGCAGCTGCAATAGCCTTCTCCTCTTTAAGCTTTGCATCCCTGATTGCTTTCTCCTTAGCTTCCACTTCCCGAAAAGCAGTCTCCTTCTTGGACAGCCGGCTCTGGTGGAATGCACCATATAGGATACCTGCAGTAAGGAAGGACCACCGACCGAACTGAAATTTTATTTCAAAAAAATTAATAATTCCATTTAATAGTACAGTGAATAATTTAACTTTTTTTAATATAACAATCATAAATTGAAAGGTGGCAAGGATTAAAGTGAAAAACAAATTAAGATAAATAGAGGATACATAAATTTGGTTTGAATTCATGGAAAATTTTTGTTTTAAATTTAGAAGCAATCTAGAAAATAATTTTTACGATTATACTTACAACCAGTAAACAATTTATTAAACTAATATTTGTTGTTACTTATAATACCAGGTTGGGTTATATTTAATAAATAATTCACCATGACATTATGAAAGGCAAGTAGGGTATAGTATAGTAGGGTAGTCAGTGTAGTTTTGGAACCATAAATTGTAACAGATCGATTAATTCTTCATCTAGTATATAATATGATTTTGGATACATTATACAAAATGTCAAAAGCAACTTCCAGTAGCATATAAGCTGAAAATTAAATGTTATAAATATAACATTTTAGAATTCATAAAATTAAATTTTAAAAGATTTATTACATAGTAGATTTTGCAAGTGCTATGGTAGAAGAGTGATATTAAACAGATAATTGTTCAAATTTAGAATACACCTTTGAAAATACGTTCGAAAACACCGATTACATAATAAAAGAAAATTAAAATTTTAATTATTGTAGTTACCCTGATCAATGGTGACACGCGAACTGGGGGTCCATACGGAAGATCAGACATCGTTATCAATTGTTTAAAATTATTATAACGGGATAAGAAATCCAAAAAGGATTTATTTTAAATCCCAAGATAGGTACTCAACTGAGAGGTTATACCTTAGGGTTGCCAAATTAAAAAAATATGTAGGTTAACAGTACCTACCTATGGCATTTTAAGCACATGCGAAAGAAAAATTATCTGTATAAGAATGCTCGATAAGCTTCTAATGCCAAATCTAATTAAAAATATGCCTAACATTATACGTATTTCAAATAAAAATAGCTGGTTATCATAGAAAATTAAAGTTTTCTGAATGAAGTAAAAGACCAAACTAGCATCTTGGCACGTTTTCTACAATTTTTAGGTAAATTAAATGTGTAAAAGTACATACATTTTTATAAATATTAGATCATTTTTTTCAAATTTGTTTTGTACAAATAAATTACATATCTTTTGTGTTTGTATAGTTTTAAAAATTTAATTTGAATAATATATAAAACTACATATAGAGAAAAACTGTATTTTGACGTTCTTTGTAATATTTATTCTCAGTTAATTTTCCACGTCAACTGAATTTCTTTTTTTTATTAAAATTTACTACTTATTAGCCTACGCTCTTCACACTCATTAAAACATCTACACCTGTCTCATTCTCATGCTAATTGTATGAAAATGTCTACGTCACTTTCGATTTCGAACAGCTGGTTATTTGGCATTTTCTTGACGTTCGACGAATATCCAGCTGAATTTCATTCAAACCAATCATAAATACCTAATTAATCAATCAGTCGTCAAAATGGCGTTACTCACGTCGTTCGTGTCGGTTGCGATATCAATATTATATACACCGTTCCTACTTCTCATATTGTGCGTTATATTCCTGGCTTCTATTGGAAAATCTTTGGGTGTCAGGCGGCTATATGTGAACATTCTTCTGAAGCTGTTTGAGGTATGTACTTTTGTCTATTTTGTATTTAAGAAATAAAAATGTAAATGTATACATATAGTGCGGTATTTAATTTTATAAGGATAAAAGTTGTTATTAGCGACATAATCGTTTACTTGTACATTATATTTATAGTACATACGTGAGAATTGAAACCAGGTACGCCGGTAACACGTTCTAATGACGTTTGATAGAATTTTATCAATTGAAACATAAGTGTTAACATTTAACCTCCAAGAATAATATTTGAATCATGACTCGGTCTGTTAATAGTCTATAAACGATTTGTCAATTGAGTTATCCAGCTTGTGTTTTCTTCGGGTTGTGTTGTAATTTTAATCAATATTATAGGATTAGTTTAATCATTTCTATGTTTGATTTATGATAATATTCACTAATCGTACGCATGTAAGGTCATTGACTGAGTTTACGAATGAAATTGTTTTTCTTAGTTGTTAAACTAGATAATGTAATTGAAAAGGCACTTTGAAGGATCAATTTTAGATTATATACTGTTGAGTTAAGACTTCATATTGTTTCACAGTTAGATCAATTTGTAATTAGGCTAAATTTATTTATTACCACACAACAGAAACAAATACTTTTTGAAACATTTTTTTAAATTAATAAATATGATAAGACAGCTTGATGTATTGAAATTTCTGTACATTTAACTTTTTCATAATTGTTGTACATTATTTCTGGTTATTATTAATATTTAACATTTACTACTATCTTTTATTTAGTGCCTTTAAGGCTGAATCACATCATTAGTGAATGTAGTGGTATAAGAGTAACCATGCAATGTGACAATTTTCAGAGATGGTTCCAGAAGCCAGGGTTACTTTTTTTGTTACTTTATATTTTTGGATTGGATTGACCCTTTGCCAATTCTTTTAACAACCCACTAAGTGGATGGGAATCAGCTAGTTATAATAAAAACATTTTTTTTTAATCAAATGATAAAATTTGCTCTATATTATTTTTTAAGTATATTTATGTTAACCCATATCAAATTTGTTAAACAGTGAATCTTGTTTGTGCGCTGGATATTTTAGGATTGGTGGGAAATGTGGTTATAATGCAAAAAAAAAAATTAATCATAGAAAATTCCCATTTTGCAATTTCCTCATATCAAATATGCCTATATATATTATATCATATAAAAATGGTTTTTCAAAAATTAATTCACTGTCTTTTGTTTACTGGACAGAGGATTACTTTGACCTCCTTGGCTTCCCCTCCTACTCCACCATATCATGGATATCAATTGTAACTGATATTCTAAATTTGAATGATTCTTTTGTTTATTAGCCATTTTCACACCTTAACAACGAAACAAATCATCCCTAAATATTGCATATACATTGTACATAAAAGAAAAGTACCTTTCATCCAGTAAAACTGTATAGTTGATGAGGAATTGATTAAATGTACATTGAAAATGTGAGCTAAATTTGTGGTATATAAATACCAACCATAGCTCACTTTTATACACCACCCTTTAATTCTAATATAGTATATTAAACTTTGCCTACCGAATACATCTTTGATAATTTAATATATGTTCACAAAATTTAGATAAGCTAGATTTTGTAAAGAACTGGTATGATCTTATTATTAGATTTAATCACAAATTAGCCATTCCAGGTTTTGCACACAATAGGACCAATAAAAGATTTTAGGTAATAGTGTTTTTGACTCTAAAATAAGGCCTCGAATTTCATTCTCAATTTGTTCTACAGTAAGCACATACATAAGCATTATGTCAAGGTAGGTGACACTATCATAAGGTTATTATAGGGTGGATCATTGTGTGAAGGGTAGTGTTGCCTGTAAATGGATCCTGCTTTCTATATCAGATAAAATAATAAACAACTGCAAATAATATGGACTTGTATAGATTTATAGTTAAAACGATGTCTTATTAAGGTACTTTTCATTATCTGGGATATTTTCCAAATCTGTGGTCTACTAGGGTCAAAATCTCCCTGGAGATACTATCATAAATCATGTTTTGCATAGCCATTTGCACACTCAGGCGATAAAATATCGATAACAAATTGATCCGTCGGGGTGATTAATGCTCGGTGTAAAGTGCACTCATTATGTGAGTGTAGCAATGGGTTATTTTTATTCTTTACATGTTTTGATATTTAATTAATGAGAAGAAGTAATCCTGGTATATGTATTCATTATTCTTGTCCATTTTTGAATAAACATTAGTTTATACTTATGGGGTCACTTGGAAGGTTCTTAGCTACAATTGGGCATGTAGATGGCACTGTTGTCGCAAATCTAATTTTTTTAATTTCTCAACCAAATTTTTTTTTCGTTATCTTATAAAATATATCAATTTTCAGGCTATGAATGTCTAATAATATTTTTTTTATCTAACCATGACTAAAGTATGTGGCAGGACAATACGTTCATACCCGGTCTTTGTATGTAAATAAACATCAATTGTGTAATGTATGTGCTCAGAATGGCTGCACTTATATGACTTTTTTTTTGTTATGTTTGTAATTTTCAGGAAAATGGCAAAGAGATTTTCAAAAATATTAAAAGATTAACATTCACTTATTCAGTTGTTAATTGATTTTTATTAAGTGGTCATAATGTAAAGGGAAGATTGTGTTTCATTTTCTTTGTTAGTGCAACCATTCAAAGCCGGGATGGGCAGCTAGTATATAGATATTTAACACCCATATACAGAACTGATAATTACGGCCATCATGACAAAATCAATTATGTATGGGCTTTGAACTTGCATTCTCTCATCTCAATTGTAGGATTTATTACAAATGACTCATGAGATCTATACAAAAAATTCAATCAAAGTAAAAGACAGTGGAAAAAAGGTACAAGAAAATGGAGTGTAAACAAATAAATGCATTTAATCTTTAGCAATTAAATGCATAAATAATGCAGCAACAACTGTATATTTTATCTGTGTTTTTGTAATCTTTATTATGATAATTTTAGATATGCATATTAATAGGTACATAAAGAATTATTTTAATACCGATGATTATCTTGTCTGATAATAACTGTTATCATGCATGTGTTTACAGTGCATGCAACCACTCAACTGTTGCCATGTAACTGAATGTTTGAAGATAGTGACATGCTGAATCTTCCAGCAACTTCCAGTGCAGTTAATGGAACAGACCCTATAGGTATTTGGTGACAGGTTTTCAACTTGAGGATGGTAGCTAGCTAAGCGGACTTAGAAAAAAAAACCTACCACCCGTGCTAGAATTTCATCACAATGTTTTCCTCTTCATAGAAAGCTTCAGATTCAGACACAAGGATTTCAACGTATCAACTGAACCATCATCATTCAGTTTCAAATTGACTGTATACCAATCAACACCTTATTACAATATGTTTATTTTATAAAGTTTTATTGCATTTTTAATTTAAATTAGCATGGCGTCGAATTTGCTGGAGTCGCCAGTTACGATGAATGATTTATATTTTAAAACAAGTTAATACCTGCGACTTCATGTGCGTTGTTTATTAATTTAATGATATACTTTATGTACAGTGGAAAAAGGTATAAAAATAATTTAACTAGAAATGTAGTTTGCTAATTTATTTATAAACAATGCTCTCTGTTTGCGTCTTCTCTTCTGCGCATGTGCACTACACCGTTTATCCCATTTCCCGCGTAAAGGCCATGTAACAACAAAAAATCCAAATTATATTTGTACCACTTCTAACTAAGTTATGTCCGAAAAAAATGTCCTTATAGTACCACAGTATGTGGGAAAATATTGAGCTGTGGATTTTTCTGAGTTTGGCTGTCGCGTTGATTATGCCGATGCTTATCTTCGGGATCAGGCCTATGGTCCTGCAGTAGAGCACTTACAGGCCGATGTAAATGCTTGTTGATGCTTCACTAAGTTTTGATTATGGCTGATTACTTCACCATGTCTGCTATGAATTTGAGAAACAGAGACATGATGATCTGGAAAATTACCTCTTTTTGTTTAATTATGTGTGACATTATATACATAAGATTATCGCTAATGACTTATCGCAATATTTACAAACATCATTGGAATAACAGTTGCCTGGTCAGTTGATAAGAACAAGGCGAATGTTGATATATTTTCTTTTGAAATGAGAGTCACGTTTGACCTTAATCACGCATATGGTTTGATATAGAATACGCACATTTTTGGTGGGAATATGTGTTTCGATGTAAGCGTTTTTTTTCTTGCACTCGTCCTCATAGTAACATCGGACAATGTCAAGGTGATTTTTTAGCATATGTTAGCGTTTTTTAAATCGGCTTTTTTATATTTACCTTCCATACCAAGTGTAACATCTACCATAGTGTCGCGTTTATATATCAACCGGTGTATTTCCAAAAATTAAATGGGATGTGTGGGGTGTCTATCTTTCTATATTACCTTATAGGTTTTAAGTGTTTAGGGCCATTCAAGTATTACCTAAGCAATAAAGGAGTGCGGGGAGAGATTTTTATTTGCTTATTTTTGTTGACATAAGAGATGGGAGGTTTGATATGCAAGGCGCGCAGTCTTATCTACTGGGCTACCATCGGCCTAATAGCGAACCACTAAAGTTAATTCCCCTATAGACTATAAAGTATTTATATCTAAACTTGTTAACTACGACCCATGAATCAATACGGAAACTTGAATAGAAAATATTTTATCATAAACGTTGCAATTTAACAATGATGCGTGCACAAACAAACAAACAGAAAGACATTTCTAAAAGTTATTGAAATGAATTTAATTACTCATTGTTAGTCAGTAGCAATAATTTTTTCGCGTTAAATTTACATTCTTATTATATGTATATAGATGGTTGATTTCAGTATTGTCATCACAAAAAATGGTAATAGTTTGTTTTCTTACCATAAACGAGTCGAAGCCTTTATTTATCATTCTTAGTAAATTTTTTTCTTTACAAATATCATAAATACGAAAGTGTGTTTATTTGTTACGCTATCATGTTTTAACTACTCAATCGTTCTTTATAAAATGTTGCGCTTGGGTATCTGTCGTCCAGAAACAAATGTATTTTTCTGTAATGTACTATGTAGGTTAACGCGAGCAAAACCGCGTAGTAGTCCGATGGAACTGTGAAGGCCTTATTGGATGGCAGTGTAGGTCAGTTCGAAAAAAAAAAAGAGTAAAACCGCGTAAAAAGCTAATCTACAAATCCTTATTATGGTCGATTTCAACTATAGGACGACCGTTACTAAACATTGTTATATCTTAAAATAACAT
Organism: Antheraea assamensis; assembly: GCA_035772565.1. NCBI lineage: Eukaryota > Metazoa > Arthropoda > Insecta > Lepidoptera > Saturniidae > Antheraea > Antheraea assamensis. Next base: position 52,056 of record JAQQSE010000129.1, read on the forward strand.
TGTTAAATTCCTTGTTAGTAATCAGACGCGACGTTCTACGTCACGGTTGAGAACAATGGACTGCACAAAGAGTTAAAATTACGTATTTTGTGACCTGGCCTTCGATGCGCAGGCGCTAGTCACGCAACACTAATATGTTCCGTACACATGTCGACCTTTGTCCACGTGATATCTACTCGTGACCCTGTTTGTATGCCATTAGATAAATACTATTCTAGCGAACGTCCGCGACTACGTCTGCGTCAGGGCTAGAGAGAAGGACATAGAGTAAGGAGAAAAAATGTTATGTTTCCGAGGGTTAGCCCAAAACTACATTAACTCGAGGGAGATCGCGAATAAAAGCTAGTTATTAAAAATATAAATGCGAATGTGCGTTTATTTGTTACCATTTATTGCCTTAACTACTCAATCGATCATTATAACCTATATCAAAACTATATTAATGCGAGCGAAGTCACGACTGAAAGCACCGATCACCCCACACACATGTAGGTACTCATAGGTTTGGGGTTGTTTTTTAATGCCTTTTTCGAATTGTCTTAGTTTAGATTAATTTGGTAGTCAAATTCAAGTATAAATTCGTGAAACATACATCCTTGGTACACATGTATATTTCAAGAATTAATATTTTTATGAAATAATAGTTAGCTAGTTAGATTCGGGATATCCGGCGACAGTCCACGTCGAGACGAGCCGTGCACTCTTGTGCTGGTTGCCTATATAAAACAGGGTGAGTGCCTCCTCTTAGTAGTCCGGTGAAACTGTAGAGCCTAGAACATGGGCAACAGTGTAGTCACTTCGAAAAAAAATGTGTGAAATTAGTCGCAATACAAAAGTTTTATAACTAAATTTTAAGTGTTGACTGGCGCCAACTAGTGGCGAGTTATGTTAATATGGATAGAACAAAAATCTTCTTCATGGAATAACACACTTAGGTTGTGAGAGTTCCCAAAAGTCTACATCTATTGTTTTTTAATATCATTTTATTGAAATGAAACAAGGTGTGAGGTGTATAGGATTTTTTAATCGTTTTTTTTTCTTCAAATTGACTATACTGTTAGCATGGCAAGGCCTCTACAGTTTCACCGTACTACTAAGGGGAGCGTTTAAGGCGTTCACCCGATAAATTTCACATGCACTATATGAAACCCGCAAACGATCTCGACACCGCAATGTAGGCCTCGAACAGCGCCATCCAGCGTCGCATAGACGAAGCATTCTAGCAATGACCATAGGTATTGTCAACTTTCAAAGTGAAAGTAATGTCAATTCTTATATTATACTAGCTGTCCGCCCCGGTTTCGCACTAGTTACTAAACGAAGAAAATGAGACTAACTCTTAGTTTTACAATACGACCAAGTAATGAAATAAAATGGCAACCGAACGTTTTTCTGTCAATTCTTGAAGATCTCTCTTCTCTCTCTGCTGTCGTCTGTCTCATTCACTCATTTTTCATTTTCTAAACATTTTATTTCATACAAACTTTGTCCTGAGAAATACAAATACAACAAAAAGAAATAGCTAAATAGGTGCGCAGCCTTTCTGAAGTGATGCGCGGACATACGGCAATTAACGTTTATTAATACAGATGATGTTAGTGTGGGGTTTAACGAAAATGTAAACAGACATACTGATTTAATTTCCTGTACATTACAGATTAAATAAAGACATACTTCCTACTGAACTTTACTCGTACCTAATGATAACATAGTTGTTTAATCTACACTAATTTTAAAACAAACGACGACCATCAACATATCCGCAATAGTCTTCACAGAGTTATATATTTTAGTCACCTGTAACTGGCTACTACATGACAAAGCAATCTACGAATGTCGAACATGAAATGCAAAAACAAGTGTGTGTGGTTATGACCACACGAAAGAAGTGGAAACTTCTTTATAAAAAGTACAACAAAATGACAACGTCACGCGTTGTTCCCAGGCGGTTCCCCGTCCAAGTGCTGACCGCGATCGACGCTGCTTAACCTCGGTGATCGGACGAGAACCGGTGTTTTCAACACTCTACCCGACACAGTGCTTGACCCCACCACTTTTGGTTACACAAAAAGGTTGCGGAGCAGAATTTCAAAGCCATAAAAAGCTTCACTTTAAAACATATAACACAGTAATGAAAGAATTAAAGTCGTAATTGTAGAATGGTTTGACTGGCGTAATGTAATCCTATCTCTGTAGTTTATAATCTCAACGATTTTTTCTAAATTCGCGTACATTTTCTAATTTAAATTGGTAACACTATCGGCTTACGGTGATGCAATAGATCGTGAGGAAATCTAAACCTGAGTATGTTCTTGTTGTACCACCATATATGGGAAAATATATCATTGTGGAATTCTCCGAGTTTAAAATCGGCAATACGTCGTGGGCTGGGATGGTGGTTATGGCCATACCTTCCTTAGGAAAGAGGTTTGTGGCTCTGCAGTGGTTTTCTTTCAGGCTGACTATGTTGATAATGAAATAATTTCGTCATCATAATTAAAATATATTAATCCTTTATGAGAAATTTTTGTAGGTGGTCGAGCTACGCTGAAGCTATTACTGGTTTCAGCATGAATGGGTCGGCTCGCCCGGGGTAGTACCACCCTCTCACAGAAAACCGACGTGAAGTAACAGTGCTTGCACTGTTGCGTTTCGTTCGGTCAATGAGAGCGCCAGAGGCCCACATATTTGAAAGGCCGGCAACGCACTTGCGACTCCCCTGGTGTTGCTAGTGTCTATGGACGGCGGTGATCACTTACAATCAGGTGACCCACCTGTTCGTTTGCCCCCTATAATATAAAAAAAAAAACAAAGAATTTAGTTTTATATGGGTAATTGCAGAAATACTGAGAAGTTAAAACAGTTTACTTAATATTATTAATTATAATAATAGTATTTTTGCCAAAATTGCGTCGCAAATAACCAATTTTTTTAATAATATGTAAAAGATAAAAATGACTATCGTGGGTTACTTTTCTATCTCCATATATTAGAAACAAAATCAAAAATAATGTATTCAATTTTGGCCATGAAAAGGCACTTTTCAACGTAAAAACTACTACCGGTCCGGAAAAACAACTCGAACATCGAGAACAACCGGTAACAAACTCGATCTGGTGTATTTTTTAACATACATATATTTATAATACATTAACATTACAATCGTTTTAGCGCATGCACAGAGAGAAATGTCATTTCCAGATATCACTATCGTTCATATATTCATCTACCCTATAATAGTCTTTAGACATCAAAACCCACTTGAAATGGCGCTTAAACGTAAGTCCGGCAAATCGGTAATGTGCTTTGGGACTTTGTTGTAGACCATAACACTGTTGCTTAAAAAACTTTTACTAGTCATATACTGAGTACAGGCACGTACACAGAAGGGGGGGGGGATAGTTGGGGATTAATCCCTCCTCCCCAAAACTGACGTTACATAAAATAAACGGGATCATAACCATTGTGAAGTACGAAGTAGGTATATGTCGCTCAAACAAAACAACTAAACGGCTTTTCTTTATAGATAAACATTGTAATTTAGGTTATTCAAATTGTAGTACAGTGATTACAGGAATGTTTTACTGAGTTCATGTGGTCGTTTCAATGTCTGTCGTATCTTTATGAGATTTTGTTTATAATTATATCAAGTACAGTTTATTTATAAAGAACAGGAGAAAACCTGACATAGATAAAAACACGTGTCCATTAACCCCGTTTTATCAGTGTTATCAGTTGGCAATAAAAATATTGTTTATATCTTAATGCGTTTGCACCTGAAAACGTGACTAACATGAATCGAATAAGTGTAGATCTCCAGATGACACGTGATATTAAGTAAGCTAATTGAATAAGAGGGAAAATATTGTTTTGTCACACTTTGTATGCGAATTCATTGTTAAAACAAATAAATAATGACTCATCGACCGTGGGAACCAAAATCAATGGGGTTCCAAAAATACTTCGTCTCGAACGTTGTGGTATTGTTCGAATAATGACGTCAACCTTCCAGAGTTTTCCACCTCTATTGTGTGTACGAAATATTTTATTTCTGACGCAAACGGCATTTGATTAGTCTAGTTGCGTAATGTTTGAACGTGATAATCTTTGGTACTGACGGTTAAATTTGAAAGATTAGTTTTATATTTGATATGTTATTTATTGAGAAATACTATAAGGCTATGTATCATCACGCTACGATCATTAGGAGTAGAGTAATTACCAAACGAAATGTAGGCTCGTCAGTACGTTAAATGAAAACGATGTAGTAATAACGATTAATAAAGGCTGAACGTGACGCGGGGTATCGGGCGCTGAAGGTAGATCTACTACTCATTGAAAACGGAATATTACTGAAAAGGATATAATTGTGAATGACTATTATACCAACTTTCAACTTCTAACAGCTATTAACTTCGGTGATCGGACGAGAACCGGTGTTTTTAAAACTCTACCCGACACAGTGTTTACCCCCATTACTTTTGTCACACAAAAATGTTGCGGATCAGAATTAGCCCTACTTAGTAAAGCCCTACCATAGGAAGTTTTTAATTTTAAAACTTGTTTAGACAAATATGGTCCATCGATATCTATATTTCAATATCGAAATATCGTCTAAAAAGATTTTCCGTGCTTAATATCGATATTTCTAAATAATAATATAGATATTTTATCGACAGTCTTACTAGATAATAATAAATAATAGTGAAAATTTACGTAAATAATACATATGAACCGCCAATAGATACGTGTATAAAATGTAACAGTAGTTTCAACTGGCGTTCGATAGATTTGATTGGTCCGTCTCATGAAGCGTCACTAGGCGTGGTGAGTCGAGATGATTAATCGATTTATTGGACATTAATATTTTAATCGATATTAAACAATGACTCGATCCAGTGGAACGAACTTTTATACAAAAAATATCGAGATTCGATTTTTTTGTTTAGATAAGGATAAAGCGATAACAACTTCCCTTTTGTCTATTTATAAGATTAATATCTGATTCTATTTATCTCATATCTAATTACATGATTTTTTTTATAACCATATTTCAACTAAAAACTATAAAAGATAGATTGTTATGTTGTCTTTATTGCAGTATTAATAAAAGTTAAACAAAATGTCAGAAAACATCGATTTAAAAAAATTGATTCTACACCTCGATTATTTGTGATACTTTAGATTTCAACTTAGATGATTTTAAATCCATATTTTGTCACTGGAATCACCATCTCTTATATGACTTCGGTATGGCGCATCGACACATAATCAGGTTATCGCTAAACAATGGAATAACGTCTCTATTGAAAAATATGGATTGTTACTGATTCGTATGGATTCAAACACACCGATTTCGGCCGTCTTCATATTCGGATAGATGCGTCGTATTGCTTTAAGTTTTGAGATAAATGTCGATAACAGTTTGCATTAAAGGATAAAGAAATTACAGATAAATGGATATAAAAATATTATCATAGAGTTTATCATATGTTTATAATGATTTATTGTGACTGATTGAAGTGTTATTTCTTTTAATTTAGTTCCTAAAAGGTGCATATTCTATACATATAATAAAATGTAAGTTTAACGTGACTGTGCTTTGCAGATTTTTGCGAAAAAGATATTATTGAAAGTGCTTAAGAATAGGTAATTAAATACTTTGAATTTACTTTTAGAAATGTTTGTATGTTTCTTTGTGCACACCTCACTGCTAAAGTACAACAGTAATTATAAAACGTCACCAAGAAAATCATAAAACATGGTCTCGGGTAACATTTAGTCTTTGTTTAATTAAAATCGTTTCACTGTATCAAAAGTGTGCGCGAATCACTCGAAAGCCACTGGATAGCTATTCATCACATGTTTTTAGTTTTATTTTAAACACTTGACTATTATCTAAAGAAATGTTCACGGTATCTTGATTTAATATAGGATATTATAAAACAAAGTCGTCCGCCGCGTATGTCTGTCTGTCTGTATGTTCGCGATAAACTCAAAAAATACTGAACGGATTGTAATGCGGACTTCACAGTTAGATAGAGTAATTCATGAGGAAGGTTTAGCTATATAATTTGTCAAAGTTTTGTGTAAATTGGTTGAAATATAACAGTATGGGCGCCAACACATCGAAGTCGCGAAGAAGATCCAGAGGAGCGACAGTTCTGATGAGGAGGAAGAGATTCCGGTTCCTGATGACACTCCTCCATCAGCCGTCATTAAGGAAAATGGAGTCAACGGTATGTATGACCATAGACGGTTTTAACTGCAGTTCTGCTGGCAGATAGAGGACTCTACAGATTATCGTGTAGGATACATATATTTGCACTTTTCCATTGGAGATTAGGCAGTAATAATAAAATATAACGCGATAAAATAAACTTGGTCTGCCTTCTTGGTCTAATCTACACTAGCTTCCGGCCCCGGTTTAGTATGGTGATATTACGAAGAAAATGGGACCGAATGTTCCCTTTACAGTACGACCGTGTAGTTACAGAAGTCAGTCTATCAGTTCTGTAAATATTTTTGAAAATCTCGCTTCGGTCGTTTATGTCTCTCACTTTTTTAAATAGAGATGTTTAACTCAGATTCTTCAGTTTCATACAAATGACACACACACACACGCACACACATGCACGCACGCACGCACGCACGCACGCACGCACGCACGCACGCACACGCACACGCACACACGCACGCACGCACACACGCACACACGCACACACACACACACACACACAACAAAAAAGAATACTCAACTGATGCAGTCGTTCTGAAGTGACGCGCTTACATATATACAACAACTGATTTATATTTATGTAGTTAATTCACGTACCCACGAAATATTTTTCACACGAATGAAGTCGCGAGCATTGGCTGGTGAATAATATAGTTGTAACTTCTTAACTAATATTGTAAATGTGATTTTGTTGGTTTGTTACGAATTCACGCTTTAACTACTCAACAAATCGTCGTAAAATTTTGGATACCGGTTGTCAAACCTACATTAACACGAGCAAAACCGCGAACAAAAGCTATTCTTAAATAAAGTGTCCTTGCTTAGAAATCTCTAACATTATTATTTCTCATCAAAATGATGTCATTCGAAATGACGCGAGAGATTTAAATACTACGATAATGTATTTTATTTTGCTTGGCAATTAAAGTAATTGTTAAGAGGTATATTTACATATGGGATTGTGTGGATACTGTGTGTTGGGTTTGTAATGAAGAAATTAAACACAAATTCCCAATAAAAATTCTGCAATTTTCTTCTTAGTTTCAGCATAGTCCTCTGCTACAAGTTGTAATTTTCGAGTCGTGCAATTTTTTCACTTCTCTGTATGAGTTTTCAAATATTTTCTTTCATACAAACCAATACAAAAAATTACAAACACGACAAACAAAGAATTCACAAAATAGGTGCAGCCGTTCTAAAGTGATGCCTAGACATACATATGACATGATACATTCGACAATTTATTTTTATTTATATAGATGGATTGAGGAACGTTGGAGGCTGTCTAACATCACGTTACGAGCCTTAGGAGTGAAGCAATAAAAATATAAGGTGTTGGTCAGAAAGTACGATAAGCGGCAACGAAATAATAGTGAGGGTGGACCTTGTGGTACGTTGCGAACCTTTCGATCTGGGGACGGGAAAAATTAGACGCGAGTGAAACTGCAAGGCGCTGCTGCTGTAAAATAAGACTGTAAAACGACTAGCTTTTCTTCTATTTATCCCTCGGGAAAAAATACATTTATCCTGGAAGAAATGTCTCCAATGTCCTTTTTTGTACTTGTGAAAATGTGTATGCCAAAAGTCATGATCATTGGTTAAGTCCTTTAACAAAGAAATATGCAAACTCACGTTTGCATTTATAATATTAGTAAGCTATGTATAAAACGCAATATTTTTTTTATTCGTATGATTTAAAATCTTTGTCTCTCTTTCCCTTACTTTCAGGTACAAAGATGACTGTGATAGAAAGGGAAGAGATATTGGGACCTTCACCGGAATTGAATTATAAACGAAGTTCGAGTCAGGAGCGAGTGCAGAATGGACACAGACCGGATCAGGGAAAAGGGGAGGTATGGAGATAACTCAAAATTTTACTAAAACATTTTTTATATCTATCTAAATATGATGTCACTATTCCTGATGGTAACCACAGTACAGTCTAAGATAAATAAAACGAACCCCGAAGACTCGGCTCAATAACCAAACTATGGGGTTCCGTGGTAGGGGATTCGGGACGCTGGCGGGAAGTAGAAACTACACATTTGTCGATACAAAACACGGCGTTTATTCCAGAAAGTCTTCAAGGTTTTACAATAATACGATACAATATTATTAGTTGCGCTCAGACCAGTGATTTACGACTGACATTCTACTGTTAACACGGTCTGAGTAGCTAACCACACACTTATTGTCACTTGCTCACACTTGTTCGCACTGATTTATTCGACTGCTGCTGCTACATACCGGTAATGTCTCGGTCTATACCGTCATGAGAACCCCTATAGTTTTGACAATTCCTTAACATCGTGGTTTATAATTTTCACTATCGATGGCTCACTTTTTGCGTTATAACTTATTAATATGTAACTTATTCTAAAGCGTTATACGTAATTTTACGCGTCTTTAAGTGTTCTATATAATACAATATATGATATATAAAAATATAATAAAATATACAATGAATTATGTCAAAGTAATTGTTAAAAAACAATTCGCGTATTTACGTTTATCAATATGTACTTTTACAATTTTCAACATTTCTTTATAATTTCCATTCATAATTGTGAATGAACAATAAAATATTATTTCTATATAGTAATTAGACGTTAAATATATCGATTATTTGCAAAAAACATCAAAATTAAAATACTAAAATTACGATATTAGATTCGCCCTCACAACGTACGCGTGGCTTCAGACAACCGCGACACGCGTTACTAATGATTATGCTGCGTCGCTTACAATAAATGATGACCAGTAGGAGTAGTTAAAAAAATCCTTTATAGGTTTTAGCATTTGACCACAATCTCATCTGATGTTAACTGACGATATAGGGTAAGATGGTAAATACGCTAAACCTAGAGAGAAACTGTCTCTCAAGAGTGGCTGTCGGAAAACACCAACAGATTCTAGGTGATAGACTTTCAACTTAAGGGTGGTAGCTAGCAGGTGGCGGACTTAGAATAAGCCTTACCACCATGCTATGTTTTTCCTCACTGAAAGCTCCGTCTCTGTTGCAAGCATTCGAATCTACGTCAATCGATTCTGTCACGTTCATGTATGTCTCTCAGTTTATGCTATAGTTCTGTCCTTTTCTATGTCTGACCAAGTACATATTCTCCGTCCTTTTTGTGTTAAGAAGGTTGCATTGTTGCACTTAAAATTTATCTTTGTAATTTCACTCCCATCGCCTACCGAATAAGTTTAACTCCAAGAATGTTCTCTAAAAGTTGCAAACGGTGGTGAATAATTGTTTCCATTTCTAGAATTTGGAGTTCCACTTGTCCCACTGTCTGGACCTAGTGAAGGCCGGCATAGAGTCGATTATAGAGGACCAGGTCACCTCTGTCTTCGAAGCAGAGGAGTTGAGGAGTTGGAACCTTCTGACTAGGACTAACAGGTTAGTAATCCATATTGACGTAAGTGGTGATTGATTATTGAGTGAAATCCTATAGTACCTTGGAGTAGTTCACTAGGACATTTCAAAAGATGTAAGTCCAAATCATAGAATCAATCTGGAATATTCGCAAAACGAAAATTTTAGTAAGTTTGTTGAACATTTTTTAACGATAGATTTGCGCTGCTGGCATCCAGCTGTTTTCGGTTACATTTTCTTATACTTTATAGGTTTATCTATAATCTCATCTGATGTCAAATGATGATGTGGTCTAAGATGGTAAACAGCGCTAAACCTAGAAGGACTGGTTCTGGAGTGCAGCTGCAGAAACACACCAACAGGTGCATGGCGACAGATTTTGAACTTCAGTGTGGTAGCTAGTCAGGCGGACTTAGAAAAAGCCCTGCTTATGGTTTTATCACAATGTTTCCTTTCAGCGAAAATACAGGTTCAATTTGGATTTAAACTCACATCCAGCGATATACATCACAATATACTACCTTTGAGCCATTATTGATCTAATTTCAATATGGCAATGTTACCTCGACTTATGACGTCATTTTTCAATAACAAACCTTTCTATTTTTAATTAACTGCCTACCTTAATAAGATTCTCTAGAACAGTTCGGTCCTATCAACCATCCTACGAGCTATGCCTTCTCAGCGACACTTAAGTCTAGCAGTTCTAAGAGATATGACACCTTCATTTCGAATTTGAACATACAAAGGATGTATGTAGCCAATCATCCTAAAATGTTACATACACTTTGACAGGGGTACCGAATGTGACATAGGGTATCTTTCATCCGATAAAAAGTACTGTTCCCGAGGGATCAGTCAAGTCAATATTAATGCGAGCAAAGCCGCGAGTAAAACATAGTAAATTAATACTTCTATTACTCTGACGTCGTATAGGCCATATTGTTCCATTTTGATCGTGTTTGAAGGACGTGAAAATATTTAAACTAGAAAGTAGAGAACGGTCCTCGCCAAGCTTTTTGACCGCTCTGAATGTAGATGCGCAGAACACTAATTTAGGTATAAATACCTATTATATTATATGTATAAAATCAAGACAAATTAATAATGTCTAAATATTTATTTTAAAATTTCTATAATAATATTTTGACTTTGTTTTGTATCAAACTCTTGACCGTATTATGCGCAAGCCCGAAATTAAAGCTATATTTAGAGCGGCCAAAGAAAATGTCAAGGATTGTAAAATTTTGAAACTCGCATGCACACTAATGTAAAATATAAAGAGAAAGTCGCATGAGAGGACATAACTTTTCTTCCTTACGTGACGATCTATACCATTTTTCTATGTTATGTAGTCGTTCATAGTGTGAATACTAGATCTTAGGCTATATTCAGGACGGCCAAAAAGACTGATAAGGGCTATAAGTATGGTAAAGTTGAATAATTTGCTTCTTGTCACAGGCAGTACGAATTCCTCACTTGGCGGCTCACTATAATCTGGGTGATGGGCTTCGTTGTCAGATACCTCTTCATATTGCCTCTAAGGATATTGATCTTCATTTTCGGGGTGAGTATTTAATTTATAGCGGTCTTTTATATGAGTTAGTTTCAAGGATACCTTAGATACGAGAATTCGGTGAAACCTTATTTACATTTTGAATTGTTTGTTCGCGATCTAGGTTGATTTTAAGAGTTGTTGCGATTGAAAACGGTGGTAACTTCAAAATCAGAAGTGGGACTGGATCTAGAGTGTTACTACGGAAACTCACCAACTAGTGAGTGGTAGTTAACCAGACTGGTATTTTTAGAGAATAGAGTATCACCATAGGATGTGTTGATCACGATGTTTCCCTTCACCGAAAACACAGGTTCGATGTGGGCTTCGAACTCATGTCGATAGGCATAATGTTAGAACTTACTACTATTGAACTGCCCGATCGATCGGATACAATCACGTTTGTGACATCACTCTTTATTAACGAAAACTGTTTTTTTTTAAACTGCCTATATTTTTTTATATTGATTATCCAATAATTTTGCAAGTCGTATTGTACAATATGTTTGATGGTTAGGCTTTTATATGTTTCTTCTAACAAAAATCTTTCCTATTTATTTAATTGTTTGTATTTTGTGATCTCTACTAATATATATCTCCCTTGACTTTTTTGTTTATTTTAAATGTTTATTTATGATGAGGATACAGGCGTGTTTTAATCTGGTATCACCATTTGACAAAAAAAGCGTTCCTCAAATAACTTTGTGTTTTTAAGGTCTCAACTTTTTTCATGCCTTTATTCTATAGTTCACATATCTTTTGTTGTTATATTTTTTTTTAAAGGATGGATAGTTAGATAATAGTTATTAAACAAATAATGTTACCGGATATCTATTTAATTTTTTGATATGGCAACAGGTCGCTACAATGATAGTAACAACGGCAATTGTTAGTTTGCTCCCTGCGGGCAAACTGCGCCGTTATTTGGGAATGATCTCCTATAAAATATCAATTCGTGTGTTGTCACGAAGCATGTCATGCGTTATAACGTTCCACGATACGCAGTACTCGCCGAAATCGAACGGTTTCTGTGTTGCCAACCACACGAGCCCGATCGATGTTGCCGTCCTTAGCGTCAGGACTTGTTTTTCTTTGGTAGTATTATTTGTATTTCTAATGGGGGGATTGTGTTGTCTTTGCTTTCTATGTTTCTTTTTGTAACGTTTATACGGGTCGTCTATGATGGTTTTTATGTCGGGCATGTGATATGCGAATTGTAGCATGCGATTTTAACTTTGACTGATGTTTGATTGACTCAAGACAAGATTTGACCACCGGAAATTTGTATATTGAACTATATTGCTTATGTTATTATTTAGTTCTCTTTTTTCATCCACTTTTTCTATTTCACTTATTAGCTGCCATCTACTTAATGCTGATAATCTTGACGGCTTATTCAAAATTTCACCACAAATTACGATGCAGTGCTATATGCTTATCCAGAAATTTCTGATGTTCCTAAGTTGCCATCGTGACTGTTATTTGCTTGGGAAGTTGATTCCCAGCTCTTGGCTTACAATTTTGATATATTCTTAAGGCGTCTTTCATTTCCTTGTGTTATCCCCTATTATTAAAAAACAAAAATTACCATTTAACAAGACCCATTATTTACAATATCATATTCAGTTACTATCTCTAAGATTTTATGTACTTAAACATTTGTGTCTACCCTCCTATTCGTCCTAGATCGAATTGAAGGGTATAAAATGCGCCACTTATAATGGGCGAGGAACATTCTCGTTTGGCTTGTTCGTGTCGTATACGGACGTTCCAATGTTAGACCAAAGGAAAGATGATAAAAGGGATATAATCTATACTGACATTAAACTTGTTTAAAACAATATAAAATAAGTAAAACATGACAACATATTCATTATACTTTTCATTCTGGGGTCATTTTTAATAATATACAATTGGACTTAGACTTCGACTATGATTGATACGGACTTTAGGATCATATAACGGACCGTGTATGCGGGTTGAAACGGGCGAGTGGTACAGGTCTGGTGGCTCGTCGTGTGCACCGCGTGCGTCGGTTGCGTACCGGATGGCGAACTGAAGAAACAGCTCAACAGGACGGTCGCATTGCACTGCTTCAGTTTTCTATCGAGGAGTATATCAGCCGTAATCAATTATCACGACGCACATTACCGGCCCGCAAACGGCGGGATATGCGTTGCGAACCATACGAGCCCCATTGACGCTCTGGTACTTATGTGCGACAATTGTTACTCATTGGTGAGTGAATTGGTCAATTTTCAGTTTTATTTCATGCAAAAGTGCACAAATATGTCCACAGAGTGCGTTGTTGACGGAATTTTATTCTGTAACTATTTTTTGTATCCATAACATAGCTTAGTTATTATGTATTAGTGAAATAGATTAAAAATAACAACATGGAATGTGCACTCTGAGATATTCGTAAATAACCAGGGGGCTACCATTTTCTAGAACACAGGTTATCACAAGACACTTTGTATAACGAAATAATTACCCGCTCGAGATAGTAATCTTACTTATTTATTATCTTACTTAATTAGAGAGTTTCGTTTCTCAATATGAGAGTGAGATGAGTGGTATTGTGATAAATAATTATCATAGTTTAAAATACTGTATTTTTCTATAGTTAAAATCTATAAACTTAACGTATATATATACAAATAAATTTCTATATTTCTGTCCCATTGTTATAATAATATTGCAGTGGTTCAAAGTAAATTTTTAATTGTGCATTGTCACTCTGTGTAGTAATTTTCCAGCAAAATTTATTATACAGGCATATACAGGTGTACAGTTAAAGGGCTCGAAACAACAATTGCACATCTAGTAGGTTAATTAATTGAACCTGTAATCGTTTCAAGCCTTTTTTGTTGATTCTACTTGATAGATCAATACAAGGCACGAATACATAATAAAAGCATTTTCAGATAACGGCGTGTCTAACGTCTTTTTTAAATGCTTGAGGTGAGTTACTGTATTTCCTTTGTTGATATTGTTGGTTCATTTTTTTTGGGTTTATACAAATTCATATTGTGTACGTGGTATTTATATGCTTGTGTTGTATTCAGTTGTGGGACATACAGCATGGGTTTTTAACACGGACGTTCATGTCGTAAAATATATGCTAAGTATATGCTTAAAATTGTGGTAAGTTTATGAGTAATTCAGAGTTTGTTTAATGTAATAAATATTTAGATGATGTCGTTGCTTCTTCAGACGTCTTTAAGTAATGTACTAAGATCAATGCGTTGTACTAATGCATCTTTGTCTGGCATGCGGATGATCACATGGGAAAAATAAAGGGTGCCAAATAAAATATGAGTGCTTAGGCTTATCTGTTCTCCACGTGTATTTAATTTTAAAAGACAAAGAGCTGTTACGTTGAGATTCATGTGCTAGATTCCAAATCTAATATAAATCGATGTAAATAAAAGTCATCTTCTTCATTAACACTTTCTACTTTAATCTTTGTTATGCTAAATTAGTTTACTCTATTTGTCGATAAATATATTCTAACTGATCCAGAAACACGACGCGTCACTTCGATTTCGGTACGTTATTTTTTAAGTTTTCAGTAGAGTGTTTTTTCGAACTATCCAACGCTATTGGTCTGACGGGCCTTGACAGCTTCACCGGATTTCAGTAAAGTGGTTTACGTGCTTGTGAGGATAGTTTGAATACCCGTTTCACTAAATATACTTACCTCTTTCTCGGTTTGTTATTGTAAATAATGTGCCAAAAAATACTCCTGTGATAAAATCAGCTCCCTAATTATATGAGATTTAAAACACAATTTCAAATGTATTGATTAATATTTTTGTGACTATTTTCAGATTGGTCAAAGGCATGGGGGTTTCTTGGGCTTACTACAGCGAGCCCTTGCTAGAGCGTCACCTCATATTTGGTTCGAGAGGTCAGAGGTTAAGGATAGGCACGCAGTTGCCAGGAGGTGAGTGGTCTTTTGAAGCGGCTGTTCAACCGGATATATTTAAAATAGAGTACCCTAACAACACTACACTTTTATGGTACAATTACATATAATCTTGGTAATACAGTAAGATAATATTTAACATTCACTTAATAATTCGCCAATTGTTGCAATTTACACATACAAATTATATTGTTTTGCGTAATCCCTTCTGTTAGTTTTATAGCTCTATTCATTTGGTTACAATACCGCCTATAATTAATAATTGTAACACGCAAATTTAAAAATTTTAGATACTGTTTAGTAAAACTCGTGTTAAACGCGTGTTCATTTTTGTATTTGTAATAAGACCGTGTTTGTCGATCGTTACAGAAAGAGAAGAGTAACATTTCTATAATTTTGATTATATTGAAAAAATAATAATATTCGTGGTTGATCGATTAATGGTTTTTGGATCATACATTATTTTTCTCATTCGTTAAGTGAAATTTTGTGAAACGTTACACAGAAAAGCCTTTGATGCCTATTATCAAGTCGCGCTCGTCGAGTGGTTTGGTTGGTGAAATATTCATCCGCTGGTCAGCACGTACGAACCTCGGCATGTATCAACGAATAACACTATCGGCTGATGATGTAGTAAAATATCGTGAGGAAAGCTAAACCTGAGAAATGTTTTTATAGTATTATTGTATGTGGAAAATATAGAACTTGGGATTTTATTCGAGTTTGAAATCACCAATACCTCGTGGCTGGCGTAGTGATTATGCTCATACCTTCCTTTGGTAAGAAGCGGTGTGCAGCTCTTATAGGCTGATAAAGATGATGATAAGTGGCGATGTGGTTAGAAATAGTGAAATGTTAAATCTAGTGGGATCAATTTCCAAAGCTAATTGCTGAAACAATCGTATAGGTGTTTAGGGATAGACTTTCCACTTGAGACTACCTGAATGCAAACCTACGAAAAAGTGATACTACAAAGTCTTCATCGCTTTATTAACAATGATTTTTGATATCGTTTATTGTCCTTTATTATATTTCCTGGTTTCAAGGTTAAAGGAACACATATCTGTCCCGGATAATCCGCCGATATTGATATTCCCGGAGGGCACGTGCATCAACAACACCAGCGTTATGCAGTTTAAAAAGGGGAGCTTCGAAGTCGGAGGCATCATATATCCAGTCGCTATTAAGTGAGTGATCGTTTCCTATTTCATGGGTGAATAATTAGTGTGATAACACAATTAAACAGGATTCTAGGGGGGGGGGGGCATAAATGAGGAATCGCTTTCGGACGAGTATCTATCTTCTGTTTGTTGCATGGGATCGGTCAATAGAAGAAAAGAGGCTGTAACCCATAGATTTGAATATGGTGAGGGTAGAGCTAGCCATTTTGAGGCTAGTTACTATTGTATATGATGAAGTATTTCACGGGGTTTTAGGCAGGGAATTAAGTGAGTGACAATTTCGTATGTAATTCGTGGACAATGTGGACAATGGAATAAAGCTATTAAATTAAATGAATCACTTTGGGACGAGTTACTGTCATGTGTGATGCATGGTATCCGTGACTCGAAGAATATAAGACTGTATGTATAGGTTTAAATATATGGGAAGGTAGGACGAGCCATTTTGGGCAGAGTTACTATGGTATATATTGAAACATAAAGTTTTTCACGTGACAATAGGTAAGAGAAAAACCGGTTGGATACGAATAATCATCGTATATGTGATATAATCCTTTGTAATACATATATAATGTAGTCACAAGATATGGCCAAGCTTTGGAGCGCATTTTTGTAAAATTACAAAGGTCATAGGAGCGTAAACATAGTGAATCGGCTCTAAAAAGACATTTAAACGGTATTTGGGGGATACATAGGCACTAATAAGATAATAAGATTCCGGAAGCTACAGATCTGTAATTTAATTGATTGAAAAAAAATACGAAATGTGTAAAGAACATACAAAAATGTTAATTCCTCTAAGTTCCGTTTAAATATCTTTCTAGGGCCGATTCACTATGCTTAAGCCCCTATGGTCTTTGTAATTTTACAAAAATGTGCTCCAAAGCTTGGTTATATCTTTAAATAAATTATATATGTATCACGAAGGATTACATCACTTATAAGATGATTATTCGTGACACCTTCAACTATTCATATATCCAATTGTTGCAACTGTGAGATTCGCTTTGGAAATTATCGCTCAAAAGTCTGTTCTTAAGAAGCCGTTCATAAAATATGTTCGCTCTTTTTCTGAAACATGAAGTCACGAGAGATTTGAGGGGTGGTCTAAGTAACATGACGTTCGCAGCTCATCAAACAGATTTGCAAGTTCTCTATCGACTTTTTTTTAATTCTTTTTTGTAACAACATTATAAAAGTCTTTTAGTTCATATTTGTAATATAACTATGTTTACATATATATTTGTTAATGAACGGAAGGGATATATAATTTATGATGCCATATTGATAGCGGCTGTCGTAAGAAATGAGAGTGGGGGGAGCGGTCGAACAAAAGGTAAAATTTTGCGCAACGTGCTTTTTTAACGGCCCCTAAATTATTGTAACCGTTTTCATATTAGATACGACCCACGTTTCGGTGAGGCGTTCTGGAACAGTTCCCGTTACGGGATGCTACACTACCTCCTGAACATGATGACCTCGTGGGCGATAGTCTGTGACGTGTGGTACTTGCCGGCCATG
This sequence comes from Antheraea assamensis, assembly GCA_035772565.1. Taxonomy (NCBI): domain Eukaryota; kingdom Metazoa; phylum Arthropoda; class Insecta; order Lepidoptera; family Saturniidae; genus Antheraea; species Antheraea assamensis. Next base: position 69,861 of record JAQQSE010000129.1, read on the forward strand.
TCGCGCAGACCTGACGAGAGCGCCGTCGACTTCGCTAACAGAGTGAAATCCGCCATCGCGAGGAGGGGAGGCCTCGTGGATCTCATGTGGTAAGTGTTCCGGTCGTTTAGTTCACTCGCGTCTACATATTTCTCTGTAATTTTTTTTGGGCACGGTGAAGGGAAAAAAATTGTATTACGTTACGCGTTTGCGTTACGGATAATGACGTAGCGTTCGAGCTGAGAAATGGTCGAGGTCAACCTCGTGTAATGTTTATACCTTGTTTTTTATGTATCTGATAGAAAGAGACGGAGAGAGAGAGATAGAGAATTTGAATGGATGGGATTACAACTCCTTTTCTTTTTGTAACGATCCCCATTAGTTAAATCTTACCGCAAGTAGTATTAAGGAACTTCGTTCTAAAAATCCTAGTAAATTGCGATATTTATTTTAAATTGCCTAAAGGTTTAAATGAAAAAAAAAATGTTTTTGATCAAGTAAATGTCGATATAAGTCTGTAACTTGGCATACATTTCCTTTATAGTATAATTAAGTAAATTGTAGTATAAGTAAGTAAATTTATACCTTTTGTTTTTTTTTATCAAACAAAGGTCATTCTTTCATACGTCCTTCATAAATAAATACGTCAAAGATTTTTTTATTATCAATTATTCAAATAATTTAATTCCTCACCAGGGACGGACAATTGAAACGAATGAAACCGAAGAAGGAGTGGAGGGAGTTGCAACAGGAGGAGTTCAGTAAGAGGTTAAAAGGGGAGTAGTAGTAGTAGCTGTAGACGACGTCGCGTTACAACGTATATATGTATGTACCGGGGTGATTTGTCTCGTCACCGTTCAGTAGCACCAGTGAGGGTAGTTGATTATTAATCTTGGACATAGGAAAATGTCCCACTTATGATAGGAATATTATCACTTTACTTGATCATTCGGGTTTCCTTGTGACGTTCTTGTTTACGGATTAATTTTGGTGAGAAAAAACATGTCGCAGACCGTTTCGTTTCCTAGAACCTACGTATTTTAACTGTATGCATGGTGGTCGGGATTTATTCGGATACAAGATTATGACTTTTTATGACAAAGGCCTTCACTGGTGAATCAATTGTTCGGTGGCAATTATTAATGGACGTTAAAAATATGGACCTAGTGTTGTGAATGATTATTTATTTTTATTAATTTTAATAATTAAAATCGAATTGAAATTTAATGGTTGTGTTTTTATTTTATTTTATATTCAAAATTTTTGGGTACATAACGATTGTTTTATGACGTCACTCCTTCTGTCCACCTTTTCTTAATGATGTCGGAATAATATTGACCAGTGTCAGATTTATTTTAATTACATTCGTTACGGCTGGAATTATCAGTTTCTTATGGTCTGTCATCATTTAAGACATTTTATAAATATGTGTTAGAAATGTTTTGATCACGTTGTAGGTACTGAGATGGTGGACGATTTTGCTAAAAACTCGAAATTCAGTTTTGGTGCTATTTATATCGAATATCGTACACAGATTATATCAAGTGGAAAATCTTATTAAAAGTTTTGTAGATTTATCAGGTAGATTTAAATAGAAAGTCGGATAAAACAAGACAGATTTTCATAAGACACCTGTCCTGCATAATATTGTTAAACATAAGAGGAAGCAATTTACACAACTATAGGATCATTAAAAATGAGGTCTTCTTTATCATTCTTTGCTTGTCTCACTATAAAATTTAATGAGCTAATAAATCCAGTGGTACCGTGTCCCGCTAGCAGCGTACTCGAGGGCTTCACTTCGAAAGATTTGAGATGCTGTCTAGGGGGGCTGCGGCGACTGTGTGGGAACGACGTTAACCGCCGAACCATGGCGGACGTGATCGTTTTTTATAATACGTTATAGAATTCACCTGATGTTAAAGGAAGATGTGGTCCAAGATTGTAAACACGCTAAACTTTTAGACGACTCGGCTATCGAGTGCAGCTGTCGGAACACACTAACCGGTATTTCGCGACAAATTTCCAAATTGAAGATCGTAACTAGCCAAGTGAGTTTAGAAAATACACTACCACCGTCCTATGGTTTCATCACGATTTTTTCCTTCACCGGGTGTTCCAGCTAATTCGCAAGGAATACGAATCTACGTCTATCAACTCGGTGTCTGAATACGTTAACTACCTCGTTTTGCTTTTTAAACACAAGTTAGTGGCGGAATTGTGCACTACGCGCATGTCGCCATCACTATAAGAAGAAGAAGAATAAGACCGAAAGGCTACACACGTCACAGATTTCTACTTTTGTAAATGTTTTAAAATATACTGTTAATTTCCTTATATGGCTTATTAATCAGCGAGCTACAACGTATTTTAACAACTTTTAAATTTCAATTCGAGTCGCACCGTAAAAGTATTATTAACAACATTGAAAAATTAATTATTGATAAGGGATTGTATATTTTGATGTGAAACATCTACTATAGCCTTACGTAAAACCGGTTGCTGGCGTGGCGACGCGGCCACTTATATAGTCTATATGTAGTAGTGTGTACGGTGTGGCGGCAAGAATTGAGTTGTCACAATTTGAAATTCATTTATTTAATGCTTTTTTATTTTATTTTTGTATTTAATGATATTAAATAACCAGTCATCATTTTCTGCAAAAAAATCGTAATATTTTATTTTTACATGATGCCATATTTAGTTCTTGTCGTAATCTGTTCTTTTATGCACATTACTTATACAAAATAATTTCGTCGTTTCACATCTGCCAGGCGTCCCTCGATAGCTTTGTATAACAAATACGATTTATGTCGACATAATGGGAAAGATTTGTAGACATCCAAGACGTCGGTACCAATCCCAGAAGTGTCTAGTACAAATGATGTTAGATTAGAGGCAGGTTAAACCAGCAATAATTTGGCACAAAGAAAAATATCACTCAATCGAGAGTCCCATACATATTTGTATCGTCCAATTATGTGCAACGGTCATTTAACTAAACGACGAATGATACATAATATATGATGTATTCACTGGACTCTTCATTTAGATATTTGGATTTATTGGGCAAATTAGGCTTTAATATATATTGTTTAAAAAGTTTTTTATGTTACTCTCTCCATTACTCAAGCGCACGAAGTAAGACATTTAAATGGTTTTTTTTTACTGGCTAAGCTGTTCTCGTGACAGGCCTTTACAGCTACACCGGATGACTAAGGTGAGCGCTTAAAGCACTCAGCCACTTGGTGACAAGCTTAGGGTGTTAACGTGGCCGAACCTAAACTTGAGCTGTTGCCTAGGATGCAACAACACGAATCTTTCTAAGCTAACTATGCATACATATAGAATACGTGAAAGACACGTGTGTACAGGCATATGTGCCTCACGAACTCAAACATGCCTTTGGTATCTGACAATTACGCTAATCTAAATTAACCCAGTTTAAAAATAAGGGGAAAAAATAAAACCCTTCCACCATATGTGTACCTACCTGTGTGTGTGGGGATAATCTGTGTTGTGTTGTTGAGCTTGTGAGTGAAAGTTTTCGGTGTCACTGTATCGCGCTAGCAGCGTGCTCGAGGACTCCACTCTGGAGGATCGGACTTAGTGACAATAATAGACAACAGACTATACATATTCTGTACAAACAGAAATGTATTGCTGCCATGTTCAGCTAAGAAAAGTATAAGAAAAATGTGTTGATAAATTTAAAAATGAGCCAAGTTAACCTTCCTAAGTTGTTTTTGATCTACAAATTTAACAAATGCAAAATTTGAAAAAATAAAATCTTTATGTACGCCAATATTTTTACTTCGTCTACGGTGTATAAAAACTGAGGGTTTCTTTAACAAAGTTTGAAATAACCTATTTTGACGAAACTCGAAATGTATTTTTTAGATATATTATATCGAAAATCAAAGGCTATGTTATTTTTATAGTTTATAAGTTAGAGTCTTTTGTTTATGAACATTAAAAGAAGGTCCGGCACAATTTAATACATTTAGTAATCATTTACATTGTAAAGTATTATTTACATTATAGTGTGAGTATTAACGAAGGTATTTAAAATTAATAAAAATATTTATGTTAATTTTGTTTAAAATAGTTTAGAAACCAGTCAGTAACGTACATTGTTTTTTCATTGTACTTCGATGTTGTTTCAAATTCGCGCGTGTATTTTTGTCTTATTCTAGCGTGCTAATATATCGCTCTCGGTTTATAGCATATTTCTTTCCTTTTCACTCTTTGACGAAGTACATATTTTTTTTTGTTTTTGAGTTAAAGAAAATGGGATTTGAAACGGTGTGCTAAAATTTGATCTTGAAGAATGTACATTAAATTGCAGGCAATAATTATTAACAGATTTTATTTACGAAATATAAAACTATCTTTAGCGAATACAATTTACAACGGAGATATTGATCATATTTGGTTTTAAATACGTTTGTATTAAAAATTGACTTTAATATTACATTGATAAGCATTTGAGACAATACAGTTCATTACTGTCCGCGCCAAACTTTTTGACCGCTCTTAATTTAGTAGCGTAAAACATAAATTTAGGTAATTATTAATTGATTGATGTCGTATTCTATTATAAGTATAACATCGAGATAACTTTCGGATAAATGAATGCCAATTTTAGATTCCTATAATAATATTTTAACGTAGTTTTGTATTAAACTATTGACTATATTAAGCGCAAGCTCGAACTTACAGCTATATTCAGAGCGGTCAAAAAGATTGATGAGGACTGTACTATTATCTTAATATGTAATATTTTGTAATCGATTCTCGTTTTAGATTCATTCTATTAAACGATTATGCATATTGTCGATTTTTCTATTCACCATAATATAGTAATCGAGTGATAGATGTGTATATTTTGTAGAAATTACAACTTTTAAAATCATTTTGTGTAATAAATTGTAATGAAATTGTATGTGACTTTTTTTTTAATTTCTGTAAATAATTGAAATAAATAATGGCCTATTTATAAATTGTTTTATTAATGTTCGTCTGTAGTCTTATCTTCAAATAAATAGTTCATATTGATATGTATTGTATTGTAGATTGTCGGAAAGCATTTTATTTGCAGGACAGGACAACTACCGGGTTGGCTAATTTTCGCGCATGTACATAAAAAATGATTAGGCCACTTATAATAAAGTTTTCTACACGATAATATGAATCATAACAAAATATACTAGCATCTAAAAATATCAGTAATACCTTTAGAAATGCTTATATTTTAATAAATTATCGAGCCCGAAAATAGCTAATTACTATGCAGAAAAGCGTGCGGTGAATAAAACACACTTTTTTATTATAAAAAAAAAATTAGATGTGAATAATTATAAGCTTGTCTTTTCGCTCTTGCAAATTAAAAGTTTCTGAACCGAACCCAAAACTATAACTATCAAAACGCATTATCATACGATGTTTCCTTCGACAAAATCTAACGTTTAATATACATATTAAACTCCAGTTCATCGATGTTGCGTACAAACACACTAGCCGAGCTATCATTTCAGAAAAATAAATGCTTGTCTGTAAAGTCGGTTTACAGGCGATAATTTTACGTGATAACGTCATAAGAAAGCATTGATAAAAAATATGCATTACAAGCCGAACGCTTGCATGTGTGTATCGCTTTCACGCTCCGCTTAGGCGGAACGTGAAAATGAGTCATGCTTTTTCGTGCGTGCAGACGGAGTTAATCGATTTATAACACATTATCAACTTACTTATTAATACGGTTTTGAATAAAATAAAACGATTAACAATGAAATAAAGTATATATTATTATACATTTTGTTACATCTGAAGTATAGATCGATGGGTCCTTTTATAACTTCTAAAAAAAAAAATACACGTAAACTAAATTATAAGCTAGGGCCAAAAAAAATTACAAAAACAAGCCTAAATAAAAATCATCAAATATACATGAATGGTTTTATTATTAACTAGCTGTGCCCGCGACATTCGTCCGCGTGGAACGGATTACGAAACACAGTGATTAATGAAACAATCTGAATTTATATCTGTATATCTTGTATATTTGTAATGTAAAGTGTCAGGCTAAAAACTAATAATGGTCACGCCCCTTTGTCACTTCAATAATAACTCAAAATTAGGGCTTTCAAGTTACTTTGATGTGGGTAAAAACCGTGGGCCATGCTATCGTGCTGCATCTATCGTCATACAGTCAGATAGTTCGTAACACACGACGGTATTGTGTGCCAACACCTAAAGTTATTGCGAACACGGACAAAACTTCGTGACGATACACGCAGGTATAGGAGTAACATAGCAGTAATATTCTAATTTAACGAACTATAAAAACAATATTAACCCCTGGACTGTCCAAAACCATAAATAAATATTAAGTTCTATACAAACGAATGTAGACCTGACGCATAGGTCAATAGACTGTTGGCAGCATACGCTTAAAAAATACCTGATTTATTACAAGGCTTTGAAAAATAACAAATGATAAATTGTAAAATAATAATTTTTATGTAAATTTATGAAAATTTTAATTCAAAGTAAACTTAAAAAACACAGAAATTATCTCATTGTTATCTATACTCTTCCTTGCAATAATATTCTTACGACCGTAAACCAATAAAATTATAAGTTTAGCGCCATCTGTTGTCGTCAAAAATGTAGTCTGTTGCTTTTAAAGACGATTTTTTCTTACATTTATGTTCAATGAACAATTTTAGTCTCTTTATTTTTTTATTATAATAAAAAATTGTCATAACAAGTGATAAGGTTCGATAACTTGTAATATTTACAACACAAAACTAATTAGGAATTTACAACTTTAATCATAAACCTTTTGCGAATCGAAAAATAAAAATCATATTTTACTTATACAAAGTACAAAGTAAGTTATTCAATTTATAGAAATATGTAATATATGTAATTGGCCAATTTTTAGAATGTATATTATAGTAGTAATAGCTTTAGGAAATGGCGGTTGAGCGCCATCTATTTGCAATAATGCATATTAATTAATTGCTGAACTTCTTAGGTTATTAATATTTATTTATGTGAAAATAAAATATTAACCATTTTTCTTTCGTTTATAGTAATGTAATATTACCACAAGGTAATACTTATTTATGTTATAAAGTATCCTGGTTTTTTGGATGAGGGTAATGTCTATTTACTTATCTATTTTTCTCTCGTACGTAACTCCCGTCGTCATTAAAATTACAATAACTTTTGATAGAGTTAACCGATTTTAATAAATAAAATAAAACAAAAATTTTATGTTGCTCCGGAATATGCTTGACTATTTTCTTGCTGGTCTTTTATCAGAAACCTAGTACTGTACCAGTGATGCCTGTTCAAACAAACAGACAAACAGACATTTCTAAAAATGATCGGAATGGATTCTATTACTTATTCCTAGACATCTGCAACAATTTTTTTCTTAAAAATAAAAAAATGTTCAAACACGCTGGATTTACATTCTTATTATATATATAGATATCTATATTAAACTCTGTGAGCGTTTGTGATGTAAAATTGGTTATAACAGTTTAGGCCTTTACACACATAGGACCCATCGATATAGGCCTCGTACTACGACGCTGGCATAGTCATCAAGGATGCACTGAAGCCTCGTTAAAATAAAAAGAAAAAAAAATAGTCTTCGTACAAAAAATATTTGAGTAAGTGTGTACAATTGTTTTTTGCTCAAAATTCTTCGTTTTCAAATGGATGATGCTTGTGACCGAGCGACCTGTAATATTATATCTGTATTTACTATTAAAATAATAATATGGCAACATTATTAGTTCTACACGGAAAATTGCAATATTTATCAAATCAAATCGCATGAGAGAAACTGGACATATTATAATGGTGGAATTCGACATAAATCACATTTTATTTTAAACTTATCATACGTTTGATATTTACGAGTAACTACATGTCTACTTCATGTAAAGAGTTTTTTGAGTTTAAAAAAAACACGATAAGTAAATATCGTTGACGTAATCATTATTTAGAGCCCTCCGAATACCCCTTTCCTATCCCCAACCGCAATGCAATCCAAAAAAAAAATAAATAAAAAAAAAACAACTTTGAAAGAATATATTCTACAGATGCACCAGAACATTCTTGACCATGATATGTATACCTTGTCCTAGATCGTAATAAACATATCAATATCTCAAAGATATTAGACATTTCGCGTAAATTTCATTTAAATTGTAAACACCATGGGTGAGGTTGAAACAAAACTTAACGAGGCAACCTGAACTTGAGAAATGTTCTTGTAGTACCACTGTGTGTGAAGAAATCTATGGAACTGTGGATTTCTCCGAGTTTAAAATCGCCAATACGTCGTGAGTATCGTGGACCATACGCTCCTATGGCCCCGCAGTGGATCTCTTACAGGCTGATGATGATAGTCAAAGATCAAGTCTTACTCAAATATTGTGTCATATACACCCAAAAATGTGCTTCGACAAATCCTATGAAATTTTGGTAAAACCCCAAAAACCTGTGAAATACGTACAGAAAAAAAAACTTACGCAGTCATAGGAACAAGACGGCCGTTGCAATCGAATGTATCGATGAGGGCGACATCTTGCGGGGACAGTTTGAAATCGAACACATCGAAATTGCTCGCTATACGAGACTTGGTCACAGACTTCGGTATCACTATATTGCCCCTATCGATCTGATACCTGAAAAGTATTGAGGCATCTACAATATAACCTCTTGAAGTTTTTTATCACAGTTATATCACGGGTGATAAAACACGGCCTATTTAACGGAGATTTATCACGAGTAAGATAACGTCGTGAAATTATTTAACACATATCATTGGTGATAAATCACGACCAACTGGCAATCGAATTTCAAAGTATGAACGTTCTCTTGATTTGTAAGTAAACGATGTCTTCAGAAATTATAAGACGGAAATTTGTAATTCCTTTATCGAGGTAGTCTATATAAGTAATTATATAGACTTATATAGACAATTATATAGTAACACTTGTGATTTTGAATCACGTGATATGTAACTGTCGTTTCAATGTATGTAGCAAGAATGATACGTGATATATCTTATCACATGCTCTATAACTCGTGATAAGGGAAATTATTAAACTTATTGAGGTATTAGTTGCCTTGTCGACTAAAGTTTTGTAAGGTAACTATAACTTCATACAGCTGGAGGGCCCGCAATCAATCAATTGAAGTAGCTTTCATAAACTCCTATAAAACACTATAGCGTTTTGTTTACAGATTTTATATATGTGTCTGGGCTTCGATCAACGACCTTAAAATCTCAATAAAACTACGAACCTAATAAGAACTTGAGCAACAGTCTTCCCAAGCCGGTCTGATATCTCCTTGAGCTTAGGGTCCTCCATCAGCTGAGGGTCGTCCGGCTTCGCCCAGGGTCTGTCCGGAGATCCCAACGGAGAATAAGCCGTGATCACAATGTCGCGGTCTTCGCAGAACTTCTTCAGTCGTTTCTGGTTCAAGTATGGGTGGCATTCCACCTGTGGGCGGATATTTAAGCTTAGAAAGACGGCTATAGGTCTAAGAGCTTGTGACTGTCAGACATTCTTTATTTATAATAGCTGATCAGTGGAGTCCGCGCGGTTTTGAACAGTGCTTCTTTAATTTATTATATATAACTCAACTAACTGATGGCCTCAACTTCGTCCGGGTGGATGTTATGGAAAAAGTATTTTAGTGTAAATTTGCGCGTGCGGCGCGCTCGGTACTGGACAGTACTTTTTCTTATTTCTATATACTGTAATAACAATTATTACATCTAAATAAGTCAATTCGAAAAAAATATTTATTTGTTCATTGTTGATTTATAGCTCTAATAGTTTTTGTAATATTTTGTAATAGTTCTTTGTAGCCTTTTAGTTTACTATAAACACTTAAGTCTTTCTGTTTATAAAAAGAAGAAGATGTAGTAGTTATATGTATATCCAGCAGTCCGATGAAACTGTACAGGCCTTGCCAGGTCAACAGTGTAGTCAGTTGGAAAAAAATATGTATATGTTAGAGGGTACATGTAAACAAAGTCAGCTTAAGCATCCCCATCTTTTTGTTTACTTCCAAATGTATCTATGTCCTTTTCCGTATCGCTGATAACGTGTATACAAAAATTCAAGTAATTAGCGCGTGAAAACGTAACAAAAAAATCACATTCGCAATTTTAATATTACTTAGACGCGTTGAGTCAGAGCTTAGATCTTAAACGTTAGTTATCGATTATTCGACACCCACATACCTGATTAGTTACTGGCTTCACGGAGGCGTTGTCGAGTAACCTTTGGAGCTGCTTCGAGTTAAAGTTCGAGACACCGAGGCTGCGGACGAGACCCTGGAACACAAGAGGCTCCAACGCCTTCCAAGTGTCCAAGTAATCTACATCCGAATACTGGATCTTACCGTTTTCATCCGTCGGGAACAACGGACCGTCCTCCTGTTTATCAAAAATTCAGTCATTTAATTACAAATAAATTGTATGAAACAAATATGTTTTTTTTCTTTCGTCTTTCTGCATATTCCTTTAATTCTATAGTTATGAAAATTTATTTCGAAAGATTCATATTGTTATTGTTACAGCTTTTATATGAACTCGATACAAACATAAAATGACGCAACGACCGTGGGAACGAAATACAATGTGGTTCTAAATACAGCCCGACTTGAACTTTCTCGAACCGTTTGAGGAATGACGCCAGCCTTCCAGAGTTTTCCAGTCTTCTTTATTGATTTTGACTGCTGCATACACTGCAGTAGACCGGATTTTCAGGAAACTATATGTATCGAGGAAAATGTGGTGACGTACCTGCTTTCACGATCTCAGCTTTGGATGCTGGTCCGGCCAGGGCACGATATACCGCTGGCTGAGGCGTCAATCAGTAATCCTCGATAGGTAAATCCAAAGGTGCTGGGCTGCTTGCTTGTGGTTTTTTGTAGCACACAATAGGGTTTATTCACGAAAAACTAATTTTATATCGGAGTTCGTTAAACCGCCGGGATTCACGTGTAACGTTTCGCATACTACTATGGCCGTTGTCGGTTTTACGCCAATAGTAGCACGACGTGGCGGGGGCTCGTGCGTAGGAGCCAATGATTGTGAAGCAAGGCCGCCAACCACATATTCGTTCAAAACCACGAACAGATAATGCTCCGGTGCTATCACAGTACATACCGGAGGCATAGAAATAAAAGAAATATAAAAATAACGGAACAAAATATGTATGTTACGTAATGTAATACGTAACACTATATATCCGACGTCGCAAACGAAGAGTATGCGAATCTTACCACAAAGAGTGCATAAAACTCAAAGAGAACATACTTCCGCGAGTAACGATGCATAAAGTCACTAGTAATCAACTAGATCGACATACTCAACATATTCATTACAAATTCACGACACCCTTTACCCATACTTACACGCAAAATTTTGATAGTATAAAGTAAACGAAAAGTGAGTGTTTGCAAAATTCGCGACACAGTTGACAGGTGCTCGCGACACGTTATAGTCGACGCATTGTGTACTGAGAGGCTTCGGGTCATAAATTTTGTACACATGAGTTATGTATGACGTCATGATTGACGTGTCCCATTTTAATATTTCAATAACATTGTAAATTGTTTTTTAACACATTTAAATATGACGTGGACAACATTTGAAAATCTTAAAAAAAAATTGTATGTAGTTCCCACGCGGTAGAAGTGAAACTTTCAAAAAGAAAGCGAGAAGAGCGTATGTCTCACTGTTCTCCAATGCCCGAAGGCGAACGAGACACTGCTTAAACTCTACCCCACACAGTGTTTAAAGGTTGCCGATCAGAACTTCAAAGCCCTCACCCCATAAGGAGTTTCACTTCAAAAATTAAAAACTTCGTGAACATTTAAAATTAGATTAGAAAAAACCAAATCAAATTCTATAAGATTTCTACCTCAAATATTCCACCGACCTTATAAGCCTGAGGCCAATGAATCAGGTAAAGATCCAGGTATTCCAGGTTCAGGTTCCTGAGGGACGCTTCCAAAGCTTCACGCACGAGATCAGGTCTGTGGAACGTATTCCAAAGCTTCGAAGTGATGAAAAGGTCTTCTCTGGAATATAATTTAAAAATATCACCTGATGGTAAATAACAACGTGGTCCAGAAGACGCTAGACCCTAGAAGACTCAATCTCCACACCAACAGGTGCTTGACGACAGATTTTAAAATCAAGGGTGGCAGCGACCCACGTGGACCCTACCACCATACTACGGTTTCAACACAAGGTTTTCCTTCACCAAAAATAAGTCATATATGCTTCAAATAACTCATTCTTTATTTATCTTGTAGAGGTTCTTTTATTGTGGGCCTCTATTACCCTCTCCTAAATCCGGCACTCGCCCTATTGATGTCACCCGTTACGATTCAAAAATCTCAACTAATATATACGTAATGGGCCATATGATTAATTGATATACTATTTGATACTTTCCTGTAAAATTCTCTAATTGGATTATGTAATGGAATACTTCATTTTAGAAGTTTTTTTCTCTATTCTGAGGTTGCACTTTATGAGATTAATATTAATTATAATTTTTGTAATATTTTAATTGTAATTTACTATTTATTTTTTATATCTAATCTAATAATAAATAAAAATATTGATATCAGACTATAAATATGATTTTATTTGCGATTAATTTATTTCTCGGTGGAATATTTCGTTTTTCTTCGTATATCTAATTATAGCGACCCAGGCGCGTAAGGACTAAAATTGACAATACATAAATCATTAGATTATGTTTCAAAACAACAAATCCTATTACATCCCTTAGCACGTGCCTGTTAATATTTAATCACCATAAACAATACATAGCTTAAAGAGTACAGAAGTACAAAATCGGTGTATATTTTACCTTTTTACTACGCCCTCCTGGATCTTGGTCTTTATCGCCGCGCCCACCTCCTTCTCGTTACCATAGACAAACGCGCAGTCTATGTGTCTATAGCCAATGTCTATGGCGTCCTTCACCGCTTGCGTCACTTCGCCGGGCTTCGACTGTACGAAATGAAAGATATCGTCTTTTTTAAACAATTTACATATGGTACAAGGACAAGTTGTCGCGCTTCAATAAAAATTGTTACATTGCTGGCTGTCACTTAGAAAATAAAATGAGACCATTCAAATTTTCTTGTTGTTTACTTATTACTTGGATTATTACACTCACCATATGATACTGGCTGAATGGTTGATAAAGACCACAGGCATAATTTAAAAAAAAGAGTGAACATATAATATAAGCTATCACTGTTATGATTTCCACTCAATTAGATGTCTTGATAAACTGTATTGGGGTCATTTGATAATTCAACAAGAGTTATTGATAGGAGTAATTGAAAAAAATTGTTTGTATAAATTATTATTCCTTGTGAATGTGTTGAACATCAAATATGTTACACAGGAAATAATTATTTCTTTGAATCCCAATAAGTATAATGAAAACACTATTCATTTGAAGCACAGTTATGAAAAACTATTGAATGTTTCAATATAGAACTATGATAACCTTTAAATGCGGAATTTTTCATATCTAGTTCTACGTTACTTTTTGGATTCAATTGACCATTTGCCATTCTTAATGCCCAATGAAGCAGATTAGAAGAAGCTAGTAGTATTATAATAGCAAAAGTTTGTGGGTAGTATCGTCATCAGCCTGTAATAGACCCACTGCCGAACCATAGTCCTCTTCCTGAAGATAGGTATAGGCATAATAACTGTGCCTGCCCATGACGTATTAGCAATTTCAAAGATTAGTTCTATATTTTCCCATATACGGCAGTACTACAAGAACTTTTCTCAGGTTCAGGATTCCTCACAATGTTTTCCTTCACCATAAGCTGATAGTGTCACCATTGTAAATTAGTAAATGTATTCAAATCACGGACAAAGTCACAGGTGGTCAATTATCCTTACTAGTATTATAAATAAAAATGAGAGTTTGTTTGTTTGTATTTTATGCTTTCATGCCTTAACTACTCAATTGTCATGAAATTTTGCATACACATTGTCTGGTGTACAGATATAAGTATAAAAGCTATCTTTATTCAGAAAAAGTACTGTTCTTGAGGGATAAGACAAAACTACATTAACACGAGCCAAGTAACAAGCAAAACCTATTAGAATATGAATTCTACTAAAGGCTGAAAGAGTTGTTCAAATAGTATATGGAATTCCCAGCCTCAGTTTGACTTTTAAAAAGTACTTATATTACCCAAATTAGATGAAAAACTATAATAAAAAATATTTAAGAATAAGTTTTAAAGAGATAAAAAGGGGATGTAATTTTGGCTCAGTTTTCCATTAGCGTCCGTGGAGTTGGCAGTTGATATTTTTTTTATAGATAGATTACATTAATATAAGAACACACACAAAGTTTCACCATGCGGAGACGCGTAGTTTTTGAGAAAAAAAATATTGAAAATCAATTATTTTTGCAATGTTTACGTAATTTTCACCACAGATTATAGCGAAATATCGCCATTGAACGTTTCGTTTTACTTACGGTTATATTGTCATAAGTTACGTGAAATTTACTTTTTTATAAATTTTCATAAATATTTATTTTTTATACTTGTTTCAATAGTTTACATACACACATATATTTTACAGTTTATGTATATTAAATTATAGCAATATTTTCATTACGAACTATTACAATTAAAATGTGTAGAGTTTATGACTCGTAAAGACGTTTAACCGGCTTGTGAAACGAAACGTAAAACTGACGCCATTTTTGTTGTTATTGAGATAACAAATAAAATAGGTTAGGTTCGACTTATGTTAAAGAACCTGTTTGAATGACCCCGACTCCACCTGGGACGAGTTTGTCCTACCCCTAGAGTGTTTTTAAAAAGCCGGAGGCGCGTAGGGAGAGCAGCCTCCGCCCGCTGTAACAAATCGTAGGCATTGGACGAGCCGGAGCGGCCGAGGCTGGTCGCCGAAGGCGACCAACAAGCCGAGGCTGCTGAGGCGAGGATCGATGCCTGGGATATGTTACGCAAGGGCGTCGAGGCTGCTCTTCCCGCAGCGCCGGAGACGTTGCAGAGTCAAAATAGATACAGAAATTCGGAATTTTTCCTCGGAATTAAAAGTTTAAAAACTCGAAAAGTTGGGGGCTCCGCAACTTTTCCTTTTAAGGGGTGTTAGTACTGATCATCCCCTTCCCTCCCATCCCCCTCCCCACCGTCAATTCGACGGACGCTAATGGAAAGTCGTACCGTAATTTTACACAAAGTCATGTTATTATCAAAATTATAGACATAAGAACTCATGTATAGGTTCAATTATATCTAAGGAAACATATATGGAACTGTTTTTCAACATTCATCCCCCATAGTGGAGAAAGCAGATATTAATATTTGTACAGGTGGAATGTCAGTTTTAATGAGACATAAAACTTGATATGTAGTGAAATATATTTTTAATGTCACTGTAGATATATTAAAATTTCATAAACAAAGTCACTGTTATAAGTTAGTTCAATTATAAAACTATCTAGAAATATAGAGTAATACAGTTTTAATGGTGATTTTATATCATTTATCTTATATAAATAAAATGATTGGAGTATTATTATGGGTCCCATACCCCTTTTGTTCAAATGTACTTTCTTTTAATGATACATATTTTTAAATTATATAAGTGACATATTTATAACTTAATTAAATTACAAAATGTTTGATGTAACTTTTTTTATTATTAGTAATGAGTAATTGTATTTGGAATCCCGATTTAGTACAAAGGAAGCACAACAAAATTTGACTAAATCGACCAAGCATATCCTTGATTAATATAATAAACCATAAATAAAATAAAACATAAATAAAAAACTGTTCCATTTTGTGCCACTCAATTGCTTATCAGATAGCGACCCAAATTTACAAAGTTACTACAATATGATAATTAAAATTTAATTTACCTTCCATGTACCTATACCTAGTATAGGACAATAAAAACCGTTGTTAAACTGAAGTAAAGGCACTTTTGTAGTCATTTTCGTAATTTTATTACAATTTTTTTCCAAATAAGTATTTAATGAATATAGCAAACACCGGTTAGTGACGTGAACTGACAGTTAGAGTTGCACCAGTCACCAGAAACAATGTTATAAGTTTACACTAAACAACACGGCGGTGTAGTATTTTGAAGTGAAATTTCTTATGGGAGGCTTTTGAAATTCTAATCGGCAACCATTTTGTGTGGTGAAAAGTAGTTAGGGTAAGGTAGGGTAGAACGTTGAAAACACTGGTTCTCGTCTGATTATTAGAGTTAAGCGATATCAGGCGTGGCCAGTACTCGAATGGTGACCGCCTGGGAATACTGTGTCACGTTGGTTTTTTGTTATACTTTTTATAAAGAAGTTTTCACTTCTTTTGTGTTGTCATAAGCACACACATTAATGTTTCTTTCTCAAGAACAGAAATAATTATACACATTAAGCTACATTTTTCTGTTTTTTTCGAAATTGCAAAATATTCAATTATCATATTTATTCGAATATCAAGTTAATTAATATATGCTTGCTAACAGCTGCTCGCGACTTCGTCTGCGTCACTATATTTATAAATTATTACACCATACATTATTAATGGTTTATGTAGCGCACGCTAATATAGTTGTACGGCAATATTTTTCGAAACTTATTTTCACTTGATATTTATGGTTATACCGTGTTATTTTTTAGGCTCACTCGATACTTGTCATTATATTTCAGCCAATTTAAACAATATTTTTATAAAAAAGTCTATGTGTAACTCTAATGTAAAAACTATATTACTGTAAAGTTTCAATAATACCCTAGCTCTAGTTTTGACGTAAAAGAATAACCAACAATCTGTCTACCTTCAATTTAATATTTCTAGAGCTAACTGATACGCGACTTCGTGTGCATTGTTTGTGTAATAAGGAAAAAACATTTTAAAAAGCCAAGGCCGCCATAAGGACTACTGACAGAAGTGAAAAGTCAAAACAGTGGGATAAAATTGTTCATTATTCTATTTTTAGATAAATTATAGTCAGAATTATTTAAATTTCATAATTCTTAAATTGAAATTATTAACATTCGTCCGGTTTTCAAATCTATTTGCACTCCGAGTTATAATTATATACATTTTATCATTTAATCAAACAGTATAAGCTCTATACAAAATATCAATATTATTTATACATAGGCCGCTATACTACACGTCGCTAGTCTGGCGTAAACGCAATACGTCACGAGCATATCGAGCTCATCAGTGCCGCGAACCTATAAGAGTTTTCCCAAACCAAACTGGCAGAACGCGGCTAAAGAAATTTTCACTTTAACAAAATTAAAAGCAAAACTATGGTTTGCTCACAACATTTCTTCAGACTTTTGTAATGCTTACAAAAATCGTAATTTCTTAAGAATTTAATAACTTTATATTGAACCAGCTGTTGCCCCCAGCTCCGCATGCGTTTTTTTTATAATTGTGACTTACTTCTTATAAGATCAGCTATCTGTTAGTGAAAGTTCCGTGAAAAATGGTTCAAACGTTTTGGATACGAGTATAGTACTGCAAACAAAGTCATGGGTAAAAGCTAGTCCAAAATAAAAAAGCTGTAATTACTTTTTATACCGTTAGTTATCTGTCAGTGAAAGTCCCATGAAAATAGGTCTAATTGTTTTGGAGATGTACTACAGATGAAGCCATGGATGACAGCTAGTATAAAATAAAGTAACCTATGTCACCCGCTGTAATTTTAAACATCCGTCAGTGAAATTTCTGTCAAAATCGGTCCAGCCGTTTCAGAGGTTACCCGGAACATACAGACAGACAGACAGATGGATAAAAATTTTAAAAATTGTGTTTTTGTTATCAGTATCGTGTATACGTTCATATCCAATCAGTAAAATGTCGTTATTTTGATTTAACAAACAGACACTCCAATTTTATTTATATGTAGGTATAGATGTATAGAAGATGAAGAAATAGTGATACTTTGTGATGTGATAACGCCTTATAAATCGACGAACGCCGGCTGCACGCACGAAAAAGCATGAATCATTGCCATGTTCCTCCTGAGCCGAGAGTGCAAGTGAGAGCGCGGAACAAGCGATAGAGAGGCGCGATCGGCCTAAGCGTTCGGCTTATGACGCATAATTTTTCATCAATGCTTTCTTATGAACGTATCACGTAAAATTATCGTCCGTAAACCGACTTTATAACCAATTTTTTAGATGAGGACCAAGTATCTAACAAGTAAAACTAAAAAAAATAATCAAAATCTAATGAGCAGTTTTTGCGTGATGCGCGCACAACCGCAGACAATTAATTATCTGTTATTTATATAGATTATAGTCAAGATTTTGGGGTTTGTACACCATAGAACTCAGGGTATCCCGCATGCCTTGTAACCATTGTACCCCCGGGTAAAAGCGGCTGTGAGTGAGTTATTTAGGTATACATTTAATATCATCCATCTCTTAACGTTAAAAACATACCTTCCACGTGCCTATTCCAATGACAGGAATCTTTTCACCGTTGTTAAAAGTTTTCACTGGAACCGCAACCATTATGTCCGATTAAAAGCTGACTGTCCTCTTTTGGAAACGTGCGTTGAATGACTGACAATCGTGGTATGAAATAATAATGTTTTATTGTTAAGTCAATGGTCCTCAAACTTTACTATTATTTTGAGAGCTCTGCAAATTTTAATTATTTGATATGAAAGGCGTAGATAGAAGTGTAAGGTCGCCAAATATTCCACTTTTAACATAAAATCACATATTAAGTTTTTGTGTTACGATAACATCAATATAACTCAAAAATAACCCAATTGTTTTGTAATGTTTGCTCCATATAAAATGTATGAAATTCGTGACACAAAATCAAAAAATATAGTATATTCTGTAAAGAACCTAAAACCTGTAATATTTAATATATTCGCAACATAATGACTTATAACTGGAGTTAACTATCTTATTGTGTGTGTGTGAATGTGGCTTTAACGTTAGATTTATCACACTTTAAAAATAAAGAAAGAAATGTTAATTATAACATTTAGGTTAATGAACGACTCTGTATTTTTACCTAAATTGGGAATCTAATTTATGATTTGGAAAAGCTACCGAAATAATTACTTCGTAGATTCCAGCCATCATTAGGGTTATAATGTTTGCTCCAGGCAAAACTGATAATTTTGGCGGCCTACCCAGAGAATGTTTTTTTTCTTGTATTCCCTTAAAATTATTTCTTCATTCTAATACCAAAAGTATAAATAAGAATATAAGTTTGTTTGTTACGCTTTCATGCATAACTACTCAATTGATCATCATGACAATCTGTATACGTGTGGTCTGGAGTATAAAAAGGACGTAGAGTACCGTTCATCCTATTAATTCCAACCTAAAGATTACTCATCTATTGTTTATCTGTAACAACCATACACACGGCGGTAAGTAACAATATAACATTTTTGTTATATCTAAACGCCTCTACAGTATTGCTAGAAAGTAGGTTTTCTAAATAATAGAATTTCTTAAATTGATTCAGTAATCCTACATAAAAAACAATTATAAACAAATAGACAAAATTGCACTCTATATATCAATATAGCTTAATATTTTTTGGACGTTATGAAAGATATAGTCAGATATCTGCGACATAAAGGGCGATATAAAAGTTTGAGAATCGCGTCCTCTTTATTAATAACACCACATCCTTGACTTTAATGGCGAGATATTGTGTACTACAGACGATAAAAGTAGATATACAGCAAAAAAAATTTATTAAATATTTGTTAACATAAATTCTTATCTCTATCATAGTTCTTTAATTTTCAAGCGCCCATTGTATAAGAGTACGTGAGTTATTATCACGTAGTGTTGCCTTTTATATACGTCAGGGCTCTCTAATTCTCAAGGAATTATAAATTATTTGCTAATTCTAAATTAATTTGTTTGAAATACTAGTCAATAGATTAATTTATTTTGTTTTAGTTTCTGTCAGGTTATAATCACAGTACGCTTCACTTCAAAGAATTTAAAGCACCTTTAGCGCCGCTTTTAAAAAAAAACGAGGTGTTTTTTATTTTCTTAAAATACAAAGAAACAATATAATCGAACATATTTTTTTGATGCGTTTTTTTTTTATATTATAGGTGGCAAACGAACACGTGGGTCACCTGATGGTAAGTGATCACCACCGTCCATAGACACTAGCAACACCATAGGAGTCGCAAGTGCGTTGCCGGCCTTTTAATATATGTGGGCCTCCGGCGTTCTCACTTTTTTTTTTATTAACGTGGGGAGATCCCTAACGGATACCTATCCTCCCGGGGGAGAGAATGGGTTATGTCCGATTCGCACGGACTAAAACCCCACGGTGCACCGGCCACCGCTTTAAGTTGGAGCGGCATGGGACCGTGCTAGGCTAACACCATGCCGCCCCCAGCGGTCAGCCCGGCGGCAGATGGCTGCCGGGCTCCATCCTTATAGGGAGGTAGCTGTGTACACGATCAGCTACCTCCTCCGGCGTTCTCACTGACCGAACTAAACGCAACAGTGCAAGCACTGTTACTTCACGTCGGTTTTATGTGAGAGGGTGGTACTACCCCGGTCGAGCCGACCCATTGATTCTGAAACCAGTGATAGCTTCAGCGTAGCTCTACCATCTACAATGTTAAGTCACAAATTAGTTAAGTCGTCTAATTTAATATAAACATTTAATTCTATTATTATCAAGTTTGTTCATTTACTTTAAATCTTCTTTGACTACAGGATGTTTTATTCATTTCCTCTGCCCACTCCCCCCTTTTATTTTGTAAGAACTACAGAGACGGGGGTCCATGCTTTACTTATTTCTAATGACACGAAGAACAGGCAGCCTGATTTGCGACTGTATTAGCAATATTATCTAACTATATCTTACCCGCGACGTCGTTCGTGTTGATGTTGATTTAATTTATCCCAAGGGAGTAGTACTTCTTAGGGGTACTCTATTACTTCTATCCCTGACAACGTGTATCTAAAATTTGATGATGACAAGCTTAATAAACAAAGAAGTGTCAATATTGATATTGACATTTTCATCGTTACTAACTACTAACAACAATAACATTTATTTATTAGAGAAATACGTATAAATACAAATCTAAGATTGGGAAACGCGATTTGGAGTTATTCCAAAAACGATCGTTCGGATTTTGTTGAACAGAGATATATTTGTTTGTCCGTACGTTTGCGGTTTCGTCTGGAAATACTGCGTTGGAATTAGCCGTGTGTTTTTTGTTTTCGCTGCGTCAACCGACATCAGAACATTCAAATGCAGAGTTGATCGGGTTGATTATGATGATTCCATGGCTTAACGTCTCATAGTATTTTGCTGTGACAAGCAACAGTTCAGGTAGACACCATATTCCTACTTCAAAACTGGACAATTCGAGCAATTTATAATGGGTAAATAAAAAAATGTGTGTACTTATGTACACGCGTTAGAAGTTATACTTTTTTGGCGTAACAAGATAAAAATCTTTTCAAAAATTTTATCTTTCGCCTTCTTCTACATTTATAGAAAAAGCGACACTAACAATAGAAAAAAGGTATTTAATACATACATACTTTTTTTGAACAAAATGTTGACTATAGCTAATTTGAGGTGTCGGTTTTACGTGACGGTGTGCGCGCACATCGTAAAAATTTGAGTGTACAAATATTGTAAATGAAAATAGTAGTGATACGTGAAATGATTGACACCTTGTGTCCCTGTCCATGTATCCTAAGGCGACATCTGAACGCGCTAGCAAAAATAAGTTTTGACGTTCAACCGCAATCTCACCTGACGTTTTATGTGGTCTAAGATGGTAGACACGCTAAACCTAGAGAGGCACTGACTCTTAAGTGCAGTTGCTGGAACACACGTATACGTGGTTGGCGATAGATATTCGACTTGAGCGTGGTAGCTAACCAGCAGAAGTTAGAGAAAGCCCTACCATCATGCTATGGTGTCATCACGATGTTTTTCTTCACAGGGAGCTCCGACTCAGTCGCAAGGATTCGAACTTACATTGAACGACGTGAAGCCCAATTAACTTCAATAACGAGATCTCTGGAAAACAATATAAACCGAACAAAGTCACAGATGAAACACAGTCTTTAATTTCCACAATTGGCCAACACAATATTCAATAAATCCATATTTATGTGTAATGTAGCACTCGAAAACATGAATGTTTGAAGTACGGATATTTGGAATCACAAAGGTTATCGTAAGTTATTGATTTATCGTGTAACAGTTTCGAGAAATAGCCTGTGAAATCAATAAACAAAGGTATTTATTCTGTTTACGCCGCGTAATATCGAGACAACCATTTGGTTCGGAAAACGTTCCTCTTTGATTGGAACTAAAATTGTTAATATTTATTCATTTACGATTATTGATAATACAACAGTCAAGAGTCTGATCAACAATAAAACCTCTTTCTCTCTTGAGATCTTATACCCCCAAACTGTCGGAGCAGAGGGCAGACACGATGCTTTTCCATCTCCTTTAGTCGATGGCTTCACACATCATCGCACTCCAACTAAGTTCAATCTTAGAAGACTCTACAAGCACATATCATCGTCAGGTCTGTCGTCTAGGTCGACCACGTCTCCGCCTACACTAGGGATTCCAGTCCAATACCTGTTTAGGAATATGGCTGTTGTCCCTTTGCAAAGTATGGCCGATCCAAGTCTATTTTCGACGTCGCACTTGGTGGTCAATCGGATCTTCATGGCAGATGTCCACAACTCTTCATTACTAATTGGCAATAACATTAAAATAACAATAATAAAAATTAGCAAACTTGACTGAAAACCAAATACGCTTTGTCACATTGACAAAACTCTGTTAATTTTCAATATTTTTAAATCCGTAGTTGGATATCGTCATGTAGTCATTTATTTGTCCCCGTGGGAAATACTTTGAACCATAAGAATATCTCACCGGGAAAGTAAATAACGACACATAAAAATGTTGATACAAACTTTCAATTTCTCAGTTTGTATTCATATGTTAAATACATATATATCGTCGTGCAATCATTTGTGTCCGTAGAAACATATAGAATTTTAGAAATATATCTGATAATAGAAGGAAATAGAAACATTTGAAAATTTTCGTTTCATACTGCGAACATAGTTAGTAAAATACATTATAAACGTTTTAACGTTTGTAATACAGTACGTTTTCTTACTTAATATTTTAGTTGCTAAATGATTTCGCTAACAACGCCAGTAGTATTTGTATGCAAAACAAAATATTTACACAATTCTATTTTGCAAATTAGTAACACAAATTTTATTCTCTATTCAATAAATTCAAAGATCTATGATCGCTTATTTGAAATCAGCTATTATTAGAACCGAGTATAAAAATGCATTTATGTAAAAGCAATTAATTTGTGGGTGGTGCTGCCAACAATGTCGCGTAAACCGGAATATCACATTTTTGGAACAGAAAAAAACGTTCCGTTTTATATGCAAATTGAACGTATTTTTTTCTAATTTATTGGTTTAGTAAAAGTGAATTGACCGGTGGAATGTTAGTTTGATGTCTAAAGGTTCGATTCGGTAATGTATTAATAAACTTTTCAGAATTCGCGTACAATTACTAATGTAAATTAGCAGCTCTAACGGGTAACGGTGTAGGACAACATCGCGAAGAAACGTGAACCTTAGAAATGTTCTTGTAGTACCACCGTATGTGGGGTCAATATATAATTGTGGATATCTTGGTATTGTCAATACGTCGTGGGATGGCGTTATGATTATGCTTACATTCTCCTTTGGTCCTTCCTATGATCCTGCTGTGGGTTACAGCCTGATGACATGATGTAAGGCTTAGGTAACAATCTCATCTGGTAGTAACATGGTACATACGCTCTAGTAAATCTTATTAAGCGTATAGTGGTGAGTGGTATTTTTTTGCATCAAGACTAATTAATGAAAAATCTAAAATTAATTGGATCTCATCGCTGTCGTGTTTATTTTGAAGCCTCTTATCTGCTAAATGTACACTGCTTGCCACCAAAACGGGACAAACTAATAAGCAGATGGGTTTATAACAATGTGTCTGATGGTCCCAACCTTGTCAGATATACTGACATATACCTATTACCCTATTTAGTTAATGGATATGTGCGGGCATATCTTAGAACGTGACACGCATATATATGTCGCTGCTGTTGGTGTTATGGTGTTCGTGATCTAGTCCTACATAATTGTCTACTACTCAGGAAGTTTTAAAAGTTATGATTACTTTTTCAGAATAAAGTGCGGTGCTTTTGTTTGTTTCCATAAGATTTAATGTTATTCTAACTATTATTATAAATACGAGTTTCTGTTTGCTTGTTATTTTTTTTTTTTTTTTTTTTTTTTTTTTTCGAACTGACCTGCACTGCTAGCCCTAGCCAATAAGGCCTTTACAGTTCCACCGGACTACTAAGGGGAGCGCTTAGGGCACTCACCCGATTTGTTTTAGGCGATCACCTCAAGGGCACTCGGTGCACCTCGGCTTGAGCTGTCGCCGACTTTCCCGATCTGACTAAGCTAACTAAGCTATCTATCCATTTCATATACATATATGAATTCGTGAAAAATGCATGTGTGACCATGCATGTTTCACGAATGTATATGTGTATTTTACATCTGACTACTATGTTGTGTGACCTATTTCAGTCCGAAAAGGGCAAAAAAAAACAGCCCACCACTGTGTGCCTAGGTGTGCATGTGTGTGGGGTAATCGTGTAAATGAAAAACAAGCGTGAGTCACTGTATTCGCGCGAGTAACATAGTCGAGGGCTCCACACCGAGGGACAAACCTAGGCTCGAGTTGTTACAAGAAAAATCGCGACGAGTGTGCGGGATCGTATCTTCACCCCCCGCTCACGGCGGCGTGAGCAGAGAGAGTCGCGGGCGTGGGCGCAAACACGCATCTTTTAAGAGGACATCGAGCGAAAAGTAAAGAACAATGGCACGGTGCCGACTTAACTATACAATTACGTAAGAGTTCCTAACATATCGGTCTATTGTATGTGAACACGCGGGTTCGAACTGATGTTTTGATTAACGCGAATTTATTTATGCGCGGCGCGGGTTAGTCGTTGTAACGTAGTCGCAACGGCCGGGAAAGCTGAGATCGCGTTTAAGAGCCCGAGCTCAGACGTACTATTGACGAGCGTGTTGAACGCGAGTATTTCTTGTACATCGTGTACTAAAAGAAGTTGAGCTATCCAATCGATACCGGTGGTCGATACTGAAGACGCGGTAGGTGGCGCAGGAGTGGACTGAGCCTTCTGAGGCTGGGGCTTGGCTTTAGGAGCTGGCGGGGAAGGCCTTACGCGCCAAGAGAGCGCGCTCGGCGCGGGAGCGGGTGCTGCCGTTGCACTGGAGGTGCCCGGCAGGTCAGGGAAAGCCTTCTGGCTTTGCATGGGTGGAGGTGGAGGCTGTTGCGTTCGAGACGGCGGGACGTGCTCCCTGGACCGGGTCGCACGTCCACCGCGGCGGGGACGGGTCGGGCGAGGCGCGCGGGGACATCCGCGATAGTTCGCGGTATGACCCGTTTGCTCGCAGAGGACGCAGCTCGGAGGCTCGGTGGACTCAGGAGTGCGGGGGCACTCCCTTGTGGAGTGATCCCCGAGACACTTAACACACCTGGGGCGCAGGTGGCAGTGGCGGGCGGAATGACCGTACACCTGGCAGTTGTGACACTGCGAGGGCACATGGGACTTACAAGGAGGCTCTACGTAGACGCGGGAGAGGCCGCACACAGAGGTGAGGCTGAAAATGGCCTTACCTTCCTCGGTGCGGTCCAGTGTGACCAGCACCAAGTTGAAGGGGGCCTTCGTACGGGGGTGATACATCCGCTGCACGCTCCGGACTGGGAAGTCCTGATCGTTCAGGCAATTGGAGATGTCGTATTCAGAGAGTTCTGAAGGAACTCCGCGAATGACGGCACGGAGGAGGCGCTCTTTCTCGAGAGCGTGAGTGAAGAAAGGGAGTTTTCGCTCCCGGAAGTACCTAGTGAGCTTGCGATGCTCATCGGGGGTCGAGACTCTAATCGAGATACCGGCAACAGTGTTGACGGCGGACTTGTAGATAATCTCTTTCGACTTAAGGTTGTCCGAGATCTCCACCCAACGGGCTTTGTCACGGAAGGGGACGGGAGGTGGTGGGCGTGGCTTCTTAGCCGCGACCGCGGGTTCCGCAGTCGGAGCTTTAGCCGAATTCGCGGCAGAGGGCGCGGGAGAGGCTCGGGGCACCCGAGCGCCACCTACATTGGACTGCTTTGGGACGGAAAGTCCCGCAGCCGAGTCACTATCGGACGGATTCGTGGCGCGTGGGCGTTTACCGCGGCGCGTAACGGTTGTGAAACCGTCGTCGTCGCAGGCACGGTCGCGGGCGCATGCACGGTCGCGGCCGTGGTTACCGTCGCGGGCGCGGTCGCGGGAACGGCGTCGAGGTCCATGTCGGAGTCGTCATCGGAGTCGACGTCCGAGAGATTCGCGAACGGGTTCTCAGAGAAGCAACGCGGCTTACGGCCGGAAGGATTGCGCGCGAAGACTTTCCGGAGTCTATTATACTCGGAGACGAGTAGAGGGTCTTCTTTTTCGACGAACATATGAAAACGAAGTAGTTCTTCGATGTGGGCGACATCTTCAAAGGCCGGATGGGCCGAAGGGGCACGCGGGGGCGCGGTGGTAGACATGACTAACCTCCCTGCCTGATGGGCAGGGGGGCGCGCCTAATTAAAATTTAACGGACAATCCGTGTCCTGGCCAAAGGGAGACGCGACGCGAAATCTTCTCTCTTCGTATCTGCACACGGCGCGGAGCGAAGAACGACGCTCTGCACGGCACACGACGCGCTGCACGACTCTCGAAGCGCAGCACGAAGCACGACGCGTAGCACGGCGAAACGACGCACTGCACAGTGTGTACGGCTTCGCACCGAAAAGTGCGGTTTATGTAGTACACTAAAGGAGGTGCACCGTCGCTCTGAAAAGAGCGTGTCGATTGACAATAGCCGAATAAACACACTAAAGTGCGGCTTCGCAGCAGATGTTTTCTTTCTTCGAATTTCATAAGCTCGAATACAAAAGCACCGGACGATGAATCACTCGGCAACAATGCGAGTCGGGCAGCGGCGAAATCGTTGGAATGCCAACATCTGGTGCGCAGGTGGTGCAGGTAGGCGAGCGCGGCGACCCGAACGGACCGTCAGAGCTGCGAGCAAGCGCACGTGTGCACTCGACCGCTGCTCGAACGAGACTCCCCTGTTTGCTTGTTATGCTTTCATGCCTTCACTACTTAACCAATCGTCATATGGAAGGACATATGGTACCTCTCAACTAGAAAAAATGTACTGTTCCCGAGGGATAGATCAAATCGATCTTAAAGCGAGCTAAGCCGCGAGAAAAAGTAAGTAGCATATGTTGTTATCAATGTTCTTTTGCGAGTTCTTTTAGTAGCAAAACTGGCAACACCAACTATGAATCAGCAGCGAACTAGACAGACTTGTTTATAATCAAATCACACGAGATCGTGTTATTTAAAACTTGCGTTCGGTGTGTTTTTAACGAGTCTGGGATTCATCTATGTTCGCTTGTCACATAAAACGTGTGAATTGGAATGCCATTACCGAAAGCGGACTAATTTACCTTGGAAGATTTGTCTGAGAATCAGACTTTGAGGGAATTATCCGGAATATTACGAAGGTTTTTATTTGCAGTTATTTTTGTTTAGCATGAAACAAAGATAGCTAAAGGGTTCCGTAGAAAACACGATGCAAGTGAAATTTTTCTTTCGGATCGTAGCCATTTAATAGAAAATTTTCGGTAAATTATTTGATTCAGGGTATTAAAGTCGCGTTTTTAATGCCAGCTTAACAAAATATCGAACTATAAATTTTAATTGAAATCTGCGTATTAGAGTACGGAATACATAATTAATACAATCATTCAGTTGATAGATGCATTTTAAAAACTGAGCACAATATTTATTTCAATCCCCCAGAGTGGAGCCCTCGAGGTGTTATTTGCGCGATACAGTTACACACATTAGTTTTTACACTTACACATATCACCCCACACACGTGCACACATAGGCACACATGGTGGTGGGCTGTTTTTTTGCCCTTTTCGGACTGAATTAGGTCACACACTTAGAGTAGTCAGACAGAAAATATACATATGCGTTCGTGAAACATGCATGGTTACACATGCATTTTTCACGAATTCATATCGTATGAGATAGCATAGCTTAGCTAGCTTAGTTAGATCGGGACATTCGGCGACAGCCCAAGCCGAGGCGCACCGTGTGCCCTTGCGCTAGTTGCCTGAAATAAATCGGGTGAGTGCCTTAAGCGCTCCCCTTAGTAGTCCGGTAAATCTGTAGCGGCCTCCGGGTCAACAGTGTAGGTCAGTTCGAAAAAAAAAAAGAAAAAAAATTCAATCATTTTGAATTGAGCCATGGGCGCCACCATATTGGGTTCGGCTGCTCTACCGAGCGCCTTTACTTTACCCCTACTCAGCGGTGGATGTAATAAGACTGCTGATAGATGGACGAAAAAAATTGAGGCGATGTAAAATAAACGTTTCATTTTAAAAATATATCACGATAGCTTAATTTATTATAGTAATAAAAATTTGAAGATAATTACGAATTTTAAAAGCACTACGCATTCTCATATGTTTTCTTGCCGTGACGAAGTGGTTAAAAGGTGTGTTGCTTATTGTTTTTTTTTGTATAAAAAATATTATGGGTTTGCCATACTCGCCACGCTTGGCGAGCGCATTAGGTGGATAAGAGAGCGCTGCTGTCCGACACTTTTACCGGAGTATACGAGTATACAGAATAATGGATGAGGTAAGGATATGATGGTTATTGGCGGTAAAGGTTTGAGGTGAAATAGAATTGTTCGACTGAGTATACTACATTTTTTTACATATTGTTGTTTTCGTATAAATATATTCGGAATTAGCAATATAATAGGAGGTAGAGAGGTGGTCGCAATTTGATACGAGTCACTTCCCTTCCCCTTGACGTGTTGCATGAACATTATGGTGCATAACATGAGAAATCTTTGTGATTTATTCATGGTTTAGGTACAAGTCAGAGAGTCGTGGTTATTTCAGTCTGTTAAATGCCTTAAGATTAATGATCACATGCTTTACAATAAATATCAAATAATTTGATAGCTGACTCCTTCTCCATTAAACCTAAAAGATTGAAACGAAGATTATTACAGAGTATTATATGACCTATTGTCTTCGTACTAAATCTGGGGCATTCTTGAAGCAGATGTTCAAAAGTTTCGCATAGATGTATTGTTTTGTATGGAGGTTACTTCTGCTTTGTGTGGAACTGGAGGATGCAGTAGTGGGTAGGGAAGCCGGGGGCGCGTATCCGTGTATCCTGAACATAGAGACCAGAAAGGCGATTGGGAAGAATACTTTTGACTGATTAGATTGCTAGGTTGAGCAACGTTCGGGAAACTACGCACTGTCTTCTCCTCTAATGTTTGAAGACGAAAGTCAGACAGAGGTACACGTGCCATCGTATTATTCAGTAGGCCTTTTTGCGATATATATTTACGTAAAATTTAGTCGGCGTTTACCGATGAAAACGCTGCGTCTGAGAAATATTTTTATTTTTTTAATGAATTGATTGCAATAATTCGATTATGTTTGTATGTGTTAAATATGTTATCTTGTAAATGACGATCGTTGATCGTTTTTTAAATTGAAACTATTTTTTATATCGCATCAAATTGTTATTGTCCATCTATCGCATGTCGCATTACAGCCGGTCACGGAGTAGGGCTAAAGTGAAAGGCGCTCGTCAGAGCGGCCAAGGACAATATGGTGCTGCCCATGGCTCAATTCAAAATGATATAAATAAATATTGTGCTAAGTTCTGCGTGTATAATCTGAATGATTGTATTTATTATGTATTTCGTACCGAACTACGCAAATTGAAATTAAATTTTTTTATTTAAAAGTCTTGCCTACTATTGATTTCCCATTATCGTTCCTATTGTCCAATTATTAAGTTAAGAATAAAAACGCAATTTTAATACTCTAAATCGAATAATTTTATGAAAGTTTTAAATTGAACGAAAAAAGTTTCTCTTGCATCGTGGTTTCATAAAACCACACCATTATTTTTTTAGTATATTGTTTAAATACAATAGTCTATTCGTATAAATACTTTTTATTATATTTTGATAATGATACAACTTAAATACTTATCCAGAATGCCCTAAGGAATCCTAAAGAGCAGGACGAGCACTTGAAATGAAAAGCAACTGGCAACTCTATTATACTATAGTATTATATCATTTCAATGTTAAATAACGATGATAAACTCTTGACTACGCAAGTAATAAAAACTACCAATCTTAATATAAACCAGATAACACGAAAACAACACGTAATATCGTATTTACATTCTAAAAAACACAAACCAAATCTTTATCGATCTTTTTATTGCTTTCCAGTTCTTTTGATGTGAGTATATTTTTATCTGTGCACCGGCGGCGCGGCGTGGCGTACATATTCTTCGTGCCTAATTTCGATGTTAACGATCTGTCAAACGATGTTTTATTTATGTTCGGAAACCTCAAACATTTCTTTCTAGATGTTTTATTTTGGCGTCTAGCTCGTTAAACTCGGATTAAATGTGTTCAAAATCAATCGTTTCAACTCTATCGACGTTTTAATCTGTTATAGTGTTTAAAGGATTGTTATTTATTGAGTCAATATGAGTTGATAGGGTTAATGATTTCTGAACGAAGTATGAAATTTAACGCCACAATCAAGTACAAGTAATTTTTAGCGGAATCTATTCTATTATGTAGTGGCTTTTTTTTATTAATCAGGCTTTATTCGCCATAGTGTTGCGTTATATTTGAGGTATCTTAGGTAATATAATTAGTTTATTGTGCACAATTGAAGAGAAACTTCCTAGAAAATTCTAACTAGAGGGCCTCCAGCTTGTCGGAATGTTGAAGTATTCACAAGACACTTTGTAATAATTGACGGGATAATCAGCGAAACGATGGCACTAATTTTGGTGGCACTTTAACAGACTAGTAGTTTATGCTATAGGGAGTACTTTCAAATTATTTTAGAAAAAAAGGGCTTTGGGCAATTATAATAAACTAAAGAAGCAGCATCTGCACTGAATAAGTTTAATAAGCAGCACTGAATAAGTTTTATTTGATAATTGCCACTGTAACGAATAGAGAATATTCGTTGCCAAATTAGAAAGAGGAAGAAAAAAAGTTGTTAATTTTCGCGTAAGAGCAATTTGGTGGTACTATAAAAAAATATTTTAATCAAAATATATGTGTTCGATATATATCTGTACAGTTTTCTTTTCGATGAAATTGACAACTCAGCCATTTCGAAATAATAAAATCGACCGACCTTTTTTTCGTAATTTTAATAAAGTCTTACTTTTACGAATTCTTTAAATTTGCTCGCTACATTTTTTGTCCACTCTGAATATAGCCGTAAGTTTGGGCTTGCGCATATTATAGTCACGTGTTTAATACAAAATATAGTTAAGATATTATTTTTTATGCATCTAAAATTGACATTTATTTATCCTTAATTTTGTAAATGCTATAAATATAATATAATACGTATTTATACCTAAGTCTGTGTTCTGCCCAACTGTATGTTCAGATCGTTTGAAAAATACTGTACATAATTTACAGTAAAATTTTTGAAAGCAAATAACAACTTATGTGTTGTTTAATTATATCTTCGTTTTTTTTTAGTGTTGAGTTACTCCTTTATCGGATTAACCGTGTATATTGTACAGTATTTTCAACATAGTGGACATATATTTTAGCGCCATATATATATATTTTTTTATGTATAAATACGCAGAGGGAAAGTAGTTAAGAACATATTGTTCTACTATCTCTCAAACGATTTAACACACCTTAGAGTCATTAATAAAAAAAAATAGAAATATTTTTTGAAGCTAAACTTCTTATGAGAGGGCTTTGTAATTCTGATCGGCGACTTTTTTGTGTGACGAAGAAGACGTGGTGGACGTAAACACTGTATCGGGTAGAGTGCTGAAAACACCGGGTGTCGTCCGTTCACCGAAGTTAAGCAAAGTTAGGTGCAGGATTATTATACGGATGAGTGACCGCCTCGGAAAACCGTGTGGCGTTAGCTTTTTTGTATTTTTTTTAAATTAAAATGTTTCCCTGCAATACAAAAGTTTCACTTTTGTCGCGTGACTTTACAACCCATCCTGTTTTTCTTATACTGTTGACGATGCTTATATGCTTACATGGGGACGGGATAAAGGACTTGCTTATATGATTGAAAAGGAGGAGGAGTAGATTGAAACGAAGTAACATTCTACGTAAATCATTCATAAACAGTCTGTTTGATATATTAAGGTGTGATTTACATACTTTTTATAAAAGTTAAAACTTCTTTAGCCCAGTTGGGATTTGAAACTCAACGAAACGAAAAAGGGACAATAAAAAGAGAAAAAACATATATAACATATCTTCCTTATAGTATTTAACGTGTGAGGAATGGGATAGAATATATTATACAGTGTTTGTTATATTCCCGGTCTCCTCATTGTAAATTACACAACCTAATATTTCCGCTGGTCCTAGCGTTGTACGTGTGTATATTTGTACGTATTTCTGTGTGTGTGACTGCATAGTGCCAGGTCTGGGGAAAAGACATCATAAGCAGCGTCTTGTATTTCACGTGTATCATTTATATATTTTTTTATTTCTCCTCAATTGTACACGTTTTTCTATTATGTTACTATATAAAATTCTACAAGGGCTTATTCGTTGATTCAAACCAATAAATAAAGATAGAGGTTTGATTTATCTGACACCTGTACTCATTCAGACTGATATAGGTGCAAGGTTAATCTCGGCTGGAACGGGACTCATTGCGTACATATATAAAATGTGTATTTCGAACAAAATCAAAACAGATTTAGACGGTTTATTGACGCACTTGAGACACCGAACGTGTTAAACCGACGCTCCTTCGATGTACTATAAATAACCGCGTCTTGCTGTCTACGATTCGATCTCCAGTCCACTGGAGTCGGCCTTACCGCGTTGACAAAAATCGCCGCCATTTTTACAAACGTCAAATTAATTTGACAGTCGTGTTCGTTTTTTCAATTACACGCGTGACAATTGCAAAGGACAAGAAACTTACTTTATGGTTATAAAATTAAAAATTAACATTAATCATGACATCCTTAAAATTAATCGCACTGAGACTGTCAGTAGTGATTCTAATAATATATTCATGTGTCGTAGGTGAAGCGAAAACAACTGGTAATAAAACAAACGAAAATAATTCGGCCGAAGTTAAAACAACGAAAAAGGTACATGATAAAAGAAAAAAAGACTACTAATTTATTTTAAGTTTTCTTTAACATTATGACATTTTGAATACTAGTTGGTGTATGCTTACTTTAAAATTAAAATTCTTGGGTTTTTTTTAAATTTATTCTTAACTAGTTATGCCCACGGTTTCACTCGCGTTTCATCGTTTCCCACTCTCGCATTTCGATATCCTGCACCGCGAAATATGGAGCTGCCTTACTGTTACTTTATTCTCGCTTAGTGTACTGTCTGATCTGTAATTAGTATAACAACTGATCCGTTCCTAACGATCATAGAGAGATGTTAACTACAATTTAACTTTTGTCTTAAATCACAATAGCCGCTTTTACGCGATAAAGCGAACTAAAAATTCTATAGTTTTTATTTATTGAATGAATTAATGCACTTATCATAATTAAATGTCCCAGACCCATCGTTTAGATAAGAAATATCCTTTGTTTTATACTTTGTAGGTTTTAGCGTTTGAACATATTCTCATCTGGTGTTAAATGACGAAACGATTTGAAGCGATCATGGTTCAGTTGGTAGTGTGTTCGGACACAGCGTCGAAGGACATAGGATCGAATCCTGGCAACTGAGTCGCAGCTTTCGGTGAAGGAAAACATCATTATGAAACCATAGCATGATGCTAGGCCTTTTTCTAAGTCTGCCTGGCTAACTACCACCCTCAAGTCGAAAATCTGTCGCCAAGCAACTGTTGGTGTGTTCCGGCAGCTGCTCTTGAGACCCAGTCTCCCTCTAGGTTTAACGTAGCTACCATCTTAGACCACATCATCATTTAACATCAGATGAGGTTGTGGTCAAACGCTAACTTATATAATATTAAAAAATGTGGTCTAAGATGGTACACACGCTAAACCTAGAAGGAATGGTTCGCAAGTACAGCTGCCGGAACACAACAACAGTGGCTTGGCGACAGATTTTCGACTTGAGGGTGGTAGATAACCAGACGAGTTTAGAAAAAGCCCCACCACTATGCTTCGCCGAAAGCTCCGGCTTATTCGCAAGAACTCGAACTAACGTCGATCGAAGCGATGTCTGTACACACTATCCATTAAGTCATCAACATCACAAAATAAAATTATGAGATGATAACAATAAGAGTTGTTTTTTATTCGAATCGTTTTTGTTTCTAAACTACGTCATTATCATCTCAACCTTATTCCACCTAAGAAGTGTCGACACAACATGTTTTCCCTTTCACCTCTCCCCTGTCTGATTTCATCTTAGTGTTCACACCTTTTATATGCATATCTTCTTTGCACACAATCCATCCACACTTTTTGGGGCTTCTTCTATACCCGTCCACCTTCATACTTAAAGCTTTTTTGTTACACGGCTTTCATCTCTCCTCATAACACGGCTGTATCATGCTAATCTATTACTCCACAACTTTCTTGTCACTGGTGATATTTTCAAACCATCCTCTGATATACTTATTCTTATCCATTTTAATTATACCATAAATCCACCTTAACATTCGCAGCTCTGCCACATGTAATATTTTCTCATCCGTCACTTTCGCAGCCCAGCACTTTAATCTATATTACATTACTGTTTCGAAACGACGTATCTATATATTTGAAAACTGGTCTAATTTGTAGAATGTTTGTGGAAATATTTACTAGATTGTAGCGAGTGGGCGGTTTAACTACTGTGATAAGGAATAGGATAGTAGAATAGTCCGTCTAAACCCGTGGCGGTCGAATAGCGGCCCGCGACATAGCAATCGATTTTAGGAGATTTATCACAACTGATTTTGCATATGTAGCTTACTAAGTGGAAGTACGCGAAAACGCGAAATAAGAAGACGAAGTACAGCGAGGGAGAACACGTTTGTATTTGTAAAAACAAAGATGAATAATATACTTTCCTTTTTCAATATACTATATTAATATAATAATATCCGATTGGGTAGGTGACACCTATAACCAATAAATACAGTACACAGTTTCTCTAAGATAAATTTTATTGTAGCTTCGAAACTAACCGAAAATTTCGAGTTTTTGTTATTTTGAAATCAACGAATATTCGGTCGATTGAGCTGGCAAATAAATGGCTTAACAGGTTGCTATTGCCATATAAAATCTATAGAGCAATGGCATTTTGACAGCCTTTAAAAAATATGCCAATTGGTTGGTGGTTTCAACTAGCCGATCCATGACTATGTGGCCTGTAGTTATACCTCACATGGTTCTGTGTTGCCCTTGCTCAGAGAGGTATGACGATCACTGGTCTAAACACGTCATAACAGATAAAACAGCATTTATTATTTAAGACTTTAAACTAAACTAAAGGTAAATAAGTTCTGTAAGGAACTGTTTTTTTAGTTAGTTAGCGTTAGACAAAATTGTCAGATTCGGAATATATGCACGCCTTCGTGCGCCTTATGTGTGTAATTTGAGGTTCGTTTTGTAGTCAGTAGATTAGAAGATTTTCACTTGTGTAATAAAATAAGATTTGTAAACGTATAAGTATTTACTTTTTTTTGGCATATATTCTTCTAAATTATTACTGTCATTGTCGAGTAGGTAATAATGTTATGTGTCTTGTCATAATTTCAATGTTAATGTTCTAACAAGATGGCGGCTTCCTTGTTAGAACTCTCCATGGACTTTTTGTGTCATCTTAGAATTCATGCCCTGCTGCATTATTTCCCTTCACTCATGCACAATAACCGAACTATATTACGTAAAACACCACCAATAATACAACACATAGAGTCAAATAACAGTAGTTTATAAATTTAATATAAAATCCACTACATGACAGACTAAGAGCCCGCCAAAAAATCGCCATGTTTATACTTTCATAGCCTCTTTTCGTATAACAATAACATAGAATTTGTAATTTTCATAATATAAAAATAATCAAATACAAGCAGGGTTTTAACAGTATGTACAGACATGTGTTTGTCCAACGCGTATGTGGGTGCGGTAAGGTTATTGTCATCGCTATCTATTTCCATTTTAATCCCGATTATTATTATAAATACAAAAGTGAGTTTGTGTGTGTTATTTATTACTCTTTTAGGCCTTAACTACTCGCGTATCCTTCGGGTACAATACATTTTCGCTTGATAAAAGGATAAGAGGTTGACCAATATTCACGAAATTTTGCGTGCAAGTTCTCAATAGATACATCAAATCTATAATAACGTGGGCGAAACTACAAAAGTATAATTGTTTAAAAATAGCTTTAAATTGTGATATATTTATTACAAACTTGTTGATCAGTATAATGATTAATTAACGCGGAAGTATTGAAGCTGCGATATAATGTAGCTGACGGAATTGAATCGACATTCTCTAGCGACACGGCGCAGAGATACATCTCATTTATAGTCAGACACGTTGTTAGAATTAATTATGTGTCCATGTGATATCAATATATATGGCAAATGACAGATTAAGTTAATATAATTTACGAATGAATGAATACTTTATTGCACTTTGAGTTCGTACACTGGTGCATTTAATGCCACAAGGAATTTCCTTCCAGCTAACCAGCGCTATTGCTATCAAACATAAAAGTTATTGTAGATAGTGATAAGAGAAGTAAATGAAAAATGAATAAATAAATTTCTATATGACTGTATACAGAATTAAGCAAGAGACAAAAATGAAGTAGAATAAACTATTTATCAATTAACAATGTAGTAATAGTAATATATAATGTGAAAAAATAAAAAGAATACCGACGGTTAACGTCAAATCTATAAACGCATTTCAAAAAGTTTATAACACAAATATTCTTAATATAATTATTTTTGTTCGGATTGATTACCTGCTGCTGAGTTCCATCACCGAATGACTCGCCATAAAATAAAATTCTAACAATGTCATCTCGATGGTTGGAAATCGTCTACTGTGTGGTTCTCGCGTGCATTTTTCCCACGTACGTCGGTCCACTGGAATGAACTCCCAGCGGCAGCGTTTCCCGACCATTACAACCCACAAACCTTCAAGAAACGAGCCTACTCCTTCATCAACGGCTGGCAACGCATCTGTGATGCCTCTCGTATCGCAGGTATCCATGGGCGGCGGTGATTACTTACCATCAGTTAACACGTCTGTTCGTTCACCTCCAATAGCGTAAAAAAACAAAACCCACTTTTATTACAAATATAATAAATTATTATTCAGCACCATATATAATTTAAAATCACATACAAATACACATGTATATATCATATATATTTGAATAATTATCTTGAATATAGTTATCAGTTCTCACGAAAACTTGACAGATAATTAATTATCAACCAACTTCATAGTGTCGCTTTTGGGTGCCGGTGCGCGAACGCATCGTAAACAATCACACTCATCGGTTTTCCCAAACGCACCAAAAGAAGTATAACTTCAAAAAGTGTTTTACGCATTTGAGGAAAACACATATGAATGTGAAAAATTTGTCTACGCTGATTACTATCAAGACAAAATATCGAGTTCGGTTTATTGATGATTATTTGAATTGAAATAAATCCCAATATCGATTATATTGTTTCTTAAATTGATGCTAAAATTGTTTCATTTCATAATTTATTTTTGTGTTTTGTCCAACTAATTCTGTGACACGGTGTCGGAACGTTGTCTTGTTCGGAAAACGCAGCGGCGGCGTCGTGTTAATCTTTTGTTCCTTGATCTACTATTTTAAATATGTCGCATCTGTATCTAATCACAAATCTATTTATTCAGAATTGTGTGTGCGGTCGTATTCTATTATGCCTGTATTTCTTGTGGGTTTATTTGGGAATATATTGAAACGAATTGGGTGTTAATAATACCGTTTGTTGCATTTTTTGTCCTTTTTGTTCTTTTATCATGAGTAATGACAATTATTCACACTTTTTTATATAACTATTCTGTTTTACACGTTGTGTATTTTCTTAATATATGTAGAATTGAATTTCTAAACGAAACATTAGTTCGGCAATTGTTCACGGAATGGCAGCACTGATTGATTCACTTCCTTCTGAGGCGACGATGCAGAGCTAAGACGCATAATAATTTTAAGGTGTTTTTTGTAACGAATTTAAAGAAAAATATAGTCTGTTTTTTATAACAGTGTTGCATCAGTTCAAAATTTAAGTGCATCATTGTAGAACGACTGCATATAATGTTTGAAAAATCGTATAGAAAAGGGAAAATATCGGGTTAAACAATCTCCATATGTAAAGTAAGTGAGACAGTATATAGCAGGGATATATTTAAAAATAATGAAAGAATTAACCCATTGACGTCCATTTTATTTCAATACTGTAAGAAAAGGTTTGGTCTTTTCGTTAGTAAATACGTGCGAATCCGGGCTGGGCAGCTAGTTTCATATCATTATTAGTAATTTACAATACAGCTTATTCAAAATCAAAATGAACAATATTCAATTTAGGCCCTAAGAAGGCGCTTAGGAACATTAAAATTACCTCTGGTTCGAAAAAGAACCCAGTCATCGAGAAGAACCGACAACAAACTCGATCGCGTTTATCTTTTTAACATTCACTTATACATTAAAAATACTTTCCACGTTACAATCGATTTTAGTGGATGCACAGAGAGGAGTCAATTCCAGACATCACTATCGTTCACAAATTGATCCACTCTTATAATAGCCCTTTCACACCAAATCCCGCTTGACATGACGCTTAAACTTACAGTCCGGCAAATCGGTAATATACTTTGGGACTTTGTTATATTACCTAAACAACTGTCACTGGTTTTACTGAATCCAAAACATGGGACGACCAGTTTGTCACTGTTTCTAGTATATAGATCATGCCGGTCTTTTACGAAATCCTACTTTTTATCAACACACAGATTGACTTAAATATTCGCGATCAAGAGTTACTCGGAAACGATCTGGATATTGTTGGGATCCCAGAACGTGCGGAAGAAAATGTACTCCACATTATCGGCTTAGTAGGTCAAAAAATTGGTATGAACCTTGATGAACGCGATATAGTTACCGCTCGACGTATTGGGCTTGTACGCCGAAATCAACAAGAAAGTAATACCAGCCCACGCCCTATTACTGTCAAATTTGCGAGGCGAGTACTGCGCGACGAGTTTCTAAAAAACGCCAGAACCCGCCGAGGTATTACTTCAGCAGATATGAACATCTCCGGTGAAACAACGAAACTCTATGTAAACGAACGTCTTACTCCAACTAATCGTATGCTCTTTCGGAAAGCTAGAGAAAATTGTAAATCATTACAGTTGAAGTATATATGGACACGGGATGGGTCTATTTATGTACGTAAAAATGACAATGATAAAGTTCATAGAATCAAATCTAATGCGCATATCGCGGATATTTTTCGGTCGCTTCACGTGGAAAGTAGTACTAAATAACTGTCTGTTTTTCAAAGTCTGTGTGTTCTTTTTTGTCTGTATTTTCTATCCCACAAACTCTAAGAGTTTATATCAAAATATTTTCAAAAGTATGTTTTCTGGTTCTAAAATAGTATAAAAAGTGTTATTTTTATTTCATAGGAAGTACTAAACAGTATAAGTATTTAAGTTTTTTGTTATTATTTGTAATATTGTTTTTCGTGTATACTTATGTGTTATTTGTTGTAATTATTTACAAAGAAATTACCAAAATATCTTTATATTATCTAATATATTTTATATCTGTACAGGTAATTAATCATGTAAAGTTGAATACAGTGCAATCAGTTTACGTTTCGCTTAAAACACACATATACTCAATAGCATTTTCAAGCAAATATATGCGACTTAGTATTAGCTTTCTACTATTACATAATGTTATTATTACTGTGTATGTTTGTGACCTGCAGTAGTGTATCATGTGCTTTATTTGGATATGTACACATCCTTATTTAATAATCACTATTAACATTGAAAATATATATGTAGATATATATGTTTATATGTATATATGTGTATGTGTGTGTATATGTGTGTATGTATGTCTATGAATGTACTATTTGTGAATATAGATTTCCCTGTGAACAATGTCTAAGTCCAAACATTTAAAAATAAGTTTGTATAATGCTGGATCTCTTAGTATGAAGCAAGATGACTTTCAGTTTGCTATGGAGGAGTCTATACCGGATATAATTGCTATAAACGAAACTTGGCTCAAAGTAGGTGAGGATGATCGCGCACCTATTATTCCTGAATACCGACTGCGGCATATCCCACGTCCAGCGACTACTCGTTCGCGCGGTGGTGGTGTCGGTTTCTATGTACATCGTGATATTACCGTGCGTACCATTCAGCATCTTGTAACTAATCTTGTAGAACAAATGTGGTTATCTGTTAAAGTTTGTTCTATACGTCTTGCTATTGGAACTGCGTATCGCCCACTGTGGTTAGATTTAGATACTTTCATTGATGCCCTAACGCAATCGATCATTTCATTTTCAACACATGATAAAATCGTTTTGCTTGGAGATTTTAATATTAATTTATTAAACAGTACTGACGGTAGAACTAAAAAGATCCAGCAGTTTCTTAATTATATGAAATTGATAAATTATGTAACGGAACCTACTCATTTTACAGACCATAGTGAGACTTTAATCGACTTGGTTTGTACAGATGCTCACGTACTTAATTTGACTGTTGATCATAAACCTGTACTCGGTGGTCATAGTTTTATTCATGTAGTTTTGAAAATTAAAAAAGATAAACACCGCCCACGCTTGTTAACCTTTAGACCTCTGAAGGATATAGATCCAATAATTTTTGAGCAAGATGTGGATAAGATGAACTGGGATAGGATATCTGAGTTACAGTTTGTTGACAGTATGATCGACAGTTTTAATGAAGTTGTACTACAACTTTATGACCATAATGCCCCATCTAAAACTATTTATATAAAAAAAACCGAAATTCCTTGGCTAACTAGTAATGTCCGATACATGATGAGGCTACGTGATGAAGCTCATAGATCAGCTCGACGGTCTAAATCTGAGGTCCATGTTAGTGAATATAAAATACTTAAACAGCTAGTTGTTAGTTCTCTTTATCATGAAAAAAAGCGTATTTTGAGCAGCATATTAATAAAAACATAATCATGCCTAAAAACCTCTGGCGGCATCTTAAAACATCCATTCTACCGGAAAATAAACTTAAAGATATACCTTCACACTTTGATAATGCTGATGATATTAATAATTATTTTCTTGATATCCCTAGTAATACATCTTTAAACTTATGTAAATTAACCTATTACGAGTTTCATAGACATGGTTCATCCGTTTTCAAACTTAATATTGTTTCGGAACAGGACGTTTCCAACATAATTCTAGGTATTAAGTCTAACGCCCAAGGTATAGATAAAATAACTATGGATATGGTACTCCTAACACTTCCAAAAACGTTGAAGGTTATTACTGATATTATAAATAGATCTATACTAACATCGACATTTCCTGAGCAGTGGAAAACAGCCTTAGTACGCCCTATCCCCAAAAACAATAACCCAAGCAGCGTTAAGGAATTGAGGCCGATTAGTATCCTACCTTACTTGTCTGAAATTTTGGAAAAGGTGGTACATAAACAATTGTCAATTTACTTAGAAAGAAACGATATCCTTCCTAAATTTCAATCAGGTTTTAGAAATGCTCACAGTACCACTACTGCTCTGCTTGATGTAGTCGACAATATATTGGCTGATCAAGATGCAGGCATGGGATCTATTTTGGTTCTTCTCGATTTTTCTAGAGCATTTGATTCTATTAGTATTCCTCTTTTGCTTTCCAAACTCTCCTATTATGGATTTGATAAGCATACCGTCGATTGGTTTCACAGTTATCTTGTTAATTGCTACCAACAAGTTGTATTGCATAGAACTGATGGTACTAGTCTTACTTCTCAAATCTGTACTGTCAAGAGAGGGGTTCCTCAAGGCTCTATTCTTGGCCCTCTTCTCTTTATTTTATACACTGCAGACATTACACAGTGTATTCAAAATTGTAAATACCACCTATACGCTGATGATTTGCAAGTATTGCAAGTATACCAATACGCCATTCTGATGTTAATAGTTCCGTTCAAAAACTAAATGATGATCTGAATAGGATTTACCAGTTGTCAACTGAAAATTCTCTTGTACTAAATCCTTCAAAGTCAAAATGTGGTATATTTGGCTCTAAGAAACAGATTCAACATATATGTTCCAATAATCCTACCATTGTTGTGAACGATGAAATGGTCGAACGTGTATGGGCAGCCAGAAGTCTGGGTATTCTTCTAGATGAGCGACTAAATTTCGAGTCTCATGTCCTTGAAGTTGCTCGTAGTTGCTTTTTTAGACTCAAAGTGTTATACAGGATACGTGATTTCTTAAAAACCGAAATTCGTATTAGTCTTTGTGAATCTTTGATACTCTCTAAGCTCAATTGTTGTATCTCCGTGCATGGTTCTTGCATATTGAGCAAATCGAAAAAACTCGTTCAACGAGTCCAAAACGCTTGCGCCCGTTACTGTTTTCAAGTGCCACACCGTGCTCATGTAACTCCGTATTTTAATGACGCACGAATTCTAAAAATGGCGGCTCGCTATAAGTTGTATTTCGCCAAACTACTCTTCGGAATTGTGAAGTCCCAACATCCTACATACTTGTACAATAAGCTTAAGTGGGTAGGCCAACAGCGGGTAGTCGAGAATCGTGCTACTGTACATAAGTTAAGAGTACCAAAACACAAAACTACTGCCTTTCGAGGTAGTTTCAGGTATCAGGCTACAAAATGCTGGAATAACATACCTCCACAAATTTTAAATTCATTAGCTTTATTAACATTCAGCACAAAATTTAAAGCTTTTCTTCTATCAACACAATAACTTTAGTCTGATATTTAATTTTTCACTTATTTATTTTCTTTTATTATTCCACAACTTTCTATTTCATAGGAATATGTGTATTTATTCGCTCTAATTTATATAGGATCAGTATCTGTATGTATGTGTTTATTTATTATTACATTATTTATTTATTACATTTAACGGATTTTTTTTTCCTATTTATTCCAACAGACATAAATTC
The DNA here is from genome assembly GCA_035772565.1 of Antheraea assamensis. Lineage (NCBI taxonomy): Eukaryota > Metazoa > Arthropoda > Insecta > Lepidoptera > Saturniidae > Antheraea > Antheraea assamensis. Next base: position 113,345 of record JAQQSE010000129.1, read on the forward strand.
CACTACACTAAACATCACAAATCACACCACACAAGACATGTACGTCATCGTTTAGCGCACACATAACTCTCTGGGTCCTGAGTGAAAATCAGCGCTGGAGGATTAATCCCCTTCAGCACATATGCTGACTCAGGGCCCATTTGCCACACACAATGTATTTAATTGAACATTTTTATTTGTAAGTGTTCTTTTTTTTGTTCTTTTTATATTTATTTGTTTAGATTATATCTATGTATTAATTGTAGTAATAATTGAATTGTGTGAGGTAAATAAATGTGTTTCTTTCTTTCTTTCAGATTGGTGAAAATCTTTTCACCAACTGACTTCAGCAATGTTAAATATTTACTGTATATAATTTTAGTTTTACGACTATCACCCGACGACGTGGCGACAAATAATCTTCCACAGTTATTTAGATTTCGTTAAAAAAAGTTTACGCGCATTGCGCACCGTTCCGAAATTAATACCACGTCGGGAAACCATGCTCATGATTTTTTTTTATTTATTATCTGTTACATATATGAAGCACTTCCGTCACGGACACTTGCGGTCTTATTACAGAAACAAAAATGAACACGCGTTTAACACGAGTTTTACTACACAGTGGAAGGCTGTGACAATATGATTTTACAAAGCATTTGGGAAGTTCTTATCCAAAAATTCAATATTTTTCCTTACAAAATTCGGAGCGATATGGTTTCTATGTGTGAATCTTTTTCCCACGATTCGATGACTAACCTGTTGCTTATTTGTAATAACAAGTTTATCTCGATATCCTGAGATCATTCTAGAATTATCTAGATATATCTACAGTGTTCGGATGGCATGTATTTTTGTTACGTTTTTCCTTAATTTTACCAAACCACGTCTTTCATATTAAGCACATAGCTGTGGTAATAAATGTTTGCTCACCATATAATCATTGTACCGTTATAATAATATATTACGAGCATAACTCATCGACTAAACCCCGAGTACATTCTAAAACAAGACATTATGTTTATTAATTTTATATATATATCGTTCAGTACGTCGTAAATTATAGCGAAGTGTGAGCCCACGCAGAGTTTAAAAGAAAATATACTGACCCCGCTTATTCACTACACTATGTAGTTATTATTGTTATTACGCCAGTGATTTATTACTTTAATATAGACTAGCGAGCAGTCCCGGCTTCGTATGAGTGTAATATATAGTGTCCTAAGCGTCTATACCGGAAAGCGTTATACTTATCTGATCACGGGCAACATAGAACATGTGAGATACAACCAATTATCCATTAATTACAAGAGGTGTTTTTAAGGATATTTTAACCAACCTCGCCCCTCTTCCCTGGTGAGGTGTTAAGAGGTTTATTTCGAACCACTCCCCTCACTAATCTAACGTGAGATCTTTCAAAGTTTGTATTTTGAGTATACGAGTATATGAGTTGGATTTGTTAAAAAAACAATATGTAGAAGAATTGTGTCAAGTTTCGGCATATTTCGGCCTAGACACATGTTTTACTTTAATTTAATCTGATTATCTCACATTTTAATATTACTTTTTAGGGAGGGGAGGCAACATTTTGTAATATTAGTCGAGACCTCCACCCTCCCCCGCGTGAGGCTTAGTGAGATTCGGTTTGACTCCATCCCCCTTAATTCGCTCACGTAATTAATGGAGGTTCCCCTTAATCAGTATAAGTTCATCTACTGTCAAATACTATTGCCCTACAGATTTTGCATTCAAAATTGCAACAGCAACCTTTGAAGTCATTTATTTGCCAGCTCAATTGACTAACCATTAATTTATTGTCGAGCAACTGAAAATCTACTTTGCAGTTAGTTTCAAGGTTAACATAAAGCCTATCTTAGAGATATTAGAAGTTATACTCCTTTTGGCACATTTCGGAAAAATGATTTTAGAGTGAATGTGTTACAACAATGTACGCGCACACCGACACCTAAAAGCGACACCATGAAGTTGGTTGGTAATTGTCTGTCAAGTCTTAGTGAATACTGATAGGTATCTATAATGAAGGTAGTTAATCTATACACAAATAGGCCCCCGCTCACTCGCTATATTTCGTATATCCATCCCGCGTACTACTTCTATTTACTTAACTATATTTGTAAAATTAGTTTAAATAGTAACTGTGTACTAAAATTGTTCACAATATCGTAGGCTGCACAAATACCGGTTACGGGCCACATGCGGCAGACGGGTCGCAGTTTGACAACCATAGGTCTATACCATATGCATAGATTTATTTTTTGACGCTTTCATACCTACAGCTCGTCATAGTCTATGATATCGCAGGTAATAGCTAGTATATCATAAGGTTAAGCCAGCGTTTTTAATGTAAGCGGCCGAAAACTATTTCTTATGTTTTGATTAAATACGTCGAAACTTATCCATTTTTTATAAATATAATTTATAGAAAGAATTCATTAAGCGACAGTGAAAACTGTGTTAAAGTTATTTGAGTACTTTAGAAGTAGTTGTACATCTCGTTAGATGTATCGCGAATACCTATAGAAAAGTCCTCGAGAAACTTTACGACCGCTCTGAACATAGATGGCACAGAAGATAATATAAATATATATTATATTATGACTATACCATCGAGACAACTTAAGAATAAATAAATGCCAATTTCATATTCCTATAATAATATTTTAATTTTGTGTTATATTAAGCTCTTGGGTACGTCTATACTGAGTGCTACCAAAAAGATTGATGACGACTGTAGAATTCTATCCAAAATCTTCTTTTTTCAAATTACATAATACTGGTATATATGACCAGTGCGAAGCCTAATCATACATCACAACACGACAAACATGTTGTGCCGACCCAACTTAGGTGGGAAAAGTATAAGAAGATGATGATTATATGACCAGTACGAAATGAGAAATCATTTTTTGTTATTCAAATTTTTTTGCGTTTCTCTAAATATGTCCGTAATGTATTTATTAAGATATTAAGCAATGCAGACGAAATCGCGGGTATCGATTATGTTTCTTTATAAGTTTTCACTTCTATCTTGTAGTCATAAGCACACCATTTTTTTAAAGACGCTTCCTCGATAACCTTTCCTATATATCTGAATAACCTAACTTTTCATTTATACAAACAAACAAGTACATGTGTATTGTGACTCACTAAATTACGACAAGATGTTGCCCAACCGTGGGACTGTCTAACGTGAATATCACTTCAATATGTATCTATAAATAAACATCATAAATATTGTTACAAGTGTATAAATCTGTTCTATCGATAGCCTCTGCTCTTGATGATTAGAATGGTGTTGCCAGATTATTGAATAAATAAAATATTATTCATGATATAAATTAAATGTAAATATTATTCATGAAAATTTTATATAAATTAGATCTATTTATAGACTGAAGCGATGATGGCTCATTTGATAGCGTGCTCGGACACCACGTCAATCGACGTATGTTCTAATCCTTGCGAGTGATTTGGAGCTGTCGGTGCGCATCGTGATGAAACCATAGCATGGTGATAGGTCTTTTTCTAAGTCCGCCTGGCTAGTAGCTACCACACTCAAGTTGAAAATCTGTCGCTAAGCACCTGTTGGTGTGTTCCGGAAGCTGCACTTGAAAGTCAGCCTCTCTTTAGATTTACCGTGTTAGACCACACCGTCAGTTAACACCAGATGAGATTATGATCGAACGCGAAATAATATAAAGTGTAAAAATATTTAGTAAAAGACAGGCATAATTTTAATGTTAGAAATGATCACAGATTTGTGAATTACTAAAGTCACTAAACACTTTTTAAGGTATTTATCAGACAGTTAGACCTAACACTATTACAAGCAGGTTTTAAAATCGATGGATTGGTATAGAATAGATATCATTGTATGAACAGTAATAATACTCCTTTCGTACATCCACTCAAATATTATAATGAACAATGATTGCTATAGTTCTAATATAAAAAAAAAGTCGAATTCACACGCGGTAGAAGTGAACCCTTCCAAATATAATCAAATATTCATATACACAATCCTCGTGAACGATATCCCACGCTGTTTATGATGTTTTCTCCCAAGGCTTCGTAATATCCACGCGCATATACACATGTACAAATATACACGAGCCAGAGCAAATATTAGGTAATGCAATATACAATGAGGAGACCGTGAATTTAAGAAATACTGTACAATGTATTCTATATCATCCTCTTCCACGTTAAATCCTATAAATGTAAATATTTGTCTCTTTTTAATGCCACTTTTTTTATTTCGTCTAGTTTCAAATCGCAACAGGGCTAAACAAGTTTCTATTGGAAAAAGTAAAAAAAAAAAAGTAATTTTGTTATTCTGTATTTATAACGTCATATATTTTAAATATTATTTTTACGCATTTGGTATGCAGACGTTACCTTCCGCGGGCTGTAGTTATTTTTTTATACGCAAAATAAATAAAAAAATGGACTTAGTCAGATAATTAAAAAAAATATATGGATCTAAGCAACAACGTCACCTACTCTATCCAAGAGTAACTAATCCAAAGTCACGGATAGGCTGGTGCTGAATGCAGAATTCCACCTGGTGTAGATCTATGCGATGTCCGAACATTCCATCAATTAACTCTCATTGCTTTAGTACATCGAAGACGAGCATTTTAACAAACATTAAAATCGACTTCTTAAAATGTACTCTAACAAAATTCACCAGAAAATCTTTGACCATAGTTAGGTACTTATCCAGTCTTGAATTATCATAAACCTAGCAATATCTCAATTACTATATATTTCTTATTCGATTTTGAGGAACTCTCTCGTGTCTCTTCGCAATCCAAGGTTCAACACGAATGTAAATGAAGATATCCCATTCCTAATATAGAAAGAACTTCTCAAATCGGTTTATAAATGAGGAAGTTCCGTAGTAAGAAACACTGAAAAGAAGTACAACCGAATGGAGAAGTCCTCTTTGAAATCGACTAAAAATCAGTCAGCGTAAATATTAAATGATGTCATTCGACTCACTGTTAGAGCATGCTACCGTTGAGTCATCGTATATACGCTTGTATGATGAGTGATGCATTTATCGTTTATACATCATAAAAACCCATAACATTCTCGGATATCCTGTACAATCTGGCAACACCGGACTCGAGTGGCGATTCGTAGTTGGCTCGCATCCATACCAAACATTACATTCGCTATGATATAAATATTTTCATATTTCACACAAGCGCTACGAAAATACGTTGATTGCAATTTTTTTTTGTTGTTAATTTGCTCGTGTATATTTCTTACTCTTGTGTTCTAAATATATTATTTGTATTCATTATGACGTGTTTCGGACACGCGCGAACGATATTTTTTCTCATTCGTCTCTGGGTAGTGTTGTCCCTGATTAAAAGATAATTATTAATGTGTCGATAAGTACATTTCATTCATTGATCAATTTTGATGTGTCGTAATTTTTTTATCGGGAGTTTCTTGTGAGATATGTTTTTTGAACGATAGTGATGTGACCACTTTCACCACGATAACTTGTAAAGTTTTAATAAAATAATATATGGAAAGCTAGCTGATACCCGCAACTTCGTTTGCGATGTTTATTATCTTAACAATACATTTTATATACAGTGGAAAAAGACATGAAAAAATTAAAGATAAAATATACTTTACTTACTGAATTTCTTCGTAAACACCCGTTTATTTGTCATCTTCCGCGCATGCGCACCACATCGCTATGCTTTACGCATCGGTGAACGATTAGTGTTTATAGACATCATAGTTTCTTACAACTATAATAATTTTGTATTTAATGAAACTATCGTAAAGTTTTTATATTAGATAAGTACCAAGAGTCAAACAATTAACACTAAAAATCACTTTAAACACAGCTTTTTGGAGTTAAATTTATTATGGGAGGGCTTTCAAATTTTGATCGGCAATCTCTTATGTGTCAAAAATTGGCGGGGGTAAATACTTCAACAACATCAGCCTGTCAGAGACCTATTGCAGGGCCATAGGCTTCTTCCCGAAGCAAGGTATAGGCATAATCACCACGTCAGCTCACGACGTATTGACGATTTCAAACTCTGAGAAATCCACAGTACTATATTTGCCCACATACTATGGAACTATAGGAATATTTCTCAGGTTCAGGTTTCCTCACGATGTTTTCCGGCACCGTCAGCCGATAGTGTTACAAATTGTACTTAGTAAATGCACGTGAATTCAGAAAGTTTACTGGTATATGCCGGGGTTCGAACTTTCGGCCATCAGATCGACATTCCACTGGTCAAACCGCTAAACAACCACGACTTACTTACATACTTATTTACTGAAATACATAGAGTGTTGAAAATACCGGTTCTCATCCGATCACCAAAGTTAAGCATCGTCGGGAGCGGTCAGTACTTAGATGGGTGACCGCCTGGGAACACATGTTTTACGTTGACGTAAATTCTATGTCATGTAGCGACATCTCGTAAAATTTCCTAGTACCTACTTGCATTGTTGCCAATGGATAGATTGTTGATAATGTTATCTCAAAATGTTGTGAGATAGCGTTGTATGACATTACTCGAATACGGATACATTCAGCTTACATCAAAGAGCAACAATACAGTTATTGTGTTGCTAGTAAATTTTCTTCGACAATAAAACATTAACTGTCAAGCATCCCTAAAACTTTTGCATCATAAACGAACACATTTGGCCAGATTCCATTGTTATTTCAAAAGTTTTAAACGTTTTTAATAGTATTCAATGTTAAACGTTATTATTTTAGGACATTGCGCCACAATTATTCGGGTTAATTTCATGTTGATCATTAGTTTGGCCTCAAATGGCCTTTCCTACATCATCTTTAAAAATGCTGTCTCTGTCACACAATGCACGGTGAGATATCGACCGTAACACTGCCTTAAGTTTGACGAGAGTAGCTTGACATTATTTGAACTGTGAAAAGGCATCCAGTTTATGTTTTTACTTTAAGTTACATCAATAAATCATACAGTCATCTTGACGATCATTGGTTATATAACGATCCGGAACAGTCTAAAGCTGGCTAGTTTTTTGTTATCTAAAAATGACAATATATCAAGTAAACCAAATATCTTGAACAACTTCGTTTTTAAACCGGACGATAGTGCCACTCAAACGGAAACTATAAATAGTCTACTAAAGCTAGACATCGACAGAAAAATTGTAAAGTTAAAGGATGTACCTATTACACCTCGTAATCATATTGATAGGTCGCCACCAAAGACTAACTAAGAGAGTTATTCCAACCATCACGAGAGTTTTTCTTAAAATTGATGTCTGATATTATTTGCGCCAGGAAAAAAATAATAATTTTGACGGCTTTACCCATCTAAAACACACGAAATACCTTCATAACTCTATATGTTGCATAAAATAAAATATAAATGTTGCATATTGTCAGCTTGTATATTTATTTATTTATTTATTGTAAATAAATAAAACAAACAAATAAATAAATAAATAAGCTTGTATATGTAGCACTAGTGGGCAAAACTTTCTACCTGGAAGAATCAACTAACATAATCATCTCTTCAGCCCACATCATTGCAGTAAATGAAGAGAAATCAACAGTTACATATTTTCCTACATATAGTGGTACTACAAAGTAGCCCCAAGGAGGGTCGATGTGAGATGCGCGCGGCCGAACGTTGTAATTAAGCCAAATCATACATCATGATAAACATGCTGTGCCAATCCTTCTTAGGTGGAATAAGGGTAGGAAAATGATGATTCTTGTAACAGGGCGTTGTAATCAGAAATCGTTTTTAATGGATACAGTGAGAGGTGTTATTTCCAAACATCACTATCCACCTTATAACAACCTTTTGTCATCAAAACGATTGAACTTACTATCCAAGAAATCAGTAATGTGATTTGGGATTTTATTATAGAACGTAACACTGTTACCTAGAAAGTTGTTGCTAAAGTTAATAGATGGTTCATTTGAGATTACTTTTATTTTTAAAATTATAAACATAGGCTAATTCTATAAAACAAAAATAAAAAAAAACATAACGCGGTTTTTCTTGTGCGCGGCCATGATGATCTTTATTAAATCAGGTTAACGACTTTAAAACATAACATCGATGTTAACCTCCTGAAGGTCTGTTCTAACTTTAGCTTGTTAGTTTTTGCGGTCATACATTAAAGGAACAAAAACGTATTGGGAGAACAGAGTTAACGTTTAATTCCTGAAACTTAGTACATATGGAGTTTTTAGTGGGATCTTAGTCTGCCATGTGGTGGCTTTTATTTTAAACTTCATAATCTTGGGTTATTTGATTCTATATATTTTTTATATTGGTGGCATTTTCCGTAATATAGTTTGATTATTATGCACAAGTGAAGTGGATGGAAAATAATACCACGTAGCATGAATTCTGTAACGCCACAAAAACTCCCTGGATAGTTCTGTCAAGGAGACCGTCGTCTTGTCAGAAGATTAAAATGATCACAAGAAACTTTTAAATATTATTACCTACTCGATAATGGCAGTAACAAACTAGAAGATTGGTTGCCAGTAAAAAAACTTAGTAGCTATGATATCTACATCAGCTGCTGTGGTCTACAATAACATTGATAAGTAATCTCAAAAAGAACACAGTATAGGCAACTGAATTTATTAAACCAATAATAAATAGCGTAAACTATGGAAGGAAGCGAGAAAAATCGAAATAATGTACCATTATTTTATGCCACAATGCAGACTTAATTTAAATACATTTTTATTGTCGTGAGATACAATAATCATAAGTATGTTACGCTGTCACAATTAATAAACTCCCACATCACTATTTTCAATGTCACAAAAAATATTGGAATTATTCTGCCTTGGCTCTTGTCTCTTGTAGGATTATTATAAAAAAATGAAGTACAATTTTGCCCACCTGTCATTCGTAATTTTTAGTATTATTTTGTAGAATGTAATATACTCTGATGTTATTAATATTAGAACTTTCCTACTTAAAAAAGCTCTAAATTATTGTGTGAAACAAAATTTTATTATTAGCCCAAACGTACCTTAAAACTTGTATAATTCTGATAAAATTTGTGTGTTTATGTCTAAATTGATGTTAGTACTGTCTTTCAAATTAGAAAGAAAAAATATGCAATCGAAAAAACAATGACATTTGCAAACTATGTATAATATTTGTAGAATAACAAAGTCTTATGTTTTTATTAATTAAAACAATATTTTTAGTCAGATAGTCAAAATGGCCGCCGCTTATTAATTTGTACTGTGAATATCGAGGAGCCTGATATTATAAATGAGAACGTTTCTTAGGGTTACTCTTACGAAAAAGAAACTACAGTGACGTATAGCGGTTTTCTGAGGAGAGTCCTACTATGTAAATTTATGTTTTTTTTATCATAAATATCTTATGAGATATTTATTATCTCCATATTATCTCTGGTTAACGCAGCGACAGTAATAAATATAAATGAGGTGCGTGCTGCGATTGATAACTGGCCGCGTCGATTAAGGGCATGTATTCAGAATATGGGAGGGCATTTTGAATAATGTAAATAAAATTATATTATACATGTATTACTTTTCATTTCATATATATTTTTTAAACAATTATCAAAAAGTGTGAAAATTGCATTAAAAGTTTTTGACAGAATTTATAACCCGGCTATGTATACAATATTGAAGTTCATCGCGTTGGTGGAAATAGATCACTTTAATGTATTCCTTCTAATTTGTTTATTCCTTGTTACAAAAGTTCAACGTTATGGAATTCTAAACATTCGAGAAATCAATTATTCGTCAGCTACGAGAACGCAAAGTTACTTTAACATAAATCCTAACACATTTTTTTTTTAATTCTTTCTAAAACGTTTATTTTTCTTAACTTTTTTTAACAGATAAGCGACAGTGGAGCCTTGATGTTCGCCGATGAATTGAAACAAACATTAGAAAAATATTTATTCGGCATTTGTCCGCAGAGTTACAAGGTAATTAGTAGATATTTTATTATAATTACCTATGAAGTATTGTGTGCAAAGTTGCAAATGTAAGGTCTAACATCGTTTACGCTAACCGACCTAGTTTGATATCAGTTCATAACCAATACAGCTGTTGCAGCTTAGGCCAATTTTAGAAAAACATATAAAACACAACAGTGTGCTTCTTCTGTGCGGCCATCTTTATTAAATCGGGTTCGGAAATATAATATCGATTCCCAACATACAAAGTAATATATTAAAAGACTTTTGTTATTATTATTATCATTAAATTAAATTAGACAATGATTACAATAGGGTATGTGATATAGTTTTTTTAAATAAGTTGTTGTATCGGACGTTTCACGTAATTTTACATAATCCACTTCCGCTACTGCGTATCCGTAACGTAAATACATTTTTACGTAAACATTTTTTGTCGAAGTTTTTCTTCGAAAAGACATTGTAATTTTGGTCTGATATATTATGGAGTAGTCTCGTTGGTTACAGATGCCGTTGGCCAACAAAGGGAAGAACGCAACAATACTCACATGTGACTTGGACGACGAGCAGCAGGATTTAGCTGGGAAGTGAGTTGAAAGTGTTAATGTTTTAAAGGGTAGCGTGTTCAGACACCGCGTCCATCGACGTGGACAATACTACAACGAACCGGATCTTTCGGTGAAGGAAAACATCGTGATGAATCCATAGCATGGTGACGGGCTTTTTTCTAACCCCGCCTGGCTAGCTACCACCCTCAATCTGGGAATTTATCACCAAACACTCATAGTTACGTTTCCGGCAACTGCATTTGAGACTCCCAGTAATCTACAGTTTTAGAGTTTCTCGTATACAGTGTTACTACATAAACATTTCTCCGGTTCAGGTTTCCTCACAATGTTTTCATTCACCGACAACCGATAGTATTACCAATTTAAATTAGTAAATGTACATAAATTGTGAAACATCACATGCCGAGGTTCAAGCCTGCGGATATTAGATTGATAGTCTACCGGTCAAACCGTTCAACCATCAAGAGAGCTTTAAAAAGAATAAAAAGAAAGAAACCCAAAAATAATAAAAACAAAACATATATATAGTATAACGTATATATAGTAACTATAAAATACAAAATCATTATTCTTTTTTTTATATTAAAACTTTCTACATAGTTTTTGTTATCAAATACACTTAGAAGTAATTCGAAAACGATGAATTTTTATACGCCTTACATGAGAAAAGATTAGTTTCTCATACAAAATTTTATTTCCTAATTCACCCCCTTCATGTTTTACTTTCACGGACGAAAAGTAACTTATATCCTTCGAGGTCCGATCTGTCTATGTACTAAAACTTATCAAAAGTTGTTCAGTGATTACAATATGAAAACGATTTAACCCCTCGGCTGATTTTTTAAGATCCAGTGTGCCTAGTGCGAGTTTACAAAAAAATATCGAATAACCTTACCACGACGTTACCGAGTATACAAAGAACGTAACGAGACCCGAGTAAATGCGAGTGTGAGTTACATTTGGTTTGTCAATTCGATTGACGTTTGCTCACAGAAAAAATGGTTAGATTCTTTAGATTATGTTGGCAATGCTATACACCACATGATAACCCGATCAAATTTAGAAGTTTCTATAAACTATATATTCTTCAACAAAATAAGCTACGTATCAATTTAGACGGGTTACCTAGTGTAACGCAGGATTTGTTTATTTACTTGTTAGATGCGTGAAGGTTATATATTTTTATAATTACTTTTAAACTATACTTTTTAGATAAAATGTATTACTTTGATTTACGCCAAATTGGTAATTTCGTTATATAAAAATAAAAACTAATTGAACTTATGATTATTTACATGAAACAGTAAATATATAAAATCTTTTTACATTTGGCGTCAAATTTAGTTCTTTATTGAATTCGTGTGGTCATACTATTGACATTTGTATATTTTAGACACAGAAATCTCGTTAAGACCCAGAAACTATACTTTATATCTTCTTGAGTGGAACTTAAGGGAGAAGGAACACAAAATATAAAAAAAATTTGGAAAACGATCAAAATGGAAAGAGCAGTTGATAGACTTTTTAATGCAACGAAGTCAGGATTATATGGAAATGAGGATAGACCAATATTATAGAAATTATAAATAAAAACTAGTTTTATTTTATTTACAACATTGTATAATAGTAATTTCTTATAATGACATTGTATTATAGTTCTACTTAAATAATTGATCTCTTAATCTTTCACCGACTAAATATGAAGTGGAAACAAGCTCTATAGGAGTAGAAATAGTTCTATGATCACAGTCCCATCCATCGTCCTATGTTACTGTAATGCCAAATATATCTAGCATATTATGTAGTATACAGCAATGCAGGCCAATTTTAACTGCTCGCAATGAGAAGCTCTGTACTTTTCAAACATTGTTATCGGTTCTTTAACCTTCTAAAAGCATTTTTGATAACTACTCCAGCCTTTGTATCCTTTTCTTTATAATTAGCTTCTCCTGTGCCAGGCGTAGTGTGTAAAATTCGAATCATCAGCCAAGGTTGTAGTGGGTAGTTAATCTCCTAAAAAAATAACCAATATTATTACTGTGAAATAATAGATTGATTTGCTTCATAAATCAAAACAACAATTATAAAATATTTTTCTACATACATTTTGTCCTTGCATTAAATTCCAGCAAATTAAAAAAAAATGATATATGCAATGACTTTAATTAAATTTATTATTTTAATAACCATGTTTGTGGTGAGAGAACAACTATGTTTTTTGGTTTATTTATTTATTGTAAGTAATGCGCTGGCAATTTGTCATTATGAATATACTTACATTCTTAGAATACATTCTTTGTATTATTATAGGTATAAGCATGTGATAATATGTATATATCCATGTATATATTTTGGGTAAAAGCCACATTCTTTTTCCATGTCCATGCAACAATTTCATGTAACGGTTGACAGTGTTGTTTTCCATATAAGTGAGTCATACCACCACCAAATTTCACCTTAATATTATGGTCTTCATGATGCTAATTATACCTGAAAAAATAATTTCTATGTTATTTATGTCAATCTAATACATACAATTTTTGTTCAGAAGAATTAACATAATATTTACCATGTATAGTGATTGGTAGTGTTTATAACAACAATAAAGATGTCCATCTTCTTTAGGAGGTCCAAATACAATAAAATGACTACCATCAATATAGCTATTACTCATATTAATATATACATCAATTACTCCTGGAATTTTATTTTTACTATGAAATCTGAAAAAAAAAATATATATATATTGAAATGTATGTTTATGTATAGTCAACATCAATTATAGATACATAATCTTGTTTATTTAAATAGTTATAGTATTTAGTAGAAATTGTGTCACTTTTCTCTTAAGTGTCTTGAAAGATAATAAGTTATAACATTGTATTGAGATTTCTTTATTACAGTAAGTATACTATATGTACATAAATGGTTACATATATCAATACACACAAACTTCTATGGATTTTACGTGCTATATGTTTAATTTAAAATATACATATTCCTCATAATGCATGATTGATTATACTAAATTGATTGCAGTATAAGTACTTAATATATTTTACTGCACATTTTTGTGAGAGTCTCTTTGCTACCCCTATTGGCTTTTGGTAGGATCCAGTCGCATCTGTACTAGTCTTTTATAGACGGACACTTATTACAAGTTCACTTATTAAAATCAAGAATATTTACCTTTATTTCCAATGTAACTCGTTGTGAAGACTTTAGACTAGTTTGTCGTCTTACTTCTTTGCACAAAAACGTATATGCTTTCTTTGTGAAACGATACCTCTTCATAAATTTGGTCTCCGTGAGATCATCTAATAGATCACTGCTATCGCGAACTTTTATATGAACAATGACCATATTATTTCGTATATTTTGTGTTCTTGCTGTTTTGAACACTTACAACCCAAAAAAAAACATACTGCCATAACATTTATGTTATAAAAATACTTTTATCACGTATTTTACACCACAAAGCCGAACGTTTCACTTCTAAAATTAAAGTGAAACATATACTAGTGAAAACGTGAATATGTTTCGGTTCGAACTGTCAAAATGATATTTATTTGTAACTCGCACTCGCAATCACTCGCAATAAAGCACTTACGCGCGTCGACGACCTCGCTTTTCGAAATTCGATACCAATAAAGTAAACAATCAAAACTCGCACTCACAAATGATGTCTTACAAGTGAGCGACTAGGTGGCGCTTTTAAAATCCCATACAAATGATAGAAAATATTTACGCGTTCGATTACGAAAAACAACTCACACTAAGCACACTGTGTGCCTAGTGCGAGTTTACAAAAAAATATCGAATAACCTTACCACGACGTTACCGAGTATACAAAGAACGTAACGAGACCCGAGTAAATGCGAGTGTGAGTTACATTTGGTTTGTCAATTCGATTGACGTTTGCTCACAGAAAAAATGGTTAGATTCTTTAGATTATGTTGGCAATGCTATATACCACATGATAACCCGATCAAATTTAGAAGTTTCTATAAACTATATATTCTTCAACAAAATAAGCTACGTATCAATTTAGACGGGTTACCTAGTGTAACGCAGGATTTGTTTATTTACTTGTTAGATGCGTGAAGGTTATATATTTTTATAATTACTTTTAAACTATACTTTTTAGATAAAATGTATTACTTTGATTTACGCCAAATTGGTAATTTCGTTATATAAAAATAAAAACTAATTGAACTTATGATTATTTACATGAAACAGTAAATATATAAAATCTTTTTACATTTGGCGTCAAATTTAGTTTTTTATTGAATTCGTGTGGTCATACTATTGACATTTGTATATTTTAGACACAGAAATCTCGTTAAGACCCAGAAACTATACTTTATATCTTCTCGAGTGGAACTTAAGGGAGAAGGAACACAAAATATAAAAAAAATTTGGAAAACGATCAAAATGGAAAGAGCAGTTGATAGACTTTTTAATGCAACGAAGTCAGGATTATATGGAAATGAGGATAGACCAATATTATAGAAATTATAAATAAAAACTAGTTTTATTTTATTTACAACATTGTATAATAGTAATTTCTTATAATGACATTGTATTATAGTTCTACTTAAATAATTGATCTCTTAATCTTTCACCGACTAAATATGAAGTGGAAACAAGCTCTATAGGAGTAGAAATAGTTCTATGATCACAGTCCCATCCATCGTCCTATGTTACTGTAATGCCAAATATATCTAGCATATTATGTAGTATACAGCAATGCAGGCCAATTTTAACTGCTCGCAATGAGAAGCTCTGTACTTTTCAAACATTGTTATCGGTTCTTTAACCTTCTAAAAGCATTTTTGATAACTACTCCAGCCTTTGTATTCTTTTCTTTATAATTAGCTTCTCCTGTGCCAGGCGTAGTGTGTAAAATTCGAATCATCAGCCAAGGTTGTAGTGGGTAGTTAATCTCCTAAAAAAATAACCAATATTATTACTGTGAAATAATAGATTGATTTGCTTCATAAATCAAAACAACAATTATAAAATATTTTTCTACATACATTTTGTCCTTGCATTAAATTCCAGCAAATTAAAAAAAAATGATATATGCAATGACTTTAATTAAATTTATTATTTTAATAACCATGTTTGTGGTGAGAGAACAACTATGTTTTTTGGTTTATTTATTTATTGTAAGTAATGCGCTGGCAATTTGTCATTATGAATATACTTACATTCTTAGAATACATTCTTTGTATTATTATAGGTATAAGCATGTGATAATATGTATATATCCATGTATATATTTTGGGTAAAAGCCACATTCTTTTTCCATGTCCATGCAACAATTTCATGTAACGGTTGACAGTGTTGTTTTCCATATAAGTGAGTCATACCACCACCAAATTTCACCTTAATATTATGGTCTTCATGATGCTAATTATACCTGAAAAAATAATTTCTATGTTATTTATGTCAATCTAATACATACAATTTTTGTTCAGAAGAATTAACATAATATTTACCATGTATAGTGATTGGTAGTGTTTATAACAACAATAAAGATGTCCATCTTCTTTAGGAGGTCCAAATACAATAAAATGACTACCATCAATATAGCTATTACTCATATTAATATATACATCAATTACTCCTGGAATTTTATTTTTACTATGAAATCTGAAAAAAAAAAATATATATATATATTGAAATGTATGTTTATGTATAGTCAACATCAATTATAGATACATAATCTTGTTTATTTAAATAGTTATAGTATTTAGTAGAAATTGTGTCACTTTTCTCTTAAGTGTCTTGAAAGATAATAAGTTATAACATTGTATTGAGATTTCTTTATTACAGTAAGTATACTATATGTACATAAATGGTTACATATATCAATACACACAAACTTCTATGGATTTTACGTGCTATATGTTTAATTTAAAATATACATATTCCTCATAATGCATGATTGATTATACTAAATTGATTGCAGTATAAGTACTTAATAGATTTTACTGCACATTTTTGTGAGAGTCTCTTTGCTACCCCTATTGGCTTTTGGTAGGATCCAGTCGCATCTGTACTAGTCTTTTATAGACGGACACTTATTACAAGTTCACTTATTAAAATCAAGAATATTTACCTTTATTTCCAATGTAACTCGTTGTGAAGACTTTAGACTAGTTTGTCGTCTTACTTCTTTGCACAAAAACGTATATGCTTTCTTTGTGAAACGATACCTCTTCATAAATTTGGTCTCCGTGAGATCATCTAATAGATCACTGCTATCGCGAACTTTTATATGAACAATGACCATATTATTTCGTATATTTTGTGTTCTTGCTGTTTTGAACACTTACAACCCAAAAAAAAACATACTGCCATAACATTTATGTTATAAAAATACTTTTATCACATATTTTACACCACAAAGCCGAACGTTTCACTTCTAAAATTAAAGTGAAACATATACTAGTGAAAACGTGAATATGTTTCGGTTCGAACTGTCAAAATGATATTTATTTGTAACTCGCACTCGCAATCACTCGCAATAAAGCACTTACGCGCGTCGACGACCTCGCTTTTCGAAATTCGATACCAATAAAGTAAACAATCAAAACTCGCACTCACAAATGATGTGTTACAAGTGAGCGACTAGGTGGCGCTTTTAAAATCCCATACAAATGATAGAAAATATTTACGCGTTCGATTACGAAAAACAACTCACACTAAGCACACTGATCTCAAAATGGTGGATTATGTTTTTAATTTCACGACATTGTATATTGTAAATTCCATGGTTTAGTAAAAGAAAGGTCGACCAAACGAAAATATAATTTACAAATCCATTTTACAATACATAACTAGTTATTTTTTAAAGTTTTATAATAAATCAGGTATTTTTTAAGCGTATGTTGCCAACAGTCTGTTGACCTATGCTTAGTGAGGTCTAAATTCGTTTGTATGGAACTTAAACCTTTATGGTTTTAGACAGTTCAGGGGCTAATACTGTATAGGTTTTATCCTTAGACCACAATTTCGTCAGCTATTAAACGATGATGTGCTCCAAGATGCTATCCACGCTAAACTTAGAAGGGGGAGTGGCTCCCAATTACCGTTACCGTTATCCCAATTTGCCGTAACACATCTATAAGTCTATAGGTATGAATTTTCGACTCGAGGGTGATAGCTAGCAGGCGGTGGACTTAGAAAAAGCCCTCACACCATGTCATGGTTCCATCACTAAGTTCTCCTCCACCGAAAGCTCCGGCTCGTTCGTGCGAATTCGTCATTACTTTGATGGCCGTGGTGTTTGATTACGATAACCACAGAGCCATTGACGCTTCAAGCATTACAAAGAAAGAAAGTGTGTTGGTTTAAAGTATATGATGATTTGCTCTCAGGTTAGCTACTCTAGCGCTTCGGGCGCACACCGCATCGCGATCAGACTGTACGCGGTTCGGTGTAGCACTCGCGAACACGCTCGGCGAGCTTGCTCGTACCGCGGCCACTCGACAGACCACGTCATCTGGTAATGTCATACACATTATAATACCGTTTCATTTTTAAGTATTTGAATATTTTTGTTACTTTGCACTTCTGCCTGGAATTAATTGGCCGCTGGCACGTATGGCTCAACGACAACAAACATTATATTTGTGCGACGTATACCTGAAAAAGTTGAATCTGAAACTAATACTTAAAGGTCCGAAAAAAACGCCAAATATACCGTCAGTCCCTTTATTACCAGTTTGAAATTTAACTCCTTTAAAGTTAAGCAAATAAAATCAAACGATTTTGTTGCGTATGATACAGCAGCGGTCAATGAATTCCAGGCGGACGTACAAAGTCACATGTTTTCAAGAACTTCAAGCAACGTTAGAACAAAATCATTTAGTGCTAAATGAGAAAAATTGAATGGATCACCAAAGGTCATAAAAGGCAAACTATTTTACTACAAAGGAAGATTTTTGAATTTTGCTTATTGACTAAATGTAACATATGAAAGCAATGAGACTTAGTTAATGCTCACTGCCCTGTTAATGTTTAAATAAGCTCGTTCAAGTCATATTAAAGTTAAAATGCAGCTCTAATATCTCACAGTCTTTGGTAACAGACGAAAAGCGTCGATGAAAATTTCTACACCATTTTCTTTTTTCCTAACAATAGTTCCAGTTCTGAAATGGCTACGACTACGGCTATGGTATTGCAGTTGTTCGTAGGCGACGGTAACTATTTACCATCACATGGGCTGTCTGCTTATTTACTGCGTGTTTTAAAATAATCTATAGAGACGAATGGTCACCCTACACGTGTCATACCATAGAGTTAATGTTCAGTCTTAAAAATGTAATTATCTCAAATTACAGCGGCGACAAGCGAAGCGAATAAAAAACGAAAGCTGTCAAAGAGTCAGAAGTTAAAGATACAAGCGAAGCAGAGGACAGCGCTCGCTGTGAAAAAGAAGGCAGCCGCTGTCGCCGCAGCGGCCGCTGCCAAGATGACAGCTTGATTTATTCTATAAGACTTAATAATTGTCTAAGCTTTTAAGGTTATTCTTAAGAAATTTTAAATGTATATTCTATTAATTAAACCATTTATACTTTTGAGGTATGATACCATATGATGTAAATGTTATTTATGTTCTAATAAATTGTATAAACTTTCATAAGTTGTATTTCTTTATTTTAAAATGCCTCTTATTTTTAACTTCTTATGTGAGGCTATGAAATTCTGATCCACGACCTGTTTGTCTGACGAAAAGTGGTAGGGGTAAACACAGTCTCTTTAAAGTGTTGAAAACAGTTGTTCTCGTCTGATCACCGAAGTTAACCAATGTCGGGCGCGCTCAGTACTTGGATGGTACTACAAGAATATATCTAAGGTTTAGGTTTCCTCACGACGATTTCCTTCACCTTCAACCGATACCAACCTGTTACCAATTGAAAGTAGTAAATGTACTCAAAATCCTGAAAACTTTAGCGGAAGTAGTAGTGTGGTTACCACTTGCTAATATCAGAAGGTTGAAATAAAATAACTGACTCCGTTTGTGCAGACTAGTAATCGCTTTGGCAGCTGGATTACGAATCTTTCGTTTTTTTTTTTTTTTTTTTTTTTTCGAACTGACTAAACGCTGTTGGCCTGACGGGCCTTCACAGCTTCACCGGGCTTTTAAGGCGAGCGCTTAGGGCACTCAGCCGGAAGGCAACAAGCTTAAGGGTGCCAGAACGGCCGAACCTCGGCTTGGGCAGTTGCCTTGGGATAAACGCGAATCGAACTAAAATATCTACATAAAATAAAATATCTATATGCCATACATGTACCCTTTAGTGAGACACATATGCATACCTTCATATGTGTCACGCTAAAGCGCACATGCATATAGTGCCTGATATTTTTGGCTAAGTTTAACTAGCCAAAAAGGTAAAACGGTCCCTTACAGAACCAGTGTACGTACGGTGTGAATGTGCACGTGTGTGGAGTGCAGTGTCGTGTGTGCAAGGAGCTAGTGAATGCGGTGTCACTGTATCGCGCCAGCAGCATGCTCGAGGGCTCCCGTCCGAGGGATCGAACCTAGGCTTAAGCTGCTGCCGAGGGAGGACGTGGCGGGTGTGCGGGAGCGAAGTTGACCGCCCGACCGTGGCGGCGCGATCGGTGGTTTCGGGGGCGTAGACGCGGGCACGCTCTATTTAAAGAGTCGTCGGTATGCATATCATTCGCAGCCGTTATGTCATCCGGGGGATCGCTGAAAATGTGTCGTGGTCGTCTTTTAGGATACTTTGCGGCGGGCTTGGGGGTGTAGTTTGCAGCAGATACCACTAACGGGTTGGGATGATTTGTGGCCTTGTCGAAATAATTAGCTGTAACGGACTTGATGTACGCTTGAATCGAAGTAATCTCCAAATCCTTATGAAGATCGTCGTTCCGAACATAGTAGGGGGCGCCAACACATTTTCGTAAGAAGCGATTTTGTATGACCTGCAACTTTTCAAAATTATCTTTCGATGTATGTGCAAACACGGGGCAACTATACGTAAGAATAGGGCGGACACACGTCTTATAGACAGTGAGCTTATGTCTGAGTGACATTTTGCTCTGTGAGCATAGTAGCATATGTAATCGGCTCAAGACCATAGCAGCCTTGTTCCGCACTCTCTGGATGTGAGTTTTAAAGGTAAGTTTGTTGTCTAATGTGACACCGAGATATTTAACCTCGGTAGCCCAAGGGATGCCAATATCGAATAGCCTAAGAGGTTTTAATGTATTCTGTTTATTAGAGGAATCAAAAAGTATTGCGGAACTCTTATCTGGATTAACTTCTATACGCCATCTTCGATACCATTCGCCGAGATTACAAACAGCACGTTGGATGCGTGCTCTGAGATGCACTCTCTGCCTGCCTGAAGCAAATATCACTGTATCATCGGCATAACAACCTACTTCGACTCCCGGAGATCGTGGTAGGTCGCTAATGTACAAGTTAAACAGGGATGGTGCAAGAATAGATCCTTGGGGAACACCTGAGTGTATTGGGTGTGGTCGGGAGAGGATCTTTCGTTTATTGAGTTGAGTGCATATTTATAAGGAACCAAAAAGAACACGTGCAAATCGATAGAGGCAAACCGACAATACAAATACAAATAATATTACAGTCATAAATATACAAACAATACTGAAATCATAAAACAAAAGTAAAACTAGGAATTAACAATAAACATCTGTGCAATAAAATAATAAAGATTAAAAGTCGGGATTATAACAATTCGCCGCATTGTGTGTGGAGTTTGTCGGTAATATTATAGTTGATCCCAGGTAACATGTGGCTCGCCCGTATCAGGGTGGGGACCCAGATGAAGTACCTGGGCCTCACCCTGGACGGGCGCTGGCGATTCGAGCCCCATTTCAAGGGGCTCGGTCCTCGAATTGCTGGGACGGCAGGGGCGCTCGGCCGATTACTACCCAATATAGGGGGGCCGAGCGCCGGCTGCCGCAGACTATACATGGGGGTCGTGCGGGCGATGGCCCTCTACGGGGTACCGGTGTGGGCCGACGCCCTCGGTGCCGCCAACGTGCGCGCGCTGCGGGCAGCGCAGCGCATTGTGGCACTGAGGGTGATACGGGGATACCGCACCGTGTCCTCGTCGGCGGCCTTCGCGCTCGCCGGCTCCCTGCCCTGGGAGCTGGAGGCGAGGGTGCTTGCCGCCGTGTATGAGTTCACGGCGGCAAGAAAACGTTTAGGGGAGCCTCCGGCTCTCAGGGAGATTATAGTAAAAAGACGGGCAGAAAGGGAGGAGGCCCTGGAGAGGTGGAGGCAGGACCTGGCGGACGCGCGGTATGGAAGATATACCGTCGACGCCGTCCGCCCGGTCCTGCCGGAATGGTGTAATAGGGAGTGGGGCTCCCTGACGTTTCGGCTGGTGCAGGTACTCAGCGGCCATGGCTGTTTTGGCTGGTACCTGCACCAGATCGCTCGCAGGGAGCCCACCGCCGCATGTCACGAGTGCGGCGCTGAGGAAGATACCGCGCAGCACACTCTATCTGAGTGTGCTGCGTGGGGAGAACAGCGCCGCGCTCTGACTGCGGCGGTAGGTGGTGACTTGTCGCTGCCGAGCGTGGTTGTGGCCATGCTCGGCAGCGAAGAAGCATGGATGGCCATGGCCTCCTTCTGCGAGGAAGTTATCTCGCAGAAGGAGGCGGCGGAGAGGGTCCGAGAGCTGGACCCTCTTAGCGGCCCTCTCCGCCAAAGGAGGGTCGGTGGAAGGAGGCGACGCTTTGTCCGCCTCCTTCCACCTCCGTAGCCGGACCTGAGGAGGTGGGCCGGGGGGCCCATCTCCTCCTTGCACAGATCCGGCTGACGAGGGGAGGTAGCTGGTTGTGTACCCAGTCTACCTCCCTATTAGGACGGAGCCCGGTGGCCTTTCGCCGGGCTGACCGATGGGGCGACATGGTGATAGCCCAGCACGATCCCATGTCGCCCCAACCAAAATCGGCGGCCGGTACACCGTGGGGTTTTAGTCCGTGCGAGTCGGACATAACCCACTCTCTCCCCCGGGAGAGTGGGTATCCATAAAGGATTTCCCCACGTAAATAAAAAAAAAAAAAAATAAAAAAAAAAAAAAAAAAAAAAAAAAAAAAAAAAAAGGTAACATGTGGCCGCCACCTGGGCGGCAAGTCTTAATTAGTCGCGTTCTTAAGCCAACTAATTTCGGACTTTGTAGTGCCGCTGGTTTTTCGCCTGCGTTGTTGTAGTACACACATACCACGTTTGATGTAGGTATGTGTGTCGCTACAAAACTTTATTGGTATATGCCTGATAAATTATTTCGTTGAGCTGCTAAATACGATAAAAAGCATTCATTCAGTACGATGCGACATTCATTAAAAAGCCGATGTAACAATTATTGTTAACCAATAAAAAAGGAATGTTTTGTGAACCGCAAGCTTCTTAATGAGTGATCTGTAGTGATAGCGGCCTGTGTACATGTTATACTAATATTTTGTGTTGAGCTTGTGCAGCCTAAATAAACTGTATAAACATGTATATAATTATTGCTCGAATTGGCAATAGATATGAAAACCCAACTAATCTTAGTAACTTCAAAATTCAAAAAAGAACACAATAATACCATAGTTTTGAGTTTTCATTTCTGTCGCCAGTCCTTACGACTGCGATTTTTTTTATTGGAAAGATATATCCAGTTGGGTCCTATTTTAATTTCATTAGTATTTGTCCCTGAATTTCGAAGATACAGCAAGAAACTGCTTAGAATCGAAAAGAATGTGGTGCAATTGAGATGTTACTAGGTTCATGACAGTCCAAGACTACGTAGGTGGTACCTAACTATGGTTAAGAACATTCTGGAGATTTGGTGTATTTTTTAAGTCCGGTTTTATTTATTTTATAATAAATCGTTTATTTTGTTAAAATTCAATTGAAAGTAGAACAAATTCAGTGATTACTATACTATATTATATATTAAGTGAATATGTGAACAGGTATCAAAAATGCATGGCAACAGTCAACGCGTTTTAACTCCTTAAGATAATGGGATCAGACATGTAGAGAAAGTCTGATGCAAATCGGTTAAGCCTTTTTGTAGTTTTGCTTGAATAAAGAACTTACACTCAATGACTCGACAATTGGAATAATTATTTAAACTGGTTTTAATGTTCACAACTGTTTTTTTTTTAGTCTAAATCAAACACAAAAAAAATTGTTTGAGGTGGTGCCTGTCGATTGAAAAAACCTATGGTGTACTTTGATTTATTAAATAAAACAATATATTCTAAAATGCATTATTTTATTTACAAATATTACTTTTACAAAACTATATAATTATCCTTATTACTATTATTACATTTCAAAAAAACTTATAGAATTACTCGGAGTATTATTTCTGAAGTCTTTTCTCATATACGTTGTATGTAAAGCCACATAAACATTGTGTGTACAACCACGTATACATTGTGTGTACTTACACGTATACATTGTGTGTTCAGCCTACTATATATTGCGTGTACAGCAACATATACACTGTGTGTTCAGCCACATATACATTGTGTGTACAGCCATCGAAATATTGCGTATACAGCAGCATATACACTGTGTGTTCAGCCACATATGCATTGTGTGTACGGCTACAGGTTCACTTGAAAATAAGCAAATGGTAAAGAGAACGGATCGAAAGCGATAATGAATCGGAATACATCACTCAGCTACGTATTTTGTAACGGCAAAGCGACACCAGAATTCACTAAATGGCAAACCCAGATTATTTATTATAACCAAACCTCAGTAAATCAACTACATCGCTGCCTGTTTAAACTAAGTAGCAGCCCGTCCGGACTTCTCACGAGTGCACTACCAAAAAAAACGGAAGCAAATCTTCCCTTTGTAGTACGATAAGGTAATTAAGTAAAATGGGAACTGAACAATTGAATGTCACTTCTGTCAATGTCTTTGAATTATGGAGGGTAGAGGTAAGGAGAACCATCTAGTATGAGGGATCAGTTGGAAAAGTGTCCACCTGTAAACAGCAAATTATGGTTCGAAGACTCTTCGAAATAGCGCTAGTGTAGGAAAAGGAAATGATATGAATTTAGCTGTTATAAACGAAGTGAAGTGTGCTGGGTTGTAAAATTTATCAACTATTATTTTTTAATTCTTTATTAATGAACTTTATTTTATCAACTATTGTTTTTTAATTTATTTTTTTATTTCATTGTTATTGAACTTTATTTATTAATTTTATTTAATTAAATTATTGTGAGGAGGCATGCAATAATTACATTTTCGTAAAATGCGCGGTGACAAAGAGGAAGTCTTTCTTTCCTTCTTTAATCTAGTATCTTACTCTAACTATTTGTGGCGCTATTTTCAAATACTTTCCACCTGCTATTGTGGCGCCATCTTAATTTGATGCCTTACAGTGGACACTTTAATATACTGGGATGGTTCTCCTTACCTCTACCCTCCATACTTTGAATGTCTCTCTACTGTCATCCGTGTCACCCACTCGTTCACTTTTCGCACATGCAAAATTTTTGTAACCAACATTCACACTTTTCCGCACGATTTTTTTTAAATATTCTCTGTCATACAAACATTGTCCTGACAATTACAAACAGGACAATAAAATAATTGGCCAAATTGAGTTCTGAATTGATATGGTTTCGATTTGGTAATTTATTTTTATTTAGCAAATCAACGTACTGTTTTCTGTCTCACTCAGTCGCTTATTTTTCTATATAGAGAGACATTCACTGTATTTAAGAATATTGTATTCAGAAACGTGAATTAAAATACAGAGGAGGGATGAAAATATTTTTCTACTTAACTAAATAACTCTACCGTCCAAAGAAAGACGGACGGATCTGCCGTTGTTTGCAAAATCGAGTACCATATATACACGACTTTAATAATTCTTAGACGGTTTTAGGTTACCTCATAATTAATTTTATCGTTATCGCTTAGACTCCATCAAAAAGCATTAACATATGTAACCGATGAGTTCTGTATCTTAAGCTACTCTCATACCTGCGTGTATCGCCCAGAAATTTGATCTATTATCGTAATAAATGACGATGCAATAGACGCAGCACGATAACTAGGCTCGCGATTTTTACCAGATTATGGAACTTACAAACTGTAATCTCGCGTTATTATTATAATGATAAAAGTGTGTGAACGTTTTTCTGCATTTTTATCGGAATTAATTTTAAGGTTAGTTTTTAGCGTGATAAGTAGCCGAACCTTCGTCACGCAGGTATAGGAGCAGCATAAGAGTAAAAGACAAACATTAGACACTTCGTAAAAGATGTCACTTGTTATGTATATCAACAACGTATATGTCGACTTTCTTCGACGTCCACGGATTGAATGCTACATACAGTATGTTTAAATTCTTTATCGAAATAGATTTTAAACAGGCTTGTAAACACTTAACCTTTGTTCGATGGTTTGTTTGGTCGAATAAAACTGGGGGGCCATCTATAAATTACGTCATTCGGATTTTATGATTTTTATTTCCCACCTCCCACATGCCTGTCCTTTCAACCCCCTGATATGACGTTACATATGCTTATAATTTTAAATGTAGAAATTAATGAAACAAAAAATTTTAGAACCGTCTTCTCATAAAATATAATTTTGAAATTTAATTAACCATCCTAATGTTATAATTGCAAATATTAGTTTGTTTGTTTGTAGCGCTTTCACGACTAAACTACTCAACCGAATATCATAATTTTTTTTCTCTTAGGTTAAGTTTTAGTTCTATTTTGTCAGGAGTACAAAAGTAGGCATAGAGCACATTTTATCCCGAAATAGGTATTGTTCCCGAAGGATAACACACTTCTATATTAACGTGAGCGAAGTCACTAGAAAAAGCTAGTTTCAGAAAATATAATACAAACCTCGTCAACCTTTTTGGCCGAACTGAAAATACCCGTAAGTTCGTGCTTGCGCGTAATACAGTGAAGAGTTTAATATAAAACGAAGTTGAAATATTATTATAGGGATGTAAAATTGGCATTTATTTATCCTTACGTGTCTTAAGTATTAAGTGCCTTAAGTATTTATAAGCAAATTTGTGTTTTGCGCAGCTATATTCAGAGCGGTCAGAAAGCTGGGCGCAGACTGTAAGTCATGTAACTTGTGGAGTCTTCTCTTATTGACACATCTTTTAACCCCCTACCTTTCCATAACCTGTGACGTAATTTATAGATGACCCGCATTAAGCGCATTCGTGTAGAAAGAACTATTAAAAAAAAACAATATATTTACACTTACGATTATAAAACTAAAACTAATACTGTTGAGTTTTGGTCGATTGTGATGTGATACATAAATACTTCTGTTTCTTTTTATTTAATAATCAGAACCTCTTCTTGAGATAATTTTTTCGTATACAGTGGCGTAGGTAAAATGGGACGGTGGGGACCCCGTGGGATCACTATAGAGAAGTGACATAAAACCGCGAAAATCAAAAATATACACCCAAATACTTATAAGTAAGTGTAGACTGTAATTTAAAAAAAGACATTCACATTGAAATTTAACATTTTCTTAATCTAGAACCGAAGCCCCCTCCGGCCAAAAAAAAAACGCGATATTGTTCCTCTAAAAAGGAAATATGAGATTTAGAGGTAAGTTTACAGTAACGACCGTCATGTCTTAGAACTACTATCATGAAAGCTGTCCTACCACTGATAAGCTTAAGCGACGGCGTGATTAAACATGGCGGTACAATCAAATGGTTTTTTTATAATTTCGTCTCTCTTTGTGATCCGTACAAACGTCCATCAGTAAATCTCAATTTATCATTTCTTTATATTCATACCTAAGAAATAGCTAGTCAAAGGGTCTGACGAAAAGTACCACAATAAATTCAGGCATATGAATAAATATTCACAAAATCTACGAAATCAAACAGATGTTTTAATAAATATGGCCGACTTGGTGGCCACCATCGTCAGTAAAATAATTGTCAACAAAATGTATTAATCATCTAACCATATAAAGACAGCCTCTCACGAGCTTCATTTAACCATGGCCGACCTGACGGTTCACCACCATCAATAAGGCGAAAGTCAAAAAGTCGATAATTGTTAAATCTGTAATAAAATGGCCCTTAAAAACTTTATACAGCAACTATTACCGACCTGATAGTCACCTTCAGTCAATAAGGCAAAAGGCATAAAGTCGATAATTATCAAGCCTATATTACGATGGCCTCTCAGAAACTTCATTTAGCAACTATTAGCGACCTGATGGTCATCACCGTCAATATAGAAACAGCCATAAAGGTGATAGTTATCAAGCCCATATGACACCGGGTTTCACAAACTTCATTCAGCAACTGTTAGCGACTTGATGGTCACCACCGTCAACACGCCAAAAGGCTACCGATTATTAAATTTTATCAAACCACTGTTACAATGACTTGACAAATACTAAAATACGTAATCTCCCGTCAGAAATCCCGTATAAAATCTTATAATTATTAAATGCATCAAAATTCATATAAAAATACTGGTAAATATTACTTTGTACATATTACTAAAGCGTTTTTTTTATTAATATTATTATTACTATATATTATAATAAGGCTTCCCATCTACTGAAAGTGGGAATAGTGTTGCCAGGTTTATAATACTAAGCGCATACTTGGGGGTTTTTATGGACTTAATATTAAGGGGGCAGTTGATGTCGCATGCATTTCTTCCTGGCGCTTTTTGGAGAGACTGGCAACACTCTCTTATCTACCAAAAAACGCGTGTATAGTAGTATCATTTTCAAAGAAAATATATCGTCAGCGCAGTGTTGGCAGATTTTACGAACGAACAACCTAATTAAGTTTAGAAAGTTATGATATTAAGTCATGCCCAGTGTTGAGGGAAAGACTCTTTTAAAGTGAACTGCGCAACGGACCACGTATTGGCGATTATAAACGCCAAAAATTCTAGTTCTGGGGGTTTCCCTACATACATTAATGTTATAAGATCAATTTTAAGGCGTTTATGTTTCCTCACAGTGTTTTCCTTCACCGTCAGTCGATATTGTTACAAAATCTCTTCACTGGTAAAACAAAGTAACGGTCATTCTTTTTCAGCATTCATATTTTTTGTCTTTGTGTTTTTGATCTGCCCCATATGACGTCACGAGCTCTTAATAATTACTCCTGATTTCAATTTACACTAAAAAGCTATCTTAAACATAACTATCGTTTAAAATCATTAATTTATTACTAAATAATTACTATTACTTCCGTTCTCAAATAATTAAAAGTCGATATAAAATACAATCACAGGTATTAAATAAACACATTAAACAAAAAAGAAAAACGTCGATTTTTGATTATAAAGACATAATTAAACTATTATTATGCTATTAAAAAAGTTCTACACGCCACGTGACTTTTCAAACTGGCATCATTATATACATACAATTTAAATTTCGAATCCTGATCTAAGACTTTTTATTTAGCTGCCAGTATAATACGTTATAATTGATTCATAATTATACCTAATTTAAATAAAGAATTAACATCTTGATGCGACATCAGTCTATTCAGCCGCTAATAACTACCACAAAATTAGTGTTGCCAGTGACGAAAATATAAAAAAAAACTATAATTGTAGGGAAATGGCTTAAAAATTAGTTTTTTTGTCACCGTCGATTAGCTGTTCGGTAGCGTGTCCCGCCATGTACAGAACCAATTGTAGTTAAACATGGCCGCGTAGGGATGTTTTCTCTTCTTGTGAAGCCTCAAAGATTCCTCCGAAGCGTACCAATACTGGGGGAACTTATCGAACGGGTATTTTTCCGCCTCCTTGACGTAAGGTTCTTTGGGGTCAACTGAAATATACATATATATAAAAAAGTTACCCAATCTTTTTTCATTGGTGTAGAATGTGAATTATTTAAAATGAAATATGCACTTTTTAGTTCCTTTTAATTAAATTAAAAAAAAAACGTAGTAATAGAAGTACGAATATTGATTTCTAAAGAAAGGATGTGGTATATTACAAAGATTTAAAATTTAAAGGATTATTTAAATTGAATCACTAGAAAATCCAACAAAATTGTAGCTATTAGAGAACTGTGAGAGTTGTTTTTCTATAAATGTTAAATAACAATTCATAACAACAAATAACTGTTGTCATATCATGTGCATGTCTGTCTGTGTTCCTTAATTCTTCTAGACAACACGACAGATTTTGATACAGTTTTCACAATCGTTAATATTATGACATCCTTAAGGTTTCTATGCTTAATACATTTTGTATAATATTATCATATTATTGATAAAATTAAGCGTATTCTAATCAAGTCGGAAGATTTTAAAAGTATAACAAACAAACAATTTCGGATATGTTATATTACAGCCAGGATGACCGTAAATGTAAGGTGTGTTATTAGAGGTGTGACGTTTTGTTTGTTTCTACACATTCATCCATTCACCTATTCGAAAATTCACTCCATCCTTCATTCATCAATCTATATAACCCGTCATACGTACACTCTGTCCTTGACTCATATGTTCATATGTTCGTACGTTCAACCAATCGTTCACTCATCAAATCATACATTCCTTCACCTGTACAGTCGTTAGTTCGTGTTTATGGCAATCACCTGGCGGTAGACAGTAGAGGCAGAATATCCTGTGCCTCCTGGACTCGTGGGTCTCGAGGTGCTTCTTGTGCAGCTTCCGCCTCGTGGAGACGTGTGGGCAGCACGGGCACGGGATCGCGAGCTCGCGCGGCACGCCGCCGTGTCGCGACGCCGCGTGCGTCACCAGTGTAGATGCCACACGATAACCCTGACAATAAACAAATACACCTTTAAAATCTCTTAATTACAAAAAAAAAAGAAATTTGGTCAACCTATAAAAGTCCCACTGAAGGGCCATAAATCCCTTCCCAAAGGAGAGTATGAGGTAATCACCACGAGAGCCTACGACGTATTGCCGATTTCAGACTCCGAGAAATTCACAGTTCTATATTGTTCCCATATACGATGGTACTGCAAGAACAGGAACATTACTCAGGATCAGTTTCAGGCTTAGTTTAGCCGAGTTGACAAATACAAAATACACGTTTGAGTACGTGAGGCACACATGCTGGTACACATGTGCGCTTCACTAATACGTATATGTATGCTTAACTAAGCTAAGTTAGATTAGATTAGTTCGCGTTGTGAGGATTCGGCTACTTTGACACCCTTAAGCTTGTTGCCAAGTGGCCTAGTAGCATAAACGCTCGCCCTATTAGTCTGGTGAAGCTGTGAGGGACCCTCAAGCTAATAGCCTATAGTCAGTTCGAAAAAAAAAAGTTCAAGTAATCTCACGATGATTTCCTTCACACTCGCCCGATACTGTTATCAATTTAAATTAATAAATGTACGCGAATTCCGAAAAATTCATTGGTACATACCGGGGTTAGAACCTGTGGGCTTCTGTCTGAGATTCAATCAAACCCCCCGACAGCGATAGTTGGGTGTAAAAACCAATGTATTAATAACGAAAAAGACATATTAAACAATTACAATTTAAAAAATTACGTGAAATGAGCAGATAACAACAGACAACATTCATAAAAATGTAACATAACAATTTAAAATGTAGTAATAGAATGAACAGATAGATAGCGCTAAAAAGAAATTTATTAAATAGCAATACTAAATATCAAACTGCAACAATTAATAATATAGTCGTACTACCAATGAGCGGATAGATGGTGTTAAAGACATATTTATTAATAACAAACCAATGTCAAACATTTACAAGTAACACCTAACAGTACAAATAATCAGAGAAGAGATAGCTTTTAAAATTGACCTGTGTGTATAAGAATAATTAATTTGATTTTCCGCGCCACTAGATATTCCCCTATATTTATGGTTGGTTGCTATATTAGGCATTAATATCAAGTGCTTTTTCTTGGACACTTTAAATATTTTTTTATTAAAGAATTACCTTGAAACAATGTTCACAGCGGTATGGGAAACTCTTCCATTTTGGATTTTTCTTCCTACTGAACGACATCTTGTACGGCTCGCTTGGAAACCAGTCCTCAGGGTCCAGGAGGAGTTCCACCAGCTCTACACCTGGTTCGTATATAAAAAATAACATCAAAATCGAATCAATAATAGTGTTGAGGACAAATGAGTCCATGTAAATTTTTCTTTGTAAAATTATGTCTCATTTCGCTGTGTTCCGTGTAAATGAATGAATGATGTTTTTTAGGTTAAAAAACCAATGGGTTCAGTGTATACATACCTATATTTATCGTGTAATATGTTTCATGTATCAAGAACCAAGAGGTTCCATACATATATACCTGTCTTTGTCATATAATGTTTGTTTCACTTGTCAGGAAAACGTGTCCCATATACATAGCTATATTGGTTACACATTATTATATCTGTCTCGCCCTAATAGAAAATTGAGAGTTTATAGGCAAACCGTTAATAAAACTAGCAAGTCACTGCTTATTAGTTGTAAGTATTAATTTGTAACAAGCATTGTGTCAAAATGTTGAACAACACGGTTCGTAAATTACAATTTGTAGCTGATGGCTATGCTGAAAGCAAGAATACAGTCTAGAAATATATGGGTAGTTGGAGTTTTAATTTCATCGCCTTAAACTTAAAAGATAACATAGTGGAAGACTTATCTAGACACTGCATTAATAGATGAAGGTTCTAATCCTGAATTGAGTCTGGACTTTCAGCAAGGGTGAAAATTATTATTATGACAATTTTGATAGGATTTTCACAAATATTGGGTGGATAATAACAGGCATATTATATTAATAACAAAAATTGTATTTTAATCGAGTCATTAAAATATTTTTCAACCACTTACATTGTTAACACTGGCTGAATCTTACGAGAAACATCAAACTGAAGTACTACAGAATCGTGTATTTTAAAAAGGTCTGCAGAAAAATGTGCAACGAATGGTATATTTCACCAAGAATAACCCTCTTTAATCATTCCTATCATTCACTGATAAATGAGTGAGTACATATATCTTAATCACTTGACAACTTCAAATGCCATATAATTATATTACACCTATAGGAATCCAGGGCGAGAAGCTAGTTTTTATTATTGCTCAAATCTGTCAACGTTTCACATCATTTAAATAATTATATATAAATAAGAAACACTGTTGAAGATAGACGAGAAATTTGCTAAGTTTGTTCATTTAACAATAACGGATGTGCCAATAGATGGCGGTAAAATGAATTTGTTGATAACCTAAAAAAATACTAAGGCTGAGTTGCACCAGTCAATGTTAAAGTTAAAAATTCGGTTAAAGTTATTGTTAGGCAAAAAAATAGGTTGCACCAATTAACAATGGTTAAAATGACGTCACGATTTAACGTTAACTATTACCGCTCCATGTTGGCCGGTTATCGTTATTGTTAATGTCAATTTTTGAATCGGTTGTCAAGTTCACTAGAAAAAACTTTATAATATCATGTCGTTAGTAAGAGAAATCCTGTGGAAACTGAAAATAGTTCTTCCGGTGACGAAATCAGTATATTTGAAGATAATTTGCGTCTTAGAAAGAAAACATTTTTTCTAAGAACACACACACACTAACAACCCACAAAGAAAAAGAAAACAAAAACATTTTATATTAAATTTTCAAATGTTGTTGTAGATTTGAATAAATTAAATACTACTTACTTTATACTGTTCTCGAATGCGGTAACCAATGTGGTATTAATTTACTCGGTATTAGCCATTGATAAAAATATGTTGATATCAAAAATTCCAATATACAATTTCACAGAAATTGACAAAGTAAATAACAGAGGAAAATAATTGTATCAATTTGATATTTGCGCGCAATGAACATCTGTTGACAGTCACAGAATAACAATAGTGACACTTATAAGAAAGTCCTGCCAAGTAAAATATGTTACCCTTTTCGATTTTAGGGACTAATTGGTTTATTGAAGTAGCAACCCTAATAACTTTAACAATTACAAAATGTTTGATGGTGCAACTCGTTTTGGCAAATGTAAGGCTGAGTTGCACCAAAATCGTGGTTATTGTAATTGTTAAAGTTAACTTTAACAATGACAAGACTTGCTAACAGTTACATTTGCCAAAACGAGTTGCACCATCAAACATTTTGTAATTGTTAAAGTTATTAGGGTTGCTACTTCAATAAGCCAATTAGTCCCTAAAATCGAAAAGGGTAATATATTTTACTTGGCAGGACTTTGTTATAAGTGTCACTATTGTTATTCTGTGACTGTCAACAGATTTTTTATCAATGGCTAATTCCGAGAAAATTAATACCATATTCGAGAACAGTATAAAGTAAGTAGTATTGAATTTATTCAAATCTACAATAATATTTGAAAATTTCATATAAAATGTTTTTGTATGGACTATATAAGTGTGTTAATAATATACAAGCATTCGATTCTGTAACGACAAAACGTTAGCGTTTGTCGTCCTGTGGATATTTTCCAATTCTAGAAAGATAAACTTTTTTCTTTCTAAGACGCAAATTATCTTCAAATATATTGATTTCGTCATCGGAAGAACTATTTTCAGTTTCCCACAGGATTTCTCTTAGTAACGACATGATATTATAAAGTTTTTTCTAGTGAACATGACAACCGATTCAAAAATTGACATTAACAATAACGGTAACCGGCCAACATGGAGCGGTAATAGTTAACGTTAAATCGTGACGTCATTTTAACCATTGTCAATTGGTGCAACCTATTTTTTGCCTAACAATAACTTTAACCGAATTTTTAACTTTAACATTAACTGGTGCAACCGAGCCTAACTGTTAGCAAGTCTTGTCATTGTTAAAGATAACTTTAACAATTACAATAACCACGATTTTGGTGCAACTCAGCCTAAATATTGTAGTAGTAGGAATGAGTACATAGATGGAATTAGCTAATATTTTAAAAAATATCCAAAATTTTACACATGTATATCTAACACTGTGGTACTCATAAATACGGAATAGATGGCGTTAAAAATAAATTTACCAATATCATAAAAAATATCCAACATTAAGACATGTCCAGTTAAAAATGTAATGCTACAAATGCGAGGATGGATGACGTTAAGAACAGAAGATTGAATATTACAAAAAAATATCAAACAATAACGACAAAGTAGTAAGCAGAATGAGCAAATAGATGGCCTCTAAAACACAACTAAACCATTAATATCTCAAATTAAAATATTAAAAAGTCTAAGCTTACCATCGGGAAGTTTCAGTTGTGGGGTTTGCAGCGGTGGTAAAAACACTTGGGGTTTCACATCTGCTCCAACTCCCAGGTTCAGAAGCGATGTGTTGTTGGCGGCTAGAAGACTTGTTAGGATCGCGTTCTGCGCCTTCAAGAGGATGTATAGAGGATTTATAATCAAGAGAAAAAGATTATTTGTAAGTTAATTTTAGAACTAAATTAACATATTTTCATTATGAATATAAATGATTAAAAACTTGTATACCAGTACCTTATTTATATAAAGTACTCTGTGGTATAGTCGACAGAAAAGAACAAGAATCCAAAATGAAAAACAGTGTTATATAGTGATATATGCTATAACAAAAATGTATAATAACATTACTTCCAAATTAATATAAAAGAAGTGAAAAGACTTGGTGTAGGGTGGTCACGATTCATTAGCCACAATTTTTGTGTCCAGCCACCATTTATGCGGGCAAGTGGACAAGTTAAATAAACGACCATTACCTGCAACACGCCATTCGTGAAACTCTGCGAAAGATCGGCCTTCGGTTTCCGTTTATACCCTTTCGGAGGTCCACGTTTCTTCGCCACTTCTCCATTCTTCTTGTATCTTACGATTTCGGTGTTCTCACAGACCTTCGGCGACTGGATCGGTGTTATAGTCAATTTAGCCGGCAGTGAATACCTGGAAGAGTTTTTGATCACCCCTTTTTTAAATAACTTCAAAAAGGGGAACATTCTAAATGTTCTAAATTCGGTTGTATTTTTATTATCTGTTACCTCAGAACTTCCTCATTTATAAGGCGTATTTGGATATTTAATTTTTTTTATTCGATGGGGAATATTATCAAGGGGCTCCCATTTTAATCTCACCAGTATTGAACCTTCGACTTCCAAGAAACACCAGGGAATTGTTCAAAATCGAATAGGTAATGTATACTGTAGACTATTAGTATTCAAGACTAGTTAGATACCTTAAATACGGTCAAGGTTCTAATGATATTATAAAATATATTTATATTATTCATTAATTAGCCAGTGTTATTTGATCTTCATATTATGTCAAATTGGTGGCATTTTGCGCAAATTAACCTGGTTATTGTGGACAAGTTAAGTGGATAAAGTGTGTATTCTGGGATGCTAAAAGACTCCCTTAAAAAATTCTAATAAAAGGACCTATCCTATTAATATTATAAAGCAGAAAGAGAATGAGAATGAACTAATTACTGTTTCTCTTTAAGGCAATAACTTTTAAACAGATTCCAATGAAAGTTTACAGTTAGTTTACACATAAGAGTATCGATAAGAGATTGCCCAAAACATAGGTTCTAAGCAAATAAAAATAATCTGCCATCCGAAATGTATTTCACTGGATAAATAATTACAGTTACATGAAGATAATGTATGCTATTGTTACTTTTTAAGACATAAACACAGAGAAATCACGGTCAATTGCTACTGTGTGTAGAAAGAAGAGATATCCGAATCAAACTAACCTACTATGTAAATTCTTGACAACATTATTTGCTTGTAAACTATTCGCTAAAGCCAATGGATTGGCCAAGTTGAGTGGGTTGTTCACGAACTTCGGTAATGGAGGCGATGTCGGGTACATCAAGGTTTTTGGGCTGCTAAAAGCTGGTATCTGGTACACCTTGAGGTTTAATGATGGAGTGTCATAGGTCTTCAAGCGTTTCGGTGCTGGTTCTTCGTCACTCTCAGAACCCGCTTCGAGAGGATCTTGATCCTTGAAAGGGTCAGCATGTTCCGTCTCTTGTATGCAGAACATCTGAAGAAAAAATTTTATTGTTAGAACACAAAGCAAAACAATTAAATTATGGACGATTACATTGTGGACCAATATGTGTAGTCCAGTGAAACTGTAGCAGTCTTAACAAGGCAACAGTGTAGTTAGTTCGAAAAAAAAAAATAG
This sequence comes from Antheraea assamensis, assembly GCA_035772565.1. Lineage (NCBI taxonomy): Eukaryota > Metazoa > Arthropoda > Insecta > Lepidoptera > Saturniidae > Antheraea > Antheraea assamensis. Next base: position 150,050 of record JAQQSE010000129.1, read on the forward strand.
ACCAATATGCTCCAGTATAAGACAATACTGCAGTACTGATTTTCAGTAGGAGCCCATATGATACAGGACATATAGTCGGTGGATATTCATAACACAAAAAGACAAAACCTATAGAAATAGTAATAAGCTACATAACTGTTGGTGTGTTCTGGGAGCTACACTAGTGAGCCTGCCTTCTTGTAGGTTTAACGTGTATACCATCTTACAACACATCCTCATTTAACATAAGATAATATTGTGATCAAATGCTAAAACCTATAAAATATTTAAAAAAAACTTTAAATTTTACAATTCATATCTTTTGTCAAATAGTGTCTCATACATATGAATTCTTCCAGTATCAAGTCACTCCTGGGAGAATCACATACAGTGGTAAAATTTTATATAATCTTATTGTGCTACTTCATTCTGTTGACACACTTAAAGACAAGCAAAACATGTTTTAGGTAAATAGATACTTCTATCAATAAATAACACAAAACATACTTTCTATTACCCTCTGTGTGTTCCATTAGCTCTTCCAAATTATGAAATTTTTTAATAGGAAATTCAGTATTTAAACAGGAAAAAAATCCTGATCAAATTATATAATATACATGCATAGTATATTCTTATGACGTAAAGAAAATTCTTTTGTAATATAGTTTCTAAAATATTTTTCAGCTGTGTATATAGGTAATGCTATGTAAATCTTATGAAAATCAAAATAATGTAAGACACACTGGTAAATATGAAAAAGGCAGACAGAAAAATCCATGATGTTATATGTCTATTTCCTAAAGATAGAGCTACAGTAATAAATAATTACCAAATTTAATTTTAATATGTAATATAAAATAAATTAAATAGATATATCTAATTGTTGAAACATTTAAACAATAATGGCTTATTTTCCAAATATTTATATTTTATTTTATAGATATATATATTTTATTTATATTGACTAAATAAATGATAATTATAAATTGATGTACTTATTTAAATATAAATCAATATTGCTCTTGATAAGATAATATTTCATTCATTTATAAGTATATATAAGATAGTGTATCTAAATTTAGAAAAAAGCCTAACGTGATCATTCAAACCCTCTCAAACCTCTACTGCAACCTCTTCTCAAAGCTTAGGAGTGGTAGAATCTTTGCAAAGTTCCACTATGGGAGTAAAACTGCTCACGCTAATTTCTATTACTAAGCAGTAGTGCTTGTGCCACCTAGCACTGGAGGCATTCTTACTCACCCCTCCTGGACCCTACTATAAGTGGGGTCAGGATGATTGTCCTATTGAGGTTGATTATTTATAGCTATAAACTACTGATCACTTTACATCAAATGAACTCCACACCTGTTTGCTATTTCATAACCAAACACCAGGAATTGGTTAGGAAAATAAGCATATTTTTTATACTTTATAGATTTTAGTGTTCACACTCATTTCATCGTTAGTGTGCACAATCATTTGTGTCTAGCTCTTAATTGCAGATGCCAGGACACACCTATAGAGGATAGATTTTCAACTTTTTTTTTTCTAATTTACTATACTGTTAGCCTGGCAAGGCCTCTACATTTTTACCGGACTACTAAGGGGAGTGCTGAAGGCATTCAACCGATTTTATATAGACAACTAGCACAAGTGCGCACAGCATGCCTCTGCTTGGACTGTCGCCGAATATCCAGAGTCTGGATTTTCAACTCGAGGGTGGTAGCTAGTCAGGTAGGCTTGGCAAAAAGCGTTAGTTTGTTTTACAGTATAATTTGTTATAATGTAGAAATTAATTCAAATTAGTTTACCTTAAAACTTATATATTGATACACTCATTAAGAGGGTAAAATCCACTCTCTAATAGGAAGAATTACTGTCAGTCTAGATGTCTATAAATATTGTAAGTAATATTGTTTATGTTGTCAGTTTACAAAAACCTCTGACTATAGGTACTTTTGAGATGTGGACAAATCACCTAAAGTAATAACCAGTCACCTTACTCTTGATAGCATTGAATGCCAAAAACACTCTTGGATTGAGAAATGTGTCTCTAAGAATTGTTAATCTCACTTACTAAACACAGCATGCACCCATCTTATTCAATGTAAACCGGCTTTGAAACTGCCAACATGCCCAGTAAAAGCAGTATGTGCTGATGGAAAAGTTTATTTGACATGTACAAAAGAAAAGGGAGAAAAGTAAAGTTATATTGTAAATTCTATAATGAAAATATATTTTTTTGTCCCTTTACTTTCATTACAAAATGTATTTGAATTTATAAATTAAGTTTGTGAATAGTAGCGAGGAAGTTTCGAAATATCAAAACTAATAGGTAAGTTAAGAAGCTACTTAGGTGGAATAAAGGTAAAAAGAAGATGACAAAGATTAGATAAACCAGTGTACAGCTAAGTCAATAGAGTCATAATGTGGCAAGCTTTAACCATAAATACAAAAGTCAATGATAAGCATCAATCATTTTTTTATTATATAGTATAACGTAAATATATGTATATTATATACCTATACGTTTAAATTTATAAAATTAAACTAGGCAATGTTTAAATAACATACATTTTAATATTAACTTATACTATACCTGTTGGTTGTACACAATAATTACTATTATAGAAAAACTACATAGAAAAAAATTACTCACCGTTTTTTTTTACCAAACGTAAACAAACGAAACGAATGTACCGTATTATAACGCATGCAATACAATTAAAAGACAATAAAAAGCTACATCGATAACAAAATGGCGTTATAATTTGTTGTACAACAAAACAATAGGAATGGTCTCATGAAATAACTGCACATGCAACTAAAAACTTAGCGTACGTAGATTTGGACTAATTACGTTATGATAGGAAAAACTGAAAATTATGAATGAATGACGCACCTTTCTCTTTATGTAAACGCCGGCATCGATTAATATAGCTTAAATAAGATAGTTTTGTTCACTTTTGTATTATTTTTAAACGGATTTAATGTAAAATTAAAGCGAAACATAAAATAAAAGGTTATGTATGTACACTCATATAATAACAAGTTCCATTTAACTAGAGACGCATCACGTCTATCACTCTGGTTGTTTCATATCGATTATTCTAATATCTATATAAAATAGAAATTACTCTATTTTTATTTTGTTTTTCAATTCACAAGCAGTAAAAAAAGATACATTAAATTAATTGAATATGCATCATTTAATCTTAAACTACATATAAATTAAATGCCAAATTGCATCCGAAAATGCATTAGAAAAAACGAATGATATACAAAATACAAATTATATATTGCAAGAATGTTAAACAGTGTCCCAATAATATTGGTACAGATGTCGTTGAAAAAGGTATTTGATTAAAAAGTTGGTATACTGATCAATAACAAATGATTTCATTAAATTATGATTTATAAATGTATAGTGTGGTGGTAATCTGTTTCAATATGGTAGCGAAAAATTAAGGGTTTGTAAAACCCTAACTCGTAAAGAAATAATGAATATGTATAATTCGTTTTTAATGGTTAAAATTTCTAAGTGTCAAAAAAATCGAAATTATGTTGTATGTTGACTGTTAATCATTATTTTAATTATCACTAAAGTTTTAATCATTAAAAATTGATATTAACTGCTATTTACATTGGACATTGACGTCTATAATATTAATCTAATATATTTGACACCACAAAGACATGAAAATTGGTTGATATAACATCATAACATTAAATAGTGTGTCTTAGTTCATCCGACAGATGAAAGACGACGAGCTAGGAGTTGATAATTCATAATAGAAGGCGTTACCAAGTAGTTTTGACTTCATCAGCGCCTTCTTAGCCTAAATCGAGTAAAGTATTTTTTATTTCGTCTGATTTAATTAAAAGTTTTATTTTATTAACTCAGCTTCATACAAATCCAAAGATCACACTTTATTATTTAATTTTCAGTATTATCTTTCGTGTTTTAGCGGAAATGATAGTATGGATACCACTTGCTATTATCACAGAAAGTTGAACGAAGAAAATGAAAGATCAGGACTCCAAATGTGTTGACTAGTAACCGCTTTGACAGCTGGATTACGAATCTCCTTTATTGAACTGAGCAGGTTATATTTAAACGTAACCAACACAGAACACGTGCAAGAATTACTGAGAAAATAATATACAGACGTAAATATGCAAACAATACTGAAGTCATAAAACTAGCAATGGATAAAATTATTTGGGTAATAAAAACAATGAGCTAGGATAATAAAAATTCGTCGCATTGTGTGCGGTTTGCCGGTAAGATTATAATTGCATCCAGGTAACATGTGTCGCCACGTGGGCGGCAAGTCTGTACTAATTTCGGTCTTTTGTAATTCCGCTGGTTTTTCGCTTGAATTATTATAGTTCACACATACCACGATGTATGTAGTAATGTGTGTCGCTACAGTGTGTAATGCTTTTTGGATGTCCACAAGCTCTTATAGTATGTACTTCAGAGGTTTTTTTTTATAAATAAGCATATAAAAATTCGCGGGCATAGCTACTCCTAACTACCATAAATACGATTGTTAGTTTGCTACGTTTGCACACCTAAACTACTCAATTAAATTTCATGACATTTTGCACATATACGGAGTGAACAAAAGGCATAGAGTATCTATCTGTCACCCAGAAAAAAAATCTGTTTCTGAGGGGACACCAAATCTACATTAAGGACGCTTTCTCAAAAAAGTCAATTTTCACTGCTTTTCAATATAAATTACAACGAAACTTTGCTAAACATAATAGTTAACTACAGATACATTGAAACTTTAACAGTAATATAGAGATTGTATTTTTTAAATTAATAAGTTTCTATTAATAATAATAATAAATTCTCCGTAGCCCCATCGCGCAAGACAGCCTGACGTGCGGTACGAAAACCTCAGTAAATTTTCAATTTTCTTAATAAACAAAAAACGCCTTATTTTACAAATAATTAAGTTTACTGTATTAAACTTAAACCTCAATCTTAGACTGTAAGAATAAACTACCAAGCGCAAATTCGATGTTCCTAACTATTATCTATATTAAGATTTAGGTACTATAAATATTGTCTTCACCAAATCCTTGAGAAATGAGAACTTGATTTGACATTATGAGACGAGCACAAATTCGCTGTTCCTAACAATTACATATACCTACATTTAGTTACCACGACAATGTTCTCACCAGGACCTTGAGAAATCATCCTTTGATCCGACACTATACGACTTAACATAATAAAACATAGAATGTTAATAACAAGAAAATTTTAATATATTTTTGTTTAATAAAAGTACCAAAATCGTTTCAAGTGAGTTGCAATTTTTATGCTTTATCAGACGTCACTGTGTGCGCGAGCCGTCTAGGTGTATTTGTATGACTCGATGCCTAAAACTGGTAAAATTGAATGACGTCGTTAACACGAGTGAATTATAGCATGCAAAGTCTCACTGTCCGTCTGCCCGATCGTGTTTTTTTTGTGAAACGATTTTTTACACAAGACTTTTTTTAATCATTAGTTTATCCTTGAGCTTAGTTTTAACATACGTTTTTTTTACATTAGGTGTTTGTAGCAAATTATGTAATAAAAATAAATTATTTAGACACAAATTTAATACAAGTATCCATTTATAATATAAAAATGAATCGTTGAATGTGTTACTAAGCGCAAATCTCGAGAGCAGCTGAACCGATTTCGCTAATTCTTATTTTAGAATATTCCTTGAAGTACGAGGATGATTCTTACGGAGAGAAAAATTCAAAAAAAATCCTGAAAACGTATAAAAACAACACTTTCCTATACTACCATACAAACGATTCGTAATAATACTTAAAAGTCAATTTGAACTTTAATACCATACCCATATAGTTTAAGTGTTAGTGGAGCGGTTCCGGGAAGGCAAAACAATTGAGTGACGTTAGTATTGTATAAATATTAATGTCAATATTTTTACGACGGTAACATTTAACATTATATAGCGTCCCAAATAGCAGAATAAGTATTAAAGAAATAAATTAAAAATCGACTGTTAGGCGGTACGAAGTTCGCCGAGTCAGCTAGTTCTGAAATATAATATATAATGATAAACACAATTCTCGTCAATCTTTTTGTCCGCTCTGAACGTACGTACGAAGTTCGGGCTTGCACATAATACAGTCAAGAGTTTAATAAGATACAATGTTAAAATAATATTATAGGAATGTAAAATTGGCATTAATTTATCGTTATGTTGTCTCGATGTTATACATGTAACATAATACGTATTTATTACCGAATTAATGTGCTGCGCGACTATAGTCAGAGCGTTCAATAATATTGGCGACGATTGTTAATCAAACAATAACCAACTTTAGCATAGTAGATAATCTCGTTAACAATATTAATTAGTAAACATAAATAAAATTTAAAAAAAAGTTCAACTTCAAAAAAGTTTACTCAAAAAATTCCATCACAACATCGTTGCCCATAGTCAAGTACCTACCTAGTTTATGATTCTCAAAAACCTGCCAATATCACAACTGTTATACATTTCCTACTCGATTCTGAGGTATTGTCAAGAGTATCTTCCAAATTCAATGTCCAATTCTAATAAAATAGGACATCCTTGAAAATATTTCCTTTCCAATAAAACAAAGAATTTTCAAAATCGGTTCACATAAACAACGAAGTTCTGAGGTAAAAAAAAAAAAACATAAAAAGAATACAACCGAATTGAAAATTTTGAAGTCGGTTGAAAAATCACCGATACCGTAAATCGAATTTTATATATTTAATAATGACATTAACCGCGTTACCGCGACAGAGTGCTCTCCTCGTCAAACAAAAACCGCTCTGAGTACAGCTGCGCAGAACACAAATTTAGTTATAAATATATATTTTGTATGTATAACATCGAGACAACTTAAGGATAAATGAATACCAATTTTATATTCCAATAATAATATTTTAACTTTGTGTTGTATTACACTCTTGAGGATATTACACACAAGTATACACTTCCAGCTAAATTCAGACCGGTCAAAAAAATTTACAAGGACTGTACACAACAAGTGCTATAGATGATATTTTATAACAATTATCAATAATATCATAATATTTCAAATATGTGTAAAACGAAATCAGTATAACTTATAAATTAATTTATCAAAATTTGTTTTCAATAACAAAAAAAATGCACAATATACATGATTGTGACTGGAATAATTGTAGAGTTGAGAGCGCGGTAGTCGCTGCATGGACGCCATCCGTTGTCCTTCTTGGTTACTACGTGTAAAGGCGAAGTCCAAGGACTGTCTGATGAGTATGCTATTCCGTTCTTAATCATCTCAAGGAATTCATTCTTAGCGATTTGTATCTTATCAGGTGGTAATGACGTGATGGGCTTATAACAGGAGGTCCTGCGGTTTTTTTGATAGAATGTAGCGGATTATGGTTAGAAGTACTTGGTTTACCAGCCGGCCTAGTGATATCGGGATACTGCTTTAGAATTGACAGATATTAATTGTCGCAATTACTGCTAGTTCTGATAGTGACTTAGTGACATATGACTTACTAGCTGTGCCCGCGACTACGTTCGCGTGGAATTTAATGCAAAAAAAACTGTGATTGATACAATCATCTGATACAGTTTATCTTGTATATTTATAATCCGACTCTCGCGATATGAGTGGTACTCAAAACAACAGTTAGCCATGCTTCAGACACCTGCTTATATTAATATGATCGACATGCACGCTCTCGAAACTATCAAATGAAACTTATAAGTGAACCGTTTGCTGTAAAACAGAGAAATAATCTCATTGTTATCTATACTCTTCATTGCAATAATATTTTTAACGGCACTAAATCAATAAAACGACAAATTTAGCGACATCTGTTGTGAAAAAATGTAGTCTATTATTGCTACTAAAGAAGATTTTTTGTAATATTTATGTTCATTGAACAATTTTAGCCTTTTTATTTTTTATTATAAAAAAGGAATATATGTATAATTGTCGTAAAATGTGATAAGATTCAATAACTTATAATATTTACAACAGAAAATTAATTAGATATGCACAAATTTAATCATAAACCTTATGCGATCGAAAAATAAAAATTATATTTTACTTATACAAAGTAAGTTATTCAATTTATAGAAACATGTAATAATAGATGTGTCCGTGACTTCGCCCGCGTGGAACTGAATGCAAAAATACAGAGAATAATAAAACAATCAGAATGTAGGTATATCTTGTATATTTTTAATCGGACTCTCGGCATACGGCGTGGTATTCAAAACAACAGTAAGCCGTTATTCAAACAGCTGCTTATTTTTATATTATTGACATGCAGGTACAATTGTTCCTTAAAGTGATAAGAATCAATAAGTAATATATAGTTTTACTTATATTATATACTATTAATAGTTATATTCAATATGTAATATTTACAACACAAAATTAAACATAAACCTTACATGGGATCGAAAAATATAAATTAGATCTTATTTATACAAAGTAACCTTTGAATTTTTAGAAATAAGTAATGTATGAAATTAGCAAATATTTAGATTATATTATTATAATAGTAATAGATTTAGAAAATGTCTGTTAGTGTCATCTATTGGCATTATTATATATTAATGAATAATGAATTACTGAACTTCTTATGTGTATATAATAATCCATACATATAATAAGAATGTAAATACAACGTGTCTGTACTTTTTTTATTTTTGAGAAAAAAATTGTTGCTGGTGTCTAGGAATAAGTAACAGAATTCATTTCGATCATTTTTAGAATTTTCTGTTTATCTGCCTGTTTGTTTGAACAGGCAGCACTACTAAAGAACTAGGTATCTGATAAAACATCAGCAACATAAATATCTGAAACTGCATCTTTATTTTCCGATTAGTTGCGAAGAGGCGGATGGGGGTTTGATGGCAACGATGCGGTCTAGACCTGAATTCGATGGTTAAGGCTGCGATTTTACGCGTGAGATCTGCCATGTTGGCCAACAATTGCTCGACCAGAGTAGTGGAAGATGATTGGGTAATGGTGTTAACTATTTGAGGTGAAGGTGGCACTGTACGACTCCAAACCAGTTTATCGGCGATACTTTTGCCGTTTAAATAAAAATCTCGAAAATGTTATAGGAGCTATTATTTTATTTCAATTTACACAAATATATTTTTTCTAACAACTTGTTATCATGGTAACCGAATACGCCATCTCGTGGGAACAACAAAAACGCTTCAACAGGTGCGATTTCATAAACTTTGTCTGCCAGCCTTGAGAGGAGAGGTAATCAGGTTTAACACTTCCACTGCATTCCCTAATTGATTTCCCAACTGAGAAGTCACATAGTAATAAAACTTGGTTGTGTCTACCGTCATATTCCACATTATGAACTGGGTTTCCAGTTGAGCGAACCAGACGTGGGGACGGTCTGGCCAAAACTCTGATAGCTTTATTCCGACTTGACATATTTTTTGATTGATATTCGGGGTCACCAATATGGAGTTATTGCGATATATGTTTTATTCCGTGATCGGAAGTCAACTCGGCGTAGGGAGCAGTTTTACACTAGTGAGGCGGTCTAGGAGCTGTTGCCGTCTAAACGCGTCTTCCACGTGCAACGTACGTTCATGTTATATACCACACACACATCGTTGTTACACAATCCATCCGTACCTATTTCAGTTATCCTCTACTCCTAGATACGTTCAGAGCTAAAACTTTTCTAGTTACACGACATTCAATTCTCTTCATGATATGCACGTACCATGCTAAACTATTACTCAACTTCTCTGCCACTGGTGCTATTTCCAAACTTCCTGCGATATACTCATTTTTAATCTTATCCATTCCAGTTACATCACACATTCATCTCAGAAATCGCATCTCAACCACATGTAGCCCTATCCCATTCGTCTCTTTTGTAGTCCAACAATCAAATACATACTATTCCAAATCGATCTAATCTATCTATCAATGGAAGTCGTGGGTATCATCTAGTGTATAATGAATATACTGTCAATCTGAAGTTAAATCACGAAAATCTATTTTGAACTAATGAAATAAGGTTATGACTATTCTACGCAGAATTGTTCGTAGATGATTCTAGGCTCTATTTTTGCATTTGTTTCACCCCTTGCCATTCCTTTTAATGCCCAACAAAGCAATGTGTAATCAGCTTGTATTTTTTTGAATATCCAATATACTTCTCTTCGGATGACGCGAACAGACAAATGCTCTGCTCGACTTACGACCTGAGGATTTAGCTCACTCAAATAGTATTACGACGCAATTTTGGTATAGATTTTTTCGTTTCTTGTAACATATCTTTGTATCTCTTCCATTGCCATTTATAATCACTTATAATATTCACATTACACATTTTATGATAAGATTTTTTATTTAAAAATCCGGGATTCAATAAGCATAGGCTGTGTGCGTTCTGTTCTCTTATACGATTTAAAATAATACACAAGATATCATACCACCCGAATTTTTCAATAGAATAGAAAATTTTGAAAGTGGTAAATATAAATTCTGTGAAATTATAAATATCTACAGCATCAGCCATGGCTTTTATCAATATTTTGGTTACTTGCTTCAATCCTAAACCTATTGCACGGCTCAATATGGTCGTATTATGCCTACGAGTTATATCTTTAAAAATCATTTTTTTCGTTTCGATGCATGTTATTGGGTTCATTAAATCATGGTCGAATTCCATTTTACGGTCCAAAAAGTCCAGAAATCCATCTCTTATTTTGCTTAATATAAATCTCCAACATTTCAACTGGTTACAGTTATGAATTTTTAACAAATCCGCCATATACTCTACGGCCAAATACTCTTGAAAACTGAGATGTATAAATCTGGGAATACCACTGCTTAGTATGGAGTCGACTATTCCAGTTTTCTCTCTTCCCGCTTCCATTCTTTGTATTATCTTGCGAATTTCCTCTATATCTTTCTCAGTCAACATTTCATTCAAATCATCTTTAAAAGTAGCATAGAAAGCTAACTTCTTATGTTCGTTCAAAAACTCTTTCAATTCTTTTTTGTATATCATTCTTATATCAGGGTTATGGAGGTCCATCTGATTCTTCATTTCAAACCGTATCCTCTCTAATTTCATCTCTATGAAGTATTTGTATAAGGACATCGTACTCATTTCAAAATCCCATTTGTTTGTGACGTTATCTTCATTATGAGAATCAGTAATTTTAATTTGATTTATGAAATACTCCATTACTATATAAATATGAAGTGGAGTAAATACCAAAGTAGAATTTTCTAATTCTTTTGCCATATTATAGTACTGCTTAAATAAATATAAATTGGACCCAACATTAAAGTATTTCAAATACTTTTCTTGTGATTCAAATATAGATGTCCATTTCTCAATGAAAACCTTTTTATCTGATGACAAAGGTTTGTTAACTTCTGCTATAAAGTAGGACATTGCACGGAAATATAATGACTGCAAGAAAATCGTTGATAATTTGTAAAACTTCATTCCTGTAGTTTTGGGAACATGTGATACAAATTCTTTCATAAAATCAAAAAAACTGCCAATATTTTTAAACTGGTCTAAACTGAGTTCACGCATATTTATGTTGCTTTTTAAATACTCATTTATGAATATACCTTGTTCAGATTTTGTAAACATTTCTAAATCGTATGCAACGCCAAACTCACTTTCAAGCGTTTGTCTGATGTTGTTGTAAGAACGACTTGTGATCCACATACGTTGCTTAACGTTAAACCCGATATCTGTGAAGTACATCGTAACCAGGTACTTTAGTATCTCCGTCATCTCTTTTTTATAATGTGGACAGATCTCGTCAAATCCATCGAATAGTAATATTGTATTACCCCGATTATAACAATAGATAAACATTTGCAATTCAAATAAAATCACACAGTCTATGTCATCGCCATTCTTAAGCACTACCTCATCGTTATTTATTTCAAGATCAAAATTGACCGTAGATGTAGGCTTTATACTGTACCTTACTGGATTTTTCAATAGAATAGCGTTGCAGACCAATTTTAAAGCATGAATTTTGTTAATTTTTATTTTACTTTTTTGTAAGTTGTATAGATACTTTGTTTGGTCTAACAAATTAATTCTTTCAATCCAGATCCCTGGGTTTATTTGTTTTGTTTTGATCGATAGATGTGTGAGGAAAGCGGATTTTCCCATTCCAGGAGCACCCACTATAACAACAGTATCTTTCAGTTCTTCCAATGTATTTATTTCAATTCTTTCTCCATTATGTGTGATAGGAGTGGCTACAAAAGATTTTAGTGATGCTTCCTTTCGTGGAATAGTACGATGTAAGCGTCTTTGAATGTAATAGGGTTTTATTTCCTCATAATATGGATTCGTCAGTATTTTGCCAATTTCAATGATCTCATTTTTTATTAGCTTCTGGAGAATCTTTGTGTTTATTAAGCTTTTTGATTCTGGTGCCAAAATCGTCGAAAATTTTACAATTTCTCCTTGAAATAAGAATTGTTTATCTAAAACTTTCTTTTGACTAATGTAAGTTAAGTCGTTAAGATCATTCCTCGTATCATTAATGGTTGCATACGTGTCATTTGTGACATATAACAGTAGTTTCTGTACTGATTTCTCGTTTGTAACCAATATAAAGTTGTTTGTAACCGATTTCTCAATGAGACGAAGGAATATGCTGGTTTTAGCCTGTGTTACATCTTCATAGAATATGACCAATGTTCTTAATTTAATACTTTTAAGTTCATCTATTAGAGTATGACAATCAACTTTAGAGAGATAAGTAATGTCATTGAGATCTACAAAAGCGTATTTATTAAGATTATGATAGCATTGTGTCAACTTTATTCCTGTTAAAATATTCACTTCTGTTATTAGAAGTATGGTCTTAGATCCTAATTGAGAACTAAAAACATCTATGACGTCTTTGTTAAATTGGACATCATATTTTCTCATACTATTTACAAACATGTGGCTTATGACATTTAACAATGATTTTCCGTAGAATTCTGTTAACAGTTTATCAATAAATTCCCTCTGTTCTTCCAAATAATATGACTTTCCTTCTATCATCACCCACTTTTGCACAGCGTTGTGAATAACAGCATAGACGGCATCGTATCGTGCGTTAGAAACTGTTGAATTACGTTCGCGTTTAGTTGTGGTGTAATAGTCTTGTATTGTTTCTTTAGTGATTTCCTCTATTTTATTTTCTTTCGATTGACATACGTAGAACTGCAAAGCATTGAAGAAATTAATTACTTCAGATTTTGCTTCGTCATCGGCATCTAATGTGAGTTTTGGGAAAAATGGATTTGATACGACCATAGTTGCTTCATCTAAATGTGTTATTCTACTTTTTAATATTGCCTAAAACGCTTTTTGCGTTCTCACCTAATGTGTCCTCAATTGTATTAATTTTATAATTCCTATCAGCTTTATCTAAAACCAATAAATTGCCCACGGCACTTGCAAACATTTGTTTGAAATCTATAATTGATAAATTTAATACTGATCGTATGTAATCTTGAACATCATTTGGGTTACGAGTCAATGTAATCAAGTTTATAAGCTCTTCAGCGAAACATGTTAACATCTTTTCACGATTTTCTATATTATGAACTGTAATGTCAACATTACCAAATGTGGGCGGTAATTTAAACGAAAGAGAGTCTAACGTTTTATTCATAGTTAATTCCATAGCGTTGTTATACACATCCCAACATACTTTAACCTGAGATAGTTTATATGTCACATCCTTAAAATTTTCTTCATTGATGATCAACATATTATTTTGTTTGTCATATCGCGGAATTATATGTTTCATTAATTCACTAACCGGTACTACTGTTGGGTCCTTACAAACATTATCTATTAATTTGCAAAGTATCTCCTTATCGATCTGACAGGCCTCCACAAATGATGTAAATAGGGCCACTCTTAAATAACGCAAAACTCCGTTATGGTAATGAAAGAATTCTTTCCTAAAGGTGCCGATCCTATATCCATCTTCTGTGATTTCAGATACGTTTATTACCTTTTGTGCTAATACAACGTGATATATCATTATGCATTTATGATCGAATAAAGTATCGTAATTCTCTGTAAATATACATCGGATTAAATTATTTGCAATACATGTCATTGCTGCTATCAGAGACTTATTTGTTAACAAAGCTACATCTTCCTCGTCATATTTATATCTATATATCTTAGTACAGTCACCAGTGCATATCAAATCTCGTGCTGCTTCATCTAAATCATTTATGTTTACAAACTTTTTATCTTTCACATCAATGTCTGCTGTTATATAAACTCCAAAAGTAAGTTTGACAATTTTGGTTTTTAATACAAACAGTGGATCGGAATTATTTTCTGCTTTTAATTTCTGTATAATATTAAGAAAGCTCTCGAAATATTTATACAAACTGAAATCTCCGTCTTTCCTCCATAAATCTTGCATTGTAAGTTTAACTTTATTTACATCTTTAACTGTTAAAAATACCATACCCTGTTTGCCGTCTTCTATGTATTTAATGCAAACGTCGTTAAAAGACCCAATTTCATTTAAACATGTTCCTAAATAAAACTCATCGAATCTTTTATTTAATGATGCACGTACTAGCACTAAACTCAGTAGTTTAGACATGTAAAGATGTCCTTTAATTCCTGATGTACCGACACGTTTATTGTACATCAGTTGTGGGTCATTATGTTTTGCAATAGATATATCGAAGGCTGTGTTTTCTTTATTAGATTCAACAATTTGTGATTTTGCTTCAAACTCTTCTAGTAAGTGAACGATTGCTACACCGATATCGGATTGTAGTTCTTTAGCGATATCTAACGCTGTCTTACCTTCATTATTTCTGTAATTAGTATTAGCTCCATGCTGTAGAAGCAACTTTACTATCTCTATTTCATTCTTATTAACAGATATATGTAACGGTGTGTTACCGGAATCGATAGCAAATCGTTCATTAATGTTTGCACCTTCATCTAGGAGTTTTATTATCTCTTCCTTTTTGAATTCTACCGTTGCCTCTTCTAATAATGTTACAAAGAATTTAATCCAGGAAAACTCGTTTTTATATACGGACATCGTTACTGGTTTTCATTGGACTTTGTTATTAATAGTGTTACACGACAATAATCTTCTTGAAAGATGTTGAAGGTGTAAGCTTCATTTAATGTACTTTAGTTAAATACAATACAAAATAATAGTTGACTCATGGTTGAAAGAAAGGATAATCTTAACTAACTTAAGTTGTTCAGCTACAATCCTGTTGACTTAAGAACACAAAGGTAATCTTGATCTACGCGATTTTGCAGAATGTTCCCAAAGTGAAGATGAAGTAATGGCCAGCCATTACTAGCTACAAATAGCTAGTAACCAGTTACTAACAGTTATTTCCGAAGTAGATCCAATACATCGACTGTTATAAGTTGAATTAATTAGTCTTTCATGAAAAGGAACTCAAACCTTCATTCGTTATTATTTTTCTTCGCTACTTTCGCATCTGAAACAATTATATTGTAAAATAATTATTATTTGGAAAAAATATGTCACCATCGAAACATATAAAAATGACAATTATATAGGTAACAGTTTTATCCTTTGTTGCATAAGTAAATATAACATCTATGTTTATAAGTATAGTCTGTGATAGAGGCGGGTCCATGGACTTACTATATTAAACATTAAGTCGAGTTTTTGGCGGGATCTTAGTCTGTCATGTAGTGGTTTTTATATTTTATTCATAATCTTGTGTTATTAGTCTCTATATTTTGTAATATTGGTGGTGTTTTACGTAATATAGTTCGGTTATTATGCACAAGTGAAGTGGATGGGAAATAACACCACGGAGCACGCAATCTGAGATGCCACCAAAACTCCATGGAAAGTTCTAACAAGGAAACCACCATCTTGTTAGAACATTATAATTATCACAAGACACTTACTTGAAACAAAACATTGACACTGGCAAGTGCTTCTGCGGTGCCAAAACAAGAAGAAGAAAAAGAAGAACATTAAGTCTATGGGCGGGTGATAGTAAAGTAACGGTGACAGACTGATTGGTAGTCATTATGAGTCACTGATAATAAGAATATATTATTTATGACATTTTTATACGTTATAAAATACAATGTTTCTTTGAGTTTTCTTTTCTCTAGTCAATTTTTTGAATATAATTTTCTAACACGTGGAATAAATTATGAAGTATATTAAACCGACATAAAATTACTGTGAGTACGTTATGTTGTGAATCTTTTACCTAAATCATTATAAGTTGATCGATATAATGCAGTAAACAATCGTTTAGAGAAATCCGAAGTATCATAAACATCTTTTATATCGAAATCACAGTGACCGCCTTTAAATTACAAAGCAAATTAAAAAATCTTAAACTTGATATACGATACATTAATCTTAATAGAATTAAATTATTTCTTCATCATAAGTTGGTCCTATTTATTAAGTTTTTTGAAATGATAACTTCTTATGGAAGGGTAAACCGCTTGGTTACGTAACACGTTACGACGCCAGTCTGTCTGAATTCCCTTTCTCTCACGCATACGGCAGCGGTAAGAGTACACCTATTACATATTTACACATAAGAATAAAATATATTCTATAATCAATAAAAGATTTTATTAATAAATAGCCTTTCCTTACATTATCATAATATATATATATATATATAAAAGTGAGTGTGTACTTATGTACACGCGTTAGAAGTTATACTTCTTGGCGTAACAAGATAAAATCTTTTCAAAAATTTTATTTATCGCCTTATTCTACGTTTGTAGAAAAAACGACACTAACAATAGAAAAAAGGTATTTAATACATTGAAAGTTTTATTATAACGCATTATCTAGTTAAACAAAGTTTATTTAAATATCACCAAAAAATATTTCTACATAATTAAATAAATGGACATTTTTTATTTTAGCATGCAACATATACATAGATATTGATATTTACTAACACAAAATTATATTGTATTATATTTAATAAGGTTTAGAAACACTTGACAAAATAAATATCGTGAATACAGTTGTCAGTTCTCACGCAAACATACGTAGATGTCGTTACTTTTACTTTGTTGGTAACTTTTTTTGAAAAAATTAACAACAAATTACACAATAACAAGAATAACCAGAAACAAATACAAAGGCAATAGAGGATAGCAATTAAGCGTTGAATGCACACAACCAAACAATGAAGAACAGAAAATAAAATAGTGTGAACCACATACACCTACTAGATAGAAGTGATTAAATAACAAATGCTTGTGAGACATAAAATTAAGAAATGTTTAACAGCTATTTCGAATAACACAAAAATATATGTAAAGTTTTGTTTAGGTGAGTAAAAAGAAGAAATAAAGAAAAAATACAATAAGCACATCACGAATCACGAAATAGTTAGTGTAAAGTAATTGTAAGCTATAAACTCGGCGCGGAAACGGGACGGCTCGGAACGGTGCGAATGCGGCGCGAACACTGACCTTGTTAAATGCAACTCGCAACCGTCCCACTACCGCGCCACGTAGCGACGTACTTATAATGTACCGTTAACTGTAATTGTCCAAAACTCCAATACAAAATAAGGTAAACACAATACAGGAACTCACATGTCATGTCTATGACCTTTCTGAATGCCGTTCCTGAAAAAGTTCGATAAAAAGAAAAAGAAAACTAAAATGTTGTTTATAGCTAGCATCAGGGTATCGGTTTTTCATGACGATGTGCGCGGGCATCGTGAAAATTTACTCTCATCATTTTTCCCTAACGCACCAAAAGAAGTATAACTTCAAAAATGTAACTATTAACCTAAGCTTTTCTGAAGTGAAACAATTTCAATATTAAATAGTTCAACTTAGATTACTTTAAGTTATCACTTCTGTCGGGCGTCCCGAGACGCACAAATTCTTTTTTTATAATTTATAGAATAGCATTTAATCTCAATCTCATCTGATGTTAAATGATGATGTGGTCTAAATGGTAAAAACGCTAAACCTAGAAGTACTTTGAACCTAGAATTGCTCTTGTAGCGACACACATACCTACATCAAACGTGGTATGTGTGTACTACAACAAAGCAGGCGAAAAACCAGCGGCACTACAAAGTCTGAAATTAGTTGGCTTAACAACGCGTCTAATTAAGACTTGCCGCCCAGGTGGCGACCACATGCTACCTGGGTGCAATTATAATCTGACCGACAAACTCTACAGACAATGCGGCGAATTGTTATAATCCCAAGTTATTGTTTACATTATTTTATTACCCAGATTTTATTGTTAATTCTTAGTTTTTAGTTTTATGACTTCAGTATTCTTTGCATATTTATGTCTGTAATTCTTGCACGTGTTCTGTTTTGGTTTCCTTTAAATATAACCTGCTCAGCTCAATAAAGGGAGATTCGTAATCCAGCTGCCAAAGCGATTACTAGTCTGCACAAACGGAGTCAGATATTTCATTTTCCTCCGCAAACCTTCTGAAGTTAGCAAAGTGGTAGTCACACTACCACTTCCGCTAAAGTGGTGACCCCTGAAGAACACGCAATGAGACGCTGAAACGCACCCGCAAGAAAACGCTGCACACCGAAGCTACATATCATCAACATGACGAGCGCAAGCCACAAATAATCAGCATAGACCACACTACGAAGAACTCTCTATGTCACTCTCCATGCGCATTCCGCCATTCTGGCGTGACCAACCGCAACTATGGTTTTTCTCGTTCGAGGCAGCAACCAGCGAACTCGGAGGAGACGAAGCACGACTTGCACAAAAGTTAATAACGCGCCTTGAAAAACAAGACATCGAGCAAATCGAAGACCTACTCTACAACATGCCAAAAATGAATCAGTACACTATTCTGAAGAAACGTCTCATCGACACATATGAAGAAACTGACAGCCGTCGACTTCATAAACTTCTCTCAGAAATGAAGCTAGAAAATCAAAAGCCTTCTCACCTACTTCGCAAAATGCGAACACTAGCGCGTAATCTGTTTCCAGAGACAACTCTCCAACTCATTTGGATGAACCATCTGCCACCTTACGTAAGTTCCATACTCGCTGTCATCAGTACGCACACAGAGCTAGACGAACTCGCCGTCCTAGCTGACAAAATTATGGACCAGACACAAGCAGTGTCTACGTTTGAAGAGCCAGCTGTTGTAAACACCGCGTCAAACAACTATACAAGCTGCACCAAACACGTACACGCTCTCAACAGCGAAGTGCGAAGACTAGAAGACCAATTAGCTGAGCTTAAAGCCACATACGACTCCAGACGTCGCTCAGCAAGTCAGCATCCAGAAACACCATCATATAACAATAAACCATCCAACGGTTATTGTTACTATCATGGTTGTTTCGGTGTAAACGCACGTAACTGCACATTACCGTGCAACTATAACCAAACTACTTACCGCAAGACAAAACCACCGTCTCTATCGCTACAAGACGCGACACCCAAAACAGCAGTTTTTAGTAGAAGCCTAAAAGAAACCGCTGTAGCAGACACACTCAGCCGAGTTGAAGTAATCACAAGCCCGTCTACGACAGACTACAAAGCTGCACCTCAAACACAAGAACAAGAAAACAGCATTCATCAGTTGGATCAACAAGAGAATCTTCCGTTAAAGAAAATTACCTTGCCTTACGCCGATTCACCGTCTACTAACTGCAAGATCCCAACTACATTGGACCACGAAGCCGCAATCAAACTACAGGAGCAACAAATCAACACTCATCAGTTGGTTGAAGAAAACAATCTTCAGACAAAGAAGATTACTATTTCTTCCGCAAATCCGTCATTCACAACTTTCACGGCCTCAAGACTAAACCTGCCAGAAAAAAACCGTCGTAACACTCTCGACGCCTCACGGAACAAGAGCCACCATGGCGGCCAAGCAACATGCGCAACAATATCGCACCAAGTCTCCCGGCCATCTATACACACCGACGTTATCACTAGGGCGAGGCCATGCACCCGTTATCAACGGCGCAAAATACAACACCACTCATCAACGAAGCCTCCTAACTACGTCTCACAACCACAACGCAGCGCGATCAAGATGTTCACAAATACTTCATCAGACGGAAACCTCCGACCCACTTCAATACATAAAGGACACCGCAACTTTGTCAGTGTAAACCACGCGAGAAAATTTCCTCGACCACCAGAAGGCCATTTCAATATATACGACAAATCCGCCGCCATCCAGTTACGCGATCGTCAACATACACATCTCTCATCACACGACTCAAGCCGCCTACACAACCAGTGACGACGCCACGGAACCAGATTTACTCACACGTGACAAGACATTACCGCCGAACATCAACCAGCAATTTTTACATATCGCCAAACGCCGCCCGCACCGATCAGCCGATCGAGACACACCATTCGTCCACCAGTACGCTTCGCTTAAGGGGGAGCACTGTAGCGACACACATACCTACATCAAACGTGGTATGTGTGTACTACAACAAAGCAGGCGAAAAACCAGCGGCACTACAAAGTCTGAAATTAGTTGGCTTAACAACGCGTCTAATTAAGACTTGCCGCCCAGGTGGCGACCACATGCTACCTGGGTGCAATTATAATCTGACCGACAAACTCTACAGACAATGCGGCGAATTGTTATAATCCCAAGTTATTGTTTACATTATTTTATTACCCAGATTTTATTGTTAATTCTTAGTTTTTAGTTTTATGACTTCAGTATTCTTTGCATATTTATGTCTGTAATTCTTGCACGTGTTCTGTTTTGGTTTCCTTTAAATATAACCTGCTCAGCTCAATAAAGGGAGATTCGTAATCCAGCTGCCAAAGCGATTACTAGTCTACACAAACGGAGTCAGTTATTTTATTTCAACCTTCTGAAAGTAGCAAAGTGGTAATCACACTACCACTTCCGCTAAACTCTCAAGCGCAGCTGCCGGAACACACCAACAGTTGCTTGGCGACAGATTTTCAACTTGAGGGTAGTAACTAGACATGTGGACTTAGAAAAAGTCCTACCACCATGCTATGTTTTTGTCACGATGTTTTCCTTTGCCGAAAGTTCCGTCACAGTTGCAATGGCTCTAATCTACGTTTTTCGAACACGCTATTAACTATGCTATCATCGCTACAACGAATATTATGTATAGGAAGTTTTTATAAGAACGTATTTCTATAAATAAAAAGGCAAAAATAAAAACAACTCAGTAGGCACCTTTTTATGATTATTACTAGCTTTTATTTAGTTTGCAATGTTTATTAATTTGTCTAGGTCAATCCTTGCATACTGAATTAAAACTAGTTGCTAGACTTAGGAATTCGCAAATTTTGACGTCTACTCTTTCATGTTAGAGGATTTAAAAAAAATCACTATAGAAGACACTCCCTTCTTGTCTGGTCCTTGTTAAGCTAATAATATATCCAGCCACATATTATTGCACTAGATCGGGAAACCCGGCAACACTTCAAGGCGAGGCGCACCGTGTGCCCTTGCGCTGATCGCCTAAATAAATCGGGTGAGTGCCATAACCGCTCCCCTTAGTAGTACGGTGAATCTGTAATGGCCGCAGGGTCAACAGGGTATGTCAGTTCGAAAAAAAAACACTAGGCGACATGACGACATGGCATTAAATCGTTATCGATATGACGATTGAGTCAGTATGATACCCACGCTACAATTCCTAGAAATCAACTTAGCACTTAGAATTCTCGTTAACCTTTTTGGCCCCGAAAAGTTTGAGGTTGTTCGTAATATAGTCAACAGTTTAATACAGAACAAAGTTAACATAATTTTTATAAGATTCTAAAATTGTCATTTATTTATGCACACGTTGTATTGATGTTATACGTACAATGTAATACGTATTCATGCATAAATTTGTGTTCTGCGTATTTATATTCCTAGCGGCCAAAAACGTTGGTAAAAGCTGTACGGGGAATGTGCTACTCCTCCCACTATTGCACCTTCAATTTCACAGTATAATAACACTCCTTTTTTTTTTTTTAATAACGTGTGGAAATCCATTATGGATACCCATTCTCCTGGGGGAGAGAATGGGTTATGTTCGACTCGCACGGACTAAAACCCCACGGTGTACACAGCCAGCTACCTCCCTTCGTCAGCCGGACCTCTCTGGCCCTATCAGCCGCCTCCTTTTGCGAGATGACCTCCTCGCAAAAGGAGGCCACCGCAGTCCACACCTGCTCGCTGCCGAGCATGGCCACAACCACACTCGGAAGCGACAGATCTCCCCTATCTCCCACCGCCGCAGCCAGAATGCGGCGCTGTCCATCCCACGCAGCACACTCAGACAGAGTGTGCTGCGCGGTATCCTCCGCAGCACCGCACTCATGGCATGCGGTGGTTGGCTCCCTACGCACGATCCGGTGCAGGTACCACCCGAAACAACCATGTCCGGTGAGCACCTGCACCAGACGGAACGTCAGGGAGCCCCAGCGTCTCCCAATCCACTCCGACAGGACCGGGCGGACGGCGTCCACAGTATAACCCCCATACCGCGCGTCCGCCAGGTCCTGCCGCCACCTTTTCATTGCCACATTCCGGCCGTCCCTCCTTCTGGCCTCAACTTCCCTGGGAGCCAGAGGCTCCCCCAACCGTTTCCTTGCCGCCGTGAACTCATACACGGCGGCAAGCACTCTCGCCTCCAGCTCCCAGGGCAGGGAGCCGGCGAGCGTGAAGGCCGCCGCAGAGGACACGATGCGGTATCCCCGTATCGCCCTCTGTGCTACAATGCGCTGCGCAGCGCGTAGCGTGCGCACATTGGCAGCACTGAGGGCGTCGGCCCACACCGGTGCCCCGTAGATAGCCATCGCCCGCACGACTCCCATGTAGAGTCGACGGCACCCGGCACTCGGCCCCCCAATGTTGGGGAGTAACCGGCCGAGCGCCGCCGCCACCCCTGTTATTCGCGGTCTGAGCCCCGCCAAATGGGGCTCAAACCGCCAGCGCCCATCCAGGGTGAGGCCCAGATACCTCATTTGGGTCCCCACCCTGATACGGGCGCCATCCACCATTAAATGGGCCCCTGGAGGTGGCCCTCTCCAAGACCCATGGAACAATATGGCCTCGGTCTTGTCGAGGGCCACCCCGAGGCCCAACCGCCGGATGCGCCCGACCACGACAGTTGTGGCCGCCGTGGCCAGACGCACCAAACCCTCCCAGTCC
The DNA here is from genome assembly GCA_035772565.1 of Antheraea assamensis. Taxonomy (NCBI): domain Eukaryota; kingdom Metazoa; phylum Arthropoda; class Insecta; order Lepidoptera; family Saturniidae; genus Antheraea; species Antheraea assamensis. The sequence continues at coordinate 173,267 of JAQQSE010000129.1, forward strand.
CCCCCCCTGGGCTACGACTAGGGTGTCGTCCGCGTAGCATATGAGGCGCGCTCCAGATGGGAACGCGCCGCGGAGCACCCAATCGTAGCCCATGTTCCACAGGAGTGGACCCAGCGCCGACCCCTGTGGAACCCCCGCCTGGTTGTCCGCCGGACCATCCTCCCGTCGCCGTTGACGTAGATGACCTCCCTATCCTCCAGGTACGCCTCCAACAGCCGCCGCAGGTACGGGAGCACTCCGAAAAACCGGAGCGCCTCCCGTATGACTCCGTGAGGCAGGCTGTTGAAGGCGTTGGCGATGTCGAGGGACACCGCCAAAACCCTATCCCCGCGGGAGGTCGCCTCAGTCGACAGCGACTTTAAGAGGTACAGGGCGTCCACCGTGGAACGCCCTGTCCGGAAGCCGAACTGTGCGCCCGCGATGTTCGGCCCCATTCCGTTCAGGTGTTGGACGACCTGAGAAGCGATAATCCTTTCCAACGCCTTCCCGGCGTCATCCAACAACACCAGGGGCCGATACGCAGACACGCAGTTCGGGGGGCGGCTCTTCTTCCTCAGTAGGTAAAGCCGCCCCTGCTTCCAGGGCTTCGGGAACTGCCTCACCGAGAAACACTGATCGAACAGCCCCCGAAGCCACCCCCCAAGATGGCCCAGCGCCAGGCTGAGGACCCGACCCGGGACCCCGTCTGGGCCGGGCGCTCTCCGTTTGTTGCGGAGGCACTCTTCTACCCTCCCCATCTCCTCCTCCGTTACTGGGGGAGGGTCAACAAGCACCTCCACAACTTCCGCCATAGGCGGAGGCATAGGAGGAGGTGGCAGCTGCGGAGGGTCGGGGAACAACTCTCCCACGACCCTCGCTACCATCTCCGGCTGGAGGGTCTCCGTCGCCGAGGGCGCCCGGACCGCAACTTCTTCCTGATCATCCGATATGGGCGCCCCCACGGATCCCCCTCCAGCGTCTGTATCAGCTCCTTCCATGCCTCCTCCTAGGCCCGGCTGATAGCGGCCTGCAGGACCTTCTTTTTGGTCCTGTAATCCGCATAGAGCCGGGCCTCTTCCTCAGGGTCCCTCCGGCTCATCCGGCGGATGCGCCTGAACAGCCGCCGGGCCGCGGAACAAGCCGCCCGGAGATCGGCGATCTCCGGCGACCACCAGTACACCGCCTTTTTGTCTGGGCGGTGTACCCTCCGCGGCATCGACGCGTCGCAAACCTCCGTGAGGGCCACACGGAGGCAGGCAATAATAACACTCCTAGCGGAGGTTAGTTTGGATAGTGATACATATAATAAGAATGTAAATCCAACGTGTCTGTACTTTTTTGATTTTTGAGAAAAAAAGTGTTGCAGGTGTCTAGGTTATTCCTAATAGAATCCATTTCGAACATTTTTAGAAATGTCTGTCTGTCTGGCTGTTTGTTTGAACGGGAATCAGTGGTAAAGTACTAGGTTTCTGATAAAACACCAAGATCACCAAGATAATCAAGCATATTCCGGAGCAACATAATGTTTTTGCTTCATTAAAATCGGTTAACTCTATCAAAAGTTATTGTAATTTTAATGACGACGGGAGTTAAGTACGAGAGAAAAATAGATAAGTAAATGGACTTTAGCCTCATCTAAAAACCAGGGTATATTATAACATAAATAAACATTGCTACAGTATTACGTTACTAAGACATAGAACGAAAGAAAAATGGTTAATATTTTATTTTCACATAAATAAATATTAATAACCTAAGAAGTTATGTAATTAATTAATATGTCTTATTGCAAATAGATGGCGCTCAACCGCCATTTTCTAAATCTATTACTATTATAATATACATTCTAAAAATTGGCCAATTACATATTTCTATAAATCGAATAACTGACTTTGTACTTTGTATAAGTAAAACATGATTTTTATTTTTCGATCGCATAAGGTTCATGATTAAATTTATAATTAGTTTTGTGTTGTAAATATTACAAGTTATTGAACCTTATCACATTTTAGGACAATTTTTTATTATAATAAAAAAAAATAAAGAGGCTTAAATTGTATATTGAACATAAATGTAAGAAAACATTGTCTTTAGTAGCAATAACAGAGTACATTTTTGACAACAGGTGGCGCTAAGCTTATAATTTTATTGGTTTACTGTCGTAAGAATATTATTACAAGAAAGAGGACAGATACAATGAGATAATTTCTGTGATTTTTAAGTAATATAGTTCGGTTATTATGCACAAGTAAAGATTTAGGTTTATTTCGAATTATAATTTTCATAAATTTGCTTTGATTCGTATGTCTTAATTATGCTTTGAATTAATGAATACTTTTTGGTTTATGCATTACGGAGCTTGCATTTTCTTCCAGCGGTACCGTGGAGAAAAAAGACTGCAGACAGTGCAAATAAAAGAAAGTATAACAAAAATAATAATAAGAATGAGCTATGTGAAGTATATATGAATGAATATTATAAGCCTTCGGCTGATTGTTTAAGACTCAGATCTCAAAACGGCAGATTATTTTGTCAATTTTTTTTTAATTTCACTACATCGTACATTGTAAATTTCATGGTTTAGTAAAAAAAGTTCGTACAAATGAAAAATAAATTTAAAAATACATTTTACATGAAAATTTTTATTTCACAATTCATCATTTATTATTTTTCAAAATTTTGTAATAAATCAGGTATTTTTTAAGCGTATGCTGCCAATAGTCTATTGACCTATGCCTCATGAGGTGTACATTCGTTTGTATAGAAGTAAAATCTTTATGGTTTTGGACAGTCCAGGGGACCCAGCTCTGATTGGGCCACAGTAGCCCGCCGCAAAAAGGGGAAAGCGGCAGCGGCTTTGGCAGCCCCGGCGCCTAAATCCACGGTGGCAAGCGCTAAGCCTACGCCGAAACCTCAGGGCTCGAAGGCTCCATCCACTCCCCGCACTGCTGCTCTTGTAATTACACTGCAGCCGGAGGCGATACAAAGGGGGGTGGATTATAGGGCGGCCCTCATGAAGGCACGGGAGGCGGTGCCACTCGCCGATATGGGGGTGGACAGCCCGAGAATTAGGAGGATGGCGACGGGGACAAGAATACTGGAGTTGCCGGGATCCCAGGGTGAGAAGCAGGCGGAAGAGCTCACCTTGAAGCTGCAAGCTGTGTTGGCCAATGTCGCCACGGTCGCCAGGCCGGTAAAGAAAGCGGACATCCGAATCGTTGGACTGGACGATTCGGTGTCCCGCGAGGAGGTCTTGACAATCGTGGCGGCAAAGACTAATTGTCGTGAAGCCCAAATTAAGGCGGGAGAAATCAAACGCAACTAGGGGGGTCAGGGGGCGATCCACATGACACTCCCAGTAACAGCGGCTAAAGAGCTTGCCCAGATGGGCAAACTCCTAGTTGGATGGAGTGTGGTGCGTGTGCTCCTGTTGGATGAGAAGCCCATGCGCAGTTATAAGTGCATGGGCTTGGGGCATACTCGCCCCCTGTGTCCCTCCTCGTCCAACAGGTGCGAGGCATGTTACCGCTGCGGTGCGTCGGGGCATATGGCAGCACAGTGCACTGCGGAGGTAGCACAGTGTACCATATGCGCCGACGCAAGGAGGCCCTCGGGGTATCGGATGGGGAGCCGCAAGCGGAAGCTGAAATGGAACATTAATGGATCGGGCCCATTCCAGCTTCCTCCAGGCGAACCTGAACCACTCCGCCGCTGCACAAGATTTGTTCGTGCAGTCAGTGGCGGAGTGAGGCGTTGGGCTTGCGGTTACCACGGAGCCCTATTACGTTCCCACCCAGCCGCACTAGGGCTGGGGACCGGAGAGGCTCCGTGGCGATCGTGACCGGATCGGGTTCACCCCTGGCGGTCAGAGAGAGTGGGGCCGGGTTCGTGGCAGCCGTCTGGGGAGAGTACGCCATTGTGGGGGCGTTCGAGGGATTCCTCGGCTCTCTGCAGGGGACTGTAAGTCGGCTATCGCCGCTCCCTGTGGTCCTCATGGGAGATCTGAAGGTAAAGTCGAGAGCCTGGGGAGCGGCGGCCACGGATCTGCGAGGCATGGGCGTTGAAGAGTGGGCAGCCGAGTTGGGGCTGTCCCTCCTCAACCAGGGGAGCGTCCACAAACGTGCGTGCGACATAACGGGGGGTCCATACCACTATGACGTCCACACGTCTCCTTCGCTACCTCGTCTGTCGCACGCCGTGTCCGGGGGTGGCGTGTGCTTGTGGAGGTGGAGACCCTTTCAGACCATAGGTACATAAGGTTTGAGATCTCCACCATCCAAGCCAGAACGGGCACCCGCCCCTGGAGAGGCACGACGCTCCCCTGCTGGACGGTGAGCCGCCTCGATCACGAACTAGCGGAAGAGGCAGCCATCGTCCAGGCCTGGGCCATGCCCTCCAGATAAAAGGGCGGTGTACTGGTGGTCGCCGGAGATCGGCGATCTCCGTGCGGCCTGCTCCGCAGCCCAGCGGCTGTTCAGGCGCAGCCGCCGGAGGCGACACAGGAACCCCGAGGAGGAGGCCCGGCTGTATGGCAGCTACAGGGATTGCAGGAAGATCCTGCAGGCTGCTATCAGCCGGGCTAAAGAGGAGGCGTGGGAGGAGTTGCTCCTAAGGGGACAGACTTCTGGCGGTGTCCTTGGACTTCGCCAACGCCTTGAACAGCCTGCCGCACAGTGTGATACGGGAGGCGCTCTGATATTTCGGTGGGCCTTTGTGCTTGCCGGCTCCCTACCATAGGAGCTGGAGGCGGGAGTTCTTGCCGTCGTATACGAGTTCACGGCAGCACGGAAGAGAATCGGGGAGCCTCCAGCTCCCAGTGAGATTGAAGCCAAGAGAAGCGAGGGCCGGGAAGAGGCGTTAGGGCGATGGAGACAGGACCTGGCGGACGCACGGTTTGGGCGTTATACTATTGATGCCGTCCGCCAGGTCCTGCCGGAATGGATAGAGAGAAGTTGGGGCTCACTGTCGTTCCGACTGGTGCAAGTGCTCACTGGACATGGTTGTTTCGGGTGGTACCTACACCAGATCGTTCGTAGGGAGCTCACCACCGCATGCCATGAGTGCGGAGCTGAGGAGGACACCGCGCAGCACACTCTCTCTGAGTGTGCTACGTGGGAGGGACAGCGCCGCACTCTGGCTGCGGTGGTAGGAGGTGATTTGTCGCTGCCGAGCGTGGTTGCGGCCATGCTCGGCAACGAACAAGCATGGAGTGCGATGGCCTCCTTTTGCGAGGAGGTCATCTCGCAGAAGGAGGCGGCGGAGATGGCCCGAGAGGCGGACCCTCTCAGAGGCCGTCTCCGCCAAAAGAGGGCCGGTGGAAGGAGGCGACGTTTTTCCCACCTCCTTCCACCTCCGTAGCTGAACCTGAGGGGATGGGCCGGGGGGCCCATCTCCTCATTGCACAGGTTCAGCTGACGAGGGGAGGTGGCTGGTTGTGTACTCAGTGTAGCTCCCTATAAGGACGGAGCCCGGCGGCTACTTCGGCGGGCTGAACGCTGGGGCGACATGGTGATAGCTTTGCACGGTCCCATGTCGCCCCAACCAAAGCGGCGGTCGGTACATCGTGGGGTTTTAGTCCGTGCGAGTCGGACACAACCCACTCTCTCACCCAAGAGTGTGGGTATCCATAATGGATTTCCCCACATAAATAAAAAAAAGGGGTTAATATTGTTATTACAGTTGTTAAATTAGAATATTAGTGTTATGTTACTCCTATACGTGCGTATATCGTCACGAAGTTTTGTCCGTGTTCGCAAAAACTTTAGGTGTGGGCACACATTACCGTTGTGTGTTAAGAACTATCTGACTATATGACGATAGATGCAGCACGATAGCATGGCCCACGGTTTTAACACACATCAAAGTAACTTGGAGGCTCTAATTTTGAGTTATTATTGAAGTGACAAAGGGGTGTGACCATTATTAGTTTTTAGCCTGACACTTTACATTACAAATATACAAGATATACAGATATAAATTCAGATTGTTTCATTAATCACTGTGTTTTGTATTCCGTTCCACGCGGACGAAGTCGCGGGCACAGCTAGTATATAATAGATTACACGCGCACGACCTTGCATTGTTTCTGTTGTTTTTTTTTTTTGTAAGTTTTCGTTTAAGTATTGAGCAAAACTATATACGTAAGAGAAATAAATATTATTTCCAAAATGATGGAGTTTTTTCTTTAAAGAAGAATAAAACAATCGGGATCCTCGAGAAGTATAATTAAATTATCTATGCAGGGTAAAGAGATTAAATCCAGTTCCAAAAAATACTATGACATTTTTGCGCCTAGGGATATCATAAGTTGCTTGTATATGGTAAAAAAGAGGTGTAATAAACAAAATTAAAAAAGGCCACCACGGGACCACAGCAAGTGTAAAATATTTAAGTGATCATTACAATTAATAATTATTAAAAAACGATACAAAACAAAGAGTAAAATAATGTAAAAAGAATAAAGTTTCTTTATTGTAATCAATGTAATTTTCTTATTATTTTAAATACAATAATAATTACAGAGTGAAAGAAAATATACAAAACATGCATGCACAGAGAAGCCACGAAGTGTTTTTTAGTACATGCGCGCTTATACACGAGGAAGTCGAGAGAGGTAACCTAGACGAGGCATGATTAATATAAAACCTATACTGTAACACGAATTAGTAAGAAAACTGAAAACGTACACACATAATACATTATTTACGAAATAACTTACTTGTAAAATACTGTATAAATTCGTTTGAGACTTTGGCGGAATTTAACGGACCTGCTGCACTTTAGGCAAAGATAATGTCGTTCAGACCATCCATACTATGATAGTTCAGACGGCGGCCGAATACAGAGTGCATTGGAACGAACAACAACAAAAGATGAGGCGCGACATTGCAGCGGCCTTTTTGTATTTACGTCATCCGCTCTCTTGCCAGAGATGCGTAATACTTCTCCCGAGCAAAAGGACAATATATAGCCCCACAAACTTAAGTGGATCTCGATAACATAACAAAAGAAAGACAAACGTATCTTCGAATGTTCCAGATGCTTTTACACAGCTCAGATGATTGTACAATATTCTCATGTGTAACTACTCGATTCGCCTGGGATTGCGTCATGTTTTTTGTAATATTGCATCATCAAGTGAGACTTTCACCTGGGATTGCGACATGTTTTTTGTAATATTTCATCAGCAAGTTTACATCAATCTATAGACATGAATTAGCAAGTCAACGAATTAATTTTGGAAGACTCTTTAAACATGCCATCTGCTTAAGAGTATAAATACTGGATTCCGCAATTATTTTTGTTATACAACTATTTACTTTAAACTAAATAATATTAAATGCATTTTTTAGAATAAAATTGTTGAACTTACTGACGCACTATAAGAGCGCGTGCGCAACAGAACATAGCTTGTGCCGTGTCCTGAACGGGGTCGGAAAATTATAGGACGTTACAAACTTTTTTAAACTCGTAGTCCATTTCCAAATCTAAAAGGTTAAAATTAAAACGTGATTACGGGTAAAACCATCGTTTACATTCCATAATGCTATTAACCAAGATTAAGATATAAATTAATAATAACAGCTCACACTCTAAATAGTAAACACAAATCCAAATACTACAGATATAAATTTTATTAAGACCCAGATCTTAAAATGGAGGATTATATATTTTTTTTATTTCACGACATCGTACATTGTACATTTCGCTTAATTTGTTCATACAAATGAAAAATTAATTTATAAATACATTTTATACAAAAGTTATATTTTTACTATACACAATTGGTTATTTTTTAAGGTTTTGTAATAAATCAGGATCTTTTTAAGCTCTTGCTGCCAACAAGCTACAGGTACAGGTACAGGTAGACGTACCTTATGAGGTCTACAATCGTGTTTGTGGAATTTAAATCTTTATGGGATTGAACAGTCCAGAGGTAAAATGCATAAAAATGTTGTTGTTGGTAAAATATTAAGTCCATGCATGTACAAAAAGAATTTTTCGGAACTCGCGTACATTTACTAATTTTAATTGGTAACACTATCGCCTGATGGTGAAGGAAAACATCGTGAGGAAACTTGAACCTGAGAAATGTACTTGTAATACCACCGTATGTGGGTAAAATATAAAAATGTGGAGTCCTCAGTTTAAACAGCAGTACGTTTTTAGACTCGCGTGAGTGATGAACAAATATATTAAAATAATAACTTGATAAATATTTGTAATAAAAAAATCAAATTCAGGAAATCCAATGCGGTCAAGTGCTGTTATAGCTAGCGAAAAGTTTACAGTTATTGGGAAAATTAGAAAACCAAAAATCTGTTTCTTTAAAAAACCAAGATAAATACAATAACGACATACGGCGCTTACAGGCAAAGTTAAAATGTAAAGAAATGTACTAAAAATGAGTGTTCTCAAAATCTAGCCAAGTGAACACTTGGTGTCAGTTGATGAGTTGATAGGTGGAAGTGGGAAGGTGGAGGATTAACTTTTAAAAGCTTATGTATATTGTTCTTCAACAGTTTTAAATGTATGCTTTCAGTTCATTGGTAAATGTTTTAACTTTTTATTATCCCTATGAAATGAAGCTTATGACTAGCACTCAAACACTAAAAACTTTAAGAAGTACAAATTTTTTAAAGTCGTTTGATATTTTGTAATGTGTCTACTTTCAACAGTTATTACTATGTATTATTTTATTATGAGCAAATCGGTATATTTGTCTCTTTATCAGACTGTACAAATATGAAGCCTACCCGTCAAGTGAATGATTATCAATTTATAGAAATATACATAGTTATTCTAAAACCTCATTTAACTTTGTAAACCTTTATGTGACCTTATGTATAAAGTAAATATGTTTAGGTAACTGGTTTATTGAGAATTTTGTTGTTTTGTATTTAGTTTGTGGATGAATTTCACAATTTTCTATGGATGAAGTCGTACCTGGTAACACTATAAACATAACCTGAAACTAAGAATTAAGATTTATAATATTATTACTGAAATATTTTGTTTCAAATATTGAATTAAAATGTCAGCAAAAAACTTATTTCTGAAGCCTGCATTCGTTCGAGCGCCGCTTCAAAATGGTGTCGGCCGCTATGTTTGTCAATTACAAAGGGTCGTATTGAAATTCTGCAAAAGTCACGGAGGCAGCCGTGGTATGAGGTAATTATAAAAGCTATTTTATTTATATACTATTGTTTTATTTTACTTGAAAATAAAACCGATCCTGTTTTGATTAAATTTATACAATATTGTATCTTTTTTCAAAATAGCAATGTAAATATATCCTATTAATTTATAAGTGTGTGTATAAGGCAAAATCTCTGGGACTTTGATCCTTTTCAAAAATTCGGGTACTGACTTTCCATTAGCGTCCGTCGAATTGACGGTTGGGAGGGGGATGGGAGGGAAGGGGAGGATCAGTACTAACACCCCTTAAAAGGAACAGTTGCGAAGCCCCTATATTTTCGAGTTTTTAAACTTTTAATTCCGAGGATAATTTCCGAATTTCTGTATCTATTTTGACTCTGCAATGTCTCCTGCGCTGCGGGAAGAGCAGCCTCGACGCCCTTGCCTAACATATCCCAGGCATCCATCCTCGCCTCAGCAGCCTCGGCTTGTTGGTCGCTTTCAGCGACCAGCTTCGGCCGCTCCGGCTCGTCCAATGCCTACGATTAATTACAGCTGGCGGAGGTAGCTCTCCCTAAGCGCCTCCGGCTCTTTAAACATACTCTAGGGGTAGGACAAACTCATCCAAGGTGGAGTCGGGGTCAATTAAACAGGTTCTTTGACATAGGTGGAACCTAACCTATTTTATTTGTTATCTCAATTACAACAAAAATGGTGTTAGTTTTACGTTTCGTTTCACAAGCTGGTTGAATGTTTTATGAGTCATAAACTCCACACATTTTAATTTTAATAGTTCATAATCAAAATAATGCTGTAATTTAATATACATAAACTGTAAAATATATGTGTGTATGAAAACTATTGAAACAAGTATAAAAAATAAATATTTATGAAAATTTATAAAAAATAAAATTTCACGTAATTTATGACAACATAACCATAAGTAAAACGAAATGTTCAATGGCGATATTTCGCTATGATCTGTGGTAAAAATTATGTAAATAATGCAAAAATAATTGATTTTCAATATTTTTTTTTCTCAAAAACTACATGTGTCCGCATGGTGAAACCTTGTGTGTGTTCTTATATTAATGTAATCTATCTATAAATAAAATATCAACTCCCAACTCGACGGATGCTAATGGAAAACAGCCAAAATTCGTTCATTCAGATTAAGCTATTTTTGGGCTGTTTTATATGTAGTATGTTTTCAATCTCTCATTGACTTCCGTGATTTGTTCTAATAAAAAACCCACATGACACTGGTAGAAAATTATGGAACATTTGTACAGGGACCATGGAGTAAATTAAAAAAAATACTATAATTAACGTGTACAAGGTCAGAGGCGGTTGCTTGTCTGTAGGTATATGAATAATCTTAAATGATTAAATAGACCATTATTTGAATATATATACAGATTTGAATAAAATTATTTGAATTGTACACAACGCTAGGTAGGATCTAGATTACATCCCAATTAGACTTTTCCTTAGCAACTTGACAGTTATGATAAAGATACATTTCTTTTTTAAATTTACTTGGCACTTGTGGTGCTTATTCACAATTCAACCAACGTTATGTGGTTAATGATAATTCAAGTGATAAGACTTTATAACAATATTGTATGGTAACTGGAATAACTTGATGTTATATTCAAATTCACATTAATCACACCTCAATCAAAAAATAAGGTAATAACAACATATGCTCACAGTTAGGATAACTGAAACAAATAGGATACATATTATTGCTCAGCATAAAATACCACACAGGCAAATTAGACTCATTTTAGTGTGGGAGTAAAAGAACCTTTTTTTTAAATTGTATTATCTTGAATATATCATCATGTAGTAATTAGGTTTGACACAATATGAGAATATTTATAAGTAAAAACTACTAATTTTCGACTTACGGGGTGTTGTTTGCTATATGAGGATGTAGTCAATACATCATAAAGCTAAAATTCGTATACAAATAAAAACGATCAAATATTGAATGACGAAGTTCAGATACCTATCATGGGATGATCTGGTTGCACATACAACTTATCTACATATATTTATATTTGTGAAAACTTGTAAATGGCCTTCATGTAATCTACTCTTTGTTTTATAATGTTAATTTAGATGTAACTTTTCCGAAAAATTGTAAAATAAAAATAATAATAAAATAATACTTAAAGCATATATTAACATAAATTTAATAGTAGTAATTTTTCTGATGAAAACTTAACTTAAACTTACAAATGACTGAAAATCATGTATAGAGAAATTAGCTGTTAATTCTATTTTACAATAACATATATTACTATTTTACATATTGGTTGGACCAAATAAGATTTCAGTCACATAACAAAACAAAATTTTAAAACATATAATTATATTTCTTGATCACTCAGCAAAAACACAATCAATGCAATATCTTTATTTATATAATTCCGGTGTGTTCATTAATCTTTTCTTAAATGGTTTGTCCAAATTTTTTAGGGGTCATATGAAATGACTTCAATTAAAGTTGGATCTGGTAGGTGGTACTGTTGTCGAGGTTTGGATATTTTTTCTTAGCAAATTTATTTTTTCACACAGCATCGTTATCTTACTCTTATTCCACCTAAGTAGGGTCAGCACAATCCTCCTTTCCAATCCTTTTCCACTCTCCCCTTCATTTCAGTAATCACACCTTTTATACACATCATTTTTCACACAATCCATCTCCACCTTTTTGCAGGCTTCCTCTACCCCTATCCATCCACTTTCAAACTCAAAGCACTCTTGTTACATCTCTGCCACTTGTATCTCTTCCTCCACTTGTTGTATCTCTTCTCATAATATGCCCGTACCATGCAAACGATTACGTCTCAACTTCTCTGTCACTAGTGCTATTTTTAAACTTCATCTGATATACTCATTCTTAATCTTTTCTATTCTGGTTGTACTACACAACCATCTTAACATTCGCATCTCTGCCACATGTAATCTTTTCTCATCTGTCTCTTTCATACCCCAGCACTCGGATCCATATAACACGACTGGTCTTACTGTAGTTTTATATACCTTCCCCTTGAATTGCAACAGTATTCTTGGGTCACAAACTACCCCAGACTCCTTTCGCCAACTCATCCAACCTGCATTTATCCTATTCCTCACGTCCTTGTTTATATCTCCGTCGTTTTGGATGAATTAACAGAGGTACCGAAAATTTTTCCACACAAAAGAAAATACGTGATCACAAAATATCACTACCACTCAATATATTTTAAATCAATGTGGTTTCAATCTCTTAGAAAAAAATTATAGAATAATACAATAAAGCATACATCCATCTGTATTATTTCTATTGTAGCCGCTCTGAATATATTTGCGCAGAACACAAATTTAGGTATAAATACGTATTCCATTATATGTAGGGGTTGGCGAATAATGCTCTAATCGAATTGAATAATTATGTTCGATTCGAATATTCATACTTTTCGAATAAGTCGAACTATTCGAATATATAAAGTTTGGCGGGGACTGTACGTTGTATAAATAATGTATAAATAAATATGACTCAATTTTTCACATCAGCTTCTTTATTTACTCAAAAAGAAAGATGAGTATAAAACAACACAAACAAACTATTAAACCTTTCGAACAAGATACGCATTTATTTTAATGAAATTATACTGGAGTACACTTTTTACATCTAGTCACTAAACTGTTGTTAGTATATATATTCTATAACAACAAATTCATGATAAATTCATAATAAAAATCAAAGAAGTGCAACGGCCGTAACTCGGACTAGGCCAATAATTACCTAGTGTAATATACAAAGAGGAAAACGCGAATATAAGAAATCCTGTATCATACATTTTATCGCATTCTTTCGCACGTTAAATCCTATACATGTATGTATATGTTTGTATTTTTTTAATGTCGCGTTTTCGTTTCACTGAGTTTCAAATCATAACGGGGCTAAAGAAGTTTCCGCTTCAATAATTGCAGAGACTTTATAGAGCAAGATCTTGTGGAGTTCGCCGAGAAGCATCCCGGTGTTGTTGTCTATCTTAAGCCTCGCCGTCATCGAAGCCCGGTTATAGTCGCAGAATACTGTAAGAACTTTTTTTGTGAATTACATTGTGTTATATTATCTAAGTAGGTATGGTGAATTATAGCTCAAGCGCAGTGTCATATCGAACCAATGTCAGCTGTGTTTTGAATTATATGTATGAAGAAGTTTATATATCAAGTTCAGGTGAGAGACCAAAGAAAATTTTAAAAGCTTGTTCCAGCAGGTGCATTAGAGCACAAATGCCATTTCCAATATTGAACCTAGAATTACTGGTTAGAGGTTTGAGAATAATTAAGGTCTTAATTATAAAGTCATCAATTTTACAAAGATAAAATTCCGTACATGGATATAGCTTTAGGTATTCATCGGGTTATCTTAGTAATCAAATTCAACTTGATGAATGAAAGTACTGCGGCAACAGCTGCATGTGTGTTAGGAAATATTCATCCCCTACCTTTCTACGTAGACCAAGTGCAGGGGTGTAAAAGGAGTAGCGAACATGAAACCTGTATGAACGCTTTTAATGACGGCCGCGAAATATTTCTACGGATCCCCTGATAAAATAACGATTAACGAACGAGTCGTGCCCTTTCGATTCTTTAAGCAGTGCATGCTCGTGCCCACGTACCTGAAAACTGATCACGCTATCGTAGACTGGCTGTTAACTTCATTCCAATATACCCGCCGTGGCCCTCTCGCCAGCGTCTCAATCCTAGGCTCGATGGAGCCCACGAGCTTGTTGTTACAGTGACATTACATTCACTACTTCATTATACCCACTACACACTGTAAGTACATAGGTTCTGTAGGTTAACCAAAATTATGACATTCGAAATACATGTTCCCGTTCAACACTTATTTAGGTTAGCAAGTGTGTCTCACCAACGTATATATGTATGGTTAGTTTAGCTCTTATGGGTAATTTAGCTCGATTCGCGATACTGTATATAAGACAACAGCCCAAGCCAAGGTTCAGCCACTTTGTGCTAGTTACTATTTCAACTGTGTACCTTAAGCGCTCTCCCCAAAATCCGGTAGAGCTGTGAAGACCCATCAGGTTAACAATGTGTAGTCAGTTGGAAAAAAAAAGAAATGGGGAGCATTCGCGCTTCGACCCTTGGACTGTTCTAATTGCTAACGGAGATTCTTCATCGTGAATATGTTGGAGGATGCTTGAAGACATCACGCTTGATGAAGTCATACTTACCGTTTTTATAAACCTGCTATCAAATACTAATAATTATAATATAAATGCGAATGTAAGTTTGTCTTTTTATTTGTTGTGCTTTCATGTTTTAACTACTTAAGCAATCATCGTGAAATTTTGCGTACACCTTGTCAGAAGTACATAGACGATATTGGGTACCTTTTATCCAGGAAATGTACTGTTCCCGAGGGATAGATTAAATCCACATCAACGCGAGCAAAAGCTAATATTTATATAATAAAATGTTTTGATATTTGTAGTGCGTAATTTCGAGGATTATTGTTCCAATTCCAGACATTCTGTCACTGATAGAAAACTATATTATCCTTGAGTGCCATAGAATAGAATTGCCTTAGTATAACTAACATTTATATTGTAATTAAAAAGCTAATTTAAATTCCAGTGAACGGGGATAGGGTGTGGATGAGCGTTCACAATAAAACTCACTCGGAGATAACCAAGTGGGTGGAGGTCCTTCGAACCCAGCAGGGTGATGTGTCGTCCGGTCGTCTCAGGAAGTACCAATACACAGACCATCCTTCAGTACAGGGTCCTTGGACGCCCTTCACCTTTAAGGCTCCAGAGTTGAATGTAGCGAAATTACCGGATGTTAAATTCGGTGCTAACAATAGATTACCAATCTCGGCCACCGAACAGCTGAAGATTATGTTTGAAAAGCAGAAATTACAAGGCAAGAGTGATGAAGATTTGAAGACTGCAGAGTGATTTATTATGCGGATTTGTGTGATATTCAAATGTTAACTTTTGTGTTTTCTTATCCTTATCTCACCTAACTAGGGTCGGCACAACATGTTTTTCTTTTCCACTCTCCTCTGTCACATGTCATCTCAGTATTCACACTTTTACACACATATAATTTTTCACACAATCCGTTTTCGGCTTTCCTGTACTCCTATAGCCGTCCACTTTCATACTCCAAACCTTTTCTTGTTACATAACTTTTATCTATTCTCATAATATGCCTGTACCATAGGTTACTATTACTCCTCAACTTCTCTGTCACTGGAGCTATTTTCAAAATTCCTCTGATATACTCATTCTTAAATTAATTACCCATCTAAATGTTAACGATTTATTTATATGAATAAAAATCGCTAAAAGAAAGTTTAAAAATCCAGGATTTCCAGTCTTCTGTTGACAAAATTCCCGTAAACTTCAACCACATTAAAACGTGATATATGATTTTTAACACCAGAAAAAAATCCAAAAATCTAAAAAAAAAACAATACACTTTTGTAGGATACGATTCTAAAATATATAAATAAATACACTGAATATTAATAAATTAGGTACATGTTTGTGTTAGAGTTAACGAAGGAAGAGAATAAGGAAAGAAAGCTCAACAATTCTATTGTTTACACGAAAAAGTAAAAATAAAGTAGTGTAATAAAAACGTAATAAGTGGTTTCGTTCGCAAGTTAATATTTAAATCACGAAATCGGATAGGCCTTACTCTTGACTTTGGACATCGTTTGTCTCTGTTAGATACAGTAGCGATCTTTCTTAGAAATAAAAGGTATGTAGGACTATCAGTTCAGAGAGATAGTGATTCATTTCGTCCCTAAAATTTGGGATGTCTGTGGTTGGTAACTTTGTCATAAATACCCGAGTATTGAGTTGCGAATGAATAGTGTACATTTGTAGAGTGAAGTTGTAAATTATTTTAGTTATTGGATGTGAAAATAAATAATAATGTTGTTGAACAAAATTTGGGATTACTTTTAATCTTTACCCCAAGAATTAGCTTTATTGAAATGTTAATGAACATCTAATCTTTGGAGAAGTTGTTCATTCAATTATTTGTTTGGGCTTATACGTGATATATTTCCTAATAAATTGATTCAGACATGGAATCGTGGTGGTGTAGCGGTTTGACCATTGAAATATTTACCCTATGTCCGCAAATTCGAACCTCGGCATGTACCAACGAATTTTTATGAATTCTACGCGAATTTACTAATTTAAATTGGTAACACTAACAGCTGATGGTGAAGGAAAACGTCGTGAGGAAACCTGAACCTGACAATGTTTCTTGTAGTACCACCATATATGGGAAAATATAAAAACTGGATTTCTCAGAGTTTGAAATCGCCAATACGACGTGGTGATAATGCCTATACCTTCCTTCGGGAAGAGGCCTAAGGCCCTGCAGTGGGTCTCTAACATGCTGATGATGATGATGGAATATTTCAAACGTCTCTACGAATTTTTATATAACATTAAAAATATTTGTCCTATGATAATAAATTCGGTCCTATGTTAGTATAACCGAATGAAAATATTTTAGTTATTTGCGTTTTATATAACAAGATTTTATTTTTTGGGAGAGTGCCAGTTTACAATAAACAATTGCAAAAATATTTCTTTCACACGGTATACAGAGCTTTGTGATAATAGTTCTGTGTTTCATTACGTTCGTGATGTTGCATAACCACATACATGTATGTGTTGTATTGGATTCAAATTACAGTTTTTTACATATGCCATTTCATGTATAATAAAATTGAAATCTCTGTATGTAATGTCAAAATAACAGCTTTTTACAAAATGGATATAAAAGTATCACTACCTATTATAAAACAAAGACGTCCGCCGCGTCTGTCTGTCTGTCGGTATATTCGCGATAAACTCGAAAACTACAGAACGAATTTTAATGCGGTCTTCACCAATAGATAGAGTAATACACGAGGAAGGTTTAGGTATATAATTTGTCAAGGTTTTCTGTAAATTGGTTGAAATATAACGATAATTGCTGGAAATATTAGAAAAAAGTCAAGCCGCTTGGGAGCTTTCATCGAAAACGTTGCCTAATTCTTTTGAGATATAACAAAACAATGCATATTGAGAAATTCCTCTTTTATAGATCTACCAAAAGTTTGCGATGACATATAGCTATCTTTTAAGAATAGCTAACTATACCCACCTATCTTCTAATAAAATGGTCACATACAATGAGGTAATTGGAAGGCTATTTAGACGGATACAGTATTAATCCTCATCAAATTGAAAATATTAGTTACCTTAAGCATTTCGTGCTGTTAAGTTACTACGCTCCCCGCGCACCGTCGTGACAGAGCGACGCGAGGTATCGGAGGGGCAAGACTCATTGCGCTATGAGACGTGCGTGCGTTACTACGATTCATTGTATATATGTTGTCTTTTATACTTATTAAAAGTTAAAAGAAGCACCATCGTCTCATTTTTAATCACCACAAAGGACCGGCGCGATCACGTACACATAAGTATATTTTTTTATTATTATGGCAGGACAACGTCCGCCGAGCCTGCTAGTATTTGATATCTATAACAAAACAACTTTTAAACTTATTTTCCATCTGTTCGTTCCGTGTAATCTCCAAAACGGTTGTATCGATTTTCACGGGCCTTTCACTGGTAGATAACCGAAGTTACAGGAAGTAACTAAGGTCACTATTATTTTAGACTAGCCGTTACCTGCGACTTCGTTCGCATGGAATCTCCGAATAGCTTGAACGGATTTTCACAGGACTTTCGCTGATAGGCAGCTGACCTTATAAGAAGTAACTTAGCCTGTTTTACTTTAGAATAGATGCTACCCGCGACTTCGTCTGCGTAGAATATCCGAAGCGGTTGAAATGATTTTCATAGCACTTTCAGTTTCAGATAGCGGAAGTTACAGGAGGTAACTTGAGCTACTTTTATTCTAGAATAGCTGTTACTTGCGACTCTGTCCGCGTAGAATATGGGAAACGGTTGAACTGATTTTCATGAATCTTTAATGGCAAATAGCTGAAGTTACAGGGAGAACTTGGGCTATTTTTATTGTAGCGGTTGTACCACAGAACTTTCTGTGGCAGATAGTTGCCTTTATAAGGAGTAACTTAGGTTATTTTATTTTAGACTGGCAAATATTTGTCATTTTCTCCGCTAGCAATTTAGAAAAAAAAAATGTTCTGAGTTAATATACACGCGAAAAGGGCGCGGTACTGAACACTGTTTATTTACTTTTTTTTTCTAACTGACTACACTGTTGACCTGGCAAGGCCTCCACAGTTTCATTGGACTAGTATTTAGTTTATTGTATTTGCTCGTTGCAGTGTAAATGTGTTTGAATATTGAACATGACATTGGACAATTTTTTTTTGCTAAATTCTACACGGACGAAGTTACGGCTAATAGCTGTGTTAGATATAATTGAAATAATGATATATATTTGGTATATATGTTTGTGGTTTGAATTTTATTATTTTTAGTTAATTTGGTCGCCATTTTGTTTTACCTTTCGCACTTCCGTCTACGTAACTCAGTAAACATTGCAACGTATGAGAATATTTCGTCGGCTTCAATAAACGTTATTTTAATCTATATATACAAATAAAATTAAAATGTCTGTTAGTAATGTCAAAATGACAGCTTTTACTAAATGGATATGCAAGTATATACGATACTAATAACAAAAAATATTTGTCTGTCTGTCTGTTTGTTTGTTCCAGTTAATCTCCGAAATGGTTGAACAAATTTTGACGGGACTTTAACCGACTTTATTTCGCAGTGAATGTGGCGTAAAGGACGGTTCTCCTGATCATAATACTTTACCATGTCCTCCCTCCTTATATTCCCCGTCCTACTAGCCTTATGTGTCTCTTAGGTTTATTGAATAAGGACCCTTTCATTTTACTTGCCTTGTGGTTATTTTTTACAAATTAAGAAAAGGGAACTTTAATCAAATTGTCTATGTCTCAATCCATATGTATGTGACTGTGACTGTATTTTTTTTGTGTGAAAGATACATTAACTCGGACTAAATACAAATTATATTCATTTTTTAATTAATCGCTCTCCTTCGTTTATGACACTATCTGCCACAGACAGCGCATACTGTGTATCTATATGACATTGGCGGAATTGTGTTTTACCTACACGCGGCGTCATAAATTAAAGAATTAGAAACAAAAGAAAACGTTTTTTTTTAGTCTATCGTTTGTTCTGTTCAATCATTTCATTTCATTCTGTTCATCTTCTGGAGTTCTTCAAGGGTCACATCTTGGTCCACTTCTATTTTATATATTATTTATTTGTATATGAATGACATTTCAGATATTCTACAGTCCAATTTTAAATGATATGCAGACGATTTGAATGATTTATCGTATAATAGACCGTTCATCGGATGTACATATTCTACAATCTGATATAAATTGCATTTTTGAATGGTGTATGAATAATAAAATGGAACTAAATTTAGAAAAATACTTTTATATAAAATATATTAGAAAAAAACACCCATAATGTATTTTACACAACCAAAAAAACCATTTTAACGAAAGTCTTTGCAATCCGTAATTTAGAAGTCACTATGGATTCCACACTATCATTTCGACCACATATAAATAAAATTATTCAAAAGTCATCCCAACTCTCAGGTTTTATTTTCAGGCAATTAAAAATATTTCGACAGGCGTCATTATCCGTTATAATTCAGTAGTTCGTAGTATCCTTGAGTACTGTAGTCCAGTATGGAACCACTGTTATCGTGTTCATATAGATAGAATTGAACGAGTACACAAAAGATTCTTATATTACCTTTCTTTTCACGACAACAAATGCCACGACAATAGCTTAAACTCATACTCCAAACGTTTAGTCTATTATAAAATGAAACCGTTACAGACTCGTAGAAGGATGGCTGTTATAATGCTTATATTCAAATTATTACATAGATTCTCCAAATTTTCTTCAAAAAATACCTTTTGGTGTACTCGAGGGCTCCACACCGAGGGACTACCTAGGCTCGAGCTGTTACAAGAAAAATCGCGACGAGTGTGCGGGATCGAATCTTCACCCCCCGCTCACGGAGGCGTGAGCAGAGAGAGTCGCGGGCGTGGGCGCAAACACGCATCTTTTGAGAGGGAATCGAGCTAAAAAATAAAGTGCAACGGCACGGTGCCGATTTAACTAAATAATTACGTAACAAATCCTAATGTATCGGTCTATTATGTATGAACACGCGGGTTCGATCTGATGTTTTGATTTACGCGAATTATTTATGCGCGGCGCGGGTTAATTGCTGTACCGTGGTCGCGACGGCCGGGAAAGCGGAGATAGCGTTTAAGAGCCCGAGCTCAGACGTACTATTAACTAACGCGTTAAATGCGATTATCTCTTGTACATCGTGTACCAAAAGTAAGCGAGCTATTCAGTCTATACCGGAGGTCGATGCTGAAGCCGCGATAGGTGGCGCAGGAGTGGACAGAGCCTTTGGGGGCTGGGGCTTGGCTTTAGGAGCCGAGGGAGCTGGCGGGGAAGGCCTTACGCGCCAGGAGAGCGCGCTCGGCACAGGAGCGGATGCTGCCGGCGCACTGGAGGTGCCCGGCAGATCGGGGAAAGCCTTCTGGCTTTGTATGGGCGGAGGCGGAGGCCTATTCGTCCGAGTCGGCGGGCCGTGCGCCCTGGAACGGGTCGCGCGACCGCCGCGGCGGTGATAGGTCGAGCGAGGCGCACGGGGACACCCGCGATAGTTCGCGGTATGACCCGTTTGCTCGCAGAGGACGCAGCTCGGAGGCTCGACGGATTCGGGAGTGCGGGGGTATCCTTGAGTACTGTATGTCCAGTATGAACCACTGTTATCGTGTTCATATAGATAGAATGAACGAGTACACAAAAGATTTCTTATATTACCTTATTTTCACGACAACAAATGCCACGACAATAGCTTAAACTCATACTCCAAACGTTTAGTCTATATAAAATGAAACCGTTACAGACTCGTAGAAGGAGGCTGTATAATGCTATATTCAAATTATTACATAGATTCTCCAAATTTTCTTCAAAAAATACCTTTGGTGTCCCACGCATAGTAACCGCTTAATTAATCGACAAACTTCGGAATCGAATTCCGAGAGCCTCGTGAACGGGTCGTCCGGGAGATTCGCGAAAGGGTTCGCGGAGAAACAACGCGGTATCTTACCGGGAGGGTTGCGCGCGTAGACTTTCCGGAGTCTGTTGTATTCCGTGACGAGTTGCGGGTCTTCCTTTTCGACGAACATGTGGAAGCGTAACAGTTCTTCGAGGTGGACGGTATCATCAACGGCCGGAAGGGCCGGATGGGCACGCGGGGTCGCGGGGGTAGACATGACT
Organism: Antheraea assamensis; assembly: GCA_035772565.1. Taxonomy (NCBI): domain Eukaryota; kingdom Metazoa; phylum Arthropoda; class Insecta; order Lepidoptera; family Saturniidae; genus Antheraea; species Antheraea assamensis. Next base: position 194,782 of record JAQQSE010000129.1, read on the forward strand.
AACCTCCCTGCCTGAGGGGCAGGGGGGTGCGCCTAATTCAAATCTAACGGACAATCCGTGTCCGGGCCAAAGGGAAAACGCGACGCGACGCGAACGCGAATCTTCTCTTCAAAACTGCACACGGCGCGGCGCGAAGAACGACGCTCTGCACGGCACACGACGCGCTGCACGACTCTCGAAGCGCAGCACGAGGCACGACGCGTAGCACGGCGACTCGACGCACTGCAAACAGTGTGCACGGCTTCGCACCGAAAAGTGCGGTTTAAATGGTGCACTAATGGAGGTGCACCGTCGCTCTGAAAAGAGCGTACGATCGACAGTAGCCGCTCGAACACACTAAACTTCCGGACACACACGAAAATATCCGACAACTGCGCGCGAGTTGCCGAACTAACGGACCGTCAGAGCTGCGAGCGGGCACGTGCGCACTCGACCGCTGCTCAGACGAGACTCTAGATGTGTTAATTTGAATGCTATTGTCTTTTGGGTAAATTTGGCGGCCATTTTGTTTTATTTACCACGCTCACATCAACATAACTTAGTAATCATAGCAACGTATAAGAATAATGTGTCGACTTCAATGAATCCTATTGCAATTATATATATATATATATCGTTTTATATCTTGATTTATAATTATTAATGCAAGATTTCAATTGTTTCTGTATTTTTTATTAAAAAAAACTTATCAGCTCATTGTTTAAGATTCAACATTAAAATTAATAACAATTTTGAAAATAGAAGAGCTCTATCTAATAACATGTTAGATCCTTACTAGAAACTTACTTTAAGAGTTCCATAATATTCTTCTTGCGGAACAGACAAATGATAAACAAATAAATTATGAAATGTACTTTACCTCCAACAAATCTTAAAACGTATTAATTTTATAGACATAAATTGTTTTTGTGTGTCATTTCTTGATAATCCTATATTGTATAGTTATGAATGAGAAGTACACAGGGACAGTAAATGAATAAAGATAATTTAGGCAGTTTCATTCCTATGTAACGCACATATTGCATCTTCATAAAAAATTTGTGGCTGAATAAAAATACATAAAGTAGTTTAGTTATTTGAAACACTAACTATTTAGCTATATAATTATTTAGACTTTGTTAATGAAATATTTCTGTCAAATATAAGCCAAGATAAACGGGATATTAATCAGCTGTAGTTCAGTGAAACTGTAGAGGTCGTGCCACGCTAACAGTGTAGTCAGTTCAAAAAAAAAACCCCGCTTGCGCCGGAAGAGTCAACTTCGATCTGAAGTTACACGTCAATCTACAATATATTTTCAATTAATCAAACACTTCTTTTTTATATTATTTACATCTTTTATTTCTATTTTGTCATTTCATATACACGTATTTTTTTATATTGTACAAATACATAACAACAGTGTTAATCGACGACAAGTTCAACCGTCCCCCAACGTCGAGTTCAACCACCGAATAACGCGCATTTTAATTGTTTCACAACTGTTTTCTGTTGCAGTAAGTACGTATCAGCGGACAAACAATTGCAAGGGGAATTGTAAAGTAACGTCCAGCCTATTATTTTCCATATTTGAACTGTGTCATAATTTCTTCTTTTCTGGGGTTTGTTCTTTGTCTTTAGGTTTATACTACATTTGTTTCATTATTTATATGTTTGTAACTAATTTATTCTATTATGTTATATTTATTTTCTTCTTTATATTCGAGTTTCTATAGGTATATGTTGAGTTAATATTCAATATACATACAACTTTTGTGTAATATCTGTTACTTTATACATGTTCTCTATTAATTCCAATTTATACATATGTTGAATTATAATCGTCTCATTTCTCTTTGTATCACTTTTAGTATTTGGGATTAATTCATTATTAATTAGATACAAAAATAACTATAAAATACTTTTAAATCTTGTAATACAAGGTCAATGAAAAAATTACACAAAAATTAATTATATACTTCCTGATGAATTGAAATAATGTCTAGGTAAATATTTATTAATGCCAGTCCATTTAGTTGTAGACGATCTTCTATTATACTGCTCTGAAGATGTGTCTTCAACCGGCCTACGTAGAGAAAATTCGCTCGGTATTGCCGAGTGTCACAGGAAACGTACAACATAGTTGACACAGTATTGTTTTATTTGGCAGTATCATTGCTCTTTTACCGGTATATTTTCTCTCGTCTGTCTCCAAATTGGTAAATAATTGGTGCATCCACTAAAGATAAACCCAATGGAGTTTCTTGTCGGTTCTTCTCGATGACATCGAACCAGTGATAATTTTGACGTTCATAAGCGCCTTCTTATGGCCAAAATTGAATAAAGTATTTATGATTTTGATTTTGGATAGTATTATGTACGCAAAAAGAAAGTGTGTTGTTGGTATTAATCTCTCTCAACTCCATAATTTATTTAATTTATTAGGGGGGCGAGGAGGGGACTGGGACGCGCTCTCCTCTGGATCCGACCTTCATATTATGATGTGAAATATAGCAATTACGTTGCGAATTAAATGCAAATCAAGAGGAAACAAAAACATATGTATGATTAATTTTGTTCTTAATTTATATATTGTATAATGTACCCACATATTTATATATATAGATGTTGGTATGTCTGAGATCGAAAAACTCCAACGTTCTTTGTCCGACCGTCAAGAATATTAGCACAATCGAGTATGTTTTCAAGGGAGAAGGTTTTTGTCTTGCCTTCTTTACTAGGCGCCGCTAAGTTGTATTTATTTTTATTAAGTTTTATATTGTAACTAGCGACCCGCCCCGGCTTCGCTTGGCCACAGTGTACCAGTATGGCAACATAAGTGTCTAAACGAGTCATTCATTATTTGTCGTATTAAGCTTTACAGTTCATCAGTTATAGAAGTCACGTAATATCTTTAATGAATCTTAAAATAGAAAGAATCTTAACATGAGTATCTTGATTTTTATTGTGCGTAATTTTAAATCACTGATATCTTTTAAGTAATATGCTGTAAAGAACATTTTTTTCTATATTAAATGCCCAATATTACTAAAGTATTTAATTGGATATGAATTGATACAATATTAATCGAAATGGCGTCGCAAATAACCAATTATTTTTTAATAATACAGTAAAGATAAAAATCATTACTGTTAGTTATCCATAGGAAATAGAAATGTATCATCCAGGACTTTTTGTAGGTATTTTTAAGATGTACAATTCTGTAATACATTATTTTTATTGTATCTCATGATATTTAGCCCACATAATGCACCTGAAAACTCCTTCTTACAATCATACATCGACATCAACTTTTCTCTATTCTTTATGCTACATATACTATACATGTAAAGTTTACGGAATACATTCTCTAAATGAAATGTAATTTAAAAGAACTAAGGAAATACACAGACAGACATGAAAAGCGACTTCATTGTAGATTAGTAGTATTCATTGTAGGTTGTACATTGATGAATATAGATTTAACAGGAAGGAAGTCGCGGGCTGTTGCTTGTTTAGTATATTATCAGTAATATGTGACATGGTGGTTCATTTTGTAAGCTTAGTAATTCAGATTTACGGAAAACATATATTAAAATTAATGTTATACATTTAGTTATAAAATGAAACTGTAATAGACGTGGCGGTTCCGACAGTTATTTCATTGTGTTGCTTCTAAACACCAAAGTGTGTCCAGAGAACTATTTATGATATGTAAGTATTTCTAATAGGTATGTACCGCCGACCGCATGTAACTTATTTTTGTTTTTATAAGCCTGTTGTTGTTTCTGTAGCATGACCAAGCGTCTGTACTGTGTCTGATACAGTGCAATCTATCTACATATAAATAGGCAAAGATATAAAAGTTCAATAATACCTTTTTCTCGTCTGTTGGTCAACCGATTCTCTTGTTTATTTGAGTGAGAATTGTGTACCCGCGTTGAGCGATTTAAAAAAATACTGGTAGTGGAAAATTTATGGGTTCGCGTCACCGATGACTTCGACATGGTTGTGACGTATTGCGCTTGCACTAGAATAGCGAAGCGTAGTATAGCGGCTTGTGTACATGTAATAATAATATTTTGTATTGAGCTTGTGCTTCATATGTTTGTTCATTAATAAACTATATATTTATTGTTCGAAGAGGTGTTAACCAATAGAGGTGAAAACCAGGGTAATGTTAATAGTTTCAAATTACAGATGATGAAATTTAAATAACTCAGACTATAATTGATTTAAAGATTTAAAAAGAACACAGTTATTCTATTGTTTGACTTTCACTTCTGTCAGCAGTCTTTAACTGCTTCGACTTTTCTTTAATGCAAGACATTTTTGCATATGACAAATTTATATCGTCTTCGTCGTAATTTTCACGATTTTTCAGTACGAATTATAACAAGGCTATTGAACTTTGGTAACCATAATGGTTAATTGCAGAGACATTGAACCTTTAATAATAACATAGAGATGCTTGTTTTTTTAAATTAATAGGTTTCTATTAAAAAAAAAAAACATTTCTTCGTAGCCCCCTTTTTTTTTTTTTTTTTTATTTACGTGGGGAAATCCATCATGGACACGCCACCCTCTCGGGGGAGAGAGTGGGTAGTGTGAGACTCTTACTCACTAAAACCCCACGGTGTACCGGCCGCCGCTTTGGTTGAGGTGACATGGGATCGTACAGTGCTATCACCATGTCACCCCAGCGGCTAGCCCAGTGGAAGGTGTCCGCCGGGCGTCGTCCACATAATGGGAGGCAAGCTGGGTACACACCAGCCACCCCCTACTCGTCAGCCAAACCTGTGCAATGGGGAGATGGGCCCCCCGACCCATCCCCCCAGGTTTGGCTACGGAGGTGGGAGAAGACGGATAAAACGCCTCCCCCTCCCACCGACTCTGCGTTGGCGGAGAGGGTCACTCAGAGGATTCTCCTCGCGAACCCTCCGCCGCCTCCTTCTGCGAGATGACCTCCTCGCAGAAGGAGGCCACTGCATTCCATCTTGTTTCGCTGCCGAGCATGGCCGTGACCACACTCGGCAGCGACAAATCATTCCCCACCGCCGCAGCCAGAGTACGACGCTGAGACTCCCACGCAGCACACTCAGAAAGAGTATGCTGCGCAGTGTCCATATCAGCGCCACACTCATGGCATGCGGCGGTCGGCTCCCTGCGTGCTATCCGGTGCAGGTACCAACCAAAGCACCCGTGCCCGGTCAGCACCTGCACCAGTCTGAACGTCAGGGAGCCCCACTCCCTGTTGCACCATTCCGGCAGGACCGGGCGGACGGCGTCGATAGTATATCTACCGTAACGCGCGTCCGCCAGGTCCTGCTGCCACCTCTCCATCATGTCCCTCCGGACCCTTCCTCTCATTTTCTCAATTTCCCTGGGAGCCGGAGGCTCCCCGCGGCGTTTCTTAGCCGCCGTATAAAAGTATACGGCGGAAAGAACCTCCGCCTCCAGCTCCCAGGGAAGGGAGCCGGCGAGCACGAAGGCCGCCGCCGAAGACACCGTCCTGTACCCTCGTATCGCCCTCTGCGCCACAATACGCTGCGCACCCCGCAACGCTCGAACATTTGCGGCGCAGAGGGCGTCCGCCCACAACGGTGCCCCGTAGGCGGCCATCGACCGCACGACTCCCATATATAGACGGCGGCAGCCAGCACCCGGCCCCCCTTTGTTGGGAAGCAGACGGCTGAGTGCCGCTGCCGCCCCAACTATGCGCGTTCCGAGCCCCTTAAAGTGGGGCTCGAACCGCCAGCGTCCGTCCAGGGTGAGGCCCAGATATTTCATCTGGACCCCAACCCTGATCCGGACGCCCTCCACTAATATGTGTGCCCCAGGAGGTGGCCCTTGCCGAGGCCCATGAAAAAGTAGGGCCTCGGTTTTTTCAAGGGCCACCCTGAGGCCTAACCGTCGGATACGTCTGACCACGAGGGTTACAGCCTCCGTGGCCAGGCGCATCAATTTTCCCCATTCCCCCCCCTGGGCTACGACTAAAGTGTCATCCGCAAAGCAGATGAGCCGCACTCCTGATGGGAGTACGCCGCGGAGCACCCAGTCGTAGCCCAGGTTCCACAAAAGTGGCCCTAAGGCTGAACCTTGTGGAACTCCACAGGGAGTCCTACGGCTAACCAGCCGTCCTCTACAGTCCACGAAGACGACCTCCCTCCCCTCCAGGTACGCCTCCAACAGCCGCCGCAGGTACGGGGGCACTCCGAAGAAACGGAGTGCCTCCCGTATAACTCCATGCGGCAGGCTATTGAAGGCGTTGGCGATGTCCAAGGACACCGCCAGTAACCTATCTCCGCGGGAGGTTGCCTCCGTGGAGAGCCTCTTCAGAAGGCTCAGGGCATCCAGGGTGGAGCGCCCTGACCGGAAACCGAACTGCGTATCCGAAAGGTTCGGCCCCACCTCTTCCAGATGCTCGACGACCCGGGAGGATATAACTCTCTCGAGCATCTTCCCAGTGTCGTCGAGTAACACTAGGGGCCAATATGCGGACTTGACTTTTGATACGAAAATTTTAGTAAATTTACAAAGAACTGTTGTGTGTATATTATTCTTGTCTTGCATTTTGCTAATATTCTGGAAACTTGTGATAACTTTATCGTACCACCTTCTTCGTACTTTTAATAATAACAATTAATAATTTTTAATTTCCACCCACATACGAAACTTTGCAGAGCCCTCTAGTTTTCCGATTCCCTCAAGGTAAAGATGCAAATACCATCTCGTGCCGCAGGCGCTCTATTAGCGCGAAAATTTCATTTTAAAAATTGCAGTCTATTTGTTCTAGTTTAAGGTAAATAGATGTTTAGCGGAGGTGGTAGCATGGGTACCACTTGCTAATTTCAGAAGGTACGGGGGAAATGAAAGATCTGACTTCGTTTGTGCAGACTAGTAACCGCTTTGGCAGCTGGATTACGAATCCCCTTTATTGAAGACGAACAGGCATATTTAAATGGGATAAAAACGGAACACGTGTAAAGGATTACATTTGGTCAAAATACAAGCATAAAAATAAACAAAAGTAAATACTAAAAATTAACAATAAACATTTAGAACAGTAAAATAATAAAAATTATAAGTTAATATCGATTGTGTGAGCGGTCTGTCGGTGAATACACAATTGCAACCAGGTAGCATATGGTCGCCACCTGGGCGGCGAGTCTTTAATTGTCGCGATTTTAAGATAACTAATTTCGGAATTTTGTAGTGCCGCTGGTTGTTCGCTGTTGAATTCGCAGACTTGTTAAAAGTCAACAGATTGTTTACTGATTATGAATTAAAATATGTTACCATCCACAGGCGTCCACGAAAATATTGTACAATTAACCGAGGTGTATAAAAGGGCATGGAACATACGAAGATACGCTTGTCTATACTTATTTATGTTTTGGTGATCCATATGAGTCGTGTCCTTTTCTCGCGGGAAGTCTAGTACATCTCTTGCGATGACGCAACAAGTACAACACGGCTATTAATATTGCCAACTTATTTCGTGATAAATAATGTATGTAATCCTATAAAAAAGAAAAAAAAAGTATTTTTCGTGTTTTTAAGTTATTATGACATTGGTGTTTTTGTGCTTTAAATCGCGCTAAAAAATAGTTGTTTTTGATATATTCATAACTACTTTTACGATCTTAGACAAAGTTAGATTCGAATCAATTTAATTGATTTATGTGTACAACTATAGAGAGAAAATGTGTAACATTGTGTAAACTTCAAAAATACTTAACCGATTGTAAAAAGTCTTTCATCTGTATAAATTTACATTATCATCGAATAGCATTGACTGTACATTATTTCACAAGGCTCTGCGCTATCGCATTGACTGTACATTATTTCACAAGGCTCTGCGCTATCACCTACAGTGTTCCTTCTACATCAATGAACTTTTGGACATCCTAATATTAATTGCTATGCGAATCACAGTACGGGTGATGCCGTATATTCGTGCCGTGCAAACATGTTTCAGGTACTTTTTTGATACTTTATAGGTTAGCAAACGCAAACGACCACAATCTCATCTGATGTTAAGTGATTATATGGTCTAAGATGGTAGTCACGCTAAACCTAGAGGGTAATAGTCAACTAAAACCGAACCAAACTTGTTTCTGAGATTGAAAGATCTTTGGACAGGGCCTCTCATTGGGGAGAGGCAAACCTTATCAAATTCAATCCCTCAAAAACACAACTCTGTATTTCCCATGAAAAAACCCATTCGTCATAACATCTAAATATCAGGGCACTTCTCTGAATATATCTAGCATTATCGGGAACCTTGGTATCAACATATGCAGCGATGTGCAATTTCGGTCTCATTTGGAAAGCAAGGCCAAATTGGCAGTTAAAAAGGTAGGTATCCTCAACCGGTCAAAGCAATATGTCACCCCAAAGCAACAACTTTACTCCACATATGGAATACTGCTCACACATTTCGGCTGATGCTCCTGCCTACCATCTTTCGCGTTTTGACTACGTGCAAAGGCAAGCTATTCGTATTGTTGACGATCCCGAAATAACATGCGGTCTAGAGTCATTAGAATTTCGCAAAGACATTGAGAATCTCTGTGTACTTTACCGCATGTATAACAGAGAGTCTTCTGAAGAATTTTTAATATGGTGTCCTCATCACCGTTCCAAACTCGCACCACCCGCCGCCAGCTGCTTGCTCATCCACATACCCTAAAGCCCAGCAGAATGGTAACAACCGTAAGGTTTTCTAGAAGCTTTATTATGCGTACACTAGCGTTGTGGAATGGATTACCCAGCACAGTATTCCCCAGAATTATAACATGGGGCTCTTCAATAAGGGATTAAAACACATTCTTCAGGGTCGACAGCACAACAGTGATGTGCCTGGTGTTGCATTTGTCCATATGAGACGGTAACCATTTAACATCAGATGGGCCGTCGGTCCTGTTTGGGCTCCCATTTGACATAAAAAAAACGCGATTGTGACCGCATACCGCAAATATATCGAAAAATAATGAATACGGATGTCGCGGGCATAGAGTGTCCAAATAAAGTATTTTCTTACACTGTATGTTCACACAAAAATATATTTATCAAAAATAAAGTATGGTTGGCAACTCTAACGGTCTCATTGCACTGTCTCGTCACGTCGCCCGGCTGCGAACATATTGGCAGTCTGTATTCAGTGGTCACGTTGTCCGAATTGCATCATTCTTGCCTAAAGTGCAGTGCTCTCCCTAAGCTCCGTTCACGGCTAACACGCATTTGTATAGTATTTTACAAGTAAGTTATTTCGTAGATAAAATAAACTACTAGTAGCTACGCCTTGAGTTTTCTTACTAATAAGTGCGTATAAGTTTTATATTACCATAAATTAAATGTTAATGTCGTTTTATCAGTTCGTAATAATTAAATGTTCGTAATAATTAAATGTTTAAAAGTGATGTGTTTCAAGAGCCATTTTTACACAGAAATGTTCAATTAATATTTTATTAATTAGCATCGCTAATTATATACACGAACTCAATAAAATGTACGTTGTTTTACCTACTTACATTTCATATAACAAGGTTATTTATAGGTGAGCGTCGTCAGGACAATAACAAAAATATTTATTTTAAACGTTGTACAAAGCTTTCTGATAATACTTTTGTGACTCATTATTTTTGTAATGTTGCATAACCATTTACAAATATATGTCGGAAGATGAGTCTTCTCCATCGCAATTATTATTAATTGTCTATGTTTATAACTATGGACGTCGGTGGGTAGTTGGATAGAACAAATTCGTATCTTAGATTAGATATCAATTATGAAAACGATTATATTACAGCCAATATATAGGTACGTGTATGATTATTAGAGTACGTCTCTAATGCCCGGTTTCTGAAGCATTTTTAACTGTAGTTTATCTGTTCAATAGCGCTATCGGTTCGATAATCTGTCAAATTGAGTTTCTGAACACACAATCATACGCTATATGTCAGTTAACCTCACTTCAACTTAACTGGGCAAAATTGGGTGTTTATCTATTCGATAAATTTTATTGGACGTTTCATCTGCCAAGATTGACCTGAAACCCTTTTTTTATTTGTGTCGGTATATTAATTTTAGCATAAATGATGTTTAAATTATTGTCTATTATTTTCCATAACATGAATAAGGATCCGAAAATTCATCATAATTCAGTATAAAAATACTGTAGATAATTTCTAACCTCTGTACTTATAAATCATTTTATGTTTATTTTTTGTCGACACAAATTCTTTAGCAACTATATTATATTTTAATATTGTTTTTGTGCTTCATTATCGTACATTTTTTTTATCTATCTATAAAATACATACAAATAATTATTTCAACGGGATTGCTGAGTATAAAATCTAACTGAATCAACAAAAATAATAATACCATTCAAGCAATAACAAAACCAAAGTTTTTATGTTTGACATTTTAGGAATGAGAGAGGTCAATTTTCAGTCTGTGTAACAAATCATCATACAAACTTTATAACTAAAATTAAATAAAGTCATGTATCGAAATTGGGAAAAAAAACTGTTAACAATAGAACAACAATTATTGACGAATTGAAATGACAAAATCAATTTTATACACCACTTTGTAAAAAGAGCCATCTAGTGAGCATCAAAGAACTAGTTATCGGTTTGATAGTTATTTGACGGCTCCTTGTGTATTCAGAAACGCATTGACAGTTAAACGCCGCTTATATTATGGATAACTTTATTGAGTCAATAGCTATTGATAGTTTAACTGACGGCTTCAAAAACCGGGCATCAATCAACAAAAATATTGCTACTATGCATTATTATAATACCATTCACGCAACAAGAAAACGAAAGTTTTAATAATATTTGACACTTTGGGAATGATATAGTTCACACAGTTAATCTTATTATACGTAATCAACAACTATCGATAGTTTAACTGAAGGCTTCAGAAACAGGGCATATGACGCACTTTTGTGATCAAACTTTCTTTAAACAAGTGTTCGACGCGTATTTAACTTTTTTGTAATAACACCATGTTTATTATGAGCCATTAACTTTTGCAAATCAACCTGTCACCGTTACTTTAGTATCACTCGTCTCTATCACAGACCATTATAAACTTAGGTTGTATATTTATTTATAAAACAAAGGATAAATTTGTTATCTGTATAATTGTTCATTTTATACGTTTGTAGGTGTCAATGTTAGGAAATATTTTTTGAAAGTAATAATTATTTTACAATACTTTCGTTTCAGATGAGAAAGTAGCGAAGAAGAACAATAACGGACGAAGCTTTGAGTTCCTTTCCATTACACACTTATCAATTCGACGTACAACCCTGGAAGTATTAGATTTAATTCGGACGTAACAGCCAGTAACCAGTCATTACTTCATCTTTCACTCTGGGAACATTCCTCAATGTCACGTAGATCAAGACTAACTTTGTGTTCTTAAGTCGACAGAATTGTAGCAGAAGCAATTGTATTAGAAAATGTATCCTTTCTTTCAACCGTAAAGACTCTGAGATCAACCATCATTATGTTTGTATTTAACTAACTTAGTAAATCAAGTAAAGCATACACCTGTAACAGCTTTCAAGTAGGTTATTGCCGTGTAACGCTATTCATCATAAAGTTCATTGAACACCAGCAACGATGGCGGTGTATAAAAAAAAGTTACCTTCGATTAAATTCTTCATAACATTAGCAGATGATGTAACGGTAGAATCTAAAAAGGAAAACATAATAAAACTTCTAGATGACTGGTGCAAATATTAACCAACGATTTGCTAACGACTTCCGGTAACACACCGTTACATATATCTGTTAAAAAGAATGAAATAGAGATAGTAAAGTTGCTTCTACAGCACGGAGCTAATACTAATTACAGAAATAATGAAGGTAAGACAGCGTTAGATATCGCTAAAGAATTACAATCCGATATCGATGTAGCAATCGTTCACTTACTAGAAGAGTTTGAAGCAAAATCAGAAATTGTTGAATCTAATAAAGAAAACACAGCCTTCGATATATCTATTGCAAAACATAATGACCCACAACTGATGTACAATAAACGTGTCGGTACATCAGGAATTAAAGGACATCTTTACATGTCTAAACTACTGAGTTTAGTGCTAGTACGTGCATCATTAAATAAAAGATTCGATGAGTTCTATTTAGGAACATGTTTAAATGGAATTGGGTCTTTTAACGACGTTTGCATTAAATACATAGAAGACGGCAAAGAGGGTATGATATTTTTAACAGTTAAAGATGTAAATAAAGTTAAACTTACAATGAAAGATTTATGGAGGGAAGACGGAGATTTCAGTTTGTACAAATATTTCGAAAGCTATCTCAATATTATACAAAAATTAAAAGCAGAAAATAATGCTGATCCATTATTTGTATTAAAAACCGAAACTATCAAATGTACTTTTGGAGTTTATATAACAGCAGACATTGATATGAAAGATAAAAAGGTTGTTAGTTTAGATTCTTTAGATGAAACGGCAAGAGATTTGATATGTAATGGTGACTGTACTAAGATATATAGATATAAATATGACGAGGAAGATGTAGCTTTGTTAACAAATAAGTCTCTGATTGAAGTCATGTTATGTATTGGAAATAAACTAATCCGATGTATAGTTACAGGGAATTGCGATACCCTATTCGATGATAATTGCATAATGAAATATCACGTTGTATTAGCGCAAAAGGTAATAAAAGTATCTGAAATTACAGAAGACGGATATAGGATCGGCACTTTTCGGAAAGAATTCTTTTATAACCATGACGCAGTTTTGCATCAATTAAGATTGGCTGTGTTTACATCATTTGTAGGGGCCATTGAGATCGATAAGGAGACGGTTTACAAATTAATAGATAATGTTTGTAAGGACCCAACAGTAGTACCGATTAGTGAGTTAATGAAATATATCATTCCGTACTATGATAGACAAAATAATATACTGATTATCAAAGAAGAACACTTCAAGGATGTGACATATAAACTATCTCAGGTTAAAGTATGCTGTAATGTGTATAATCAAGCTTTGGAATTAACTATGAATAAAACGTTAGAGTCTCTTTCGTTTAAATTACCGCCAACATTTGGCAATGTTGATATTATGGTTCATAATATAGAAAATCGTGAAAAGATGTTGTCATGTTTCGCTGAAAAGCTTATAAAATTGATTACATTGAGACGTAACGCAAATTCTCAAGATTATACGCAATTAGTATTAAATTTATCATTTATGGAATTTAAGCAAATGTTTGCAAGTGCCGTGGGCAATTTATTGATTTTAGATAAAAGAGATAAGTTTTACAAAATTAATACAAATGAGGAAACATTAGGTGAGAACGCAAACACTGTTTTAGGAATATTAAAAAGTAAAATAACACAATTGAATGAAGTAACTATATTCATACCAAGTCCATTTTTCCCAAAACTCACATTAGATGCCGATGAGGAAGCAAAATCTAAAGTAAAGCATTTCTTCTGTAGTTTGCAGTTCTACGTGTGTCAGCTAAAAGAAGGTAAAATAGAGGAAGTCACTAAAAAAACAATACAAAATTACTGCAACACAACAAAACACGAACGTAATTCAACAGTTTCTAACGTACAATACAATGCCGTCTATGCTGTTATTCACAACGCTGTACAAAAGTGGGTGATGATGGACGGGAAGTCATACTATTTGGAAGAAAATAGGGAATTTATTGATAAACTGTTAACAGAATTCTATGGAAAATCATTGTTAAATGTCATAAGCCACATGTTTGTAAATAGTATGAGAAAATATGATATCCAATTTAACAAAGACATTATAGATGATTTTAGTTCTCAATTAGGATCTAAGACCACAGTTCTAATAACAGAAGTGAATATTTTAACAGGAATAAAGTTGACACAATGCTATCATAATCTTAATAAATACGCTTTTGTAGATCTCAATGACATTACTTATCTCTCTAAAGTTGATTGTCATACTCTAATAGATGAACTTAAAAGTATTAAATTAAGAACATTGGTCATATTCTATGAAGATGTAACACAGGCTAAAACTAGCATATTCCTTCGTCTCACTGAGAAATCGGTTACGGACAACTATATATTGGTTACAAACGAGAAATCAGCTCAGAAACTACGATTGTATATCACAAGTGAAATGTATGCAACTTTAAAAGATACGAGGAATGTTCTTAACGACTTAACTTACATTAGTCAGGAGAAAATTTTAGATAAACAATTCTTATTTCAAGGGGAATTAGTAAAGTTTTCGACGGTTTTGACACCGGAATCGAAAAGTATAATAAACGCAAAGATTCTGCAGAAGGTAATAAAAAATGAGATCATTGAAATCGGCAAAATACTGACGAATCCATATTATGAGGAAATAAAACCCTATTATATTCAAAGACGCTTACATCGCATTATCCCACCAAAGGAAGCATCACTAAAATCTTTTGTAGCCACTCCTACCACACATAATGGAGAAATAATTAAAATAAATACATTGGATGCACTGAAAGATACCGCTTGTCATAGAGGGTGCTCCTGGAATGGGAAAATCCGCTTTCCTCACACATTTATCGATCAAAACAAAGCAAATAAACCCAGGGATCTGGATTGAAAGGATAAACTTATTAGACCAAACAAAGTATCTATACAACTTACAAAAAAGTACAACGAAAATTAACAAAATTCATGCCTTGAAATTTGTCTGCAACGCTATTCTATCGAGAAATCCAATAAGATATAGTATAAAACCCAGACCTACGGTTAATTTTGATCTTGAAATAAATAACGGTGAGGTAGTGCTTAAGAACGGCGATGAAATAGACTGTATAGTTTTATGTGAATTGGAAATGTTTATCCATTGTTATAATCAGGGAAATACAATATTACTCTTTGATGGATTCGACGAGATCTGTCCACATTATAAAAAAGAAATGACGGAGATATTAAAGTGTCTAATATTTACGAGAAACTCATCACATACCGGACCGAACGTTAAGCAACGTATGTGGATCACAAGTCGTTCTTACAATAATATCAGAGAAACGCTTGAGAATGAGTTTGGTGCTGCATACAGTTTGAAAATGTTTACAAAATCCGAACAAGGTATATTCATGAATGAATATTTTAAAAGCAATATAATTATGCGTGAACTCACTTTAGACCAGTTTAAAAATATTGACAGCTTTTTTGATTTTATGAAAGAATTTGTATCACATATTCCTAAAAATACAGGAATGAAGTTTTACAAATTATCAACGATTTTCTTGCAGTCATTATATTTCAATGCAATGGTCTACTTTATATCAGAAGTTAACAAACCTTTGTCATCAGATAAAAAGGTTTTCATTACGAAATGGGCACCTATATTTGAATCACGAGAAAAGTATTTCAAATACTTCAATGTTGATTCAAATTTGTATTTATTTAAGCAATACTATAATATGGCAAAAGAATTAGAAAATTCTACTTTGGTATTTACTCCACTTCATATTTATATAGTAATGGAGTATTTTATAAATCAAATTAAAATTACTGATGCTAATAACCTAAATAATGTCACAAAGAAATGGGATTTCGAAATGAGTACGATGTCGTTCTACAAATACTTCATAGAAATGAAATTAGAAAAGATACGGTTTGGAATGAAGAATCAGATGGATCTCCGTAACCCTGATATAAGAATAATATACAAAAAAGAATTGGAAGAGTTTATGAACGAACATAAGAAGTTAGCTTTCTATGCTACTTTTAAAGATGATTTGAATGAAATGTTGACTGAGAAAGATATAGAGGAAATTCGCAAGATAATACAAAGAATGGAAGCGGGAAGAGAGAAAACTGGAATAGTCGACTCCATACTAAGCAGTGGTATTCCCAGATTCATACATCTCAGTTTCCAAGAGTACTTGGCCGTAGAGTATATGACGGATTTGTTAAAAATGCATAAATGTAACCAGTTAAAATATTGGAGATTTATATTAAGCAAAATAAGAGACGGCTTTTTGGACTTTTTGGACCGTAAAATGGAATTCGACGATGATTTAATGTACATAATCACAGATATTGAAACGAAAAAGATGATTTTTAAAGATCTCACCCGTAAGGATAATACGACTATATTGGACCGTGCAATAGACTTAGGCTTGAAACAAGTAACCAAAGTGTTACTAAGAGCCATGGCTGATGTTGTAAATGTTCATAACTTTAACGATTTTTTTGTTTTCACATATAAAATTTTCAATTCTCTTCAAGAATTTAGGTGGTATGATGTCTTGTGTATTATTTTAAATCGTATAAGAGAATTGAACGCTCACATGCTATGCTTACTTAATCCGGGATTTTTAAATAAAAAATCCTATTGCAAAATGTGTAATGTGCATATCATAAGTGATTTTAAATGGCAATGGAAGAGATACAAAGATATGTTTCAAGGAAAGAAAAAAGCTGTACCAAAATTGCGTCGTAATACTATTTGAGCGCGTAAATCTTCAGGTCGTAAGTCGAGCAGAGCATTTGTCTGTTCGCGTCATCCGAAGAGAAGTATATTGGGTATTCAAAAAAATACAAACTGATTACACATTGCTTTGTTTGGCATTAAAAGGAATGGTAAAGTGTGAAACAAATGCAGGTTATCTCCGAGACGTTTAGGCTGCCGAACTGTAGTTCTAAATACGCTCACGTGGCGCTGTTTAAGTTTTCATACAAAATTTAAGTCACATTAACTATACGAATGTGCAAAAATGTTCCGGCTAGGGGTACAGAACCTAGAACCATCTACGAACAATTCTACGTAGAATGGACATAATCTTATTCCGTTACTTCAAAATAGTTTTTCCGTGATTTAATTTCAAAGTAACAGTATACTCATCATATACTAGCTGTTACCCGCGACTTCCATAAATATACAGGATGGATTCTTTAATGACACGTAGTACACACTGACACAAATGACTTTAATGACACAAAGTACTCTAAATAATAGAGATGCAAATTTTACTACAAAGAAACATTTCTTTATTTTTGAAAAGATATAAAACTGCATTCAAAGATTTTAGAAAATTCTCTTGTTTCATCCGGGAATCGAACCGACTAAAATCTGTAAAATTTACACCCTGTAATTTTATTGCATCAATCGTTAGGGTCAATCACGAGGATGAAATCTCTCTAACATACTTGGTAAATTTAATGAAAGGAAAACCATGAAATCTTCAATTATTTTAATTATTTACAAAAAATGGTAAACTAATTAGAATGGGCTCCATTTTCTTGGATACATAAATTTATTCTTTTAACAAATAAACCTTTAATAACCTGTTGTGGTGAATATTATAAATCGTATTCTGAACTACGTCTCTCAACTCGTTTACACTCGCATAAGATTAAATGTAAATTTAATTTTTACATATCCCCACAACAAAAAAATCTAAATGGGTGAGATTTGGTGATCTCGAAGGCCATCTGATTGTGCCGTTTGTACCAATCCAAGTATTAAAATGGTTATTAATGTAGGAAGTACTGATTCTGCTGTTTTTTTTAACTCTGTTAATTATATAATATTTAACTGTTACGTTTAACTCATTTCTCAAGAGGTTCAGTATTTCAAGATACCTTGTGTTATACAGTGTTTAAATGACCTTCGTACACGTGAACTAAAACAACCATATTTCTCATAATTTTTGCAGGACGATAATTACTCTGTCCTTTTCTGTATCTCCGATAACGTTGTATGTAAAAAATCATGAAGATTGGTTCAGTAGTTGAGTCGTGAAAGCGTAATTAACCAACAAACATTGATTAAGATGACAAGTGACGCATGACACTTGGCAATATAATAAATTAAACAAATTCGTTTCATCAATGTGACCTTTGAGCTAATGCGTGATCTTTTAAAAGTGATATCTAACTTCGCAGTTTCGTTCAATTTAATACCTCTTACTTCGTAAATTATATATTGTATGTATCTAATCAGTACTAGGTTGTATATTATAGCATGCATATTCATTTGAAATTATAGTGCAAGATCGTCCGGATGCTTCAAATTTCGTCTACATGTTTGCGTATACAGCAAGTCTCGTCTACAACTCAACGCTGAACGCTGCAAATCTGCAGCCTTATGCTGAGAGAAAGACCTTTTTGACTCCATGCAACACTTATCTTACTTGAAATGTTTTATGTACTCTCATAAATATGTATTGTATATGTCGAATAAATGTATCTTTATTTCTTTCCTTTTCTAAATGAACATTCGCATTTATAATTAGTAAAGATGCTTTGATGGGCCTTCACAGATTTTCCGGACTTGGTTTGGTAATACTATTGGATAACGATGAAGGAAAACAATCTCGTGAGGAAACATGAACCTGGAAAATGTTCTTGCAGTACCCCCGTGTGTGGGAACAATATAGAACTGTGGATTTCTCGAAATTTGAAATCGCCAACACGTTATAGGCTGTGAGGTGGCGTGGAGATCCACCATCCACCAAAACCGAATGTAATTATTTATAACTATGTTTTAAAAATATGAGTTATAATATGTTAATGAAAAGATAAACCAGATAGAGTTTCTTGTCGGTTCTTCTCGATGACTGTGTTGTTTTCCGAACCGGTGGTAACTTTGAAGTTCATAAGCGCCTTCTCAGGGCCTAAACTGAATAAAGTATTTTTGATTTTGAGATTATGCCCATACCTTCCTACAAGAAAAGGCCTATGACCCTACAGTGGGTCTTTTAAACGCTGATGATAATGATGAGTATGAAATCTATCATTTACTTCAGTCATTTAGTTTCACAAAAATTTACATGACACTGGCACAATGATCCACAGGGATCATAAATTAAAAAATAAAGATAGGCAATAAAAAATAATGTTATATTTTTTACAATCATTCTTGTTATTATAAATAGAACTTATAACATCCGTACAACAGAACGCGCTCTGTATTCTTATGTTTCTGTAACTGCGTAATCAAATGGTACTGTTTCCCGCACCAACATTCAAATACTTTACCATATTCATAATGTTGTCTCGTTTATATGTACTACTTCACTATCACAACTTTCTACCAATATTTCTGACCAGAATTACATTTATTTTTTAAGCTTAAGTTAATTAAAATTTATTTTCAAAAGTATACCTACTTCCGGTTTTGTAGATTAACAAAGTTAAAACTTCCTAGGGGTACTTTTAAAAAGCGCCATATATTTTCTAAATAGATCACTACGCCTTATATTACAAATAAAATATTATATTTTATTGGAAATATAATACACACATCAAAAAAGTCTAAGCAACATGCGTGATATTACAAATTTTACCATTTATATTAATTAATTTCTAAGTATTTACACAAACAAAGTGCGTAGGTAAGTAAACTTTTTTATTATTGATGACATATTGCCCTGGCCTGCACAATCGCCAGATCTCAACCCCATCGAGCACGCATGGGACATGCTCCAGAGACGTGTTTTGAAGGACTTGGACGGAGTGACAACAACCCAACAGCTGAAGGATTTGCTACAATTCCATTGGGAGCGAATACCGCAAGATGACATAAACAGTCTCATTAATTCAATTAATAATTGTTGCCGACAAGTTCTGAATAGCAGAGGAGACCATACTTTGTATTAAATTGTTCCATTCTTTCACAATAAATACATTTTCTTTAGAAATTTCATTTTGTAAAAAAAAAGTTTAGTTTCTTATGTATCTTAGTTTCTACAGTATATTCTAATATTGTTCATTTCTGTTAGAACTTATAAAGACAACAGCTGTTATTATTAACATCATAGAACCCTAAAGATATTATTTTAAAAATAAAATACAACGTTATAATGTGAAGAACCATCCTAAAATTTAAATTAATACATTTTGCTTAGACTTTTTTGATGAGTGTAGATAATATATAAATAATTTGCATATATATAAATATTTATATTATTATTTGTAATATCAAAAATATTATACAAAATTTGTTTGTCTGTAAAGTCGGTTTACGTACGAAAATGTTACGTGTTAACATCATAAAAAAACATTGATAAAAAATTGCATAATCTTATGAATTTAATTGAATTATTATCACTGATGGAATGGAGTGGAAGAGAGATAGATGAGTCAGAAGCCGAACGCTTAAGCTATATTTAGAATGCCCAAAAAGATTAACAAGGACTGTACTTCTTCGTAAAATCCAATCTCTTTTAAACAAACCGAATAAAACAATATTCTATTTGTCGTTGTGTAAATAGCCCGCAATGTAACCTACTCTTTGTTTTATAATCTGTTAGTTCGGAACGCGAAATGATTACACAAAACAAGTTGGAAACGCACTGACTTTATTAACGACATACGTTACGTTTTAAAGGTGGCGCAGCCACTCCTACTTATTCATACATACATATACAACATAATCTTAATTTAGTTGTAAATTTTCCTAACAATTGTAATATTAAAAAAAATACTAGCCGAAAATATCGCATCGCATATTACTCTTCTATAAAAATATGTAAGACATTTATGTGTAATAATCAGAGTAATTAAAAATGAGAGTTAGAGGATCATTTAAAATAAAAATGAACACATGATTGATTAATTGATAAATAATCAGATTTTAACATAAGTGATTTAAATAAAAAGGGTCACAAACTTATTCCTTATATGTACAAATTTCAATAATTTCACATTATACTACAGAGTATACAATATAATAATAACAATATACAGATCTATTCATTTACGATAACACCAAACGCATTTAACGCCTCTAATTTGATCGCAATTTACAGTCACTTTCAAAGTTTTGATGTGTATTTAAAAACCATTTGCTACAGGAGTTTGTACTTTATTTGCATTGAAATTAGGTGTCAATTTAATCATCAACACACGCTCCTGTTAAGGTCCATAGGCCTCTTCCTGAAGGAAAGTATGGGCATAATAATAACGATAGCCCATGACGTGTTGGCGATATAAAATTACAAGAAATCCATAGTTCTATATTTCTCCACATACGATGGAACTACGACAACCTTTCTCAGGTTTATGTTTCATCAAGATGTTTTCCTTCACCGTTATGCTAATCCCCTACTTACGTAACGAAGCTTCGGCTACTTGCAGCGCTAAAAACCTGAAAATTAATCCGACAAAGGCGCATAAACCTTTTGTCATTTTAATAATAATTAATAATAACTCGAAATTAGAGTTTCCAAGTTCCTTTAATGTGTGGAAAAAAGGACGAGCCCAGTTATCATACTGTGTCTATCGTTATGCAGTCGGATAGTTCGACGTATGTTTTCCCACATCCATTACGACCATAGACAAAATTCGCAGCGATAATCGCAGGTATGGGACTAGCATTATCATGTTAAATTTACATTATTAAATACTCGCAATTAAAAAAAAAATGTTGATACATTCCGTAATTCAAACTTGCGGACATCGAATTGACATTTCACCGGTCAAACTATCCGATCACTACGACTTAACACGACAATACCACATAGTTATTGGCTATGTTAGTGTCCCACGTGTCACAAATCACTATATTGTGACTAACGGTGGTTCCTCTATGGAATACAGCAGTGAGAAGAATCATGTATGTGTATGAAAATATGACCGTCAAAATGTATATACGTGAATTATGGTTCGTTATTGTTGAATTATTTTAAAAAGTTTTATACACACTCCTAAATCACTAAAAGTATTATATAACATCCACAAAAATGCTATCGCTCTCTAAATTTTCTCACAGTAGCTATTTTAAGTTATATTTATAAAATTACTTCGGACTAATCATATCCTTTACCTATACCAGCGCCATTTTGGAGAGTTTTAGAACTGTTATCTAGTGTTTAGAGATGGCCACTATTTTAACATGTTTCCCATATGAGATGGTTCTCCTTACCTCTGCATTCTATAGGTTGTCTCCATACAAGATGGACGTAGGGCACCAAAAACATAAAAGTCTTAATTTTACAAAACTTTAAACGTCGGAATCATATTTGTTACCGGTTAGAGTAACCGAAGAGCAACAAAACCTTTATGAAATTATAATTAATGTTCAAGCATATATATTTTGTTCTGTACCATTTTCTCAAAAAGTACAAAAATGTGCACTCCGTTTTCAGAACAATAATCATGAAATATTCACATACTCGTATTATGTTGCTTTCCATACATTGAAAACAGTTTTATTTAATTTACTCTTAAACTATAACTCCAATCTAAAAAGCGAATAGATGATTTTTTTATTAGAAGAATCAAATCGTATTCAATGTTTTGTAAAACTACGAATTTAATATGTTTAAAGTCCTATGTCTGACCTTTATAGAGACGAACCGCCATGTAGCGCTCAAAATTTTCCCAATTCATTCTTCTATCATTGGTACTAAGTTTAAAGATATATCTAATATATAATTAACTATTAGGGAAATGAAATAAATAAAAATAGTTGTGATGACATTTATGACAGTTTCTTTTTATAACGTTATTTTATAATTGCCGTCATAAACGGTTGTAGGTTATTCTGCTGTTAGTTAATTTGCTATAATATATAATGTAATAAAACTTGTAATTCACCTTTAACTATGTTACTGTTTTGTTATTTAATTAGTGTTAGCTGTAATTTTTCTAAATAAATAAAAGAAAAAAATAGATACAGGTCAAGCAAATGTGGTTCACAATGACAATGATCAGTTGGTATTATTGAAATGTGTGAACTAGCAAGCATTATGCAATAATCAACAGTTAGGAAAGAGAAAGTTGCTTTGCTCACTCTCAAAGTCTTGAATATTAATTTGGAATATGGCACACAACAGCAAATAACAGTAACATAAATAATCGTAAAGGGGCCAAGTAATAAAATTTGGGAATGTTTTCTTCATATTGCTGCTGTTTTTTCTACGGTTTGATTACATGTTAATTATAAGCCTCTTCTTAATAACAGTTTAGGTGCAATTTTATATTTGCTTAAACATTTCTGGTCCTCTACAACTTTGGGATTTCATATAATTGATACCTCTGATACGTCCCTGAGATTATCCAACAGCAGAATAACTGACAGCAGTTTATGACAACAACTGCTATAGAATAACACAGTAGCATTTATATAATACCGTTATTGTCACCCACACAACCTATAACACCATAGAGTGAGAGAGACTACAAAAAGTAATATGCTACAAACAGTAAATTACCCGACAGCAGAATAACTGACAATAGTTTATAACAGCAATTGTTATATAATAACACCGCAGCATTGATATATTACCGCTATTGATACCTATAAAAACTTCAAGGCCGTAGAAGGAGAGACAGCGAATTGAAATACGCTACAAAACAGCAAATTACCCTAAAGCAGAATAACTGATAGTAGTTTTGTAAAATAACACAACAGTGTGTAAACGTCATTATAGGTGCTTTTTCTTTCTAAATTCGATCGAATCACTGGACACTCTATTTAGGTTGTAATATATCGCCACGCTTGGGATCATGCCTCCGCCACTTGTGCGTACGTAAGTGTATCGGCGATGAGAATCGAACGCCACACCAGCAAATGAAAAGCCTCCCGTAATCATAATGCGTTCTCTTTATATGTATAACTAAATTCTGTTTCGTTTTAAACAGCTTCTTGCAATAGTCGCATTGGAATTTATCGTTATTTGAATTCTCGTTATCATGCTGTCGTCTCTTGTGTTCGCTCAAGTGTATTGGTGAACGGAACTGTTTCCCGCAGGAACATTCAAACGATTTATCATAACTGTAGTGAACCCTTTTCATATGTAGCGATAAATTATACCGATTTGTATAAACCCCATCACACGAGTCACATTTATATCTCATTTCCTCATCACTCTTACGACTATTCGCTTTATGTTTGCCATCTACATTACTGTTGGACTGTGCTGTCTTTGGAGGACTCTTAATTTTGTGTACAGCACGCATATGACGTTTGAGATTCTTTACGTTTTTGAATTCCTTTCCGCACAATTCACATTTAGGTTTCGTTTCACTATGAACATCACTTATATGTGTCAACATATTGTCATGACAATCGAAATGTTTGTCACAATATTGACAGTTATGTAGCTCAACCAATTTATTATCCCCCGGTATATCTATTTCGACTTTAACATGTTCTTTATTGTGATTTAATAAATCAATACTGAAAAGATTAAAATGTTATTATCATCTAATGCAGATTAGGGGTGAAAATCCTAATCTGCTATTTAAATAAAATGAAATTTTGATATTTTTTTTTAAATCATACACCTCCTTATACACTATCCTCATATAATCACACACGACAGAAGTGAAACTTTTGCATTACAGGGAAACAATTTAATCAAAAAGATGCAACAAGAAGCCAACGTGACGCGGTGTTCCTAGGTGGTCACCCATCCAAGTACTGAGCGCGCCCGACGTTCCTTAACTTCGGTGATCGGACGAGAACCGATGTTTTGAATTCTCTACCCAACACAGTGTTTACCCTCACCTCTTTTCCTTACACAACAAGGTTGCCAATGTGAATTTCAAAAACCTACCATAAGAAATTTCACTTTTAAAATATCACGATATTTTATTTAAGATGAAACTTCATCAAGCTTTAAGAAATTACGATTTGTATATTTATACAAAATGTATGAAATGGGGCAAACGGTGTGGTGCGACTGCAAAGAGAGGAAAACAGAAAACATAGTACAAAAAAAACTCAAGTGCCTTCGATTCTTTTAGGCTTTTTCCTCTTCACATACAATATATACTTATATAAAAAACAATGCAGACTAAGTTTTAACTCACATTCATATTAAAATTATAATTTTATCTTTATTACAATTTTTATAAGTACTATGCGTTCAGCGATGTGTGTTTTCTTGACGTCGACAAGTGGGGGCATACGGTGTGATGCGCATGTTTTTTTCCTCTGTACAGAAAATATATTGTCAAACAAGTCTCAGGTATCAGTATAGTTATAAATGCAAAGACAGGCACTATGTTATTCTTTACTTCTAATTATGCTTCCTCGGGAAGAGATTGAAGTACAAAACTCGTAATTTTGACATAATACACAAAGAAAAAGCAACAATTTCTTGAATACTCACCTACTATGGAATGTTCTATCACAGACCTTGCATTGAAATTCTTCAGGAGTTACAAGCACATCATAATGTTTTGTCTCTTCATCATTATACAATACATCTTGCGCCTCTAGCCTCTCCGATTTTACTATAAACTGATACTTGTTTACATCATTTTCTTCTTTTATACTTATCAACAATTCCTCCTCTGTGTTTTCACGCTTTATATCTTCTTTATTTATAACTTTTAATAACTCCTTATTCTAGAAACAAAAGTAATCATTTTAACCTTCAATAACTTAAAATTGCCAGCTTGAGGCTATAATAGAGACAAATTCTCATTTTTTTATACTTTATTCATTCTAGCCTTTGTCCACAATCTCATTTGATGTTAAACAACGAAGTGGTCTAAGAAAGAAAATATACTAAAGGTAGAGGGACTGACTGTCAAGTGCTGCTATGTGAACACACCAACATGTGATTTGTGATAGATTTTTGTGATAAAACAATGACAGATATTGTGAGACAGATTTATTAGACCTTTTATGGTGCACACATAAACATAATACATAATACAATCTTGCATGGTTTCTAAGTCCGGCTGGCTAGCTACCACCCTTAAGTTGAAAATCTGTCGCCAAGCACCTGTTTGTGTGTTCCGGCAGTTGTACTGAGAGCCTGTCTCCCTCTAGATTCAGAGTAACTATAATCTTAGACCACACCATCAATTAACATCAGATGAGATTGTTGTCAGACAGTAACCTACAAAGTATAAAAATGATGGAACAGACAAAGGAATCATTACTCACTTCGGAATGTGTTTTACTGCTCATACTGGTGTCTGACTGAGGGCATTCGTCCTCAGGGAACTCCTTCTTCACTTGTTCCAACGAATTACACTTACTATCATAGTCATTTACATACTCTGTCTCAGCAGATGAATACTGCAACATGAATTTCATTATTATATATTGGAAATGAATCTCAGGAAGTCTTAATTTCGTAGCTTCTTCCTCCTTCCTATTGATTGGCGTGTATAATAAGGACAGATGTAGACTGTATAATTACCAAGAGGGCAAGGGTAAGCCAGTAAGTTCAATCATTGAAAAAAAAATTAGAGTCAGTTGAGCCACAACTATAGATAACATGCACACAGACTTGGAATTTATGTTGTATAAATGCTTTCAGGTCACTGTATGACTATACTCAGAGCTGATGTTGTGTAGATCCCTTTTATGACACCCAGGAACAATGAAACATGGCTACTTAGCTATTGGACATGCTATCAGCAGCCGCTTTCTGAATGCAAATGAATCGCAAACACTTCATGCTGTTATAGTGTGCTTGTTAGGGCAGAAATTAAACACAGTAGGAATAGATATTATAACACAAAACTGATTTTTCTTGTATTCCTATGGACCCTTAGTTATCCTAAACTACACTATTGATTTTGTTGCATAGCTTTTTCTAAATAATTGTGAGCCAATAGAAGGTGGCTTGACTCAAAGTTACTAAAGGTCCCTATGTTCCAAAAGGTCACCATTTTATTGTTACCATTACATAAATAGTAGTAAAAAGCACATTGTCTCAAATATACATACAATACCATACAGTTTATGGGAAGTTCGCATACCTCAAATGAGCAATCGATTTCTTCTTTCACTTTTACTGTAGACATCTGATGCTTCCACTGTGGTTCTCGAGCAGCGGTACTTAACATATCACAGCTGGCCACTTGATGTTGTTATTATCCATATTTATAGTTGTATCAATCCTATCTTCTGTTTCTATTACTTGTAAGTTAATAAAGTTTATTTTTAGAAAACATTTGTGGTTACATCTGAAATGAAATATGAATAAATTTATAGAATTGTCCTATTTTTCTCAAATTTTACATTAATGTTTGAGGGTAGCTGTGATTTCCTGCGCAAGAACATTTCTCAATCTAACATTTTCATAATTCATTCAATCATTCCCATAAAACTATTACTTATTCTATGTTACCACTAGTGTAATATATTATTACCACTAAGGTTATATAGAAAAGTATATTGATATGTAACTTTTTTTTTCGAACCGACTACACTGTTGACCTTGCCAGGTTTCTACAATTCCACCAGACTACTAAGGGCATCCCTAAAGGCACTCAGCCGATTTTGCATGGTAACCAGCAAAAGAGCACATAGTGCGCCTCAGCTTGGACTGTCACATAACATCCCGAATCTTTGATATGTAGCCTAGGTCAGCAGTTCTCAAACTTGTTTACTCAGTGATACACTCACATACTATTTACAAATTTGTGACACCCTCAGATATTTACATGTAAAAAAAAATAGTACTAGGAAAGTGAGAATTTGTAAATCTCCCAACACACTTGACAGGTACTTAGGGCACACCAATATGTCCAATATGTCATGACTTGGTGGTTTAAATAATAATCTGAAAAAAAACAGGGTGTATCTAAAGACACATGACAGCAGTGAAATATTTGTATTACAAGAGAATATTTTAGTTAAAAAAATACCACAAAAAGCCAGTGTCACACTGTGTTCCCAGGCGGTTACTCTCCAAGTACTACCCGCACTCCACATTGTGTGACTTTTGTGATCAGATGATAACCAACGTCTTCAAAGTTATATGCTTGGTCATAGGCCTTCTTCTAAGCCCGCCTGGTACGACTTTCCATTAGCGTCCGTCGAATTGACGGTGGGGAGGGGGATGGGAGGAAAGGGGATGATCAGTACTAACACCCCTTAAAAGGAAAAGTTGCGGAGCCCCCACCTTTTCGAGTTTTTAAACTTTTAATTCCGAGGAAAAATTCCGAATTTCTGTATCTATTTTGACTCTGCAACGTCTCCGGCGCTGCGGGAAGAGCAGCCTCGACGCCCTTGCGTAACATATCCCAGGCATCTATCCTCGCCTCAGCAGCCTCGGCTTGTTGGTCGCCTTCGGCGACCAGCCTCGGCCGCTCCGGCTCGTCCAATGCCTACGATTTGTTACAGCGGGCGGAGGCTGCTCTCCCTACGCGCCTCCGGCTCTTTAAAAACACTCTAGGGGTAGGACAAACTCGTCGTAGGTGGAGTCGGGGTCATTCAAAAAGGTTCTTTAACATAAGTCGAACCTAACCTATTTTATTTGTTATCTCAATAACAACAAAAATGGCGTCAGTTTTACGTTTCGTTTCACAAGCCGGTTGAACGTCTTTACGAGTCATAAACTACACATTTTAATTTTAATAGTTCGTAATGAAAATAATGATGTAATTTAATATACATAAACTGTAAAATATATGTGTGTATGAAAACTATTGAAACAAGTATAAAAAATAAATATTTATGAAAATTTATAAAAAATTAAATTTCACGTAACTTATGACAACATAACCGTAAGTAAAATGAAACGTTCAATGGCGATATTTCGCTATAATCTGTGGTAAAAATTACGTAAATAATGCAAAAATAATTGATTTTCAATAATTTTTTTCTCATAAACTACGCGTCTCCGCATGGTGAAACTTTGTGTGTGTTCTTATATTAATGTAATCTATCTATAAAAAAAATATCAACTACCAACTCGACGGACGCTAATGGAAAACTGAGCCGCCCGCCTAACTACCGACCATACTAAAGTTGAAAATCTGTTGTCATGTTGTCATGCACCTAACATGTTCTAACAGCTCCATTTGACAACCAGTTTCTCACTCTAGGTTTAACATGTTTACCCTCTTGCATCACATCATCATTTACCATCACATGAGTTTCTGTTCAAATGCTAAAACCTATAAAGTATAGAAAAACCTAATTATAATAGGAAAAATGTAAATATACAATATAATATAACTGCAACACTAACCATCTTCTTCATGTGGCTCATTATAAATGTCTTTATAGCATCATCACTCTGTAAATTTACATATAAATATGCGTAGATAAAACAGTTGATATTCTTTATTTATTTTTTGTCTAGTAACTTTTAATGACGTTTAATGCTATCAATAAAAATATTAGAAATAGTTTTATTCCATAACATAGACAATATAAAACCTTTATTTATTAATCTACACTTCTTCACGCTTTTATGTGTAAAATATTCAATAAATCTTTTACATTCAAAAAAATACATATATCTACACACTAAGTGAAAACTTTATACCCTTTATTATGGTCGAATTTCGATAACTAGATAGCCACTAGTATGAAGGAATTGTTGAATTTTCTGAAACTATCATATAACAAATAAGTGATATTTTTCAACCATAAGGTTCGTATGAAATATAATAACAGTTATCAATAAATACACAGTACGTTTTTTAAAAGTTATGTTTTCATTCATAATATATCTTCTAAAATTTTCGTTTCATAATTATTTTAACATTAAACACTGGTTACTTAATATTTTTTGTGCCAAATAAGAAGATAATTTTGGAATTTTCTCAAACTATCAATGCATCCTTATATTATAGCAAGCTTCTGATTCGAACATCAGCACAACTAACAAACAGAACAGCGACAGTAGTAGTAATAATATTCGTCCAACAGGACAGGAGAACAGCGACAGCAACCATCTTTTAGACAATTTTCATTTGTGAGGCACTTGATACAGGTATTTTAAGATTTTTGACATTACTTGTTTTTTTTTGGTACACCTGTTTTAAATTGATTGAATAATCAATTTAGCATTTTAATCTATAGCAGAATTGCTATAGTACAGGAAAATATCCATTAAAATCTTTAATACTTCTACATAGATTACCAAAATAGTACTAGTACGCAGATTAGAGTATATAATTCATATTTAAATTCTACGGTCATTCACACAGAATTCAGAATTAATTGTGGTGGTTGTGTTTCTTAAACTTGTTAGTATATCTCCTAGACACACATTCACTTATAGAGAAATGGCAATGTACAAATGTTGTTTCAGTTATTACAATAATGGATATACTCCTGCTTTCTTTATTCCGTGGATATACACCTACATGTACAAGTGACATTAATAAAAACTATGCACTTTTTTAAACTACCAACTAAACAAAATGTGCAACAAAGTGTTCTTTGTTCGTTATTAAAAATGTTCATTAGTTTACAAAAGATTATATTCTCTTCACTTCTGATTATATACATGACATATAATTAAATCTGTTTATATATTATTTTTAATCTATATTATTAACAGGATGACCGCGCTTATGCTTTGCTCCTAGTGATGACTAGTTACCAATAATATTACTCCGCTAGGAGTTACAGTTGACTGCATTACACACTAAAAATGCGGTCGAATGTTAAAGCCTAAATAATTCTCGCTTGGATCCTTGAATTACTTTTTAATTATCTATATATATACTTGTAATTATATACAGTGTTGTATTACTCTGCATCTGTTGTTTCAATGTATTCTCTTTTATTCATATTCCATTTATTTTGGTTAATCAAACAAATAACGCTGAAAACCATGATATCGTCATATTTTTAATCCTTACCCATCTTTACTTTACCCTTGACTTAGAAATTACATAATTAAATTTATTTACGAGAACGTATTATATGAGATCAGGATTTCTCTGGGTAAAATATTTTAATAGAATATTCAAATACCCAAAACTAAAGGCACAGACAATATTCAATACTTAGCCTAGGCAAAATTATAAAAAATTCACGAAATTAACCGAAACATTACGAAAACAGATTAGAGAACATTAAATATATTAATTTACACACGAGAAAAACAAACAGGATGCGAACATTCTACGCAACGTATAAAAAAAACAGCAACTACCTTTTTAAAGATGTACTCATAGAGCAACAAAGCTGCGAGCGATATAATCCGTTTTATAATGCTATGTACATACTCAACAAACTTTTTGACCACTCGAGTATAGATGTGCAGACCACAAATTAAGTTATAGATACGCATAACATCGAGACAAATTAAGGTTAGATAAATGCCAATTTTACATTTCTATAATAATATTTTAGCTTTGTTTTGTATTGAACTCTTGACTATATCATAAGCCTAAATTTACGACTATATTCAAAGCGGTCAAAAAGACTGACTAGGATTGTACAAGTCTGTAAGTAGAGGGCTCATCTTCGTTTTTAATTCCATATATCAGAAAAAGTAAATAAAAGCTAATTTTAGTTTTGTATAACATTTATTTTTATTATAGACTAAATTTATATCCTCCAAACACCAGAACATGTTGCGTTTTCTTGTGATAACTCAATTGTATCGGTGAACGATACTGTTTCCCGCACCAACATTCAAACTTCCTCCCATAATCATAATGCATTCTCTTTATATGTGCTATTAAGCATGGCTTCGTCTTGAAAACCTTCTGGCACGAGTCACATTGGAAGCTATCGGTATTTGGAATTTTGGGATCGTGCTGCCGCCTCTTGTGCTGACTTAAGAGTATGGGTGAACAAAACTTTTCTCCACAGAAACATTCAAACGATCTCCCATAATCATAATGAAATCTCTTTATATGTGCAACTAAATTTGGTTTCCTTTTAAAAAGCTTTTTGCACGAGTCACATTGGAATTTACCCTTGTCCGTATTCTGAGTTTTAGGCTCGTGCACCTTCTTAGTGCTCTTTTAAGTAAATTGGTGAACGGAACTGTTTCCCGCATAAACATTCAAATATTTTCCCATAATCATAATGAACTCTCCTTATATGTAGAACTAAACTCGGTTTAGATTTGAAAAACTTCTGGCAGGAGTCACATTGGAATTTGCCATTATTTACATCCTTTTTTATCTGTATACGGTGATGTAGCTTTCCGTGCAAACGTAAGTTTACCGGTGAACTGAATTGTTTCCCACACCAACATTCAAACTTTCTCCCATAATCATAATGCATTCTCTTTATATGCATTATCAAATTCTGTTTACTTTTAAAAACAGTCTCACAAGAGTTACATGTATATATGCCCCTCTCACCTCCTCCATCAACCTTAGCAGAACAAAACAGTTTCAAATGCTTATTTAATCTGTAAATGCTTTTGAAATCTGCATTGCAACATTTACATTTTAAACCATTTCCTGTCACTTCCATTGGAGATTGTTTATGTTTATGAAAATGCAGAATATGACGATCTAAATTTTCCACGGCCCTGAATTGCTTTAATGAACCACTGACAAGAGCAGGGTTAGCAGCTTTGCGTAGTCTGCAGTTGTGCTGTCTTTCGGCATCCGACTTCCTTGCAGCTATCGCCTGTGCAGGAGTTCTGGATGCTGCTATACGCTGCCTGTACTCACGTTGTTTCTGTGCCTTCGATTTTCGAGCAGTGATAGTTGGTGGCTCAGCGAATGGTGTTGCAGATGTGGATGCATTACTCCTTGGAGGTAGTGGCAGAGCCGTGAGATATATAGGCTCGTCAGGTTGCTCTGCCATGGTGTCATTGTAAGCAGTTCTGCATAAGAAATTGTTAATAATTTATTTTAAAAATTATTTGAACAAAGAAAAATTTCTATTTGATTATATAAATTAAAATCTGACAACTTGTAATTTTTCTAAATTGGCGTTGGGCTAAATGTAAATAAATGGAATAAAATACGAATCTACACTTAATTAAATTCATCCATGATTTGATTTTTTGAAATATTTGTTTAAAAATAATTATGAGTAATTTTTTTTAGAAATAAAATTTAATCAAATGAATATTAATGACGTGTATCACAAGCGCAACGCTTAGGTCGATCACGCTTCTGTATCGCTTGTTCCGCGCTCTCGTTTGCATGCTCGGCTCAGGCGGAACGTGACAGTGTGTCATAATTTTTCGTGTGTGTAGCCGGCGTTCATCGATTTATAAGACGTTATCACGTCAAAAAATAAATGAACGTATTCTACTTTACGGGCTAGAAAATGACAACATAATGAGCATTGTGAATTTGATGACAACTCACTTATTCTGCTTCTGGCATTGCACTTCTTGTATATCACAATATGTCTTAGTGTCTCCAATATTACTCAATGTTTCTTGCTTTACTAAACTCTCTCTCTTTGTTTCAAACTGACAGTCTATATCCTCATATTCTTCCTTTATACACAAAGTCAATTCCTCTGTATTTTCGTGTTTTATTTCTTGTTTGACCACATGTTTCGATAATACATTATTCTAGAAACAAAAATGTCAACTTTCTGTAACAAATTTCCTACAAACACAATTAAATCACCTATGAAAATTAGCTGGTTTCTCATACTGAAAAAGGCTTGTGTTTAAAGTGATTTTTCTTATACAGTTATGCACATATTCACTAGTAGTCACTCTGGCATGATTCTAAAGTGGCCAAACAATATTCTACAATCATGAAAGTTGAAACTGAAATGCTCCAATAATTCTTATTATGAGAGGAAACCTCCTGATCCCAAGATGATGAAACAAGTTAATATTACTCACATCTGAAACTATTTTATTATTCATACTGCAGTCTGATTGAGGTTGTTTGTCTTCATGGAATTCTTGCTTGGGGGTTTTCAACATATAACCCTTACTGTCATAGTAATTTACATACTCTGCCGGTTTTAAGGGCCCAGAAAGACACTGGAATACAATTAATGACTTCAATATTTACTAAGTACATTGTAATGTTCAATATAGGATAGTGACATAGACATTTTATTAAAAAAAAAGTATAATAAATTTGTAACTAACTTTGAATTGCATTAAAAAAACACAGTAATTACCAGTTTTGACCATGGTTTCACAAGTATTCATATAGATTTTACCTATCCGTCGGAAACAGTACTTTTTACAGAATAAATGGTACCCTATATCCTTTTCTGTATATCTGACAAAGTGTATGAAAAATTTTGATCAGGATCGGATGACTAGTTAAGGTATGAACATATAATGAAAAATAAACATTTATAAAATTAGTTAGAATAGGATTAAAATAGTTATGTATATTTGTTTTATTTATAGAAAAAGTGATTTATTTTGCTATATTCATAGAAACAAAGTACAGATATACCGTGACTTAGGCTACACCACTTTACTTGAATTTTGTGATACACGGTTTTTCTTTGTGATGACCACCGGCATCAATTTTCCAATCTGCCCTATCATTTATTTATTTCTTAATAGATGAGCAGCATAATTGCTGGTATGTCTATATCAGAGTGTCCAAGTTATTACAGTTTTTATCACTATACTTGTTCACTTATTAAATTCAGTTTATTAGTTTGTAGCCAGATGTCAAGATGGTTTTTAAAGCAGTTTACTGAATTAGGAGATACTTGGTGTTCCCTTTACGAAAGGTTCGAACATACTTTATTGATAACCTTTAATTATTTAATCTAAAAGAACAAAAAGTGAGTCATTTGAACTTAAAAAGGCAAAAATAAAAATTTGTGAATTGATAAAGATATTTAACCTACCCGAATCAACAGTCTGAATGGTAGTATAAAAGGTAAAGCAAAAATTATGAAAGCTGTGGAAGACTCTCCATCTTTGAATTCAAGCACCATTCCTTTTCCTCAAGGTAATATCCCTCAATGGAAACATTGTTACAATCATGGTGTTATAGTCAAGTATTTCAACATTTTATTTAACATGTTTCTTCTATATTATTGTTTTCTTTAGACTGTGCTCCCGATAAACATACTTTATATGTATTTATATGAAAAGTTAAACCCCGACTTACCTGAATTCAACTTACAGTTACATCTCAGTCCCACCCATCGCGTAAGTCTGGGGTGTTACTGTTCTGAATGAGTTCCACGTTAATGTATTAATGTTAAGAGTAACACACAGCCACATTGTTGACTAGCGATTTTACTGAGAATTTATCTCATGTCACTGACTATTACTTTAGATATTTTTTATTGATTTTGTGAAAGAAAAAGGTAAAACTAGTTTAATTCCTAGTACTTCTTACTAGGCTACACACCACCCTCAAGTTAAAAATCTATCACCAAGCACCAATTGGTGTGTTCCTGTAGTTATGTTTAGTCAAGTTTAGCATGTTTACCATCTTACACCACATCATAATTTATCATTAGATGAGATTACAAAAACCTATATAGTATTAAAAAAAACAGATGCACATGCATACAAAAATACTATTATGGGCATATTCCTGATTCCTAATATGTACACAATATAGCAAAAAAGAGCAGATACATCAACCCTTATTAGTACCACACTATGAGACCCACATTTATATTATGAACAATATTTAAAATACCATATAGTCACTTTGAGGTAATTCTTCTTCATGTATATATTCTGTTTCTTGTTTCACTGTCGCTGTATTCATATCCCCCTGTGCTTCTAAAACTATGGTAGTTATTGGGACACAGTTTGGATCTTGATGTTTCCTGCACTCCATAGTTCTTCTTGTTTTAACCTCCTTTTTAATTTTTATTTATTTATATTTTGGTTTATTATGAGAAATGAAATGAGTCCCATTAAAACTGAAAATAAAGAGAAATACAAGTTTTTAAAGTTATTTATTATTTTTAAATAGACTTCCCTTCCTAATGGGACATATTTTCCCTCTACAGTATGACTACTTAATTAAAAAAATGGCAACAAATCAAAAATCGACCTGTCAATATTCTAGAAGATCTCTTTTTTTAAAGTTATACTTCTTTAGGCGTGTTATGAAAAAATGATGAGAGTGAATTTTTATGATGAGCGCGCAGCAGTGTGACACAAAATCTACAGGTTGAAGCTATTTGCAAAACCGTTTATTGAGTCTCGAAAAAATAAATTGAGCTTATATACTTTTTGAAGTGTATCAATATATAATATATAGGTTACTTATCCCTATGTATTATTTATTGATATAAATTAAGATAGGATTATTGAAGTTATACTTCTTTTGGCGCATTAGGAAAAAATGATGAGAGTAAATTTTTACAGACTGTAACGAAAAACCTACACCCTGAAGTTAGCTATAGTCAACATTTTAAATTTGTACTTATGTGCTACGTGTTGCCGTTGCTATAGTAACCATTAACATGTTAATAGTTGCCATGGTAATGTGGAAGTTTGTATTCTAAAATTATTTTGTCATATTCGACACATATCTGTAAACATTAAACATCGAAAGGGCAAGTTATTAGACAAGAAAAACTATATAGGTATAGTTAAAAGACAACTCATGGATAACATTTTAAATCATAGATTACCTTAATCCGTTCATGTACTGTAAATATCTATAAATAATTATACTTGTTATATATACACTGAGAGATTAATTTATTGTAAACAATTAAAAAATATTTATAGTTAAGGAAATACGATGTTTATTGTATTTTGAGTCAAATTTTAATTTTACTATTCAATCAACTGGTATTGTCATATCTAAAAAAAAGTATGTGTGTATTAAATACCTTTTTTCTAATGTTTATGTCCTTTTTTCTACAAACGTACATTAAAGCGAAAGACAAAACTTTTGAAAATATTTTTATCTTGTTACCCGAAAGAAGTATAACTTCTAACGCATGTTAGTACACAAGTACACACTACTTTTTTTTTATCTCACTCACTTATTATATTGAAAATATTTAAGCCAATTTTTTTCACTTTCCCATATAATTTTTCAAAGTATTTCTATTATACCAACCTTGTCCTAACTATTTGACACAGAACATAAAAATAATGAACTTAGGTGCTGTCATTCTGAAGTGATGTGCTGATATACATTTGGCAATTTATATAGGGAATTATTAAAAACTAGGTCCTTCACAATCCAACAACAACCAAACCGATATTGTGAATATCGATTGATTGATCCTACACCTTCAAGATTTCTCACCATCTGGCAAATATAATAAACAATACCTGTAGAGCAGTATATGTTAAAACTTTGCACCCTTCAGGTTCTTTTTAGTAATTAATCGTCCGTAATTCAGTTCGAAACAAAGAAATTTAGCACATTATACACTACATCAAATACAATAAAACATTTTTGGGATTATGACCAATTACATTTGCAATATAACTCACCTACCGTGAAATATTATTATTGTACCATAATGCTACAATTTATTTTATATACAACTAAATAATGCACAAAACTCGTAAAGTTTCTTTACTTTTGGAATTTGACATCACAGCAGTGTTGTCAGATTACTTGTACACGAAATCGTACATACATAAAAAATAACATTACTAATTCCATTTGACTCAGATACTTTGGGTAAAAGAAACTGTTTCTCACAGAGAGAGGCACTAACAGAGTAAGTCATATTACTTATTCATTCACTATGAAATGAAACAGCAACATAGAAAAATATCAAGTGTGATAGAGAAACAACTATGGTTTATTGTTACCGCTGTTACTGTTGTGCATTTAAGTCCTAAGCAAGCATCACATTGTCAAAAAAAATTGTGATTGAAAGTGTTTTATCGTGTTTATTCGAGGGAATTTGATATATTACAGTATTTAATAATGTAGAACAGAATTTTGTACGTGAATATAATGGTAAAGTGCTCTATTTTAGGATGTCAGAGCAAAACAGGACTGGGATTTTGTGATGCTACATTTCACAGGTGAGTTTCCGGATAATTCGTAGTTATAATCAAAAATAAGTTATTACTTCAGTATTGTAAATTTGTTTATATTCATATATTAAGCTAACGCATAGCTACAATACACTTATTTAAATAATATAACATTATAACCTCAATATCTTAAACTTCGCGTTCTGGTGAATCGAATTTAATTTTACCTCATTTTTGTCTATGTCTATAGGTATTTTTGTTAGTGCTAGTAATTATGATTGTTTGTAAAGCGTAACAAATTGAATGTTAAATAAACTATAATTTTACACAAACATTTCTCATTCGTGTTTATAAAACAGCGGCTGCTTACATGTTATTTTATTGGACGATACTCATACCTATACCAAAAGCCGGAGTGTTAACCACTAGAGTAGTTACTCCTGAACTCGTGGCCTTTAAGGCCGGCGCGAGGTTCCATCAGGCCATCATTATCATTCATTCATCGGTGTTATTTTGCCATCTCTGCCTCCCCACAGTTACGCTACTGACGTTGTGATATTACTCCCTGGTGCTAGTAAATTATCGTGTTATTGTAGTAATCATTTATCAACTAAATGAACTAGTGTTAATTATCTCTAATATTATACGTTATAGATTTCCGTCAAATGACAGTTCAAAGGAGATCTGGATTAAAAGCTGCGGTAGAGATGTTTGGAAACCAACGCGGCATTCAAGAATTTGTTCAAAGCATTTCGAGACCAGTTTATTGGTAAAACGTGGTAATAGAATCTTTTTAAAACCTGATGCGTTGCCGTCTAAAAATATTGTAAGATTATTTTTTATCTATCAACTTGAACAACTTTAGAATAAGTATTATTTATATTTAGAAAATTTACATAATATACGTACTCGATAACAAATAGAAACTGTTACTACTACGTATAGATGGGCGGTTTCAATATTTATTAGTATAATATAACTCTGCCCTCCCAGTACACACTTGAAAATCCGCAAAAACTTAGATAAGCTAGATTTTGTAAAGGACCGACTTAATCGAAATACAAGGAACAATAATAAATTGGTCATTCCATGTTTTAGGCTTACTAGGACCGGAAACAGTTTAAGTTTTAATAAAATTCCAAAGCACATTACCAAGTTGCCGAATACTAAGTTCAAGCACTATGTCAAGCAGGTTTTAATGTCTAAAGACTGTTACAGGGTGGATCAATATGTGAATGATGGTGACGTCTGATAATGACGACCTCTCTGTACATCCACCATAACCGTATGTAATTATATGTATCTATGTTTATAACTATGTTTTAAAAATATGATTTATAATATGTTTGATGAAAATATAAGCTAGATCGAGTTTTTTGTCGGTTCCTCCCGATGACTGGGTTGTTTTCCGAACCGGTGGTAACTTTGACTTTCATAAGCGCTTTCTCAGGGCCTGGACTGAATAAAGTATTTTTGATTTGATTTGAAACCTGTAAGAATTATATCAAAGTTTTACAATTATACTCAACAACTTTTACTTCAATAAGCCCCTATATTCAATTATTCATTCACAACTCAAAATCAAAAATACTTTGTTCAATTTAAGCATAACAAGGCGCTTATGAACGTAAAAACAACCACCGGTTCAGAAAACAACCTAGACAATGAAAAGAACTGGCAAGAAACGTGATACCATATTTTTATGAACATATGAATATAT
This sequence comes from Antheraea assamensis, assembly GCA_035772565.1. Taxonomy (NCBI): domain Eukaryota; kingdom Metazoa; phylum Arthropoda; class Insecta; order Lepidoptera; family Saturniidae; genus Antheraea; species Antheraea assamensis. The sequence goes on from JAQQSE010000129.1 coordinate 234,022, forward strand.
AAAACATATAAATTCAAAGCTAATTTAATTAGTTTTTGGTGAAAACACAAAGAGGCGTGTCAATTCTAGAGGCGTTCACATATTGATCCAAAAATCGAAAGAAACCAAAAATTCTAATACTGTAATATCGTTAAATAAAAAATAAAAGACGTGGCAGTCATAAGAACTGCTGACAGAACTGAAAGCTCAAATCAATTTAATAATTATAGTGTTCTATTTTTTAATTTTTTTATTTGTATTTTTAAATCGATTATAGTCTGTATTATTTACAGTTCTTAATTTGTAAATTTAAATTATTTACCATAGTCTGGTGTTTACATATACTGGTACTCCTTGTAATAATTACATATTTTTTATACATCAATATATCAAACATATGATGGGCTGCACAAGGACAATACAAAATATCATTATTACATGTACACAAGCTGCTATACTGCACGTCCCTAGTCTAACGCAAGCGCAATACTTCACGTCGAGATCATCGATGACGTCAATCTATAAGTTTTTTCCCATACCAAAAATCGCTCAACACGGCTAAAGAAGTTTTCACTTAAAATACCCTTTATATATTTAGAGCAACACAGCATGGTGTGAGCTATATAATTCGTTAAAAGTTACACAAAGATAATGTATAGAGGCCTCATTCGCACAGGCACCCATGACTAATAGTAAAAAATATTATTGCCTGTGATTGTTATTATGATTCTACATAACTGTTATTTATGATATTCTACGAAAATTAACTTGTCATAGAACCAAAATTACCAGTTTCATATCAATGAGGGAATTCACACCTTAGCTATATATTACGTCAGGGAACTAATTGAAAGGGAATTGTTTACGTACATTCCTTTTTTGGATTTCTGTAATCTCTATGTCGAAAAACAATTGCCGCTCAGAATTTCAAAGCCCTCCCTGAAAGAAGGACCTTTTCAAAATAAAAACACAAACAAGCAGTAACATCTGACTGAATTTTGATAATATTTTTAAAATGTAATATATTCTTATTTATCAATTGGGAAATAGCAGTCGTGATAAAAATCATTTCACAGCTACACAATTATATTAAAATTACTACAATTTTCATACTTACTTATGTTTAAGAAAACTCTACATTTGCATATACTAGAGCTTGGGGTGGCGATTCTTCTCGAAGAAATCGATATGAATAGTATTCTGTGGAATAATTCATGAAGAAATCGAGGTCTAGAAGATCGATTTTTTTATTTTCTTTTGAGCTTCTATTTGTATGAAAAACGTTTACAATTTCAAAAAAAAAGCCATCGTCAAAAACGATTATGACCATTAAATGCAGATTTAATTGTTAACATCATGGCTTTTTTAAATTTCCATATATCTTAGTAAGGCTGTTACTTCCATCATCTGTCGTCTTCGTTTAGGTCATTCTTGTACCCCAGTGCATTTATCTACATTAAAGATTAGGAATCGTTCTCTCTGTGAATGCGGCCTAGAGGACGGTTTTCTTTCTTAATCGTTCGAGAAACAGATTCTCCCTGTATGATATCCTCACTGTTTATATTCCCCGTCCTACTAACCTCATGTATCTCTTAGCTTTAGTGAATAATAACTCTTTAATTTTTCATGCCTTTTCTTATTTATTAAAATTAACAAAATCAAACTTTAATCTGATTATCTATATTTCAATCGTTATATTTTCGTAGTATTATTTTATTATTAAAACTCGGTATGAATATAAATTACATTAAATAATTATTTTCTTTCCACAAATTATATTTTTAATTGCTCTCCTTCGTTTATGACGCTATCTGCGACAGACAGCGCTCACTCTGTATCTACATGACATTAGCGGAATTGTGTATTACCTACAAATGAAAGAAGAAGAAGAACTAATTAATTTTTGGATTCCATAGAGCCTTTTTTTTTAATTAAAAATAATTATTACAATGAAGCCGTCAGATATCAGCAAGTAATAATATAAACACAATTCTTATTGAATAACAATAAAATATCAGTTGTAATGTTTTATCATCGATTATATTATTTTTAAAATCTAAACTTGAATCCTCCAAAAGACACAACGTGCTCTGCCTCTTTGTGTTCACTCAACTCTAATTGGGAACGGAACTCTTCCCCGCACCAACATTCAAACATTTTCACATAATCGTTATGAATCCTCTTTATGTGTTCGACCAGAGACTGTTTTGCTTTGAAAAACTTCTTGCACGTGTCGCATTGGAATTTCACATTATTCGTTTTATTGGTCTTGGGATAGTGCCTTGACCTTTCATGTTCGTGTAGTTGTATCGGTGAACGGTACTGATAACCGCACCAACATTCAAACATTCTCCCATAATCATAATGAATTCTCTTTATGTGTGCTATTAAGCATGGTTTTGTTTTGAACAACTTCTGGCACGTGTCACATTGAAATCTATTAGCATTTGGAATCTTAGGATCGTGCCGTCGCCTCCTGTGTTGATTCAAAAGTATCGGTGAACAAAACTGTTCTCCACAGTAACATTCAAACGTTTTCCCATAATCATAATGAAATCTCTTTATATGTACAAGTAAATTGGGTTTCCTTTTGAAAAGCTTCTTGCAGGAGTCACACTGGTATGTGGCCTTATCTGTATTCTGAGTTTTGCGCTCGTGCACCTTCTTGTGCTCCTTTAAGTAAATTGGTGAACGGAACTGTTTTCCGCATAAACATTCAAATAATCTCCCATAATCATAATGAATTTTCCTTATATGTAAAGCTAAACTCGGTTTAGACTTGAAAAACTTGTGGCAGGAGTTGCACTGGAATTTACCATTATTTATATTTTTGTTGATTATTATATGGTGATGTAGTTTTCTGTGCAAACGTAAGTCCATAGGTGAATTAAACTGTTTCCCGCACCAACAATCAAACATTCTCCCATAATCATTATGCATTTTCTTTTTATGCAGTGTTAAAGTCTCTTTAGTCTTATAAACTCTCTCACAAAAGCCACATTTGTACACTATTTCCTCATCTTCTTTACCAGGATGACATAATTTTATATGTTCATTCAATCTGTATTTATGTTTGAAATCTGAATTGCAATATTTACATTTCACTGTATTTTTTGTAACATGTGTCGGGGACTTCTTGCTTTTATGTAAAAATAGGACATCACCTTCAAGATTCTGTTCCTTCTTGATTTGTTTTCCACATAACTTAAATATTGGTTTTGTTCTCTTATGAACATCATTAATATGTGCATGCATATAACCATAACTGTCAAAATGTTTGTCACAATATTGGCAATTGTATAATTCATCAAACCCTGGTGTGTTTATTTCAACTTCTATGAGTTCCCGATTGTTTTCTAATGAGTTGTAACTGTAAACGTCAAAATATAATTATTAATGATATGTCTACTATCACAATATAGTGTTCAGGGTATATAATGAGATGTACAGAATTCTCCATTGTGATACTCTCTATAGCTGGGACATGATGTAATTCTTTAATTTACTGCTCAGAAAATCAGAAACATACATACATTAATACTTTATTGCAGTACTTAATACTGTTATTTAGAAAATATTTTATTAATTTCACTGTGTCTAAAGCATTAAGCAACTAATTTTAATTATATATATCTATAATTATCCACAACAAAATTTGGATTATCAATATTTTCGGAAACAGACCTCTGTTTATCAATAGTAAATATTGTAACAAAAAATAAAACAGACTCCTAAAACAGGCACCAGAACCTCCTTGATCATAGTTAGGTACCTGTCTATTTTTGGATTGTCATAAGCTTACCATATCTCATTAGGTATACATTTCCTATTCAATTTTGAAGAGCTCCCTTATGTATCCTGAAAATCAATCTTCCAATACTAAGGAAATTTAAATTGAGACCTTGGATATATCCCTTTAAAACTAAAAGGATTTACCAAATCTCCTCCACTTTGAAGCCAATTAGCAATAAGTTATTACCAATTAGAGATGCACAATGAGTTCTTCCAGTACCTAAAAACTCAATAGGGATATTATGTAGATACTTACTTCTCTCTGAATTTTCTGCCAGACGAACTACATTGGATTTTTCGAGGAACCAATAGGGTATCATACTCTGTTTCAGCATCTCCACTCTTATCCAATATTCCTTGTCCTTCTAATCTTTCCTTTTTCATTGCAATCTTATACTTTTTATCCTCATCTTCCTGCTTTATATTTACAAACATTCCCTCCTCTATGTTTTCACTATTTAATTTTTGTTTGGCTAAAAGTTTCAATAATTCCTTATTCTACAACAAAAATAATAACAATATTCTTTAGTAACTGAAGTTGTTGTCAACTTGAATTTATGCAGACAATAAAAGCATGATTGTGTAAAAAAGAGAGACAGACAACCTAAGTATGTGCAAGACAGAAAGAGATAAGGTATTCATTGTTCTGATCAAACTGCACTGTTACCAAACAATCTTATACATGTATCACAGCCAATAAAAATTAAGATTACAGTGTATTTTCTTGTCTGTTCTGTAAATGTTCAAAATTTTCTAATTATAAAGCTTGTGATCAGAAGTGGGATACAAAAAGAGAAAAGCAAGTGCTACTCACTTCAGAAACTATTTTACTATTTGCGCTTTCCCCTGCTGGGCGACATTCCTCTTCAGAGACTTCCTTCTTTACTTGTTCCAACACATAATGCTTACTGTCAAAGTGATTCACATACTCTGTTGACTCCAGAGACTCAGATAAATACTGGAATAATCATAAAATACTTTTTTCTTAAAGTTATTAATACATCAGCCCTTATCTGTTTAATAAGCACAAACAGATAGTGTAGGGCATGAACTCAACTTAAAGTTAAAATGTGTTTTACATGAAAGTTGAGATGGTGTTCAATTACTATAGACTCCCAATTTTCATTTAATTGATTTTTATTTTAATAAGGGCATGGCAGCAAACACAAGTAAAGTGCATAAGAATTTATTCCACTATAAAGTTTAGTACATAGCATCAAATGAAATAGATAAACTTTACTAATGCTAATGACCACTGAGTAGGATTATGGTAGCTGTTTTTGAGCATGATTACAGGTCATTTTAAAATGAGTATATCTTAAACCTATTGTTCTCTTAAAAATATGTAAAGCTTCTTATCAGTCATGAGTCATATACAGGGACTACTATCCCACATCTTAGGACCAATGATGAACCATCATCTCACCAGAATAGTTTTATAGATATTTTTTTTTATTTATCCATTAGCATATATTCATGCAAATAGTTATGAATAGAGGCAATTGTTATATTTCAACACCTAATAATATAATTAATAGATTATGCATACACAGTTAGTATAAGGAGATATTTTAATGGTAAGAATATTTAAACAAAACCTTTTTGCTGTAACTTATTATTAAAATAACTAGATGACCCGATTAGCTTCCTATCACTTACATATATTTGTGTAAAATGTGGTCAAAACCTAATGCAATATTTTTATTTACATTTTAAATACAACACAGTTATGTACTTAATCAATTGAAAGCTTTCTCATGTACTATTTTTATTTCGGAAACAGAACTGTTTTGTATTCCAACAAAACTGACCAAAGAAATCGGACCTCATACTACAGCTATAAAAAAGGCACATTTCTGATTGCACCTATAAATATTTGATAAACATATGACAATTTTAAATTTCTAAAATCACAAAAGACATCATGCATTTCATAGCTAGAAAAATTCTTTATCTGAAAATTAAATTGTCTTTTTTAGTATTTTCCTTTACTTATTATTTATGTTATCATTGTTGAAACCTTCCCTGAACTTCCACAAATATTTAATATCAAAATTAGCCAAATCGGGCCCAGCCATTCTCGAGTTTTAGCGAGACAAATGAACAGCAATTCATAATTATATATATAGATTACTGGAACATATAATACCTAATGCATATAGAACCCCAGGCACAACAAGTATTATAGTGTTTATTGTTAATGTTTTCAAAGTAACCAGTCCATTTCATTAACATACAATTTATAAAACATGGTCTCAAATACAATCCTTAGAAGATAACAAAGATAGCATTAATACACAAAGACTTATCTGTAAAAAACCGCTATAAGTTGGTATACACATTTATCCCAGATTGATAAACTCAATGACTATTTGACTGATCACCTTAACTCATGAACTGTCCAAAACCATAAAGGTTTAAGTTTCATACAAACAAATGTAAACCACATCAATCACAGGTCAACAGGCTGTTAGCAGCATATGAATATTATAGCAGAATATTAAAAATATTCCTGATTTATAACAAAACTATGAAAAACAAACAAAATTATGTATTGTGACACTATAATTTTTATGTAAAATGTATTTTTAAATATTTTCTTTTCCATTTATACAAACTTTTTTAAACTAAACCATGAAATTTACAAAGCACGATGTTATGAAATAAAAAAAAAAACATATCCTGCCATTTTAAGATCTAGGTAGTAAAAGATCAGCCTAATAAAAAGTCAGGGTTAAAATTTACACACCTAAGGTATTTTTGTGAATAGTTTTATGTTTTACTACAATCTGCTGCACTAACTGATACTGCAGCTCCTTAATTTCTATAATTTTCAACTGATGAATGTAAAACTTGGAATACAAAGATATTTAAACAGCATTCAACAATATTTAAACAGCATTATTTTTAGTATAACATATTATTAAAACAAATAATGACTACAACAAACAATACACATATAATATTTTGTTACAATAGTACATATAATATTTTGTTTATTGTTAATGTTTTCAAATTTCATTCTTAAATCAATAGTCTTATATATGTATGAAATACTTAAAATTATATGTAAATAATATATACAGTACCATATAATCATTGATCGATGATTCTTCCTCATCAATGCATTCAACTGTTTCCTTTTTTATTCTCGATGTAGATATCTTTAGATCCCACTGTGTGTCTACAGCTATTGTATGCAATTTATCACAACTAGATACACCCTTGCAGTCCATGATTATATTTGTTTCGAACTACTCTTTAATTTATATTGAATATGTTTAGGACAACATTTATTTAGAATAGAGCTGAAATTAAATAGAAATCAGGATTTTTAAAATTGTTACTCATCTCTCCACCCAATTTGTTTATATATTACTGTTGTGTATGAGAATTATCATATTGAGATTATGATAATAAAGGAAAAGCGAAATTAAAAATAGATACTACACAAGGTTTTGTTGTACATTCATATTTCTAAGATTACCTGGACGAATAATAGTCTGTGACCTAAAATCTTATTTTATTATGATAAGTATACATCATACAAGAGAAAATATTGGCGTTTCTTTACATCATTCATAGTCGAACATAAAACATTAAACTTTTATCTGTTTCTGCAAAACAACTGATAGATGAAGAAAATAATTGACATCCGTTTGACATTTCAATAGAAAAAGTCTTATTCTTCTTCCTTAAATTTATGGCGCCGTGTATAGGTAATACACAATTCCGCCAATGTCATGTAGATACAGAGTGAGCATTGTCTGAGGTAGATAGTGTCATAAACGAAGTAGAATAATAAAAAAATGTAATTCGTGAAAAGAAAATAATTTCTTTATTTTAATAATTCTTTCTTTATTTCTATTAATTTCTTAATAATTGTATTCAGTCCGAGTTATTGTATCTTTCGCAAAAAAAAAAATACAGCCAAAATTAGATATATAACGATTAAGACATAGATAATCAGATTTAAAGTTTGATTTTGTTAATTTTAATATATAAGGAAAAGGCATGTAAATTAAAGGGTTGTTATTCACTAAAGCTAAGAGACACATAAGGTTAGTAGGACGGGGAATATTAGCAGGGAGGATATCATAAAGGGAGAATCTGCTTCTCGAACAATATATGTTCAGGAGAACCTGTCCTCTAGACCGTGTTCACAGAGAGAATGGGTATTCTTACATTATAAGATTGGCACGTAGGCACTGCTTATGTTTTATTTCTTTTTAGCCTTAGCAACCCAGTCGTTTTAAGTGATTATTACTTTTCTGCTTTATCATATGTGATTTTTGTTCTTAAAAGAACATATTCTAGACTTTTAATAGGTAATTGCTAATCATGTGTCTTAATTCCTATAGATCTAATTAGAAATTTTGTGATAATTAAGAAAATTAACTAATGATTTTTACAAGTTCTTTTCTGAATAGATAGAATAGATGAAAGATTTTATGTAATAATAGTCTAATAGCGTAGAGTAGTGAACAGTTGAAAAGACTATCTTCAAGGCCACACTAGCAAAAAGACGTTTCTCTCAGTCTTGAGCCGTAGCCAAAAGAATAGTTATTAATTTCGTAATTAATCTAAATTTAAAAATACATATTCTGATAAAAAAAATATATATTTTTTTAAGGTAACTTTTTTATTATTTATAGCTATTTGTATTACATATTTCTATCAAGTTGTCATACGAAAAAGCAAGTCTAAATCATAATTATATGCATTATTAACAGAAGCCTCTTAAAGAGAGGCTAACTGCGCCATTTTTATTATCCAGTTTAAATTTAGTTTTGAGCAATGATAAAGTTTACATCTTATTATAACAATTAGCTGCACATGAAATCAAACACGCTCGTGTAAGTGACACACTGAATTCTGTACACTCGGTTATGGTCGTCACCAACGCGTTTACTGTCTGACAAGTAGTGCATTGTTTCTTAACCTGAAACAGGTGACTTTTAATATGATCTGATAAAAATATTGCTAGCAGAAATATTTGGTATCGTTTAGTGGGACTTAAGCTATCAATAGTGAAGTCTTATTGAAAAAGATTGTCATTTGAATCTTAATTGAAAATATTTTTTTGTCGATTCAGAAATCTTGTTTCTTATGTGGTACAACGTATACTTACAGAAATCTATAGTACGCAAGTATTAGTTCTGACTTATAATGACTTACAGGAGCTAATTTGAAAAATTGAGTGATACTTTTATTTATATAGTCTGTGCTATAATGATATCTATGAATGTGTAAAAATCTTTGTTTATAATTTTTTTATACCATAATATTTACTTTACTTCGTTCTCTTCTCTTATCTAATCACAATAGTATAATTACTCATAAACAACAGTAATATGTAAACAAATTGAGTGAAAATAAGAGTAATAATTTAAAAAACTTGGATTTCTAATAAATTTACCTCTATTATTAATAATATAACTGTTTCAAGAGAAAATCGAAATACGAGTATAATTATGGATAGAAAGGAAAATCTCATATACCGTTATGCATTACATGCAACAGCTGTAAAAACACAGTGGGATCTAGAATATCTACACCAACATTAAAAAAGGAAATAGCTGAATGTATCGATGAGAAAGAATCTTCTATTAGTGATTATATGGTATTATAAATATTGTTTACATATACATTTCAGTGTTTCATACACGCCTTGGAATACTGATTTGATCATAGTTACTTTGAAACATTAAAATAATCACAGTATTATTTATACCATATGTACTGAACCATACGTGTTCAAAAGGCTGTTATAGAGTGGATCAATATGTGAAAAATGGTGGTGTCTGGAATTTTAAAGAAGAATTGACTCTTCTCAGTGCATCTACTAAAAACAATTGTAATGTGTAATGTATTTGAAATATATATGTATATATATATGTTAAAAAGACATATACAATCATGTTTCATGCCGGTTCTTCTTGATGACAGAGTTGTTTTCCGAACCGGTGGTACTTTTGACATTCATAAGTGCCTTCTTAGAGACTAAATTGAATAAAATATTTTTGATTTTAAATTATTTGTTGTTGTCATTATTTATTTTAATAACAAATTGTAATGCAAGAGGCATTTTTTAAATTTTCTTCAAATGCAAATTTATTGACATACAAATTTTTGCAGCAATCCGTTGAACAGACATTTATTAAATTGGTAACACTATTGTTTTTGAGGATGAAGGGAAAGGATTGGGATGAAGCCTTGAGCTTTGAAATTGCTGTAGTCATAGTTGTAGGCCAATGCGATGACTATACCCATATCTTCTTCAGAAAAATGTCTTTAGATAGGCTTACAAGCTGATGTTGTTCTTATTACTATATTTTTTTGTAATATGATAACGCTGTTAATAATTACTGGCATAAATGTCTGCATAGGGCTTAGTAGTTAAAAAAAATGAATAAAAGATGGTATTTGTTTTAATAAACAACAGTTTGTTGATAAGATATGAATAAATATAAGAAAAATATATTTCATGAATATTCCAGCATCCATCTGATCCTCTGGAGTCAATAGAATATATAAACCACTATGACAATGTGTTGGAACAGGTAAAAAAGGAAATCCTTGAGGAAGAATATCCTCAAGTTGGGACTAGTGTCAATAGTGAAATAGTTATTGAAGTGAGTAATAATTCCCTTTTCTGTTTACATGCCACTTTTGATCACAAACTTTCCTTTTATATTCCAATATTTTGAGCCTTTATTAACATTTTAGGCGAATCTAAGTGACTCAATTAAAGATTTAAAATCATTTTTCAGTAAGTTCACTCTGTTAAAAGTTATTCTATGTCAAAGTGAAATCAAGCCTCAATTTAACGGTTTTACCAAAAAAAACTCCATTTATTATGTATGCAAGCACATGCAAACACTGTTCAGTAATAGTATTGCTATTTTTTTTTTAGAAAAAGGAGAGGTTAGAAGAGGGAGACACATCAGATAATAGTGGAAACACCAGCACAGAATACGATTCCCTGCTTGTTCCTCGAGAAAATCAATGCAATTTGTCTGGAAGGATATACAAGAGGTGAATTACTACAGAAAAGCCCTGATGAGTTTTTAAACTGTATGAGGTCTCACTGTATATCCCTAAATGTTCAATTACTTGTTCTTATGGATAAACTGAGAACTAGTTTCAAAAATTTAGATAATCTAAATCTTGTTTAGGGTGCCATAATTATAATACATGAGATTATCAAAGATAAGTAAGCTATATTTCTGATGTTCTTCTTCTTTTAAAATGCCAATGTTCTTGGCCTAATGAGATGAATAAAATATTTATAACAGACTTCAAAAAGGAGAAGACTTTCAAGTCCTTTGAATTTTTTTAATAATTTTAATCCCATAATTTTGTGATGTATAAATTGATTTGGAAAGGGGATATAATCAAAGGTGTTGTATTTTAATCTCATTAGCATTAGACATTGAACTATTAACATATATCAGGACTCCACAAAATTAAATAGGAAATGTACAGGCATTGAGAAATTGCTAGGTTTATGACAACCTAAGACTAGGTAGCATACTTGACTATGGTCAAAAACATTGTGGTGCATTTTCTTAGAGTAGATTTTTTTGAAGTCCGTTTTATTCTATGTTAAAATTTTCTTGTTAAATAATGGTATTAGAGTCTAATCAAAAAAATTAGGTACTAAAGCATGTTATTCATTTGCTGGGCAGAAAATTGAAGGTCCGTGTCGAGACCCAGCTATAGCAAGAATCACAACCAAGACTTCTGTACATACTATTATACATTCTGATTGCTTATACCCTGAGAGTGGGTACCTTATTAATTGCTTTATTTTGATAATTACAGTTGCAACACCTTAGAGAACATAAATGAACTTATAAAAGTTGAAGTAAACACACCAGGGGGTAATGAAATTAATGAATTATACCATTGCCAATATTGTGAGAAACATTTTGATAGTTATGATAATATTCTTTCACATATAAGTAATGTTCATAAGAAAATAAAATACATAGGTGAATTACTATCTGGCAAAGAATTCAAGAAAGAACAAAATATTGAACCTCACCTCGTTGTTTACCTAAAAACAAGAAGTCTCCAAACAGAGTGAAGCAAAATAGTGTGAAATGTAAATATTGCAATGCAGAGTTTAAATACAAATACAGATTGAATGAACACATGAAGTTATATCATCCTGGTGAAGAGGATAAGGATGTGATGTATAAATGTGACTCTTGTGAAAGGGTTTATAAGGCTAAACAGGCTTTAGTTCTGCATAAAAAGAGAGTGCATTATAATTATGGGAGAATGTTTGATTGTTGGTGCGGGAAAGAGTTCCGTTCCCCGAATCACTTGAGCGTACACAAAAGGTTGCAGCACGATCGTGATATCCCAAATAAAAAATCAGAATACAAATGCAAACAATGCGAGGCGGTTTTTGAAGACAAACAGAATTTAACACATCATATGAAGAGAATTCATTATGATTATGGGAGGACGTTTAAATGTTGGTGCGGGAAACAGTTCCGTTCACCGATGCACCTACACGAGCACGAAAAGCTGCAGCACAAGCACAAGATTAATGATGCGAACGTCCAATGCGACTTATGTAAGAAGTTCTTCAAAACGAAACAGTCTCTAATCATACATATAAAAAGAATTCATTATGATTATGGGAAAGTCTTTAAATGTTGGTGCGGAAAACAATTCCGTTCACCGATACAGCTTAGTGAACACAAGAAGGTAGAGCACGTCGTGTTTTTTGGTGGATTCAAATTTAATTTATAAAAACAAGATAATAGATTATAAAATACAACATTTTTTTTATTGAAGTGAAACTTGTTATGGAAGGTTTTTGAAATTCTAATCGGCAAGTGGTGGGGTAAATGTTGAGTCGGGTAGTGTTTAAAAACCGGTTCTCTTTCGATCGCCGAAGTTAAATAACGTCGTGCGCGGTCACTGCTTGGATGGGCCCGCCTGGAAATAACGCGTGACATCGGCTTTCTGTTGTAATTTTTTATAGTTTTCACTTCTTATGTATGGTGATAAGTATACACACAAAAAAAAAAAATATATATATATATATATTTAGGTAACAAACAGCAATACATAAACATGTTTTTATTATAATATAATATTAACTAAAAGGCTTGAAGTACCATTATTAAAAAGCATAACATCTTTAAGCTATTTTTAAGAAATCGTAGCATTAATTTGATCAGTAAATATTTATATATTATGTGAATTAATTGCAAATTATCTTCTTTTTTAAATCTCTGTGACTTTTTTTTTTCGCATACACAAAAAAGCTTAAAGAACTGAAATAAAAACATATGACGTATACTTTATATCTCTGTCTTTATGCAGCACATGAGCTACTTTATTTTTATAAGATAATAAATTATTAGGAAATATCTCGACAAAGTATCCTCTGTAACGTAATATAACGACACTATATCTATATATATATATAGATGTAGGCAGTCATAAGGACTGCCAACAAAAGAGAAAACTCAAAACAAAGGAATGACTGTGTTCGTGTTTGAATTCCTAAATCAATTATATTGTTAATTATTTTAATAATTTGTAAATTATTAACATTAGTCTGACTTTCACATCAATTGGTATTCTGAGCACATTTTTATACAGTTTTTTAATTAACCAAACATATGATGCGCTGCACACGCTCAACAAACAAAAAATAAAATATCAATATTACATGTACACAGAACGCTGTACTACGCATTGTTAGTCTAGAGCAGGGCTGTCCAAACTACATGGGACCCAGGGCCAACAAAAATGACTCAATACATTGGGGGGCCGCAAAATATTTATAAAAATAAAATACAAGTATAATAAGTATCATTATTTTATTATCTACTTTTTCATTAATTTGTCTTTTAAAGCCCAATAAATGAACAACGCGCGGTGTCGGGTGTACCTATTATCCGTTCGGGGAATTCCCCGAGTCTTTGAGTGAATAGTGTTGTGTGCGGCATAATCGAATACATATCCAAAACATTTGAATTTCGTCGCAAGAAAAATAATCTACTCATTTAAAGTATTTAAACAAAGACGATAAAAAAGATTCTGCGGGCCGCAATAATTCATGCCGCGGGCCGTGGTTTGGACAGCCCTGGTCTAGAGCAAACGCAATACAGGGATATCGAGGTATTCGGTGACGCAAACCCATATTTCCCTTATACCAAAAATCGCTGTACGGGGCTAAAGTTTCCACTTAAAAAAACAATATTTGGTAGCTTTGTACGACACTTCGGAATTTTTTTTTTTCGAACTAACCACACTGTTTACCTGGCAAGGCCTCTACAGTTTCACCGAACTACAGACATCGAGATAAATTAGTTTAGTAGTAGTTAATGATTTAGTGATATAGTTACGTCCATTCTGCTTGAAGTGACCATATCAGTATATATCAGATATACATCATCAGTATTCTCCTATACACAATGAACTATTGGTATGATATTTTTTGAAGCACTCCTCCAAACAATCACACAAGTTGTTTATTTTCCAATTCCTATTCCCTTAGAAATAATATACAGTTTTCAGAGCCAAGACAATTTATTAAAAAAAAACACAAATTATCCTTACATAGCGATTTTACAATCCATAATACAACGCCATCTATCGAGTTCTAGCGATATTCACTATAGAGGGTTTAGACGCATAAATAGTTTTTTTGTATCGTCTTCCTGGAACCTTCCAAGGATTATTTACTACTAATGTATATAGAGTTTATCGCAATTCAGGTGTAACGTCTTCAACAGTCGTACATATTGGAAAATCGGGGACGGTATTCCTCACCAGCCTTCTCATCCTCATCTCCTTCATTAAAAACTAACCTACAAAATTAAAATGTTAGTATAGTTTATTTTTCATATGAATACATATCATAATTACTTTTTAATACTTTTATATTTTGGCGTTTAACTACAATTTCACCTGATGTTAAATGCTGATTGGCTCATAAGTGCAACTGTAGGATCACACTTATCGGTAGAATACATTAGCCAGCCTGACATAGGAAAAAGTTCAATCGCCATGCTATAGTTTTATGAAGACATTTTTTTTTCCGAAAATTCACCACATTCGTTAGAATTCGAAGCTAAGGCGATTAACGCGGTGTCCGAACATACTAACGATTGAACTATAACAAAAACTACTATGTGAACATGTATGTATTGAAGAGAAGTAAATCAATCAAAAAAAAAAAATCTAATTTTCACCTGTAACAAGATCCAAGTGTAGATGTAGGCAAATGTGTGAAGGCGGTGTGGTACACTAATGACTTGCAGATCTATAATATAATAGTTATATATGAAGTAGTATTTTCCAACTAGTGTAATAGTTCGGGTGAGTGCCCTAAGCGCTCCCCTTAGTAGTCCGGTGGAACTGTGAAGGCCTAATAAGCCGGCAGTGTAGGTCAGTTCGAAAAAAAAAAAAAAAAACTAGTGTAATATTCTCATAAACGGTGTTGGTAACGCCATTTATTATACAATTGCAACATCCCAACTCCCACCACTTTCCAGTCGTGCATTAATGGCCGCCCCTTCTTGCTCCGTCTCTCGCGCCGACGTGACAAACAATCGCTTACTTGTTTTTTCGCATTCCCGCGCTCTTGCTTCTATTACACACCAGGAAAATAAAAAGAGAAAGACCCTAAAACCTAAAGTTTAATTTTGTTAGTTTTAATCAATTTTGATAAGCATTCTACAATTAGGTGGTTATTCGCAACACGAGTTAAGAGACACGTAATGTTAATAAGATGAGGAATAGAAGGAGGTAGAACATCATATAGAGAGAAACGGTTTCTAGAACAATTAAAAAATATGTGATCAAGTGATCCATCCTCTAAGTAACACTCACAAATAGAGTGATCCCTAATCCTTCGTTTAGCCAAATCTACTGGTGTGCAGTCGTGACCAAGGCGGAGACGACAAATGATGGAGGTAACATTTTTGCTAACATTTCTAAATTTAAAAAACCATGGCTTTTGTGGGATATAAATTTGTAAAGAGCCATAATGCTTGCCCTTTATTTTTCGGGACATATTCCAACTATTTTGCCATGCATTGAACAATTCCGGTTTACACAATAAGCATAAGTCCCTCGCGTAAATCCTGTAGTGGCCTAAGGACCCAAACTGAATAGCATATTTTGCGCATGAGTTTACAGTCTCATTGCTCGAGATACTACAATGCCCCGGGATCCAGGCAAGGAACCGTACTAAAACCTAAATCGCGACATTCGTACAATGCTTTCCTAATTGTAAGTATTACTGAGTATTTATCTTTAGACAGAAAAGGGTTACACAAAATAGCTTCAAGACAGCTTTTGCTATCAGTAAAAATGACGGACCTGGTTAATTTGTGCGCATTTATAAACCAAACAGTTTCAAGGATGACTATAGCTTCCCCAGTAAACACTGTAGTACCAGGAGGACATCTATAACTTAATATAATTCTGTGCTTCAGTACCCAAGCCGCAGCACCAACATGTCCTGAGCTGACTAGCTTAGAGGCATCAGTAAAAATTGTAACCCAACCCTCCCAATCGTTAGCTAGTTTTCCTTGAAATTTACTGTTAGCTTTCACAGTGTCCTTATGAATATCATATTCCAACATAATGGTTGGTTGAAACATTAGTGCAAAATAATTAGTATTATATAAGGCAGGGCTGTTCAAACTACGGCCCGCGGCATGAATTATTGCGGCCCGCAGAATCATTTTTATCTTCTTTGTTTAAATACATTACATGAGTAAATTATTTTTCTTGCGACGAAATTCAAATGTTTTGGATATGTATTCGATTATGCCGCACACAACACTATTCACTCGAGAACTCGGGGAATTCCCCGAACGTATAATAGGTACACCCGACACCGCGCGTTGTTCATTTATTGGGCTTTGTCACTTGTCATTCTACGCGACGAAAGTTTTGATTACGCACGGTTACTCTCAAGTTACTTGTATTTTATTTTTATAAATATTTTGCGGCCCCCCAATGTATTGAGTCATTTTTGTTGGCCCTGGGTCCCATGTAGCTTGGACAGCCCTGATATAAGGGATTGATGTCGGATTTAAAAATTGGAAATGGTAACTTGTTAATTTTAGTAAATGATTGGAGTATGCAAGTGATTGGAGTATACAAGGAAGATCTTGCAGGGTTTGATGGCCAAGGGATTCAAATTCTTGCAAAAGGATCTGCAGTTTTGGGATTAAGGAGTGACTTTTGTTTTGGAACAACTTGTAAAGGAACCTATCTGATAGGTATTTTTTGAATTTAGATCTTAATATTTTTAAGTGTTTTTGACCATTCTAGTACGCTTTCATAGAAAATCATATGAGCTTCCCATGAACAAAATTTTATGTACAAACATCATGTTCGTGATCAGCGGCCCTTATATAAGGTGTTTAAGTTTTACCAGTTACACTCAACAACTTTAAATTCATTAAACTTTCTTGTTCAATGTTTCATTCATCACTGGTCTTGAAAAAACAGGATGTATATCAGGACATAAATTGTAATATATATTATCAAAAAAAATACAGCCCTTGATACACATATCATACCACAATTTAATTTTCTGAAATGTGATTTATTTTAAATAAATGAAAAAAATATTCTCATAGCAGGTATGTAACACTTCCCATTTTACAGATTTTTATTTGTTCTACAGTTTTTATATTCCAGAACTGCATAATATACCATTAGAATACGATTTATATGGATTACATAAAGTGAGTACATATAACCATTCTGTCATGATGTTGAACCACGATTAAATACCAATAAAATGTGCATTTGGTTAACTACTTAAATGTAAGAGTGAGGCGTCATGCTTACTTACACTTACACTTCCACTTTTCTCTTTCTTCCGTTCAAAATAGATTGAAGATTCGGCTCAGTTTTCCATTAGCGTCCGTCGAGTTGGGAGTTGATATTTTTTTTATAGATAGAGTACAATTTATAGATAGAGTAGTATAAGAACACAAACAAAGTTTCACAATGCGGAGACGCGTAGTTTTTGAGAAAAAATTTATTGAAAATCAATTATTTTTGCAATATTTACGTAATTTTTACCACAGATTATAGCGAAATATCGCCATTGAACGCTTCGTTTTACTTACAGTTATATTGTCATAAGTTACGTGAAATTTTATTTTTTATAAATTTTCATAAATATTTATTTTTTATACTTGTTTCAATAGTTTTCATACACACATATATTTTACAGTTTATGTATATTAAATTACAGCATTATTTTCATTACGAA
Organism: Antheraea assamensis; assembly: GCA_035772565.1. NCBI lineage: Eukaryota > Metazoa > Arthropoda > Insecta > Lepidoptera > Saturniidae > Antheraea > Antheraea assamensis. The sequence continues at coordinate 252,071 of JAQQSE010000129.1, forward strand.
CTATTAAAATTAAAATGTGTAGAGTTTATGACTCGTAAAGACGTTCAACCGGCTTGTGAAACGAAACGTAAAATTGACGCCATTTTTGTTATTGAGATAACAAATAAAATAGGTTAGGTTCCACCTATGTCAAAAAACCTGTTTAATTGACCCCGACTCCACCTTGGCTGAGTTTGTCCTACCCCTAGAGTATTTTTAAAGAGCCGGAGGCGCTTAGGGAGAGCTGCCTCCACCCGCTGTAATAAATCGTAGGCATTGGACGAGCCGGAGCGGCCGAAGCTGGTCGCCGAAGGCGACCAACAAGCCGAGGCTGCTGAGGCGAGGTTGGATGCCTGGGATATGTTACGCAAGGGCGTCGAGGCTGCTCTTCCCGCAGCGCAGGAGACGTTGCAGAGTCAAAATAGATACAGAAATTCGGAAATTATCCTCGAAATTAAAAGTTTAAAAACTCGAAATCTTATAAATATAAATAATAATTTTATCTTCTACAACAATAAAATTTATAGCAGTAATAATCTCTAATCTAAATGAATGACAATATAACATTACGATGATAATTGTATGAAAACATCGATAATTTTATCGACAGTAGCCCAGCAAACCTTCCACTCTAATTACAAATAATCATAACAAGTAATGTACACAAATGTTTTTATATTATAAATATTTACACTAGCATGATACAAAACCATTTATACAACTAATATTTCATTTGAAATCATAGGATCTCAACATTTTGAACAGAAATAACTATTGTATTTTTATTATTAACTTTTATTCCCGAAAACATGAAAACAATTAAAGCAGTGATAAATACGTAGACACATATGCATGTATATTATAAGATAGGTACGTTCGAAAGAATAGACTTACTATTTCCTTTCACAAAATAAAACGCACAAAAAACGAAACCCCAGCAACAAACACCACAATAAAACGTGTAATGGCCACAGAATAGTATTACTCCTAGCGGAGGTAATGGCACCTTTACGTCAAATGTCATAGACAATATAAACCATGAAGTTGCTTACCGGAAATTTACTTTAATTATTTATTATTATGTAACAAACAACTACTTAATTGTTATTCGATAAAAATTGTATTTATATGATTACATAAATATATTAAAGTGTTTTAGGATAGTACTGTATGCATTTTTGTTTAGTTGAACAAAAAAAATTCTCAAGTATACACAGTATCATAGTATGTTTTTGTAAACTCAATAGGTTTTACGATGTACTTAAACATCCCGATGGCAAAAATTGTACATTCAATTTTAACTGTTCATATCATGTAATGTTTACTTTAAAATTTCCAATACATTGCCATCCATATTGACAGCATACTTATAAAAAAAAATTTCGAACAGTCTAACGCTATTAGCCTGACGCAGACGGGCCTTCACAACTTCACCTGACTACGTTATTATTCGTGATAAATTTTGACATGTGAACGATAGTGTTATCTGGAATTAACAACCCTCTCTGTACATCTGCTAAAAACGATTGTGACTATAATGTATTCCCACGGAGTAGCTTGTTTTTCTTCTGTTTGTACACCTATAAAAATATGTACGTTAAAAAGATAAACCCGATTGAGTTTTTTGCCGGTCCTTCTCGATGAATGGGTTGTTTTCTAAACTGGTTGTACTTTTGACGTTCATAGGCACCTTCTCAGGACCGAAATTGAACAAAGTATTATGATTTTGAGCCGTGAATGAATAATTGAATATGTGAGTTTATTGAAATAAACGTTGTTTAGTGTAACTGTAAAACTTTGATATAAGTAATACAAATTCCAAGATCCAAGATCTTCAATATACATATATTATAATCAATTTGTAGTTTTATACACATTTACTTTTTCTTATTTATTTCAAATAGCAAATGTGCGCACAAAGTTTCGTCAATGTCATGTGGATAAAACCATAAACGATGGAGATTGTATCAATTTCTTTTTGAAATTCATTCAAACATAGAATAATTATTTCCAAATATCTATGATAAAGGCGGCTGATGACGAGTATTGTATCGTTAAAAATGTTTTGTCTATCTGTTTATTTTATTTTAACTTAAAAAATGGTTAATCGAATATTTTATACATAGAATGTTTATATATTCTCAACCGATAGTTTACCAACATTCTCAAAGATACTTGGGTGATTGACCTACTGAACAACACCGGATGACGTTGGGTTTTTGTTGTATTTTTTCAATTAAAATGTTTCTCTGTAATACAAAAGTTTCACTTCTGTCGTGTATCTTCATGACACCCGGTTTTTTATTGAAATTTAAGCATTTCATACAACTGTGAAGTTGAAAAACGTAAGTTGTGCAAATATAACTAATTTTAAAATACATTAAGTGCATCGAATACCCTTTTTAATTTAACTTATATAAATATTCAAACTCCAAACAAATAAAATTGTTATTTTTAAAGATTTTACGAATCTATCTGAAAATATTTCAAAATTTATTAAAAAATAATTACGAAGTGAGTGCACGTTATTTTTTAATTATTATCATTTAAGCTATAGTCTTATATAATAGAGTATCTTGTATTTAAAAATTAAATTTAAAGCCTCCCTACAATTGACCATGCCGTGCCTTCTTATGTATTTTCAGGTGTATCGGCGACCGGAACTGTTTTCCGCACCAACATTCAAACGTCTTCCCATAATCATAATGAATCCTCATTATATGTACGACGAGACATTGTTTCTTCTTGAACAACTTCTGGCACGAGTCGCATTGGTATAGCTCATTATTTGCGTTATTCATCTTGCGATAGTGTCGCAACCTTTTATGCTCCTGTAGGTGTAAAGGTGTGCGGCATTGTTTCCCGCACCAACATTCAAACGTTCTCCCATAATCATAATGCATTCTTTTTACGTGCGCCATTAAACATACTTTCGTATTAAACAACTTTTGGCACGTAGTACATTGCAATGTATCCGTATTTGTAATCTTGTTATTGTGCCGCCGCCTCTTATGCTGATTTAAGAGCATCGGTGAATAGAATTGTTCCCCGCAGAAACATTCAAACAATCTCCCATAATCATAATGATATTTCTTTATATGCACGACCAAATATGGTTTCTTTTTAAAAAACTTCTTACACAAGTCACATTGGAATCTACCCTTGTCCGTATCCTCAGCTTTTCGCTCGTGTAACTTCTTGTGTTGGTTTAAATATAATGGTGAACGGAACTGTTTCCCGCAAAAACATTCAAATAATCTCCCATAATCATAATGAACTCTCCTTTCATGGAGAGCTAAACTTGATTTAGATTTAAAAGACTTGTGACACGTGTCACATCGCACTCTATCGGGTTTGGGATCGTGCTGTCGTCTTCTGTGCTGATTTAAAAGTATAGGTGAACAGAACTGTTCCCCGCAGAAACATTCAAACGACCTCCCATAATCATAATGAAATCTCTTTATATGGTTGACCAAATGTGCTTTCCTTTTAAAAATCTTCCCACATGAGTCACACTGGAATTGTTCTTGATTTCCATAGTGCCGCAAGCTTTCATGCGCTGATAGCTTTATCGATGAATAAAACTGTCTCCCGCACCAACACTTAAACGTTTCACCATTCTTATAATGAACTCCTTTCATGTGATCTTTTAAACCTTGTTTTATTTTAAAAACTGCCTCGCATCGTTTGCATTTGTATTCTGATTTTACATTTGTAAATTTGGATTCGTGCTGCATCTTCATATGTTTACGCAGGTGTAATGGAGAACGGAACTCCTTCCCGCACCAACAATCGAACGTCTTCCCATAATCATAATGCATTCTCTTTATATGCATCGTTAAAGTTTGTTTGCTTTTATAAATGCGTTCGCAAAATTCACATTTATGCACTATTCTCTTAATTTCGAAACCAGGACGACATAACTTTATATGTTCATTCAAACTGTACTCCTGTTTGAAATCAGCATTATATTCCACACTGTTTGGAGTTACTCCCTCTGGAGACTTCTTTTTTTTATGTAAAACTAGGATGTGACGTTCAAGATTCTTTTCACTCTTGAATTGCTTTCCACATAATTCACATTTGGGGTTTGCTGTCTTATGAACATCACTGATGTGAGTAAGCAAATTATCATAACTATCAAAATGTTTGTCGCAATATTGGCAATGGTATAACTCGTTAATTTCATTAACCCCTGGACTGTTTATTTCAACTTTTATGTGTTCACAATTGTGCCCAAATGAGTTGAAACTGTAAATGTCAAATTTTAATAATTAATGTCGTTTCTGTTCCTCTGGAATAGCGCTCAGGGTCTATAATAACATACACAGAAACCTGTATCACCTATAACTGATACAGGACATGGCGCTGGAATTTACTAAACACCAAATTCGTAATATACATTTTGGAACCTAATACCATTATTTAAATATCACTGTGATGTGTAGTGTACATAGAATGACTAATTTGTGATGATTTCTAGTATAATAAATATACTATTCAAAACTAAATTCAGATTATCTACATTTTTTGGAGCTACTTCTCCGTTTATCAATAAGATTAAGAAACTGGACGTTTGGGGACACACAGTGATATCTCCCACCATCTAAAAATCCTTTCTATAGGTACTCACTTCTTTCTGAATGTTGTATCAGATGAATTGCATTGAATTTCTTGAGGGGTTAACAGCATATCATACTGTGTATTGGTGTCTACACTATTATCTAATATTTCTTGCTCTTCTGATGTTTCCATTTTTATTGTAATCTCATAGTTTTTATCCACAACTTCAGTTTTCATATTGAATAAGATTCCCTCACTGGTGTTTCCAGTTTCTACTTTTTGTTTGTCTATGACTTTTAGTAATTCCTTATCCTAGAAACAAAATAGTAACTGTAGCCGAAATGTATTGTTAGTTGAATATATGCAGACCAATGATAGACAATAATAGCATAATTGCGTGAAAGACATGAGATGGGACAGTCTTTTTTAAAGAGAAATTTTTGTTACATCACTTCAAATTTTCACGTCCATCTATCGCATGTCTCATTATAGCCGGCCGCGGAGAAGGGATAAAGTGAAAGGCGCTCAACAGAGCAGCCAAAGCTAATATGGCGGCGCCCATGACTCAATTCAAAATAATTCAATGATTTCAATACGTATTGTACACAGTTTTAAAATGCGTCTATCATCTGAATGATTGTATTTATTATGTATGCCGTACTATAATACGCAGATTGCAATTAAAATATATACTTAGATATCTTGTCTCCTATTGTTTCCCCATTATCATTCCCATTTTCCAATTATTAAGTTAAAAACGCGATTTTAATACCCTAAATCGAATAATTTTCTAAAAATTCTCAATTAAATGCCTACAATCTGAAAAAAAGTTTCACTTCCATCGTGGTTTCATAAAACCACACAATTATTTTTGATTTAGAGAAATCTTACATTATATACCCAACTCAATACTAGACAAAGGAGATGAGGTATATCAGATTCTTAGTGACCAAAACCACTCGCGTGTTCTGCTAAGACCGGCTACTACTTGTGTAATATTTCCGTTCGACACCTCTAGGAGGGGTCTTATGATCTAGGAGGTCGAAAAATTGTTCCCCTTCTGACGAACGTATGGGAGACGTATCGAAACGTAGAGCACTGTGAACCGATTATTAAAGCGACGAACATGCCCATATTCAACGCTCGCAGGTACTCTTTTGCAAGTATTACATGCTTACATAATAAGGTGACAAGAGTTCCACCTGCTCTCACTCTCAACCATCGACTTGACGACAATCGTAAGTTAGAAGTCGGGTCCTAGCGCCGTGAAGAGGTCTCGGTATGATGAGTTCTGTGATTCAATTCTGCAATCCACACAAGGGCGCCTTAAATGGACAAGGACCGCACGAGCCCCAAGTATAGACAAAATCTCTAAGTATAGCAAGCAAAATTCGCTTCCCCGGATTGGGCAACAAATGCGATGACGCGGCCGCGGCGCTCTTGTGACAAGGGTGTAATTGCCTAAAGTGCTCTAAATTTCCATCTATGATCAGTTAAAACCTTGGACTAGATTCCAATTAGAACGTCTTTCACAATAATCTGTTTTTCTCAAAGTGGCGCGTTTCGAAGCCTGTAAAACACATGTCCTCAGATTTTTGCAGCGCTACTTCTAGTCTCAAATGGCGAATTGTGTAACCCCAGCTGTGATCCGTATCGCAGCTTCGCCGTGCGACTTACTTCTCGATGTGACTACCCTGTCGTCAGCGTTGCAGACAACGATAATTCAATGAAAGATGGTACCGTGAAAAGGCGAGTCGAACCTAATTTTCCACAGCAGAGGGTCAAGTGAACCCTGTAGATTATCGCATACGACATCTTATCGACACACATTTCCGGAGCACGACTGATCAGTTAGTTTTCTTTTCGACTGTGGCAAACACTAGCCCTACTCCAAAATGACAGACATTTTAAGCATGTGTAAGGCAGATGAAGATAACATGTTGATTATAAATACACAATTTATGATAGATATTTTAACATTAGTTTTGCAAGTTTTAGTCTTGATCTATGTTAAATATAATATCTGAATCTATAAATATATATATAAATAATAAGTTAAAAATAACGTGCTTAACTCTAGTGTTTTAAACTCTATAATCCAGCATTCAGCAATATGACAGACTACAACCTATCAGTGGTTTCTGTCCCACACAAAACTACTGTCAAAAATTGGCTTATTTCTCATTCTGACAAGAATTTGTCTCAAAGCAATTTCACAGTAAATATTTTGCACTTATTTATAACAATTAACTAAAAATAAGATCTTCTCAACAGTAAAAACAAGTCAACTTTGCATAGTACTTGAATACTATAAAAATTAAGAATCAACATTATTCTGGCCTGAGTGCAATGTAACCAAACAATCTTCTAAATAAATCACAGACTAGACCAAATGAAACTAACAAGATATACAGTGTATTTGCTTGGGTCTTTGTTATAAAGGCTCAAAATATTCTCATTATTAAAAAAAAGCTTATAAGGGAGATGTGTTTGGAAAAAAGCAATTAGTACTCACTTCAGCAACTATTTTACTATTATCACTGCCCCCTTGTGGGGGGCATTCCTCCTCAGAGAATTGCTTCCCTACTTGTTGCAATACATAATCCTTATTGTCATAGTGATTTACACACTCTGTTGACTCCAGGTGCCCATAAGGATACTGTAAAGTTTATTTTTAAAAAATGCCTTAAAGTTATTAATTATTTAACCCATACTCTGTTGAACAACAATAAACATAATGATCTCCTTTTAGCCATTTTTTAAACTAGTTAACTATATGTAAAATATTGCAAATATGCAAAACATATTAGCAGATACATAATTATTCTGCTGTTGATTATCCATTGTTGTGACTGACAATGATAATGGTCAAATAATATAAAATATTATATATAGGGGCCATAAACTAGAATAAAAAAAAAAAAAAGATATAAACTAGGACATTACTTGACAGCATAATAATCATACAGTTCATAATAAAAATTGATACAATACTGTAACAGATATATAATACTGTATAATCATGAGTTCTCACCTCAATGTCACCTTTAAATAAAAAGGAAGTAACTGAAAAATTCAATTTTGTATGTGTGCAAAGTTTGGCCATGTTTACACTTGTACTTAAAAATTTATGTCACTACATAATATAAAACAAAGTCGCTTTCTCTGTCCCTATATCTCTATGTATGCTTAAATCTTTAAAACTACGCAACGGATTTTGATGCGGTTTTTTTAATAGATAGAGTGATTGAAGGGGAAGGTTTATATGTATAATAACATAAATTAAATAGTGGAGAAATACTGTTACTTTTGATGTTACTCCAAATATAAAGCGTGCGGGCCACGGGCAGTAATGAATAAATCAAGACTACTGGATCGATTTTAATAATTTTTTCAGTGAATGACATAGGCTATATATTTTATACCAGTGCGAAGCCGGAGCTGGCCGCTAGTTACAAATAAATTAACAGGTTTAAGTCAATTCTAAAAGTGGGGATAAATAGTGTAATTTATTTTTGTTATTTGGTTGTTGTAGAAAATATCACCATTTGTAACAGAAATACATTTAAACAAGTATTTAAAAAAGTTTGTAGTTAATTCACTCTTTTTTTTATAAAATATGTTTTAAAATAATTTCAATGCAGACTGAGTAACAGTATAATTCACTACAATAAGTAGAAGGGAAAAGCTCTATACATTTTTTTAAATAAAATGACAAACTAAAGTAAAATAGATTAAATTAAAATAGGTATATATAATAATTACAATAAAACAATGAGATATTTCATTTTACTTCACTTTATTAACTATCTTTAGAGACTTAAGTTATTCACACATTTAAAAGAAAACAACAGTCATCTATTTTCATAGTTATGATAGTATTGAAGTGGCTGTTCAATTGGATGTACTCTTCTTGCATCATTAATATACTTTCTGGTGAAAAACATAAATTTTGAGTTACTTCCTCTTCTAATTTTAAAGGTGCGATTTGACTGATCACTGATAAGTGGTATGTGAAGATACTCGAATATTGGAACAGAAACACTCATTTTGTTATAACACATTGCACCATCAGAAAAATAGCTAACTCAAAATTTATATTTTCTGAGTTTATACCAGAATGTAAATTAATGTTGAGAGAATATATCCAATTTAACAACCACTTCAATACAGTCAAAACTTCGAAAATAGATGGCTGTTTTTCTCTTTTTGATTTAAGCATGTGAAATGTGAAAACTTCTGCTGTGAAAATAGTTAATACATTGCAGTAAAAGAAAATAAATTCATGTTTTAACAAAAATCTCATTCACTTTAATGTATTTAAACAATACATTAATTCGGATTTGTCATTTTATTTTTTTACATGTACTTATTTTTTTCCATGACATTGCAACTTAATTCAGTTTTATTCTAATTATCATGGTGCAGTATGCTGGTACTCAGTCTATATTTAAATTAATTTAAAAGATATTTTATAAAAAAGTATGTTAACTACAAACTTTTTTAAAAGCTACACTTATTTAAAATGCTATTACAAATGGTAATATTTTGTACAATGACCAAATAGCAATATAATTACACTAGTTAACCCCTAATTTAGAATTGACTTACAGAGCTTAATTTATTTTTAAGATATATTTATATCTAATGTGTAAGCATGGTTACACTTAAACATATTTTCCCACAAAATTAGAGTTTTGAGTTAGTTCGTTTTTCATTAAAGGTACAATATTGTGAAAATAAACAATGACCACAACAAAGAATGATTATGTCTGAGGATGTTTGTAATTACCACTAGTAGCAGAGAAGTTAAAGAGCAAAAAGCTTGAAACGGGTATATTATAAAAAGAGATGAAAGTAGTTACATAACTAGAAAAATGTTGAATATAAAGGTATATAGATATAGGAGTAAAGGAAGACCACAAAACGTAGGGAATGAATTATGTGGAAAATTACATGTGCATAAAAGGTGTGAATACCAGTTGACAACTAACAGGGCATAATGGAAAAGGAAAACATATTGTGCCGACTCTACTTAGGTGGAATAAGGGAAAATGAAGAAATTACTAAAACAAAGAATGAGTAAGACATATGGACTAAGCGACACCTGTAAAACCATTGTGTTGATTGTTAATGTTTTAAAAGTAACCATTCTAAAACCAATAGTTGTAGAAACATGTAAGATACTAAACATTGATATGTTAACAATATATACAATACCATATAATCATTAACAGGTGATTCTTCATCATCAATGCCTTCAGCTGTTTCCTTTTTTATTGTCAGTGTAGATATCTCAAGATGCAAATGCCTTTCTTCAGTTGTTGTTCGTAATACATCACAAGTAGATACTAAACGTTCTCTGTTATCCATAATTATATTTGTTGTTTTGTCTTTAGTTTCTATTGGATATATGTGAGACAAAATTTATTTGTAATAATTTGGGCTGAAATTAAAAAAAAGAGATTACAATACATAACTTGATATCAAAAGAAAAAAAAAACAGGGTGTGTCCTATAGAAACAGATAGAAGTGAAACTTTTATATTACATGGAAACATTTTAATTATTCAACAATCACTTTTGAATGGCTCAGATTGAGTTCAGTGATCGCCACGCCGCCTGAACGCAGTACACGCAACCACGGATAACAAAAAACGTAGAAAACGAGGCGAGCGTATGTTTCACTGTTTTCCAATACCCGAACGCAAGAGAGACACTGCTACCACTCTACCCAACAGTGTTTAAACCCACCACTTTTCGTAACACAATAAGGTTGCGGATCAAAATTTCAAAGCTTTCCCATATGAACTTTCACTTTAGAAAAACAACAACAAAAAGCCACAATGTCACGCTGTGTTCCCAGGCGGTCACTCAGGCCGGTATTGACCACAGAGTGCTCGTCTAAAATCTCATGTTTATCTTATTGATATTATTATAGACATTATTTCTTTTTACCAAACGGGTTCATGAATAGTTCTACAATTTTTTCGAAAAGTACCATACATTATTATTGTTTACTATAATACATTTATTGTTGTAATACAAATAAAGTTTGTGTACAAAGTACATGCTAGGGATAACAATTTGAGATAAATTAACTAAACAATCAATTTTTAAGCACCTAAAATCTTTTAACTAAATCGATATTATACAACTAATCAATTCAGTCGATATAATTTAAAAACCATAAAATTATGAATCGATTTTTTCTATTAAGATAATAATAAAACCAAAATAATTTACAATTATATTCCCGTTGTCTTTAATATTCTATAGTTCTATTTCTTATAATTTATGTTTTTCTACATGTTTGATATATGCAGGCCGTTTTTTTAAAGAAAGGATTGGCAATATTTTTTTAATTTTATGGCGTTTGTGTTTCACTGCAAGTTATTCTGTTTTGATGTTAAGTATTTAGAACTGTAAACTATGTAACTGTTCAACTTCGATCTTCGTCCTAAGTTAAACTTAGTCTAATGAAACTGTACAGGCCTTGCCAGGTCAACAGTGTAGTCTGTCCGGAAAAAAAAAATTCAACTTTGATATATATTCTTTAGCCAATAAAATTGTTAGATTTAAAATATTCCTTTACTTTTTTCTAATTAGAGAAAATAATAAACATTTTATTTACTTAAATTAGGGACTATAAAACACCGAATATAATGTTTGAATAAAAGTATTTCAAAAAAGGAGTCGATTTATAAATAATCTTCTTTCTAAATCTGTACCAAGAGACTTGGTATCTAATAAATAATGTGGCACACCCATATAACATGATAAGAAAGTTTTTTTTATGTTGTTTGATTTAAAATAAGACATAGCGATGATGTAATATACTTCAGTACGAAACGAAAAGTAACAAAACACAATTCAAATTGTGATTTTATTCCCGAGTTGACTTTGGTATAATACTTTTTTACAAAATAGCAACAACCATAAGGTTCTCATGAACCTTCATTATGCATACGCTATTGACATAGAATAGATTATTCGGAACTGTATTCTCCTAGACATTTCCATGGATCCGAGATGAACAGCGCTCTTCAAATTGCTATAAATAGCCAGAACGCGGTTTTTTTTCTTAAGTTTTATCTCAGCATAGCATAGCACATTTAGCATCCCTAGTAAAATACCGATAAATAGGAGTGTTATTGTTATGTGATAACACGTCACAGATGACAGAACCTATAAACTAATTATTCACGTATCACTAATTATATACGTAGTATCTTAGTACTTTGTGCTAATTATTCTATGTCAACCCCCAATTTGACGCACGTCAATGGAAAGTCAAACTATATTGTTCTTTAAATTTTTCTCGCAATACTATATTTAACGGCCGGCAATGCATTTGTGATTGTTTACCACCAGGTAAACCGTCTGTTCGTTTGCCTCCACTCACATGAAAAAATGTAATTGGTTATTTTTTTTTTATTTTGACTATGTTGTGTATTAGTTGTTCTTTTACGCTCTCAACCAATCAGCATGGAATTTTGTATTCACATTGTCAGGGGTACAGAAAAGTTTATAGGGTATGTTTCATTCAGTAGCTAAAAACTGTTCTCGAAGTATAAGTAAAACCTACATTTTAATTTTAATACCTTCTACCGTCATGAAGTTTCAAAATCTGTCGCCTAGTATCGTTTGGTGCGTTATAGCACCTGCACAGTCAGAGTCCAGAATTGGCCCCCTCTAGGTTTAGTATGTTTACTATCTTAAACCACATTGTCATTTAACATCTGATGAGATGGTGGTCAAATTGTAAAACATTTAAGGTATTTTTTCTTTTGAAATAAATCAAAGTTTGAATAATTCTAGTTCAGTAATTGAAATGAAATAGGAGATTCAAGCAAAGAGAGGGATGGACAGCAAGGATCTTGTAATACCCATCTGCGATACAGTGAGTACCACAAATCTAGTGACACCGGGAAACTTACTGATGTATATACCAAAAATGAAGCAAGAATCAGTAGACAGTATTGATGAGGAAGAATCACCTTACAGAGACTATGTGGTATATATATATTTATTACTTTATATGCCATAGAATACAGTCTCACTTTGTGTAAACCCTTAAAGCATGATTTCTTTTTTCAATTCTAAAACATACTTTTTTGTAGGAATAATAATAACATTTTAATGTTCCAAGTCAATGTGTTGTGTAATTTTGATATCTGTACTGGCTACAAACTACTGCAGATATCATAATTTCTCATAATAAGTCTTACAACAACAGTAACTTATACATATTTAATAAATAAAAACTTAAAGGTGGTTAAATTTGAAATATGTAAATATGTGAGACAGTACCCAGTGAGGTTTGAGATCCTAATGAGTGGATTGTGATTTAAGTAAAAATGTATGCTTTGAACTACCAACATTTCAATTATATTTTAAACTGTGGTTTTAATAATTTTTCAGTATCTGTAGTCATGGGTTACATAAGAAGTAAACAATAGAAAATCGGGTATAAATTTGAGTATTTAGTTTGGAAAAAGTTTTATGTAGATTTTTGGCAAATATGGCATTTTACTATTACCAAAATACCATGAGGAATATCATACGGGTGGGATGTGATGTTGCCTGGGGTAACAGTATACCATATAGTAAAATGCGCAGATAAGGACAGTTAAAGAAGATATGAATCTGATCTTGTTCATCTAAACCACATTCACACAGAAAGTGATCCCAAAGTCTAATTTTTGCCAGATGGACAGGAGTGCAGGCATGGTTTAAACGCATATGGCAGATAACTTAAATTGTACGCTTGTCTATGCTACAAACCAAAGTTAAAATATTATTATAGGGAATCTGAAATTGTCATTTATCTATCATTAAGTTGTCTTGATATTATGTCATGCATATTTCTACCTAAATTTAAAAAGTTTGGTGACAATTGCACTTAAGACAATTCTACATTATGAGTTTTCGGGGAAGGAAAACATTATGCTGAAATTGTAGTAAAGTAGTAAGACTTTTTCATATTTTCCGTGACTAGCTACTACCACCCTGAATGTCGAAATCAGTCACTAAATATCTGTAGGTGTTTTCCTGCAAGGCATTTGAGAGCCAGTCATACCCTAGGTTTAACAATTTCACCATAATTAGACCACCTAATCATTTAACATCAGATGATATTGAAGTTAAATGTTATAACCTATATGATAAACAAGAAAATTTTAACAAACAATAATATTTACTTCAAAAAATTCTATTCTAGAAAATGGTCTAGAATGTTTTTTACCATAGTTAGATAGGTACGGACTTAGTCTTAGATTGTCATAAACATAGCAATTTCTCAATGATTTAACATTTCCTATATGGTTTTGAGGAGTCCGTTATGTATCTTGGAAGTCCAATGTCCAATGCTGATGAGATTAAAATAAAACCCCTGTTCAATAAAAAAAAATGCAAATCAGTTTATAAATCAGAGTTTATTGGGTAACTAACTTAAAAAAAAATATAGCTGAGTTGAAAACCTTCTTAAAGTCTATTAGAAAATTGGACTTGGTCCATTTTAAAATGTAAGTACTCGTATATGCCATTTCTTTAGATACAGACTTAATTGAATATTGTAATTGACTCGTAGGAGAAAATATTTGTAATGGAACTGCATTTTTTAATCACATTTAATTCCATAATACTCCAGGTGCTTTAGAACCTCTTTATTACCTTATTTATGATTAGAAGAATCAGTATGATCTATGTCATCTCAAACTACATTAAACGATTTATTCGAAATAATAATATGAGGGAATTTAATAAAATACATAATGTAAATATCCTTTCTTTGTCCACAGGTAGGAATTTAGAAATAAATATAAAACAGTCCATACCAAACTTTTTGAGCGCTCTGAACATAGATGTGCAGAACACAAATGTGGATATAAATGCATATTATATTATATGAATCACATCCAGACAATTTAAAGATAGACAAATACCAATTTTAGATCTTTATAATAATATATAACTATGTTTTATAGTACATTCTTGTCTGTATTACATGTGAGCCTTAACTGAGGGCTATAGTCAGAGCGGCCAAAAAGATTGATGAAGACTGTATAGTTCATTGGTTCATATCTACAGACTGGAATTAATCTTATAATATTTTATGTGAAAATGTTTAATTCTGAGTCAGTCACTGTATTCCAGTGTCTTTCTGAACCCTTGAAGTCCTTAGAATATGTAAATTACTATGACAGTAAAGGTTGTGTGTTGGAAACAGTTAAGAAGGAAATCTATGAACATGAACTTCTTCAGGCAGACAGCAGTAGAATAGTAAAATAGTTTCCAAGGTGAGTAATAATTATGTTTGTATTTTTTTACAACCTACTCCTTGGCATAATCTCTCCTTTCAATATAAGATGGTAGGCAATTTCCAGTAATCATTTTATATTTTAACTACCTAATACCTGCTACTTCATATAATTTATTTATTACCTGAACAATTATGTACAGAGGAAATGCCATAAGTATCTCACTACTTGTGTCATTTCTGCAAGGTAGCACAATACACATCACTGGAAGACCTAATGCTTATAAAAATTGTGGTTTCTTAAAACTTTAATATAAACTCTTTTAAAGTATCTAGGTAGTATAAAAACAAAATTAAAATCTATCTATTAGTTTTTTAATGATATAGGCACAATAATATACCTTTATCATTTTCTTTATATAGCCAGTTTATTAGTATAGCTTGTATCATTTTGAGTTATGACTGACTAACTTGTATCTGAGTAATGATGATAACACCTGCCCTTGTCATAACACATCTGTGCAAAATTTTGAACATCTGCTTTAAAAATGGCATATAATACTTTGTAATAATCTTTGTATGTCCTTTAAATCTTTTGGGAGTGATGGAGAATGAGTCTGCTATCCAATCCTTTTGATGATTTTGTAAAGCATGTACTCATTTATTCCCAGGCATTTAACAGACTTTGAAATTACCTCGACTCTTACTTGCACCTATGTCCATGAGTATTAAGTAAACTGTTTTAACTTCTCAGTATTTCTGCAATTACCAATATAAAACTAAATTCTTTGTTTTTTTTTTATATTATAGGTGGCAAACGAACAGGTGGGTCACCTGATGGTAAGTGATCACCGCCGTCCATAGACACTAGCAACACCAGGGGAGTCATAAGTGCGTTGCCGGCCTTTTAAATATGTGGGCCTCCGGCGTTCTCACTGACCGAACGAAACGCAACAGTGCTTGCACTGTTACTTCACGTCGGTTTTCTGTGAGAGAGTGGTACTACATTCATTCTGAAACCAGTAATAGTTTCAGCGCAGCTCTACCCACATACAATGCGTCAAGGGGAAGAGAAGTGCCACGTATCAAATTGCGCTTATCGCTAACAATATATTGCTAATTCTGAATATATTTATGCGAAAACAATAAAATAAAAAACATTGTCAGTAATTATTTTTGTTTTTAGAGTGAGAAATTAAGTTCTATAGACAGCCAAGATGGAAAATACAAAAACGCAGAGGAAGGATTATTGTTAAATATAAAGGTAGAAGATTACAATATAGAGCATCAGTTTCCAATAAAAACTGAGAAACCAGAGGACCAAAGAGTATTAGATTGTACTGAAAACACCAGAATAAATTACGATTCTCGTAGTATAAAGAAAGAAGGTGGCAATATAGAATACCCCATTTCAATAAAAACAGAGAGATTTGAAGACCATGGGACATTAGATTATACAAAAGAGACCAGTGTACATTATGATTTACTGCAAATTCCTCGAGAAGTTCAATGCAGGTTATGTGATAAAACATTCAAAAACAGGTGAGTACTTAAAACTGTCTCCAGTACAGCGGTGCTCAATATTTTTTTGCTCAGTTTACAAACTTATATGTAAAATGTTCGATAGTACAAAATGAAGGAAAGTGAGAGTTAATTATTTGGTAAGCGATATTGCAATTAAACAAGTTTTAAAAACCAAAAATATGTAGTTCCCGGCGTTTGATTTGGTAAGTCATGGAGAAGAGTGACATAGGCTCGCTTCGGTTTTGTAAAATGTTTTCTCTATCGCACACCGCGACGACTGCGATAGACAAGGGTGAAGCTATACGAAACCGAACTTAACCGACTCTTTCGGTCTTTTCCCAGACGCACAGTGGGTCAAGATTTGAAAAATCGGGATATAGGACGTGATTCTTGCTTTACATGGTGGTAGAGAACCTTATTTTTTTTAATGAAAAAAATCATATTAACTTTGTTTTTCTAAAAACAGTTGTCAGTTGAGTTTAATAATGTTATAGATTAACTAGTCCATTGAAATGTTACATTTTTTAGGCCTTACCTTGCGTTTTTTAGAGGACGCAATTTTATTTTTTTGATGTGTAGGGGGGTCAGTGTAAAGCTAAAATCAAGTTTGTGGGATCGCCACCCTTGCCCCACGGCCGCCATCTTGAAAATAGGGGTTGAAATGGTTATTACGATTTATCTCTTAAACTATTTACCTGTTAAAAAAAAATGTCAACATTATTTGTTGCAAATCTAATTCTCTACAACTTTGGTCCAGTACCTTTTTGTCGTAGAATTATAAATAAAAAAGCTATAAGCGCAAAATGTTCAGAAATTCGAGAAAAAATTTATGTTTTTCGATATAACTTTTTCTTAATCACTTTACGAAAAAATGATATCAGACCATTTTTGTAGATCGTTTTTTAAGGAATAACTTTTATACGCAACATTTGTTAATTAAGTCAATAGCTAAGGTTTTACAGCGCTCCGAAGTGAGTATTATTTTTCAGTACTCTTAACTATACACATATTATACGTGTGTACTAATAATGTGTTATTTTCTTTTTTTTTATTTTGTTATTATAATTTTTTTAATTATTAATTTTGCAATATTATTAATAATTAATTATTGACTCTTTTCCACTCCGTTACAGAA
This sequence comes from Antheraea assamensis, assembly GCA_035772565.1. Lineage (NCBI taxonomy): Eukaryota > Metazoa > Arthropoda > Insecta > Lepidoptera > Saturniidae > Antheraea > Antheraea assamensis. The sequence goes on from JAQQSE010000129.1 coordinate 269,532, forward strand.
TTTTACAATTATTGATTTTTAAAATAATTATAAATTTGATGGCCGTTACTGAGAATACTGTCCAGGTAGAAAATACTCAAGTGACAAAAAACAACAAAAAACATCTTCCTGCTATTATTATTATTATTATTTCTAACCTCTCTTATTGTAAGAATAGCTGATGATATTGTGTTGAAGTTATCGTTCAACTTATCTTTCAGTTGTGCTACATATTTCTCTACGTGCGGATGTACTTTATTCTGCTTTTAATTGTGAAGACGATTTCAAATGATTTTAGACACGATTTTAACTTCAGTAAAACTATTTTTTTTGATTAGCATTTAGAATTTTTAAGCGTGCTTTTTCTATTATTCCATCACGAGAAAATAAGAAAATTAAATTAAATTAAGAAAATTATAATAACAAAATAAAAAAAAAAAAATAACTGATGACACATTATTAGTACACACGTATAATATATGTATAGTTAAGAGTACTGAAAAATAATACTCACTTCGGAGCGCTGTAAAACCTTAGCTATTGACTTAATTAAAAAATGTTGCTAACAAAAGTTATTCCTTAAAAAACGATCTACAAAAATGGTCTGATATCATTTTTTCCTAAAATGATAAAAAAAAGTTATATCGAAAAATATAATTTTTTTTCTCGAATTTCTGAACATTTTCGCTTATAACTTTTTTATATATAATTCTACGATAAAAAGATACTGGACCAAAGTTGTAGAGGATTAAATTTGCAACAAAAAATACCTACAATTTTTTTTTATCAGATAAATAGTTTAAGAGATATATATCGTAATAACCATTTCAACCCCTATTTTCAAGATGGTGGCCGTGGGGCAAGGGTGGCGACCCCACAAACTTGATTTTAGCTTTACACTGACACCCCCTACACATCAAAAAAATAAAATTGCGTCCTCTAAAAAACGCAACCCCAAATGTAACTTTTCAATGGACTAAACGTATTCTAAAAATTAAAATAGGCACAAACGTCTGTCAAACTGCTGCGGCGCGATTTCTTTACGTAGTACTATATCACACAATTGTACTACGTGTAATTCTCAAAGAATAAAGGGTTGATGAAAATCATCTAATATATTTTTATTTGGATGGATAATCGCAAGCATAGCAACTTTTCTTCAAAGACAAATTTCGATGAAGCTATTAGTGTTAGAGAAAAAATAAATATTTTGTCAGTTGACTAAAATGGATATTTTTTTGTTCAAATCGGTCACAATTGAGCAGCTTATAATGTATATTATACCAGCATAGACAAAAGTATTCTAAATCTTACACATAAACTAGTTTGCATAAACACCTACAGATGTGTGAGTTATTGTAAGTTAAAAAATGTTTAAGTATTTATTAGGTTGTATTTTGACATAAATCACAAATATTATTGTTAATTTTGTTCGGGGCTTACCTAATTATTTAGATTGCTGATCATGAATATAACATGTTTTATTGTAACAGCAATGTTTAATAAAAATGTTGGATAAAAAAATGGTTTATTGCAACATCATTTCTAGGTTTTTATGTCAACTTTTTTTTGTTAGTAACTTTTAGTTGACATATTATTCTACAATATACTATTGTGAACACCAAATAGAAAGAGGTGTAGTTGACTGACGCCGTGTGCGATTTCTTTGATTGTATTTATTAAATTTAAATGTTTTCAAATAAAAATAAGAGTATAATCTGGTGTCTTATGTTATTCTAAGGTTATTTAGGCAGATAATCAAACTACATTAATAATTCTCCCCTTACAGATATTTGGATATAGTTTATGATATATGCATACACGCGTTTTTACTTCTTTCTCTGGTTGTGGGTTATATTTTTATTTTAATTAAAGTTAATAAAAAAATCCTTACTCTTTTAGTACAGAAATAACGCAAGAGATAGTTGATATTAAAATTGAATGTAATAATGGTCAAGGTACATCTAATTCAAGGCCAATCTTACCAGTGAGGTATTGATATTTTTATTTTATCTTGCATTTGGGAATATTTAGTAATGTTTTCATTATTTTTTAAGTACTATACTTGTGATTTAGAGTCGATAATAAGGCTGCTGAACGTAGTCGCTTGTATCGTGAGCGACACCGAGAGGAAATCAATCAGCGAAGAAGAGACAAAAGGCAATGTCAGAGAAAAAATTCACACCAAATCCCAACCTTATCTAATATACAAAACATGAACGAAATTGAGCTAACAACTCAAGCAACATCGAATAGTCGACCGTTACGATCAAAATCACATACACAGAGACAGCAACGATACTATGAAAGGCACAAAGAAGAAATAAACAAGCGTAAAAGAGACATTAGATTACAGCAAAAAAATCCTGCGATTCCTGCTACCGCCGCTGAACGTAGTCGTAAATATAGAGAGAGAAACCGACAAAAAATTAACGAGCAGAGAAAATACAGCAGGCTTCGACAGCAAAATGTACAGGAAACACGTCAATCTACGTAAATAAAAATCAATTATTTTTGTGTTATTTGTAATAATTGTGAGAACAACGTTTGTACGAAGGAAAATGTTTGAAATAAAGTCAGTAGTGCACTTCATGTAAATCGAAATCAGACACACACTATAGATTACAGAGACTATGATATTGCTCAGGACTACAACGAATGTAAAAGGCAATTGAGACTTTCCAGTTTCCGTTTAGAAATGAGGATACGGAATTTTTGGTAGACATGGAATTCATTGCCATAAATGATAATAACGTAAATACCATTATATTAAATCGAAAAGAGTTTGAGTTTAATGATATTAAAATATTTTATATGCCTAAGTGGAACATTTCAATGGTGACGAGTTAGTAATTCTAGACTTTGCTACAATGGTTCCAGAACTGAATCCTTTCAAGAATTCGTAATGACTCCGGAAGCACTGCCATTGTAGTTGCCTGTGTAGAGCGTGACAGCGATACTGTTCGTCACTCTACTAAGCATCACGATTTCTCTTTGTGTATACTATGATTTTAAATATTCAATACAATTATACTATACCTACACAATAATCATAAAATAAGTAAGTACAAACACATATCATTAGTTGTTACAAATTATTCTAAAAATTTCGCCAACAAGAAGACACAGCTTATTATATGAACAAAATACAAATTTTTGTTTTTGAAAACAAAAAGTCTTACAAAAAAGAATATAATTTTTATAATGTATTTCATATATATATATATCTGTATGATTATTAAAGGTATGCTATTGACAAGATGGTCATACTATTGTTCTAGTGTTTCTACTAAAGACTCATACACGTTATCTAATGTTTCTATTAATGACCTTGTGTTCGTGCTATTGACCCATACTAATGAGTAAACGGGTAATAGTTACATTCTCAGTCGGGTAGTTGATATATATAATATATATATGCAGTATTGTAACTTGCGGTTAAGGTATTCCTTTTATTTTTAAATATTCTCTGGTTCTGCCTATCACTGAACGATTATTTAATAAAGATTATAAGTGATGAAGTCATACTTTAATATATTAATTTGTTATGTGAGATTAAACAATGCATTTAACTTTTGGTGTTTTTGTTATATACAAAATTAATAATAATAATAAACATTGGACTTTAAGACTGTAAGAAAACTGCTAGACGTGCATTTTAGAAAGGTGGTAGAGCTACACTGACGGAGTACATATTTTAAATAGCTCAGAGGTAGCTACTGTTTTCCAAGACTATTTCACAATTTCATGCCTTTACAGGTAACAACAAATATTACATCATCAGGCCATGGTGCCATATCAATTTAAAAAAACATTGTGCACCTGTAAATTCAAAATTTAATTTCACGTCTATTGGTGCAGGTGAAATAATAAGGACTATAAACTATTAAAGTTGAAACATATCGAAGACATGTGGAATGTCGGTAATGGTAGTTCAATCCTTAATTATTAATATTTCACCATATTTGGCAAACATATTTAACCAGTGTATAGCAAAAGGAACCTTCCCCAATTTAATGAAAATAAGTAAAGTGGTTCCTTTATTTAAATCAGGTTGTAGGAGTAGTCTTGGAAACTATAGACCAATTTCTGTACTTCCGTCTTTAAGCAAGATTTTTGAGAAGATTATGCTTAAGCAATTGTTAGAATATTTTAAAATGCAAGAAATTCTAGATGGTCGACAGTTTGGTTTCACAAAATTAAAATCAACTACTGACGCTGGTGCAACGCTATTGAGTCATATTTTACAGGCCTGGGAGGGATCGCAGGATGCAATTGATGTGTTTTGTGATCTGTCCAAGGCCTTCGATTGCGTTGACCATAGTACACTTATTTTGAAATTAAAACACGATGGTGTTTATGGAGCTTCTTTCGACCTTCTGGTCTCCTATTTAAAAGATCACTGTCTCAAAGTTAGTATAAACGGGGTATCGTCTGCAGGATCGTCGACTCAAATTGACGTTCCACAGGGTTCCATTTCTTGGAAGCTTGGGCCGTTTCTGTTCTTGGTATATATCAATGATCTGCTGCTAGTGGTTGATAACTGTGCAGACATGGATCTTTTCGCGGATGACACTTCGCTTATGTTTAAAGTAAAAAGAATAGACTCCGAGTCTAGACATTTAAATAATACCTTAAATAATATTTCAAATTGGTTCGTATTAAATAATTTATTGCTAAATGCAGACAAAACAAAATGTATAAGGTTACTTTACCTAACGTTTCATGTATTGATACAAGAATAGAGATCGAAGGAAATCTAGATAAGTTGGTAGACAATACCGTGTTCTTGTGTAGCACAATTGATTCTAAATTACAATGGGATCCTCATATTAAAAAACTGGCAGGAAAATTAAGTTCTGCTGCATTTGCAGTTCGAAAGATGCGCCAACTAACAGATATTGCCACTGCTAGGTTGGTCTACTTCGCTTACTTTCATAGCTTAATGTCTTATGGTATTTTGCTGTGGGGGACAGCAGTTGAGGTAGACACCATATTTTTACTACAAAAACGGGCAGTTCGAGCAATTTATGATATGGGGCCTCGCGAATCATTAAAGGATAAGTTTCTAGGAGTTCGGTATCCTAACTCTGCGCTCCCAATACATACTTGAAAATTTAATGTACGCCCGCAAAAACTTAGATAAGCTAGATTTCGAAAAGGACCGATATAATCTAAATACAAGAAATAATAACAAATTGGTCATTCTATGTTTTAGGCTCACTAGGACCGGTAACAGTTTTTTAGGTAATAGTGTTAGGTTTTATAATAAAATTCCAAAACACGTTACCGATTTGCCGGATACTAATTTCAAGCACCATGACAAGCCGGTTTTAATATCTAAAGGTTATTACAGAGTGGATCAATATGTAAACGACGGTGACGTCTGGAAATGACGCCCTCTCTGTGCATCCACCAAAACCGAATGTGTTGAATGAATGAATTATTTATAACTATGTTTTAAAAATATGAGTTATAATATGTTAATGAAAAGATAAACCAGGTCGAGTTTCTTGCCGGTTCTTCTCGATGACTGGGTTGTTTTCCAAACCGGTGGTAACTTTGACGTTCATAAGCGCCTTCTCAAGGCTTAAACTGAATAAAGTATTTTTGATTTTGATTTTTGAAACAAATTTTGTCGTCCCCTGAGGAAATCCGTCTGCATATTATCACATAATTTTTTATTGTGTATACTTTCTTTAAAAATTTATTAAACATGAAGATATATATATTTTTAGAATGTTAAGGTAGCGACACATAGCTGACAGACAACGATTCTGTGTGCATTACTATAATCAACGCAGAATCGTAAACTAGCTGCCAAAGCGATTACAAGATAAACAATCGGAATCAGATATTTTATTTATCTCCGTACCTTCTGATACTAACAACGTGGTAGTCACGCTTCTACGTCCTGCTTATGTAGTAACGCCATAACACTTCCGCGTCCTACATTACCTTTAATAAAATTACCAAAAGCTTATAAATGAACGCAATAGGAATATTATGTTCTTAGTATGCGAAAACTCATTAATGGTCTTCATTCATGTCTAAATACTTTATGTATTTTTTCTGTTTAGCTGTGAGATTAAAATAAAATCAACTTAACCGAGTGAATCTTGAACTGAATATAACCCAATTCATACCATTCCCGAAATCATAAATGTTTAAAAATTAAGCTGAATCCATTCATACATATCGTGTAAAACCCAACAGTTTTTTTAATATACCAATGTTCTTTATTAAACTTACAGGCCATATGTATAATAGATTTAGCGTATCTTTTGTTATTAAATCTGTATACTATATGATTACATTTACTTACTAATTTCTATGTTTAAAAATTCTTAATAGTTTTTCTAAATTGTTGCAAGGGATTGTGCTGGTGTATCTGTGGACGTATGTAGTCAACTATTTTTCGTATATTTATTGCAAAACCTGGACAGAAAATATATTTACTACTAAAGAAAATCAAGTAATCCGATTCAGTTGATAATGGAGAAAACCATCTGTCTGACAACACTAAATTAAATGTCATAGTTGTCAGATGTTTTTATTTGTCTCTGGTAGTCAGTTGAACATAAAGTGTCGGGTGTTGGGAATTATGGTTAAAGACCACAGGCGCCATAATTTTAAGTGTCGGATATGTATACACATAGAATATATGTGTGTACGTACATAACACATTTAATATATATTATCGGAACCCTCCTAAGCGATATATTTAAGGAAAGTACGCGCCTGTCGCCACATTTATAATTATATAATACAAATTGTATTCTTATAATTATGAACTTCGATAAATATGGCATAATTTTTATTATTATGAAAAATTCTGTTATACTCTTTTACACATGAATACACAAAATAGAAATACGGATCGAGATATTGAAACTGTTGGCAAATACATGTTATTGATCGGAATTACTGGCTCTGAAAGTCACTTGGGTAGTAGCTTAACTATAAACATGTACAAATACTAAAATTTATGTCAAAATTGAAGCATCGCTTAATGATTTTTCACGAAAATTAAGTACATTTAAGTTCGGAATTTTTCCTCAAACACCTATTGGCGTATTTCGAGTTACAATTGAGACCTGGTTTTGTACGTTTATCGTATTACCAAGTTATAAATAAAGTTATGAAATAAACCCTTAAAGATAGAACACCAAACATACTTTACAGCACATAGTATAGTATCTATAATATATATTATTAAAATATTTAAGCCTATAGGATACTTAAAAGTATTATTTAAAATTATAATTACTGAATAACTATAATCGAAAGCATGATTACTGGAGAATTAAAATATTGAATTCTTCCTTGAATTTACTACTAGTATTGGTAGTAATATACTAACTACATAATGCACTTAATACAATTATCTATAAAGTAACGACTACATTTGTAAAAATTAAACAAATTTTGCCTTAACAAGAGATAAGTAAACCAGTTTGTATGGTAACTGTTGAAATAAACATCACATAAAGTCACCGGTTTTACACGCATTTTCTTTGCTCGCCATTCTTAATTTTTTGGTTCAATCTAAGTTAAAAAAATAATATCAATTACCAAGTTTTTTTAAAAGTGAAACTTCTTTAGAATCATTGTGATTTCAAACCGGATGCAACGGAAAAAACGATAGGTAAGAGACACAAATACAAAAATGTGTAGGATGAAGCCGGCAAAGAATGAGAGAGAAATATACATACTATTTTATATTATCGGTCTCTCCTTTTTGTGTCATGCTTCGTAGCATCCCCACTCCCGTCTTCTAAGCATAGTCGCCTGTAATTCGTGAACCAGAGCGAGAGAGCAAACGTCAGTGTGTATGTATATTGCTTACTGTTTAATACTTGCTTGTATTTAACGTGTGTGAATATATGTTAAAAGCACGGAAGAAAGGGTTTCTTTATTCCGTGGTTAAAAGTACGTGTACTACCTGTACATTGTATGCGGCTGCGTATTACAGCTTTATAGTAAGAAGTCAGCGTGGTATGTTATTATTTAACAGTGTTTGTGAGTATTTTTATATCTTGGTTGTTGAACCAGAAAATATATAACTTAAGCAATAAATTATGTAACATATGTTAAATAAAATATCTTTTAAAATTAATCAAAATACTTTCATTTTTAGACAAATCAACTTTGTAATTATCCTACCTTTGTTATGTATATGCATCTCATTCTTTTGTCGATTTACTGAAAGTGTCACTTCTATCATATGTGACTTGCACACACACCTTTTTTTATATTTATACCTAATTTTGTAGGCAATTTGTGTGGTCGAAAATAGGCGAGTAAATTAACATACATTCTTTGGGGAATTTGGTCAATTTACGTTGGCAACGCAAATTATAATTTATTTATTATGCTCTCTTATCAGTGTGTAAGGGGTACAGAAGATAGAAATTTCTCTTTCGATTTCTGCTGTTCTATTGTAGTATTGTATTTTACCTTGAAAAAATTACAGTAGTTATGATAGCGTAACAATAGTTCATAGTTGGTACGTGGTATTCGAAATTTCTATAAAAGTGTAAATGTTTATAAACTAAAAATTACATTGAATACATATTCCATATTTTACTGTTCTAGATTATATTTGATGGGAACTGTACAAATACACTTATCAAATTTTTCTTTGTGTTTAGTTCTTTCTGTTTTGTATTGAATTTTCAGAATATGACGATTTTATTGTAAATACAAGTTAAAATGGGGACAATAATTAAAACGAAATTAACGATTGACAGTCGAAAACTCAAATAACACTTTGTTTGACTTCAGAATTAGCAGTATTGTGGTATGGATGAACTCCTTCGCCTGTCCTGTTCGACGAATATTATTACTACTACACTTTGTTTGTTTAACATTTCGTCTTGACGATATTTTATTTGTAAGACATTGAGATATTGTAAATGTGTAGAATTCATTAATCAGTACTTTTTCAGTGAGATTGTGAGGTGTATTCTAGGATATCTGATTTTTAATATTAAGAGTACCAATGGAAGCGATCATGGTTTAGTGCGTTAAGATACCGCATCGATCGACGTAGATACGAATTCTTGCTTAGGAACCGGAAATTTTGGTTAACCCCTGGACTGTACGAAACCGTAAAGGTTTAAGGATCCATACAAATGAATGTAGACCTCAGGAGCCAAAGGTTAACAGACTGTTGCCAGCATACACTTAAAAAACTACCTGAGTTATTACAAAACTTTAAAATAAAAAACAAATGATGTATTGTAAAATTATAATTTTTAAGTAAAATGTATTATTAAATTATCATCCATGAAATTTATTATGTATGATGTTATAAAATTATAAAAATAGAAATATAATCTGCCATTTTGAGATCTGGGTCTTAAAAAATCAGTTAAGGGGTTAAGGAAAACATTATGATGAAACCATAGCATAATGGCAGGGCGTTTTCTAAGATCACCTGGCTGACTACAACTCTCAAGTTGAAAATCTCTCTCCATGCACCTGTTAATGTGCTGGGGCAGCTGCATTTGAAAAGCAGTCCGTTTAGGCTTCACATGTTTACCACATAGTCATTTAACATCAGATGAGATTGTGGTCAAATAATAAACTTTATAAAGTATGTAAATAATGAACAGGATGTCTTTACACGGCATAAGTGAAACTTTTGTATTACAGAAACATATTTAAATTTAAAAAACACAATGTTGCAAGGTGTTCACAGGTGATCATCCATCCAACAACAGACCGCTCCTGGCATGCTTAACTTTGGTGATCAGATGGGAACTGGTCTTCTGAACACAGCTATCTGATATAGTGTTTACTCCCAGCACTTGTCATTACAAAAAAGTTCTGGATCGGAATTTCAAAACCCTCTTATAAGAATTTTCACTTGAAAAAGTCAAACATTTAAAAACTTAGGTTTATATTTGTTTTCAGTATTACCATCTATATACATACATTTTATGAAAGCACTACCAAAATATAATTAAATTTAGTCACATATATACTGAGAAAAATGAAAGACGATCTTGAAACAAAGGTTACTGTGGACAGCAAGGAACGTACAGAACTTAGCCGTGTCACATTGAGGACCCCAGTCACAGAAGTTATTCCGACAGTAAAACAAGAAATAGTTGAAAGTATAAATGAGGATGAAGCACCTAGCATTGACTATATGGTAATATATACATATTATTACTAGCTAATTATGTGGGGTGCATCCCTGAGGAATATAAAATACTCTTTTAATGTAACATTTTTTAATATTAAATATTATTTTGACTTACATTAAATCTAATACTAAGAGGTGTCTACGGCTCGAAAGTGTGAGACAATAGTGCATTCAAATTGGGATTCAAGATATGAGGTGGTTCTTAGGATCCCAGGATGAATCCACAATGCTTCATATTTTCGCTTTGGGCTGCCTGTAGCCAATATGTCACAATGGTTATGCATAAATTTGACTCATATTGCAACTTGGCCTATATATTTTATTTACGAAAAAGGTATTGAAAACAAAAATACACTTAAACAATTTGCTTATACAATGTTATCCATTTGTATCCATTCATATCTCTCTCTTGTGTATGCACACCACGCCGCTTGCCTATTTCACAGTTAGTTGATTACGTAGTTCCTTATTAAATTCACAGTTTCTTAAAACTTTATATTAAAACTAGCTTTTGCTAGTGGCTTCTTTCGTATTATTGTAAATTTGATCTATCTTAAGGTAACCCCTATGGCCTTCTCTGTACTGTTCACATGTTTTTGCACAATTTCATTATGATCCATTAAGTAGTTAAGGTGTGAAAGCGTAACAAACAAATAAACTAGATTCTGAAGAAGTGAAATAAGAGATTTCTTTTTTTTTTCGAACTAACTACCTTGTTGGATTGTTAGGGCCGCTACAGTTACACTGGGTTTTTTTTGCAAAGAAGTTAAGGTATACTTTATATATTACACATGTAAGAACAAAAATCTAAAACTGTAGCTGATTTTATTTCATGTTGTATTAGGTACTGCTATAATATGTCTAAAAAGTCCACCATTTATCACTGTAATATCACAAGTCCAGGAATTAGAATAACTCCAGATTTTTTTATATTATACTAAGAGACTCCTGTTACATTATATCATTTTTATTCTTTCACTAAATAAAATACAGTAATATGTATTTTTTATTGATTTTTAACTAACCCATGTTATTTCAGCTGAAACTAAAAAGATTAAATGATTACTATCTCTTAATGTCACTTTTTGGACTTAGTGATTTCTTGAATTAGGTATTTACTTCCTTTTTCCTGCTCATGCACACTACAGGCTTTGCCCCATTTGAAACATCGTTGTACAACTAGAGTTTCATAAAAATGATAGTTTCTAAAATTTTTAGATTAAATGAAGATATGATTTTATTTTCTCTTACATTAAAACGAAGTGTTTAAGATGTAAAACTAAAAAAAGGTATCAAATCGATTTTGAGTTATGTTTGCACAATGTCAGATCTTTCTCAAGTCATTTGTGATTACCCTTGCCTTGCAGGTGGCGGTGACCCGCATGTTCATTTACCTCTGAGGCAAAAATACTTTTACTATTTTATTCATATAATAAGATGTTGATATAGCACTGGTGATAGACGATTTTTTTATGCGATTGGAGGCAAACGAACAGATTGCCTGATGGTAAGTAATCACCGCCACCCATGGACAAAAGGTGAGGATTACTAGATTAGAACGGTATGGACATGTCATGACGAGAGATGAAAACCATGTAACTAGAAAGATTTAATTAAGAAAGTGGATAGATATAGGAGTAGAGAAACACTGAAGAAGATAGGGATACGTTGTGTGATAACTGTTGTATGTTATATGAATGGTGTGAAAACTTAAATGACATCTAACAGGGGAGAGTGAAAGAGAAAAACGTGTGCGAACCCTACTTAGGTGGTATAAGGGTATGATGATGTTAAGAAGATATGGAGTAGTTTATTAGCTTAGTTTGCAGCAACTTCAGTCACTTAAGCTTGAGATCATTATTTCCGTTTCTAGAATGAGGAATTATTAAAACATTTAGAGGAACAAGAATATAAACATGAAAGTTTAGAGGAGGAATCGACGTCAAATATAAAGGTAGAGGATGAGGAAATAAGTTACCAATTTGAAATAAAAATGGAGGCACAAGAAAAAAAAAGAATACTGAATGATGTTGGAGACACCAACACACATGATGATGTGCAGAAATTTCAATGTCATTTATGTACTAAAACATTCAAGGATAGGTGAGTACTGTCTTTTTCACTGGTGTTAAATTAAGAAATAATCAGATAAATTTCTACCAAGGTAGTTTATGATATTCAGGATACAATTGTGTCCGTGTTGCTTACATTTCGTTTTACACTACAAATCCTAACTAATATATATATAAATAAAATGATAGAGTTCTGCCATTGGTGCATGCATCATTCTAAAACTAGATTAAGATTTTTTTTTAACTTTATCTTCTTGACAGTTCCTCCTTATCTAAAAAACAAATTATTGATTCTTCTTTTTCTTTTAAATAACATTATTAAAGTTTGACTAAACTACGACTTTAGAAAGGAAGTAAAAGGATAATATTGTTTACAAAGAAATTTAGTAAGCAAAGTATGTTTTTATAGTTTTTCATTTTTGTTTTATACTTTATAGGTTAACGTTTGACCACAATCTCATCTGATGTTAAATGATGTGCTCTAAGATGGTAGTCACGATAGACCTAGAGGGAGACTGTCTCTCAAGTGCAGCTTGCAACACACAAACAGGTGCTTGGCGAGAGATTTTCAAATTGAGGGTGGTAGCTAACCAGGCGGACTTAGAAAAAGCCCTACCACCATGCAAAATGTGAGTTTGTTTGTTTGTTACACTCTCAGGCCTTAACTACAAAACCAATCAATACAGAATTTTGTATACAGACTGTCAAAATTATAGACTTATGAGAAGTACTCTATGTTCTTTTCAAACACGCTAAACATTGACCCTTCATTTCTTTGCAGCCCTAGGGTTGTACGTAATATGAAGTGAATAGGTACAATACAGTCATTATGCTGTGTGTATTATTTGTCGAGTGGAGTTCAAATGACCAAGCTACCATCCTGCACTGTTAATTATATGCACAGAGCCGCAAACTCAAAGGCGTAGCTACCGTCGTATCTGCTGTACCGATTATACTGAGCCCAGAGGTTACAAGGGCTAAGAGTTGTATAAAAATTCTTAAAAAACGTTGTCTCCACAAATTTAACAATATATTCTAAAATGATAAATAATTGAAATATAAAGGGATAGTGTTTGTAGGTCTTAATGATTCCTAACGCACATGTAGTAGAATACATGATATATTCAATGGTCAGAAGTTACATACATCCCCTCCAAGAAATTCTAATACGGGGCCTCCTTAAAAGCAGCTATGACATCGCCCAAACTATGCGAGATACATTCTTAACAATTATGTTTAACATTTTCAGTTTAAATTTATTAAAACACAACGACGAACACATAAAAGGTGATACAAATTCTCCAGGGAACAGTGAAATAAATGAAGCTAACCAGAGCCAATTGGCCGACAAATGTTTTGAAAAAATCAACTATCTGCACAGTAATATAAAAAGAAAATGTGAACTATGTGGAAAAGATTTCAAGAATGTAGCAAATTTAAATCGTCATGTTATGGTTGAACATAAACTTAAGAAATCCCCAAAGCGAGTCACTGGAAATAGTGTAAAGTGTGATCGGTTGAAGCTGTCTCGTTCTGGTTTGGAGCATGGAACGCGAGATGAGAAGGATAGGTACAAGTGTAAGTCTTGCGAGGGTGTTTATGAAAGCAAACGGAATTTAAAAAGACATATAAAAAGAATGCATTATGATTATGGGAGGATGTTTGAATGTTGGTGCGGGAAGAAGTTCCGTTCACCGATGCACTTACGCGAGCACAAGAAGCAGCACGAACGCAAAACTCAAGATACAAATAACGAAATATTCCAATGCGACTCATGTCAGAAGTGTTTTAAAACGAAACACAATTTAATTGTACATATGAAGAGAGTTCATTTTGATTATGGGAGAATGTTTATATGTTGGTGCGGGAAACAGTTCTGTTCTCCGATACGTTTAGACCAACACAAGAGACGGCGGCACAATCCAAAGAATCAGAACACCATCAATGATAAAGTCCAATGCGACTCCTGTCATAAAATATTCAATAACAAACAATATTTGACTACACATATAAAGAGAATGCATTATGATTATGGTAAATTATTTGAATGTTGGTGCGGAAAGAAGTTTTCTTCACCAATGAACTTAACTGCGCACAAGAGGCTGCAGCACGTTCGCAAATTTCAGAATATAAATAGAGTGAGATTCCAATGTGACTCGTGCCAGAAGTTTTTCAAAGCGAAACATAGTCTAATGATACATATAAAGAAGTTGCATTTCGATTATGGTAAAGTATTTGAATGTTGGTGCGGGAAGAAGTACCGTTCACCGATACAGTTGCAAGATCACAAGAAGAATCAGCATGTTTTATTGTTTGGAGGATACAAATTTTGTTTGTAATAAAAATAAATGTTTTAAAGACATAAATCTGTTTTTTTATTTGGTACCTATTTAATAAGCATATTCATTTGCCTCAGTGTTGTCATTAAAATTATTACTATACACAGTACAGACTTTTGTGGCTAAGACCGTGAAAATTTGTATGCAGCCCGCATACAATACTTTTTACATTGGTGGCGAGTGCTAAGGGAAGATTTTTAGAAATTCAAACTGTAAAGTGGTGAAAAACGGGGTTGCAAGTTTGTATAAAAATCCATAGTATTTCCGTTTGATAGATATTCTTTTATATATATAGGCATAAAGTAAAAATAATTACTTATACCCAGGGTTAGTGCACAAATACATACGACTAATTGATTACAATAAAGGGGCAGGAACAGATAACATACCTTTTTTTCGTTAGACAATTTTGTGATACCTTAGTCGTACCCTTTACTATATATTTAATAAATCTCTATTTTTATTTATTGTTATTCCAAGTAAGCGTAAAGAGGCATTTATAACGCCAATCTACAAGCCCGGATCAAGAGCTAACATAGAAAACTAGCGTCAAATTTCATTGCTCTCAGTATTCAGTAAATTGTTTGAATTATTAATTCACGATCAGATATTCAATTTTTTAGCAATGTCCATTCCCGCGGCTCAAAACGGATTTATGAAAAAAAGATCGATTCTGACTAATTCAGCAATATACTTAGACTATATAGCGAAGGGAATGGATCAGGGCTACCAAGTAGATGCCGTGTACATCAACTACTCTAAATGTTTCGCTGGAATTAATCACGATATTATGGGTACAGAAACTTTTAAATATCGTTTTACACGGTGACTTATTGAGATGGTTTTCATCTTTTATTTGTAATAGACATCAAGCAGTGCGTGTAGGAATATATGCTTCACGATTTGAAAGTATTCCACAGGGATCGCATCTCGCTCCGGTATTGTTAAATATATATGTCTCTGACATAGCCATCTGTTTTTAACATTCAGAATATCTTATGTTTGCTGACGACATTAAAATTTTCAAGATCGTCCACAGTATTGCCGACTGCTTTTACTGCAGGTTGATCTAAATGGACTCTTAAAAACTGTAAAAAAAAAAAATTTGATCTTAACATAAATAAATGTAACTCTGTAACCTTCACACGTAAACTGCGTCAAATTAATTACAGTTATACCTGAAATCGTTAACCAATCCAACATTTCAGTAGTATAAATGACCTAGGGATGATGATGGACTCCAAGTTACTTTACAATTATCATTATAATTTCGTTCATCAAAAAACCATCAAAATGTTAATATTTATATTCAGAGTCAGAAAACCATTTTGTACAATTCCTCCGCTAAAAATTCTTTTACTTCTCTTACGTAAGAAGCAGCTTAGATTATTCCTCGTCATCGTCGTCCTCTCCAGCTTTTGTTACACATAACAACAGGTTGGAAAAAATACAACATAAGATTTTGAAGTTTCTCAATTTTAAAAGTAAGAAGGAGCTCAGAGAGTATAAAAGAACAACTTACGAGTTTTATAACATATTATTACTTAAAGATCGCCAAATTAAGAACGATATGAAATTTTTATACGATCTTGTTAAATTATTTATAGATATTCCAGAACTTTCAAGCCAATGAAATTTTAGATTATCTAGTAATATCATTAGAAATTCCACTTCATTTGCAATTCCTGCCGTAAGGCATACTTATGCTCAAAATTCCATAATTTATAGATGCACAAGGTACAAAAAATACTTCAATGACATCGATATTTTCCACCCAAGTCGGAATCAGTTACTGAAGCCTGTTCGCACAAAGTTAGACTAGAAAACTAGACCTAATTAGAAAAATAAGATAATCAGATATCAACCATAATACACACACACACACACACACATTAAAACATACATACGCCTGTGCGCATGCGTAAAATTAATTACTACACAATATTACAAACAATCTCATAGACTTAATTTTTATTAATTAATTGGCATTCTGTAATTATATTCATATATTTTTAAAATACCATGACAATGTTGTAAAAATAAAATTCAACTGCCACCTGTCACAATTTCACACTGGACAAAGTTTTTATGAACAATATCAAACAGATTTCACATCACTGATAACGATAAACGTCAATCTAAACTCTAGAGTAGACCATCTTGTTACTCACTATCCCCGCTACGAGAGATCGAGATTTGAATAAATGGACGGACTGTCACCATTTTCTTTTTAAAAGGTATTTAATAAGGAAGAATCTTACATCAAGTTAATTGAAAAATATTAGCGACTAAAAATCTTCAATCAATCGTGATTCGAAAATCCGCCTCAATTATCAATGTACATAGTGATTATTTAGATAAGTCAGTTGTATAATTATGTGTTATATTAGTTCATAGGTCTTTAATTTTAACGTATGTAAGTAACATTAACAGTATTAAGATCTTTAAGCTTGTTTACATAGTATTAATAGCGAACAGTGTTTTTAACAGCGTAGAATTGAGATAGCATCAAATTGCTGACTTTACTTATAGCGCCGGATTTTTCCGTTTTTACCATCCTGTGTATTGCTAGACTTCTCCGTGTTTATAATCAGTTATAGTGTCGAATATTCCGTAATTCACATCTGATATATTGCCGGAATCTATGTGCTTTTGAGATTTCGATTGAAACACCGTTTGAATATACAATGTATAACGTTTATTGTAACTGCACAAGTTATTAAAATTGTTATGAACTATGGAAGAATGTTTTCTTTATTCCGTGGTTATGAACACACATAGGAAAAATATTATCTAATGGGTTATACACTAGGTAGTTTACACAGTTGCGCACACAGAATAATAGCTCTCCTAACGGAAATCACACAGGTAATTGTTCATTGTCTCTCCCCAAGCGACGCTTTTGTTTTGGCGTCTTTTTTTGAGGTTGTGAGCGTACAAAAATGTTTCGTCAAGAAACGCTACTTGCTTATTAACAGGCATAGTGCCAGATTTTCCGTAATTGACCACAGATATAATACCGGATTTCTTTGTGTTTGCGTAATGGCGCCGGATTTATCCGTAATTTCAATCAGATATAGTTCCACATTTCTCCGTGAATTTAAAAATGTGTGGTGTCGGATTTCGCCTTGATTACAATCAGGTATAGTGCCAGATTTCTCTGTGCTTGCCATTAGATGTGGTCCCAGATTTTTTTCTAATAACCAACAGGGATATTGCCCGAGTTCTCCCTGCTCATTATCAAGTGTAGTGCGGACTTTCTCCGTGCTTAATATCAGGGATAGTGCCGTGTTTTTCATACATCACTTATAACGCCAGATTTCTCTTAGATTTACCATCATGTCTAGTGCCATATTTTTCATTACTTACCACCAGGTATAATGTCGGATTTCTAAGTGCATGCCTTCATGTATAGTGCCACATTTCACCAAGCTTACCATCGGTTATATTGCCGGATTTTCCATAATTACCCACAGGTATAGTACCATATTTCTTTATGCTTGCCATTAGGTACAGTACTGGATTTCTCCGTGTTTACCATTAAGTATAGTGCAGGATTTCTCCATGCTTACCATAAGGTGTAGCATAGGATGTGCAAAGCCGAAAACGGAATACGTTGCCGTGATTTGGAAGAGACCCGTAGACTAACACCATTCATATTTAATCTAAAACTATTTAATGGAACAGGATTTTGAAGGTAAAAAAATTGTATCATGCCGGCGTCGTCGCCCCGACGTGACTTCATAGGAAGGCGCGCATGTCTACATTGATTACAGAAATGATAGTAACAGATTAAAAATTCATGATACTTTAATTCAAATTATAGATGTTTTTATAAAAATCTCCTATTTTGATATTTATATATGCAATTGATATCCAGCTACCTGTTACATTTTAGCCACTCTAAATAATTATGTGGGGAATCAAGGCTTTGTTCTCAACAAATATGGAGTATATGACCGAGTTTTTTTGAGAATTTAGACAATTGACACTGGCAACACCGATTACAGAACTTCGAATATCATTTGCGGGAATTAAGTATACTGTATGACAGTACTGTTTTCAATGTATATGAGTTACGCTATATAACGGTAGTAGCTATACTACATATTAAAACACATAATTATTATCATTAATATTATTTTATTAATTTAAATGCATTTTGGTTTAATGTTCCAATATAATACAATAATAGTAAATAACCCTATACAAAAAAACCCGAATTAATAATAAAGGAGCAGCCAGCCGTCCCCAGCAACCTCCGCATCCACCCCCAACCCCACCCGTCGCAACTTTCTAAGCCACTCTCCAAGCACACAACATATTCGTTTACTCAAATCGAAAAATACAGTTAAATTGGTTTAGAAGACCTACACACTCTATTAGACAATATCTCTCTTGAAAACAGACTTCCAACACTTGGAATATATTCAGATTCGTCAAACACTCACAGATTCGTACTGATAAATCCGCAAATATACTTAAACTAATGTGATAATATGTGAAGTTTCCCGAGTGCTTATATTTTATTCTTTGTCACATAGCGTACTGCATACCACTCGAGCGAGCGCAATGATCAAGCGAGCATAATGCTCGAGCGAGCGCAAAGCTCTAGCGAGCGTAAAGTTCGCGCGAGCGCAGTGCTCGAGAGAACGCAGTGCCCAGTATCCTGAGTATTTGTGATCGGGACTAAACAACTCGTAGCGGTAAAGCGTTATTTTGTGGTAAAACGTAATACTGTTTATTACATCCATGGCATCAGTTTATGTACATGATTTACTTAAATATATAACTAAAGCTACAAACGGGTCCAGTGCTTCTCCGGTCTGTGCGACAGCATTTGCGTACTGCAGGTTTACGTTTATAATACAGTGTTAAGTACAAAGTAACCCAGGGAATAAGGACGGGCCGGAAACATAGAAAGATGACACAACTCGATCTAGGAGACAAACAGACTTATTTAGTAAAACAGTGAGGAGCAAAGAACTGTGTTGGATACAGTATGTTCGAGCATTACACTCAAACTAATCATTATCGTCTTAAAACACATTACACAGTCTCACAGTCTCGCACCTTGAGTTCTTTTTACACCATATCTGTTGTTCACACCCGCACACACACACATCCACACACAAAATAAATTATTTGTTCGTAATATTAACGCACATTAACAACATATACAGCATATGAGTTGCGCTGTGGGTGCTGCGGCAGCGGAGGCGGCAGCGCGACTCACACGTAGTGCTGCGGCGGCAACATCGGTTCCTTGTCGTCTGCGAGAGGGGAGCCGAGACCGAGGCCGGGGGAGTGCATGTGTGCGGGAGGATGCGGGGGGAGGAGCCCACACATCCGGCACCGGAAGAAATGCACGCAGTTGAGGAGCGGTCCGCGCGTGAAGGGTGAACGGCCGCCGCGCACCTGGAAATGTCGGTAGCGGCCGCGGTTCATCTGCTCGTTAGTAGTCATGCCGAGACACACCACCTACAAAGCGAACCACACACACGTGCTCTATTATACAACGCGATGGATCCCTAACAGTGCCAGATAGTGGACGCTCACTCACCAGATATATTTGGCAGCAAGTCAAAACGGTCACCCAGAGCAAGTGGAATAATGCATTGAGCAGCACCCACACGATCCAGGCGCTGCAGGAGCTCCACGAGAGTGGAGCTTCCAGCGGAGACGAGTCGTCGGGCATAGGGCACTCGGCTCGCAGGTAGCGCCAGCAACCCCACACCATCCACAGGCACATCACGATCAGGCTTGCCAGGAACCCGACGAAGTGCCGGTGGTTGTTGGCGCCGATGCAGTTGGCGACCCAGGGGCAGTGATGGTCGAAGCGCGCGACGCAGCGGTTGCAAATGGAGCAGTGCTTGGAGCGCAGCGGACGCCGCACGAGGCACGACGAGCAGAACCGCGAAGAGTCGAAAGCGCTACCGGCAGGGACAGCGCCCGACCCCGCCCCCGCGCCCGAACCTGCGCCCGCGCCCTCCGATAGCTCGATAATAGTCTACTGACGTGAAGCCCGGAAACAATTGTATAAGTTTATATTAGATTGAAATAAACTAACTTTGAGTTCCAAAAAAAATGTCTACGAACTGAATATTTCTACGTTTTTTAAATCTAAGTACTGGCAGTCACTCTACGGCTAAAATTTGTCCATAAATTGGCTAACAGCTATAACGTGCAAGTCAATCGTACACATTAAGAGAAAAATACTCCACAAAGTGTCGACTGATATTTAAGGGATGATCACTTACATGTTATTTTATACATATATACCCACGGATGTAACGTAATAATACACTGCAGTGACTGTGCTAAATATAATTGTTAAAATTATGCAATAGCTAATTTTCAGTCTAAAAGTGTTATCAAATGAATCTGTCTTGTCTGTGTTATATGTATTACTGTTTGTGATAGTTGATTTCACGTATAACTGTATAAATTGCAACATTTTTACTTAGCGTAGGACTAAATGACACCTTTGGCTAAAAGGAGGTAATTATAATTATTATACACGATTATATATTCGAAATACCTGGTAATGAGAAACAAAACGTTACGTTTGCTTATTACATAAAGTATACTATAGGGAATAAGCTTGCGGAAAATTGGTTTCGCCTGGAGGTCGTATTGCCAGTTGCGGTAATTGTGCAGCTAAATATCACGGAGGATGCATCTCGTTATCGGATACAGCCCGCATGTGTAAAGATTGGTTATGTCCGGGGTGTACAAAGAGGTTTAAGAAGTGCGAAAACGCCTCTGGGCAGGTAATAATGTATCTGAAACCAACAGTGGCCATAGTGGTGTGAGTATTGCAAGTTCTACCCATACTAAAAACTCACAGATATCTGTAGGTGTTGAGATTGTTGATGATCTACGACGTGAGCATTCTGCGTGTGTCACCGAGATGCGGAAGTTAAGAAATGAAATGGCTGACGTTCGTACATCTGTCGAGAACCTAAACGGGCGTTTGGATAGATTTGAGCAAAGGTTGGAGGCACTCGAACAGCGAGAACCATGCACTAAGGAGGTTAAGGAGCTTAAGGAAACAGTTGCTCGCCTTTAACTGGAACTGTACGATAAAGGTCAGGAGATGCTTCTTTCGGATCTTGAGATTGCACATCTACCGAAGAAGAACTGGGAATATGTGGTTCATACAGTTTGTGTGCTGGCTGCGAGACTGGGAGTTCCTATAGAAGACAAAAATATTGTCTTTGCTGGGCGTGTTGGTCCTTTGGTTGAACGAGAGGGAGAAATTGTTGGTGGTGAATTTCTAGGCAGGCGAGTCGTACGTACGTACGTAGTAAGATTGGCACGGCGTCTTCTTCGTGATCAGCTGAGTTCGGCCGGTCGAATATGCGGAAAAATTTCAGTAACGGATGCGGGATAAGCTAAGCCATCGCAACGTATATGAATAACGGGTACGCGAGTAATGCCGCAAGCAGATTTGGTGCTTTTCCTGGACAAAGCGAGGCCGTATTTTTGTCCGCCAAAATGAGGGTAAACAAGTTTATTAATTCCGCACAGAGTCGGATATTTATCATATCCTTAGAAAATCTACTACATGATTCTTATTTTGTACGAGTATGTTGTATTACTGATTATTAGTCATTGTTATTGGTAACGCATATTGGCCACCCTGGCAGGATGTTGTAACTTTTTTCTTGGATACTTTAACAGATTCCATAACCTACCTTTATTTATAAGGTGGGAGATTTTAATATAGATTTGCTTATTTCCAGTAGCCAAAAGAAAGATAAACTAAATCAATTTTTGCATAATTTAAGCTTGATACAAATGATTAATGAACCTACACATTTTACCTACCAGAGCCAAACACTGATCGATATAATGTGTAGGGATGCGCACGTTCGTAGTTCGATAGTTAAACATATCTCAGAGTTGGCCACAGTTCGATATCGGCTTAAGATATTGTACTAGATTAGGCCATATCTAAATGAGGAACTCAGGCTGCAGTTATGTGAGTCTATTATCCTATCAATATTACATTTTTGCGTTGTGGTTTATGTCCCGTCTTTTGTTTGAAAATAATATCGATATATATAAAATATCGATATGTATAAAATGCTTGCGTGCGTTTTTGTTATTATGTCCCACCACGTTTACACAACACTCCTTGGCTCATTAAATTTTAAATTCTGAAAACGAAAGCAAGACGGAAGCTACACTTCGCTAGTATGCTATTCGACATAATATCAACCAAGACACCCAGTCATCTTTATAATCAATTTGTGTGAACCCGAGATTATAATAAACACAACCAATGGACTTGCTCGCATGTATTTTTCTCCCACAACATAGAACAGTGGCTTTTCGTGTATATTGTATATGAGTTGCATATTATAGCATGCATACACCTATATTAATTTGAAATTGTAGTGTAAATTTCGTCCAAGTGTTTGTGTATACAGAAGGTCTTGTCTAAAAATCAGCGCTGCAACGCTTACACTTGCGAACCTGCAAGCATTACGCTGTGTTGTATTTGTTGAATCAATTAATATTTCTTTCTTTTTTTCTATTTTTACTATAGAGGATTAGTGTACAGTTCTCTATAACCGTGATTATAGGGGGTTAACTCCTCTCTTATCAAGATATTGGTAAACAGACAGTGAGAATGCAACCAAATGGTACTAAATGGTTTCCTGAAGCCGGCTTGTTCTTTTGGTTGATGGTTTTCGACATTGTTGTTAATTCTGTCTAATAAGAAAGTGGTCAAGAACTTATATAAACAAGATATTAAATTTATTGGATGGTAATTTCCAACGTCGGTTGGATTTCCTTTCTTATATAGGAGTATTATTTCTGACTCTGTCTATGCTTATGGCACCTTTTCTTCATTGAGATTGTTACTATACATTATAGTTAGGGGTCTAAGAATCACGGCTTTGCCTATTTTGATGGCTTCGTTTGATATTCCATCCGTACCAGGGCTTTTATCGTCTTTCAGTTTATCTAGTACATCGATCTTTTTCAATTGTTCAATTGCTTCAATTTGGTTCGTTATAGGTAAAATTGTCACATCTTGAAGTTTTATGTTTTCAGAGGTGCTACTGAGTTGTTTATAAAAGTTTGTGGCAGTATCAATTATTTCCAGACGTGTCTGGTGTTTTGAAGTATTTGGTTTTAATGATAAGATTTGTTTCAGTACGTGTTTTATCAGTGAAGATAATCGATTTTTTTATCGCTTTGTATTTGCAAGGACGTTTTAAATCTATTTTCTATTTTAACAATTATATTAAAATAGGAAAAAAATTTAAATCGATTTTATACTATAGGGTGGCCCACGAAAAAGTTGCAATTTAATATTACTATAAAAAAGACGATATGATGATACGACGGTGGATATTTTTCTATTTTCTGTTCCGCTTTTGGTTTTTATTGCCATGGTTTTGGTTCTCTTTGGTCCCCAAAATTGCAATTTTGTCATATTTTATAACAACAGCTTTGGTAACTTCTGCTTTGTAATTAAGAATTTCTTATTTAAGCTCTTTCCTTTTTTCGATTACATTTGGTTTTTTTTTTCAGAACTGTGTACACTGTTAACCTAGCAAGGTATACAATTTCACCGGACTACATTACATTTGGTAGGAACTCTTCTCTTATATAGTAACCAGTACTTTCTAAATGTTTTTTTTTTTGTGAAGCAGAAAACCTTTGTTTCTTAATTAAACTTTGAGGGCTAAACTTAAGTATTATTTTCCTTATTTTTTGTCACTGCACTGATTTTACTTAGATATATTTAAGTTTCTCTGTCGTATCTCTTCTAGTATCTTTCGATCAATACGTGTTGTTCAAATATAGAAGTTTTTAAAAGTATAAGTAAGGTGTTCTAAATGTTGGTGCCATTCTAACATGAGTACACATGAGGAGTACTGAATTCACATTGATTTCATAAAGTTTCGCTAACAGATCTCGCTTCGCAGCCTCCACACGCTACATGTTGAGAAACGTGAGGGTTCTTGCTTTCAAATCTTTCCGGGTCACGTTAGATACATTGTTATTATCCACGTTAAGTTCAGCGGCAATCGAAGCCATTTACATAGGATTTAGGTACCCCACAAATTCAGAACATCGTAGATACGTAATACAACCCACAGTCAGTCATTACCATCATCAATGTTGGCATACCTATCAAGTATGTTATGTAACGCCACTATGTGTACGATGCTGGCCTCTTGAAATGCCTTATAGTTTATGCTCTTCAGAATCCAACGTAAATTTTCCTCTTTATATATTCTTGGGGCTGGCCGGGTGTGTAGAGACCACATCTTTATGTAGAGACGCCACAAATAAACCGTAGTATGTCGAATAGCGAATGAAAAGTTAAGCAACCCAACATTTTCGCAAGCATATGATCACTTAACCCCAATTCAGAGGAAATATGTTATGGCTCAATATTTCAATAAATCAACTTGTCGGGAAAACTAAGACGTATTAAAAGCATAGGCGCGGTTAGAGTAATTGGTTTTGAATGTGATGGTCGTAAGGGCTGAGGCGCATAAACACTTATTAAAGTAAAATAATTAACGGAACTATAAAGTATTCACCGTAGTTGCGTCAGTGAGTCGGGTTTGCTTAATATGCCGAACGGTTCTGTGATACTATATTAAGGGTCTATGTACATTGTATTGAAATCAAGAACGACAACACACTGAATGCGATTATTAGTATTTTCACCAAAATTATATGTGAAAAAAGCAGTGACCTTCCGCTGCGACAAACGGCACTAAAATTCCGCATCCCTTACTAGTGTGGAAACTCAATAACTGAAACCTTCCCAGGTGCTACTAAGTCTCAGCTAATCACTTACTCTAGTAATGTTTTGCGCCGAACCACAACTATTGCGCCTGTTGTCTTGGTCAAGTCACCAAAAACTAAGATGGGATGCTTATCATATTAATATTTGTTTAATTTAATACCAGCTGTACCCGCAACTGCGTTCATAAATAACAAATCATAATTTGAATAGATATATCGGCGCAATGGTCTTGTAGCGAACGGACGGCTAGTCTAATGTCCTACGAAATAGGATAGTAGGCTAGTCCGTTCAAACGCTCCACGAGCGATAAGAAGTAATTAGCGAACAATAGGATAAAGACACGCCCTTTTTAACTGGCCGTACACGATAACCAATCGCCGTGTGAAACACGTCGGCGTCTTAATCCTTCCACTCTGAAATTATTATTTTCTAATTTTGTCTATATATGTTAATGCATTGGTATTATCTGCCCTTCTTGCGGAATAAATCGTCGTGCACCATACTAGCTTTTTACTTTCATAGTCTCGAATTTAAATAAATATAATTTAGTGGTTTAGAGTTGAGAACTCTATCTCGAACTATTAAAGCCTCATATACTGTCGTGATAATAACTCTACTATTTTCAAATGCAGTTACTAAAACGAAAATACGTTTCAACTTATATCGGTATACTGCTTAAAGTGGTCCAGTACAATAAACTCGCGATAGTTCGTCGCATGACAACGAACGAGAACAAATATAAGTTCTGAGAATTACTTGAGAATACTTTTAATCTTCGATGGGATTAGAGTCTTGGAAAGAATATACGATATATTACGTGACCAACCAGATTATATTCCTCGATACCACATATTATTCCACGAAATATTATTTCCCAAAACAGTGGAAATTAGCTCGAATTTCCCCCGTACTTAAGAGTGGTGACCCCTGCGAGGTATCTAACTATCGTCCTATATCTATTCTTTCTGCTTTCGGTAAAGTTTTTGAATCATTAGTAGTTAAAAAATTATATTGGCATGTTAAACAGCTACTCCACCCTGCGCAGCATGGTTTTTTGCCTAAAAAATCAACAACGTGTAATCTGCTATGTTTTACTAATGACGTTGCAATGTCTTTAGATAAAGGTAAAGAGGTACATGCAATATACACAGATTTTAGTAAAGCCTTTGATCTGATAAACCATGACTTATTATTGCGTATAATGTTGAATATGGGTATTCATGGTTCTTTACTTCGTTGGTGTGAGTCATACTTAAGAAATCGTTCCCAGTTAGTTACGGTTCAGGGTTATGGGTCACATGTGATCACTATACCATCGGGTGTACCACAAGGGTCACACATGGGACCTCTATTATTTTTGATTTTTATTAATGATTTGGCTAGCTTAATTACTTGTAAATTCCATATGTATGCTGATGACCTAAAACTATACCAAATCATAGAGTCCCTAGAGGATACTATAAAATTACAAACGCAAATCAGTAACGTTAGTAAATGGTGTAACCAGAACAACATGTTACTAAATAGTAAGAAATGCTACTTTATGAAATTTTCAAAAAAAATGAATCCACTTGAAATTGATTACTATATTGAGAATGTTCCATTAAATAAAGTCTCGCGCATTCGTGACTTGGGAGTGGTTATGGACAGTCATTTAAGTTTTCGCTTCCACATTGACGACATAGTACGTAAAGCAGCTCGATTATCAGGTTTTATATCGAGACAGCTCAGATCATTTGGAGATCCTCAGGTCACAATACCCGTATACAATAGCGTAATCCGAAGTTTTCTGGAATATGGCAGCCAAGTGTGGAATCCGTGCTATGATATACACTCAAATAGAATTGAACGAGTACAAAAGCGTTTTGTATATCATCTTACATATTGGGATAAGAAATGTGGATCACTAATATCTTATGAGGATAGACTATTACACTACAAAATGAAAACCTTATGTAATAGAAGGAAAACTGCCGATATAATATTTCTGTATAAGTTGATTCATGGCTTAGTTGACTGCGAGGACTTACTTGAGCAAATTAAAATTGTAATACCACGTCCCGGAACACGTGTAGTTAATAGGAAAACTTTCATGACACCATACTGCAGAACCAATGTTGGTCAACACGCTCCTCTGTATCGTATGTTTTCTGGATATAACTGCATAGACCAATTAGTTGATATATTTACTTCTTCCTTACGATTGTTTAAATTAAAAGTAGAAACCTATTTCGATGTATAAATAAATTTGTGATGTATTAGACTATTATAAAAAATGGCATGTCGTGTTCACTATTTTAAGACACACACTGACGTGTATATTGAATGTTTGTGTAATGTATTATCATTAGTGTGATGTCTGGTTTGTGAACCAATTAAAAAAAAAAAAAAAAAAAAAAAAAGAAATAAAATAATATTGCACGAGACCTGACACTATTTCTCAAGTCCTTGAAACCATACAATATTTCTCGAGGTCAAATAATATTGGTCGATACTAGATAACAATACTCTGGACTGGACAATGTTTTTCGAGGTCAGATAATATTCTTCTACGTCAAAAAATTCTCTGCGAGTCCAAGACAAAAGATCTATGACATCTTATGAGACTTGCTTGATCAGTCCCAGATCTGCGGTGAAAACAAGGAGTAAGGTGAAAAGAGTGAGGTGTGTAAGAAATGGCTCGAATTGATCAGTAACCTGTCCTGGCGTCTCGTTCAAAAAGTGGATACAGTAACTAGGCCGTAAAAATAACTTCTAAAAATGAGGACATCATAGAAAACAATTTTTTCAAAAAAACTAACTATCAATACGAATTTTCTTACGAACCGGTACCCAGCATCGTTTATTCGGATTTAGAATGTTTCTGTCTTTCCGTAAGAGTTTTAAATGTTTTGCTTGATTTTAAATTGTCGGGAACTCCGTATACAGTGAGTTTGAGTTTGAGTTTATACCCAGTACTTGCGAGAAAAATATAAATATCTTTAGATGTATGTCTGAATTGAGATGGGGAGCCAACCCTTCTACTTTTAAAATGTTATACAAAGCATCGAAAAACTTTCCAAAGTACAATTCAAAAGTTTACACATCATCCTAGGTATAAACAATTCTTCTCCTGCCAATGAAATGCAGTCATATATAATTCATTTTATTATTCCCACGAATTGGTGAATATCTTTCAAATATTCAATATTACGAAGCCAATAAAATTATTACGTCAGAAATTATAAATGCAACATAGACTACCTCTATGACGCAAGGGGAAAGAGACAGATCAAAAAGAATTACAGACCAAAAATTAAACCTAATAAAATATCTAATTCTAATAAGAATCTATATACAATACTGTATGGCAATACAAAAATTCAAATATATTAAAATTGTAGCTTAAGTTCTTGATATGACTTATTTGATTTCTATAAATTATTTAATTTCTACTAAATTATAATAATTATAAGTGTTTCCCTTTAATGATGTAATAATAATGAACTAGGAATAATGATAGTGTTCCTAGATCTCAATTACTCCTTTGGTCACATGTCTAAATGTAAGAAAACATCCCTTCAAGAACTTTTGATACAGTACCACTTTACGTCTAATTACGCCATTCACCCCAATTGAATTACGAATAATAGTATTGTTTGAATAAAGTAAAATTAGTTAACATAAAATTCAAAACCAAGAGACTACAAAATGTATTTAAAGAGTTGAGGCCCATCCAGTTGAGTTCTACAAAAGGTACAATAAATTGCCACTTGAGAAAAGTCTATTTACACTTTGTAGTCCTAAATAAACTGAATCCAATTCAGCGAGCAGCACAGGATAGGCAGAACTGACCTGGAACTTGTCCGTCCTGGTGGCGGTGATGACTCCAGGATCGCTGCGCCATGACTTCAGGAACGTGTACCAGAGCAGCCCTGAGCTCACCAAGAACAGCACCGTCGCGGCCCAGCCCACTACCGGCGCCACGAACATCAGCCACGTGATGTAGAACCAAGACTGCACCCACAAACACAACAAAACCCCTCAACAACATTCTATAATCAATTATTATTGAATTTGATTTATTATATGAACTCACCTTGGTAGCTAAGTACACACTTAGTGGAAGTATATTTTTGAGTTCATCATCAAACAGCAGATTACTGATGAAATGCAACAATGCGTAGAAGCAGACAAGAAATAGTATCTTCAAAGGGTAATTTATGTTCATCTCCAAAGTGAGGCCCGTGAAGTAGAATGCCATGAAGGGCATCACCACCACACACCACCATCGGAATTTCTGTAAATAAAATTCCATGACAGACATATAGTAGCACCAGAAAATAATTTACGCTTAAAATTATATTTAAAAATACAACAAAACAACACAATAGCCTTGAACAAAGTATTCATCACACTATACAGTATACACTTCAGATCTCACAGCAGAGACCATAACCTACTGAAATAACTTATCAAATTAGTCAAATTATGCAGAAAAATATTTAAGAATATTAACATAAATGTACCTTATCATATGTTAGTCTTTTGAACATGGACATCCTGCCACTGGCAGCTGTGCATTCCTTTATTTTGTCTGATACTTTGGAACCAATCCAAAGTGTGTCTGCATTGGCTTGTAACATAGTGAGAGGAGTGACTCCACGTAGATTGGGCACGTCGAGGCTTGCATCACCCTCAATGAAATAAACATTTAAAATAGAGTAAAAATTCAAACAACAACAACAGTAAATATAGATTGGCAGTATGTGTACATAAAAAAAGCAGTAAAAGTACTCCATAATTATATATCAAGATTTTTGTCTAGTATTAGTAGTCAAGCAGTCAAAGCTATACCAGCAACTTGTTGTAGTGTATTGGTATTCTATAAACCACGAGTATTTCAATATTTGCTTAGATGTGTATAGATCATTTACTTGCTAGAAAAATGAACTTCAGATATTGATGTATATGTAACACTGGGTATTATTCACTCTATTTACTGTCTTAGAAGTAAATTAAACTATAATAAACTAATTAACAACATACCAACAGAAAATACCTATACAACAAACTGTGAAGGTTTTAAGGGAAAATCAATTTATTGACCAACAGAAGATATTCCATATTTTGTTCCTTGTATTTGCAGGTACTATGTGTTATGGTTATAACAGAGTGTCATTAAAAGTAAATAACACCTTAGTCATTCTAAATTATGTATTTAAATAAAGGACTCCAAAAAAGGCATCTTCAGGGCAATCCAAGGTGAAACAAAATGTTCAATACTCTAGATTATATCTCAAATCTACACCTGTGTAATCAACATTTGCCACCCATTGCAAAATATGCTGGACAAATATGACCAGAGTAGGAGCAGTAGCACAAAAGTTACATAAACAGCTATGAAGCACACCATCATTTGTGTCAAATTACAAGATTGAATGTTGAAATGTTATAATAAAATGTCACATTAATGTTCCAAAAAGGTAAAAATGATGGCAAGTAATCTGAAACAGTGACTGAGTGATAGTCACAGAAATGTAGACAACATGTCTAATATCCACCAGCTCATTGTCTTAACAATAATGTAGTAAATTGTGGGACAGACCTGGATGTCATTAGCTCAGAATAGAGATAAATGGGATAAATGAAGAGGGCGTCTTTGTGTCGATTGCTGATTAAGATTTAAAAATACTATATAAACAACATACAAAGTAAGGATGCTCATGCCTAAACTTCAGAACCAGATCAAGCTACATTTATATCTGAATAGATAGTCTATACAACAGATATAGCACCTATCAAAATGACATGCTCAAGTGTGTCAAGTTCCAGGATCAGCAGGTGTATATCCAGTAACCACGAGACATGGTAGGTATCTGTATCCAACCTCTATGGACATAGCAACAACCAAGCACATGGTGATTAACTTGTCAGTGTCTCTGTTTTAGTTTCACATTTCAGACCTTTCAACAAAGAGATTTGCAGAATGGCATAACAATGGTGACTGGATGTATATAGATTACATTGTGCTTATAATATGATGAGGGATTACAATAAACAAAAAAGATAACTGACAATTAATACTGCAGTCACAATGTAAAAATATGTGCATACATAAAGGATAAGTGTGGAGACAGCAGTTGCATTGCGTGCCAACACAGCCCAGTGTAATGCTGTGTTGCCGTGAGCAGTATCCACCGGCCGCGTAGACGCGCCCAGCGTAAGCAGCAGCCGCGTGGGGTCCACCGTCGACACCTTCCAGCACGCCCACATGAGCGGCGTCATGCCAGCCTGCATCCGCCACGTCCGGGTCCACACCGCGCGCCTACTAAGTACGCCACCACTGCCGTGTGCCCGAACTGCGCCGCTAAGTGCACCGCCGCGCATCCCTCACCGTCCCTCAGCTCTGGGACGAGCGCCCGCACGCAGTAGCAGCACGGTCGCATCCAGGTGGCCCTGCCGCGCTGCCCAATGCAGTGGCGTAGACTGTAGCTCCCCGCCGATAGCGTCCACTGTGGCTCCTCGATCTAGTAGGAACTGGATGATTTCGCGCCGGTTGTTGATCGCCGCCCAGTGCAATAGAGTGACCGTTTCCCCATCGGGTCTGTTCACATCCCATCCGGCCTCGACCAGCTCTTTGA
This sequence comes from Antheraea assamensis, assembly GCA_035772565.1. Lineage (NCBI taxonomy): Eukaryota > Metazoa > Arthropoda > Insecta > Lepidoptera > Saturniidae > Antheraea > Antheraea assamensis. The sequence continues at coordinate 301,487 of JAQQSE010000129.1, forward strand.
CGCGCGCGACGGCGCCGTATTGCGTCGCCTTCACAATGTCGAACCCGGCATAATCTCGCTCGAGGGGCGGCGGCGGCGGCTCGCGAGGCGGAGGCTCGGGCTGCTCGGAGCCGCATTGTGCGCCCGCTGCGGCACCACACGCGCTCTCGTACATTGCTCAAGTGCCGTGCACTAGATCAGATCGACTCTGCATCCTCTGATTCTTATTCACTAGGAACTAGCCGCTTCGCTATCTCGAAACTTTACCAAATTTGACCTAAACACCATTTATTGACATGAATACGACTGACACTTGACATGACTTGACAGTAAAACAAATGTTGCAAGAGCTTTTTTATGCAATTGCACTACGTAGGTAAACATCTATAACGAGTTTTTGGCGGGATCTTGGAATGTCATGTAGTGGATTTTATACATCATCTTGCGTCATTTGGCTATATATTTTGTAATTTTGGTGGCGTTTTACGTAATATACTTTGGTTAGTGAGCACAAGTGGATGGGAAATAACGCCACGGAGCATGAATTCTGACTTGCCACAAAAACTCCTTGGAAAGTTCTAGCAAGATGGCCATCACCTTGTTAGTTCATTTAAATGATTGCAAGATATTTGTAATATCATTTCTCGACAATGATAGTAATAATTCACTATAAGATTGGTTGTCTAAAATAAAATACTAATAGATAATATCTGTAACAACCATCGCAAAGTTGATATGACACAAAAATGACAAGGCAATTATTTTTATTCCTGTTGCTAACTATCGGGTATTCAAATTCATTCATTGTATTATTATTGCTGTTGAAAACAAAATACACATACCAGCAATTTTAAAGATACATAATTTACAAGGATTCATTTGTGGTTGGGTTTGAAATATCACACGGAAACAAAACAGAGTTTTGTTTCGTCAATTATCAATATTTTAGAACGACTACAGTTTTCTGAAAGTAAAAACTTGTTTAGGCCGCGTTGAGCATTTTTTTGAGTGAACAATAATCATGAAACTCGCGTCATCATCATCTAACGCTTTCCATAAGCTATATGTATATTGTGTATAGATGTATACTTTTTGGGTGAACAAAAATTGTCAAACTCGCGTCATTGTCACCGTACGCTTCTATTCTGATACTGCGTATAATCTATATATGTACACAGTACGCTGTTTCAAATGAGCAATTACTATAATCAATTATGTCTTCACCAAGACATATTTCACCATAGTCTAAGAAATTTTAAGAGGTTTGTATCTGAATCATAAATATTAATTTACATATATGTGTCACAGTATTGCATTGTATATCGTTAATAGACACATTTTAGGCTAACTGTGTTTATTGTTAAAACTAAATATGTTGTGTACAATTTGTATTTGTATTTTAGATTTGTAATGATATAATAGTTTTGCTATGAATGTAATTGCCAATCTGTAATCTGTAATTGTACCTTAATGTAAAAAACAAAAATAAAATAAAATAGATATACCTCCGTGTGTTATTTTTTAACCTTAGGTCACAGACTAAAAACCATAACAGTAGTGAATATTTATTATATTACTTTAGTTCACCTTGGTTCAATCAACATTTTCAATTTTAATTACAAACAATCATAAATTTAATGTTGTAAAAAAATAGTTAGGCCACTATGGTTCTCGTGACTCCAAGTTGATTTTAAGATAAAAAAAAGAACACAATTATTTCATTGTTTTGAGTATTCACATCTGTCGGTAGTACTTATGACTGCTCCAACTTTTTTTTAAATTTTATGAGTACCTTTAATTTTGAAATTAATCTATTTACAGGTAATCTTGATTATTAAAAATTATTATAACGTTTCACATAACAGAGGAGTATGGCAAAAAATAATTTCTAGTAAATCTTACAATATTGTTCTATTGTATATATTTTCAATGGAACAGCTGTGAAATATAATAAATAAAGTACAGTGTTAAAGTGTTATTATCAATATTTTATTATGCGCGTCTTGAGCAGAAAAGACTGAACTTGTAGAATAATTGCCATAATCCGTCGTCGATCTGTTTCAACAATTCATCACATCTTCAAACAATTCTTTCAAACAAATGCTTTTGCGAGAAAATTGGAGCAAGACAGAAAAAGACATACTTCAAGCGTCAATGATCGTTTAATTTAGCTTTGTAACTTCGTATAAATACTTGTATAAGTTCGTTCAAGATTCATTCTCTTCTTCAGTTTTCATAATTGTACTAGCTGTTTGATTAAATAAAGAATTATTTTTTTTAATCAAAGTGCGCGTTCACATTTAACTAGGTAGTTTTCGAAGGCGACGTGGTGCGATGCGATGCTGATACATGCACCATGCACTCAATGAAACACGCTGATGTTCATAAAGCTTTCAATTTATTAGTTAAACAAATATCACTTTTATTTACAACCAAAGCAATCACAAATTATAATTAAAACTAATTGTAATCACCTAAAACTACTTAACAGATCGAAATATTTACAATAGAATTAACAATTGATTAACTCGCGGGCCGAAACCGGCGCGGACTGCTCACTGCTACGCGTCGAGAGGCGCTTGTGGCGGGAGCGGGGAGTGCAGCGGCGCTCGGCGCGCATGACGTCACGCCGTCGCGAGCGGCTGCGTCACGACCGGCGACCGCCTTCGCGGCGACGACGAATCGGGCGCGGGTACGGGAGCGGGCGGGGGCGCGGGCGCGGGGGAGTGCGCGGGAGTCGGGGCGGGGGCGGGGGCGGTTTCGGTGAGGCGCAGCGCGAGCTCGAGGTCGCGTAGCACATCGGTCTCCTTGTGGTCGAGGAGCGCATAGCGGCGGTCGAGCGCGGTGAGGTGCGCGAAGGTGAGGTGGAGGTGCGCGTGAAGCCGCAGCAGCGCAAGCTCGCGGAAGTGTGCGGCGTACATGTGCGCGACCACGTGGAACAGCAAGCGCACTACGCGCCGCACGACACTCTCGAACTGCACCGGGAACTCGTTCGCTGCAATACATTATTACCATTCATATAGTCTCCTGTATCAAAGCGTTTACATTAAACAGAAGGTACATTAATACAGTATTTAATATTGTTTCAAATTATAAATGCTTCGTGCTTTTTTTTCAAACGGACTAATCGCTAACACACTGACGCGGACGGGCCTTTACAGCTTCACCTGGCTTTTTGACCGAGTGCTTAAGGCACTGAGCCGTATAGCAACAAGCTCAAGGGCGCCAAAATGACCGAATCTCGGTTTGGGTTGTTGCCTTCAATGCAACATCGTGAAATCTATCTAAGCTAAGCAATCTAGTTATGCTAATTATACATGTATGTATTAGTAAAACATATATATATGTGTGCCTCACTAACACGTACAAGAATAGTTTCGAATCTAGAATTTTGGCGAAAAACTAAAAAAAGAAAATAACTAAAATCGAAAAAATAAGGGAAACAATTAAAAACTTTTGCATTATATGTGTATGTGAGGTACAACTGTGTGTGTGTGTGTGTGTGTGTGTGTGTGTGTGTGTGTGTGTGTGTGTGTGAAAACTAACAAGTATAGTGTCATTGTACCGCGCTAGCAGCGTGGCCGAGAGCTCCACTCCGGGGGATCGGACACTCCATGCCAAGTCGTTGGCCGTTTTTTAAGGCATTCAGCCAAAGTAGAAAGTCAACAATAATCATTATTGTTATTACTGATTAGTATTCGAGTTAATAGTATATCAGAATGGGTTAATAGTAGTCAGTACGAGTCACTAGTTGTCAATAGTACGAATGTAGGTCAATTATAATCCCCTCGAATATCCAGTCAAACTTCGGGATATGTTGCTGTCGTAACTATCCAAATAATATTTATGTTCTTACATATGCAATGCGCATTTAACTCGTGTATAAAATCGAGTGAGTGCCTTAAGCGCTCCCTTAGTAGTCCGTTGAAACTGTAGAGGCCTTGCCAGGTCAACAGTGTTGTCAGTTCGAAAAAAAAACGTTTTACCGAACTGACGTTATTTGACAATGAAAAATTCAAGGTGATCGTCGAAGCGGATTCATCGCAAACCACATCTTAGCGGCAAGTTTCGGTGTGAGTGATAAAACAATTTTCACGCACTTGAAACAAATTGAAATTGTGAAAAAGTGCGAGAAATTTGTGTAGTATAGCATAAACTGACCGAAGCACACCAAAACAAAAACGCACTGAGTGCTACATTACATTACTCAACCGTTACAAATAACAAAAGAATTTGGAATCTTGTAGTTTGTGACGAAAAATAGATCCTTTAGCGGACAATCGGAAACGCTCATCATAGGGTATTGAATCCAGGAGAACCAACCGAATCTTGTCCCGAAGTGAAAGTTGACTCAGCAAAAGGTACTGGTGAGTGTTTGGTAGACGAGTGCTGGTGTCATACACTACAGCTTCCTAACATCTGGTTAGACGATTACGGCAGATCTGTATTGTCGATAGTTGCAAACCAAGATGTAAAGTTGAACAGTGACACATTCGAGACTGGTCAATTTCTCTAATCCCCTACTACTTCAGAACAACGTTAAACTCCATACTTCACGATACGCGGTCGATAAATTAGAGGTACTACTGTTGGTACGTCTCCAACATCCACCATGCTCCCCGAACCTTGCTCCAACAGATTACCACTTATTACGAAATTTGGACTAATTGTCTTACAAGGAAAAAAAATTCAATTCCAAGACCATGAGGTGGTCAGTCCAAATATGTCCTATAAATGAAAAACAATGTAATGCCAATCAGATAAGCGGTAAAGTAAAATCTCCGTATTCGCGGGTTAAAAAAATGTGGTCATTTTCTGTATTCGCAATTTAAAACCCCATTACTCTTGGATCTAAATTTAGCAATTTATACCAAATTAACCTTTACAATAGGTAATTATCAAATAAACATTACAATATTTATAAAGAAATAAAGTGTATTGTGTCTAACGGTAATGCTCATCGACAAAAGCCACCGTCGCGCGTACAAGTTCCGAGTTATAAAAATACCGCGTGTCACTATTGTCTTTAGAAAAACGTGCTTGGGGAACTGTTATAACCAAATCTATCACATGTGAATTTAATAGACTGATTTCGAAATTGTTTTGTTGCTGATGTTGAATCTTCGGGAATTGGACTTTAAGACTGTTCCAGTTTTGGATAACGCTCGAGGTTATCCTATCATCATCTTGAACCTAAGCAACCGAAATTGAATAACTCCTATCAAAAGATTCAAGACAACGAGAAATCAATCAATTCTTAAAATTTTCATTTAGTGTAAATAAAAATAATAATCTCTAAATAAATTGGTTTTATTCTCTTCTATTGAAGCTTATTAAAGTATTCGCGGTATAATTATGAAACAGATACCTCGCGAATAAGGAGACTTTACTGTACTGCACATTACGGACATTACGCACATTACGGACGCGAATAGAAATAAATATAGGGTCTTATAATACTTAAAATATCATAAAAATAAATTTATTTTATTTTATATTTTGAAACTAGGATTGGTACATAAGTATTGGCAAGTCGAAGCATTGATGATGAAACTGTTTGAAGTAGTAAATTGAAGTAGTAATACCTGATGTGACATTGCCAAATATATAGTAAATACACAGACACAACAATATCAATAATCATTATTATGATCATCGCACAAGAGTCTCGGGGCGGCAAGTGTACGTGTTCGTATAGTATTAGCTTACCATACTTAGTGGGGAATATAGTTTCGTCGTTGATAGTCTTCTGTGTGAACGTCATGACATAGTCGACGTACTGCGGAGCCGCGACGCGGGACTTCTTGCCGCGCTCGTCGTACCACGCGTACGTGCGCCCCGCGGGACCCGTCATCTCGGGGCAGCTCGCGCCCGAGCAGAACTCCGACACGGTGCCGTATAGCAGGTTCACGTGCTCGAACAGCGCCAGAGCTGAAATCACCACACACGACAACCATAAGCACTCACTCATATTCATCCATTCGATTATTATATTACTTGGAGCACCAATAACTTGTTTACATCCCATTATGTGTTATTTCGCAATGGGCTTTATCAAAGTTTAATAATTAAGTTTTTGGGGTCAGAATAATTCTTACCCAAATTTATTTATTTTTCACATTTACCTGGATAATCTACATTCAAAACTTTGCAGCTATAACTTAATAATTTAGAGCATGAAAAAAATGTCAATGTCATGATTGCCTCGGACAAAGTATCCATTATGGAATTACAATTATTAAGTCTATCTTTGCAGTACATTTATGTATCTAATAATTCATATTACATTTGGCATATTTACAGACACAAGTGACGTACAAATTTCGTTGCATAATATAACATTTATATATAATACTTGACTTTGTACTGTAACACTTAATTCAAAAGCTTCACTTATGCCAGAGAGATATTCGAAAGAAGAACGTTAAATATCTTAGTTAAAATGTAAAAGAAAATTACAAAAACGCAAATTATGAAAGCGAAGACATTTTCTGAACCAGGTATGGAACTGGTAAATATGAATAAAACTGCCATATGTGAATAAAGACCAATAATTTAATTTCGATTAAGAGGACCATAAACATTAATTCCATCTAAATACCGTAATTACAAAATGTTAACCTTGTGCTAAACAAATTACTAGAATCAACAACTATTTCTGATAGCAAACACTAAAGCGGTACGATGCGGTATGTTGCGGTGTGGTGCGGCCTCAAGTATTAAAGACAAGGTACCTTCGTACTTAGCATGTAAATACTTAAGAAAAACTTATACTGACTGTGCGAAGCGAGCCACTCATTGTAGTCGAGTCCGTGGGGCAAGTCCACCAACTGACGCATATCCAGCTCTGGCAGCTTGCGTTCCAGCAACGCTTCCTGCAGGTACAGTTTTGGGTCCCCGGCCGGCTCACCCTCGCGTTCCTTGCGCCTCGCCTTCCTGTAACACCACCACACTACGCATCATATCGTGAACTCTCCGATCTATATGTATATTTAAAACTCACAGGTCTGAGAAGCCACAGTTTTAGCGTAAAATCTATCTGGGCACGAACTAAAAAGTTCGCAACGTCTTACCTTTGCCGTACCGTGAAGTTGTGGAACAATCTCCCGGACAGTTTGTTGCCTACTTCCTACATGGGATCCTTCAAACGTAACGTGAAGAGACATTTACGCAGGCCGGCATGACAGCGGCGACTGGCATTGGACTAGTTGTCACTCGGTGGTCGCCGTTGTTTTTGAATTGTACTGTGCTTAACATTAGGCATAGTGCAGTTACTTTGCCGCGGTACAATAAAAAAAAAAAACACTATAGTAGTCTCGAGAATATTTGTATATAATGGTGTGATGCATGTGTGACCCACGCGATCCGCAGTACACATAATGCGATAACAGCGTGAGCAGAGCGCGCAGTATGAAACGGAAGGGTAGCGATAACCGACACGACGCGCGCGCTTTTGCTTACGTCATCGCGCACCACACCGATATAGCGCGACTATCATTCGATATGTGATGTCATGTTATTCTCGACATTTTGAATTTATACAAAATTTTAAATCAAGTAGGTGCGTTCCATTCGTTAGAACCCAATGATCAGAGGCACATCAAACCCTTTAGCTCTATATTACTAAATACATAAGTAATGATTCTTAGTAATAATATTGCTTCGACTGAGATGCATTTAATGTTTAATTTTGTCGTTTCACTCAAGTTTGTATTGCGAGTATTGTCAGTTTGCCAGTTAGTTGCATACGACATCACTAGTTTCCACTTCCATAAAATGTGACAATACCGCACGTAGTTAGATACACCACAGCCATATTCCATCTCCCACAGGATTTCAACTGTTCCGATACACATAAGACACAGACGAGAAAAGAGAACGATTAACATATAACTACTATTAAATTAGAAAATTGTAAAGATAATGTATGCTATTTGGATGTGGTAGTTTTGACGTTCATAAGCGCCTTCTTAATTCGTTCAGCGCCTAAATTGAATAAAGTATTTTTGATTATTTGTTTTCTTTTTTTTTTTTGGACAAATCTACACAGTAGTGTATATATTATATTAACCGATTAAACGGTTGCAATGTTTGAAAAAATGAATCGAGTCGTATTTTAACAGTCTCCAAAAAAGTGTGTTGACCAAAGCAAATAGTGGGAAGAAATGTCACCGGCACTAAGACATTCATCGGTATTCTTTTGTATTTCTCCGACATTAACTCAGCATGACATCTGAAGCTGGATGAAGATCAAGTTTACGTACGAACTGAAACATATAACTAATCGATCAACAGAGAGAAAATTTTAGAAAGGAGTTAGTAATTGTTATGTATGAAGGTTTGTTTACAAAACAATGTTTATTAACAAGGCTGTAGGGAGACGACTTATTCACTCTACTTCTACTTAAGGCCGTGAGTTTGCATTATGAAACGTACACTTACATAATAAACAAATACAGACAGTAAGCGTACTGGATTAAATCATCTTAGAGTATTGTTAAATAAATTTGTTATAAAATTAGGAAACAATAGGAACTTATCCAAATAGTTTTCATTTCTATCAATTAAAGAGAAAGGAGTATGAAATTTAAACTGTTTTATCCGGGAACGGATTCCAAAGTATTCAAACCGAAGTCGGTGTACGAAACACTGTGCCGCAACATTTTTTTGCCATTACGAGAGTTCCACAGCAAAAAAAATAGAACTATGAGATTCACGAGTAATGTGTATGTCAGTGTAGGCGCACATAGATTGAACTGCGCCATGTTCCACGGTGTTTATATATTAGGAAAGCACGGGAACTTGTGGCGCTCGCACTCGCAGCTGCTAGTGGCCGTTTCCTGTTCATAGTCATTTAACTACTACACTATGGTATACCGTATGTGTGTGCGCACGTTTCAGTAGCGACTAGCTGTCGGCGCTCACCTGAACGGGACGGCCGAGTAAAGATACGAAGGCAGCGAGAACAGCACTCCGAGCACTACCGCGTGGCACATTCCGACCTTCGACTGACTGATTATGCGCACGCGCGCGCGCCTCTTGCGAGAACGAGACGGCTTGACCGTGTATCTCGGTTGCACTTCTTTAGTCAGCCAAGTGCGGTTCAGCGCCTACGCCTAACGAGGAAAACGAATCACGAGTCACGCAATACATATGAATACGAATGCAAGTTGACCATTGACCGAATGATTATGGCACTACGATTAAAATATACATGTACTCTTGTGACCGTAAACAATGAAACACAGATACTGTGAGGTCACGAGACACAAGCAGCCGACTTCTCTTTATTATGTATGCACGGCCGGTCTCTTAAATTCTAATAAATATGCGAACCTATATGTGTAAGTAGTATGACATTCGTAAATGAGTATTCAGAGTTTTGATTACATTCGTCCTTTTCGAACTGTCAAGTTTTTAATGTAACCGAGCGCACAAACTTTCATATAATTTCGTACGTAAGTGAATTCAGAAATAAATAATGTTGCATATTTGCTCCATATGTGAATCACGATTGCATATTCGTTGTTGGTATCTCACATGTGTATAATTTTTTTTATATAATATATAAATGTGTTGAAGAAGGTGTAGAATCAACGTAATGCGAAGAACACAAAACATTTAACGCCGTTTCACACCGCTGTGGTGCATGCATAGTAGTTTAGCAGTACAAAATGAATTTAGGGCGAATATTTTTAGAATCACGATGACACAGTGTTCGATTTGGCAGAGAGCCACCGTGCGGCGCAGCACCAGCCCGTGTAGCGTGGTGGTAAACTTGTGTTCGCCAGCAACGCGCACCGCCGCGCGTCCATACCGTCACAATACAGCCGTTAGTCGCAATACACCGCCATGCACCCTGTGTCAATAATGAACATCAATAAAAAAAATTTGTTACGTATACCCAATTGATCAAATAGAGGCATTTTCTGCATTCTATTTTAATAATTAGAAGATATAGTAACACTCCTTATGTCACTATATCAATTTAGCTAGAGTGAAATGACGTTAGATCCTTCGCTCAACACAAAATACTATTGAGATAATGTTGATCGGCCTGAAGAAATCAGGAAGTAGGATGGTGTCCAATTAAAGCTTAGTTCACACACACAGCTGAAACGACGAGAAGATGAAAAGCGCAGTTAAATGCACACTAAAATAATTATATTCACACAAACGCAGTCCATCTACGGTTATTCCGAAGAATTCTGTGTTCACGTTTAGAATATAACATTTCAAGCATCTTCTATATTTATAAATAGGCATAGATAAAACTGTTGAGAACACCTTCCCTCTGTTTCTCAAAAGATTTAAATCTCAATTACTACACTCTCAATTAGTAGAATATATCGAAGAGGAAGAGATTCTGGATAGTCGACAGTATGGTTTCACGAAATCGAAATGTACTGCTGACTGCTTCTGCAACGCTAGTAAGTCATATTTGCTTGGGCTTAGGAGGAGTGGCAGGATTTGATTTTTTTTTGATTTGATGATTTGATTGAATTGACAAAATCATGTCACCTGAATGATTGAATATATTTTTCTATATGTTGCCCAATAAAATACTTTTCCGTAATAGTAAAATAAGAGAAAACTTTAATAGTAAAATAAGAGAAGATTGGTGGGTATTTTCGACTTTGTAAATAATATTTTCGAAATCAAATATTTCGAAATAACGCATGATTTAGGTAAAATTATTGAGAAAAGATTTTTCATCTTTGACTTGTGTAGTTAAATACCTTCCTATATTATTATGAAAAGTTTCTAATTAATCTTGATAAAGACGCTATATGCGCAGTTATCTTATGACGTAACTTTGTTTCTGAAAGTAAATATAATGATTATAATTAACATTTATTTTGAAATATCATAGTTAGCAAGGTTTATTATTTTTGAATGTTCGTACTAAACAAGTTAAGTATAGGTTGGTCGTGCAGACTTGTCTTTTTATTTTCCTTGAACAATTTGTGTTCAAAGACAAATAGAACAAACGAGACGACAGTATAGCTAGCGATGCGTGTAATACAGGAACACTAGCATTGTGACTCGAGTACGACCACAGTATAATAAAACCTCATTAAGTAGACAGAACACGGTTTCCATTTTAACATATTGTTGTAAACGACTAACCCGGTTGTAGGGTCAGCGCGGAAACGTGAAGAACGGTAAGAGGCCCCGATGTGGTTATATGGCTCGAGGCCGGCGTAGGCCCACGCGCGCCGCCTCGTTCGCTCCCGCCTCTTTACGAACCACCTCACCTTGACTTATTCTAACGTTGAACAATTATAGCTATAAGTGGACTTTAACTAATCGAACTAAGTGCCGCAGCGCACCACGCCGCACCACTGAGACTAATAGTACTTCCAATTTAGGAAATTATGGAGTTTGACCTAGGATTCCAGGAAATCAGTTTCCTTTTAGCCTTAGCGTGGTAGCACGTTATGTTCCTCCACCATTTAACATCAAATCAGAATGTCATTAATGTTTCAGCCAAATAAATTTTGACAATCCTAATAGTGCAGTGATAATAAGTCATACTACTGAGGCGATTGTTATATGATGAACCTAATTATGACCTCTATGTGTGTGTATATACAAATATATATCGTATATGCCTATCAATTGTTTAATTATCAAAATGCTCTAGCTATGCTTGTCATAGTGCTTTGATCGGTGAGATATCGATTCAACATCCGCAGATTCTAATCTCGTAGTTAATAAATACATATTCCGAAATTCGCGTACATGTACTATTTTAACACTAAGCCTACCTACTGACAGTTCTTGTATACCTATTCCGACCGCGCCCGGTCAAATTGACCAGTATTAAAAAAAATACCGATTTTATTATTCAATGCAGATAATAATTATTGAATCATTATTAAATGTTAATAAAATTAAGAATTCTAATGAAATTTCGTCCAAATTTATTTTTATTTAATCTTAATTCTCAATATAAAAAACGAAAAAAGCGGATCCTTTTCATTCCACAAATAAAATAATGTTTTCGTCACATACACCGTGGGGATATAGCAAAGCAATAAATGTATCTTAGGTTTGCTGCATTTAGCTTCCATTTAGTCTCCAATACCCTAAACGCTTCTTCTTCTGTACATTTAATAATATTATGAATTATACGTTGATGAATAATAAGAGAAAAAGGCATTTAGCATATCATGTTGGCCCTGGCAGATCCCTAAAAATATAATGCAACGGTATACTGAGGTTCGGGACTTCCGTTTATATCTTCCCAAACTGTTCTATCATCCGCAGTTTCGATGCGTTGATCCTCTACATCTGTATCACATTCGGATGTCAATAAAGATCTCTATCTTATCTTTTCTGTCTTGGACTCTCGTTTATAATATTCTCTTCTTCACTACCGCTCTCTGATTCCAATCCACTTGTTGCAAATAGCTCTTTATCTGTTTCCATGTTTCTTTTCGGTTCCAGAAATTTCTTGTTTATCACGTACTGAACACCCTTCTTCTATGTTCGTTATATTTCGTAAGTACTTTCTTTATACTTTCATAGGTTAGCGTTTGACCACACTCTCATCTAATGTTAAATGATGGTGTGATCCAAGATGGCAGTCACGCTAAGCATAGAGGGAGACTGGCTCTCAAGTGCAGTTGCCGGAACAAACCAACAGGTGCTTGGCGACAGATTTTCAAATTGAGGGTCGTAGCTAGCTAGGTGGACTTAGAAATAACCCCTACCACCATATCATCGTTTCATTACGATGTTTCCTTTCACCGAAAGCTTCGACTCAGCTGTTAGGATTCGAACCTACGACCTACGACACTGTGTCCGAACACGCTATCAACTAAGACATCATCACTTCAACTTTGTAATTTTGGAATGCTTTGACATTTTGATGGTAAATAACTACAACACAATGTTACACCATTGAAGGAATAAAAATTGACATCCAAGTTTCTACACATTATCTCTTCGAAATAAACAATTGTAAAAAAAAAATTGCATTAGAAACGCTTTACAAGTGCCCAACTTGACACTACTCAATGCTGTCGTTGTCCACTATTTTCAATTGTAACAGACTCAGCATTAATTGTTGGTTTGTACAGATTATACCTAGTCTTGCCATAAATACTGAAACAAAGAAAAAAGAAAAATTTCTATTGCAAATAACATTTATTACTTTTAAAGTGTGTTAGTTTAATACATAAATATAAAACAATTTAAAATATAAAAAGCTTATTCAAAGTAGTCTCCATTGGCTGCAATACAGTCCTTTAAACGTCGAGAGCAGTTATCAATAGAAGCACGCACTCTTTCGATGGCACCATTCTTCACTGCCAATCGTACGAATTGTTGTAGGGAGTCCAAATTATTATGGCATTTAGAGCCAGCCGTACTCTCTACAACTGACCATAAATCATAATCCAGCGGGTTAAGACCTGGACTAGACAACGGCCAGTCTTCAGCTCTGATGAAGTCCGAAACGTTCATTTCCAACCGAGACTGCGTAGACCGAGCTTTATGACCCGGCGCCGAGTCTTGCTGGAAGGACCATTCTTGGTTATTGAACATGGTGTTGTTAAGGGGCTTCATTACTTTCTCAAGAATGGTATCTTGATACAGTAGTGCCGATGTTTTGATACCTTTTTCACAAAAGTATGGACTCAGTCACTCCTTCATAGCTAATACCCCACTAAGCCATGACGTGAAGTCGGATAGTGCCCACATTGCACTCTGTCGACTAATTGGGAAGCGTCTTTAGAGCTTTGAGCATAAATACGGTTAAAATGTTGCTTAATTGTAAAAAAATTCTCATCCGTAAACAAAATTTTTATGTGACCTCCCTTTGCGTACCGCTTCAGTAGTTGTTTCGATTTTACCACCCTATTCTTTTTTAAATTATCAGTTAAGAAATGACCAGTACGTTTTTTATAGGCTGTTTTTCAAGTCATCTTTTAAATTCGCGACATGGTTCTAGGTGCTATCTTCATCTCCCGAGATAAAATCTTTTGCCTTCGAACAGGATTTCTTCGAATTCTTTCCCATACTGCTTTGATCACCTTTTTCGTACGAACACTACGTTTACGGCCAGATCTTTTTCTGCCACAAAAAGAGGAGGTCTCATTGTACCTATTAATAGCTCGGTACACAAGCATTTTACTAATACTAAGCGTATGGAGAGTTTTAAAAATTGCATTTGGCTCCATACCTACTTTGTGTTATGCAATCACAGCGATTCGGTTCTCTTTATCACCTCACTCCATTCTAATATCGCAAAATATTGTATAATGTATGGGCACCAAAATGAGAAAACTCAATGAACAATCATATAAAAATGACAAATTCCAAATTCAAATGTAATATTTTGTTTATTTTTAATTTTAACCGTATTTATGGCCAGGCTAAGTAAATATTTATAAAAGCGCCATATATCCAGTAACATTAGGTGATTTGGTTTTATAACCGTACACGAAGCGAAAAAACATAGTAGAATAACATCCTCGTCAGAGGGCGTTAAGAACGATTTTGCTGGTAGTAACATATATGATGAAGTATGAGGGCGTAGATGGGATTTAAAATATTTTTTCATTTAGAATACCCTTCTACCATCATGAGCGCCATTAGGCTTTTCACATCACAAAAGAAGATCCTCGCGTAAGCATACGGAATCTTGTCGTAATGAATGAAGATATTTGGTAATGAAGATGGACATGAGGTTTGATTTGCACCTGCTTAGCAACGAGTCATAAACACATCTGCAAGATTTTACATGTCGGACAAGGTCAAAACCAAAACCGGTATATACTACTTCAATATACATAAACACATCTATATCTTAACATGTTTCTAGTATATTATTGTTAGATTTGTTAAAGCAATGCTGGCTCACTGGTTAATGTGTGTTCAGACACCGTGTCGATTGAAGTAGGTTTGAATCCTTACCAAATGAGCCGGAGTTTTCGATGAAAGCAATGATGAAACCATAATATGTTTATAGGGCGTTTTCTAAGGCTGCCGGACTAGCTTACCACTCTCAAGGTGATAGTCTGTCACCAAGCAACTATAGGTGTGTTCCGGCAGCTACTCTTGAGAGCTAGTTTCCCTCTAAGATTAACGTGTTTACCATCTTATACTACATCGTCATTTAACATTAACTGATGTTATGCACAAAAGCTAAAACTTATAAGAGTATTAAAAAAAGTTGATTATCTGTAGGTGGAAACTACGTTAGTCGTGACGTAAGGTTCGGACCACTTAGTTATACGTTATATTTTGTACTGATTAATGATTCGATAACTTCACCCGTCCACGGCGATTTTCATATAGAACAATAGTGAGTCATAAAACAGTGAAGTCTTCGTTTGAATTGGTGTTACAGTAAACTAGTAATTGCCAGTAACTTCCTATAACTTTTTTATGCTTTCATTATATTAAATTCGTTATTTTATTGGATTTAAATATTAATGTGTTATATGTCTTCATCATTTTACCCATATTCCAATTAAGTAGAGTCGACATTTATATTATTTATAAATAAATATCTTGTAAGTCTATGTGTATTAATAAATTGATAGAGTACTGCGGTTGTGTGCGCATTACGGACGCATCAAACTATTGGATAGATTTCGATCACCCTTTTTTTTCAGTTTTACATCTTAGGCACACCAGGTCCTGTCCTTATAGCAAAAAAAAAACCATTATATCTTCATATAATGTAAAGTCATTAAAGTTTAAGAAACGAAGATTTTTATAATCACGTACAAGACAAATTAATTTTTGTAAGCAAATTATATTTTTGGTTTTTATTCTTTTTCATTTTTTTTCTCCAGTACACAAAATAAATTGGTACGATTATAAACAACGCAGACAAAAGTTACGGGTATCAGCTAGTAATTTATAAAAGTATTATTATTAACAGCCTATCAATTTTAACATATATATATATATATATATATATTGCCCGTATACAAAATGTAATCTTCAAAAAATTGTATGAAAACTGTTATTTTACGATCTCTAAAAGCGTTATTAACAATTATTTCCTATATAAACCATTGAAAAAAAAAACATAAACCTCCCGTGTACTAGATTTCAACAAAATCGATGAAGCAAGCAATCATGTCCATTAAGAATCTTATGATTAAAAACACCATCGTTAAGCTAGAGCGCGATTGTAACTATTAAGTTAAAATTTTAATGTACAAATTTATTTAATTTTTGTTCTCAAACTTCATCAAATTGCTATATTTTAAAATTTATATTATTAATGGAAACAATTGGCAAAGATGTAAATGAATAAGCATAAATCAATATTACAAGGTTAGTGTGCAAACTATCAGGTTAGTTAAAAATAAACTATTTAAAATACCATAGTTTTTAATAAATAATTATTTTTGTCCTTAGTAATAAATCTAGCAGCTGTATCCATAATAGCGACGCGCTACGATGGCCGTTTTGACGATTGCCCGCTCATGCTGTTTCGTACAAATTAATAACTACGTTTGATGGAGCAAATTGCTGTTCTTTATTCTGAATAGTGACGTTCACTTAGTCCTAAAATTGAACGAGTGCATAATTTTACGATATAATAGTTATAGCTTCTCGCAAATGTCGAAACATAATTTCTAACTTGGCCCTACTAATTTAACTATAATACTCTACGGTTTCCTACATTCCAAATTAAGTTTAACAACTCAATGAGATTTCAAAACCCGATTATCAAGAAGCTCTACTCGGATGGTTGCTGTTACCTCATGCTGTATAGTAAGTTAAGCTTTTGAATTAGGGAGGGGTCATTTCATTCATCACTGGTTATCATATATCTTAAGATAACATAAACCAATTAACACAGTATATTAAAACGTCTGCTATATACGATACAAGAATAGTTTCACTTAACGTAAGTTACCATATTATGGCTGAATTCATACGCCTACGGCAAATTAAACGTGTACAAACAAGGATTCGTTTTACTCTATTGTAACCGTGTAACAAAGCGTGCGTAAGAGACAACTGTTGCTCCAACATATACTTCCAATTACAAAATAGAAAGATAAATTCTATTCATTTATAGTGAATATTGTTCTTATCGTTATTAGAATTTATTTAACAAAGATGGTGGTAACAATGCGCATATTATACACAATTCTATTTTATAAATATTTTAAATGTAAATTTGATATGAGAATTATATTAAGGTTCGGTTTCCTAACAGAGCGGTGCCCCGGAGCGGCGGTGATATAGCGATCTTATCCAACGTAGTGTTGTTCGATGTTACAGGTAACGCTGTTTATACAAAGAAGGAGATGCCGGGCGCGGACCTGGTTGCCTACAAGCAATGTGTAACATGGTAACGTCAAATGGCGGTGCCATCATAACGGATGGCCGAGTCGGTTTTGTAGATATCGGGACGAATACAAAGAGAAACAAGGAAGCGATCTTTAACATTATTGCGACTATTGCATGAAGTATGACTATATTAGCGTAATAGTGAACACAATTTAAGTTTCCTCTCTACGACTACATATTAAAATTCTTTTGACGCAAACGACATTAAATTGACCTATAGGAGTAACACTATAGTAAAGTGAACGCCGAGACACAACATAATGAGCACAGAAAGCAAGCTCCACGCTCCACACAAGGACCGACAACAAACAAGGCACAAATAATTAATCTCGTACGAGATATAGGATCGAATCGGAGTAACACAAGTCACGAATGTCCGCACTTTACTGATTAATGCAATTATTGTTTTCTCTGTTATACTAGGTTGAATTAAAAATGAGTAAACGATTTTATAGAACGGTATCTGCACCGGATAGCACGCAGGGAGCCGACCGCCACATGCCATGAGTGTGGCGCTGGGACGGACACTGCGCAGCATACTCTTTCTGAGTGTGTTGCGTGGGAGTCTCAGCGTCGTGCTCTGGCTGTGGCGGTGGGGTGCTATTTGTCGCTGCCGATCGTGGTCGCGGCCATGCTCGGCAGCGAAGCCACATGGAATGCAGTGACCTCCTTCTGCGTGGAGGTCATCTCGCAGAAGGAGGCGGCGGAGGGGGTTCGTGAGGAGAATCGTCTGAGTGACCTTCTCCGCCAATGCAGAGTCGTCGAGGCGTTTTGTCCGTCTCGTTCCACCTCCGTAGCCAAACCTGGGGGGATGGGTCGAGGGGCCCATCTCCCCATTGCACAGGTTCGGCTGACGAGGAGGGGGCGGCTGGTGTGTACCCAGATAGTCCCCTATTATTAAGACGACGCCCGGCGAACATCTTCCGCTGGGCTTTCGGCTGAGGCGACATGGTGATAGCACTACACGATCCCATGTTGCCTCAACCAAAGCGGCGGTCGGTACACCGTGGGGTTTTAGTGAGTAAGAGTCTCACACTACCAACTCTCTCCCTCGGGAGGGTGGCGTGTCCATGATGGAATTCCCCACGTTAATAAAGGATTGTAATACGGTCTTCACCAATAGATAGAGTAATACACGAGGAGGTTGTTGTTGATGTTGAAAGTGTTGGAAAAAGTCAACTCGCTTGGGTGCTTTCAACGAAAACGCTGCCCAATTCTTTTAAGATATAATAAAACAATGTACATTGAGATATTCCTTTTTTATAGATCTACAAAAAAGTCTGCGCTGGCATATACATATCTTTTAAGGATAGCTTACTATACTCATCTATCTTCTAAAAACATGGTCACATGCAATAAGGCAATTGGAAGGTTATTTAACACTAGGAGTACCGACCGGTCAAAATGACCGGTTATATCAATCGTTTGCTAGATTTTCTCTAGAAATGTAATTTAATATGTCATGATTATATTATGAGTTTTTCTAATTTCATGTATTTCATCATTATTCTGGATAATTTTGATTTCCTACTTCCATTTTTAAGATATACGTATCTAATGTACCTATATAGTATACCGATCGGTCATAATTTTTAATGACTTCAATATGACATATTTGCTTTTATATCAAATGTTTGGAATTAATTCATTGAAAATAGCCAGAATTGCTACGCACAAGACAAAACATCACCATCGATGAACAATTATTCCCTGCCAAAGCGAGATGCCGATTTACACAGTACATACCAAACAAACCCGAAAAGTTCGGAATAAAATTTTGGATGGCATCTGATATATAAAGTTAATTTATTACAAATGGATTCCCCTATTTGGGAAAGAAAGAAACAAGACAGTCCTCAATCCCTTTGAGTGAGTTTGTTGTTCTAAAACTAATGGAGCCAGTTACTGGTGCAGGAAGAAATATAACAACTGATAACTTTTTTACCAACAAACCACTTAAATCAAAAGTATTGGAAAAACGGAGTACTTTAGTTGGAAGAATTTATGGAAATAAAAGAGAAGGGCTAAACAAAATAAAAAGATAATTTACCGCAATTTGCATCTAAAATTTATAAAAGCGATAATTGTAATTTGACGGTATATCGGTAAGCTATCTAAAGAAGGACTTCTACTGAGTTGTAATTTGATGGTACATAAAAGTAAGCTATCTAAAGAAGGACTTCTACTGAGTACGAAATATAATTCAATAAATAATGAGAGAAACGGAAATAAAATACTTGAAACTATTATATTTTATAATAAAACTAAATGCGTGATAGATATGAGTCTGTCTGTATATTTGATCTGTAAATGGCCAGAAAATATAATGCGAAGTTAGGACCTTGAAGATGGTCTCGTCAAGATTTTTTTAACATTCTCGACTGAGCGGAAATAAATGCAAGTATTGTATACATTGAACCAATTGGCGAAAATATATCGCGATTTTTTTTTGTTTCTATTAGTAGAAAAACTTTCCGCAGCCTATACAGATCCATCTGAACAGGAAAACTTGAATGACGTCTTAAAGAGCCCTGAAAGTTCTAATATAAAAAAACTTGCTAAATAGATTTTTGTAATGAAAATAAAACTATAATGCAGGCTACTATAAATATATGTGCTGGTTATAAAAAATACAACATATGTGATAAATGTACATTGAAAAAATCTCTATATATGAAAATTGTTTCATCTAAATAACAACTAAATCTTAAAAAAAAAAACAAATCAAATTACTACTTATATGTAAATATATGTACATATCATGTATCTGCAACATTCAAATAAGATAGATATACATCCTATTTTATTTAAAACTTCACTTTGAATTTTATATTTTATGAAGTAAATATCGCACCGGTCAAAATGACCGGGTTGGTAAAAATAGGTAAATAACACCTGTAGGTATTTCTGGTGTTAAACGGATACAGTATTAATCCTTATGAAATTGAATATTTTCGTTACTTTAATTTATGCACATACGAGTAAGTGTATATTTTTTATTACTGGGGTAGGACGACGTCCGCCGGGCCTGCTAGTATATTATAATAAATGTCGTAGTTGCTAAGCGTTGCTCGTAGGCGCTACATTCAAGTGTACGCAAGTAATACCAATCGAGGTGGACTGGACTGTGGACTTTCAGTTTCAAACCCGGTGAACGTCTAGAGACCCGTCGGCATCCGGACAACAGCATCAGTGAGTTTGATAAAAAGCCGTCTTTCTGTACTTATTTATTTTGGTGGCGGAGCTCCGAATTGAAACCCAGCAACATGTACTAGGCGGATATAAATTCAATCGCGGTAATAACAATCGTCACATGCAAAATATAACAGTGACAAAAAACTAATTTCAATCTATATATATAAATGAATTGCTGTTCGTTTGTTTAGCTAAAGCTCTAAAATGGCTGGATCCATTTGGCTAATTTTGATCTTCAAATATTTGTGGAAGTGCAGAGAAGAGTTAAACGGTGAGAAACATAAATAATAATAAGTAAAGGAAAATACTAAAAAAGATAATTTAGTTTTCAAATACAAAATGTTCTTAGCTATAAAACATTTGATGTCTTTTGTCATTTGAGAAATAAAATATTGTCATTCGTTACGTCGAATATTTATAGGTGCGTTCAGAAATTTTTCTGTAGTATGATGACCGATCTCTTTGGTCTGTGTTGATGCAATGCCAAACAGTTCTATTTCAGAAATAAAAATAGTACATGAGAAAGCTTTAAATTGATTAAGTGCACAACTGTATTTATAATGTAAATAAAACATTTTGACCACATTTTATACAAATATATGTATATATGTATGTAAGTGATACGAAGTTCACTGGGTCATCATCTAGTACTAAATGATTATTTAAATGCTTACTTCGATCAACTCTTTACAAAATGTTATTGAACTTTTTCAACGCGTCTCGGTACAAGGACCCGATGCGTTTTTGTTCTTATTTCGGATAGCGCTCACTCCTAAATGCCAAGATCGATTTTGATTAATTTGATTCCGAGTCACCTGAATAGTGCTTATCTATAGTCGGTTAGTGACGCTATTGTCGAGATCTCTAATGTTTAATAACCAATATTATTTATTTTTTTCCTATTTTCTGGCTTTATATACATATAATTCGAAATTTCAGCCTTCAAGCACTTCTTAAAATATTTTTTGTACTCATGGTTTATCAAGGTCTGTCTACTGGATTCACCAATGCAAATATAATACTCGATATAAAAAATATATATATTGCGTTATAAACTGTCCATTTCAACAAAACCTGTTAATTTATAAATAACTAGCGGCCCGCTCCGGCTTCGCACGGATATAAAATATATAGCCTATGTCATTCACTGAAAAAATGATTAAAATCGAACCTGTAGTTTTGCATTATTCATTACTTCCCGTGGCCCGCACGCTTTGAATTTGGAGTAACCACAAAAATAACAGTATTTCTTCACTATTTAATTTATGTTATTATGCATATAAAACTTCCTCTTCAATCACTCTATCTGTTAAAAGAAACCGCATCAAAATCCGTTTCGTAGTTTTAAAGATTTAAGCATACATAGGGATATAGGGACAGAGAAAGCGACTTTGTTTTATACTATGTAGTGATTTATATTTATTTTAAGAATAAAAATAATGGAAGTCAATAATTTAAGAAAATCAGATCGTAATACCGACTTTAGTTCGTATATATTTTTTTTTATTAAATGGAACCAGTGTGCACAATGCGGGCGGCACGGAACGGTCACGGTATGGCGAAAATTGTGATGAAAATCCAGCGTTAAATAATTACGTAGGCAGCGCTTTGCCCAACACTAGTGCAATTGTTTTGATGGAGGGCACGAGTGGTGCGCTGGTTAGCGGGAGGTACGGTGCGGGGCGAGGCAAACGCGACGAGAGCACCAATTTCAAAATCATTATTCACAGGATTGCATAATTCGTATGTAATAAAGGTGATGTAAAATATATTTTATTCGGGATCCGGCACTGATCGCTGCACTGTAAATAGTGTTCGTGACTTACAGCAAGCGTTGTGCGAGGGGTGTGAGAGAGAGGCTACGGTACGCAGTGTGACCATCTCCGGGGGACACGTGTTGCGGTCGCATCGATAACTTACCTGAAAACAAAAGAAAACCACTTGGAACAACTAGACTATAAAATTAGAAAATGCGAAATAAAGCACGGTAAAGGAATAACATCACATCGCGGCCTCGGACCGGGCTTTCAGGCGGTACGCGAACTAACATTAAAAACCTCATGGTCTCCAACCTAACATTCGATAAATTGTCGGTTTATACGGAATAAATGAAACATACAGTTTATAAATAACACCAGTGAACACGAGGTTCTGACCTTGCTACTCGATACATTTTTATTTCATACAGTTAATTATTAAGAAACATATAAGACCAGTCGTGTTATACTCGTATGGATCCGAGTGCTGGGCTATGAAAGAGACGGATGAGAAAAGATTACATGTGGCCAGAGATGCGAATTTTAAGATGGATGTGTGGTGTAACTAGAATGAATAAGATTAAGAATGATTATGTCAGGAGGAAGTGTAAACATGTTGTGCCGACCCTACTTAGGTAGGATAAGGGTAAGATGATGATGACAGTAGAAATAGTTCTACTAGATTAAGTTTCCTTTTATAGAAACTAGTACGATATTTGACAATTGTACTGTTCAGATTCACATTTAAGTCACTTTTATTAAGAAACTACGTTTAAAAATGAATATATCATAATGCTTATTTTATGTTTGACTGTCTTTTTCCGTATCAAATCGAAAGCGTCCTATCACCATCGTTCATATTACCCGTTATATTGCTTCCGATAACGACATTTAAAATCCAGGAACACCTTGGTGGAGTAATAGTTCTCCTTCCACAAAAGAATAAACTCTCATATCATTCTTGAACTTGCCCATGTGAGCATGTTACATATATGTATGTATACCCATTCAAGCATATTCTGCAACCCGATAGATTTAAGCCTCATAATTCGCAGCTCTCTTGTTTCTGATAAGTGTATAAACTATTTCAAGACTTATTTCTATAGCAAAACTCAAATAGGAACAGACTGTATGTGATTATGCTTATTATTTTTTTATAGTGTTATCGGCCAACATAATAAACACAAAAGCAAATTGTATAAAATAATAAACGAGTGTTTAGTTATTATTCAAAATAAACAATCACAATATACGAAAATAAATAGAAACCCAAAAAAAAAACACGTGTGTGTATGTAATCATTTATTTCATATTTTAGTTTATACTGACTGATGTTTGAAAAATCGGATATTTAGCCATTTTTGTTATCGCTTTGCTCTTGCGACATACATAATTAGAGAGGAAGCCGGAATATCAGGATTCGAGTGAGGCCGCACGCGCAGAACGGAACACAATAATTAATAATAAGTTAAGGGAAATAAAGAGAAAGCAAAGAGTTACGAGATGTGAGGCAACCGCAACACTTGCACTGGGTTGCTGGCAGCTACAAGGTTGGTCCGTTTGGTATGTTGTTTGCGCAAGCGCATCTTATCATTAAATATAGGTTGCAGTGGCGAAGAACCCTTATAACTAGATTCCCATTGGCTGCCCTTTAAGAATTAGCATATAATGTAAATATTTAGTGATATATGTAGGCCAAAGGTAATTACGTATTTTCGATTGTCATACATGCTACATACTATGTTCAAAATTTATTTGACACCTAAAAAATTATAATATTTCTGGTCTAATTACTTATTAGAAAGACAACTTCTATCTTTAAAATTACTGTTAATTATAATGTTGAATTATCAACACATTAGTTGATAATTATTATTATAATTAAAACATAAAAAGAGTTGAAGTTCTAAAATTTTAAATCGATATAAAACACGTATATCAGCCGTTTTTAACGATTAAAATGGTGCTCATTGAACTCGATGCAATATTGTTATACGTTGCTATGATTGCTAATTTATGTAGACGCGAGTAAGGTATCTAAAATAAAATGGCCGCCAAATTTACCAAAAACATAATATAATTGGAATTACATACATACATACAAATATATGAATTTCGATTATTTTAATTTTTGGAGTCCAGTACAACACACGCTACACGCACATGTTAATAGTGAACAACATATTTTTGCTAAATTTGACGCGGACGAAGTCTCGGGTGAGATCTAGTATAAAATTAAACAGCCTTTTTTTTTTTTTATTTACGTGGGGAAATCCTTTATGGATACCCACCCTCCCGGGGGAGAGAGTGGGTTATGTCCGACTCGCACGGACTAAAACCCCACGGTGTACCGGCCGCCGATTTTGGTTGGGGCGACATGGGATCGTGCTGGGCTATCACCATGTCGCCCCATCGGTCAGCCCGGCGAAAGGCCACCGGGCTCCGTCCTAATAGGGAGGTAGACTGGGTACACAACCAGCTACCTCCCCTCGTCAGCCGGATCTGTGCAAGGAGGAGATGGGCCCCCCGGCCCACCTCCTCAGGTCCGGCTACGGAGGTGGAAGGAGGCGGACAAAGCGCCGCCTCCTTCCACCGACCCTCCTTTGGCGGAGAGGGCTGCTAAGAGGGTCCAGCTCTCGGACCCTCTCCGCCGCCTCCTTCTGCGAGATAACTTCCTCGCAGAAGGAGGCCATGGCCATCCATGCTTCTTCGCTGCCGAGCATGGCCACAACCACGCTCGGCAGCGACAAGTCACCACCTACCGCCGCAGTCAGAGCGCGGCGCTGTTCTCCCCACGCAGCACACTCAGATAGAGTGTGCTGCGCGGTATCTTCCTCAGCGCCGCACTCGTGACATGCGGCGGTGGGCTCCCTGCGAGCGATCTGGTGCAGGTACCAGCCAAAACAGCCATGGCCGCTGAGTACCTGCACCAGCCGAAACGTCAGGGAGCCCCACTCCCTATTACACCATTCCGGCAGGACCGGGCGGACGGCGTCGACGGTATATCTTCCATACCGCGCGTCCGCCAGGTCCTGCCTCCACCTCTCCAGGGCCTCCTCCCTTTCTGCCCGTCTTTTTACTATAATCTCCCTGAGAGCCGGAGGCTCCCCTAAACGTTTTCTTGCCGCCGTGAACTCATACACGGCGGCAAGCACCCTCGCCTCCAGCTCCCAGGGCAGGGAGCCGGCGAGCGCGAAGGCCGCCGACGAGGACACGGTGCGGTATCCCCGTATCACCCTCAGTGCCACAATGCGCTGCGCTGCCCGCAGCGCGCGCACGTTGGCGGCACAGAGGGCGTCGGCCCACACCGGTACCCCGTAGAGGGCCATCGCCCGCACGACCCCCATGTATAGTCTGCGGCAGCCGGCGCTCGGCCAAAAAAATGTTTTAAACAGCCTAAATTACTTTTTATAACGTCATTTATCTGCCAGTGAAAAATCGGTCCAAGCGTTTTGGATATTCCATACGGATGAAGTCGCGAGTAACATCTAGTAGAAATAAAATAGCTTAAGATAGTTTATATTTATATTAGTTATATGCTAGTGAAAACCCCGTCAAAATTGGTCTAATCGTTTTGAAGATAGCACTATAGATGAAGTCACGGATAATAGCTAGTCTAAAATAAAAAAGCTCAAATTACTTGTTATAAGATCAGCTATCTGCTAGTAAAAGTTCCGTGAAAAGCGGTCCAAACGTTTTGGAGATGGTACTACAGACGAAGCCACGGGTGAAAGCTAGTCTAAAATAAAAAAGCTTTAATTATTTCTTATAAGGTCAGCGCTACCTGACAGTAAAAGTTTTATGAAAATTGGTCTAATCATTTTGGAGATAGTAATACAGACGAAGCCACGGGTGACAGCTAGTCTAAAATAAAGTAGCCTATGTCACCCGCTATAATTGTAGCTAGTCTGTTAGTGAAAATCCTGTCAAAATCCGTCCAGCCTTTTCGTTTGATGATTTTTTTTTACTGATACTGACATTCTCATTAGGACATTAGGAAAAAAGGAATTACCATTTCGTGATCATGTTGAAAGTTCCGGATCAGATGAACGCGGAAATTACATATTTATTTATTGAAATTGTATTTAAGTAAATATGACACTGTTAGGGACACATATTTATTTAGAGGTGTATTCTGCGTCTCAAAAGCCCATCTTTTCAGGTCTTTCGAGTGAGATTCAAAATTACCTAATTTAATGTATTGCTTCAATTATTAGGTACCCCAGATCAAATCAGAAATTCGGAGTATAAATTTTCCCTCCGCTATGATTATATGAAACGTTAGTCACAGAGACCAATTAACTATTATATGACGTTATTTATCGGAGTATGGGGTGGACGAGCAATTTTTGTAGTTACGTCGGCAATTGCTAGGTTGCCGATGTTTTGGCAACAATGTTATTAAATATTCTCAAAGATTATAACTGTGAAGAGAAATTAGTATGTCAATCTCACGAAGATGCTGCAGCCATGTCTGGCAAGCAACTCGGAGTACAAGCAAAAATTCTAAATGAGTGCCCCACGGCAATATTTATTCCATGTTATGCTCATATATTCAATCTAGTATTGAGCCGCTCATGGGAATGTGTCGCAGAATTGAAAGTTTTTTTGGATCCCATTAATAGCATTGTCCGCTTTTTCAATAAATAATTCAAAACACTCTATCCTACTAAAAGAAATTATTAACCGTCACTTGCCGGTGGTTGCGGAAGCCCGATGGCACTATTACTCGCGAACTGCTTTCAATTGTAGGACCTATACTTTTTTACTTTTCAATTGTTATTCTGTTTGGTAAGAACTTTATTTTTTTACTCCGGCTTTAGCTTTTTCAGATTTCCATCCTTCACCACTGATTAGGTTGATTTGCATAAGAAATGTATCATCACTACTGATTGTATAAATCAGAACGTTTCGAGAGTAAAATCAGGTGGCGTACACCTGATCCCGGCCGTCGTCTAGTTTAATTGATATTCATTTGGGGAATGAATCGTTTGTGATGTCTCGAAGCGAGGTCACGTCACCTTGACACTAGTTGAACATGAACACGCGCAGCGCACTCTACGGTGTCAATAAAATTCAACTCATGTAATTAGTACATATGTACGTGATCCAGTTTCGCGGAGCACGACACGTAGGAGGCATGACGCGCCTGTTCAACGGCCGTTTCACATACAATACCCGACATTTGATATGGCACGCGCGACGCTTCACCTCGGCGAGAAGAGTCGGTCGTTCGGCTAAGATCGACTTGCTTCGGTTTTGTAAAGCATTCTCTATCACACAGCGCAATGATTGCAATATACAAAGAAAACGCTATCCGAAATAGAATATAACCAACTATCTCGGTCTTCAACCCGAGGTGACTAATCAAAAACCGGGTACATTTCTCGTATTATGAACAAATCGCACTCGCATTCACAACATTCTTCAGTGTTTGTGCATGTACCATCGAGGAACGTGTGTCTTCTCTGTACTGTATTAGGTACATTTTGTAAGAATATATTATTTTCAAGATTACTTTTTTAATTGTGCTTTATTTACATTATAATTTTAGTTTAACGAAATGACATTACAGATTTTTGTACCTAACTCTACTGTTGCTTAACACGTTCCGTGGCGCGTGTACAACCGGTGCTACAATTGATCTTCAGGCCACGGGGTAACACGTGACACAGAACGTATTAAATAAACATTTAAAATGTATTGAAATAAAAGTTGAAATAATCTGAAATTAATCTGATCTGGGGTAGCTAATAACTGAAGCAATACATACTATATGGTAATAGTCATAATTGTAAAGAAAACAAAGCTCATTATTTAATGAAGTGAATATTTGTTACTCGGATTAACTTGAAGTAGAATAAAATGAGCACTTTTTCCTCTATCTTATTAGTATCTTATTACTTATTAGTTGTTGCATAATGCTTGCTTGTTAAGTACATTGCAATAACATCGGTCCACTCGATGTCATTGTCAACAGTAATAATAGATAAACGGTAATTTCATTCTTTCATAATTTATAATACATTTTGCGTAGAAATAATGCATTATATTATTGGTTGTTGTAATACCGAGATCTAGCATACAATGTGCGGTGAATGCGATGCGTGTTTATTACCTTGACGAGAGTTATGATGAGAAATGATCCAAGGTTTATTGCAACAGCACATTGTGTGTCTGGAGTAGAGGTGTTCGATAAATATCGATGTTCGAAAAAACATCGATATTTTGCTTTGATATATGGAATTAATTCCTATATATCAGACCACCAAATATCAATATAAAACAACGATTTATTTTATTGATATATCGAAGATCGGACGTTCACTCAATGATGCCACCTTAGACTTACTGTTTTACTTGCAGAAACGAAGCAGTCGATCAGAGTTGAGAAAATTGTAAATTATGGTTACAATATTGTGTTCGAAATAAAGTAAAATTAGGTTTTTTCATTCGGACTTTGATCTTTGGACTAATCACCACAAATTGTTTCAGAGAGCAAAACAATACGCTGGTTCTATAAATTACGTCGCCCTGTATTAAGAGACAAACAGCCAACCCTTAATATATATTTTAGATATTAGTGTGTTTTATTACTCTTAATAAATCAAAATGATTATATTTAAATTTTAATAATTTTATATATTTGAAATATAGTATGGAAATTAGCATACCTAAGTTTTAAAGCAATGTAAAAAACAATTTAAAAACATCTATAATTAGAGATAAGTTATAAACATATGTCAGCGCCTACGAATCTGTAAACAACACTAGCACCTCCCACCCCACAGTGCGCGTCATTCGTTTACCCCCCACTCTGACTACTACTCGTCGTTTCGGTATAAAAAGAGCGGAGCAACCGCTGCGACGACAGTCGTACACATGCATATTTCACGACTTCATATATGTATAGAATAATTAGCTTAGTTAGATTCGGGATGTTAGGCAACGGCCCAGGCCGAGACGCGTCGTGCGCCCTCGTGTTGGTTGCCATGAAAAATCTGGTGAGTGCCTTAAGCACTCCCCTTAGAGAGACCTGGCCAGGTCAACAGTGTAATCTTTCAAAAAAAAAATCTTATGGTCTGCTACTAATTTACCCTAGACTCTGGATAGAATTTGTCACGATTAATTAATTACAGTTACCCACTGTCCTAAATATACGGAATTAATAATAATTCATTATTATTCAGTTTTGGTTAGGTTACTTGAAATAGACACCCGTTATATCGCCATATTAGTCCCGACATGTATAACCCTTTATAATCTGACAGCTAAAATGTCGCCCCAAATTTTTTTGGCGCCCATATCCCAAATTTTTTTGGCGCCCACATAATTTTGCAAATAACCCACCCCCGGAGCAGACGCTGGGCTAACGAAAGTGAATCGGATAATTTATGTGTTTATTTGAGGGTATCATATAGACGATTGCATAAAATCTCTTTTGAAGAATGATTAAATGACAACATAAAGTATCCAAAGTTGTACAATATTTGTTACAAACATTTCATTATAGCGACCAACTCTGTGCCATTTTGATAGAATTGTTATCTCAACAAACTGGTAAATTGCAAGCTAAAAGTCTGTAAAAAAGTGTTCATGAAAGATTTAAATAAGCAATGTCGAGAATATTAAAAAAAAATAATCCTTGTCTTACTAATACTGATTATTTTTTTTTTATTCTTAATAGACATGTTTTTCCTTTTACCTCCTGTACCGAGTAAAGAAAAATGAGCTCTACACTATATTGAAAATATCGATGATTTTGGTCGATATATAATTAAACATCATATAAGGTTTCGATATATTGTAACATCAATGTTTTTTATGAACATCCCTAGTCAAGTGTGTTTTACTTTCCGAATAATCCCGTTCACGTCTACTCGAGTGATTTGTCGAATCCGATCGAGTTCGATAAAACGACGACTTTGGAATTATTCCGTCTTATCTGAATTATTCTCATAGCTGATTTTCACAAAAGTGTAGACATTAAATTATACAGATTGTATGAGGTATATAATGTACATAAAATATAGACAAAATACCTAAACAAATATATTTTATGTAGGTACTTATGATTCTTAATACATATAGTGTTATTATTAACGATGCGATGCATTCAGAACTTCATTACACTGCATTTCATGGATACCGTTTCGTTTTCAGTTATTTATGAAATCTATTAAGCTATTTAATTGTTAATGTACCTATATACATTGTAATGTAATGTACCTATGTACACTGGGATTAGTAGTAGTATGTAGGAATGTAACTCATAAAATATTATGGCGCGTACATACATCGTATCGCTTCCATTTTGTTAATAGTTTTCAATAAAGTTTATCTAATTCTAAAATTGTTTTGAATTACAGCTCCTTGTCAATAATAAATCATGAAAACAAGTGTCCCGTACAATATTTTTTACGTGAAAAACATGTGGAAGATAGGTATATAACTCGGTGACACCGAGACCAACAATGGTGCAACGCAATATCGCGCCCCTTCTACTCCCTCCACGTAATCGAGAAACAACGTAACTCAGCTAACGAGATATAGTTGTTGACTCGACTAAAAATCTAAACGAGTACATTTCTTTCGGTTGTTAAAATATATTAAATTCGCATCTCACACATCACTCGCACGGCAACTAGCTATCGGACCAGTGATCGCATCGCGGTCCGTTGCCTTCCGGACTGGGAACGACCTTCGACAGCCACACGGTGTGCAGCTAACGGCTCACGGCTCAATACGCGTTACCTTGCAAGACAGTATTTGTGTTTTAAATATAAAACCCTTGTAGTATATCTAGTGATATCTTTTATAATTAAGTAATTAATTATTTTTATGCGGCTCTCACCGAGTTACGACATAATCAATCAATCGAAGAACTCCCAATTTACGGTACAGTACAGTTATCTACACAATTTACAGTACAGTAATCGAGTAGGCAATAATAATTCTGGTCGAATATGTTTTTGGGTAAGGGGACACAAACCTCAACTTCGTGGAAGGGAAGGGTAACAAAGGATACAGGATTTTTACCTTTCATAGCTACTGGGGCATAAGTGAGTCCACGTGTGGGTTTGTTCTCTCCGCAAGCTATGTCTTCGCGTCTATTACACTGGATATTCAATTAGCAGTTTGTCGTGGTTATATAATTCGTTGAAAGTACCGCATTGCGCTGCTAACCACAATAATCTATGGTTCGTGTTGGCGTTGATACACAGTACCGAATGCGTACCGGTTGAACACCAGGTGGGGAGGGGTGCTTGGACACAGCCGCTCTAAGTCACATTATATGCTACTGATATGGTATTCTAAGATAGATACAACCACTTTTTTGTAGTATAAATAAGTTAACTGCAAATTATTTATAAACTAAACGGATGCACGACACATCTGAACCTTTACCAATTAAATAGTTTTTTAAGTATTTGTCACTAGGAATTTATCAAGTAAATACGTTTTGATTCAGTCACGAGGAGACACACTGTAAAGCGGACACGAAGCATCAGGGTATCTGAAACACTACACACAGACTGTCTATGTGATCGCAATACGTTACTCATCACTACATATTATAAAACAAAATCGTCCGCCGCGTCTGTCTGTCTCTCTGTTCGCGATAAGCTCAAAAATAACTGAACGGATTGTAATTCTGTCTTCACCAATAGAGTAATACATGAGGAAGGTTAAGGTTTGTCAAGGTTTTGTGTAAATTGGAAATATAACGATAATTGTTGGAAGTAATGGAAAAAGCCAAGCCGCTTGGGAGCTTTCATCGAAAACGTTGCCTAATTCTTTTGAGTTATAACAAAACAATGCATAGCGAGAGATAATCCTCTTTTATAGATCTACAAACAAGTCTGCGATGGCATATACCAATCTTTTAAGGATAGCTTACTATACCTATCTATCTTCTAAAAACATGATCCCATACAATGACGTAATTGGAAGGCTATTTAGATGGATACACTATTATTCCTTATCCATTTGAAAACATTAGTTAACTTAAGCATTTCATGCACATAAGTATATATTATTTATTATCAGGTCAGGACAACAGGCCTGTTAGTACTTACTAATAATAAGTAAATTTTTATTATTTTCGAAACTGACGCGTAACCAGGAACCATCAACGAATTGTGTAACGACCACTTCGGGCTAAGCATATACAATACTGTTAATTGTATTAAGCAAGCGAGCGCGAACAGATCAGCCGGAGTTAAGAGAATCAGCACAGTGATATGAGGAATGCGCTCTCTCTGCGCGGCAGCGTTCCACATCCAGCAGCTCACCGACGCGCTCCGTTGCTGCTCGACCGCGACCGCGTGCGCAGAATAATCAATAAGTCTAACATAACAAACCGTAAGCGAGACGCAGTGCAGCGGTAACATCATTATATTATTCTGGATCTCTAAACAAGCTTAGCCAGTCACAGATATGCACGTCAGTGTTACCCCGAATTGAACTATCTAGCTTTAGTACACATAAGCTGCCGTGTAGAAACGTTCCGAATAGTATAATCAACATTTCTGAACTAAATTTTGACATCTCTGTTAAGAAACTCTATGATGAAATCAAAGTAGTTGACCATGCTTTTAGCAACACAACGGACGATTAACAAAAGATTTGACAGATTATTATTTAATAATTTTTGTGTTGATTAGCTTTTGAGAAACCGGGCGTATGACTATTATCTATGAAGCTGCTATTTTCTAGTGCCGTGTATTTCAAATTTATTTATCTGTGACTTGATGGAAATTCTAATCTATAATATAAAAATCCATCGTTAAATGTGTTGCTGAGCGCAAATTTCGAGAGGAGCTGAACCGATTTCGCTAATTCCTTTTTAGAATATTCTTTGAAGTACGAGGATGGTTCTTACGGACAGAAAAATTAAAAAAATTGTGTGAAAAAGTCTAAAAACAACACTTTTCTATACTCCCATGCAAACGATTCGTAATAATACTTAAAACTCAATTTGAACTTTAATACTATAGCATAAAGTTTAAGTGCTAGTAGAGAGGTTCCGGGAAGGCAAAACATATGAGTGACGTTAGTGTCGTATAAATATTAATGTCAATATTTATACGATGGTAACATTTAACATTATATAGCGTCCCGAATAGGAATAGCAGAATAAGTATCAAAAAAAATTAAAGAATCGACTGTTAGGCGGTACAAAGTTCGCCTGGTCAGCTAGTTTTAAATAAAATTTCTTTATTAGTGGTTTGTTTTCATATTCCATTTGCTTTCATCAGCACGGACACGGTAAAAATACAAGTAGGTAGTATTTAATACGAGCTCCGTTATGGTAGCCACGCAACACTACGCAAACGGCACAAAACTGTAACAACTTATACAGAACGAACACTGCGAACGAACGCACGACACGTTACTGAGTGCTTCCATTGTGGAGATTTTGATTTTATCATTGAGTACCATACTCACTCGAATCAGCATCCGAAACGGGCAATGTCCAGACAAACAGGCAAAACAACGTAAGGAAAGTTAACAAGCAATCCTACTTGTAATAAAAATAGTTTACTGATGACGATTGTAAGAGCACTGGTCCTGCATCAATACCTAAATTCTTAGAAAAATAGGGACACAGTTTGCTCACAGCAGATTCATCAGAGTTTACATTACGACATGGTAATTACATGAGGTGTACGAGTATATACACTTTGAAGAATTGAACGTAATGGTATAAAACTCAAAACTTAACAGCAAGCTAATAAAACTCAAAACTTAACAGCAAGCTTATCGTTTGGCCCCACTGTTTTTGCACGACAACACGCATGCCTACATTACAAAAGAGACGTTTGTTAGATGTGACACGATGGAAGTTCTCCAATATCCTTTTTATTAACCAAATGTTGATCTTTTAACTATTTCATGTGATCTAAAGCATAATGACGCTAAAATTAAGAATATATATTACCAAGATTCGGTTTGTTTTAACGCCATCTATCAGCTCATTATCCGTACTATATTATTAACTGTGCATGCTTTAATAATTTATATATTTTATGTTAATATAACATTTGTTTTTAATGCCATCTATATTCTCATCCTTGAAATAAAAAAACTTTTGTTAATTTTGAGGAGGATTTGATCTTACCATCACTACTTTTGCGTGTAGTTTGCGTGTAAACCAACTAGTTAACGTAATTTGATTAATACGAGTATACGAAATTAATTATTAATTCGTACTTGGTAGATTTACTAACTGAAAAATGTATTATCATTATCATTTTCCTAATTTAAGGGTATTTTAATGACAAATCTCACATACACCAGGTGTTACACAACGGATTAGTTTATGCTGCTGAACCTCGACAACTACAAAATACCTTTAAGCAGTTTATTGCAAGCCTTTTAGGCGACTCCTACCAAGGGCAATTACATTAGCACCTATGGATTCCTATAATCACAATTTGTTAAGGTATTTACACTGGACAAAGATGCATTGAAATTATAAGCAGAAAAAAACCAGCAAAGAAAAAAAAGAATCAAAATTTTATTTGTACAAAGAATCAAATTTTTATTTGTACAAATAGGTGATTTCTTTGACATTCGTTGTGTGGGTTGTTTAGGTGACGCGGTTCACGACAACGAGCTATTGTCAATGCATGAGGCTTGGCAGAGTCTGTAGAGCATACTAACGACGCGAACAGAATCGTTCGGATTGATATGGCATTCGGTATTTGTTGTATCACGGTGCCTCAGTGCCGTTACAACTGTACTACGTGACACGTCAACACTCGGTAGCCTGGGCCCAGTCGGGAACTTATCTCCTGGTGAATTCAGTGACCCTCTTACAGACTGACCAAATAATTATTTTAAGATATATCATGATATAATATGATATTGTAGACTACATAAATGTACTGATTATTTACGTTAACCGCATTCTGTACAACACCTCAGGGACCCAGAGATCGTTAATTATATACAACGAGTACGGCTGAGCGGACAACACGAGCGATGCAACGTTGC
Organism: Antheraea assamensis; assembly: GCA_035772565.1. Taxonomy (NCBI): domain Eukaryota; kingdom Metazoa; phylum Arthropoda; class Insecta; order Lepidoptera; family Saturniidae; genus Antheraea; species Antheraea assamensis. The sequence continues at coordinate 336,751 of JAQQSE010000129.1, forward strand.
CGGCGACAAACGTTGTCGTCTCAATTGAATATCTAATAATGATGACAGTTTCACGTTGTGTAACCAAGGGATAGATTATCTAAAGTAAAAGAAACTTTAGTTAGTCACGGAAGGGGCAATGTAAAAAGCAATTCCAAAAAAGATTGTACCACGGCTGCTGCTGATAATACTGCGTTAATAAGTGTCGCACTTAATTCTAAATTACAATGGGGTCCTCACATTAAAAATTGTCGGGGTAGTTAAATTCTGCTGTATTCGCAGTTCGCAAGATTCGCCAGCTAGCAGATATTGCCAATACTAGGATGGTGTACTTTGCTTACTCCCATGGCCTAATATCTTATACTATTTTTCTGCCGAGACAGCACCTGAGGTAGATACCATATTCGTACTACGAAAAGGTTAATTCGAGCAATTTACAATATGGAGCGCGAATCATTTAAGGCTAAATTTCAGGGTTTCGGTATCGGTACTAGAAATAGCGACAAATCGGTCGTCCCATGTTTCACACACAGTCTTTTTTTAGGCAAAAGAGTTAAGTTTTACAACAAAGCCCCAAAGCATATTACCGATTTGCCGGACAGTGAAAGCAAACAACATGTTAAACTGGTTTTAATATCTATAGGTTGTTATTGGGTGAATAAATAGGTGAATGGTGCTGATATCTGGAATATCATTCCTCCCTGTGTATCCGCAAAAACGGAGTGTAACTATGACGTATTTCTATAAAAAAATGTACCTCTATTACTTCTGTAAGTATCTAATTGGTAAATAATGAAGGAGGCCATTCACTGCAGGTGTTGCAATAAATTGACGCAATTGTTTAACACGTAGACAATTATTAACATAGTGAGCAGCGTTCCGATTAGAGAAACATGACTGGTCTGCAGTCGTGCTGCTGTTCGATATCGTGTTTGGCTGACTTACGAGAGGTAGGGAGTTCGTTTAAGTGTAGTCCTATCTCAGGGTACCGCCGTGGTAGCGAGCAATCGCATAGCTTCCAACTAACCTTGGTGGGTACGTGAGTACAAACGCGTCTTGTCCGTCTTGGATCTGCATATAAACGGTAAACGTGTCTGTTTCGCCATCAGCAGAGCCATTTAAGGCAGTCGGAGAACGTCATACGATCACTTGGGCTTGGTTTATTGATTGCGAGAAAGTATCATGATTTCCGCTCCTTATTACTACTCACTGCCTCTTCGTTTGCAAACTTGATTCGCACGTATAATGAAGCGACGGAATTCCACCAGCTGTAGCTGTTACCCATAGATCGAAGGACGCCCTGAATTGACAGATCGGTGCAGATTATATATTAATGCAAGTTTGCGTTTGCAGTGAGCCCCATACGATACATGCGTTTAATGACTGCTAAATAAGTATCCTGGGTTCTACAATATGGTGCAATTTTCTCTATACTATGATGTGTTTTATACTTTATAGGTTTTAGTATATCACATGATTTTAAATAATGATGTGGCCTAACATAGTAAACACGATAAGCCTAAATGGATGATTTGCTCACAAGTGCAACTGTCGAAATACATCTGCAAATGCTTGGCGACAAATTTTCAATTTTTGGGTGGTAATTAGGCAGGCGAGAATAGAAAAAGGTATACAAAATGCCATACCATTATGCGGAATTAGGTTTTGTCTGTGAACAACTGCTTAAAGACACCTCAGACTAACGTGTCGCCTCTGGAGCTATCTAGCTAAAATCGTTTAATGGCTTCAGCAGTCACCACGCCATAATAATTGTTATTGCAGGTCTTGCAACTACCTATTACCCTATTGCTATTTATTAAACTCGTTAGGTTAGACCTTAGAGTAATGCAATAGATAGATATATTTTGAGCTTATATTTACATAGACACAGTAAAGTGCAGTCATATTAATTAAATTCATCATGAACAGGAATTTAAAAGAATATTTACAGAAATAAATATTTGTGATTCCTTCTCGTAAAAAGATATTAGATGCTTCCTTAAGCATGAAGTCTTTCCATTTGTACACGCTTTTTATTAGTTCCACATGTGTATATGAAAATAACGGAATCTCAGCGTAAGATTAAAATTACTGATGAGAGAATTCATGTCACTATTCTAAAAGCGTGGCGTGATATGTATGACATTTTTAAACTAACTACTACCAGATCTATTGGTTACGAAACGCAGAGTTAGTTTAAAAGCGTGTTTTTTAGTTTTTTTAAACTATGATTTATCTTTTTATGCCAACTTTTTTATGTTGGCACAATTTACGCACGTATACGGGACGCAGAAATTATTTCGAAAACCTCATGTAATTTACAATACAAAGTTATTTTATACAATTTACAAATTGATGTAAAATTGAAGAAAAATCTTATATTTAGCTTTATTATAATATATATTTTATTAATAATAACGGCAAAAAGGAAAAAAAGGCCTGTGGACCTCCTGAATCAGATTTGCAGGAAGAAATCCCCATGGCTACAACAGACATGGAAACAGAGCCTGTGGAGGTGCAATACGCGGATACATCGTACACATGCACGTCATTTAAATCCTTACCATCTTTATCACCTTTATCGAAGAATCAAATCTCCGCGTTCGGAATCTATACGAAGTTAGGAAGTTGTAGTTATAGTTGTACCACAAAATAATCCCAAGGAGGGTCAATGTGAGGCGCGCGCGACCGATCGTAAAAATTAAGCTAAATCATACATCACAACATGACATTAAATAATTTATTGCTAAATGCAGACAAAACAAAATGCATAAGGTTTACCTTACCTAATGTTTCATGTATTGATACTAGAATAGAAATCGAAGGAAATCTAGTTGGGTTGGTAGACAGTACCGTGTTCTTGGGTATCACAATTGATTCTAAATTACAATGGGGTCCTCATATTAAAAAATTGGCAGGAAGATTAAGTTCTGCTGCATTTGCAGTTCGAAAGATTCGCCAACTAACAGATATTGCCACTGCTAGGTTGGTCTACTTCGCTTACTTTCATAGCTTAATGTCTTATGGTATTTTGCTGTGGGGGACAGCAGCTGAGGTAGACACCATATTTTTACTACAAAAACGGGCAGTTCGAGCAATTTATGATATGGGACCTCGCGAATCATTAAAAGATAAGTTCCAGGAGTTCGGTATCCTAACTCTGCCCTCCCAATACATACTTGAAAATCTAATGTACGTCCGCAAAAACTTAGATAAGCTAGATTTCGTAAAGGACCAACATAATCTAAATACAAGAAATAAGAACAAATTGGTCATTCCATGTTTTAGGCTCACTAGGACCGGTAACAGTTTTTTAGGTAATAGTGTTAGGTTTTATAATAAAATTCCAAAGCACGTTACCGATCTGCCGGATACTAATTTCAAGCACCATGTCAAGCAGGTTTTAATATCTAAAGGCTATTACAGGGTGGATCAATATGTGAACGATGGTGACGTCTGGAAATGACGCCCTCTCTGTGCATCCACCAAAACCCAATGTAATTATTTATAACTATGTTTTAAAAATGTGAGTTATAATATGTTAATGAAAAGATAAACCAGATCGAGTTTCTTGCCGGTTCTTCTCGATGACTGGGTTGTTTTCCGAACCGGTGGTAACTTTGACGTTCATAAGCGCCTTCTCAGGGCCTAAACTGAATAAAATATTTTTGATTTTGATTTTGATTTTGATTTTGACAAACAAGTTGTGCCGATCCTACTTAGGTGCAATAAGGATAAGAAAATGTTGATCTAATATCTGTATGGAAATGAAATAAACTTGACGGTTTTCAATGGGTCTTCTGTTTATTGCTCTACGTATTCGATTAAACTTGAAATTCGCTATTGAAATACTTAACTCTTAGTCTAACGTCTTTTAAAACAATTCTAAGATTATTTTACTTTATTTAAATTTCTTAGGAATCGATCCTTCTTAAATTGTACTATTGAACTATAAAAAACCTAGACCTTCCAAAGGTATAGCATTATTATTTGATTTTAAACGGATGAGTGATGAGAGTGTGATGAGAGGAAAAATGAGCGGAATAGTTTTTATTTATTGGAAACTGAGGAAGACCGCCAAGTATGACTCGCTGCTAAACGAAAGCGTCAGACCAATTTATCTGCCTTTTAAATCCAATAGAAAAGTTTGTATTAAACCTTTATACAACTGTATTGACATTACAGAAATCTCATCAAAATAGTCAAAACATTTCAAGGACCGTTGATTGTATTCATAGCCATATATAAAATAAAACATTTAGATGATTTCGCATAACACTCGCTCAATTCGTTGTTTGCGCAATGACCAATCATTTAAATGTCATAATTTAATCAAGCTGTCCCGAACATACAGTGGCCTTCAATTTGATTTAGCAGTGTATTTCATTCTACACGATACAATTGAATTGTCAATTATGTTAACTTGTCCCTGAGTTTCCTCTCTGCTATTCAATAACTGGTAAGAAATGCGCCCGTCTGCCGGAAGCGATGTATTCCTACTTTGCAAACAGTGTTACTGTTTAATAATGGCATACAATTAGTAATAGTACGAGTGGTCCGAACAACGACGGCGCGCCGCGTCGGCCCCGCACCACTTCGAATCGAGTAAACAACACGATATCGAGGACAAACGGATCGAGCCACCGCTGCAGCACCGTACCACACTACACCGTCTCGTATATATGACAACTTATGTAGAATTCAATAGAGCCGTTACACATTAGTGCCCCATGCCGTGCCGTATCCGTTCTACACCGTACGCTCCGGCTAAGCCTCTTGGGCATCAGCTCCATTTCTTTACATGGTCTTGCGCAATAACAACGCACGTGAGCAGTATCGTGACGACATAATGAACTATAAAACAGCTGTGTATTACCGAAACTGACAGATTCAGGTAAACGCGGACACTCGATATATTGACTTATTAAGCACACGGAATGCTGAGAGAATGCTGTTAAGCGACTCACGCGACAAGTCCTCCCAAGAAGGCGACGGGCCCTCCGCCGATAAGTCTGATCTTGCGGTGGCACGAGTCGAAAAGCGAGAGACGCGCGTGCGGCGGCGGTGACAGCCCTACAGAGCCAGCCGACCGCAACATCACTCACATTGGTTTTTGCTTGTCCTTGTGCTCTGCTCGCACTGCGCTAGCGTGCCGGCTAGCCTGGTGCGAGCGCACGACACACGTCAGATGCGAGCGCGTTCGCTTCGCTGCCGCCAGGCATCGCAACGCGTCCGTCTACTCTGAGCGGCGACGTGCGCGGAACTGTGCCACACGGTACATTCGCTAATGCGGCGCGGCGCCGCGCACCTCCCCCTCCTTCGTGCGACCCTCACGCCAACCACTTACTTGGTACAGTTTGACGTGACTTTGAAACTGTGTCCTATTGATTGATACTATTTCCATATTACTGTAGTTCTTGTCAATTGCAAAGTTTACAAATAAAAAATGCCACGGTAAATAGGAAGTAGTCGATATAATTGTAATTTCTACGTTTATTTGCTGAAGTAGGATTGAATCAAACGGACTTAAATCATCCCAGTGTTCATCATGTTGGAATATAAATCGGCAGACGACCCCGCGCCGAGAGAGGGGCGCAGCAAGACGAAACGCCTGCATACATAGGTAACTTTACTCGTTGGGACACATATTGTATACAGTGATCAGCTGTTACCATCGCGGTGAGAAGAGGAGGGATATGAGTCATTCGAATTCATAATTATAATTACCATATGGAACCATTTGAAAGAAGAAATTGTGAAATGTCATAAACTATCAAATTACGATAAAAGTAATTATTCTCAAAAGTCTTCGTATTATGTGCGTGCGACTGGTTTGAAAATAAGTACATTTATTTCCATCTACTAAACTACTTGTAATTGTAAATCATTTACTAATTGTTAGAATTTGTGCAAGAATGAATTGTGGATGCACGTCCACCGATGTCACACCATTACTGACGTAAAATAACAGGGTAATATGTAATAACGCTTGCGTTATTATCTTGTAAGTATGTGCAGAGAAGTAAATGTGATTAGTATGAAGCTGTTCACATGAGACGTTCTGATTCAAGTCCTCTGGACATTGATATAAATATATTTTTTCAGTATTCGAGAGAGCGGCTTTTGCGATCTGTACTCCGCCTATAATATGGTATACCTTGATTATTTGGCATATAATCGGTATAATAATTAAAAATATATTCTTTTCTTCAAACTGACTAACGCTATTAACTTAGTAGGCCTTCACAGCTTAACCGGAATAAGAGATATATTCAATTTATTACAATACACTGTTAAAATAATTAACCTCCTTTACTTACTGCAGTCGGATAAAATTAAAGATAACTATTTAAATCGTCAGATTTTTAAAACTTTTACTAATTGCAAAGCAACCTTGATTAAAAAGATACATTCTAATGTAAGTTATTAGTGGGTCTGAGTGAGTCAGGCGAGGGGGATATGGCTTCATTGTTTTGAGCGTATGAATACTGGACAATGGTTGAGTGGTAAGCGAACCACACTCGGTGAGTTTTCAAAACGGATTCGTATAGGAAGGCGGTCGTCGCGCTGGCGACTCATTGTTTCCTTTGCAACAAGTCAACGGATCGTTGACTTTCAGAAGACGGTCAGTGAATGCGTTATTGACACACGTCTTGCGTCACGCATGAAGTAAAACATAATCACAAACGTACGCTTCACAAGAGTGTTGGGTTCAGGACGAACACGGGACCAGATGGATGTTCACAAAAGCAACTATGTTAATATGATGTCTATATAGCATACAGACAGTAGCAGGTCGATTTGGTTTGAACAAACAGTGATAGCCATAGCTTCAGCAAATCGAGAATCGAAATTCAATGAGTCTGGTATCTCAACTAGTGTGTTGTAATTTAGGCGGTGGAACGAGTTCACTTGTGACTCATATTATTGTACAAATCAAACGCAAAGTTTGCGCGGTCGATGTTTACATACCAGTGACGCATCTGCTTTGAAAATATCTTGGTGACTTAGTTCCAATGTTCCGACAAAGCAAGTATTTGCGTTTCACAAAACAGATTGCTATCTTCATGATACCTGGTATTTTAATATAAAAAGTAAGAATTTGTTGAAAATCCCACAAAGTGAAAAAGATGCGGTGCGGTTAGGTGTGAAACCGTGTATGTTCACAACAGATCCGAAACGTTCCACCAAACTACTAATTATGTTTTCATGTCTGAAACTATCCCCTTCTTCTTATCTATACATAGATATAATAATATACATACAATAAGAACGTAAATTTTAAGCGCCTGTACTTTTAAAAATTATGTGAAAAAAATAATTGCAAGAATAAGTATTATAATAAATACATTTCAATTTTTAGACATGCCTGTCTATGTGTTTATTTGTGCGCGCATCACTACCAAAGTACAAAGTTTATAATAAAATGTCACCAAGAAAATCATAAAGAATATCCCGGGTAATATTTAGAATTTGTTTCATTAAAATCGATTCACTCTGTCAAAAGTTATTGTAATTTGAATTATGACGCGAATTCAGTACGAGAGAATAGTAGATATATAAATTCAATTAAATCTCATCCAAAGATCGGGGTATTTAATAGTATACGAGTACATCTATATAAATATAATGATAGAGGCATGGCGTTGTGCGCGCGTCACGATAACGCTAATGGATAAACGTCGATATTGTTTTTTACGTTTACTTCATAGACACTCGGTCCTTATCTACAAAAGAAATTATCAAATATCTACGTTAATTATTATAATTTTAGTAAACTAACTTTTATAAGCACTACAAAAGATTTTGATTTAGATTAGATTTTGTAAGCATTATTTTTAGTTTCAAATTTATTTCTATGTTTCGTCTTTTGTACATAAAGTATAGTGTTATAATAATAATCAAAGCAGACGAAGTCGCATGTATCGGGTAGCCATTTGTAAAATTGTGACAGTTTTTACATTATAAATGAATTCATGTAAAAATCAATTTCACAATGTTACATTAATTATAAAATAATGAAGGAAATTGAAGAAATGTATGTATAAAGTAATTAGTAAAATCTAAATAATCTTTATCTTACAACAAATAACAATAAACATTCAGTAATGTGTCAAAAAATAAAGCTCTCCTACAATATAGGTAATTTTTCCAATGTGAATCCCATGAATGTTGACCAAATGAAAATGATCGACGCGATGGCGTATTCACTCAAGAAATTCATAAATTAGGAACCAAGTGTACCAGATTTTGTTCCCTACCAGAGGTCTCAGCCATAAGTTGAATTAGCTATTAATCACCCGCATCGACGATATCACGAGGAAGTGGTTAAACAAACGAAAATTAAAAAAAAAGTGAATGAAAACTAAATCAACGGCTATATCGGAGACTGAAACTCCCTGAGAATAAGCCCAGAGAATAATTTTTAACCTAAAAGATCGTACCTTTCTACTTGTTCCAGGACTCTGCAACCTGCTTGGAGCTTATGATAATTCTGACGAATAGCAGAACTCTAGGCTTATAGGTTCTCTATCTAAGGAGAAAATAATCCTATCCGAAATGTTTGTACAAGTAATGGGCACCTATGAAAAGAAACGCAACACTAAGCTACTAATGTGATGGAATGCCTGTATCCACTGCGTTATCCATGTAGTTGTTACTACAAGGCACTGATCATAAGATGGCAACCAAATGCGACAGTTTATAGACTGATATTTTGTTGCTCTTGGCGGAACACCATTTCTGCGTATAACGGAAGGACTAAGAATAAAGACCTAGCGTTCGGCCAAAGTATAATTTTGTACGTTATGCAAAAAATGTTACTTGTCATAGACAGATAATTAATTACGAATTATGACATACTTTCTATGGATATATTCCTAGCTTCATTTTAGAATTATAATAATAACACTCGCAGTCAATATAAAGAATATTTTCACTCTTGCGGTGTTACCTAAATAAATCCGTCAACAACTTAATAACTGTGTGCCCAGAGACATGCGTTGCGTTCTGCATGAAGAGAAATGAGAAACCGCGACTCTGCACAACTTGTTACCTACTTACTGATAGTAACTGGCGCGAAGCAGGCGACGCGCGACGCGACGCAACGTTGCGTGTGTGGACGGACGGGCTGCCCACACAATATTCTCATACCCTTATTGATTCCTATCAAGTTGCTCTCAGTAGTAATGCAAACAAGCCTCTAAACAGCGGATTCTGTTTTCATGAGAAATATTGCTTTGCATAGCTTTACATCTCTTTCTACTTATAATAGAACAAATAATCTCTACGTTACAAATATAAAAAAAAATACTATGCTGGTTTTAGTATCCGCAACAAAATACATTTCAATGATTTTTTTTTATTCTGTCCATTAATTTGTACACTAATTATGCAGAAACTACTAGACCAGTTTTGAAATTTTTTTACACGTGTGGATTTTTGTTTACCTATAAGTCATAAAAAACAGATATATGCTTATCAAATTAATTATAAAAGTAGTGGAATTAAATCGATTATTATTTTTACAGAATTTCAATTAAAAATAAGAATATACGTGTATATACTTTTAATGTTTAGATGTCGGTAGTTATCGACATCAGTGAGACTAATTGACTAAGGGATAATCGTTGCACGTTAATCGATCACTATTTCCACTGGTAATAAAATTAATTTAAGTTAGAATATAATATGGACTTAGATACAATTCTTCGTAGGAAATGAGCAAGGCTTGCAAAGTATCCTAGCGCTCGAAAAGCGGATAACCACATTTCGATAATAGAATACCGAAGATCGTTAGGTAAGAATGCCTACCGAACAATATAATCAAACTAATTTCCACACTTCAGAAACTGATAGTGAACAACATATTATGTCAAATAAGAGGGCGCAACCAACATTTTAGCCTGTATTGTTTTACAAAAGTTTACAAACGTTTACAATTACTCTTAGGGAACGTACCCATACTACGTGACCCGTTCAAGGGGAGGAGGTAGGTCTTAAAAGTACCACGCTTGGTCACAGGCAGAAAGGAGTGGGGCTTAGGTTTTCTTCACGTAATCAAATTCCTTTAAAGAAAATCTCACTCTTTCCAAGCTACATTCAAATATGGCGAGCAGCGTTTAGCGCTTTTAAAAATCACAGGTGGCTAACACTGACGCACATATGCCGGGACGTCAGTTGATTTAAAACTAACAGTTTATAGTGCAGTGCAGTTGCCAAGCAAATCGACGAGAGTTTGTACCGATACAATAATATCTGTATGACTGTACAATGCGTTAATTAAATTTTTAAATGATACCTCGTCAATGCAAGCAATACATAAAATACAAGTGAATTCAATGAGACAAAAACCGTATTTATGAATTACCATTTGAAAACTAGAAGGGGAGGGGAGGTCTTCTCATATATTACGGATGGTCACCAAAGGGAGGGAGGGAGTAAAAAATTGTCAAACATGTATCACGTAGGTTGGGTACGTTTCGACACACACGACCGTTCAAAAACCCGCCTGCCACGATACAAATATAAAATACTAAGTTATCAATATGGGTATATTGAATTGAGCTAAGTTTACTACAATAAATTGTACCCAAAAATATTACAATGTGAAACACTAATAAAACATTTCACTAAATAAACCGAATAAATTAATCTATACATATAATAAGAATGTAAATCCGACGTGTCTGTACTTTTTTGATTTTTGAGAAAAAAATTGTTGCAGGTATCTTAGAATAAGTAATAGATTACATTTCAATCACTTTTAGAAATGTCTGTCTGTTTGTTTAAACAGGCATCACTGGTAAAATACTAGGTTTCTGATAAAACATCATCATCATCAAGCATATTCTCGAGCAACATTTAGTCTTTGTTTCATTAAAATCGGTTACCTCTATCAAAAGTTATTGTAATTTTAATCGACTTAAGTACGAGAGAAAAGTATACAAGTGAATGGACTTCAGCCTCATCACAAAAACCAGGGTATTTTATAACAAAAATAAACATTACTACAGTATATCTGTTGAGGACAAATGATCCAGTACAATTATTTATATATTGTAAATACCCTTCTCGTTTTATAATATTTCTCTTACTTTGTAATATCTTCTGTATATTCAATGTTTTGCTTGTGTATATGTAATAAGTGTGAATTATATTGTAAAAATATACAGAACCCAGCAATCGATGTAAAAGTTAAGTTAAATAAAAGGTCAAACAAGTGCCGCCTTAGTAGGCGCACCACTTACTAGTTGTAAGGACGAAATTATGTATAAATATAGGCGAACAACTTATGTGGTCACACCTCGCTTCGCTTCGTTTGTAATTATTATTTGTAACGTTTCACGGAAAATAAACAGTCAAGTCTTCGTGGTGTTTCCTTCAAGGCTGAATCCCTCAAGTATAGTCTACGTACGAAACAAGTTCTTGGTCCTTCGATAGCCGGATTCACGCCAGTGCAGCAACAAAAAGGAAGGAAGCGAAAATCGTGAAATAATTCACAAACCATCGAACGAGCGTCGTCACTTCGTACGATCAGCGGTGAAGAACGAATCATCGTCAGGAAGATCGTACCAGCACAATTCGTCGGGAGAAAATCACCGAACGGTGCGACGGGCCTGAGCTGCAGTATCGTCGGGAGAAAAACACCGAATGGTGCGACGAGCCTGAGCTGCAGTGTCGTCGTGGGAAAAACACCGAACGGTGCGACGAGCCTGTGCTACAGCTGCGTGTCGCCGTGAGAAAAACACCGAACGGTGCGACGAGCCTGAGCGTCTCGTCGGGTGAAAATCGCCGAGCGGTGCGGCGAGCAGCTACAACCCATACTTGGGCCACCTCACGGTGCCAAACGGCCTGAGTATTGGGTACGAATGTCAATCGTTACTACGTCGATAAGAGTGTTATTGGTACGAGGGCCGGACTGTAGGCACTGCTGACGGAGTCGGACATTCCAGCCGACGCCTGAGCACCTCGTAGTGATCTCACTCCTCTTTCGAGTAGTTCCCACCCTACCCTATCCTGCTGTCCATCCCTGAGGGAGCATATCCCACGAGTGGGCCCTCCCGAAGGATTGTTAGGGACTGATGGGGACTGTTAGGGCTATTAGGGCTTGTAGGAGCTGGCAAGTGCTGAAGATGCCGACTACGAGAAGCCAAGCGGCCGAGGAGAAGACACGGGTATTGGAAGAACCCCCCGCGTCCCCGTCCGCATACGCGATTACGCGTACCGTCGCGAACGATACCGTCACGACCGAGACGTTAACGTCGCGTAACGCCATGATCCTCGCCGCGGCCACCGAGGCCAGGGGATCGCGAGCACCGTCCGTACGCTCGCACCGGTCCACCGCTAGCGCCGTAGCTAGGATTAGGCAGGCCGAGCTGGAGGCCGAAGAACAGCTCGTCGAAATACGGCGTCAAGAGTTGCAGTTACAAACGATGCTCATTAAAAGGAGGCTAGCTGCAGACGTCGCTACAATCCGCGAGGAAACCGATCGGGAGAGTTTGTGTGCTGAAGAACCTACCGACACGAACCGTCGGGTGAGCGATTGGTTACAGAAGACGCATATCCCGGTACGGGGGGAGTGTGACCGTGAACAAAGGCACACATCACCACCACCACTAGCGGAACAACCACCAACGGAGGTCAGGATATCACGACCGCCTGTGACACCGAATGTCACATACGAAGAAGCGATACGTCATCGACAGAGATCGACAACACCAAACCGGTCCCGGGATAGAGGAATCGACAGGTTGGCAGATGCTCTGGAGCGGATGGCCGGATCGAGGTCATCGCCTAGACATATTCAGGACTTGCCGACATTCACGGGGTCGATCACAGACTGGCTGCCTTTTAAAGCCGCGTACAGGGAATCTACGAATATTTTTAAATATTCGGCGATAGAGAACATGATTCGCCTGAGGACGTGTCTAAAGGGTGACGCTAGACAGTCTGTTTCAGCGCTTCTCTACACAGCGGGTAACCCGGACGTCATCATAAACACATTGGAGCAGTGTTACGGACGACCGGAAGTGATTATCGACCACGCAATGGAAGAAATCAAACGGTTACCACGTATGGGTACTACAGCAGGGGAATTAAATAACTTCGCGGTAAAGGTACAAAATATCGTCGCGGTTATAACTGCTATTGATGAAAGAGGATATTTACAAAACCCTATGTTAGTGCGGCAAATAACAGAGAGGTTAAGCCCGCATTTAAAATCGAAGTGGTGTGATTACGCCGAAGAGTTCGGGAGTCGGCAGGAACCGGAGATCGTCACGTTGTCTCTGTTTTTAATGAGAGAAGCCGATCGAGCCGTCCGTCACGCGTACTCTACTTCGGATTCAATGTTAGTACGCAACAGTGCCGCTAAGCCCGCAGCGCCACCAAATAAGATGAGCGAGCGATATCGCCACGCGAAAAAGGTGTATAACACGACTGAAGATGCCTCAAAAAAGGTCACGTGTTATTGTTGCGGAGGCGAGCACAAGACGTCGCGATGTACTACATTGAACAACATGGCTGTCGCAGAGAGGTGGAAATGGGCGAAAGAAACGCAAGTCTGCTTTCTCTGTTTAGATAGCAAACACAGGCGGATTGGCTGTAAGGCGAGAAAATGCGGCACAAATGAATGTACACAACCGCATCACGCCTTATTACATTTACCGCCTAAAGAAGATAATGTTATAGTGGCATCGGCACACCGACTCGGGAATAGCGAGCAAGGGCTGCTAAAGGTGTGTCCGGTACATATTACCAAGGAGGATGGAGATACATTTAAGACATACGCTTTATTGGATGAAGGATCCACAATCACCCTCATCGACGAAGAGATCGCCCGGATGGTCGGTGCACATGGTCCGACTCGATCGTTGAACATTCAGGGGGTCACGTCGGTTCAGCGCGAAGCTGATAGTCAAGAGGTCGACCTTGAGATAAAAGGAGAAGGTCAATTGGAGTGCCACAAAATCAAAGCGCGTACGGTCCAAAATCTTGTCCTAGGTAAACAAACGATAAAACCGGAATTATGTAAACGTGCGTACCTCAAGGGAGTATGTGTGAAGAGTTTATGTTACTCAAATGTCAGACCACGCATTCTCATTGGAGCGGACAACTGGCATCTCATTGTGACACGACGTTTGTTGTCGCGAAGACGCAACGAACCGGCCGCGTCACTAACACAGCTAGGATGGGTGTTACACGGGAAAATGCCTAAAAGTTCTATAACACGTGATAGCGATTCCGTGTTACACGTACGAACATACACAGAAAATATGTGCGAAAGAGATGACGAGTTGAGCGCTCTCGTCCAATCGCATTTCGATATCGACTCATTGGGCATATCGAAAATACGGAAGCCTAATGCTCGGGAGGAACGGGCCAAGGATATCTTCGAGCGTACCGTACAGAGAGTCGACGGGCGTTTCGAAGTAGGTCTGCCATGGACGACGGATAATGTTGTCATGCCACCGAGTTACGACATGGCATTAAAAAGGCTACGAACCATAGAAAGAAAGATGGATGGATCACCGGATTTCAAAATAGCATACACAGCGCAAGTTGAACAGCTAGTCCAAAAGGGTTATGCAACGAAGTGTGATTCCAACCACAAAAGGAGCCCGCGCACCTGGTACCTCCCGCACTTCGCGGTGGTGAATCCAAATAAGCCGGGCAAAATAAGGATGGTGTTCGACGCGGCAGCAAGGGCGAATGGAACGTCACTAAATGATTGGTTGCTGGACGGACCTGACTTGCTCCGATCGTTACAAGGCGTGTTATTTAGATTCCGGGAGAAACCTATCGCCGTAATCGCGGATATTCGCGAGATGTTCCTTCAAGTCAAAATACGGAAGGAGGATCGCGCCGCACAACATTTCCTATGGCGAGGAGACAACAGGACGGCGCCACCCGATAAATACGTGATGACGTCTATGATATTTGGAGCACGGAGTTCACCGTTTCTCGCACACAGCGTGAGGAACCGGAACGCAAAAGAACACAGGGAGACTCACCCGCTCGCGTATCGCGCAATAGTTCGGAATCACTATATGGACGATTGGGTGGAAAGCTTCAACAATATGGAGGAAGCTTCTCGCGCCATAAGGGAAGTATGTGACGTGCATAGTAAAGCAGGGTTCGAGCTCGCGGGATGGAGTTCGAATCGCGTAAGCTTCTTACTACATGATATACCGACCGAGGACAGGACACGAACGCCAAAGGAGCTAGGTGCTAGCGCTACCCAGTTCGGGAAAACGTTGGGGGTATTATGGCTACCGCAGACCGACGAGTTAGCGTTTAACACCGCCAGGCATCGTGTTCCGGAAGAAGTCAAATGTAATAGGAGGTCGCCTACGAAACGGGAAGCTCTAAGTGCGGTGATGTCCATCTTCGATCCCTTAGGATTAATCAGCCCGTACACTATCACGGCTAAAATCATGCTGCAGGGATTATGGAGGCAGAATGTGGGATGGGACGAACCTTTACCTATAGAAGAAGCAACCGTTTTCGACGAATGGCAGTCCGACCTAAAATACATAAGCGAGCTACGATTGCCTCGCGTATACAACAAGGAGTGTAGCCAGGATATAACGAGGCAGCTACACGTATTTTGTGACGCCAGCGAGGAGGCATACGCGACAGCAGCGTATTGGCGTTTCACAAACGAAAATAATATAACCGTAACACTGGTCGCGGCAAAGGCAAAAGTAGCACCCATGAAGGCGCAGAGCATCCCGAGGATGGAGCTGCAGGCTGCTCTTATAGGCGCGCGACTAGCTGCGGAAATATTAAAAGAGAACGAAGAAACTAAAGAAGTCATTTTCTGGAGCGATTCCAAGACGGTCTTGCATTGGATAAGAAACGACTCAGTGCGGTACACTCCCTACGTCGCGCATAGGCTAGGTGAGATAGCAGAGATAACTGAAGTCGAACAGTGGCGATGGGTGCCGACAGCGCAGAACGTGGCTGACGACTCCACTCGGTCAGGAAACACTCGCCTGAGGAGTGACAACCGGTGGTTCGTTGGTCCCGCGTTCCTGTACGATGCCGAGGATCGATGGCCCATCGAAACACTACATGTAAGATCTGAGGACGAAGAGGATGTCTTAGTGGCGCACACGACGACGACGTGTGACACTCCGATAGTCGAGTTAGAACGATTCTCGTCCTATGAACGTGCGAAACGAACGATCGCGTATGTATTAGCATTCTTGGATAAGTGTCGGAAGCGCGCCGATAATATAAACGTGACGCACATGAAAAGGGCTGAAGTCATTCTGATTCGATTATCACAAAGGGACAGTTTTCCCGGCGAAATAGCAAAATTGTCTGCGGGAAAAAACGTCGATAGAACGAGTCGACTCTATAAGTTAGATCCGAAGTATGGAGCCGACGGAATTATTCGGTTGAACGGGCGAATAAACGCTGCTTCAGTGCCATTAACGATGAAAGAGCCACCTGTATTGGACGGTGCACAGCATCTGACGCAACTAATTATTCGCAACATTCACGTAACTAACCATCACTCAGGACGCGAGCATATCATAAATCAAATACGGCAGCAATATTGGGTGATACGTTTACGACCTGCGGTAAAAAAGGCGCTACGCGGGTGCGGGCTGTGTAAGTTAAGAAAATCAGTTCCCGTAGTACCGGTTAAGGGAAATTTACCGTATGAACGTTTAAACGCATACACTAGGCCGTTTTCGAGTTGCGGTATCGACTGTTTCGGTCCTATGACAGTGACCATAGGTAGGCGACGTGAAAAACGATGGGGCATGCTGTTTACATGCTTAGTAACTCGAGCGATTCATATAGAGATAGTAGCTAGTTTAGGGACTGATTCCGCGATAATGGCAATACGACGTATGGCGGCCCGACGCGGTTGGCCGGAAACAATATGGTCCGACAATGGAACAAACTTTCGCGGAGCGTCTGTCGAACTTGACCTAGCTTACAAAGAATGGCTACCGGAGTTAAAAAATTATGTATTGACGAAACAAACCGAGTGGAAGTTCACTGACCCGGGCGCGCCGAACCAAGGGGGAGCATGGGAGCGGTTAATTCGCAGTGTAAAGACCGCCCTCGCCGTCACTCTCAACGAACGAGCACCTCGTGAAGAGGTTTTGGCGACAGCGCTCACGGAAATCGAGCATACGGTGAATTCACGTCCACTCACTTACGTAGCATCAGAACACGACGACGGGGAGGCGCTAACGCCTAATCATTTTCTTATCGGCTCTGCCACCGGGGTACCCTACGTAGGGGAGTGCCAGGCGGCTGATAGGAAAACGTGGAGGGCGGTACAAGCGCTAGCCACCATGTTCTGGTCGCGATGGATGCGGGAGTACTTACCGACGTTAACACCGCGGGGTGACGTTAGATCTCGTAATAACGAACAAGTTAAGATAGGAGATTTAGTAGTCATCGCGGACGGTTTGCTACCGCGTAATGTATGGCCAAAAGGCAAAATAGAGAAAATTTATGTAGGTCCGGACGGAGTCGTGCGGAGCGCGGACGTGCGGACACGGGGAGGTATTTTTCGAAGACCCGTAAGGAGGCTCATTGTCCTCCCTAGAGAAGAGGGGCTCGAGAGTCTACGCCGGGGGGAGACTGTTGAGGACAAATGATCCAGTACAATTATTTATATATTGTAAATACCCTTCTCGTTTTATAATATTTCTCTTACTTTGTAATATCTTCTGTATATTCAATGTTTTGCTTGTGTATATGTAATAAGTGTGAATTATATTGTAAAAATATACAGAACCCAGCAATCGATGTAAAAGTTAAGTTAAATAAAAGGTCAAACAAGTGCCGCCTTAGTAGGCGCACCACTTACTAGTTGTAAGGACGAAATTATGTATAAATATAGGCGAACAACTTATGTGGTCACACCTCGCTTCGCTTCGTTTGTAATTATTATTTGTAACGTTTCACGGAAAATAAACAGTCAAGTCTTCGTGGTGTTTCCTTCAAGGCTGAATCCCTCAAGTATAGTCTACGTACGAAACAATATCATTACTAAGACGACGAAATAAACACGGTTAATATTTTATTTTCACACAAAATAAAAAATAATACTATAAGAAGTTCAGAATTGATTATTCATTAATATGCAATAATGCTAATAGACGGCGTTCAACAGACATTTTCTTATAATCTAAAAATTTGATAATTTCATACATTACTTATTTCTATAAATTCAAAGGTTACTAAATGTCTATTGAATTGTGTGTTGTAATTACTCCAACTTATTGAAGTGCAGTAATGAATTAATATGTGTTAATACCAACAGATGGCGTCCAACAGCCATTTTCAATCCTATTATGAACTACTATAACATAAATTTCTACAAATTTGCAAATCACATATATTACACATTTCTATAAATTGAAAGGTTACTTTGTATAAGTAAAATGTAAATTATATGTTTCGATCCCATATAAGGTTTATGTTTAAGTTTGTGTTGTAAATATTACAACTTATTAAATCTTATCACTTTTTGGAACAATTATACCTGCATGTCAATCATATAAAAATAAGCAAGGGTGTTTGAGTCACGGTTAATTGTTGTTTTCAGAACCACCCAGTATTCCGAGAGTCAGATTACAAATATACAAGATATACAGATATAAATTCAGATTGTTTCATTAATCAATGTGTTTTTGTATTCTGTTCCACGCGGACGAAGTCGCGGGAACAGCTAGTCTTATATAAATAGGAACATTTATAAGTGCGATCTCCTCTCGAAAAATTACAAGTTAATGGGTAGTAACGATTATATAATTCGTATAATACAAAAGCAGAGAAGTGAAGGCGGAGTAGTAGAGCGACCTCGCGGAGGACTTACCAGAGGCAGTCCAGCATGACAGAGACATGCACGAGGCGCCCGCGGGGCCTCACTCACCTGCAACAAACAAACAAACGACACTTTACTCGGACCTCACAGCCCATACAGCTCACTCTACCCACTAGCCATAGAGAAATTATACCCATTTTAATATAATTATGTTTCAGAGAAATTAAACTATTTTTTGCCTCTGCTATTCCAGACATACTATTAATGAAAACCGGCTATATTTCACATGTGATGATTATTGTCATTGTAGCCGCTATGCATTTTCATCGACGACACGTCGTTCAAACGAACGCCTTTTTTAAGGTATGTCGTCTTCTTAGCATTGGATATAAAACAACGTAGAGATTTGAATGTGTGAAACTCTCATGAGGAAAGCTGTATATTGCCAAATGTAAGTTTTCATTACAATAATTCCAACACGTCAAGGATAAGTATAGTCCTAAAATAGTGGTAACCACCTGTATAAAAGCCTTCTTATCCCTCCACGTTCGGTTTATTTTTAAAGAGGGGTATTATTGTTATTTGTACTTAGCACGTTAAATGCGTAATGCTAATTTTTTTCGAGCGCGATAAATGTTGCTATAATTATAAAATAATGGTCTACAAAAGACGATTTAAACAACGTTATGACATTTTTTTTCATGGCTATATAACCCAATTCGGGAGCGACAGCCTTGCTCACAGGACTTGCAAGTTAATTTCGAATTTGGGGATGATTGGTCGTTGCGTGATGACAAGTAACGTTTTGTACGTTTATTTCGAAGTATATTGAACCATCTTTTATCATGGGTCGCGACGCCTTCGTACACGCAACGCTTTCACTTGTTTCTGTCCTGAACGAGCTTGTGTCAGTTTCACAATTAATGCCAAAAGAGGACATATCTCGCTGGGCGCAATCTTTAAAATGTAGCAATGGTCTCCCAATATTCCTTTTGGCATACGCCATAGTACCCAGTATGATTCCCCTTAGCATACGGTATGCATCCAATCAGTATACATGCCCCTAAATAACGAAGACGCCTCTGTTTCAGACCAGCAGCTATGCTGTGCAATTGAGCAATCTCCGAAACTTTCTCACTTGTGATCTTGTCTGTTCAGGTTATCCCTAAAATTTTGCAAGTACATTGCATATGAAAAGCATTTAGATGGCGTTATTGTATTGCACGTGTTGTCTAACTTTCTCATTCGTAGAAGAGTATGCTTAAGAGTCATGTTTGGTAAAAAATCATTTTGGTTTTGTTAGTAAGGTGGCTATTATTCCACACTCTTGTACTCAGCTTCCCAAACGTGGTCGCTGCTATACCAATGCGAGCTTTGATTTCACTCTCCAGAAAGAGTTTTCTAGTCACAATGGATTCTAAGTAGCAAAAGCTGTCAACTACTTTTAAAGGGCTGCCGTCTAAAAAGATTGTAGGATTTTCTGTACACCATTTTCTTCACCATTCTGTGCACCATTATAACTGTGTTTTTTGCACTTGATTGACATAGAAAGAAAAGAGCAAGCATGAGAAAAGCGGTGGGTGCGGAAATCACATTGGGACTCAAGATAAATACGCTCAGTCCATTTCTGAATTTGCTCAGAATCACCTGCCCAAATAACTTACCCACTGTACTCAAAACCGATATACCACGGTAACAGTTACAATCACCGCGATCGCCTTTCCCTTTATACAGGCTTATAATGTTGACATATCGGATATTCTGAGGAACGTACTTCTGTTCCCAGCATTTGTCCAGCAAATTATACAATATTGATGCTAAGGATTCGACCTTAAGAATTTCAGTTTGGATGCCATTATCACCGGACTCTTCCTATTTCTCAATTGATTGACAGCTCTATGGAATTCATCTATCGTGGGTTTGTCATCTAAATCATTCCAGATTGTTAGGCATGGTATGTTATTAACCACTTCAAACTGCATATTCACTGGGATTGAATAGAGACGACTCTCATTGTGTTCTACCCACCGAGGTAACTTACGCTCAACATTATTATAATTAATATTATTATAGTAAGGTATTATAGTTCCATTTACTTATTTTAGTGGAGCCGTCTTGTTTGGTACTGGACCAATCATCTGCCTAATACTTGAAAATAGGCTGTGGACATTACCGGTATCTGTAGAAAATTGGATGCTACGATATATTTTCAGCCAGTACTGGTTAGAATAATAACGTGCAGTACGCTGTAAAACTGAATATGTACTGCTTAGTTCCTTGCCTTATTCATTTTCAATTATTTTGCCAATGCCATGTTTACCAAGACAATTAGGGCAAGCAGAGTTATCTTGTCTAACCTTAGCATTAAAGTCGCCATGGATGTAAAGACGGTTACTGGAAGATACACTTCGTACAATGTTCGAAAACTGATCATAGAACCGATTTTTGTCAGCACTACCAGAAGGTAACGTTGACACATATGCTGATGAAACTAGAATAACATATCTACACGTATTGCTTAGACGAATCACCATTATTCACTCAGAAGTACCACGAGGAGTTTCTATAGCAGATAGAAGTTTGTTATTCACCGCAAAACCGGAAACCCTACCCCTACTGGACTATTAGAAACAACTCTTCCTTTCCAGAAGAAGGTGCAAATTGTTTCACCAAAACAGCCCTCGTCAGGAAGTCGAGTTTCTTGAAGAGCTACAATACCGACATGGAGTCTATTTAATTATATATCTGAAACAACTGTTTTACGAAGGACTTTTGCGCAATTTAAACCCCCACTGATGTATATGTATGTGATATGATAATGTCAAGTCGACTAAAATGCTGGATAAAGTTAGTTCAAAGCAATCAAACGATGGAGCAGACGCAGTGCGGTAGTAGACGCAGTACCTGCTCTCCGGTCCAAAAGGTGTAAGGAGGCATCATGGGGTTTTAGTCGGTGCATGTCAGGACATAATCCACCCTCAGCTGCCCTGGCTAGGGATGGGTATCCGTAGGAATTTCATCATATCAAAAGATAAGCGCGCTGCAGGTGGGACGTGTTTGCGCGGTGCTGTAAACACGGAATGACGTAGACGGAACCTGACTAGCACTAGGTAGGTGCTTACGTGCGGTAATCACGCTAATTGCCGATAACCGAAGCAATAATTATGCAGTGACGCCGACTGATTCGCGCACTATATTACCACTTAAAGTTCGCTAAACAGCAAGTCGCGCTCTCACCTTGAACGTATTCATTTGCAGAAAACAGCTAACATTTATGAGAACAAACGGGGCGCCGAACTGAAACGAACCACACACTTTTACTTATTAGGAGGCAAACTAATCCCTGTGAAACTCGTTCTAATAAATTGGCCAGTGTTCGTGACACACGCTGAAGGGCTATAACTAATACCAACGATTCTTAGTGGATGCTTCTATGTGAGAGGCGACGGGCGACGCACGTGCTTCTCTCCATACGCTGATAATTAGTTACTTACTTTTCCGAGAATAATTTTGTTTGTAAAAATTCCCAAATTTATACGTAAAACGTATAAATACAGAACGAATTAGCGACCACAAACATTAAAAAACAATACTTTATTAATTCAACACGTGAGATTCAGTTTTAAAGGTTATAGTAATTATTCAACAATATATGAATACAGCAACGAATGTCATCATCATATTATACAAATTATAAAACAAAGTCGTCCACCACATCTGTCTGTCTGTTCGCAATAAACTCATAAACTATTGAATGGATTGTAATACTGTCTTCACCAGTAGATAAAGTAATACACGAGGAAGGTTTAGATATATAATTTGGCAAGGTTTTGTGTAAATCGGTTGAAATATAACAATAATTGTTGGAAGTGAAAGAAAAAGACAAGCCGCTTGGGAGCTTTCATCAAAAACGCTGCCTATTTTTTTTAAGATATAACCAAACAATGCAAGTGAAATATTCCTCTTTTATAGTTCTTCAAAAAGTCTGCGATGGCATATAGCTATCTTTTAAGAAGATCTTTCTATACCCGTGTATCTTCTAAAAAATGTCACATGCAATGAAGGTAATTGGAAGGCTATTTAGACGTATATAGTATTAATCTTTATCAAACTAAATACATTGGTTACCTTAAGCATTTGATTTACATAGGTATATATTTTTTATTATCGGGACAGGACAACGTACGCCGGGCCTGCTAGTAGAATATGTATTGAGAATGTTTTCAGGAACATTAGGAAGTTTATAAGGCTTCGAGGAAGACTAAATTTGGTATCGCCTCTGTGAAGGCGACTTAAGCTTTCTACAGACTTGTGATTATGTTTTGTATAATTTAGGAAAATTTCATAAATCTTCAACGTATAATTAAATACAGCAACTAAACGACCGATCGCCGCTCGGTGGGTTAACACAGTCATCGCATTTGAGACGTAAATACGTGAACGAATTATGAATTATAAATTAATTAATGAATGATTTATTCGAATAATGTTATGTAGCGCCATCTCACGATACTTGTGAGGTATTACACTCTTCAGAGGTACGAATAGGTTATCATCGCTTGGAAAAAATGCAAGTAACACTAAAATTTACGAGATGTCTTAATAATTATTCACAAAAAAAATGTTCTTAAAATCGAGTATATTCAAGGAAGATACCTAAATAAATAAATATAAAAAGCAAAACGTTATCTAAGCACAAATGTTGATCCAAATCATAAGAGCCGTTTCCGAGATACACGAAGTCAATTTATATATGTTTATACTACTAGCAAGCACGGCGAACGTTGTCCTGTCCTAATAATTAAAAAATCTTAGAAACTAACTGCAGCGCCACCTACTGGGTCTAATTATGAATCTAAATAATTCATGAAGCCACCTGAACACACACAATTTTATTGTGAAGTATTGAAAAATTCCAAACATTCTTTGTAATTATCATTACTGCAACACGTTAAAACGTCATCTTCTAAAAATCGTATGGAAAATCAGATTTTCTTGAGACTATATCACTCAAATCTTTTTGTAATAACGATTCTAAATTCCTATCAACAATTTCGTTGCTGCAATCGACAATCATTGCGGAATCGTCTCTATTCTGAATCGCCTCAACAATTTTCTTCTTCACATCAACCGAGACATTGCTGTCAAATAATGAGATTGTAGCTAATTATCTATTTAAACACCACAAGTACTCAATCAGTTTTCGACTAGCTCGTTGGAACAATGACGACTCGATACGTTTAGATGCAATACATTTTGTCATAAATCTAAATCATTTTTAACACCTGGATAGCAGATATTGGAGTATACAATAATTTAATATAATATAAATACATATTTGTCGTAAAGATTTCTGCTCTTGAATTGAGAGATGGAACTGATAACGAAATAAATATATTTTCAAGCTGTGTGTAAATGGCTTCCGACACTCAAAAAAGTTAAAAAAAGAATCATTTGAACTTCAACCTTAAATTACTTTTAAAGCATTCAATTTATCAAAAAATCATAAGAAACCTTTTTGTGGAGCGTTCACATGTGTCAAGAACTTTACAGTACAACCTATCGTTCGTTAGTTACAAAAATCAGAAGGAACAAATATAAAATATAATATTTCCTAATATATTCCTATGGTGAATAGAAAAGTGCGATTCGGAGCATCTTAATATTGAAATTAAGAGCTCATCTCTTCACAAGCTCATTTTTAAAGCTAAATTGTCTGATATGGCTGTTAATGCAATAAAGGCGGTAAAATTATACCCCTACATGAAGAAAGTTGTTTGTAAACTTATTAGTCCATTGAAATGTTACATGAGCTTTACATTTTTAGAGGACGCAATTTTATTTTGGGCCATGTGTGGGGGCTCAATAGTAGCTTAACCCCAAGTTTGTCAGGTTACCGCCCTTGTCCCCTGGCCGCTATCTTGGAAAAAGGGGTGCAAAATAATCATGACGACATAATTTGTAGCAAATCGCTTTGCCTACAAGTATGTTTATATAACTTTTTGCACTAAATTTAAAATTAAAGAAGTTATAAGCATAAAGTGAAAAGAGTTCTATAAAAATTTTCTTTTTTGCTGTATATAACTTTATTTTTATACATTTTACAAAAAAAGTACCTCAGACCAATCGTGTAGATGGTCTTTTGAAGAAAATTGTTCTCGATATATATTTTTTAATTTCATTCATTTGAAACGCTGTTACAGCGCTCTAAAGTTGACCGGGTTCATCAATGCTCATGAGAATCCGGTCAAAACGAAATGTTTAACTTAGTTATATGATCTTTTTTTATTGTAAATACATTCTTAAAAAATTTTAGTTAAATCCGTACAACTTTACTTATTCATTCTTAACTGTTTTCCTTACTGTAGAACTTACAAAATTATTGTTTGTTATAGTAATGTCTAAGAAAAGTGTACATTGTCGAGAATGTTAAGCAGGTAGAAAAGGTTCGAGTTACTGTTTTTTACCGTTACCGATGAACTTCCAACTATGACTCCAATTTTAACTCCTGTCATTCCCCAAACCTTCACATACAATATAGAATTACATTCTGAGCCACAGCCTGGACCATCGAAGAAAAGTAGAATAGAATAGCTAGCTAATAATTTATTGAAAATATGATTATGTCGAGGATTACCTCATCGGCAAGATGTCTGTGAAGTAGGCCTACCGAGGATACCACGTCAAAAAACGCGCCTACAGACTCTAGCTCATAAGTGGCGGAGAAAAGAGTTAGCAATGAATAAGTAAAGTTGTAGGTAGGGATTTAACAAAAAAAATTCAGAATGTATTTACAATAAAAAAAAAACATAAAACTAAGTTAAACATTTCGTTTTGACCGGATTCTCATGAGCATTGCCGAACACGGTCAACTTTGGAGCGTTGTAACAGCGTTTTAAATGAATGAAATTTAAAAAAAATATAGAAAAGAATTTTCCTCTAAAGACTATCTACAAGATTGGTTTGAAGTAATTTTTTTGTAAAATGTACAAAAAAATGTTATAGAACAAAAAATGAATTTTTTATAGAAATTTTCTCAGTTTTATGCTTATAACTTTTTTAATTTTAAATTTAGGTCAAAAAGTTATATGAACATATTTGTAGGCAAAGCGATTTGCTACAAATTATGTCTTCATGATTTTTTTTGTAGGACGCATAGTTTTCGAGATATCGTGAAAAAGTGTTTGCACCCCTTTTTCAAAGATGGCGGCCAGGGGACAAGGGCGGCAATCCCACAAATTTCGGGTTAAGCTTCTATTGATCCCCCACACATGTCACAAAAATAAAATTACGTACTCTAAAAAATGCAATATTCGGTCCTTAAATTGTAACATTTCAATGGACTATACGGAACGCTATGCGGAAGTATGTTTCGAAGAAATCACTTGATATGGCGGAGGCTCTGTTATGTTTTGGGTAACAATTAATTCGACGCAGCGTACGCAATTACTTCTCATAGAAATGGAACAATAAATGCACACCAATATATAACGGAAGTCCTAATTCCACATGCACTGCCCTAAGCTCACCCTCACCAATATGGAAATGTACACCTGCAAGAAGTTCGGATCCGTCGGTTAGATTGGCCAGCTCGAAGTTCTAACTTCAATCCAATTGAGCATGTCTGGGATGTTCTAAAGGGACAAATAAGATCGGTGCAACCTGCTCCACAAAACACCAGGTTGCTAAAAAGAGTCATTGCAGAAGAATGGGAACTCATTCCTCGTAAGGTTATCAAAATATCGTAGAAAGTATGCCCCGAAAGATTCAAGCCTTGCTTTTGGCAAGAGACCACTCGTTATTAGGTTTCTACATTTGTAACTTTATTTAATTAAAAATTGTCTTTATTGCTCACCACTTCTCATTTTTTGAACATGTACTCGTTTTTATGGAATTCATCGAAAATTTATGAAATAATTACCCAAATTCACTTTACTCCTGTTAATTTACACCATTATGACTATACAGTAGACTACGTCAAACAATTTAAATTAAACTTGATTAACTGAAATCGACCTTACACCGTAAATTTCCTTAGGAGCTCGTTTTTTGCAAAAGAGTTTTTTTCCTGTTATTGTAACCTGTCACGTTCGACTTGCTTTTACGCATACGTCATATATGTATATACTTATATGAACTATTATTATCAATTAGGACAACAAATACGGAAAACTTCAGGAAATATATTATCCAAGAAAAATGTATGCGATAAGAGTAGTGTGTCGTGTCATTTTATCGGTGAGCGTACGCGATACTGGTTATTCATAAAAATCAATATGGTCCTATGTAGAATTATCAGCTGAGTTTGCGTTTGTTGTCTCTACCGCTGGGCTATACAGAGCACTGTTACTATATCACTAGACTTCCACTAAAGTTATTGAGGCTTTAATAAGGGCCCTAAGAGAAAATTTACGTAAACAAAATATGAAAGAAGTTTTACCAAGTGAAAAAATTACAATGACTATGAATGTAAGAATGGTCACGTTGTTCCTGGAATAAGCTACTTTAGGTCAAAAAGGTCCGTTCGGCTGTCAGTTTGGCAGGGATTTACATCGGAAATTTTAATTTAAGTTGGGTTTTTAGTGTTACATTCAAAGAGATGATATTTGGGAACCCTGATATAGAGATGCGCAGCCGATAAATCGAAACTTGAAATAATAATGTGTGAGAGTCAGGTTAAGCGCCAGGTGCCTCTGTATGCCAATAATATAGTGATGCTTAAGATGACCCATCCTAGCAAACTAACATATGGACAAAAGTGTTTGATGTAATCAATTACTAATTACGTAACTGGTGATAAAATATGTGTATATAAAGGGCACGGTAAA
This sequence comes from Antheraea assamensis, assembly GCA_035772565.1. Taxonomy (NCBI): domain Eukaryota; kingdom Metazoa; phylum Arthropoda; class Insecta; order Lepidoptera; family Saturniidae; genus Antheraea; species Antheraea assamensis. The sequence continues at coordinate 364,360 of JAQQSE010000129.1, forward strand.
TATATCGCAAGCGTGATATAAATTCATGCGGATTCATGTACAAATCACAGAATTCCATCCTACAATAGGAAAACGTGCGCTAAAGAGATAAACAAAAATAAAATAGCTACTCGACGTGCGACGTAGAAGAGATTGTCTGTATGAATGAAATTGAATCTTATTTTAAACAGATTAGGCTTTGATTTATTAAAAGTGTTCTACAACCTTGAAATACGACATGACATCAAAAGCTGCTGTTATTGTTAATCACCAAGCGGAAAATTTCATTGATCATACGTGACATCATACGTGATATGACTCTATCAATATTTGCATTCAATTAATAAAAATGATAGAATAATGTCTTATTTAGTACATACGATGTGTACACTAATAAATACCTCCTTTTTAAATATATTGTAGAAGCAATTAAGCACTGCATTTACAATGTACTTACTGATTGCTTCTTGTTATCTGCTTTGCCATGGTTTCAACTATAAGCTCTAAGAAATAAGTATCACGTAAACTTCAAATATGTATTAGTCCATTGAAATGTTACATTTTTTAGGCCTTACCTTGCGTTTTTTAGAGGACGCAATTTTATTTTTTTGATGTGTAGGGGTGGTCAGTGTAAAGCTAAAATCAAGTTTGTGGGGTCGCCACCCTTGTCCCACGGCTGCCATCTTGAAAATAGGGGTTGAAATGGTTATTACGATTTATCTGATAAAAAAAAATTGTCGACATTTTTTGTTGCAAATTTAATTCTCTACAACTTTGGTCCAGTATCTTTTTGTCGTAGAATTATAAATAAAAAAGTTATAAGCGAAAATGTTCAGAAATTCGAGAAAAAATTTATATTTTTCGATATAACTTTTTTTTATCATTTTACGAAAAAAATATATATGAGCATTTTTGTAGATCGTTTTTTAAGGAATAACTTTTATAAGCAACATTTTTTAATTAAGTCAATAGCTAAGGTTTTGCAGCGCTCCGAAGTGAGTATTAGTTTTCAGTACTCTTAGGCTGAGTTGCACCAAAATCGTGGTTATTGTAATTGTTAAAGTTAACTTTAACAATGACAAGACTTGCTAACAGTTACATTTGCCAAAACGAGTTGCACCATCAAACATTTTGTAATTGTTAAAGTTATTAGGGTTGCTACTTCAATAAGCCAATTAGTCCCTAAAATCGAAAAGGGTAATATATTTTACTTGGCAGGACTTTGTTATAAGTGTCACCAAGTGTCACTATTGTTATTCTGTGACTGTCAACAGATTTTTGATGACAGATTTCAGATGTCAACGACAAAACGTTAGCGTTTGTCGTCCTGTGGACATTTTCCAATTCTAGGAAATTAAACTTTTTTCTTTCTAAAACGCAAATTATCTTCAAATATATTGATTTCGTCATCGGAAGAACTATTTTCAGTTTCCCACAGGATTTCTCTTAGCAACGACATGATATGATAAAGTTTTTTCTAGTGAACATGACAACCGATTCAAAAATTGACATTAACAATAACGGTACTATACATATATTATACGTGTGTACTAATAATGTGTCATCAGTTATTTTCTTTTTTTTTATTTTGTTATTATAATTTTTTTAATTATTAATTTTGCAATTTTATGAATAATTAATTATTGACTCTTTTCCACTCCATTACAGAATTTTACAATTATTGATTTTTAAAATAATTTCAAAACTTGCTGTTTCTTCATGCTTTTTCAGGATGTGACACAACTTCAGCTCCTTACAATATCGGTAAAATGAAATTTGTCAATTTGTCAATTTTAGAAGCTCAGGGGGTGCTGGAGGTTTAGAGGTCTGTACTGGCATCAATAATTTTCCACATTTTTTCCAACCCCAGTCTTCAGGATCATTATTATTATTAATAGATTATTTTAAAAATCAATAATTGTAAAATTCTGTAATGGTGTGGAAAAGAGTCAGTAATTAATTATTAATAATATTGCAAAATTAATAATTAAAAAAATTATAGTACACACGTATAATATATGTATAGTTAAGAGTACTGAAAAATAATACTCACTTCGGAGCGCTGTAAAACCTTAGCTATTAACTTAATTAAAAAATGTTGCGTATAAAAGTTATTCCTTTAAAAACGACCTACAAAAATGGTCTGATATCATTTTTTCGTAAAATGATAAAAAAAAAGTTATATCGAAAAATATAATTTTTTTCTCAAATTTCTGAACATTTTCGCTTATAACTTTTTTATTTATAATTCTACGATAAAAAGTTACTGGACCAAAGTTGTAGAAAATTAAATTAGCAACAAAAAATGTTGACTAATTTTTTTTATCAGATAAATAGTTTAAGAGATATATCGTAATAACCATTTCAACCCCTATTTTCAAGATTGCGGCCGTGGGGCAAGGGTGGCGACCCCACAAACTTGATTTTAGCTTTACACTGACCCCCCCTACACATCAAAAAAATAAAATTGCGTCCTCTAAAAAACGCAACCCCAAATGTAACTTTTCAATGGACTATATCTATTATCGAGTGAGTCCAAATAATAAACAAAATGAATACGCAAATTCCAAAAACATCAGTGTTTCAAGCAAATATTGTTTGTATACACTAACGCAAAATACAAACGAACTACAAGAAATGAAATACTACGTTGTCGAATTTTGAACGTCTATCTCTTTATTCGCGAAGAGTTTGAGAAAGTAAAACTAATTTCTTTTTGCCTAAAGTTTCTACAATTGAATTGTTTCGCAAAGAAAATGGTGTTCTTTGCGAATCCACACAAGATCATGTCGTAATGACTAAGGCAGATGCATCAACTTTCTCGCGTTACCAACGTCGAAATACAGTGTGCACCAGAAAACAAAAACGAAAATATGGTAAAAGATATACGAAAAAGATATAATTGTTCGTTTGCCAACAATGATGCTAATTACGAAGGTCAGCGCCGGAGGATCCAAAAAAAAACAAATTACTTTTTTATTACAAAATAAAACTAAAACTAATAATATATGGATGCTACCGATGCTAGGTTTACACTGGCTAGTTACAGTTTGGTTTAATCATTCATACCAAGGCAATGTGGGAACAGAGGCACCAGGTTGCCGAACGTTTCCACTGAAATTGTTGACTCGATTAAGACACTGTAGGAACTGAGATATCGGGGCGCCGAACGTATCCACTAAATTGCTGATTCGTGCTCGTGCACCTGGCGTACCGTGGGACGTCACTCTTGGTCAGCACTTATGGTGTGTTGCGATGGCGTAACATGCTCAATATTACTCGAAGGTGGCAAAAGTAAATGTATATAAGCATCGATCCCGCTCTATTTAGTAAATTTTCCAGGCCTCGATTAAGAAAAACTTTTAGCTGCCACAATGTCTGTTAATAACCAAATTTCGAGTGATAACCTGAACAGTAGTCATTTGGGTATTGGTGGTGACAAGAGTTACGCAGTATATATTGTTGCACACCTAAGCCTAGAGAACTAAGCGCTCCATGTAGTTGTTCGCCAGAACTTTAAAGAGCTACAGTACAAATTCATATGGATACATCGTAATGGAAAGATATTTGTGCGTGAAAATGAAGAGTCAAACCACATGTATGACATGGGCACTCTTAGTAAACTAATGTAATGTCTTTTTTGAGATTTGGGCTTAAGCAATTTAAGTTTGTGCTTTTAACTTTTATTAATCTAAAAATATACTATCACAATGTTAAAAGATTAAGATCTTAACCATAGAGTTTTTTTTTAATAATATCATATGTAATAGCTTCGATGTCAATATACTTACGGAGACAGACATGGCTAAACAACAGTGCTTTCGATTCTGAATTGTTTGACTCGCATTACCATGATTATAGACGGGATTGTGACGGGAGAATTTCTGTGCAAGAACGATGGAAGCGCTGTTCTAATTGCTGTATTTAATAAATATAAATCCTTTACATGAAATAATCTAGAGTCGAATTATGAAGATTTTAAATACAGAGACTCAATAGAAACATAATCTAATGGCCATGCGGAAGTTTTATATATCTGCACTGCGTATTCTCCTCCAGCTATTCAACACCATATATTGAAATATTTTGTAGATGGTGCTAGGCGTATTACCGAACGTCATCATATCGAAGTTCTAGTAGTCGGTTACTTTAATTTGAGTAGTATTTGGTGGTCAAAATCACAGATATACCAGTGCTACGAAGTGAACCAACAGGCGGTTAGTGTGCTCGTATATTCTTGAATTTTATGGTATTAAAAAACTGTTACTGGTTTTACTGAGTCTAAAACATGGAACGAGTAGTTTGTCACAGTTTCTAGTCTTTAAATCATGCCTGTGTTTTACGAACTCCAGCTTTTCAAAGTCTGTGCGAACATACATTAAATTATCAAGAATGTATTGGGAAGGCAGAGTTAAGATATCGAATTCTTGAAACTTAGTCTTTAATGATTCGCGATGTCTCACATTGTATATTGCTTGAACTGCCCGTTTTTGCAATAAAAATATAGTGTCTACCTCAGCTGCTGTCCCCCATAGCAAAATAGCACAGAAAATTAAGCTATGGAAGTAAGCGAAGTGGACTAATCTTGCTGTGGCAATATCTGTAAGCTGGCGAATCTTACGTACTGCGAATGCAGCAGAACTTAATCTGCCAGACAATTTTTTTATATGAGGACCCCATTGTAATTTGGAATCAAGTGTAATACCCAAGAATACAATATTGTTAACTAACCGTACCAAATCCCCTTCGATCTTGATTCTACTATTAACCTGTGGAACATTAGGTAAAGTAAATCTCATGCAATTCATTTTATCTGCATTTAACAACAGGTTATTTAACGCAAACCAATGACAAATTTCATTTAACTTATTATTCAGATGCCCAACCTCTAATAGACACTAATTTGCGTTTTAATGTACAAATTGACATGATTGTTAACAAGGGGTTTATAATTTTATCATTTGTATCACGCAGCACTAAGAATTTTAAGACAGAAAATAAAAAATTGCACTATTTAATTCACTCATTTGTAGCTGTTGGAAATATGGTAGTGTTGTATGTAACACTCATTACAATAATTATGCAAATAAAAAGAGAAAGGATACAAAAACGATTCTTGTGGCATTTAACATACAGTTTACACTTTGAGAAAAAACTTCTCACATGCCAAGACAGGCTTCAGTATTTTAAAAGATCGCAGAGGGTTAATTGGTCTCACTTTTTTGTACAAATCGTTGTAAAGCATAATAAGTTCCTGTAAAACTGCCTAAGATTTAATATTTTTACTAAATAAATATTATCTAACAAATTAGGGACTTTATTCTCCACTGAATAGAATATTATCATCAAATTACAATGCTAAATCTAGAAACCTTAAATCTAGACATCTTCAGAAACAGTCTCACCAAATATGAAGGGATATATATATATTTAAGTAAAAATAAAAAAAAAAGCAAATGGATTCTTATATGTTATTAAGATACCTATTACTTTAAGCCTTTTTAATTACGTTATTTGCTCCACAGAATGCAATCAGTAGTAAATACCTATAATTAAGACTGCACTTATCTTGGTTTCTAAATGTATGTATTGGGCTGTCCTAGTATAAATCCTGTCGATGTTTCAAATAAATGAATACTACTAAAAAAAACCCTCCTACAAGAAATCTATTGAAAATAATGCGATTTTAATGACTGATATATCATCTAAACTTATTTTAAATTTTAAAACCGATATTTAATTATATCAGACATCGTCCTGCTCTTGATGATTACGTAATTAGGTTATTGTAGTTCCGTTGTCCTTGGAACCCTAAAGAACATTCCCACAAAGTGTAAGTGAAATATAAAGTAGGCTAGCCTTGCCGACTAGATAATTCAGTACATAATGACCCTTTATTACTCTATTTCCTATAATCAGCTGGGAATGACCTTAGAGCATTTTTCGCTATTACCTAACGTACAATTTAGGATTCGACGCCCGTTAGAAAAATTCAATCTGTATGTGATGTATACAAAAGGACTCCCGTTTACGTTCATCATTTGGATTAATTAAGATGACACGATGTGCAGTATTATTATATGCGCTAGGATAAAACATGAAATCATTGTTTTATAACATGTCGCATACTGTATTCGTCCAGCCCACACTATGTCACTGTCCCGTGCGTAAAAGACTGATAAGATAATGTAACACCGATTCTATTATAGTCGATGTAATATATCATAATAGGGCACGGAGAGTAGACTAGTGTCAGCCGCTTCACAACACTCACTCTTACCGTTGAATATTTAGAGCGACGCATTAACGTGTAGTCCTCAGCGCACAGCGCAACCACTGTACTATGCTGTTATATATAACTTGTAGCTTCTCTACGTAACGCAATAGGACATTTTGTCCTATAAATTAGGTGATTTGGCGAGACAAGTCTTATTCGGAATTGTGTATGAACATACAACCGGTACCGGCCGATTTCAAATCGCGATATCAGTCGACGCAAGTGAAAGATCGTGTAACAGCAATATGTAATAACATTGTGTATCGGCATTTTCACTATTTTACATGAAAAGGAGTAAAGTGAATATCTTAACAATTCAACAATATTTTTCCGACTGAACTAGTTTAATACTTCTTTATGATTCATCTCATCGAATATTAACATAAATTTATTAAAAACTTCTTTACTTTTATATGTAAAAAAATAATTTAGACGATACACTACAGCCACGTATGGTAAAAAGAATAACATAGTTTTTGTTTGATACCCGGATCGGAAATAAAATATTTTATTATACATACATTTATACAATATGATATAATAACAAAAAAAACAGGACAATCACTTCAATGGGATAAATAATAGTATTTTACTCTTGAACGGAATTTATTGATATTCTTTCTAAAATTCATAGTACCTACCGCCAAACTCAACTTTGAACAATTGAATAACAAGAAAGGATCCTGAAAAGATAAACCAGATCCAGTTTCTTGCCCGGTCTTCTCGATGACAGGGTTGTTTTCCGAACCGGTGGTAACTTTGACGTTCATAAACGCCTTCTCAGAGCCTAAACTGAATAAAGTAATTTTGATTTAGAATCAAAAAATTATTCGATTACTAAAAATTCTGACACTCAATATTAAATTTCATTATTACGGCAATAATAATAAAAGTAGCAAAAAGCATTTTTTTTTATTTATTACTATCAAGCTAATTTTCCGTGAGTAGCTTCGTTTTTACGAGACACCCAACTTTTCTCTTACAAAGATTTTCGATTCTGGTTTTGATGATTTTCAAAAAAATATTACCTGTTTTTTTTTTGTTAAAAAACTATTGGTCATACAAAATGAATGGTTTGTTCAAAGAGTCCTCTCCTTCCAGCACGTATTCGATAACCTGATCATCAAAAACGATAACTAACCAGCTGATTTTTCTGTTCCTTAGTTGATATTTATATAATATCACAAGCACAGTGTCCATAGAAATTGCGTACATTACATTACAAATAGCTCTGAATATAATATAGTCTAGAGTTTAATAAGATACAAAGTTAAAATATTATTATAGGAATCTAAAATTGCCATTTATTTATCTTTAAAGTGTATCGATGTTATACACATATTGTAATACGTATTTATAGCTAAATTTCAGTTCTGCACAACGAGGTATATTCAGAGCGATCAAAAAATTTGGTAACGAACAGTCCTTATGTACAGAGATATACACTCGAATGGATAGTACGGAGCGTGCCGCGTGCCGATCAGCCAGTTACGAAACGATGACACCTTTTGGTTTTCAGAATTCGTTATTTTACTTCACTAGAAGTGTTGCTAATGTTAAAAATGACTAAACGTTTCATCACATGTGGAATGTATTAAAACCCGCGGAGCCCGCAAGTTATTTAAAACTCGTGTAGGTTGTTTCGCTTTTCACGTTATGTAGTTACATATTACAAATATCGAATAACCCGTAGAATAAAGTAACTTCCAATGGGTTTACCTTGAATTGAGCGGAAAATGGACTATATAAATAAACGATTATTTCGACGCGGAAATATACACACTAATGATAACAACTCTGATGTTATTCATTCTGTTCATGTTCAGAATAATCCGACAATTTTGAGTTACAGACCGATCTCTGGACCCCATAGAAACACGATATAAAACGATGTTAGCTAGTGACAGTAAGCAGCACCGTAATACCAGCTAAGTTATCAGCGCCATTCGCCGAAGTCGGCGGTAATACATACATACTGCTTACTGGCGACTGTTACACGCGCCACGCACTGTGGCCACCGAACACCAACCACCGAGCAGCAACTCACCTGCAACAAATAACGAGAACGCGTTACTAGTTGCGACACACATACGTTTTCTCTATACACAAGAGGCGATTTCATTAATAATTTCAGAGAACAAACACACACTACTCTGGATGTTATTAAACTGACCTTAAGGGTGGTAGAAGAACCTGTATGACGTTAAATAGCGAAATCACTATCACCTAATTCTACCTATTCTACTAAATATGCGTTTATGTTCAGCTTACAAAGGGTTGACTGGTAATGACACATGACGCGTTCCAATTTAATCCTGTGAAATAATAACCTATTACTGATAAACCAGAGTTAAAATTGTGGTACTAGTTTAGGTTGACTATTAGGCGGTACCAGAAAATTCGACTACTTTTTTAAAGTACCCTGAAAATATTGAACAAGTTGCCAAAAAAATTACCCTGTTAAAAGTTTAGCTACAATTTTAAGGGGTGGCTCATATCAATTTATCTTTTTCTTTTTGTACAACATTTATACCACTAACCAAGGCAATCTCCATTAAAAAAAATCTAATATATTATATGTACATTTTAAACTACATCTTGGGTACACATTTTTAACAACGATTGTCCAAGATACTAAAATTTCGTTTTGAATATTCTACTTCCAGTTTTGTATATTGAAAATAAGGTGTTTTTCAAGGTACATTTTATTTTTAAAAGGGTCTATTCATTTTCTATATAAATCGCTGTGTTTCAAATTATATTGTAAACTTGTTCAAATCGAAAAACGACTTCAAATAAACCGGAATATCAAATATGAACTTTTTAGAAGCCCGTAACTTGACAAATAAACATGATAGGATAAAAAATGTGTTTTCATATTTATACCTACTAGAAAACCAATAAGGCTGAATATGAATAAATTTCAATTAATGTTGAAATTAAAATGAAGAATGTAAATAACAATAATAGTCAACGAATTCATTTTTTCGTTGTCCACGTAACGTCAAATGCGCCAGAAGTAACCATTTTTATCTTTTACATATATCTTATTAAAAAATAATGGATGTTTTTGTCGTTATTTTAGGGTATTAATAATCCTTATCTAAATAAATAATATTTTAGTGACTTTCAATATTTCATGTAAATAAAAATTGCCCTTTACAGATAACATTGCAATGAATATTTTAGAAGACATTACAAATTTAAAAATACGGGTAGTATATAAAAGTCGTTTGTATGGTCTTCTTTAATGAATTTTAAATGCCAAAACACCAAAAAATTTATAACCACCGCTAGGCTACTAGTAACGCCACATTAATACCTTGCACACGTAATAAGTATACTGTATAATACAAAGTATACTATGTATGTATTACTCTATTCCAAGAACGATATAGTGGTGTAACGCGGCTAAAATAATAGTGATAGGTAGGGAGCGGCGCAGCGCATATCGAGACAAATGTAATTACCCCAAGCTGTTATCGCAATCTCAAGAGCGGTATCTGTTTATCTTATCTACGATATGGCAGTGGTGACGTCGCGCCACGCCGCAGCCCGGAATAAAGCGAAACAAATAAAAAATACATGTGGCATAGACAGTATAGGACACGGTAAAGAAAATATAAGGCTCTATAGCTCGCCTCAGTCACTGACGCCATAGTACCCACAGATACACACAGACTGGTTTATGTTGACTCGGATTTCAAACCGGAGGGGCAACCGCTTTTGACATAAACAAGATAACTCAATCTGGGTATTTTCTTAAAGTTTAAGGGTAGTTCTTAATAAATAATAAAATAATAGTCTATTGTTTATGGATGTTTATCCTCTGCGTACGTCACATCAAAGCTTTACTCAAAACATAACGTCAAAATTCCTAATGTGACATAATTCTGATATAAATATTTAACAAATGTATAAAGTGTAAAATGTCTATTTTTTTAGTTTACAAAAAATAGGGAAATAGCTACAGTGACGCAGCAACCTGAAATAGTCTTCGGGGTCTGACACTAAAAGGCGTCATCAACATCCCATTATAAATCTAGCATCTGCATGGAATTGTCTCGGATTCCTGGCAACGTCATCGTACCATCTGTACCTGTACGAATCCGACTGACCTTCGACTAGTTGTGTGGCTAAGAAAGGACCTTTTCGATCCTTCGATCGTGTAGTCCGATGAAACTGTAGAGCCCCAGCTAGGCTAACAGTGTAGGTTAGTTCGAAAGAAAAAAATCCTTCGATCGTCTATCAATATTCTCAAGCTACTGGTGACGGTGCATCTAACCATGCCAGTATTATTAGGTTTGGCCATTATACCTCCAATTTTCAAGTTTATACGGATCCTCCACATCCCACTTTATTTCTTGATCAGTCCCAATATGTTTGTAAGGATAATAGCGATCATTTATGTGCTGGCGCTCACGATACAGTGGGGCATCCACTGAGCATTAGATAGAAGAAATCCAATAATCGGCCAAATTCGATGGATTTGCAGATCAACGCCATGTGTGGTCGGTCCTTCAGAAATATGTGACTTCTCACGTCCGCTCTGTACCATCGCCGTCATTAAATGAACGTTGTATGGACACACAACATTTGTTCGTTAATTTTTTATTCTTCGTTTTTCTTTTTGTTTGTTTGCCTTCACAAAAACGTTGCGTTTGCGTTTGCTCGCTGCAATTCGCTGGGTCTATACCCGGCATTATGCAACAGCCTAGGATTGTTTGCTCGGTTGATAACCAATACGGTCTTATTACAAAAACAAAAATGAAAACGCGTTACACGTTTACAATTAAGATTGATTAATTAAAGTCGTTTAACGTCTACGATAACTTTAGCTTGTTTAAAATGTTTTTTGTACACAAAGATTATATATTTACAGATGTTTGAACCAATCAAGACATTAACAATATAGCTGTTTCCAAAACTGACTATAGAGAGTTTGTACACAATTACCTACCTATTATTTTACTCAGGTTAGCTTAGCGATTTGTAAACAGTTACTCGACATGATAATATTTTAACGATATCTATTTTACCTTATCTTTACTTAATTTTCGTTTTACACGAGTGTTTTCTCAACATACAGTATTTTAATTTTGAATATACTAGACTTCTCTTTTGTTTGTAAGTGGGTGTTTTTTACATTGGGAATTTTTATCGTTTCAGACTCTATTTTAAGCTACAAGCGCAATGCTCCCAAAACGTTGTACAGAGATATCTGCACAAGAGTTTACTAAAACTCCGCGAATCTTTCAGTTACAACTGCGATATCGACCGTTACGTGTACGTGCATATTTAATAAGTCATGTCCCACGCAGCAGCCATAGCTTATTATTAGATCTTTACAAATGAAATCGGCGTTTTCTCGATCCTGGCAACTTTGCAATTATCTGGCTTTTGGTTAGGAATTACAAATTGAAATTTATTTCTAATGTAGGCTTGCTATGCTTCGTAATTTACTTATTTTCGCATCCATTGATTTTTCTTTACCATCGTTCCTTTCATAAAATGGAAAACTTAAAATATCGCGTTATTTACGAATTCAAGCTTCATCGTGGCATCAGGGCTGCAGAGACAGCTCGAAAGATTCATAATGTATATGAGATAGCTACTGTAAAAGAGATAGTACGGTATGTTTTTAGTCCCAACGTTTTCGTTCTGGAAAGATTGAACTACGGAGCAAATCTTGTGGACGATCGGAGACCCTAGTTAACAATGTAGAAATAGAGGTAATCATAGAAGCGAATCCATTGCAAACTATGTCAGAGTTAGCGGTAGGTTTCGGTGTAAGTGACAAAACTATTTTAACTGACTTGAGATAAATTGAAAACATTTTTTTCTAACTGACTACGCTATTAGTCAAACGGGCTTCTCAGCTTCATCGGACTACTAAGATAAGCTTTTAAGGCACTTCGCCGCTTGGAAACATGCTCAAAAATGCCAGAAAACCTCGGCTTGTGCTGTTGTTGTAACACCGTGAATCCGTCTAAGTTAGCTATCCATAGACATAAGAATACGCCATACACACATGTGTACCGTCATGTGTGCCTCACAAATTCGAACGTATTTCTTATCTGACAACTAGGCTAATCTAAACTAACCCAGTTAGTTCGGGCGTTCGGTATGGTCGAGTAATTCGCGGCGGATACCACTAACGGATTGGAATGATTCGCGACTTTTTTCGAAACAGTTGGCTGTAAGACACTTTACGTAGGCCCAGACAGTAGGACACTCCAAGTCTTTATGGAAATCGATCTTGCGGACGTACCATGGCCACCGGCTGCTTTGCCTAAGAAGGGATCTTGTAAAATCTGCATCTTACGAAAGCCGAGTTTTGATAAAGAGTGAAGATAGGATAACTGTGTGTCAGAATGAAGCGAACGCACGTCTTATAAAGCGAGAGCTTATGTGTGAGGAATATTTCGGTCTTCGATTATACCGATGGATGCATCCAACCCATGACCATGACGGTATTGTTTCGCACTCTATTGACATGTGGTAAACGCAGAGTTCCCTATCGAGGATGACACCCTGATACTTCGACTTGGGAAACAATTTGAAAAGTGAAAAGACTCGAGAAATTGGTACCCGCATGAATTGACTAAAGCACACCAACAAACACGCGAAAGAGTATTGCGTTACATTACTCATCCGTCACAAAAACGAGGATAGTTTGAATCGTAACGTTACTTGTAACGAAAAATGAATCCTTTACCACTATCGGAAACTATGATCACAGTGGTTGAACCCAGCAGAACCAGCCAAATCCTACCCCAAACGTAAGTTGACTCAGAAAAAGGTACTGGTGATTGTTTGGTGGACTAATGCTGGTGTCATAAACTACAGCTTCCTAAGATCTGGCCAAGCGATTACAGTAGATACGTACTGTCAACGAATATGAATGATGATGGAAAAGCTCCCGTTAAACAATCGAGACAGGTCAATTTCTCTAGCCCATTACTGCTTCAGGATGAAATATTAGACCCCATACTTCATGACAAACGGTCACTAAATAAAAAGAATTGCGATTGGAATGCCTTTGACATTCAACACATTCCCCGGACCTTGCTCCAACAGATTAGTTTTGTGGACTTTGGACAATTTATTGCAGAAAAAAATCAATTTCGATGAGGCAGTCCAAACTGCAATTAAAAATGTTATTAACTCCCTCCCCCACAATTTTTTCAGCAATGGAAGTAATTAACTACCTATAAAATGGCGAAAGTGCATACTTCGATCGATTAAACATATCATTTCATTATTTTTATATTTTACTTTCTCCATATAAAATACTAATTTATATGTCAGCAGCTAATATCATAATGATTAAAAGTCCACTGTACAGACTTTATCCTAAATTGGATCATGTCATTGATGTAGAAAGTCTTTTCAAACGTATCGAAAGAAGTTAAAGAATAGCCAGAAATCTATATAATAAGATTTTTACCTAATATTCCAATAAAATAATAACAAAACAATTATTGAAAGACGTAACAAAAAATCTCTTTTAAGGATATCAGTGAAATTAAAGAAATAAAACATCATAAAATACCCTTTTAATAATCGTCCACTAAAAATTCCACAGTGCTGCTTTTCTACAGACTTACTTTAATATTTATTGTTCTCATTGTGTGCTGTATCGAGCAGTTTAAGCGCTGACTGACACCCTACTCCATAGGACCTATATAGAACAAAGCGTTAAAAATGCCCGTAGCGCTTTTTAGATTCCTCTTATTTAAAGCGCTCAGACCAGATGTTCCCAGAACTTTTTAGTCATAGACCACTTTTAAAATTTAGCTTGTTCCAGTGGACACCCATAGCTATATTTCTACATTCAAGGACCTGCGTACCGATCATATAGAAATAAGCAGGTACCTGAATTACGGCTAACTGTTATTTTGAGTATGCCATATCTCGACGATTACAAACATACAAACATACAAGATATACAGATATATATTCAAATGATTTTATTAATCACGACATTTTTGCAAAGCTCCACGCGGACGAACTCGCGGGCGCATCTGGTATTTAAATATAATAAGTAAGCCATCTACGGTGCTATTATAAAAACAAAAATGAACATGCGTTTAACACGAGTTTTACTAAACAGGGTTTACAATTTTAAATCTTATAGAACACTATGTTTAAATTACTTCATCACAAAAACGTGTTTAAGCGGTCTCTAGCTACACATACGGTTTGAGGTTTTTATGGAGGTAAATCTGAATAGCATTCTTTCAATTCAATCTTCAATCATTCAAAAACGTTCCATTACATACAGATATTTTGCAAACAATTTGAATTTATGAACAATATTTTTGTTCTGATTTTCATTAAAATATATATATTTATTTTAGGATGAAAGTGGTTATCATTATAGCGACATCTTGATTAAATGAAAATGACAGTAAATTGTTGAAATAAGCAAAATGTAAGTTTACTAAATTACGTCAAAGTGCGTAAAGTGAAACAACAGTTATAACTCAGATTAAATACATTACCAAATGTCAGTAATGTCATGTAGTTATAATTAACTACTGAATTTCCAAAATTCTTTAACTTATCTACATCTTCCAAATTAATTATACCCTCGAAATCAGTAAATTACTAAGAAACGTCGTTTGCCGGCATATAAAAATACAATAAAACACAGCAATATAACTGTTACCTTAGACAAGTGTTCGATATACTATAAACAAGGGTAAGACATTTTATTGTGATCAAACTTTTTTTATATAAATGTTCAACGCATATTTGAATTTTTTCCTAATAAAGCGGTTAATGTCTATAAAGATTGATTTAAATATAATGTTATACTTCACGAAAATGGAACCGCAGGTTGAGCTAGTCAATTGAATCTCAAAACATGTTATACTTGTGTTAAATTTTAGTATAAAAGTTGACGGCGGCCGACCTTTCCTTCTGTCAAGGAATTCAAACAAGGTCACGATGAACACACGGTTTTATACTTCATTTGTATGTATTTGTAAATAGATAATTTTCAAATGTAATTTATAACATTTTTTCATAACTATGAATACTGGAGGTATCCGGTTTCGGTTAGGCCAATGATTTCAATTTCATTCTGTATAAAAATTATACATGGCCACAAAAACTGTATATAAATAATGAGCAATGCTGTTGTGCTGCTTTACAGGTTCTTGTTATAAAATGTTGTCAGTTATTCTGCTGTTGGGTAATTTACTGTTTCGTGACGTATTGTAATATGTGTAACGATAACACGATAATGAAATGAATATTCTTGTTCTTGTTGTGACGTAGTATGGGCATTGTGATTAGCCTCTTTCCCTTTCACACTTATTGATTGTTGCATAATAGTTAGCAAAACCAAATGGAAATAACACTGGCCCACCCATTGTCAATAATAATAATGGACAAGCGATTATCAACGTTATTGTGATTATATTTCAATAATTTATTATCGATTACATTATTAGTTACTGGAGTAATAAAAATTACAACAGTGTAATAGAGTTACGACCTATATTATGAGACACATTTATTAATAATCTATCAGTTGTCCATAGAAAGGAGACAAACACTGGACTGAAGAGAGTACAGAATATAGGTATGTCGTGTTACAAAGTAACCGTAACAAGCGATACAGATTCTAATAGATATAAAATTATTTAAGCCATACTATATTAATGTATACTGCATTTCATTCCTTTTTGGAAGAAACAAGTCTGGAACGGTACGAAATTACTCCTACTTTTGCAAATACACCACACCAAATCCAGAGCGCGGTGATCTGCGGGTGTGTGACGCGACAATAGACACTTTCGATACCTATAATACAAATAAAAATCAATCAGCATGATCTATGAAGACACTTTAAAAATAAGTGTTATTCTTGATTTGTAACTTTGTTTAATGTACACCTTGTAAACACACGCGTGACGCGATGCGACGGTACACAATTACCTACCTTTAGCACAAGCCACTCCCCCCCTCTGCCACAACTTACTGCGCCGCGCCATCACATCTCGCACACAAAACTCGGAGCCATTACGTCAGCTGAGTGCCGACTTTAGTTATGAAAAATAGTTGAGTTGATTGAGTTTTTAAACCAAACAGTCTCGAAGGGAAAAATGTATTGTGCGAATCCATGACGTCCTCGTTATAAACGTTATATTATATAATGCTACATATATACAACGTTAAATTGTTATTATAAGAAAAGAAATATTGAAATTAATCCGAAGCAATATCTTTTGAGTCATAATAGTAATGAGATCTCTGGCCAAACTACTCATACGACAGTCTCAAGAGTGATGATGAAGTCACACGCGCTCTTGTCGCCTACACTATAATATAATTGTGTGAATGAAAGAGAACCTATCGCGACAGTGGAAATACCATATTTTCTGGGTTAAGCATATCTGCTGAACGTCATAGTTTATGAAAGAACTAAATACACACAAGCAGGAACAATCTGCATGAGCGCGATACATACAGCCGGACTGAACCGGGATCGCGCCACACGTAAACAAAGTGACATGTCTTGTTGTGCCGCTCCGCACCGTTCTTACGTCATACGCACATGGCGTAAAGTGGAATTGAGAAACCGTGTCAGTGCCGACGCGCTGCTTTTCAGACCTCGGGTCTCGCTTGGTAGCATTCATAGTGCGGTCCAAGTCAAAGTGGCTTTCGGAGGGAGTAAAACACACCTGCAGAAACAGGAGACTGTATCGTCTAAGTCGAGCGGCAGCGGCGATGAAGGTACGCTACGATACTTGACGCGAAGCACTGTGCGAGCTGCCCGAGCGCCGCTCCGCCGCAGGATACCGACAGGCCACCGCCGGCCAGATGATCCTTCGGCGTCGCCACCGGCCTCGCTCATGCTGCGTCCGCACACCCTTACCAGAACCATGCGCGCTCTGCGATACTCTGCCTTGACGTTCACAACGAACAGCAACAAGCGCTGAGGTGCGCGACTTGCATAAAAACGACACTCGCGTTTGCGCACCGCGATCGACTGGTGGCAAGCGCGGCATGGCGCGGAGCAGCGGACAGGACGCGCCTCACGTCATCGCGCGCGAGCGCTTATCAGCACACCTGAGCTCTGCGCCGCGCCGCCGCCGCCACTTTACTGAGGATGATGGGTTCACAGCAACTTGCACCGCAACATAAGGAACTCGGCAGAGAGACAATCCCAAATGCCCATAAGTCTTTCCCATAAATACGTCTCCACTATATATTACGAAATAAATATGTATTATTTAGTACCTACTGGTCTAAAATACATTATACTTAATAAGATAGATACCGAACATCAAATACCTAAGGCAATATAGTATAGGTAAATGAGATGAAACAAGTATTGATAAATAGTAAGGGCCAAGTCCCCATCAACCAAATTTAAATAACAAAAACATGTAATTTATTAATGTTATTCTTATGGTAACATACTCAACCTAGAAGAAGACTGGGCTCAAGGGCAGAACTAGAACACTACTATAGATAGTTAAAAATCAAATTTCATATAAATCTTAACTAATTTTATTTTATAAATAATATGTAACAAATAGGATTTTCATTATTTACGCAATTTTATATGTGTGTTAAAGAATTGAAAAAAAAAAAGTTTTTGTATGTTTAATTACTTAACATTTTTATTCGTTTATAAAAAGTAAACTTTTTTTATAATAAACAGGTGTTTTTCAAATTCTACAAATGGTGTACTGGGAATTTTCATAAAATTGAAAATTATTAGCTATAGACAAATACCTGTTTATGTCCTGATATTATAAATGCCACATCCGAAATTAAATATTTTGAGCATCCGAGCAAATGTATTTTTACTATTATGTTTTACGCAACTTTTTGTTTTCAAATATTTGAACATATTTAAATTAATTACAAAATACATATAAATAGTTTTTTCGATTTGTATATCTGTATGTGTATTTATATTTGTATGTCTTATATATATATATATACTATAGTAAATACACAAATTATTCACAATATAACTCTGATTTAACTAAGCAAGTTATTAGTTTATAACTTTTTTATTTACTACCCCTTTTAATATAACTAAAATTATTTCCAAATGTATGTAATATCGAATTAATGCTTGTTGTTATCTCAAACACAATGTGCAGGAAAAACTTATTACAGAATAATAGTATGAAATTGTATATTACAAATTACTTGGATGATAGATGATAAAGAGGAATGGGTATAGGTAATGTATAAACAAGTATATAGTTCAGTATGTGCACTTATTTTCTATTGAAATTTTGTCGTAGAGGTATGAATTAAAACCAGTACATTATGAATATTATAAAAATGTTGTTTGTTTGTTTACCTGTATATAACTGAGAAGCAGATTTTTTTTTATTTGGTTTCACAGAAAACATCTATATAAGATGATGGGATAGAAAAATGTAAATAATAGTTTGAGATTGGATTAAAAAAATAATAACCATAAAATGAGATTTCATTTCATTCTCTAAGCATTTTTTAATAAAATTTTATAGATGGAATTACACATCATTCCAAAATTAATAGACCTTTTGTAGAAATTGATTAATTTTGAAATATTACAAAAACAATATTAAATCTCAAATTATTTTGATAAAATGTTTATAACACAGGAAATATAATGCAATACACAATATATAAAATAGTATACTATTTGCCAATAATAAATATTACTCATTATCTATTACAAAAATTACATTCGTTTTCAAATATTTATCCATTGGAAGAATAATCACTGTTCAATGTCTCAAGCCACCACTGTACCCCATATACACAATAGAGAAAGACCTTTTTTCTGCAATTTTATATAACTGAGTTTCCAATTTAATGCAGGAGGTGGCTATAATAGACAAATATAAATATTGGAGATTATGACTCACACACAAAGGGTAGGCAACAATTGAACTTTATTAGTGTTTAACACCATTTCATCAGATAAACTGATGTAATTATGTACTGACAAATATAAGTATCAAAGTCTGTTAAACTTCTGTGTAACAAAAAATATGTCATAAAACTATGTATTTAGCAAAACCAGAATACTTTCATATAATTAAGCTGTGCTATCAGTTGTAATTATAATACAAAGATACATTTTAACATAGCATTTGGAATATTCAATGATAGTAGATAGTATTTTGTATACTTGTTATTTAAAACCATTGTTTCTTTCTTGGACACATTTATTTAATTCAATAGATTAATCATTGTTATAAATTTTAAACTGGTAGTTTCTCAGAGAATTATTTATGATCAAATGATATCTTATAAAATATAGAATAGAATTAAACAAAAAGTTTAAAGCCTAAATATACCAAGGTATCAAGGTGTAACACAGAATAAATATACAGATAGAGAATGAGTCAAGTACACAATTTTTTTAAATAAGTTGTTTTAACTATATTTTTACATTCGTTGGTATACATAAAGTAACAAAAGTAATTTAATCATGAATTCAACCTATTTTACAAGTGACAAATATATTTTTCAGAACTTTGAAGATAATCAGAGTGCAGAAAATGAATGTTGATAAAGTTTTGTATTTAGTGATACTTTTCAGAATTACTTTTCAGAATTGTGATAATTTTGTATACGTACAGTTATCACGAAACAAAAAGAATAGACAAAATAAGATTATCAAGAGAAAGAGAAAAGTAGAATAATTTATAACATTATTTCCAAATAATATTGCCTAAGAAGCACTCACCCCATGAACCAGTCGACAGTGTCGCGCAGGTACTCCGGTAGTCGCTCCAGTTTGCTGGATTTCTATCAGCTCACCTATCGACTGATTAAAACAGCACTGGGATATGGTGATGGGTTCACTGCTTCAACAACTAAGTACTGTGGTCGCACACGATCACAAACTGTCCCATCACACTTCCTGGTTATAATCGACGGATTCAAGTTAACTGTACTCTTTCCACGACTTAAAAATTTGATAGTAAGTAGAGCGTGTCGTCGTCACAATACCCTATCATTGAAAAATTTCACGAAGCCAGAACCCGAGCAGCTGAGGCGGGTTCGCCATGTTGCGCAACTACATTTATTTTTAGAGTTTTACATTGAACTGACACTCCACTCAAAATTAAATCTTGTATAAAAATCGGTAAAATTTATTATATACAAAACAAATTCAAAATAACAGAACAGTTTTTGTTATAAAAAACAGAACACATCATTTACTATCAAATGTCTATGAAAGTAACATTTTTCCAAGTATATATGTACATAATAAATAACATAGAATGTATATATACTCTGTGGTAATATTCATTTACATATTATGTCTAATAGGTACAAAATGTACAAATGAGATATATGTTATTCAATATTTCTTTTACCAATTTCCTTCAACATTGATATCATACTTCTTGGCAAGTGCCATTTGTTTCTGCTGGCCAAAAATATTACTTTCTCCTTTTCCTTACTCTGACAACCAATCCTCTTCACAGAACAAGAATACTGTCATGAAATGGGTAATTATTATAACGTGTCTTGGTATGATTTCAATGTTCCAAAAAAGATAAAAAGAAACAAAGACCCCTTTGTTAAAACTTTTCAGTTATTGTTGCCTCTCAGAATTCATGTTTCGTGTTATGAGTGTGTGTGTGAATATGTTTTATATTAGTATATTTAACATTTCATTAAGTATTATCTCTTCTCAGAATCCATCACACAACATTATTTTTTTGTGACTGTATAATGCTGTAACATGAAGGCATAAAATATGAGATGAAAACTTTCATATCTTACGCTTGACATTGGCAATAGCGTGCATAGGCCAAAGTCACATAATAAAAATAATAACCTATTTTACTTCTTCTTCTTCTTAATTTGTGGCGCCGTGTGTAGGTAATACACAATTCCGCCAATGTCATGTAGATACAGAGTGAGCATTGTCTGCGGCAGATAGTGTCATAAACGAAGGAGAGCAATTAAAAAATATAATTTGTGAAAAGAAAATAATTATTTAGTGTAGCTTATATTCAGACCGAGTTATTGTAAAAAAAATAGATACAGCCAAAATTAGATATATAACGATTCAGACATAGATAATCAGATTAAAGTTTGATTTTGCTAATTTTAATAAATAAGAAAAAGGCATGGAAAATTTAAGGGTTATTATTCACTAAAGTTAAGAGACACATAAGGTTAGTAGGACGGGGAATATAAGCAGGAAGGATATCATACAGGAAGAATCTGTTTCTCGAACAATTGAAATATATATGATCGGGAGAACCGTCCTCTAGGCCGCATTCACAGAGAGAATGATTCCTAATCCTTAATTTAGATAGATGCACTGGTGTACAAGAATGACCTAGACGAAGGCGACAGATGATGGAAGTAACAGTCTTACTAAGATATGGAAATTTAAAAAACCATGGCTTTTGAGGAATAGCTATTTGTAAAGTACCATAATTTCTGCCTTTATATTTTCTGGAGAGATTCCAATCCTTTTGCCATGCTTCTAACAATCTAGTTTTGGACTAGAGAACGTAGATCCTCGGTATATAAACTTTTTATTTATATTATGGCCGTTATGAAAATATTCTACAATTTTGCCAGTGTCATTGTCTTTGCCAATCCAACGAACAGTAGGGTTCTGAAGAGGTTTAGGTTTTCAGATTAAAGTTGACTTAAACAAACTAAGACAAATGGAATATACTATTAGTACATTAATAAAGAGAATGGAATTCATACAAGGTCAATTAAATTTTTGTATTCTTTCGTTAGTACAGAAACAGATTTTAAGTAATAAGTTTCGAAAAAACCGTCATTTGTTTTATTGTTTTACCCTTCCACCATAAGAAATTAATTTCAAAATTAAATATCAATATCAATGAATAACAAAAATACATATAATAATTGACAATTATTTTAAATAGGAACAAATTAATTTGATTGTTTTATTCGTTCGAAGAAGGTATAATAACACAGTAAAACTAAATTGTAACTTGAACGTAACATATTTTCTTTATGTGTTTTGATAGATATGTGATTATTTGATAGAGATGTGATTTGATAGTTTTGATTTGATAGTTAGTGATAATTACGGTTAAATTGTTTCTATTTAAAAATCATTTTCTGTTATTATGTGTATTTTTTGGAATTAATTGATATTGATATTTAATTTTGAAATTTTTTTTTGTGGTGGTTAGTAATACGTTTAGTGATTTTGAAGTGCTTATGGTTATAATACTTTTGCTGATTGTTATACTACTTATTGTAGTGAAATACAACGCAAATTGAAAAACCACAGACAATATTTTATTATTCAGTAATATTAAAGTTATTTGCAATTAGCTATTACGCAATTATTCGTAAGATAAGGTATCTTATGAGAAAATGTAAATTTCTCGAAAGTGGCAAATTGTAATTTAAAGATAAGCAGACCTCCCATTTAGGAAATACCGCGACAGAAAGAACTTTTTGACCCCATTAAAATAAACAATAAAATGTAACTATTGGTTTCGAGTTCTAGGAGTAGTTGGTAATTAAAATAAATTCATTTTATTTACCCTCTACCTCATGCCTACTAAGAGCTGTCAATATTGTCAACTTATATTTGAGAAAGTAGGTACCACAGAGGTAGGTACAGGAAGGTTATCTGGTTATATATATTTTCTTTGGTTACTATTTCTATTCATAAACGTATAAGCGTAGATAATTTACGAATTCGAAATGTTCCGGCTACCATATGGCGAAAGAGTGGATCCCATGGAAGAAAAGCGACAAGCACGTGAGAACACCATTAATAGTGTTGTTACGTTCTGTGTGCTTTGTGTCGCTATTAGAATTGGTATGTTAAAATTGAAAGAAAATTTTAAATTAGCTTAAACTCTTATTTTCCATTGAAAATGAAGTGAATATAGAATTTATCGTAGATATACATAGTATATCATAATGTTAACAGATAAGTTCACAGTAACTTATAATTTGGTTACAATGAATTTTCCTTAAGTAAAGAATTTTCCATAAGTTTCCTTACGTACAGTTTGCTTGTATCCATTTGGTATCTCAAATTGAAATGAGGTGGAGCGTATAGTGAAAGCTGCGATGATACCTGTAAATTTTCATATGTTCCTACATATCTCTACAAAAGTATAGACATTATTATGTTTAAAAACGAGACTTGGGTGGTATATACTTTATGAAACCTTGCCCTATAACCTGAAGGCTTTGTGCTTAGCCTGTTGCTATGTAGTCGGTACACATACAACATAGCACAAGTCGTCAACCTGTACTGTTCTATTTTACAATATGCAGAAGATTTGGTCCTATACATTTCAGTATCAGATCCAAATAATGTCTCCTCCAGATTAAACTCTGCCCTTCATTGCTTTATGTCCTGGTTACTGGATCATGGTCTTTACTTGTTGGTCTCTAAGTGTTCAGTAGTTTTCTTTACCAAGCTGAAAAATATCCCCTTAGTTAACATAGCGTGAGTGATGAACTTATTCCCCAGATAAATAAGATTAAATTTGTAGGTGTTTCGTTGGATTGTAATTTGTCGGGATCTTCACATTGTGATTTATGTATGATAAATGCAAGAAGAACATCAATATCCTATTGTCCCTATCTGGAACTTGGTGAAGAGCTTATCCTTTTCCTCAATACATTGTTTATAATGCTAATTTTCACACCATCTAGACTACAGTTCTTTCTTTTAGATCGAAGTGATAAAGGAGCCTATGTAAATCTTTCCAAAATTCCATATCCATTCAAAATGCCTTTTCATTATTGTAGCAGCCATGAAATCCACACCCATTAATGCAATGCAAATGGAGTGCCTGGATACTCCTCTTTATTTATATAGGCAATTTCTTTTTGGTAAATATCTTTCAAACTCTTCTAAAACTCCCAACATCCTCTTCTAAACCATGCTTACACTACTGTCCTTCTGGCAAATATTAGGTAATAGTTGAGGATCACTTATTGTGTGAATATGACTTTGATGAAGGAGATCTCGAGAATAGTTTTTTCATTGTCATAATCGGCATTTCTCTCTATAGGACATACTCCCCCAAGAGATGTCCCATCCCAACTGCAAGGAAATTCCTGCTCTTCCTCACCTTTACTCCTTTTTATTACCCTACTTTGTAAATATGAATAAAATAAAACTTTAATTGGTGGGTTATACTATAATATGTTATAATCTCAAATGTGAATCATATTTTTGTTATACTTTAGACATTGCAGGGGTTTAAATTCATCTTCAACCTCATTCCTAAGTTTTTCAGTTCTCAAATCTATTGTTGCTTGTTTTGTCCGATTTGATAAAAATATACATAACACTGGCAGAATTGTTGGAATTTTTCCATAGACTAAAACAAAAAAAAAAATGTTTCAAATTCCATTTACATATTATTACTATTCTTAGAGTAAACTGGCTGCAAGAAATTATACTGATTATAGTTTATTTTATGTATTATAATTTTGTTTTATTTTTTCAGCACCATTAATTATGGAACACAGTGGCCTATAATATAAATATGCATCTATTACTGCAGTGTGGTAGTGATGAGAAGTCTAAGTTTAGTAATCACAGTAATCGTCATAAATATTTCAAGACTTGATTTTAAATAATTTTAACTGTTTTGTTATTTCTGGTAATTAAATAAAATTATTAATCAGCCTATTATTGTGTGTAAGACATATAGCATGTAGGTAAATAAAAACTTTATGGAGAATTACAAAAATTAGTTAATTTATATGATAATTCTACAGATATGTAATATAAAACCACTAATAAATTGACTAGTCAAATTTGTATTATTTTTACTAATTTATGACACAATCCTACAAAGCTTTAAATTATATGTGATAAATACGCTAAGATAGTGATGGTAAGATGTTTCAAATTCTGTACGTCCTTATCTACAATCGATTACCGAAGTTATTTTTCCAAATTAGCCGATTCAATGTATGAAAACAGCGATTTACATTGGAGTTGCAAGTAGTAAAAGCTGTAGCAACACTTTGTAACAGTTGTTGATAAAGAAGTGACCGAAATGCGACATCCTAACATGCTTTTTAAAATCCCCTCATCCTTGTCACATGTGATCATATTTGTGTAGTAAGTTTTCAGTTTTTATCTATACATAAAACAAAAATGAAATGTCTATATGTAATATAAAAATAACAACTTTTTACTTTATGAATATAAAAGTATTTATAATTCTTATAACAAAAATCAATTTTTAAATTTTTGTCTGTCTGACTAGTTTGTTCTGGGTAATCTCCGAAACGGTTGGATCGATTTTGACGGATATTTCGCTAGAAAATAGGTGAAATTATAGCGCGTGACATAGGCTACTGAATTTTAGACTAGCTGTTATCTGCGGCTTCGTCCAAAGTGTTATATCCAAAACGCCTAGATCGATTTTCACTGGCAGATAGCTAACCTTATAAGGAGTAACTTATTTTATTTTAGACTAGCCGTTACCAGCGACTTTGTCTTGCAAAGGAATATCTGAAACTTGGACGGATTTTCGCTAGACTTTTACTGGTACATAACTGAAATTATAAGAACTTAAGCTATTTTATTTTAAACTAGCTGTTACCGGCCGACTTCGCCTGCAGTGCGATCTTCTAAACGATTGAATCGATTGTCCTGAGACTTATTGGTACATAACTACCCTTATAAAGAGTTGCATGGGCTATTTTATTTTCGATACCTGCTGTTACACGCGCCTATAGGTTTCTTACAATTATATATATTTTTTAATACAATTTAAAAAAAAACGCGTACGGTGCTGTAGCGACACACATACCTATAGCAAACGTGCTATGTGTGTACTACAACAATGCAGGCGAAATACCAGCGGCCACTGCAAAGTCCTAAATTAGTTGGCTTTAAAACGCGACTAATTAAGACTTACCGCCCAGGTGGCGACCATATGTTACCTGGGTGCAATTATAATCTTACCGACAAACCGCACACAATGCGATGAATTGTTCTTATCCCAACTTATTGTTTAATTATTTTATTGCACAGATGTGTATTATTAATTCTTAGTTTTAATTTTGCTTTATAACCGCAATACTGTTTGTATTTTTACGTTAACATTTTGACCGCCTGTAATCCTTTACACGTGTTCTGTTTTCGTACCATTTAAATATACTTGCTCGGTTCAATAAAGGGGGATTCGTAATCCAGCTGCCAAAGCGGTTACTAGTCTGCATAAATGGAGTCAGATGTTTAATTTATATTTCCATCAACCTTCTGAAAGTAGCAAAGTGGTATCCATCCTACCACTTCCGCTAAAGAGGTGACACCGACGTGATCTCCAACCCGGTCGAAACCGTTAACCAACGTGATCTTCCTACTAGACCGACGTGATCTCCTACCTGGCCGAAGCCTTCAACCGACGTCATCTCCTTACAAGCCCGACGTGATCTCTTACTCGGGCGCAGCCGTCAACCGACGTGATCTTCTCACAAGCCCGACGTGATTCATTTATCTCCTTCAACGTCCAGTAACTATTCATACGACCACCTCCGCAAATTGGTGCCCCCGACGTGATCCTCTACCGGGTCGAAATATTCGAACCACCACAGACGCTAAAGTGGTGACCCCGTCGTGATTCATTTTTCTTCTTCAACGTCCAGTAACTATTCATACGACCACCTCCGCTAAAGTGCCGCGGGCAACAGCTGATATTAGAATATAATTTGAGTTTACAAATCCGATTTACCTCTTGCTTTATAGAGGAAAGTCATCATGATATCTTCATTTTACTTAAAGTTATAAGAAACAACACTTTCACTATCATAACATTTTGTCCGCAATCGAAGAAACTGAAATAGTGTACACATTATTTGTTGTATCGTATGTACGTAAAGTTGCAGTTGCGATTAAACTTCTTCGAAATTGAACTCTTCCAAAATTATTATGATTTCAATGAAGAGTTTTTTCTAATTCCACCTGGCTAGATACCACCCTGAAGTTGAAAATCTGTCGCTAAGCACCTATTGGTGTGTTCCGGCAGATGCGCTTAGAAATTTTTTATGATGATATAACTACATGAATTGTGTTGGTAGATATAAAATAAAATACTGAATTATACCTTCTTGATTGGAAATTTTTTATGATGATATAACTACATGAATTGTGTTGGTAGATATAAAATAAAATGACTGATTATAACCTTCTTGATTTTGAGACACCTCGAGTTTTTTTTCTATATGAAAATTTCGTTGACGACATGTGTAGAGGATACTTATTTCTAGTGGAAATATTAGGTACTCGTTGATTACTATTATTCAATAATTCCGCGCACTCAAGCATTTACCGTACTGTTAGTAATATTCAGAAAATACGAGATGAGATATCTGCTCATCCATCCGTATTCATGGTAAGGAAGAATGTGACTGAATTTACAATTAAGATAATAGCATAATAGGTATCTATCTACTTTTTGCTTTAGGACTGGATTCATTTTTTTTTTTTCGAACTGACTGACGCTATTTGGCTGATGACCTTAACAGATTCAGTGGACTATTAACAGTAGAACTAGTTGCACCATGAAACGTTTTGTAATAGTTAAAGTTATTTGGGTTACACCGTAAATAAAGCAATTAGTCCCTAAAATCGAAGAGGATAACATTTTTTACTTGGCAAGCCTTTGTTGTATCCCTCGCTAGACTGGTCATTGCACGTTAAAAATCAATGTGTTTAAATTACTATCCTTTGTTTTTTTACTTTGTAACTCTTTCTATGAAGTTGTATATTGGATATTTAAATACTGCCTGTATTTTATATCAATGGTAATTCGAAGAAAAGCAATGCAAGTGTGTTATATATTTTTATTTCATGTTTATTATATATTATTTTATTCTTTGATGCATATTCAATTTTAATAACGTGTAAACAGAATAGTACTCACTTTATAGTTGGCGGCCTTAACAAATGCTTTAAGTACAAAGTTAGCGTACCTGCAAATTTTTAGACACCCGGAATATGTTCAGTAATATTTCTTTGCCCCATTTAGCGAACCGATCAACTTTAGCAAGTTAAATTTTCCTCTTTCTCAGACGCAAATATCTTCATATGTATTATTTCTGTTCGTCGGAAGAACTATTTTGAGTTTCCCACAGAATTTCTAGCAGTAACTACATAATATTCTAAGGTAATACTACTAAACTAACAATAAGTTAAAAAGTTGGCAATCATAATAACGTTAACCGGCCGACATCGACCAGTAATTGTTAACGTTAAATCGTGACATCATTTTAACCATTGTTAACTGGTGCAACCTACTTATCGCCTAACAATTACTTTAACCGAACTTTTGCCGTTAACATTGATTGGTGCAACTGAGCCTTAGTATCTAGTGATCTATTTATTCAGAAAAAAAGGTTTTCATTTAATTAACGTTTACAAATATATATATATAATTATAACTGGTCTCTCATCCAGGCTCGGCTGAACTGAGACTTGTGATAAAACGCTAATAAGCCCATTACACAAAGTTAAAATACTCAGTTCACTTCTTTTCCCTTTGTACAGTACAGTGTGAAACTGGGAAGTGTTTAATATATAGAAACTCGTAATCGAATACGAGATGACAGCACGAGGATAGAATTCCATACATAAAAGAAACACACGAATGTATAATAAATTACACTGAAGTTTATTCTCATTCTGAATACATATTGATGAATGTTACTGATGTACGATCCCACTGCATAAAGTGTCACGAGTAGAAGTGGGCGGCGCCAGGAGGCGGCTGCTGTTTCATTACAACTTTAACATTTACCTAGATATAAAAAATTCTACAATTTGATAATACAATGAAATTTAAGCATTATTACAGTTTACATCCATGAAGTCCATTTAGCATTGAAAATAAATGATCATGATATTAGATTAAAAAATTGATTTAAGTTCTTCATATATATAATATATCTTACAATTTAAACTAAAACACGCTCACTGTGAGGGCGGTAATGTGGAGAGGGGTTAGAGTAAGTCAAAGGGAGTTGAGTGGGAAGGGGGAGGGGGAAGAGGGGAGGGCATATCGGGTGCAACCATACGTCCAAACGAACACTATACATTGTATACATTTGTAAAAAGTATCAAAATCGAGTAAAAGGCCTACAAAAAATTATCTCGAGATACTAATATTCGTTCACATAGTAACCTAAAAATTGTCCTATTCAACACTGGAGTCGCCGCGACGCGACGCGACCCGAAGGCGCGACTGAGACGTGCGACCGAGACGACGCGACGCGACAAGCGTTAAAGGGTAACGAACGTAGGTATTAACTATTTGGCTTAATTATATTTATATAATGAGATGAGCGCGAAACAAAAGCGGTGCTGGTCGTGCGGGGGAGGCTGCGGCCCTCTGCTCTGCCATGCTCCCTACTCCTCCGCCTCCTCCTCCTCGCTCTCCTGCTGCTGCAGCCACGTGAGCCACGTGTTGACCTGTCGACACACAGATGGAGGAGGGGGTTTCTATAGTAACA
This sequence comes from Antheraea assamensis, assembly GCA_035772565.1. NCBI lineage: Eukaryota > Metazoa > Arthropoda > Insecta > Lepidoptera > Saturniidae > Antheraea > Antheraea assamensis. The sequence goes on from JAQQSE010000129.1 coordinate 394,109, forward strand.
GAACCAGTACACACACAAACTAGCACAGCGACTGATACCTGGAATAGCGCCTCGCCCTTGCCGGGGTACGCGTCCGTCACGTCCTCCCTCCAGCGCAGGAACGCGTCCTCCTCGCACACCTCCAGGTTGTACAAGTACATGAACCACCGCAACAGCATCCCTGTACACATCACCGATCAAATCAATATTCTACTTATTTTCTATTGCTAACCAACACTTGTTTTTTTGTTCCAAGAGACTATACGCTGTTGGCCTGATAGGCCTTAACAGCTTCACTGGACTAACCTACTACTTATAAAACTGCTATTTAATACCGAAAAAAAAAATCTAATTAGTCTAACACTGGCCATTGTTGTCGATGCACTTTTGCCATTTTAATGTAAGTTCATTGATACCTCTGCTATGGAAACCCTGGGGATAGGAACCAATAAGCTCTTTCAAGATGTTTTTTACCATCTCACCGGAATTGTAACAATCTATATTCCGAAAGAAATGACATTAATTTGGAGCAAACTCTTCGTGACTATGTGGAATTTTGATTTGATGACAGAACACTATTCCATGGTTTTTTTAAATTTTATCTTTCTGTTATTTTGGATCTACATGTATCACGCAGACACTACTCAAGCGATTTTGCTAAAATTTGCTATAGTAATATTTTATACACTGTACTACAATATAAGATATATTTTTATCACATATATACTAGAAACTGTGCCAGAAAAATCAACTGTTTTTTAATCTTGAAATGATGTAATTTTGGTAGGGAATACTAAAACAAAGATTGTCAAAATCCGAGCCCTGCATATTGATGTTAAGAGATCGCGAGTAGAATTTTTCCATTTCTCATTTAAGTTGTTTATGCATCCTGATTACTGATGCCACTTCTTAAGATATCAATACAGGTTATATCGAATAATGTGAGCCAATTCTCACCAACCTTCCTCTTTATATATTCAAGTTTGAGATTGATAAAGCAAAGCCCACAGTGGCAATAAGCATAGTGAATCGGCCCCGGAACGATATTTAAACGGTACTTAGGGGACTAATGAGGTATTCAGATCGTGGAAGTTTCAGATCTTCAACTTAATCGGTTTTCGAGAAAAAACAAAATATGTAAAAATAAACAGAATCTTCTTTTCCCTACGATTGACTGAACTGATTGATCAACATTATTTATTATCTTGAGGGGCTACAAAAAAAAAAAAACGAAGAGCAATATTGTTGCATGTCATTAAGAAAAAAAAAATCCTTTTAATTTTATTTTTAACCATGATGCTCGTACATTATGAAACGTTTTTTCCAAAACTTATAATTTAGTTACAACATAGGAGTATGTAAACGAATACGTCATAGTATAAATAAAATAAAAAAACAAAAACCTTTCTATGCAATTTATCAATTTGCTTATATATGTCGTATACACTTTTTGTTTTTTATGTAGTGCAAATTTATTGTATGCATTTTTATCTATTTAGAATAATATGGAATATTTAAAATCAGTACAATATTTTTTTCTATCGAATTTACAAATTAACGCCACATGGAAATGACAAAAAAAAATGTAATTTTTTACGTAACAATCTATTGTCATATTTTTGCCTCTGAACCTAAAAATATTAAAGTTATTCGATTTATTTAAAAGTACACATTAGGCATATAATGTGTATGGCGCAGGATTTCATAGCAACACAGTTTTGTAAAATCAAATAGTACTCCACTACAGATCCGATAACGGAAGTTCTGGATATTTTGACCTACGGAAGAAACCCCGTCGAAGGCCTGAAGACCCTAGTTGACAATGAAGAATTAAAGGAGATCGTGGATGCGGATTCATCGCAAACCACGTCAGAGTTAGCGACAGGCTTAGGTGTGAGTGATAAAGTTAAAATTGACTGAAACACAAGCAATAAACGCGCATTGAGTGCTGGGTTACATTACTCAACCATTACAATAATGAGGAAATTTTGAATGATATAGGTTACTTGTGACGAAAATATTTCCATTAGGACAATCGGAAATGCTCATCACAGTGGTTGATTCCCGGAAAAGTGGACAAATTCTGTCCCAAGCAAAAGTTGATTCAGAAAGAGGTACTGGTGAGTGTTTCTTGTGTGTGTGTACACTACAGCTTATTAAGATCTGTGCAAATGGTTAGCGTAGATCTGTATTGTCAAAAATTACAAATCATGATAGAAAAGCTCCCGTTTAAACAACAGAGACTGGTCAATATTTCTAACCCACTGCTGTTTTAGGACAAACTACTTACATATTTCACGGTAGAGGGTCGGTAAATTAGAGAAGTACTGTTGCAATGTCTCCCCCCCCCCCCCATATCCCCGAACCTTGCTCAAACAGATTACCACTTTCTTTGGAATTTGGACAGTTTCTTGTAAGGTAAAAAATTCAATTCTAATTAGGCAGTCTAAGCAATCTTCAAAGATTATATTGATTTTTGCTCGCACAATTTTTCAGCAATGGAATCGATAAACTACATAGAGAATGTCGATAATATGATACATACTTCGGTTGATAAAATATATCATTTGAATTATTTTTTTTGTTTTACTTTTTCCGCATAAAAAGCTAATTCCATATACAAGGATCTGTTAGTCAGTCCGTTTGTCTACTTTAAGAAGTATCTGACAGTGTTTAAATAAAAAAATAATGTATTATTATATACTATTTGTTCGCATTTGCGAATACCATCGGCAAGTATTCGTATTAGTGAATTATGTAAATTACACATTAGCAATAATAGTAGTTAGTGCACGATTATAGGTTGGTAATTTAGTTGTTGTTTAGTATAATCGAGGATTGAATTGGCCTATAAAGAATGGCAATCGTTTGAAAATATTCGAGCGGTACGAACCCTTAGGGTAGCGGTGTTGGTGCGCGTGCACCTGTACCGCATATACCGCCGCCAGCTGCAGGTCCGCGCGTCCCTCCAGCAGCGCCGTCAGCAGCGGCGCGTACGCCTCCACCAGGGCCTTTTCTCGCTCCAGCGCCGCCTTGTCCACCGCCGCGCCCGCACCCGCCGAACCCGCCGCTGCCGTTACGTGCTCACCCACTAGCGCCACCAGTGCCGACACGAACGCTGGCGTCGCACGCACCGCCGGTTCCACGTTCGCCTTAATCCACCGGTACAGCGGCTGCGGCGCTGGCTCCGTCGCCAGCTGCCGCGCAAGCTGCGCGCGCACCCGCAGCTGCGGCACCAAAGCACCCAGCCCGCGTGCTTCCAGCGCCTCCAGCGCCGCACCCGCCTCGCTCTCGGGCGCGTCGCCGGCGCACGCGTACGCACACAGGTTCAGCTTGCTCTCCTCGCAGAGCTGGCGGAGGCGATCGAGGCCGCAGAGGTCACGCAACTGCTGCAGCACTTCGAGCAGCAGTGGATGGTGGTGGCCGCCGTCGCACCAGGCGCCGAGGTCGGTGAGCGCGAGCAGCTTGTGGTGCACGGCGTGCGCGAGCAGAGCAGGGAGGCGGTCTGGGGGGCGGTCGGGCACGAGGAGGGCGCGCAACGCGTCGTGCTGAGGGGAGCGCTTGACGGCGCGCACGACGCGGCAGGCGGCGGCGGGAGAGGCACCGGCAAGCGCGTGCTCAAGCGCGGCGGCGATTGCGCGGCGCAGCAGCTTGTCGGGGAGGTGCAGGTCGCGCAGACGGCGCAGCGCGTCGGGCGGGGAGTCGTCCTCGGCGAGGTCGACGCCGTCCGTCTGCGTCGCCTCAACCGCCTCCACTGCCTCGACGGCCAGTTTGCACGCTTCTTCTTTACTTGTTCCCTGACACATTTACACACTAAGCTTGTGTCTAATTCCAACATACATCTCTGCATTCTCCCGATTCTCTCAACTCTGCCCGACCATTACATTCTTGACAATTTAATGTATATCCGCAGAAACTTTGAAAACCTGAAGTTCGTAAATGACCAGCATGATTTTAATCCTAGAAACTGTGACAAACTGATTGTTCCATGTTTCAAACTCTGTAAGACCAGTAACATTTTTTTTAGGATATATTGTTAGATTTTATAACAAAGTCCCAAAGCATATTACAGATTTACTGAACTGTAAGTTTAAGTCCCATGTCCAGCCGGTTTTGGTGTCAACAGGCTACAGTGTATTAATATATGAACGATGTTGATATATAGACTTCACATGTCTGTCTGTGGTTCCAATAAAAACGATTGTAAAATTAACGTATTTTAAAAAGATAAACCCAATCAAGTTTCTTGGCGGTTCTTCTGAATGACTGGGTTGTGGTAATTTTGACACTCATAAGCGCCTTTTAAAGCCTTTTCTAATGTATTTTTGATTTTACACTTTGTGTGCCTATACATTTTTATTTTTCTGCTTCATATGGAATGCCCCTAATAGTTATATAGCTCTTTATGGCATCTATAATATAAAACTTAGAAAATACATATTATGCAATTGATAATAAAAAAAAATGAAGTACTTTTCTTTGTAATTGAAATGCAATATATTTCTTATGAATAATTAACGACTATAATAGTGAATAAAACGCAACAAAAAATAATTTTTGTGGCGTATTCTCTTACAATGTACCAAACATTAAAGTGCTAAAGTTAAATAATTATAGAAATTGTAGTTAATATGCACCTTGTCCTTTTTAGGTTTGTCCTTTTTATCGGAAGCGGGCTTTATTGTGATGGCCGGCTCCTTCATCATCGGGGACGTGGTCGCAAATGCGGGTGTCAGCACATCTGTAACGGATACAAACAGACTGCTAGTTAGTCGCACGCTCATACGCCCACATGCACGCGCAAAACGAGACAACAGAAGGGAACTGACTTTGCTGTACCGGCGCGAGCGGCAGCTGCGGTTGCGGCTTGGAGAGTCTGTTGGCTGTGAACATGAGCGAGTTGGCCGCCGGACGCATCTGCAGGTCCGCGAGCGCGGTGGGGGGCGCCACGCGTGCCTTGCGCTGTTCCTTGCCGGCCGAGTGGTGCGTGGGCGGCGGCGGTTTCGCGAATTGCAGCGGCGGCTGGCGCGCGTACACGCCGGGCGACGCGCGCTGCCGATAAAGGCCGTTCGAGAAGAGCTTGTCGGCGGGCGGCAGCAGTGAGTCGGGCGGCGCGGCCGGCAGGTGCAGCGTGGCCAGCACCTCGTCGAGAGGGCGAGCACGGCGGAACAATGACTCGCGGCGCGGGTGCTCGTCGTCGCGGAGCTGCGCCATGGGCACGGGTCCCTCGCCGGCGACGGCGGCGCGCGGTACCCACCCGCCGCGACGCAGCTCAACGACGTCGCGCAGCATGAAGCGGATGCGCGGCGCGAGTTCGCCGGACCGCGAGAGTGTCTCAATGCGCGCGAAGTACTGGTCCATGAGGCCGCGGCCGCGCTCTGAGTCGAGCACGCGCCCGCAGGTGCGCACGAGCTGCGCGAGGCACTCGAGGTCCTCGTGGTGCTCGGCGGCGGCGCGCCGAGCGAGCAAGTTCTGGATGCATCGATGCAGAATCGATTCCGCGAGGATCTCCAACTTGCCGAGCTCACCGATGAACTTAATGTTACCCAGCATTTTGCATTTGGCCAGGTGCCGTTTTTCCTCCTCGTCCGGTGTCAACGACACTTTGTCCTCGAAGGCAGCGAACGCCTGTGTTTCACGATATTATCACTTTCAACCATTTTATTAATAAATAAAGAAAATATTCAACAAGTTGAACGAGTGAAACCATTTACAAAAAAATGCCAATCTTGAGTTGAAACTCTACAGTGTTTAACAATGTGTTTTACCTATCGAATTTCAGATAATTACTGACTATATTAAGATTTGAAATCGGATAACACTCAAATTCATTCTATAAGTTTATGTTGTTACCCATTTTATAAAAAAAGAGTCACGGTCGATATAACAACCGCGGTATTTATTACCTTTATTACATTTTTAAGTTTATATTGTAGAAAATATATATAATACTAAATTAAAACTTGTATTTAAACTACATTTTATTAAACATCACTTTTAACGGAGGTTATGGGATTGATCACTTTCCAATAACCTAATTAGTTATTTAATTTGTCTCTAAAATCGCAGGCATACATGTTTATACATACGGATGGATGGCTTACATAACCTCCTTTTTTTGAAGTCGGTTAAAAGGAACATATAATTATAGTGTATACGAGACAAGCTGGTTAGGTGTACGAGTGTAAAGGAGAGCAGCTCACCTGCGCACGATTTTCAAATTCGGTTCGACATTTGTTTAGAAGCAACAACTTGAATGTGCAAGGTTGTCCGGCTGGCTCAAAGTTGGGCGCTTCCTCGCTGAGCCGCTTGCAGAGCTGCGCGTACATGGACGAATACTTGGGCTCATCGAGGGCCTTTTCAAATATCAGGAGGATGACACCTTTGAGCACCTTGTCCGAATCGAGCTCAAGACCGAGCAGGTCGTCGCTCAGCTTATGAAATTTCTCCGGCGTGAGCTTGTTCAGGATGCCGCGAACCTTCCGAAAGATGACGTCGTGCTTGGCGTCTCCGTCGGGCACATCGTGGTGTCGCAGCGAGGAGGGCGGGACCCAGCGTCGCCTCGGAGGGGGGACGGGCGCCCGCCCCGAGGCGCTGCGCGCGGGCCCCGATTGCCGCGCGCTGTCCGTCTTGTAGCCGGTGGTGCCTCCCGCGACCCTCTCGCCGCCACTGTCTCTGCCTCCCCGAGCCGTGTCTGTCGCTCTCGGCTGCTCCCAGCCGCCAGTCGTCCCGTGGCCGAATCCTATAGATTACACCACACCACTACATTCCATACAATTCATCTATATGTATGTTTACACTAGTAACGACCCGCGACGCCGTACACCCTGTTTATGTCATAACTACCTATTTGCCACGACTTCAAACCTAGTTTTTAAATTGTATTAAAGAAATGTAAAATTGTGAGATGTAAATTACAGAAATGCTTTTTCAAAAATATTTGTAGGTACGACACGCTCGAGATCTACTGTAACATGTAATGTGAACATTAAATATGAACAGTGCACCAGATGGGATTTACCATCAGCAACATTTTTGGAACTTTAAACCCTCTCAGTGCTCACTTACACTATATAAGAAAATAATATAAAAATTCAACAATATGTCTTAAAAATGACATAATATGGCCATATTGTCAATGTAATTAAGTTTTTGCAACTATACTAAAACCAATCGCTAATCTGTTCCGCAAAAGAATGTATTATGAAACTCTTAAGGTAATACGTTTATGAACTAATCTTATTAGAATAAATATCTTCTATCTTCAAAATTACTATTAATTATAATGCTGAATTGTAAACAAAGAGTTGATAATTATTTTTGTAATCAAAATTACAGAAATAGTTGAAGTATTAAAATTTTGCATTAATATAAATCAAGACATAAAACTCTATATCTATTTGTAAGTAGTTTGTAATATTTCACAATTAAAACAGTGCTGATTAAACTCAATACAATATTCTTATACGCTGCTATAGTTACTGAGTTATGTCTGTCTATGCGAGAGCGCGTTATAAGGTCAGCTATCTATCAGTGAAAGTCCCGTGAAGATCGATCTATTTTGGAAATTCCATTGCAAACGAAACCGCGGGTAACAGTTAGTCTAAAATAAAATGTCCTATTTCACTCTCTATAATTTTAGGCCTTTGCCAGTGATGTTCAGTGAAGCTTTGTTCAGCCATTTTAACCATTTCACTGCAAACGGGCTACACTAACCGCTAGTTTAAAATAACATAGCCTATGTCTCTCCCTCTAATTTAAACTATCTGCCCGTACAATTCCAGTCAATATCAGTCCAGACATTTCGGAAATTACCAGAAACAAACAGAACAACAAAACTTTAAAAAATTGGGTTTTTTTTTATAATCAGCATATACTATATCGTGTCCAGCCAGTAAAATGTAGTTATTTTGATATTACACACATACATTTCATTTTTATAATAAATATAGATTAATAATTTGAATAGGCTATCGATTTTGGAATTACATATAATTCGGTATGTGAACAATGGTGATGTTTGGAATTGACATATCTGTTAATACACTAAAACGATTGTAACTTTAATACATTACGCCAAAAAGATAAACCCCATCGAGTTTCCGGTTCTTCTCCATGGTTGAGTTGTTGATATGGTAGCAGCTTTAACGTTCATAATTTATAAGCACCATCTTAAGGCCTACATTGAATAAAGTATTTTCGATTTTTATTTTGATTTCCCGACACTTATAGTCCAGTGAAAGTGTAGTGGCCTTAACAACCCAACAGTGTAGTCAGTTCGAAATAAAAACCCGAGCGTAAAATTTTATCAAAATCGGTTGTGATTAAATCATTTATTATGTTTTTTTTTGACTTTTAAAGAATTATTGACAAATCTCGCACTCTATTGATTGAGCAATGATATAAGCTTCTCGTCTACAAAATTTCATAAAAATCAGTGTAGTCGTTCTTGAGTCAAGTTCGAAAATACAAAGAGACAGGTAAGTAAATAAAAAGAAAACTTTTAACGTCATATTCACAACCGCCTTTACAATAAACATCAATCACAAAAAGTGGAATAAATAAAAATAATATTACAGACAGAACTATGAATCCAATTTCGCTTGACCAGCCATCATGAACGTGTTACATATATGTTTTTTCACAGAAAAGGTTTTGATGGTATACCTCGCCAATAGGTGGCGCTGCAGCACGACAACTTCTGTATCATTAAACCACTTATCATGGAAAGTTATATTAGAACAAAGATAATAATTACACAATATCCATTTTGCTAAAACTAATTTTTTTTAAACGAGTCACTGGTAAGTGCGTCACTCACGTCTTGCCAAAATAAAAAAACTACACTGTTTTGCTATAAAGAAACGATTCACTCATTTGCAACCTATCGATCTTCCTCACCAGCCCCCCGACACGGACCGAACTAACTACATACTGTAATGCTCATATAAACAATATTTGCATTACTGTAAAATCAACCCCAAAATTAATCTTACAAAATGAACATGATTCTATCAGCAGCTTAACCAGGTCGATGCATATGTCACCTTGATATAATAATCATAACAAATATTCCGATATAACAATTGTACAAATGAGATTTATTAAATGATTTTATTAATTGACATTACCGATAGTGAATGTACAGTAAGGTACTCAAGGTAATAACCACCGTCATGTCACAACGAGCACTTACTGAAGCAGATTTCTACCGAAAACACGATTAGTTATATGCGTGCAACATAAACTGTGCGCGCGCACTACATCGCTGTCGAGAAACCAAGGGTAACCCGGTGCGTCCGTTTTATAACCTCCAACTGGAATATCTTAGTATGGCTCCTTAAACTTTAATACAAATATGACTTGATGTCGTCACTCGAATATTAAACATAATGAACCGCCGCGTCTTGGAACGCTTGGCAGATGTCAATGTACTGCATTTTTATTTATATTTAAAACTAGCTATTGCCCGCAGCTCCACATGCGTTTTTTTTATAATTGTAAATTATTTTTTATAAGATCAGCTAGCTAGCAGCTAGCTGTTAGTGAAAGTTCCGTGAAAAATGGTTCAAACGTTTTGGAGATAGTACTGCAAACAAAGCTAGTCCAAAATAAAAAAGCTTTCATTACTTTTTATAACGTTAGCTATCTATCAATGAAAGTCCCATGAAAACAGGTCCAATCGTTTTGGAGATAGTATTACAGACGAAGTCACGGATGACAGCTTGTCTAAAATAAAGTAGCCTATGTCACCCGCTGGAATTTTAACTATCCGTCAGTGAAATTTCTGTCAAAATCGGTCCAGCCGTTTCGGAGATTACCCGGAACAGACAGACAGACAGACAAAAATTTAAAAAAATGTATTTTTGTTATCAGTATTGTGTATACGTTCATATCCAATATTTTGATATTACATACAGACACTTCATCTTTATTATATTTAAATCAAAACCAAAATAAAATTAATGTATTTAATTTTAAATTATTAAAACTGTTTCATACACGCACTGTAATCGTTAACTTCGTACTTAGAAATCAAGTCTACAGACTACCTAATTGTGATCTCGCAATTTAACGAGACGTGTACAAATCGCAGGTGCTAGAGAATGTACCTATACTAAGTGCCCTATTCAAGGGAAGGATGGAGGTCTTCAAAGTACCACGCTTGGTCAGAGGGAAGAGAGGTTGGGGCTTAGATCTTCGTCACATAGTCTCCAAAGGAGATCTTGCGCTTTTTCGAGCTGTATTCAAATATGGCGCGCGGTATTTAACGCATTTAAAAGTTACAGGTGGCAACACTAACACACATATACCGGGATGACAGCTGATTGTAAACTAACAAACTGTAGTACAGTGCAGTTTCCAAGCAAAAATCGACTAGTTTGTGTCCAATATAAAAATGTCGTTGCATAATTGACTGTCAATGCGTACATTAAATGTTACAAGGACTCCTTGTCAATACAGGTAAATACAAAAGAGGACAAATCAATAAGACAAGAATCGAATTTATGAATTACTACGTGAAAACTAGAGAGGGAAGGGCGTTTTCTCATATACTAGAGATGGTCACCAAGGACAGAGAGAGGAAACAAGATTTTTCGGTACTTGGGGAACTTGGGTTACGTAGTATGGGTTCGTTTTCCTAGATGCAGAAACTTATAAATGGCATTCGTTCATGTCCAAATACGTCATTTTTTTTAATTGAATTGTACGTTTTGTTAAAAAGGAATTAAGATTTTAAAATAAAAATGAAATCCTCCTTAGGATTTAAAATTTTCGAATACTTAAAATATAGATGGGAGTTAAAAACAAATTCGTTGATAAAATTAACAATATCAGAGTTTTAAAACATTTACAGCTAACAATATAGTGCGAAGAATGAGTAGACAGTTAGTATTAAAACAAGTCTTAACGGTGCATGTACAATCCGCGGCCAATTACATGTTTCATATCAAAAACAGAATCAAAATATTGCTCGATTAGGGAGCGTTATCGATTTGCATAAAGTCAAATCTTAAATGTAGCAACGCCATACGTTTATGCAGTCACTATTCTCGAATGCCGCGACCCGCGAAGCGAGAGCATAAGGTGCGGTGCAGTGTCCGGTGCGTCGCAAATGTGAAGGTATAAGATGGTAGTTTAGGCTTCTATTTAGAAAATTTATTAATAAATAATATAATAAAAAAATATTTTATATAGTAAATCAGTCGCAATCACAACTCGCATAGTGAAAGAGCGAAACGGGCGGAGAGCAATGCGCGGGGCGCGTTAGACAGGTGAAAAGCGGCGGCTGCGGTCGGACGTAGACCCCGTGTCCTCTGCGAACGCCACCGCGACCGGTCGCTTTGCGCTGATATCGAAAATGTTTCGCGCGCTCAGTGAAGTCGCTCGTTGCGAGGCGAGGCGGGGTCGTCGCCCACCGCCCGTCGGGACCTTGTCGCGCCCGCTGCAAGGTCGCGCTCCACTACACTCGCCTCTAGCTTCAAGTCTTGCTATGAGCTTACCCTACTGATGATAGCTCTCGACAACCGTCACGCGTACGACGACATATTGATTAGGGCGCGAATAATATACCGATGCAGAGGTATGGCTCCGTCGAGTCACTACTCATCAACTGTAAATTGATTACGAATTTATTTATAAAAAGGCTCAACCGCGGTGATGTGAGCAGCGCGTTCGTTTATTGACACCGGGCAAGTCAGTGACCCCATCGCTACCGCCGTTTTATCATCCCCCAGCTGTTTGGCGGCGCCATCCATCCCTTCTAGCCCCGGAGCGTTCTAAGCAAATTTCGTGGTGATTGATGTGTATATTTAAAAAGTAGACTAGGTCGGCACAGCAGCGCTACCGAGAAATTTGCACTTCTGTATATATATGTTCCTAGTACGCGGTAGTGCTTTGAGAATATTACCAAAGTGTTAAGCTTTCTTCGTAATATTTCGTTTCAGTTGATAGTATGTAACTCTAATTAAATGGATATATTACATAAATTATTATGTACGGAAATTCCAAAATAACTCGATCCTAATTCCCGAGTGAATTCACATACGATTGCAAATAAAACATGTTAATCTGTTGGGGTTTATTTTGTCGATCCTTGATCTCGGAAAGCATACTACACACTTAGTTTTCAATAATACAAATACTACAGTATAGATCTCGGTATATTACAACACTAGGGTGTATCAGCGGCGGCTTTGCCCTTTCGAAACTACATACAAACTAATAACGTAGACTATCACAAATCGCGTACATTGAACTCTTTTTATACCAAATGTTATAAATCCATAACAATTGATGAATGAAAGGATTTTACTTAGTAAGGAATGTGGAGGCGAGCTACGCTAACGAGTCTCTATAAATCTATTGTTTATACATTATTCTAAAGTGAATACCATCAGGTTTAGGATCGTAGGACTGTGTATGTTAAGGTGGTGCGGTCGTTGAACCAACCCTTGCCCCGCACCCCGCTCGTATATCTCCCCCTGCGCTAGGCGCCCGGCTGCGGTCGCCCTCGCCACGTGCGGCGGCGACGCGACGGGCCAACCACTCCACTCCCACAGGAATGTTTACGTAAAGAGCGATATATATTATCGTAAATGATTTAGTCGCGTATAATAAGTACAATAATTGTTACCGCACTCTTGCAATTTGTGCGTGGGGAGCGCATCGCCCGGCTATCGTTCTCAATTCGTGAGACTCATCTACAGTTTCACTTAGCTGTCAACAATTTTATGTAGATTAATTGTTTCCGTTTAACGATGGCATATGGATATAATAATTTATAGATATTATTACCCCTCAATGCTCGCGCTCGTATCAAATGAAAATGATTATATTATTACATGAATCTGTTGTCAGTCCACTCAGAATCAAGTCGGTATTAAACACAGTTTCACGTGAACGAATATACAGATGAAGAATCATAAACGCGTTTTCTCAATCTTATGTTCTTCTTCATTGACATTACTTTCAATATGCAGACACTCCCCGCCCTCTAGCAAACTGTATTTATGAAAAATGCGTAAATGTAGAATATTGTTATTGAATAAATTTACACCAGTTGTCTGAAACGATATTGGTGAGTGAAGGTGTGCGCCGATGCGACGTCAACTGTAAACACGTGACTGCAGCCTCCGTTTTACGTGGAGAAATACATCTACGTTAAGCACTAATACTGACTGAATATTTCCTAATTTTTGCCTAGATTCTAAATCGGAAAATGTATTACCATAGCACACCAGCAGTATTCTTAACTAACATCGAGTGAGATTGCAATCAAAGACTAACGTCGAGAGTGCAGAGCATTGTCGCGGACTCGGACGTTTCGAGGTGACATACGAGTATTGTATTGTATTGTACTAAGCCGATAGCATATCGATAGGTGATCGTACGATTGGAATAATCTGGCTTCGGCATGTGTTTTACATTGCAATTAAAACTAATTCATATATTCCTACCAATATATTATTCTTGCAATACCATCGTTGGGTATGAAGTAAGCAAGACGCATGCATAGTGCGTAATCTCTTAATACCAAGAGTCAAACTCCCGCCCGCGCTCTCTGAGTCTCGTGACATCAGACCGCTCGAGTCTTGCTAAATATTCTCAAAAACGTATATGCGACGACACAAATAGTTCGGACAGATAAGTATTTTTTTCGATCCGAACCGTTCAAGAGTCTGCGTGAACAAGAGCGAGTGCACCGGTAATTAACCATCCACCTAAAAAGGTATTTTCCAAAATCAAAGCGATAGTAGAAATGGATAAATATCACTTTCAAAATGGCAAATTGAGACTATGAATGTATCAGTCATCTCATAAGCATGCTTTAGCGAAGCGACTACAGTGCTATAGCTATATCACTACATATTATAAAACAAAGTTGTCCGCCGCGTCTGTCTGTCTGTTCGCGATTAGCTCGTAAACTACTAAATGGATTGTAATACGGTCTTCCTCAATAGATAGAGTAATACATTAGGAAGGTTAGGTATATAATTTGTCAAGGTTTTGTGTAAATTGGTTGAAATATAACGATAATTGTTGGAAAGGTCAAGCCGTATGGGAGCTTTCATCGAAAACGCTGTATAATTCTTTTGAGTTATAACAAAATAATGCATAGAGATATTCCTCTTTTATAGATCTACAAAAAGTCTGCGATGCCATGGCATACACCTATCTTTTAAGGATAGCTTACTATACTCATCTATCTTTTAAACAATGGTCACATAAATTGAGGTAATAGGAAGGCTATTTAGACGGATACAGTATTAATCCTTATTAAATTAAGCACATTAGGTAACTTGAGCATTTTATGGGCATAAATATATATTTTATACTATCAGGACAGGACAACGTCCACCGGGCCTTCTAGTTCATAATATAGTCATTATTTACACTTCTCAAGAGTTAATTTAAAGAGAATATATATAATTAGGGGATTTATTATATTATAATCAGATCATTAATCCCATTAATTGTGCAGATCAATAACAACATCAATCAGTTAAATTAGGTTAGAATCTCACCTAAACCTATGTATACATAAAACCTAAGAAGACCGGGCATGATAGCGCACTAAACTGCACCACACCAACAGTTGCTTACCGACAGATTTTTAACATAAAGTTATTAAGCTAACCATTTTAATTGTTCGACCAGTTCAGACTAATATGGTCGGGTATCTATTAACCATTTCTAACATGAAAGCGAATCGTTATATCTACTAATTTTGTAGAACAGAGTAGTCGTGACTAAACTCTAGGACAAGTTAAAATGTGAATTGAGAACTTGTCTGTTTACTTAATATAACGACACTTGACAATTGATTCGAGATATAATTTTAAATGCATGAATTATGATGTAATACCAATACCCAAGTAAGTATTACCGGGCGGAAGCTTGATGTAATGCATCGCGCTGCTCGTCGACGAACTTCACATGGAGAACTTTATGTATTACATGGAGTATCCCGACGCAATCCTATTTGATAAATATTATAACTCACTTGGATATTCTTCTAGGTGTCTGGTAACGCTTCTACTTCAAGGTTCGATCGACAAATTTAACAGTATAAAAACTTTTCTTATTACAATTTTAGTATTGATCGAGACAGTAAGCACTAACGATGTAAATTACAATAAATGCTGTGTACAGTCGTGGTGAAAGGTGTAATAAACGTCACCATGCTTCGAACTTTAGTGCAATACAAACTAATCAAAAAAGTAGAAAAAAGTAGGTATACGTCTTCTACACCACACATGAAGGAAAAAAGATGTATATATATAATCTTTTTTATACTATAGTTACAATTTCAAGATATAGTGTTATTTAAGCGTGACGATAGTAGTCGTGAGAAAAGCCTTTCAAGTGTGCTGAATTACATTCGCAAAGATCTGTTTATTTGGATGTATTTAAGTATAGTATATAAGTGCCACCACACAATTATAAAATAAAAATACATACTTGAAGGGGAAGTAGCAAAACATGACATTAAAAAAAACATAAAATTATGTAAAATATAAATGAATAAGAAATATATAGAAAATACAAATCAGAAAAACTTTAAATTTATTTGTATGACAAAAATAGTCCTAACGTTCACAACTCATAAGTCCGAAGCTTATATACTTTGCCAACTTTAGAATGATAACTTTTACAGCTCACATTAAGGATGGGGGTAGTGTGTAATGAAAATGTATTTATTCGATTATCGACTAATATCTTCATAGAACTTGAATCGATAGTTGCGTCTAATTTTTTTTAAACAGTTCTTTCTGATGTGGCGTTTCCTAAAGGGTGTATGAGGATTTGGTTATTTTAAAGCGAAAATGAAGATATTCAAATTTTTTAAAACCTCCGAGTGTTTATCAGATACGCCGTGTCCCGAGAGTCAGAATTATACATTCAGAGTGTGAGCAACGGCTAGACGCTGCGTCACGAAAACAAAATCGTTCACAAAGGGTGAGCCCGGGTTAAATCATCGATGTTCAGATTTAGTACACCTTAATACATACGATTCTATTAATGATTATGTTTTTATACTTGACATTCCACGCAGACGTAGTCGCGGGCACAGCTAATGTAATATATACAGCCTGAAGGTCAAAGTTTAAGAGAAACCCACTCGTAACACAATCAGTCGAAGGTATAAACAAAGTAAAATAATTTAGACATTACTCAATATTTTGCAGAACATTTAACAATATTCTAGTAGTTCAATAACGAATTTCAAGTATCATCCAATTCCTACGACATTAATTATGAAATTATTAATGTTGAATAATTATATGCTAAATATTATAACAAATACTCCTATTGCCGTAATTGACTTCTACACGCAGGGCTAATAGAAAACTTACTGTGACGAAATTAGTAAATATAATAAATAAAAATAAGCCAAAGGAACATAAAAAAAAATCAACAACGCGACGTACAAACGATAGACATACATCCAGACAAACATTGTCAAAGCAATGGAACTGTGTTCTGTCATTGATTCTAAAAACCCCTAGAGTATTACTTCTTAATTATATTGAACTAGCAGGGCCGGTGGACGTTGTTCTGCCCTGATGATAAAAAATATATACTTATGTGCATGAAACGCTTAAGGTAACTAATGTATTTTATTTGATAAAGATTAATACTGTATCCGTCTAAATAGCCTCCCAATTACTTCATTACATGTGGCCATTTTTAGAAGATAGATGAGTATAGTAAGCTATCATAAACTGCTAGGTATACGCCATCGTAGACTTTTTGTACATCTATAAAAGAGGAATATCTCACTATGTATTGTTTTGTTATATTTAAAAAGAATTAGGTAGCGTTTTCGATAAAGTCTCCCATTTTTAGAAGATAGATGGGTATAGTAAGCTATCATAAACTGCTAGGTATATGCCATCGTAGACTTTTTTGTACATCTATAAAAGAGGAATATCTCACTATGCATTGTTTTGTTACATTTAAAAAGAATTAGGTAGCGTTTTCGATAAAGACTCCCAGACGGCTTGACTTTTTCCAACACTTTACAATCCGTTTAGTAGTTTTTGAGTTTATCGCGAACATCCAGGCAGAGAGACAGACACGGCGGACGACTTTGTTTTATAATATGTAGTCTAGTGATGTTCACTTTTCGCCTCTTTATTGTTTTCTTTTAAGCATAGATTTTAACTAGCGTCCCCCTCCGGTTTCACATAGGTACAACAATACTCATCAATGTGGCATCATACTACCGTAATGATTTAACATTGAGTTTATGAAACTCAAATAAGCTTCGTAAGTCTCGTTATACAAACTACATTTCTTCTTAACCGTGCTTTTAAATATAACATGTTTTCTGAGCTGAATCGTTGAAGTGATATACTATAAATGGCAATATTGATTCAAGTAAGTAAAACCTCCACAGAAATTAGAATATTATCATGAGTGAACACTGTATTGGTAAAAATAGACTATATCAAAGATTTTGTAATTTTTAAAGATAAAAATGATTTCTGCGAGTTGTCCTTACGAAATAGACAAATATTAATTAATACAGACTTTTTGTAGACCTAATTCCTACATTATTTTGACGTATCTCATATGGTTTAGCCAATGTTATCGGTACAAGCGCACGAATAATATTTTTACGTCTTGATTACAATTCAGTGATTTACCTGTACTTTCTATTGATATGATAAGCACGTATTTATTATATGTATAATTCTTCCCGAATACATTCTCCAAATGATACTAAATACGTGGTTTAGAATTACTAAGGGAAACACACAAACAAAGGCGAAAATCGACTTCATTTCAAAATATTTATTATTGATCGTAACGTTGTATTTTACTTTAGAAGGTGCACCACTCTTGTTTATATCTCTTTATATAGATACACAGTTTATATTACTTGTGTTATTGTAGGTAATACATACAAACTCAATATTTATATCGATAAAAGATAGTGTTTGTTAAAGGGAATACATTTGTATTGCCTTTTCGTTTATACGAAAAAAGAAAATTGTTCTCGACTGGAACTCATTTGAAAATTAACGTTTGAATTATATTTATCTAATTTTTTAATTAATTTATTTTACACGTAAAATACCTATTATGTTTTTAAAATACGATCGAAAAATATATAAAATTGATGAAGTTATAAATAATAATAATTTAACACTGTGTATGTACATTTGTTACAGGTTCGTCTACTGAATGCACATTTTTAAGGACTTTTTAAAATATTCTTATAAACACTTCTAATTCATGAGTGATATATAAATTCTATATTACTAGTTGTAAAAAGTTTTCAAAACACGCATTTTCCATTTACCATTTATGACACGACCATATAAATATTTCTACGACTCGACGAGGAGGATAAATATGACTACTAGGGTTACAAACAAGCCCGATACGCATAAGTATGTATCGACATAACAGAAGAAACGTTTCCAAAAGTTACATTTTTACGAACCAACAAAATAAGTATTGATACCTCTATCTCTATATATTTGTACATATTTTATCAACATTGATAATGTTTATTTGTGCAAAATAAACTCAAACAGACGTACGTATCTAATATGCAGAAGATGTGTATCAGAGTTTGTATATATACTATTTATAGAGAAAATTGTATAATATTTTAAAACATTATGAAGGATATAGGTATGTATTAACTAGCTAACCGCCCCGAATTGACATCGGTGCAATGAACTTATATTAGTGTGGCGTCAAAATTGTCCAAAGCGATATACTCGTAGACACATGTACATTTTTTGGCGCTTTGACCATTAACTACTTCAAAAATTTGTTAAGCGTATTTATTAATTATACAATTATTTATCAATTATACATTATATTAAAGGTAACTTTAATGTAAATTAAATCACCAAGATAGCAGTCGGGTATAATGTAAGTAAGGATTATTACAGTATTGAACAAAGCGCTTATTTATGCAATTATTTTTTAATAATATAAAAAGGACAAAAATAGTTATCATAGCAAACTGATCTATGACTAGGGATGACATGGTATCCCTACGCAGGCCGACAGGTAGCCACAATCCGGCTTCGTAATAATCGGTAAGCAATGAGAGCGCGATAAACAAAAGGCTCGTCGGGGTGAGAGGGGCCGCGCGACCCACTTGCAGCGGCCGCGGCCCCGGCGTACCGCACCGAGCGACCTGCAGCTCGATGGAGCCCGCTTTGCTACCATTGACCTAGATAATCGGCCCTCCGCCGCACCACCCCTCAACACAGAAACCGCCGCGCGAAGGCCCCGGCCCCGTCCTGACCCACTGAATCCCTCGGCAGACTCGTGTCGGCGAGGTGCCGTTTGAAATTTAGCCAAATCGGCAAAGTCGACCGTTCCTTGATCATTTTTTTCTGAAAGTGTGAGCGAGAGGCCCCCTCGTAACTGAGGGTTCTTCGTCAAACCGGATCGATAAGAGAGAGAGAGAGAGAGAGGGTAGACGGACGTAGTTCAAAGTTGGACGCCACGGCGCGTCACCAAATATTGATGTAATTCTTATTGACGAATTCTGTGTTCAGACTATCATTGAGAAATTACATGTAGATGCACGTACTCTATTCCATAGACGACTGCGTAACTAGAGCGTAACTACGTCGCATCATAGCACCGCGCTGCCCTTGGCAAAATTACTAATTTCAATTGTCAGAAAGCAAGTATCAAGGTTTTGCTATATCGTCAGAAAATGATATTCACTTCACTGAAATACTACTTCTTACTATCACTGCAAGTGGATAATTGTCAAGATTGAAAGGTCATAAGTTCAAACTTTTATTAGAAGCTATTTTTTTTAAACAACACTCGCATCGCTCCTTATACAAACTACTACATGCAAAGGCAAACAACAGTACAAAGTTTTAACACAGTTGGAGTAATGATGCACAAACACATCCACTTATGATGATCCAGAACTTGGAACCTATTTTATTCATCATCCTATTAAAAGGTTTTATCTCTTGAGAGAAATAGGTAATCTATTGAAATTGTAATAGAATACTTTTTTGTGATGAGTATCTTAACAAATAATAAAAAGCATGTAGATGACAGAGAAGAAACTAAATGTGAGCTGGGCTCGAGCTAAGTGACCCGAACAGAATTTGAGAAAATACCAGCTCATTAGTAAACGCATTATGTGATAAATAGGACTTAGAATGAATCTAAGTATTTATAACAAACATTGTGGTCCAGATCATTCTATCATTATTTGGTAGACACCACTGTCTAAAGCATGTAATTTTGTAGTTTATAGTTCTAAAATATATGTGGTGTCTGACTAAATCAGACATATTATAACATGAACATTATGTACTGTATCATAAGAACTATATTAATAACAGTTAATAGATTATAACTTTTTTAGAGACTTTCATTTAGAGAAATATATCTGCACCATTATACTTATCAAATTAAATATTTCAAATAATTGTACTTGGCTATACTCAAAAGGCATTAATTGCATTACCAATTAGATTTCCCTTTGGTTATTTGAATGAAACACTATGTTGGACACTTGACTGTATTGCATTGCAATGTTTATTTAGTTAAAACTCCTGAAAGGTTATGAACAAGTAACTAATTGTCTGTACCCCAGTGTTCAAATATAAATAAGAGTCGTCCATAAACAGGAATCTGAGAAAAATTGTCAGAAATCTCACTATAGAACACATCCATTAAACCAGTTTTCAATCACCAAAAATACATAATAAATAACATACTATTTTAAATGCACAGATTAGATTATGGCTGTCTTTCAAGCTAACAAAATTCGTGACATTCGTTAATCTGGGGTGCTTATTAAGTGTGAATACCATGCCATATGTTGACAGCCAGAGACACTCAGGAGTGTAAGGCACAACTGAGCAACAAAAGTTTAATTTCAAAATTAAATTCAAAAGTACAAGTAGAATTTTCTTAAAGGAGATCAATCTAAGCTAGGGTAGTAGGGGTTGGGATAAGATTTGACTTAGTAAAAATTTAATCAGTTTGTTACCAGTCATAATAACCATAGTAATCTATCAGAAGAATCACAACAAATCAGAAAATATGATAGTGATTAAATATAGAAATAACTATGCCATAATATGCAATATTGTGTGCAATATTATATCAGAAATGTTTTGTTTTAATGTTTATATCTTTTTTTTAAGTCTATGGTCCGAGTAGGATTGAATTAAATATATCAACAGTAGAACAAAAAGTATGTATGTATACCACACATTAATAAAAAGGTGTATCCTATTAATTAAGATCTAATTTTGCTCATGTTTACAGAAGAAAGGGTAATAAAAGACTGACTGTGAAAAGCACAGATTGTAACAATTATAAGAGATATCATCTGGATCTGTATCATAAAACCTACATTCACAGGAAAGGTGTTCTCAGACTCCTATTTTTGGCCAATGGACGGAAAGCAAGCGTGGTTTAACCACATATGGAAAATAACTGAAATAGCATGAATATCTGAGGTATGTAACAAAAAAAAAACAGAATTTGAAAGGAATTGCAGGTAAAATCATGCATTTGCCTTCATATGCAACAGTAATTATTCTAGGAAGTTATTATCTGGTACTTTATGCTGAAGAGTAGATCACCAGAAATAATCTGAAAATGATAGACGGAATGTATAGTAGAAACTAATTACTCTAAAATTGTGCTGGATAGATTCTACAAAAGTAAATAGTTACATGTCTTTGTGCAAATGATTGTGTAGCTATAGTGAGTTTCAAATCTAATATATCACTAACCATAAAGGGAAAAAACATCATACTATATGTACTGAACTTACATGAAAATGCAGAAACAATATAGTACACATAATTTAAATGTAATTCTAAACAGTAGCTAACAAAAATGTAAGGAGAAAACATTTATACATAAGATAAGTTGTTTCATATCAAAAAATAAAACATACCACATATTAACATTTATTTTTTAGTATGGAGGTGGAGGATAGACAATAAATATAAACAAAAAATAGCTAAATTCAAGATATGTCAATATACATTTGAAATGAATATGTAACAATGGAGACATTTATGTTTTCTCTATGGAGTTCAGACTGACTGTGATTAATGTGCTACATGTGTGACAGCAAAACATTTACAGGTCACATTACTTTGTAACAAAGACTTGATACATATAATGCATCACAAACTAAGCCAAAATATAAAATAATTCACAGCTGATGTTATCATCTTTTTTAATTCATTTTGGGTAATGAAGCCTATAATATACTACCCAATTTATGACTAATGCGTTATTGTGATATAACGGAATAAGTAACGAAAACGCTATTAGAGAGCTGAGAGTCACCTGGTGGAGCTCGGTCAGCGCTCACGCAGCTTATTTTACCTATAAAGTACCTTGACTAGGTTAGAATACAATAAAGCCCACGTAAATTAGATCTATTATAGCAACAAATCTAATGTATTGCAACAAAAATTGTAATTACGCTAAGACGTCACAGGTGTTTTACGTTTTTTAGATTATAATAATATGGAACAAGTATAAAATGGCTCACAAAGGTGACGCATCGACACGATCCGATCGAATGATCTTAAAAGATCCTGAGACCTATATTTTGCAAAGTTGTTACTATTTGTGCACACACAACAATTAATACGGCCATATGGATCACTAAATACACTATGAATAATGAAATTCACAAACTTACGAGACGATGAAAGTCAATTTGTAGAAAGAACACGCACTGTAACACGACAAGCGAGTCCTTTTGCACGCACACAACTGACCAGTGTTGCCCACATAGCTTTTACATTGTGACATCAGTGTAACTATTATAGTCAATAAAATTCCACTATTTCCATTAATTTAATTACTTAACTACAAAAGTTATATATTAATTTTATTAACTAGTTCGTTAATAATCTATTATTAAAATGCTGTAGTTAAAATAATGACTAAAACTGGAGATGGTCTACAATATTGAACATAATGGATGCAACAGTAAACTTTGTAATCATATTTGCAGGAATTAGTTAAGTGTATGAAATTTATGACATTGGCACTTTTATTAGGAAAAAGGTTTAGTGAATTATTTAAATATTATTTTGACGGCTAACAATACCTTAATTTTTATTACGTTTGTGTGTCGTCTAATAGAATCAGCTAAGTGTAACATTTTATGTTATTATTTTTTTATTTCCTCGATTCTTACTTTTGTAAACCGAAATATTATAGTAATTTTTGTTCCACAATAATTATATTTCTTTATTGCAAATTAGTTTTTTTTTAACAAAGTGTGTTTATTATGTTTACAGTAAATTTCTTAGTATTTATTATGTCCAATGTTTCTGTTTTAAACGTCTTTATTCCGTGGAAGAACTGAAGAAATAATGTATGATTTTTACAATTTTCATTTTAAGATTTCTATAATTTTGTTATGGTTAATGTATTCTATTTTAGCAATAAGTGTGAGAAATTTATCTTCAAGTTCTCGATTGTGTTAAAACTTACGAACCATGCGCTTTAAAAAGTTTTCCACCTCAAGGTGATTTCCTTCAGCTTTTCATAACACGAGGGTTTAATATTGTATTGCTTTATGTGTTTTAAAGTGTACCGTTATTTACTGTATTATTATTTTTACCATATGTTAAAAGACAGTAATACCAATTATATCTTGGCTTTATTCAGCAAGAATTTAGGATAGTTCTATTTTATAAATCATGACAATGAAAGACAGGTGTTGTCAATGACAATTGACCATAGTACATAACATTCTCCCCTGCATGTTTTTAATTTCACCTTACTGCAAAATATAATCTTGTAGACAGCTTGGCATTTTTCTTTCTCTTGTTGAGCGGCGAATTGGTGGCTCAGGCTCGTTTTGATCCATACCACACTCTACCTCTTGATTAAGTTGTAGCTCTGAATCAGGTTTGGAATCCGGAAGTGTAGAGAAAGAATCATTTTCTAGATCATTTTCATTAGGACAGGGTGCCAATTGTCTGTTACATACTGTCGTCTCTCGCCCATCTGGCAGACAAATATAAGAATAATTGGGATTACCATGTAGTAATTGTACTTCATCTACTAAAGGATCATATTTAGATGTCCTCACGTTTCTTTTTAACAGCACAGGTCCAGGAGTTAGTAACCAGCTTGGGGTAGAGCTTCCAGTAGGTGATCGTCGGGGGTGTCGAAACATACGTTCGTGAGGTGTTTCATTAGTTGCGGTGCATAATAGAGAACGTATAGAATGCAGTGCCATAGGTATTACCTGTTCCCAGTCCGATGTATCCATTCTATTGGAGTTTAGACAAAGTTGAACCGTTCGCCATGTAGCGTTTCTTGACGAAACATTTTTTGTACGTCCGCAACCCCGAAAAGGGACGCCACAAAAGAGGCGTCGCTTGGGGAGAGACAAAGGACAACTACCTGAACGATCTCCGTTAGGAGAACCATATTTAGATATTATTCATTCTGTGTGCGCGACTGAGTAAACTACATAGTATATAACTCACGTGATGATATATTAATCTGTGTGTGTTTATAACGATTAACTTGTGCAGTCATAATAAACTTTATACATTATATATTTAAACGGTGTTTTCAATCGAAACCCCAAACTGGTGACTCCGACGACTGCGCTACCTGGAAGCTAATCACCACGACATTGTTGGGTGATAGTGTTTTGGCGATATAAAAGTTTTTCACCATCGCAACTTTAGTACATCAAGTGGTGTGAATCTGCTTCGGCTTGTTCTGAAGGTCCATAGAAGCAGCTACACCGGGACACACACAAGATTTTTTTTCACGTCTAACAAACTTATACACTGTACCTGGTATTTTAATTTTATTAATTATTAACAACATATTTCTAAGTATTACTAACTCTGTGATCCATGTTTTAATTAATCATTGTGTTGACAATTTATTACATGTCTCAAATGTTGCATCGCACTTAATTGGTAATATTTTTGTTAAATCAGCTGTACAATTACATAATCATATATAGTGTTACACAATTTAATGGTCTAGTATTAAGGGGTCTATGTGGTTCACCTTACTTTTTACATATTTTTGTATATTAATGTGGTATTAAGGAATTCCTGCATACATTTTAACCTATTGTTCTCATTTTGTTGCGTTTATTATTTTGTTCTAACTATCATTAGATTTATGGTTCATGGTTGTGAGACTAATTCCATTAGTATAAAATTTTACTAATACTGATTTATTTTATAGTATAAATTTTGTAATTTAACAATATCATTTTTTTTTGGTGTTCTGTATGTATTAGCGTGTTTTGTCTTATTGGAATTTTTTGTAACTAATATAATCTAATTAGTTTTAGCAAACTTTACAACCTGCTATTCTATTCTGGTTTGTCCAGTTAGACAAATGGAGACCAATAAGAATTTAATAGAGGAGAATACTTTGTTGCATCAGCAAAATGCAGCTTTACTTGCGGAAATACAAAAATGCAAAAGTCAAAATCCTGAATACACAAACACACCCCCTGCCGACTCAGTTCCTATTCCTCAATCTCCTTCGGTATGCAAGGTGGCGGTCAAACTCCCACCATTCTGGGCTGACCGTCCTGCTATATGGTTTGCACAGGTGGAGGCACAATTCTCTATATCAGGTATATCTGCTGATTTGACCAAATTTAATTATGTTGTTGCTCAACTGGATACTCGTGTAATAGGTGAAGTCGAAGATATCATTCTTCGACCTCCACTGGAGGATAAATATATTAAACTTAAGTATGAGCCCATTCGCAGATTGTCCACATCTGAGGAGCAACGAGTCCGGCAACTCGTCAGTGATGAAGAGTTAGGTGACCGTCGTCCCTCACAGTTTTTACGTCATCTGAAATCACTTGCAGGGAATGCTCTTACAGATGTAAATTTGCTCCGTCAGCTGTGGATGCGTCGTCTACCTCAACATATTCAAGCGATATTGGCTGCTCAGTCCGAACTTTCTTTGGACAAAGTTGCTGAGCTTGCGGATAAAATTTTAGAAGTTTCACCAGGCATGAATATTTCTCATCCAGCGGCTGTATTTTCAGCCAGTTCTTCTAAAGTATCGCCTTCATCACTTGACGATATCATGCGACGCCTTGACGAGCTCACTCATGAGGTTAATTCACTTAAGGCTGAACGATATAGGGAAAGATCTCGAGATTGTTCACATCAGCGCGAACGTTCACGGACACCCAGTAATCCAAAAATGTGTTTTTATCATAAAAAATTTGGTGTTAAAGCAGCAAAGTGCATAAAACCTTGCACCTGGACACCGTCCCTGTCGGCGGGAAATGCGGACAGCAGTCTTTAGCGGCGACGACTGACTGCTTAACGGAGAGTCGCCGATTATTTGTCACCGAAGGCGTATCAAAGCGCCGGTTCCTAATTGACACAGGCTCAGATCTCTCCTGTTACCCATACCAGTGGTTAGCAAATAAGCCAACACGGTCGAACTATACATTAGTTGCTGCTAATGGTAGTGAAATTCGTACCTTTGGCCATATTCAATTAACACTCAATTTAGGGTTGCGACGCGACTTTCAATGGCAATTCATTGTCGCTGATGTTAACGTTGCCATTTTAGGCTCTGACTTCTTGGCACACTATCGACTTATGCCCGATTGTGCCAATAAGAGGCTAGTTGATAGTAATACTGGTTTGAGATGCATCGCGACTGTTACAACTTTGGCTGAATCCAGCGTCAAAGTTATTTCTACTCCATCATCAGGATTTGGGGCCATTCTCGCAGAATTTCCATCAATTACTAAGCCATCCGGTTTGTTTCGTGAACATAAACACAATACAGTGCATCACATATTGACCACTGAGGGCGCCCCCATTTCTTGTCGTCCTAGGCGTTTAGCACCTCAAAAGCTTCAAGAAGCTAAAAAAGTTTTTGACGACATGGTGAAATGTGGGACAGCTAGACCATCGCAAAGCTCTTGGTCTTCACCTCTCCATATGGTCCCTAAACGTGATGGCACTTGGCGACCTTGTGGGGACTACCGCGCATTAATACCTGATAGATATCCGGTTCGTCATATCGGTGACGTCGGTCACAACATAGCTGGCTGTACCATATTCAGCACAATTGACCTCGTCAAGGCGTACCAACAGATACCAGTTGCACCTGAGGATATTTGTAAAACGGCAATCATAACACCGTTCGGACTTTATGAGTTTAATTATATGACGTTTGGTCTGCGTAACGCAGGTCAAACTTTTCAACGTTTTATAGACGAAGTTGTCCGAGGGTTAGATTTCTGTTTTGCCTATGTCGATGACATTTTAATCTATTCTCGTGATGCTACCCTACATGCTGAGCATCTCCGTGTTGTTTTCAGACGATTTGAAGAATACGGAATAATCATAAATCCAGCAAAATGTGTGTTTGGTGTTCCTGAGGTAACTTTCCTCGGAAATCGAATTTCAGCAACTGGAACTCAACCGCCACCTGAACGCATTCAAGCTCTGCAAGATTTTCCACTTCCAAAAACCGTACAGGGTCTCCGCCGTTTTATTGGAATGATTAATTATTATCGCCGATTTTTGCGAAATGCTGCAATGTTGCAAGCACCGCTAATTGAAGCAATTGTTGCTACTCCAGGAAAGGGTTCCACACCGGTCCATTGGACGCCTGAACTTGAGGAATGTTTTAAGACCTGTAAAGAAAGTTTGTCATCTGCAACTCTTTTGGCTCATCCTCTGCCTAATGCTGGATTAGGGCTTTTTACCGACGCTTCCACTTTCCACGTCGGTGCCTGTCTTCAACAGAAAGTTGGCGATGCTTGGGAACCTCTGGGTTTCTTCAGTAAAAAGCTGAACTCTCGCCAGTCCCAATGGCCAGCTTACTACAGAGAACTGTTTGCAGTATATGAGAGTGTGCAACATTACCGGCATGTCCTGGTTGCACAACACGTAACAATTTATACTGATCATAAACCATTGATTTACGCTTTCTCACAACGTCGTGAGAAGCTTCCACCGGTTCAGTTAAATCAACTTTCTTTTATATCGCAATTTACAACAGACATTGTTTTCATAAAAGGCATAGACAATACAGTAGCGGATACCATGTCCCGAATAGAAGCGGTTAGTTCTCAGTCTGACCATTCTGCTCTTGCTTCTTGCCAAGAACTTGACGACGAGTTGAAAATGCTTCGTAACGATGCAAATTCTTCTCTTAAATTAGAGAACGTTGCAGTTCCTGGCACAAACACCACGTTGGTTTGTGATACCTCTTCAGGTCGACCACGACCATTTGTTCCAGAACCAATGCGCAGAAAGTTTTTTAATCAATTGCATAACCTAAGTCACCTTAGCGCTAAATATAATTATATATTTAAACGGTGTTTTCAATCGAAACCCCAAAGCCATAATGTTCCATTTAAACGTTCGATTTGACCGTTGCCTGCAGGATTGTAGGGCGTTGTCCTACTAGTTGAAACTCCATAATTGTCTAGGAATAACTTTAGTTCATTTGACATAAACGCAGTCCCTCTATCAGTATGAATATAAGCAGGAGCGCCGAACGTGAAGAATAGGTCTTTTAGTGACTTTATTACAGTTTGTGCAGAAAGATCTTTACATGCATATGCAAAAGGAAATCGAGAATATTCATCAATTATTGTTAATATATATTTATTTGACGTTTTTGATGGTATTGGCCCTTTAAAATCTATGTTTAGTCGCTGAAATGGTTCTGTAGCTTTAATTAATTTGCCTTGAATCTTGGCATACCTTGGTTTAATTTGTGAACATACTGGACAAGATGCAGTCACTGTTTTGACATTTTCAAGAGAATATGGAAGATTTTTAGATCTTATCCAATGCATCATTCGAACGATACCAGGATGACATAATAAGTTATGTAAATCACGCAATCTGTTAGGATTAAGACAAGCAGATATTCTGGATAATGTATCAGCAGCTGTGTTTTCCTTACCTGGTCGATACATAATATCATATGTATAGCAGGAGAGATCTATTCGCCATCTTTCAATTTTTTCGTTCTTTATTTTGCTCGAATGCCTTTGATTAAACATAAATGAAACAGACTGTTGATCCGTAATTAATAGAAAATGTCGCCCAATTAAGTAGTGACGCCATTTTCGCAACGATTCTACTATGGCGCAGGCTTCCTTCTCAATTGCAGAATGTTTCTTTTCTGATTCATTTAATGATCTTGAAAAGAAAGCCACAGGGCGACCATTTTGTGAAAGGGTTGCGGCGATAGAATGTTCTGATGCATCTGTTTCTACAGTTAAAACGTCATCATGATTTATAGCAAATAAAGCTGATTTAGCTATCTCAGATTTCAGTTTATTAAAACATTCAATTGAATTGTGATCTAATGGTATTCGAGACTGAATGAGAGGATGTATCAATTTCGAAAACTTCGGTACCCATCTAGAATAATGTGCAAACATTCCAAGGGCTCGTTTAAGCGAAGGCGCGTCATTCGGAACAGCTAATTCCATTAACGGTTTCAAACGATCTTCGTCAGGTTTTATTGAATTGTTTTGAATGGTATACCCTAATAGACTTATCCGTTGGCTTGCAAAAATGCACTTTTCTTTATTCAAAGTTAATTTATATTTTTCAACGGCCTTCATAAATTGTTTTAAATTTTGGTCGTGTTCTTCTTTTGTTTTTCCGCAAACTGTGACGTCATCTAAGTAAGCAAACGTTCCATTTAGTTTCTCAGTTTCGATTACATATTGCAAAGTTCTTTGAAAAGCGGCAACACCATTCGTCACGCCAAAGGGTATTCGAGTAAACTGATATAATTTACCGCAGGCTTCGAACGCCGTCATCGGTTTTTCCTTTGAAAGAATAGGTACTTGATGATACGCAGATTTCAAATCAATTTGACTAAAAAAATTATATTTTGATACTTTAGAAATAATGGTATCAATTTTTGGCAAAGGATATGCATCAAGCTCTGTATAGCGATTGATAGTACGTGAATAATCAACAACCAGACGTTTTCTATGAGATTTTCCTGCTATAACGAGAACTTGAGCACGCCATGGAGAAATACTCGGTTCAATAACGCCATCATGTAATAATTTTGTAATTTCTGCTTTTATAAAATTGTCATCAGCTTCCGAAAATATTTTTGACTTAGTTGAAATTGGCTTTACATCCGGTGATAAGTTTATAAATATGGAAGCTGAAGGTATAGAAGCTTGCATCACATTACATATACGTAAGGGTTCTCTGTTGCCTCCAAACCCCATTTCCACTGAGTGATGATTTTTAAGTAAATCGTGGCCTATGATAATATCTGCGCATAAATTATTCACGACTAGTAATGGGTGTTGCTTGTAAATATGTTTATCGATTTTGATAGTCACATGACATAGCCCATTTACGAAAGACACGTGGCTCAGAGAGGCCAGATTAATAGTTTGGTTGACAATTTTTTCTTTAGTTTCATAATATAAACTAGTTTTTCATCGATGAAACTAACTGAACTGCCCGTATCTATGAGGGCATCGGCACGCATATCGTTTATAAGAACAGAGACAGTAGCTTTTCGAAGACTGGCTGGTGAAGCGGCGGAGATCTCCTCTACAGCTTCGGTATTGGCTGACCTAGTGTCAGGAGAAATAACATTAAGGAGTTGCCTGCGAGATCGACAAACGTTTGCAAAATGACCTTTTTTACTACATAGCTGACATTTGGTGTTAAAAGCAGGACATTTTTCTCTCTTGTGTGGAGAATCACCCCCGCAAAAGAAACATCGCCATCTACTATGTTGAAAAGTAGCTGTCATAGACCTTGGTTTTAATGATTCAATCGTCACTTTTGACTCCTTAGATACAACATTTTCTTTAGATTCTAGAGCATTTAGGTAAGATGTGGATGGAAAACAGTTTCCATAAGCTTTAGCATTAGTTTCTGCTGATTCCAAAGTAAGAGCTTGATTTAATGTTTCATCCAAGTTTAAGGTATTGTTCTCTAATAATCTTTGACGAATTTTGTGCGAACAGATTCCGGAGATAAATGCATCGCGAATGAATTCTTGTTTATAGATTTCAGCTTTGACATCTTGAAAGTTACAATCGAGTGCTAGTTGCTTCAATGCACGCACGTATTCTGATATAGATTCGTCTGATAGCTGTTTCCTTGTAGCTAGAACATGACGTGCATAAATTTCATTTTTAGGTTTTACATAGATTTTACCTAGACATTTAAGCGATTCTTCATATGTTACACATGAAATAATGAATGAATATATGCTCGGTGCTAAGTGATTGACTAACAGTTTAAATTTTATTGTATCCGGAATTTCCTTAGCTTCTTCAGCAATAAAATTTGTAAAAGTAGATCTCCAGTGCAACCATTTTAAATCCGCAGACGTTGTATTCGGTTCGACGTCAAAACGTTCAGGACGAAGATATCGAGACATCGTATTTGAATTCAATTTTTCGTCACACGACATTGCATTGCTTTATAATTATCCTTTGTTGCTGAATAAATTGTTAAAAGACAGTAATACCAATTATATCTTGGCTTTATTCAGCAAGAATTTAGGATAGTTCTATTTTATAAATCATGACAATGAAAGACAGGTGTTGTCAATGACAATTGACCATAGTACATATCACCATATTACAAACATCTTTGCTAATTTTAGAACGATTACCTATAAAAAGTATATTTAAGTAAAATTAAATAACTACAGATTCCAAAATGAGATCATTGTTAGCTTTCATTTTTTTTTTTGAACTGACTACACTCTTGACCCGGAGGCCTCTACAGATTCACCAGAATACAAACCGTTAGCTTTCATAGATAATAACTGTAATGTATAGAAGTCAATTGCACGAAAGAAGTCCCACGGCGAAAAAGCGAATTAAAATTGTCAGATTTATCAACAAAAGAGTAGAACACAGACTATTAATAGTACAGGTAAGCCATCTTAACACAGTAGATACTTTATGTCTACCAGTCTCTGCTTTATATTATTTGGGAAACAGACCAGAGAAAAATAAAAATTACAACAGAAAATAACAAACTTACAGTATTTTATAAATATTGTTTAGTTGTAATTACCTGTTTTTTTTTTATTCGAACTGACCTACACTGTTAGCCTGGCTAGGCCGCTACAGCTCCACCGGACTATTGAGGGGAGCGCTTAGGGCACTCACCCGATTTATTTTGGCGATCATCCCAAGGGCACTCGGTGCACCTCGGCTTGAGCTGTCGCTGACTTTCCCGATCTGACTAAGCTAGCTAAGCTATCTATCCATTTCATACACATATATGAATTCGTGAAAAATGCATGTATAACCATGCATGTTTCACGAATGTATATGTGAATTTTACATCTGACTACTATGTTGTGTGACCTATTTCAGTCCGAAAAGGGCAAAAAAACAGCCCACCATGGTGTGCCTAGGTGTGCGTGTGTGTGGGGTGATCGTGTAAATGAAAAACAACCGTGAGTCACTGTATTCGCGCGAGTAACATACTCGAAGGCTACACACCGAGGGACAAACCTAGGCTCGAGTTGTTACAAGAAAAATCGCGACGAGTGTGCGGAATCGTATCTTCATCCCCCGCTCACGGCGGCGTGAGCAGAGAGAGTCGCGGGCGTGAGCGCAAACACGCATCTTTTAAGAGGTCATCGAGCGAAAAATAAAGAACAATGGCACGGTGCCGACTTAAGATGCCGGCAACAGTGTTGACGGTGGACTTCAAGAAAATCTCTTTTGACTTAAGGTCGTCCTTGATTTCCACCCAACGGGCTTTGTCACGGAAGGTGACGCGAGGCGGTGGGCGTGGCTTCCGCAGCCGGAGCTTTAGCCGAAGTCGAGGCAGAGACTCGGGGCACCCGAGCGCCACCTACATTGGACTGCTTTGGGACGGCAAGTCCCGCAGCCGAGTCGGTGTCGAACGGATTCGCGGCGCGTAACGATTGTGAAACCGTCGTCATAGCCGGGCGTGGTCGCGGGAACGACATCGAGGTCCATGTACTCGTTATTACCTATACAAGTATGTTTAGTAGTTAATACCTGTTGTTATTATGTGGCCACAGACTATTTCATAGATAATTTTATTTCTATACAAAATAAAAATATTATCGCAACTGTTGAGAATCTGTCAGTGTCGGACGTGTTCTCCGCCACATTCTTCGCTAGGAGTAATATTATTCTGTGGACGTGTTAGTCTGTGGCAAAGAGTATAATGAGTACCTATTAGGGAACTATGTACTAGATTAATTCACATCAAAATGATGGTAGATTTTTGTATGGTTTATTAGGTATATTGTCCTTTTGTTTTGTGTTGGTGGTAGGTTTTTGTGTTTCTTATTTCTGCCTCTCCTACACTAAATACACTCTCCATTATGGAAGGTGATCCTACAGATCTCCCGTTCCTCTAGATATTTCCTCCGGGTTCTAATAATGAAGCCCGCAATGGCAAAAAAAAAAGCATTATTGACCTAGACATGAGCTCTGCGTCTATTCACCGTGTGTACTTGCATCCTAATATTGTTAAAGATATTCATTCATATGCAGAATCTGTTCGAGGCCCCAATATAATCCAGATCACACACTCTGAACCTGACCCTACAGCTGGATTTACGATCTGGGCAACAAAATTTGGTCAACCGGTTTTTAATCATAATATAAAAAAAATATGCTCTGATGCTGCGAGATGTATTGGGACAAATAAAATATCTGTATAGTTCTCTTTAACGGTGAACATCAACAATTTCCTAGGTAATCCTAACTTAGCAGAGCATAAATATGTTAATTCTGCTACATAATTTAATGTTACTATAATGGGACTTATCTATAATGTGCCATTAGACTTCACAATGGATGAGTTTGTCTTGTCTTGGGTTAGAGTCTTGTGGTGCCCAATAATCGCAAATTAATACTCAAAGTTAAACAATTGATTCTACTGCTGCTTCTCAACCTTAACTTACTCTCATGAACAAAATTAATTCTTGTTTTATCCAGGATCTCCATTCCCACATTTAACCCTCCTTCAGGTTAATCGTAGTACAAAATAACCATAATGCACTTATTGCTTCAGCATACTCTAATGGGTGTGCTTTGCAAAACCTTTCTCCTCACTCTCCTGTTTCTGAGCAATCTGACAATTTTGTCAAGTTTCTTTTTCGGGTATAATCGACTTAATTTCTCAAAGTAATCCTTCCTTACCGTTCAACGTTGCCTCTTTTGTTTACCAATATAGATCCATTCATAATACTTGCAATGCAATAGCTAAAGCCTACGACCTATGAAGCATTTTATTAATAAATTTAATCCCGTCATTCAGTCTATCTTGAAGACATAACTGGTACCTAGTCTCCATTTTGCTGTTCCAAGTTACTCCTGTTTCATAGATTATAAATTATAAAAGTGACAGGTATGCAGGTTGGTCTCTTTTTATAAAGCACTCCTTGCAGTTTTCCCTAATTCCTCTCCCTTATTATTCTCCTCCTATTAACATTGTGCCAGCCACAGGCCTTGACATATCAGTGTATTGGACATTTCTTCTTGCAGTATTGAGAAGAAGGTATCAGGTATGTACAAAACCTGGTTAAATTGTAAAAGAAGTTGCATTGCATACCACCTTTGAATAACATATCTATGAAAATGTATATAGAGCATTGTTGAAACATGTTAAGGGTTCTTATTAAGATATAAAAGTGTGAAGATGTGAATTTAAACACTCCTTGCTAATTAATCAGGAACAGGGTTTATCACAATGTTTTTGTTTATTCAGTTTTTATAACAAATGCCCAATACATTGAGCTATTATCTGTGAGATCCATATGGTACTTATAATGTTATAATCCTAATTTTTTTTGTTCTTGATCACAATTGGGGTAAGATGAAGTTGCTCATGTTTATTTCAAAAATACTTTACATAATAACTGTCTCATATAAATATATAACCCCTGGCATTTGTGGTTAATGCAAATTTAAAAAAGTTATTCATTGAGGCTGTTACTCATGCTGTAATGTCGTAATATTTAAAATTATAGATGATTGGTCATTTTATGGTACCAAAATGCATTTAAATAGATTGTTAAGGATAAATAAAAGAATTTCTATAAAAATAATATATTTAAATAATTGTGAGCTTTTACCAGTGTGGCAGTTGACAACATTAGTGAGCTATTAATGTTATGCAAAATAAAAGGGCAACACGCCCTACTCGGGCGTGTGGGATACGCTGTCGCGACACTAAAGCAAACTGTAAATGACAACCTCTTAAACACAACATTGTTTATCATACAATTATCTCATTGATAGGAATGTGAAGTGTAGACCTTATGCCTGCCTGCACACAATAATTGTCAATTCAAAATAAAATAAATTAATTGAATAATATCATTTTAGTGTTAACATTAAATCTAACAATCAGATATATAAAAATAGCTGAAGTTTAGTATATACTTGTAATGCAATGATATACTACTTTATAATATGAAACATGAAAAATTGTTTAGACATGCACATAAATATTATACACTGAACTGTGTATTGTTAAAAAGTGTCATTCTAACATTTACGAATGTATAAACACAGTAAAATTATAGAGAGGAAGAGTGAGAGAGAGAGAAAGTGTGCATTATCATCACAGTAGCAGTGAGCAATTAGCTGAATGTAAGATGTGTGTTCATAAACACTGTATGCTTTGATGAGTGCATAGATTATATAACATTGTAATCGTTAAGTAATAAATCTGTTAATATCAAATAATAAAAAAAAACAATTAAGTACATACGAGCGTGAGATTCAAACGTCGTGTCGCGTCTCGACTCGGGTCAATCGAATCGGTCGGTAGTCTATCATATACAAATTCATAAGTACAATATCAAAATATTATTAACAATAAATAGTAAAGCTAACGTCGCAGAGCCGCGCACTCGCACTAGTGCGTCGGACGCGCTACATAACGTAACAACTATCTCCATACCCTATATCTTATATACAATCAACGATTGCTTCGTTTTTATTCAAAATATACATTTATACAAAATATGTGACATTATAAAAATCTTAATATAAATGTACACAGATTGAGTTCAATAAAAACTTACAAAATAAATAAATTTATTAACAACATGGACGCAGTGTCACCTGCACTACTCTCCCGTATTCAATATTCTCTATTCACATTCAAAAGGAAACCACCTTATATATATATATTTTTTATAATTATATTAGTATTGTAGTTATATTTGTAGTAAGTACACTTTCATTGCACATTCCTCTCATAATTGTTGGTTTGAGTTGAGTTTATTGTTGCTATCAATATTGGGCTTTGTTCTTAGTATGGAACACTACATGTAGGATGCAGATAATTAGTTCACTAAAATATATTGAGAGAGTTGAATGGTATGGCGCACTTTGATCGCAACTGAAACTCATGGTTAAACAATTTCAAATGAATGTGGAGAGAGGAGGTAAAATACTATCTATTTGTACAATTTATAATACACAATGAAACTATTATAAGTACAGCTTATTTGTATAGAGAAAAGAATTATTGCAATGACTCCATTCCATCACGGACGGTAAACAGTTCACGAGGACCTTCCTCACGTGCATTCACATGCCCGACTCCGCGATGCCCTCGTCGTCTGAAACACAGAAGACGTTTTATAGCAGAGTTAGTATATTTATTGGATATGATGTGTTAGAGTACGGCGCCGCGGCACTCGTACGCACACAACGGCGGGTTAGTTCACGCACAACACAAACATGCTGCGAATGCAACGCAACGAGAAGCGGAACTGAGGATAATGCAGGTTCGACAAGGACTCGTTGCGGCACGCGCACACGTACACGCACATGCGACAACACAGTGTTCGGTGCGAGCTCACGTGTCACGCGTCACGCCGAGCCGCTATCCCTAGCGCCCCGCCCCCGCCGCTTCGCCCCGCGTGCCTCGTTCCGCGCGCCTCGCCCCGTTACCCGCAGCCACCTGCCACCGCACGCTAACACTTCTCACTCACGTATCACATCAATATTACATGCGTACCTTTAGCCCTGGTTTCATTACAACGCCATCTGATATATTTCATTGATACTATTTTCATTCCGTTAGAGTTTATCATCAAGTTTTAAAGTCTATTCCACGTTCATGTTCCACGTTTCCACAATACCAAAAAACAAAACTAAATCTTACGAAATAAGTAATGATATTTAACAAAGAAAAAAAAAATATCACAGTATAATTATTTACAAAAGCTACCCTCGTGTTGTATGCAATATGTACACAAAACGTACGCGCGCACGTGTAGCTCTTCGATAATGGAAAAGGTAATTGACTCACAAGTCCCATTATGATGATGAGGTCAAGCCGAATTTAAAAAATACTTCCTATAATTAATGGACGCCCTCTTTAAAGCTTTATAGCACACAATAGTTAGCACCACAGTCAATAAACGTTTTCCACCGTCGAATTAGACCAGTGCATGCATTTACAACTGCATAAATATATTTGATGCACAAAAGCCCCTAGTTGTGGAACAAAGCAAATCGAGTAAATTAGAGAGAAAGGAGTAGTAATAAAATGTTAGGTGACCTTCGAAGGCGGGGTTGAGATGGTGCTGGTGGTTGTTATGGTGCGGCGCCGCGAGGTCCTGTCCCTCGAGCACCGCGACGAGGCACTGGTGGATGCAGATGTACTGCTGCTCCGTCTGCACCATCCAGACACGCTCGCGCCGCATTGCGTACACCATACCGAACACGTCGAGGTAGTCTGCGTGCGCCGCCAGCTGCTGCAGCGCCGTGTCGAGCGTGATGAAGGTGCCGGAACGGCCGACGCCGGCGCTGCAGTGCACCACGATGGGCCGCGAATCCGGCGGGCAGCGGTCGCGGAAGGCACGCACGAACCGCGCGAGCGTGGTGGGGGGGTCGGGCACGCCGAAGTCGGGCCAGGTGGTGAAGTGAAAGTGCTTGAGCACGCGCTGCTCGGCGCCGCGGCACAGCATCAGCTCGGTGACGGTCCAGTCGGGGTAGCGACTCTCGTTGAGCGCGGTGACGGCGATGTCGCCGTAGTAGACGGGTCGCGTGTCGTACGGCCAGTAGCGGTCGCACTTCTCGCGGCCCTTCTCGACGCAGCGCGTCAGCATCACGATGGCGCGCGAGCCGCTCTCCCAGCACATGCGCCAAAAGTCGTCGCGCGTGCAGTGCAACGGGCCCTGTGTCACGATGAACTCGCGCGGGGAGTTGTGTCCGGGCACGTAGTTCGCGTTTATGTAATCGGAGCCCTCCTCGTCGTCAACCGGCTGCAGCTTATAGCGCGAGTGATCGTACGGCAGGATGTTCGTGAACCGGTTCTTCGGCCTGTTGACGGGCAGGTCGGCCGCCGTGCAGAGCTGCTCCCGCCCCACGTGCTTCAGCTCCTCGAACTCCTCGCTAAACCTGAAGTCCGAATCGGCGGACATGATGCGGTAGTGCTCGATGAAGTCGGTGACGCGCACAGGGCGTGCGGTGCGGTGAGGGGGGAGGGCGGGGGCAGGGTGGGCGCGCAGAGCGCGACGCCGACGCACGAGGAAGGCGAGGAGGGCGGCGGCGACGAGTATAGCCGCGCCGGCACACCCTCCTATGATCCACGGCGTGTTGTCCACCTCTGCACATAATCACGAACTATACCATTTCGCTAATAATAATACTTTAGTTTCACGTTCACGAGATACTTGTATTTATGAAGGTCGCGATTAAACTTTTACACAAAGTAAGCAAGAGTGCAATGTGCGTGCGCCTCAACTGAATGTTGTCAAGAAATATCGACACTGGTGTTATTAATGTAAAGAAACTACCGTTTTTTTTTACATTAAACATGCCAGCTTAGGCATCTTAAATTACATATTTATCTATGTTTGAAGAAATCTATGGATTAGGTTAGTAATCTGTAGCACTGTGTTGTTTGTGATAATACGGTTGTAAAGAATAGTTCCAGGTTCATATATTGAAGTATGAAATTAAAAAAGGAATTATGTTAATGGAAAATAAACTTTAATATATTTTCTTTAATTCCAGGTAGGATTAGAAACTTAGTTATATTAAAAGATCCATAAAGTAATAAACGTATATAAAATTAGAGAAATAGAAGCGCGGGAAGCCGTGAAGGCCTGTCAGCCCTGTTGGTCAGACAGTTCGAATAAAAGACCGCGGACCATAGGACAGGTTACATCTCTGAACATAATTCGTAATTATACTCAGTAGTGCATTGCTGTATCTGATGTTTAGATGAATGCTTTTATTACTGATGATTATTGGTATTGACTGGTCGAATAAATGATAAAGATGACGTCACCATAGGATGATGTCATACTTTCATAACGGTCCGCTGAATGTTGTTCCGGCAAATATTTTATTGATGATATAAGTACTTGCTCAATTGTTTTTTTTTTTTCGAACTGACCTCCAGTGATGGCTTCGTAAGGCCTCTACAGTTACACCGGACTACACGTGATGAATTGCTAACATTCCATTGCATCATTTTATAATGATTTATTGCTTTTTTTTCTTTTGTTTATGCAGTAATTAGTTCTTATTTTATTAGATATTTTATAATTTCTAAAAGTAGAATTAATCATTTTATTAGGTGGTTAATTTTAAAATGGCGTATACTTCTTGTGTACAATGTATTAAAGTGCGTTGAATATTAAATTAAATTATCATTATATATTTTTTTAACTAATACTGCCAATTATTTAATCCTGATGAGGAATGATTTGAATTTGTCTCTGTGCCAAAATCTTATAGAAACGTAGTCAAAACATTACAAAATTTAACTCAATATGAACAAGATCGAACATGTAATATGTGTAATAAGTGTCATGTATATTAGAATATTTGTAAAGACATGAGATGTATGTTAGGAGTGGACTGGACTGGAATGTACCCGTGTAGACAGCGGAGTAGGCCGTGTCGGTGAACTTGTCGGGCGCAGTGAAGGCGCGCAGCTTGACATAGTAGCGCGTGCCCGGCTTCAGCGGGCCGTTGCAGTACGCGCGGCCGCCGCCCTCGCACCGCTCCGACCCGATCGTGAACTCCTCCACGCGCGCCGCGTGGAACGGGTAGTATGGCTCCGTGACCTGGTACGGGGGCCACACCGGCAGCCGGTGCACGTCGCGCCACGACGGCAGCCGCGCTGCCGTCTCGTTGCGCTGCTCTTCGCACACCACCAGTGTGTACGCCGTCACATTGCCGTTCGCTGCTGAGAAGTAGTCTGAGAAAAACCGCACCACCACCGTCGTCGTCGAGCGTCGCACCGCCGCCGGTAGCGAGCCCTCAGCGGGCCGCGGCGGCGCCGCTATCGCCATATGTTGCTTCCAATATGCGGAGTCGCCCGCGCCCGCGCCCGTCTCCGCACGCAGCCAGAACTCGTACGTTTCGCCCGGCGCCAGCCCCTCCACGCGGCCCGCGCGTGCCTCTGCCGGAAACGCGAGCGTGTGCCGGTCGGAGGGCCGGTCGCGCGGTGCGTACTCCAGCACAAACCGGCGCAGTACGCCGTTTGCCTCCGCCGGTGATAGGTCCCACGCGAATGAGAGCCGCGACGGCGCCGCGTCCTCGAGCAGGAAGTCGCGGGGCGCGGGAGGCGGCGCCTCGCGCGTGCTCGCCTGCACGCTGCGCGGCCGCGACGCCGTGCGTAGCGCGTCTACCGTGCCCGATCGCACCTGCACACACCAAGCGCCTCGTCTATTGCCTCTCTCCTCTGCCCTAACACGGAATCGAGTATCGACAAGCCCGGTGACGGGAGATTACTCACGAATACGGTGAAAGTGTAGTTTGTGTGCGGCTTCAAAGAGAGCACGGTGATCGTGAGCTCGTCCGTGGTGTGGGTCTGCAGGTGATCGGCGGCCGCCAGGTACTGCACCTCGAAGTCCGTGTAGTCACCGTCGGGTCGGTCCCATTCTAGCGTGATGTTCCGAGCGCCGATCGCGGTCGCGTTGAGGCGCGTGATGGGGCGCGGAGCTGTGGGGTGCAGGAGGGCGTGTCAGTGTAGGTGAGCGGCAAGGGAACCAGGGGAGACGGAGGCGAGTACTTACGCAGGCGCGCCTGGCGCTGCACGGGGTGGGAGGTGACGTTGTACGAGACGGTCCACATGGTGATGTTGTACAGGCGACCGGGCACAAGGTCGGCGAAAGGCGACGTTCTGCCGGTCGGCGGAGTGCGCGGGTCGGGAGGCGGAACGCGGCTCGCTGCCGGCGCCCTCCAATCTGAACCGATACTCGTCGAACCGCGACGCAGAGTCCGGTGTCGGCGTGTACACGACCTATCGAAGAGCTCGTTCCTATTCTATATGCGAAACATTCTCGAAAACTCCATTCAGTTTTTAATAATCGTGATCGATACAATTTACGATGCGATTTTCAAAAACATTTGATATTTCAGTTTAAACTTAGCATTAATATTTTAAATACTGGAACCCACTATATAATCCCCTCAATGCTCATCTACACAATATAAGAAATTAAGTAATGAAAATTTCAAACAATAAAAAATAATTCTTAAAAAATATTTTAATATAACGTAAATACTTATAATTAATAACGCGTTTATTGGGGCTTATATTTGCCAGAATTATTGCATTATAATAAAAATCACGTTGATATCTCAAATAAATGAATACGTTTATATAATTTTATTCAATCATAAAATTTCTACTCGGATGCAATGTGTGCGTTGGATAGTAATGTAAATATGTGTACATTATCTTTGCTCATTCATTGGCTGCTCCCACGAACATTCTGTCAATCAACGAGCAATGTACTTCACATTTATAACGGTGTAGTATAGCGTTATCAAAAAATGACAACCACAAAAATCAATGTAACTTTAATCTTAAAGTAAATTAAAATAGCCTAAGTTAGTCCTTATAACTTCAGCAACCCGTGAAAGTCCCGTCAAAATCGAGCCGATCATTTCGGAGGAATAAACAGACATATAACAATTTTATAAATTAGTTTTCTGTTCCAAGTACAGTATATACTTTCATATCCATTTAGTTCAAAGCTGTTATTTTGACATTACAAACTGACACTTCAATTTTATTCTGTATAGAGCAAAGGTATATACTAAAAACTTCCTAATTATAGTAAAATTAAATCATTTACCACTCCTCATAACAGAAAATAAATGTTACAATTTCAATATATTCCACTCTTCGTATTTT
Organism: Antheraea assamensis; assembly: GCA_035772565.1. Taxonomy (NCBI): domain Eukaryota; kingdom Metazoa; phylum Arthropoda; class Insecta; order Lepidoptera; family Saturniidae; genus Antheraea; species Antheraea assamensis. The sequence goes on from JAQQSE010000129.1 coordinate 436,258, forward strand.
CATACAGTATTGTATACGAGTACATTCTGTATAATTTTAAGTCTTTGGCAGATAATATTATCTGTCTCTATCCCGCTTGGGCATAGGTTATTCTCTGTTGCATATATTATTTCCTTTAGTAATAAATACTATTTGGTTTCGTAAACTTTGATAGTTGGAAAATATTAATTGATTTGTGGTAATAGAGTTCGAATGATATGTGATTAATTAACTTTACTCAGTTTTGCAGATAATTAGTTTGTGCAATATCTTATAATACAGGATGGCATTTTCCATTTGTTTTTGAGGCATTTTATCAAAAGATCAGTACACAACATGCTTCCTTGCACACTGACATCGACACTGAGCATCGATTAGAATAGTATATACTGGGATCGCCTTTGTTGCAATCCACTATCGAAGCGCTTATGGCGTATCTACACCGTTTTACTTATATTATAATTGGTTGTTAGTCACATTTGTTCAATAAACTATTTGCACTATGTGCTATGTATTTTCATTCTGATAGGGAACTGCTTTATTTGTGACGGTTATATCTCCTGGCTAATTTGTATATTACAGTATACACAGAGTAACATGGATAACAATCGCTATGGGGAAATGTGAAATTAAAAGTAGAGAAATATATTTTAAAGACAACACAAATCAGATAGTTTTCACCATAGGTAATAAATACTGCTTTGAATTCGTGCCTAAATTAAAAGAACTATTTATGTCATTTGCCATTTAGTAGAAATTAAAAGTGCTAGCGTATTCCTTGAACACAATGGTTGTGATTTCAAACCGGATGCAACGGAAAAACGACAGGTAAGAGACATAAATACAAAAATGTGTAGGATGAAGCTGGCAAAGAATGAGACAGAAATATACATACTATTTTTGAAGTGAAATAGTGAGCCAGAGCGAGAGAGCAAATGTCGGTGTGTATGTATATTGCCCACTGTTTTTAGCTTTTTAGTTTTTTTAGGTATTTTAGCTTTCAACATGTGTTAGTATATGTGAAAAGTACGTGTACTACTGTACACTGTATGTGGCTGCGTATTACAGCTTTTTAGTAAGATGTCAGCGTGGTGTATTATTATTTAACAGTGTTTGTGAGTATTTTTATATATTGTTTGTTGTAACTGAAAATATGGAACTTGAACAATGAATTATGTGACATATATTAAATAAAATATCTTTTAAAATTAATCAAACTACTTTCAATTTTAAACAAATAAACTTTGTAATTATCCTACCCTTGTTATATATATTCATCTCATTCTTTTGTCGATTTACTGAAGTTTCACTTCTATCGTGTGTGAATTGGACACACATTTTGTTTGATAATTTAAGTATACAATTTTGTCAAAACGGTCATGTCATTTAATTATTTAACAATATCAAGCTTTATTTTTACCTTCTACACCATATAATATGAACTTGTAAATTTCAAATGTATATAAATTGATTTTCTTTCCTTCATACCTTTTTTGTGTCCTAAATTGTAAAGCTGAAATTTATACGTATCATTACCAGGGTGATAACGAGGCCTTGGGAATTTTGTCATTGACCTCCGGACGTCCCCGTTCAAAAGATATGAACTAATGAAAAATGCATAATTGTAGTATGTTTGAATTCGGTAGAGATGCCTTAGGGGAACAAAACACAGCAGGAACAGTATAGCCACACAAGCGAGTGATCAACCACACTTCTGATGGTATTAAATGTTAGCTGGTAATCAAATTTTGTTATAGCTAGAGTACTAACACTAAAACTTATATTGATAGTTAGAAAGAATGCCAAAATCGCCATTTGCCTCAAAGAAAAAACATAGATTCCTTTTGTTTTAAATTTTTTATTACAATTAATTTAATATGACTTGATTTTATAAACGATGTATTATGGCATGATTCATGACTGTTACACAATATTACTTAAAATTCTACTTGTAGATAATCATCGATTATCGTATCACCGCGCCGTCTAACGGTATAGCTTAAAAACTATTTGTAACAATTACATAACGATCGGTTATAAAGATTATATACCGATTATTATAGAACAGACAGATTATTGTATATACTTATCCGGTTATAACATTTTTTTATTATAAGGGTATACTAGAAAAAAGGTTAGTAAACGTAAAACATTCAGTTTAAAGTTATTGTGGGGGTTTATATTGTATAAATTTAAATATGTATTGGTGTTAATAATTACACATTGACTGACATTGTTTTTTTTTAATATTTATTTAAACTATATTGAAAGTATTATAGAGAATAAGGTAATGAAAAAAAATTAAAACGATATTATGATATGTAAATGTGCGTCGCTTGAAATCCATCGTACTATGGTTCGATACTATAACAATTTTATAGGCATATAGCTAAAAAAAAATGTAGAAAGTAAACGAGTTAGTTTTGGTATAAAAACCGAACGATAGCCGACTTGAGGGCGAGTGTACGCTTACTGCGCCACTATCGACCTCGTTAGAGTACAGTAAGTAGCGAGTTAGAGTTGACAGTACGTACTATGATACCGGGCGGCGCGCCTTCCTCCTCTTCCTCGCCGCTGGGCTCGTTCGCGATGTTCATGTCGGATTGGATGACGGGACCTGCGGGACACGCAGACGGACACACGTGAGCCGATACGCTACAACAGCCAGTGCGGCGGACTCGGGGGCGCGGGGACACTCACGCGTGCGTATCCTCATGGTGAAGTTGTCGCTGGTGAGGTTGTACGAAGTGCGCGGCGATAGTGACGGCGTACCCGGCGCCAGGGTCCAGACCCTCGACGAGCGCGCGCACGGTGCGACCTGCGCCCCCCTCCGTGAGGTTGCGCGTCCGCACCTCCCCGCTCGCCTCCGGGTCCGTGGCCCACCACCGCAGCGAGTACCACTCCACACGGCCCTTCGGTCGCGGCCACTCGATCGTCATGTTGCGCGTGTCCACGAGCGGCGCCACGTTCGATACCGGGTTGGGCCGCACGGTGTGGTATGCCGTGAGGGGCTGCCCGCTCAGCACGGACTCTGCTAGCGCCTCCGCCTCGCTGCCGGTGTCCAACTCGATCACGTATCGCTCGCCGTGCGTCATGTTCGTTATCTGTGTTACATTAATACCTATATATTGTGCGTTCCACTAAGCGTTCACAACACCTAAAATACTCTTTTGACCGTTCCACATGGTGACTACGATCGTCGTGGTCACGGCGAAAACGTCAGTAATTATGACATGACTGATGTGAGGCAAAATGAGCGTTGAGACAATTAGCGGAATTTTCAAAACTCAAAGCTACAAAACTGACGACCGAAAATATTTCATTTTTGATGCGGTAAGGGATATTTTAGGAGAGTTGAATGTTTCTGCAGCGAATGCTACTAGAAAATACTTTATTCAATTTAGGCCCTAAGAAGGTGGTTATGAACGTCAAAATTACCACCAGTTTGGAAATCAACCCAGTCACCGAGAACTGGCAAGAAACTCGATTGGGTTTACCTTTTTAACACATATAGATGTATATTTGAAATACATTTCACGTTATGATCGTTTTTACTGGATGCACAGAGATGAGTCAATTCCTGACATCACCATCGTTCACATATTGTTCCACTCTATCCTCAACGCTCAAAACGCTCCATAATCCATTCCACTTGGGTTTACGATTTTAGCGCTCGCGACTAAGTGAAACGTGAAAATCCGTGGTCGTGAGTGATTAGTGGAACGAACCCTTAGGCGAGCGTGGAATGAATTATAACGAGATTAAAAGGAAAGTGGCACATTATATACCTCGGCGCTAGTTGTCTTCGGGGAGAGTGGATCGAGCGCAGTCCAGGCGGGGTCGGAGAGAGTGCGGTAGCGTAGAGCGTAGTGCCCGAGCGCGGTGAGGGCGGGGTCGGGGGGGCGCCACTGTGCCAGCGCGCTGTTGGAGGTGGTGCGGCTGAGGGAGAGATCGCGCGCGGGAAGCGGGCGCACCGGGCGGGAAAGGGTCTGCGGATCACTGAGCAGGTCGTGGCTGAGCGCCGCGATTTGGATCTCGTAGAGAGCGCCGGGGAAGAGGTCGGCGAGGGTGCAAGCGGTGTCGCGGGTGGTGAGCGTGTCGTAGCGGTCGGAGCCGCGGCGGCGGTAGCGCAGGCGGTATGAGTCCTGGCGCGAGTTGACGTCGGAGCGCCAGGCGAGACGTAGCGCGGTGGAGCCGAGAGGCGAGGCGGACTCAACGGAGGGCGCGAGGGGGCGAGTGCTGACCCACACGGAGCTCTCGTTGGACTCTACGCCACGCGACACCGCCGTCACCTGCGCGCATCGGACAGAACTCATTCACATTCCAAATAAAACTAATCATTCCTCCACCCCTGAAACATTCCATTACTTATTATATACATTGCACGGAAAAAAACGTTTAACAACATTAATTGATGAAATACAAATCTTTTACCCTTGATTAAAACATTTTAGTACAAAACTGAAGACCTGTTTAAGATAAAACATTTAAGATAAAATTAATAACAATGCTATTGTACTGATATAGTTATTTTACACACCACACTTTATTTGTTGTTATTGGATCCCGAATGACGCCAGGCGACGAGATACACATTGCATTACAGTTTCACAGATTTATTTTAACTTACAACAAATTAACCTAATAATAACATTTAAATGTCATAAATGTAGAATATAATTTATTTGTTACCAGTGTCACTGCGTTATATTAATTTACTGTTATCATTATATACAGTACTGACAATATATTAGCGTTAGTTTAATTTTATAGTATTATTAGCAAGGAAAGTTGTTTGTTTAATCTTAGTTCGCAACATGAAGGGAGAAAACACGTTGCGCCGTCCTTGTCTATTTGAGACAAGGGTAATAACCATACATATTGTAAAAACAAGGATTATTGGTATTAAGTTCATTGAACTATATGTTTTTAAAACATACTTATTTTATTTGTATAACTTGGTTGAGATTGCTAATAACAGGAAAATTTCAGAGTAAACATGGTCAGTCAAGAGACACCGTTAAAAGAAACTATCGATAGCTTTATTTGTGTTTGTAAACTGATTATTGATTGGTTGTGTTGATTGTGTATTGACTGAGTGGTGGCAGTTTGGAACACCCAAAGGAGACCTTTGCAAGAAGTATTAAGTAAAACCGTTTTTATATTAAATAACCATTAAACAAGTATGATCAAAACCAATAAAAAAAAAAACAATAATTTAACCTAATTCCTGTATTATTTGGTAAAGTAATAAAGAAGTCATGTTCAAGAACCAGTTTGTCATATTTTAATATTAAAAAAAATTGGTTGTCTGATAACATCATAAGAAAACATTGATGAAAAATTGGATACTTTTATGAATTCCATCGAATTATAATCACTGAATTACCGATGGAGTGGAAGAAAGACAGATGCGTCACAAGCTGAACGCTTAGGCCGACCGTGCCTCTCTATCGCTTGCTCTGCGCTCTCGCTTGCACGCTCGGTTCAATCGGAACGTGATAATAAGCCATGCTCTTTTGTGCATGCAGCCGGGGTTCATCGATTTATAAGACGTTATCACGTCAAAAATATTATTGAAAATGGGTTTTTTTTTATCATTATAATGCAAAAGGGTTTCACAAAAAGTGTTCATGTTTCATATCTGTGTGGGATAGCAAAGCAAGGGATTAACATTGGTCTAAAAACACCTGGCACGAAAAACGTTTTTATAAACCTTAAAAGTAGATTAAAAAAAATCTCTACTACCACTACACTTAAAGTTGGATTTTATGTAACAACAATAAAGCTTTGCGTAAAAATGCTGATTGTTATAAATATTTGCATAAAAAATTTCCTCATTCTTAAGAAGCTAAACAAAAAGAAGGGGGTTTCCGTTGGACCTGATATTCGTAAATAGATATCCGATATCAGCTTCGAGGCAACGATGAATACGAAAGAATAGGAAACAGGGATGTTATGTAAAGAATTTGTGGCAACATCTATGCGCCATTTGATAGCCCTAAACCGTAAACAATATAAACATGTGTTTAGTTGTCTGATGAACCTTAAAATACACTTCTTACGCAACTATCTTGACTTTTCTCCTAAAAACGTGGATTATGTGGGTGAAGAGCAGGGTGAATGGTTTCATAAGTTCGGCAAAATGACTGTACGATACCTGATGGTAAGTACGGTACAGTCCAAAAACAACGGCGACTGTCGGTGTTAAATACCAACGGCAGTCGTCGTCATCATGCCGACCTGCAAAAGTGCCTCTTCACGCCTCGTTTGAAGGACCCCATATCATAAGAGGGAGGGAACACACTAGTCGGGAGGCGATTCCACATCTTCACAGCACGACAAAGATAAGAATTTTCGAACTTCTTCGTTCTTGCCGAGAAGGTTTCTACTGTGAATCTGTGGAGCCGCGTACCCGCCCGTGTGGTTCTGAAGTGGAAAGGAGAAGATGGGATGAGGTTGAATAATTCTTCAGAACACTCGCCATGATACAGCCGATAAAACACGCTCAATGAGGCGATGTCTCTTCGTAACTGTAGCGGTTCAAGGTTGTTAGTGATGTCTGTATCATTCACAATGCGGACAGCCCGCCGCTGCAACCTATCTAGGGCATCGAGGAGGTATTGGGCGGAACCATCCCAGAGATGCGAACAGTATTCCATACACGGCCTAACTTGTGCCTTGTAAAGAAGGTTTAGCTGGCCGGGCGTGAAAAACCGTCGCACTCTGTTCAGGATGCCCAATCTCTTAGAAGTTGCGGAGATAACACTCACAACATGGTCCCTGAGGTTAAGGTCACAGCAGATATCGATCCCTAAGATACTTAAGCTGTCACTCTTTGCAAGCGAGTCATTCTGAAGAGTGAGGGGAGGAGAAAAAGGGGATTTTTTGCATGAGAACACGCAGACCTGTGTTTTCTTGGCATTGAACTCAACCAAGTTGCTTGCTCCCCATAGAGATAGGAGTTCCAAGGACTGATTGAGTTCAGTGACAAGATCAGCCCGCATTTTCTCAGTCTCGCCACGACCACTCGAGGGCTTACTGCTATACCCACCATGAATTGTGCTGTCATCAGCATAACAATGAATGCAACCGGAGGCTAACATATCGTTAATATGACATGTTATGTCATCAGGACATAAGAGAGCTAAATAAACGATACCAGAGCTACATGAAATATCAAAATGATGGCTTATTGCTGGTTGAGTATTTCAAACTCTGCACGTTAACATTAGAACGATCTTAGAAGTGTGTCTGAATATCTTTGTACAAGAATAAAATTCTAATTAATATTATAAATGACGTGAGTTTGTTTGTTAAGCTGTGACATTTTAACTACTCAACCGAGCGAATGAAACTTTGCATACGCGCTCTCAGAGCAATATAAAAGGGGATAGAGTATGTCACATTTATATTAAAACGAGCGAAGTCGTGGGCTAAAACTTGCAGTAAGTTTACAGTTTACAGGTATAATACAAATTTTGCAAAGGTTTCGTAAATTTACATTCATATTATAAGAAGGTAAAATACGATCGTAACATCCTTGGAAGTAGTGTTCGAACTGTATATATTGTTTCGCTGATGAAATGGTACATTGAGAGTGGAATGGTAGCAGATAAATGTACAAACGGTGATGGTGTAGTTCCTGCCGGGGAGCAGCGCGTCCAGCGTGATGTTGGTGGCGGTGGTGGTGAGTGTGCTGCTGTCGTCGCGCGACGGCCCCGCCTCGTGGTACCACACCTGCAACACACGTGTCGCGTCACGTCACTGCACGTGCACGCGTCACTGCGTGTGACGTCACTTCACGCGACTTCACGCACTCTCCCCGTCCCCCGCGCACACCTTGTACTCGTCCTGCAGGCTCCCCTCCGACGGCGCCCACCACACGAGCACGCCCGCGTCCGCGTCCGCGAGCCTCCATTGCAGCTCCCGCACCGGCAGCGGCTCTGCGCAACACACAACCGATACTGCACATCTAATCCTATGGGAGCTCATTCAACGATTCTCTTGTATTTATGAGAAGATTACACTCCGCTTTATGCAAAGTAACAGGGAGAGACATTCATCTACATATCGTTGTAATTATTGCTTGTGTTTTTTCAAAGATCGAAGCCACTTTTATATGAAACCAAAATAGGTTACCTACATGGGACAAGATTATCTAAATTATCGTTTTAGGATTCTACAAATAGTTGATCTCGTAAGGGTTTTTAAAATAAATTTCACTCCATTATGTTTTGCATTTTAGCTTGTTAATTTTATAACCATGTTAGATTCATTAGGATAAAACAATAATATTGAATTTAGACGCTTCATATATCGATCGACATAAATGAAACTTCAATAAAAATATCGAAATTTTCTTCGCTTTATATCTTCAGAAACAAACCCCTATATACCAGTGAGATATGTCACTCCTCGATATTGTGTATATTTGTAAATACGATCACAAACATCATATCGGAATCATAGAAAGGAAACGAAGTTATGAAGATATAATTGAGATGGAAGAGTTATGAGATGTGGTACTACTGACTGAGCGTGAGATCGGCTGTCGCGGGCCATGACGTCACCTTCCCCGACATGGTCTTCACGGTGACGGTGTAGTGCGCGCCCGGCTCCAGCCCCTCGAACCAGCACGACGGCGTTTCGTTTCGCGAGCGCAGCACCGGCGCCAACCGCCGTGACCCACCGGCCCCCGCACCGCCTGCACCCCCACCGCCGCTCACCGACACCTGGTACTTCTCGAACTCGCTGCGCACACACGTACACACTCGCACACAAGACACGTCAACTCCTTTTATCAATGTTCTCATTCAATTTAGCATACACTACACAAGAATATACATAGGGAACTTTCTATCTAAAGAAAATCTACTGATCCCAAGAGATAATGAAACGTATATTAACGGGAGCGAAAACATGAGTAAAAGCTAGCATTGTATAAATATTGCCCATGCCCACAAATCTACACACCAATTTTTATGGTGTATTAACTGTACAATAGTTGAAGTGCTGCAATACCACTAAATTATAATACAATGGATTGCATAAAACCCTTCTCTGTGAAAACACTCGGATGCGTCGAACGAAGTTCGAGTTTACCAATCTAAGATGTGTATACTGACGTCCATTTTTATGTATAGAACAGCTGTTAATTGCAAATTCGACTGCATATAATGTAATAAAAAGTATTTAAACATTTATTTTTTGTTATAAATACCGTGTATGCTTTCATGTCCATTTATTAAAAACTAATTTTGACACTACAGACAGATACCTGAATTGTATATAATATATAATAAAGTTGGAGAAGTGTCTGTGTTATATATCAAATTAGTATTGAGCTGGAAGGAGGATAGTGTAGGTAGTAGTACCTGAGGTCGAGAGGCGGCAGCCAGGCGACGCGGAAGGCGGTCTCGCGCAGGTCCTGCGTCGGCGCCGTCACGTTGCGGGGCCGCAGCGGCACCGTGCGGTACTGCGCGGTGGTTGGCGCCGAGATCTGCGGCTCCGAGACCGTCTGCACGGAAATGTTGTAGGCGCGGCCCGGCACCAAACCCTTGAAGGCGGCCTGCGCCGGTCCCGGTGGCTCCCCCTCCTTCTCCACGTAGAGCTCAGAGTCGCGCGCGTCCGCCGGCTCTATTGACACCTTGTAGTGCGTGTACGCGCCCGGCGGGTACGGCGGCTGCCACAGTACCAACAGCGTCGTCTCGTTGCGGAACCACACTATGAACTTCCCTGGCGTGTTCGGCTCTGTCCAGGGAATAACGGCAAAGTTACATTACATTTAGTAGAGCGTTGTCGCTCGCTCTTCCTAACACCATTAATCATTTTTCAAAGGGATATTCATACATATTAAGATTCGGTGTAACCACAGAAAATAACTGCTCCTCCTCGCTACCGGAAACTGAACCGCGCCGTGCATAATAATGTTCCAGACTTGTAGAAACCAGAACATCAAGATATGTGATTCAAATATAATATTATGCGTGTACCTGAGAGCTGGATTATTGTCATGCGCGATTGAACTACGAATAAAGCATAAAACCGCACCGCTAAAACTATTGTTTAAGTTTTAAGTTATTACTTTCGGGGTGCTTTGATTCGTCTTCAGGACTAGTCAAATAGTTTAAAATGTATAAACTACAAAACTTTAAAGTCAGATTTAAATTCATTTGAAGTCAGTGAATGACTATTGATTTACGGTGAACACTTAAGATGAAGTTAAGCCATGCTCCACTCTATTGTAAAATTATAATACTCATCAGAATAAACATAATATCAATTATATTACAATAAAAGTGTTTACTACGCTATTGTAATCGCGTTATTCAACATTTCGTAAAATGTAATTTAACATAGTCAATATAGATTGATTCTGAACTTCTTATACAATTTTATTTTATTTGTTTAGGAAAATTTACAGCTAACATTAATGAAATAACAAAACAGTAACATAGTTGCAGGCTAATTACAAGTTTTCACTCATAGTATAGTTATCCTTTTCTTTGGTTTCAAATAATAAACATCGAAACTTTTACACGTGTCTTGAATAATATACATTTAGGAGTAAGAGCGCCGACCTTTAGAGCGAGTTCACGTTATGTTTGTGAGTACACCCACACAAACCTCGCGCGTAAACTTCTCCCGTTTTACGAATCATGTCGGGTATGAAGGCGCGCGTCCGCATCGAAATATACGCACAGGGTGAATGTCGCATTTACAATAGCGCGAGTGAACATTTTTACTGAAATACATTTAATATAATAATTATTTCATTGTAATCTAATTGATGTGTACGTCAGTTAATACTTCTATTATTTAGTAGTCCGGTGAAACAGTAAAGGACTTGCCAGGTTAACAGTGTAGTCAGTTCGAGAGAAAAAAAAACTTTTATTATTTTAATCAAATCTGACGAGCGTATGTCGTCAGTACGTAATCTATCAAATTGTGATATAAATAAAAATCTAATATAATACATAACTGATATGATAATATATGTATATATTATGTGTATATGCGAAATATATATATATTTTTTATACTTTATAAGTTAACGTTTGATCACAATCTCATCTGATGTTAAATGATGATGTGGTCTAAGATATTTGTCACGCTAAACCTAGAGGAAAAATGGCTCTCAATTCCAACTGCCGGAACACACCAACAGGTGCTTGGTGACAGATTTGCAACTTGAGGGCGGTTAGATAGCCAGGCGGACTCTGAAAAAGTCCTACCACCGTGCTATGGTTTCATCACGATGTTTTCCTCCATCGAAAGGTCCGACTCAGTTGTTAGGATTCGAACCTATGTCCTTCGACGCTGTGTCTGAACACACTACCAACTGAGCCATCATCACTTCAAAAAAGGAAGTGAAAGGATATAAATCGTTTCATAGTGTATAGTAGTCGCCAATCTCAAGACTACTTACTCTACCCTCTACTTCCACCTCTTTTTTCCTCATATCCATTGGGTCTCTTACGCTTATATTTTTATTGTAATTTCTTGATCAACATGATTGCCATTAGTCAGCTGCTGTTAAATTGTTTTTAATTTGAAGCCTTGTGAAATCGTGCATTGACGCCTGCGTACTATATACACTACACATATGTTACTGCTTCACTTGAATAAAGAAAGTTTGATTTGATTCATGGCACAATAAACGCAAATAGGATTAATAAATTCCAATTGAAATATTGGTCGCTTATAGTTTCTACCTACTTAATGGCCCTTTTTTATGTAATGGTTTAGTGAAATAAGGTGCTCAAATCTGGTAGGTGTTCGTGCAGTTTAGTAAAGGGGTCTTTTTTATGCGATTGGAGGCAAACGAACAGACGGGTTACCTGATGGTAAGTAATTACCGCCGCCCATGGACACCTGCGACATGAGGGGCATCACAGATGCGTTGCCGGCCTTTAAGAGAGAAGTGGGCTTGTTTTTTGAAGGTTTGTGGGTTTGAAGAGTTGTATTGGTCCGGAAACGCTGCCGCTGGGAGATCATTCCAGAGGACCGACGTAATTGGTAAACACGCACACGAAAACCGCACAATAGACGACTTCCAACCATCGAGAAGACACTGATGGAATTTCATTCTGTGGCGAGCCGTTCGGTAATGGAACTCAGCAGCAGGTAACAACCTGAATAGCTCTTCAGAACACTCTCTTGTAAAAGACGCAAAGTGACGCATCGTTCTTACGAAGCTTCAAAGTGTCGAGCCTTAAGAAAAGCATCTGATCGTCGACGATTCGAACCGCTCTACGTTGGATTCGGTCAGAAGGAAGTAGATGGCATTGGGGCGCTTCGGCCCAGAGATGAGAACAGTATTCCATGTGTGGACGGACTTACGCTTATATAGCTGAGGGCTGTGAACCGATGTGAAATACCGTCCTGCTCTGTTAAGGACACATACACTTTTAATGGCTGATTTGTTAGCTCGTGCCTGTAACACGCTTGATGAATCGACTAATAACTAATTTGATGTACTATAGCGTACGACTGCCATTTATACTGGTTTTGAAAGCATTAAATAACAGGCATCGTAGCTGGAAATCTAACATATTATTATACTTTCCTTCTATAGGCAAGATATTATTAAAGGAATTCTCAGTCTTCTGGGAAATTTAATAGAAATGAATAGGTGGAGCTAGAGGTAGGAAAGCCTTGATATAAACAAAGTGTATCGCAACTGCGACCGATTCCATTACAATATCACGCTAATGGGACCACGGATTGCTGAAATATTTACATTTTATATTACTTTCTATATTGCGTACAACCGACACATTATGCAAAGTGCAAAATTCTGTATTTTAATAACGACAGACTGTATAAAATCTTTTATTAAATATCGGATTAACAACATACAAATCAAAATAATAAAAAAAAATCAACAAAACATTTGTGTCTTTGTAACGCCCCGAGTTGGCCACTAATTTTGAAATTCCAATATTAAGCGATTTGACACCACTTGAAACTGTTTGCAAACTGCTAAATGTGTTGGGTACGCGACATTATAGCGATTTATGTGATTGCAGTGAATATGTAAACGACAATAAAACAACTACTGTCTCAACGATTAATACTATCGACTGATCTGATGCTTTTATAAGCATTTGTTTCTTAATAATAGACTCAGCTGCATTCACATTAAATGATATAACTTTTTTACACTATTACAATGATTATGAAAGTACATATTATTTATCTAAAATCAAACTGACTTCAATGATCAGAAATTGACATGAACCATGCTAAATGTGAACACAACATACACTAAATAAGAGAAGGTGTGTCATAGTATTTAAACAAAGCAAAATTAAAATAAATTAAACATTTAAATACATTTTCTTTCTAGTTGAAATCAAAGATACACAAAAAATATATCGAATTTGGAACGTGAACTATTGCAAAAAGAAAGCATGCGATATAAAGGGCAATGTTGGCCTATGTTACTTTTTGCTAGTGGTAAATTAAAAGTTTGTTGATTACTTAAATGGCTACCTATGCGTGGGACACTGAAGGGTATTTTGTGAAGAAAATCTGGAGATTCTATGAAACCGTATAATAATTTGAATATAAACATTATATCAGCTATCTTTCTACGAATCTGTAATGGTTTTATTTTATAATAGACTAAACGTTTGGAGTATGAATTTAAGCTATTATTCTGGACTTTTGTCGTCGTGAAAGGAAAGGTAAGAAATAACAAATTTTTTGTACTCTTTCTGAAGTTTTAAAAGAGAAATACATTCAAATTTATTTATTCTCGTATTAAAAGAGAGACAAGAGAGAGATATATATATACAGTAATTTGTCGCTACAAACAATCCAGCAGAAATTATATATATGGTGTCGGTGAATCGCGTTATACTGTCATGCAATTATATTGACACCACGATGTCCAAAAAAATAAAACCACTAACACTTTACTTTCCTTATTTAAACATTTACTACAATTTACGTAGCATTAATGTGCTTTTATTTTGCTGGCGTGTTGTGGCGACAGTCACGACACCGCGCGTCATGAAAGCTAACAGCGAGTACACATATACATAATATACCAAAGAGCATGCATCTCTCACCAAACTCCGCGAGGTCCTGGGTACGCATACAGAAAGACAATAGATAATACAAATTTATTAGCAATTTTGTATTCAGTACAGTCCAACTGTTGTTATTGTTAATTGTTTGATCTTGTCTTCCATTGACTGAACGAAGCGACGTAGTTAAACACATACGTAATACCTTCACATTAGCAAAACATACCAACCATTAACTGCATATAAACACTTACTTCCAGTACAAGTGCATATATAAATATAAAATGCTTAATTCTAAAGATTATGAAGGCTCAGGCTGCTTATAGTAAAACTGTAAATACAGATTTATTTCTTATAATAAGATGGTACCTTCTTAATTTACGTCATGAATATGTGTATAGATTGAAAATACATCACGTAGGTACACATTTCTTTTACTTTAAAGTATACTTCGTGTAAATATCACGACGACATATCTAATTATGATGTACTTATCACATTTTATTGATATGATGATATGAATTATTATGACTCAATCGTATTTTTCCTAATAAATTACAAAAAAAATGAAGCTTAACGTATATTTATCTAATTACTAATTCATAATTTTCATCAAGATCAAATTGGTTACTGGTAATGCCTATTTAATCAAATAGTGGATGTTGTACTCCTTATTGCCATCCCGCTCACGCGCGCATATCTTTACGTCAATGCGATATGTGTCACACGCAATTGACTCGAAGTTGTAAAAAAAAAACTTCCTTTTTGGCTTTTTGCGCGGTGAATTGTGAACAATTCCCGCTTGAAGCAGTCTTGCTGAAGAGGAAATTGAACATCGTAACCAGAAATAATAAGGTATCGTGCATCCTTCCTTTGTTCACGAGCTGCTTCTTTCTAAACTCCTATGCAGTTCGATCGTCCGTCTTTTCACCAACCAATATAGCTAAATTTAGCATTAACCGCCTAAACAGTTGCAGTAATCCCGTCCATTCTTTAATAAAGTTGTACCCAAGCGATATAATTTGAACACTGTATCGCATGACATACACTGGACTACGAACCTATATATAATGAGCACACTACACAGTTACCAATTCGTCATAAAACTATGCATCTGATACAATGGTTATTGAAAGAAATGTACAGAAATCACGTATATGTATTTTATATACAACTTGCAGATGCTGTTAATAAAGATATGATGAATATTTTCGTAAATAATTCCATACGAATGTGGATTTGCCCAAATATGTTTAAAACTCTTCCTGTTATTATTATAGGTATAACTTTAGTAAAATTAACAGTTTCTTATTAGGTACTTAAGTAAAACAACGTAAAAACTTTTCAAACAAAAATATGTAAAATACCGAGTGGAATTTTCGTAAAATTCTTTTGACATTCACATGTTAATTTGTTACGCTCACGGGTAACGAAACGTCGTCTATAGAGCGGTTAAAGGATTTATTCGTAAAAGACAACGATATTTACTCTTCACAGTTGTTGCTGTAGTCCTCTTCGAAGGTTGACGCTCCTGGTGATCTCGTTTTGATGTCTAGAATACAATTGTCTAAAAAAGAAGTAGACAGATTTGTTAGCTGATTTGCTATAACGCATCCGATAAAATTTCACTGTGCGCGATTTATGTTAATTAAGGAACCCCTTAGTTTTATTTATTGAAAATTGTATTTATTTATCATCATTCCGTATGTCTTTCAATGAGGATCGGATTCCGATGTTTCAAATCTGCCAAACGTCCCCACGCTTGTTTTAGTTTTTTTTACACTGTTTTTACTAAACACGGTACGTTCCGGAGTCTACTCCTACTTCGCGTTTGCTTTATTTTTGGTTGTATTGCCCATTATTATATAAACATTTAAAATATTTATATAATAATATTACCTATACCAGCGATTTCGACTTATAAAGCGTCTGACCTCTTTGTGTCTAAATTTGAATTACGCAATCATACGACTAGGGAGATGAACAAAGAGCTTGTTTATTGGACTAATACGGAAGGGAGGCTTGCACTATTAGCAGTGCGAAAAGTGACTGGATAGTAAGGGCCACACCAGCAACACACAACGTCTGGAAATCAACTAATGAAGCACTATACAAAAGCCTATGTTGCAACAAACTACACGTAAGTCACTTTTGAAAATTCCATAAAAATTCGGCGAGCACTTCTAAAAATTTGCGTGTTCAAATAGACAAACATAGATACAGCTAAGTATTTTAAAATAGATTTATTGTATTCTGTTATATATGTTTCTCAATTAATTTTTGATGGCGATTCCAAAGTTTTATTATAATGTACATAAAAGATAATGGTTTTATTCGTAAAATTTATTTAGTCAGATTTTCCTGGTGATGATGCGCGGAGACGAGGAGGAAGAGGCCTCTCGTCTGTTAGCTTGTAGTAATTGCAATAGTTACGAGCCGCAAACAGTTCCCTATTAGGTATTACAAGTGAGTGACTCGTGTTGTAGGATATGTTGCGGTTTATGCGCCGCAGAGAGCGCGTGGGTGCGGCCGCGGACCTCTACTGACTAATCACGCGACCCTGATATTTCACATTCGATTACGGGGATGCCAAATTTTAATACATGTTGATATTGGAAAAATAATTATAATGTAAGCATCGATCCGATAACTTGGCTCGGTTTAAAACAAAGATAATGGAAAGATGCAAGGAAGAGATTTGTACCAGCGACGACAATCTGTACTTTTTTAAACTTTAAACAAGAGTGTAAAGTATAAATAGTGCTATGATAAATAGAGACTGAGTAGTGTAAACGCAAAACCATCAGTAAGTCTGGGCAGCTCTTTACAATTCATCTAATATTTATATATGTTATTCGAGAACGAGGAAGATATATATATTACGCTATATAATATTTATGTATGAAGACTTCACGTTATATCGTATGTATATTGTAATAGTTTTATTCAAATTTATAATACCTTCCTCGGCTTGTGTAAGAATATTATTGTTTTCGCTTTTTTAAAATTACTCTCCCAGTGAATTCGGTAAAAGTCTTAAAGTACGAGTATAAAGTAAATATGATTGCGGAAGCACCTATTTCGCATGCTAGAGTAATATCACCATAGCCAGCCTTCATACTTGTACTGAAGGTGTTTATGTGAATATACACAATATTTATACCACATTTATCTATTAATTTTAATGTAATTTTGCATTCTAATAGCTAGACGGCTACGACGAATGAGCAAACATCAAGGAAAACATCGCAATGGTGAATACCGAATGTTCATACTGTACTATCATTCAGTTGAAACGACACACAAGTAAAATTTTCTCGTCGGTTAGTGATCAAAAATATCAGAAAGAGAAAAACCGGCGAAACACTCGATCTGGTTTATCTTTTTATTACATATATTTTTATAAGAAGACATTGTAGACAATTATTTTAGCGGTCGTACAGGAAGGCGTGTCATTGATTTACTTACATCACTATAGTTCTCGTATAAAATATCCATACTAATATGATATCCATTTAAATTGCTATCCCGCAGAGTAAAAAATCTAAGATACGTACGTGTTAATTATAGACTACATAAAATTGAATAATAATGAAAGATATAACCTGAAAACCTGTAATCATCAACTGCGACGTAGCTTTTTATCAGTGAAAGTATTTACAAACCCAGACTAGTATTTCCCGCGGATTATGTCTTAAAAACGTACTCACAAACTTTACCCCTCTATAATATTCATACACATTTTTATTCAACTTCACGTCATAGCCAATTATAAATCGTTTCACAATAACATTCATAATTGGATCGGTTAAGCAGAAGCACCAGTCGCTATTTAACTACGTAATAACTTGATATTAATCGAAACAGTTGTCGTTTCATAACACGCTTCAATGAATATTCAATTTTATATTTTAGAAACGTTAACGCCCATCCAGTTAGCCGTGCGAAGTTTACAACAAATTACAAGAACACGAATCATTATTCATCAGGATTACCAACTACATAAGTATTATTGTTGATTTACTAAAAAAAAACACTAAAATATATTTAATGACCGGAGGAAAACTTAATAGACGGTTAATTTATGTTTTATGAAGTAATCATACACTCTTATTTAACTTTGCAATATGGAGGTAAGAGGTAATTAAATCCGTTCATCTATGCTACAGTTATTGCAACCGACCATCAGTTTTCACTTAGATTTTACCTGAATTCTTTCTAGAACATAATTAAATCTTTCTAGAAGGCTATCGTCATTTTGATTAGATGTATTCGTGAACAAATAAATAAAAGGTAATATAGATACATGAATGACGTGAACAGTGGCCGTCGCGTTGCCCGTGGCCTCCAGCGAGCGCTGAGGACACAAAAACTACGAACTATGTAATATTACAATCACCAAAGCAGCAATTCTTTGAATAAACAACAACATATCACTCGCACTATTAATACAGTAAGGGCACATATCGATTTTTGAGGTATTTTAGTTTTTGCAATAGAAGGGCTCATTATAAATAGTTCTAAAAGGTGTATCCCACAGAAAGAGTACATTTTCATGGCAATAACGTTGTAAATCAGAGAGTTAAGGCTAATTTTGTAAAAAAATTGTGATCATCGATTTGTTTTTTGCCGTTTTCCAAAAAACTACTTTTGTAAGTTAAGCCTTTACTTTACTAAGGTGCGATATACCAAATGTAGCACCTATATTATATTAATAATCCTGTAACTTGTTTTTATAACATAACACATACATATAAAATATGTTAAATCACTACATATTATGAAAAAAGTCGTCCTCCGCGTCTGTCCGTCTATCTGTTCGCGATAAGCTCAAAAACTTCTGGATGGATTGTGATGCGGTCTTCACCAGTAGATAGAGTAATACTATAATTTGCCATTTGTTGAAATATAACGATAATGTTGGAAGTGTTGGAGAAAGTCAATTCGCCTGGGAGATTTCATCGAAAACGCTGCCTAATTCTTTTGAGATATAACAAAACAATGTACAGTGAGACTTTTATAGTCTTTTATAGAACTATAAAAAAGTCTATGATAGCATATACCTATCTTTTAAGGAAAACTTACTTACTACCCATTTATCTACTTAAAAATGGTCACATATAATGAGGTAATTGGAAGGCTATTTAGACGGATACCATCCTTATCAAATTAAATAAGTTACTTTGAGCATTTAATGGACATAAGTATATATTTTTTATTATCAGGACAGGACAAAGTCTGTCGGGCCTGCTAGTGATATTGTATTTCAGGTATAATGGGATCAAGTGACTATTATATCGTAACTATGAATATGTCAACTCATGAAGTAGTAAGGATTTTTTTATACTTTTTTATTACAACTACACGAAATTGAATTTTGGTAAAGAAACGGAGAGGAATGATCCTTGAGGATCTCACTATCGTCCACGTAATGGTGGATAATCATTAACCTTTTAAAAGCAAAACCTGCTTGGCGTGCTGTTTCAACTTGTTGCCTGGCAAGTCGGTAATGTACTTTGGGTGTTTATTGTAGAACCTAACACTATTATTACTTTAAAAAAACTTTTTTGCTTTTATTCAGCCTAAAATATGGTATAGCTAATTTGTGATTATTTTATGTTTTTCACAGAATGTGCCATAGTATTTATTTTTGCTTTTGTCATTAATTTTCGTGTTATGAATTTCATACATTTTATATAGAGTAAGCTTTACAAAAAATTTGGGATAGTTTTGAAATTTTTAGGGTTTTTATGTATATCAATGGTTAAAAGTGGGAATTTTGAAGGCCTTGCACATTGTCTTTAGCTGAAAAATTGTAAGATCAAACAACATGATACTATGAACGTTAAAACTATCAACGGTTCGGTAAACAACCCTGTCATCGAGAAGAACCGGCAAGAAACTCGATCGGGTTTATCTTTTATAGATATATATGTTTATATTAGGGTGTATTACAAAAATACATTTTTTTTTTCAATTCTTTAAATAATCGTGATATTTTGTCAAAGACTCTGTCAAGCTCTGAGCCTTTAATATTAATGTTTAGAGGTCGCGAGCCTCTCGAGGTCTCAGTTTAAATCAAATCTCAGACTATCATGATGAAAAAAACAACTTATATTCTCATAGAAAAATTAAGTGCCCTACAAAATAGGTATCTTATGATTTTTTGATTAATACTCTCTGGTAAAAGTTAGATATTTAATGAATTTAAAATACATTACACGTCATAATCATTTTTAGTGGCGCCACAAAGAGGAGTCTATTCCTAAAATCACCATCGTATACATAGTGATCCACTCTATAGTAGCATTTTGACACCAAAACCAGATTGATATGGCGCTTAATACTTACAGTCCGGCAAATCGGTAATATACTTTGGCATTTTGTTCTAAAATCGTACACTTTTCTCACACACGTGTTGTACACACAACACACGTTTATCACAGTCTCTAGTATTTAGATCATATCGATCTTTTACAAAATCTAGCTTTTCAAAGTTTTTGCGAACATACGTTTAATTATCAAGAATGTAGGAGGAGCGAAGTCCCATATTGTGTATTGCTAGAACTTCCCGATTTTGTAATAAAAATATGGTGTCTACCTCAGCTACTGTCCCCCACGGCAAAATACCATAAGACATGAAGTTATGGAAGTAAGAGAAGTAGACTAACCTAGCAGTGGCAATATCTGTTAACTAGCGAATCTTACATACTGCGAATGCAGCAGAATATAATCTGTCAACCAATTTCGTTTTTGTAAGGATCAAGTGTGTTACCCAAGAATGCACTATTGTCAACTAACCCTACTAAATTCCCTTCGATCTTGATTTTACTATCAACCCGTGGAACATTAGGTAAAGTAAATCTCATACATTTCGTTTTATCTACATTTAACAATAGGTTATTTAACGCTAACCAATGACAAATTTCATTTAACGTGTTATTCAGATGCTCAACCTCTGAATCTATTCTTTTCACTTTAAATATAAATGAAGTATCTTCTGCAAAAAGCGCCATATCAACACAGTTAATAACCATTAGCGGAAGATCATTTAATACCAAAAATGGACACAAAATAGAACCCTGCAGGACGACAACTTGCGCAAATAATCCCGTAGAGATTACCATGTAACTTTCTGGTAGCGATCTTTTAAATAAGAGACTAGAAGGCCGAGAAAAGATACACAAACAACATAGTGTTTTAATTTAAGAATAAGCGTACTATGGTCAACGCAATCAAAGGCTTTAAACAAATCGCAGAACACACCAATTGCAAACCGCAAATTTTCCCAGGCCCCAATATATGACTTATGAGTGTTGCACCTGCGTCAGTAGTAGATTTCGATTTAGTGAAATCAAACTAATAATTGTTTGAGTATAACCTTTACAAAAATTTTACTTAACTATGGGAGTACAGAAATAGGTCTATAATTTCCAAGACGTACAGGTAGTGTTGTGTAACGTATAACTAGAACTACTACTATGTTAGAGGTATTTACTATGTCTAGAAGCATTTGGCCTCGTGTTGTACGTTCGTCTGATAATTCAATTGTTAACATGTCGCAACATAAAACACGTATGCTACAGGTTTTTTTTAATATTTAAATGCATTATAGTCTATAGACAGTGTTGGTTACATGGCAATACTGACATTAATTTATTCTATATAGTATTCCGCCGTACAGAAAGAATTTGCTTACTTTACTTTTGTAAGTAATATATCACAATATTATGACGTCTGTATTGAACAAAGGTTCAACACAAGCTGAAGTAACGTCTCATATTGATACAAAATAATAAGCAATAATAAATAATAGTCTTTGTACGCAAAGAATAATTTTGGCTTTATTATTTAAGTGCATGTATGGTTACCCCATTGATATATATATATATAAAAATCTTTTTTTATATATCAATGGGTTACCCAAAGGACTTGCTTGATTTGTCTATTAACAACCCTTAAAAGATAAATTTCAAATGAAATTAATACATTTTGAGTGGAATTCAATGTACTTGATTTTATGCCAAATTCGGGCAGTTGTAAAATAGGAAATGGGACGCAGGGGAAAAAAGTAGTATATTAGTGTGATGACTTGCCATTTAACTTATAAATCCAGGCAAGTTTCAGCTCTAGAACTGTTGGGATGAAGCAACAGGGTGTAATTGAATTTCAGCTTCCATACAATAAGAATCTACTAAGCTGGTTTTCTTCTAAACTGTGCATTATCTATAAAATCGGTATACATCACGAGTCTCATAATTTTGGTTTAAATCAAAGTACATACAACAGTTTTTAACAAAAAAAAAATTGACGATCCTAATTCTTCTAGCGGAAATTTTTCGTCCCATAGTGCGTCGGACCACCGCGAAACACTCACTTTTAAAACAAAGCCTCAGACAAATCAGTTTCACATATTCAACTCCATTGTAATATTTTCATAGGTATTCAAGCACAATGTAAACTTACCAACATGTATAGACCAATATTACGTATATACATTATACGTAACAGGTAAAAATAGGACAATTGTATCCACCTTATAATAAAAACTTGTTTAAACATCTATAGGTATATATGTACAAAGAACAAACGTGTTAACACGAGAACGGATTTTGCAATCATTTACATTTTAATGTACATTTTTTTTTTCGTTTATATCAAACACCAGTAATTATAAACACTAAAACGTGTTACATTTTTTTCCATGATTATAAAAGAAACAGTTTAATGACGTAACCAAATGTATATTAATTGTAACATAGGTTAAAAAACAAAGCAATATTCAATATGGACCGTTCAATGGTAAAGTACGATAAAGTCCAAAGACAACGGTAACCGTTAAGATACGAAGTCACAGTGACAGTAGTTACTGCCACTTTGATATCTAGATAAATACACTGAAAGATTCAGGATACTGGATACAAACTAATTATCGAAACACTAGACGCTGAAACTCTCGGTTCACTCATGGACTTTTCACCGTATGTGTTGGGATTCCAGAAGAGAAATTAAAAACATGATTAGTTAACGGTAAATTATAGAATCTTAAAAGACAAATAGTCCAGCGAGTAAGAATCTAGTTTTCAACCGCATGCCCAAACCGGGTCTTTAATGCAAAACCCAAATGTTGTACCTGTTACAATACGACGAGGCAATTCCACTAACCTTACTTATATATATTATGATTGTATTGTATAAAATGGTTAAATGACAAAATCCGAAGTTCCTGGTGCCGCGAATGTCAAGGTCGCTTCGATCGAGTCTCGAGTTTCACTTACGTTGTCAGTGTTTGCGAATGTTGCCACTGACAGATATTTACAGCAGTTTCCTCGAAAAGATAAAATAATCTCGTCAACATTGATTTATCAACGTTACGAGATTCATCAATAAATTCAGTAGCTTAAAATATTACATTATGAAAATATAGAAAAAGGTAAGAAGAACTTTTTATGGTACAAACGTTGAAAAACAAAACAAGAAATAAACTGTGCTTTAGATATTTTCTGCAGTTTTTGCAATTTAAATTGAGCCACGTCAAATAAAGTGTTGCTAGAAACACAAATAAATAGTTCGCGAGATCTTCATGAAATTATTTTGTTTATGTAACCGGCCGATTTCAAATATTACTTTCATATTAGATCTATAAGGAATTGAAAAATAAATTAATATAAGTGAAATCGCGTAGCGCCGGTTTCCAAAATATTATTTTGCGTTATTTTGTCTTATATATTCGTTTCTATAATGGTTTTTTACTTCTGCAATGAACCAGTGCAGATTGTGCGCAAGTGAAACTTAATACCAAAATAAAACAGATCTAAACAGTACATTTTAAGTTGTTATTATAATGCACCCTGACTTGACACATTAAATAATATATCTGATATACAGTTTGGACGTTAAATAAGATAAGAACAATAGTTACTTGAATTGGAATCAATGTTTCCATGGAAATAAAACAATTGACACTAGAAAATGGTTTTACAACACCAACTGAACAAAAACAAAAATTATCGTTTGGATGATCCTTAGTTTCGGATGACATCGGTCAGAGAAATTTAGTGCATGCTATAACGTAATCAAAGTAAACCGTATTGAATTCGGTATTACATAGTTTTTAATCCCGGAGAGATAGTTAAGCACAGGGCGACTTAAATTATACATAAATTTTGCTTCACTATTACCCAAAAAAATATACTGATACAAAAACTTTATATTATTTTCTCCATTTTTTTATATTGTTCTCTAAATATTATTTACTTTTACTAATAACAATGGAGACATCCGTCGAGGTGTTCACTCGGTTATTGGGAAACAACTTGACTCTAATATTATTACAACAAATCTGGTAATATATTTGCTTACGACAGTAAACTGGTTATTACATCAAATCGCTTGCGGATTCTACACACTTCAGATGTGTTTGTTTGAGCGTTACGAACATGCCCGAAGATGAGCAGAATGTCGAACTGGTTACAATAAAAACATACTTCATGTCTCTTTTTATTAATACTCATAGTGTTATTACTGTCATGGCATTTTAGAGCAGGCTGCTCTTCATTGCGGTCCCAATATTTTAATGCCCAGCCATAATTACAATTTTATAAATATGTTTTCATTTACGTTTTCACTTCTACATGTTGACGACTACTTTTAAAATATGTCTAGTTTTTGTAGTAATTTGTTGGGAACAGGATGTATTGATCAACGAACTTTAAAAAAAATATACTAATGTTTCATGATGAAATCGTTCTTTGACAATTCTGTACAAGACATAGAGATGATTATAAAAATATCGAATAAAAGTTAAATTATATACAAACGAACTTAAAGACATTATCTGCAAGAGTAATTTATTATATGTATATATAAAAATGTGTTTTCAGTGGACAAGGTTACTCATCATCGTCATCATCAGCCTGTAAGAGAGCCACTGCAGGGCCATAGACCTCTTCCCGAAGGAAAGTATGGGCATAATGACTATGGCAGCCAGCGACGTACTCGCGATTTCAAACTCATTTCACACTTCTATATTGTTGTCACAAAAAGTGGTACTACGAGAAAATGTCTCAGCTACAGGTGTCCTCACGATGGTGTTCCTTCACCGTCACCCGAAAGTGTTACCAACTTAAATTAGTAAAAGTACGCGGATCAGAATAATTCGTTGCTACATGCCGGGTTTCGAATGTGCGGATATCAGATTGATATTCCACCGGACAAACTACTACACCATCACGACTTGACGAGATGATTAATACTATATTTTCTCTATTTCCTATACCTCGCTGCCAATGATTTACGTATAAGAGATGATTTGTGTATGTGTAAATTTGATAATTTGCACGTAAATTTAATTTAACTACTACACATAACCGTTGCTTGTTGTTGCTACTACCTGATAATAAATACTATTGGAATGACAGAGATAACAATAAAATAATTCATTATCAGATTTGGGCAAATATCACACTGGCACGGATTGCATTACGTTTATAGTGTAACTTTCTTTTCATAACAATGTCTTATTATAAATAACACTTTAATATAACGTTAATATAGAATAAAATTAGCTGTTGTCGTCGATAACTGGTCGAGGTTATCAGGAAGGTGGTTACTTACTGGTGGTGAAGTTCCTGGAGGCGTAGGCGACGCTCTCCTTGTCGTGCAGCAACTGTGAAGGCGTGCAGCTGGTACGTGGCGCCGGGCGAGAGGTCCCGCAGCGCATACGTCCAGTTCCCGGACCCCTCCACCGTGATGTTCCGGGCGCCACCCTCCGCACGCTCCGTCAGCGGGATCACCTGCACATACCGTGCCCTTCTGATTCCACTTACTCACGTACTCACAATGCTTACACGCTTATAACTCTAATGCAAATATACATGTTATCAAGAACTGTTTCTTAGATAAACCGCCACATAATCACTACATAGTATAAAACAAAGTCGCTTTCTCTGTCACTATATCCCTATATATGCTTAAATCTTTAAAACTACGCAACGGATTTTGATGCGTTTTTATTAATAGATAGAGTGATTGAAGAGGAAGGTTTATATGTATAATAACATAAATTAAATAGTGGAGAAATATTGTTATTTTTGAGGATCTTCCAAACTTAACGTGTGGGGGCCACGGGCAGTAATGAATAAATCAAAACTACTGGATCGATATTAATCATTTTTTCAGTGAATGACATAGGCTATATATTTTATACCCGTGCGAAGCCGGAGCGGGCCGCTAGTCATATATATAGCACAGAAAAAATCGATAGTAGAAAACGCTAAATATAAATAATGTCCCAGTAATAAACAATCCTTAGCAAAGTATGAACAGTGTTGCCTCTGTACGTAATACCAAAATCTTCCTACATGCAAGCGTATAAAGTAGGCTACACACTTAGTACAAATATAAAGCCATCGCTTTCATTTTTTAAAATACGCAGTAATACATCAAATGGACTATGAAATGATCTGTTCTATATTTAGTATAGGCATTGTATACAATGAGGAACATACAGTAATCACTACACAAAATATCCTTTCAATTGTTATTTTAATATTAACAATAAATATATATAATGAGTAATATAATACCGATGTAAGTAATAATAGCTTTGTTATTATTATTGTCAACCACATATACAGCAAATTCGTTGCGTTCTGGAAGCATGTCG
The DNA here is from genome assembly GCA_035772565.1 of Antheraea assamensis. Lineage (NCBI taxonomy): Eukaryota > Metazoa > Arthropoda > Insecta > Lepidoptera > Saturniidae > Antheraea > Antheraea assamensis. Next base: position 462,943 of record JAQQSE010000129.1, read on the forward strand.
GTGACTCAGAATCAGACAAGTTTCTATTAAGTCTATTAAAAAATCTCATTTTTTTTTAATTATAACAAATAGATTAGTTATATTTTTAAACGTGCTGTTACAAACAATTTCTCCTATATACAAATCTACACGTATCACCTAGTCGTGTTATAGATGGAAGGATATTTAATACAAGTACTGAAATCGTCTGTCAAACAAAATGCAAGAATAATTTCGTTAAACCTAGATAAATATTCTTATTTATGTCTATCTTTCTTCTAATATTTTGTTAAGTCTATGTTCAGCATTCGGCGCAATATCTGAATTATATACATTGCCATAACATACAAATAAGTTAGAAATCGTAAACGATCTGTTATGAATATAATATACATATAATGTTTTACAAGATGTCTCCAAAATACTTTGGGCAGTTAAAGTTGTAATGGTTAGCACCTTTGATTGTTTGCGACATATCGGCGTATACCACACGCAACTACACGACATTGGAATTATCTAAAAATATAGCATTTTGGTTTAATTATATTCCGAGGTGACGCGCCAACAAGTAGCTCGAGGGTTTTTATTAATTCCATTTATCTATACAAATATATATAATACTACAGTATGTTGTTTGTTCTGGGTGATCTCAAAGACAGGTAGAAACGATTTTCACGTGAGTACCGTTTACCGTCAGATAGAGGAATCCTTCAGAGTACAATCCAGCCTATATATTATGACTACATCAAATAACGAGCTTAGTAATAACAACAACTAGGGGTAATTTCATTTCGATACAAGTTTTGTACGGGATAAGAGCATATGAAATAAATACAAGTCCATTGAAACAAGAGCGTAGTTGCGGTTATCGATTAGTGCTATAATATAAGCGAATTTGTCTTAAGTGTACTACAACGCGCTACCGCACTCCACTTTCGATTTGATTGCGTAGCGACACGCGGCGCCACGAGCCTTGCCCCACCGCTACCTGTTGACTTGTGACCCGCCATCACTCATAATATTGTTATAACACAGTTATGTAAACGTGTTATAACTTGTGCAAGCGAATCCATAGATCAAGTGCAACAAACGTTTCCCGGATGAGATGTTCAGCTGCAACCGGTGCACTGTACACCACACACGGAATGGTGCACGGCCTGTTAGTCATTATGACGTCAAATTTAGCGTTATGACGTCACGGTCCGCTACATGTGCGCAACAAGACCAAGTTTCATAAAAGTTCTCGTGAGTAAAAAGCAAGACATTAACATTTTAGTTTTTTTTGTTTTTAATACGCAGTATTGCTTATATTCTAATACCTAACGAATGTAATACAATGTACACAAATTATGTTCACAAATAATACACTAAGATGCATGTGAATAAATACAATATGCATGTGCAGGCGCAGGGTTTTACATTAACAATCAAATCGGATTGCAATGCATTCAAAATATTGTGAAAAAAAAAAAAATACAAAAAGCCAAAAACTACAGATCGTTATAGTAAAAACGCTATCGCGATGTATAATAATATATCAATATATTTTTGATGTCTGTGTGTTGCTGTTAGTATACAAGTATAAAAACTTCATCGTAAATGATTCATCCATCATAAATAAAGGATTATTTTATCTATAGTCTATGTCTATATAGTTGCGCACTTCCTCAAGCCAGGAATTACGTTTTGAATAGTTTTTTAAAATATCTGCTATATTTCATAGTCACAAATAACGTCTATAAGAAATTTTTAATGATTTTTAGTATATAGTATATTATCTATTTATATTTTATAAATGGTAGAAACAAAAAGTCAACTGTCGCGTCTATTTGTACTTATTACTTCTAAACTACACCGCGGATTTTGATAGGGTTTTCATTATAGTTTAGAGAATTCCTTCGGAATGTTTATATGTAGGTACGTGTATATTATATTTGTATTAAACAGAGAAAGGTAGGATGAATTCTAATAAATTCGTAAAACAGAATTTTCGTGCGTGTACATGTGTAACACCGACTAACATGATGGAGATGCATAAAAATAATCTACTACAGAATTGTACGTTCTAATATTCCTCAGAAAAAAGTCTGCGATCGTATATGTATATCTATCTTGTAATTATAACGTACAGTAATAATTTATACCTTTTATATATTACTAAGAAATAATTGGTTAATTTCAATGCTATTAAGCACTATAAATACTTTAGTTCAGTTGAACACTTAGCGTAGATCAAAATAACCCTTTATAACGTATCGTTTGAACGAATATCATAAAAGGTATCACAGATTTAAAATGACACGTGACAAAATAAAAGTTGTTTATGTGAAGTTTTCGACAAAGTTTCCTTGACTTTGATCAACCGTAAATATCAAAGTGCGAAAACAGATTGAAGTTGCTTTAAGCGACTTGGATTTAAGTAGACACTTATATGATGAGAACAAATTAGTACATTGCACACATGCGAGGCCGGGGAAGGTTGCCAGTTTATATTACTATTCAGACTTCGAGTTTATTTCTGACAGATGTTTTAATTTTAATTACCATTTAAATTGTTTACTGAATACAAATGCTTAATAAATAACTTAATAATGTGTTGCTTATGTACACAGTCTATATATACTCGGGCTTCGAGCTGACTTCTGATGAAAACTATGTTTTGATTAAATACACTTAATATTTATGTTTATCATGTCTACTGAACCCCCAAAAGGAACAACTTAATTCTATATGATTCACGTTACTACTTCAAGCTCACGGTTAGCATTTACCGAAAGCTGTTTTAATTTGGGCCTTTATGCGTAACGAGTTTAATTTATTTTCGAATGGGGTTATATGTATGTATACATATAAATAAGATAGTATTATTTATATGTATGCACAATTCCATGTACACACCCACACACACACACACTCATACACACACCGACATTCACACACACACACTCACTATAGCGAACGTGTACTTTAGAACAAATTGAAGTTTGCGCATTTAATTCCTACGGAAGGCATTGTTACTAGTACAGATATCAACGATAATTATTACTTGTACCTAATACATGTTATGCCTTGCCTGATATTAATAGGTTTACATTTTCAATCTTTATTTTCATGTATAATTGTTAACCTAATTAACATATATCGTTCTTACTGAATCGTAATATTATTGGTAACAAGAGTGATGATATAGAGAGATAAGATTAAAAAAATAGTGTGTAATAGGTATTTTCTTATACAGAATACTGGTATAAAAGAATAGTTACCTTGAACCTGAAGCCAGTGTAGTTTCCGTTGGCGGGCGGCGCCCACGATATCGTCGCCTGCTTGTTGCGCCCGAGAGTCACGTTCAGGTTCGTCGGCGGTTCGGGGGCTGACAGATAAACATGTACATTCAATATTTTCAAATCATTTCGAATTTGCAAATACTTGCGTCTCATCGACCTACTACTACTACCTACCTACTACATCATTGCCACAGAGTTTATTGCAAATTTTGTACACACGCCGCGCCGCCATCATATTATTTAAACATGTTATGGGTCAATTGACTAATCATGGTACTATGTATACTGTCCGAGCAATATGAATAACGACATATCAAATCTGGTTACGTAATTAACTCTTTTGAAACTGCATTATTTATCACATTTAGTGTCCTCTTATTAGTACGTGACCGTCTTGTGCGTTGGATTGTATAGAGATTAGGGACCCGCAAATAAATCGCATAGGGTCGTAAAAGCAAATTACTCTTAAGCAATTCATTTTCAACAGTTTACCATAACTTAAACTTAAACAAAAAAATTGGTTGTCAGTAAAGTCGGTTTGCGGACGATAATTTTTCGTGATAACGTCTTAAGAAAACATTGATGAAATATTGCATACTTTTATGAACTGAGGTGAATTATTATTACTGAATTACCGATGGAATGAAAGAGAGATAGATGCGTCATCAGCTTAACGCTTAGGCCGATCGCGCCCCTCAATCGCTTGTTCTGCGCTCTTGCTTGAACGCTTGGCTCCGGCGGAACGTGACAACGAGTCATGCTGTTTCGTGCGTGCATCCGGCGTTCAACGTTTTATAAAACGTTGTCATGTCAATCATTTCTCCAATATGGATTGTAAATAAGTATTAATTACGTAGCCCAACTTGACTTGTTATAGTTCATATTGCCCGGGTAGTATAAACAGCCCTGATTAATCACTTGGCCCATAACACATATATGTTTATTAAATCTAATGAATAACTGATAAAATATAATATAGAAGACGGGATCGAAACTGATAGGTTAAAATCTAGTTAATATTATTACATTTCAAATTTATGTATTGAGTTCCATCGTTTTGAAATATATGTGTACATTTACGAGAGCGGAAACTGTATAAGTCCACTATAGCCTTTAATCACGGTTAAAAAAACTTCAAGTAGAAGTGGTGTGTGATGCGAGTGCGACATATAATTTGAAGCGATGATGGCTCAGTTGGTAGTGTATTCGGCCACAGCGTCGAAGGACGTAGGTTCGAATCCTAGCAACTGAGTCGGAGCTCTCGGTGAAGGAAATCATCGTGAGGAAACCATAGCATGGGGTAGGGCTTTTTCTAAGTCCGTCTGGCAAGCTACCAGCCTCAAGTTGTAAATCTGTCGCCAAGCACATGTTAGTGTATTTCGGCAGCTGCACTTGATAGCCAGTCTCCCTCTAGGTTTAGCGTGCCTACCATCTTAGACCATATCATCATTTTACATCAGATGAGATTGTGGTCAAACGCTAACCTATAAGTATTAAATAAAAAAAATATAATTCCTCATCACAAAATGTAATTCGTATATTTACGGTTCTAAGGTATATACAATTTATTATTAAATTATGATAAGGTGCTATTTAATTAGTATAGTAATATTTATAACATAAGGACGAATGTAGTTTAGGCGCAGCTCTGTATGTATCATTCTACGAGCCGAGAGAAACATACCAAAACGTAATAATAAACGATTTCTTAAACTATTAAGGATTTTGGAAAGTTCATATTAAAAATGTATTCCTGTAAAATGCTAAATAAATATGAAAACTATTTAATGAGTACAGGCACTAAAGGACACTACTGGATAGATCATTTACATTAAGCCTATAACCACATCTATACCTGTTATGATAGTCTGGTTCCAGGTGAGTAGATTGGGGAAGGTAGCGTTGGAGTAGTAAAGCATAAAGTGGTATTTAGTGCCGGGCAGTCCTCGAAAGTTGATAGTGTTAGCGCGCGCGGGCACGCGGAAGTTGGGCTCTGGGTAACCGTGAGGCGGCCAGTAATCGAGCCGGTACTCTCCACCGCCGGACTCCTCGTCCGCACCGGACCCAGGGATTTCGATCACCAATTCGGCTGCTTCACTTCTACAGGCACACTATACAGTGACAAATAAAATTTATACACAATATTATAGACTACTTTTATCACTTCAGTATATGTTAATGTCTCAGACAAACAGTTAAGCGACAAAGCGAGACATTTCAATGGTTTTTAAATTGTTATTTGTAACGAAAGCACGCAGAAACGACTAGGCCAAAATTTTGTATATTTTTTCTCTAGGCTCCTTGATTTGCACTTCTTAAAATAAACTGGCAAGTAGTAAATAGAACTTGTGGTGTAGGCTAGTTGTAAACGGGCTGAGCATCAAAATTTAGGTATGGAGATGCTTTTTACTCCCGAATTACGGCGTGTTTTAAAAAAAGAACCCCTTTTTTAGTTACTTTTTTTTCCACGGCCCTACATTTACAGACTTTGAAACATTTAGAACGGCTGGCTGGACATTATAGAATCTTGTTTATCATAGTTGGCATTTAACTAACACTTGACTTTTTGGACTTGACTATCACTATCCCTATTATTATAATCGTATTATTCATTAATTTAACAATAAGAATTTGAAGCTATGGCAACTTTTCACTTAGGAGGTTCGCGGACTCCGTATCATTGATTTGGCTGATACACCGGCGCGGCGCAACTGGTGGTTCTTTATTTACATGCTTTTATTTATTTTGTTATTAGTTTCACCTGTATGTATGATGTAATTTTTAACGTGATTTTGCCCACTTTGAACAATCAGATTTGAATCAAACTTTGCACACTAGTCAAAGACCCATGACAATGTAATAATCCGATCAAAATATACGATTATCCTGATTACGTTCGCCAGGATTCATAAATTTCTTCTTTTTTTTTCGTATGAAAGTGAGAGAGATAGAGCTAGTCCGCGAACAACACATGCGATAGAAATCTTTGAACATGTTTTCGAAATCAAGACGCAACTGTTAATACATCTGTACATATTTACGTCAATTGTTTTAAACAAATCGAACTAAAATGCGAAAAATAAATTATAGTTTAAAAAAACAAACCAAAAATCACGCTTTTAGAGATAATTAAACTAAAAAGTAGAAAATAATTCTTAGCATAAGAATAAAATTACTGATGAGAAAATTAATGTCAAAATTATAAAAGCGTGGGGTGCTTTGTATGACATCTTTAAACTAACTCTGCGGTTCATAACCAATAGATTTGTTAGTTAGTTTAACAATATCATAATACAAAGCACCCCACGATTTTAGAATAGTGTCATTAATTTTCTCATCAGTAATTTTATTCTTATGCTAAGGAATTATTTTTTACTTTTTAGTTTCATTGTCGCAACAAGCGTGTTGTTTAGTTTTTTTTTTAACTATAATTTATTTATTCATGAATTCCCCTGATATTATTTCAGAGACATTTCCTCATTTTAGTGGTATCTCTACGTGATGCAATTTTATGTTATTGTCGAACAATAACTAATTCTACCCATTTTAATATTACTTACCAATGTTATAATTAATTAACGTGATTAATGCAAATGTTAAAATTAACAACGTTACCGATCATAGACCTATATAAGTAACTGTATGTTATCGATAAATGTTTATATCTAATCTTAAATGTAGGTGTTTATGAATTTTACACTTATACAGTAGTCGCCAAACTATTTGACTGCCCTGAGTGTAGTAGCGCAGAACACAAATTTTGGTATAATAACATATTTTATTATATGTACAACGTCGACACCACTTCAATTTTGTATTAAAATCTTAAGTATATTACTCGCAAGCCGGAACTTATGGCTATATTCAGAGCGGTCAAAGGTATTAACGAGGACCGTACTTCTATCGTCCTAATCTTCCTCTGTCCCACTCATAATTAACTTACTAATTGTATATTTATTCATTTCTATATTATATTACTTATTTCCTCAAGTTTCCCCAATAGATGGGTGTCATTATTCTGTCGTGAAGTATGAGGTCTAGCGTTGTCAAGCAGTGGGCTAGAGAGATTGACCAGACTCGTTTGTTTAACGGCTAGCTTTTTCATCATGGTTTGCAACTGATGACAATACAGATCTGGCCCGATCTTAGGAAGCTATGTAGTGTATGATATCAGCACTGATCCACCAAACACTCACCAGTAACAATTCTAATTCCCTCGTTATTATGGCGATTGAGTAATGTAACGCAGGGCTCAATGGGTGCTTGTTGGTGTGCTTCAGTCAATTCATGCGGTACTTAAATTTCGAGCTTTTTCACTTTCCAGTTTGTTTCAAGTGAATTAAAATTGTTTATCCCTCACACCGAAACCGGCAAAAAACTCCGACTTGGGTTAAAATAGATCCGTTTCCACGATCACTTTTAATTCTTCATTATCAACTAAGGTCTCCGGCCGTCCAGGGTATTTGTTCCACAAGTCAAAATTTCTAGAACAAAAAGGCTGGAAAACGTACAGTACTTTCTTTTATATTAACTTCCCCTTACACATCGTTAATCCTTCAAGCTGTTTCTGCAGCGCTGATGGTGACGGTGCATCTCGTATTCGTAAATAACGTGATACTTTAAGTTATCCATTTTGTAAAAAAAATAATGATGTCGAAGAAAACTCAAATGGTACGCAAACAAATGAATCACTAAATTCGAAACACAATTACATAGGTAAACCTAAATGCGAAATAAATTTGAATTTGGAATTCCGAACCGAACGTTAGATATTTGAGATAAAAGTGGCCAGTTCGATGAACCACTTTTACTATCTTTGCATCGAAGCACTTCCAACATTTCGGTTGTATTTTTGCACTCTTGGTACTCGGTCTTATGGTGCTTTCCTGGCTGTATCTATACATCACATGCGTTGTAAAAGTGAGGATTGGTTTTGAACGATGTCTCGCCTCAGGTCATGATATACGTTTCCTCCAGATGTCAGTTTTTGCCAGACTCTCGCGACACCTGGACTACGACATGTTTGGTGACCAAGTTCCGGGCCCCTTGTTGTTCTTAATCACCACTCTAAGTTCTCCCTCTGGTATGTCGCGAATTGGTTGCTGGTTCTGATCTCTTATTGCCTTGAGGTTTCTCTAATGTTACATATAAATTATCCTTACATTCTTCAACAAGTCTATCTCGTAACAGCATAGGTTGTAAACATAGCAGCATAGTAGTAAGTAAGTAATTTTTTTTATTAGTGAGCACACTCAGAGTAAACAGTAACAATGTCACGGTGATTCACTAAATACAATAAAACAGAAAGTAGCCCATGCAGTAAAATACACAGCATCAACATTACATATTATGTCTTGCTGATACGTCATTGAAATACTTGGCTTTGTAGTTCATATATTTTTGATGTTGTCAAATGTCAATGGAATTTAAAGTATATTAGTTCTCTATTTAATATTTATTTCTTAACTTATGACAAAAACTTCTTTTCATGCCTTATTTCAAGATAAGTTTTTGAGAAGCACCCACCCTATTGCTTTTAATAACCAGATTGTAAGTTGAATTTTTTGTATGAAGGGCCTTACCACTATCGATTAACATAGAAATTAGAATCATATTTAATTGAATATTCACTATTAGTTTCGACTTTATACTTCCAGCTGTTTTTGAGGGAAAGGGCCTTGACATACAGATTTACAGTAAGACAGAAAACAAATGTATCCTACAAAGGTTTATTATTTGATTTAAGGTTCAGAAACTTTTAACACAGAACCGAAGGTAATGTGTGTAAGGATTACTTGTAATTCAATGTTGCTTTGAATCCTACAATAGTAAAAGCCAACACTGAATGAAAACATCATGGTGAAATCATAGCATTGTGCTAGAGCTTTCGCTAATGCCCATATAGATAACTGGCAGCTGCACATTAAACATCCTTCATTCAGTAACAGTTGCACTTTAGAGCACATCTTCATTTAGATTTAGCCGTCCTATCACATTATGAATAGCAGTTGCACTTTAGAGCACATCTTAATTTGGATTTAGCTATCCTATCACATTAGATTACATCCTCATTTAATATTAACCCCTCGCTTAAAAAAAAAAAACCCAGATCTCATAATGGCGATTCTTGTTTTTTTACTTCCTCAAAACTATGAAGTGCTTTGCATCTGTTGTGATAAAATATGAGAAAGAAAATAAACAATAATAACAGTATATATATATATATATACATATTTGGCTTGTGATAAATATATGAGGATGAATGACTAACTTACATGATAGTCATTTTCATACTTGTTGACAGGTATGCATGTATCCAAACTTTTGGTTCGGAGTGACAAACATTGTAACATGGTTATGTGAACTCTGTAACTATAATTAACTTACTACAAATTTTAATACATTAAATTACAACATTTATCAATCAAGAAAAGTTCTTTAGTTGTTTTGTTTAACTGACCTATATTATTTCGTACTTCACAGTGATTATGATCCCGTTTATTTTACGTAAAGTCAGTTTTCGGGGGGCATAAATCCCAACTATCCCCTCATCTGTATACATACCTGTTTGCAGGCACTTACAACTTTCATGAATCTAGCTTCTATAGTGCTTTACAGATTAGATTAATTTGAAAACTTACTATTTGAGTACTAGGTCTCTACTTTTATCATTTCTTACTAAAATAAATTCACTTTTATTAAATTTCAAAATATATCCGTGAAGTTTACTTAAATCGCTGTCTTCTGAACATTGAAATTCCATCAAGATTTCCCAAATGTATGTATAGCTATTACGTCATATTTATCATAATAGTCGAGTTCCCATTTAGATATACACTGTCCACTCCTTTACACAATTGTCATAGTGTAGCATATGCTGAAACTGAACTCATGTAGTGGCCTTCAATATTGTATTTATGGGTATCTATACCATTTCTTTTTATAGCAAAAAATATAATATTTGTCTTTATTACAAAATATAAGGAGATAATCAGTTCAGATACAATGTAAACTCAAAATATTCAATACCAAATTACCTATTTACCAAGATATTATTAAAGGCATATGATGGTATTTCACAAAAGTTACCAAATCCATTAAAAGTTTATTTAATTGATTTTTTTTTATTAACTTCAATGTGATGAATTCACACTCATTAAACATCTTTATTTTTTTATTTCTATCATTGTAAATGCTAGATGAATATGGCATTTGAAAGCCAAAATACAAGATTTTTAGTTGTTTATGTATAAGAAAACTGGTGGTTATCTGCTAACATTATTATATCTATATATATACAGATATCTTATAAAACAATTTTGTAATAAAATAATACTTAGTTCATTATTATAAAAGGAGTATAAAATGTTATAATTCTTTTAGTTCATTATTATAAAAGGAGTATAAAATGTTATAATTCTTTTTTACTAGTAGCTCAGAACAGGTTTCACACAATTATTTAATATATTTTTCCTCCTAACAATGTGATCTATGGTTTTTTTTTTCATTTACATAGTATCTTAATAAGGAAATTAAAAACAAAAATATTTAAAGGTGTTGTGAATCTGCAAGTTCTGTTTATTCATATTAATAGATCATTGTAAATTTATATAATTAATGAATCTATTGTTTAAAAACCTATAAAATGCCTTGTGATGTATGTTATTGTGCTTCTACTTTATCCGAAGTAAAAAAAGGATTATTTTTCTATAATGGTTGTATAATATGTTTAAATCTAAAGTTAGGCATTCTATGTAAATAAAATCCCATTATTAGACTTTTTGTTTTCAAAACAAGAAATGACAATTGTGATGTCTGTATCCAGTTCTGGGATGTAATATTTCAAGTTCATTATCATTTCAGAAAGGGTAGAAAACCTTCAGAAACAAACAACAATCAAACAAACCTCAGGATTTTTTGAAACAAAGGGTTCATATTTGGATGAATAAATATTTACGAATATAACGAATATATTTTAAAATCAATATGTTTCAGAGTCGGTGGTAACAAATATAAGAACCTAATCATATCATTGTTATGGTAAGAATGAGTTTGTAAACAAAAACAAAAAAAGAGTTCCGTCTCATAGACGCGACTACAGAAGGCTTTTAGAGGATATGGAGCATCTACTGACCGCAAGCATCACCAGAAGAACAGTGAGGATCGTGGCAACGCGCACATTGCCAGCCGTCGCTTGCACAATCGACCTCTTCCACATCATTGAAGGCAACTCTCCGATTTCACGACACTTTCTCTTCGAAACGCGCCACGTTTCTACGTAATTACGTTGGAGACATGATTGCATCAGCACTTCACACACGCGGATCATGTCATTTCACAATATAACATTTGAAACACGTATGTGTGATAAAAAAATAATCCTAAAACATTACTACAACTACCGTATCAAAAACTTGACTAGTCTGTCTACTACTGTCAACTAAAACTTTTTACCATAACTTTTAAATTATATATTTTTTATATTATTCGTAACTGAATACGAGCCTTTTCAGTCTAACTTCTACCTAATATCCAAAACTCGCTTTAACAAAATGGTAGGTATGGTAGTTTCCTTATCAGAACTATGCCAAGACTTTTGTGACATCTCAGTAGGCATATTTCTAAATATTATAAAACAAAGTAATTTTTCATGTTTGACTGTCTGTTACTGTATTTCTTCTAAACCACGATATATACGATACTAAGTATAACTCACATTAATCATTTTTATATTTTACATATTATTATAGAATAATTGGTTATATGTGACGTTATTTTAAATAATATAATATTAATCCTTATTCTTTTAAATATATTAGTTAAGATGAGCATTTAATGTAGAATAAGATTGCCCTTTCAAACCACTCAGTAGTTTTTGAAGTTAATGTGTAACAAACATCCATTCACCCTCATAAATTTTCTCGTTTATAATATTAACAGAATGTTCATAATTTTATTATCATATGTGTTTCTCGCCAGTATGACTATTATTTAAAACTAAGGACAGTTGTTAGGACCAGATGAAATAGTAAAACATAAGTTGTATTTTGTTGGTTTATAAATTATTGTTGTAGTAAAACATGAACTGTAATTCAAAATAAAATGGTTATTAAACCTTACATTGTCAGTGAGAAAAATACTCAATATTATTAAGTGAACAAAAATTATGAAATTAAAAATTACTTTATTCAATTTAGGCCTTGAAAAGGCGCTCATGAACGTTAAAACCATAGTCTTGACAGACTTGCGCGTAATTTTAGTAGTTTTTGGCTAAAATACTGGAAGGTAAATTTTTACGGAAACTTTATATTAAACTTTTAGTTATACAATGGAGTTTTCCGCATTGTAAATATACAATAAACTTGATTATATATTTGCATGCAAATAGTACCTACTTGTTCAAGTAATGCTTAAACGGCGAATTCTGAAAGTTATTTCTAGCAACATTGAAACATCGCGGACATTGTTATAAATATTGGCGGCACAGTGTAATAGTGAAGGAGAAATTGTCTTTATATACATATTATTACAATAGCTTGTGGTCATAATGGTTGAAAACGACTTAAGTTCGTGGGGTCCTGAGGACACGATGAGAATTCTCATTGCATCGGATATTCATTTAGGCTACTTGGAAAACGATGCTGTTCGAGGTGAAGATAGCTTCATAGCTTTCGAAGAGGTATTGTCGCAAGCCGTGCAATACGACGTTGATTTAATTCTGCTTGGAGGGGATCTATTTGATCAGGCCAAGCCTTCACCCAGTTGCATGTTCAAATGTACAGAAATTATAAGGAAGTATTGTTTAGGCGACAAGCCGGTAGCCATAGAGTTGTTGTCCGATCAACTCCAAAACTTTTCACGAAATGTTAATTATGAGGATCCTAATTTGAACATTTCCTATCCGATACTGTCCATTCACGGTAACCATGATGACCCCGTGGGTCAGGGCAGCATCAGTTCTCTAGACATTCTATCTATCACAGGGTTAGTGAACTACTTTGGTAAATGGACAGATTATGCTCATGTGCGTATCTCACCGGTATTGCTACAAAAAGGGCTTACAAGGTTGGCACTGTATGGCCTCAGTCATCTCAAGGATCAAAGACTGTCACGTCTCTTCTCTGAAAAGAAAGTTGAAATGGAACGTCCTGATGAAACACTTGATTGGTTCAATTTGTTTGTTTTACATCAAAACAGAGCAGATAGAGGTCCAGGAAATTATATAAGTGAAGATGTGCTACCAAACTTCTTAGATCTAGTAATATGGGGTCACGAGCATGATTGCCAAGTACTTCCCATGAAGGGTAAGAAAACAGAGACAAATAGTTTTACAGTGATCCAGCCTGGAAGCACAGTAGCTACATCATTAGCTGCAGGTGAAGCGATGCCAAAACATTGTGCTCTCTTGCAGATTCACAAAAGTGACTTCATGCTCACCCCTTTACCACTGCAGACTGTCAGACCATTTATTTTTAAAACTATTGTACTATCTGAAGAGAACTTTGGGGATGAGGTTAATGAAAATGAAAAGGTCCAAGAATTTCTCAAACTTCGAATTAATGATGCAATAGAAGAAGCTGCTAAACTGCGAAGTGGTGATCCAAAGCAACCAAAGCTTCCTCTTGTTCGACTTAGTGTGTTTTATGAACGGGAAGGCCAAGATTTCAATAGAGTCAGATTTGGGCAGAATTTCAGTGGTCTTGTTGCTAACCCCAATGATATTCTTTTAATGAAGAGAGAAAAGAAAATACGCGAACGCAAAGTGAGAGTGGCTGATGAAGAAGCTGATCTTACAGGTGTTGCAGCTGAAGCACCTGATGTGGAATCATTGCTCCGCTCCTATTATGAGGCACAGCCTCGCGATCGGCGGCTCGCAGTGCTCTCTGTGCGATTAATCACTGAGGCTGTGCGTGATTTCACTATCAAAAATAATGACGAAGTGCTTCGCCGCGCTTTCGATGCTCATAAGCGTCGCTGCATAGCTGGCCTCATGGACTCGACAGCTGAAACTGAACAGGAGATTGAAGAGCGATTGCGTGTTCTCAAGGATGAGCTCGATGCAGCTGACGAAGAAGGCCTGCATATACTTGTGGATACATCTGTGAAGCCCACAGGTCCTGCGGCGCAGCTCATTGTGCCGGTCGTAAAGTTGCCAGCACAACTACCGCGTCGTGCCATTGTTGTTCTCTCTAGTGACGAAGAAGAAGCACCAGCGCGTGGGCGTGGCAACCGGGGTAGAGGACGTGGTGCCAGAACACCTCGAGCAGCACCGCGTGGTGGAAAAGGCGGTAGAACGCGCGCGACAGCAGAATCCCCGACGGAGCCAGAGCGGCGTACACCTCGCCGTGTTGCTGCACAGAGATCTGCCTCGCTTTTACAGAATATCGTGAACTCGAATCGCCGTCGTGGCTCCTCTGATATCGAGGAAGATTCTGACTGATGCCTATCCCTGGCATGCTATGTATATCGTAACAGTTATATAGAATTTAAGTACAATATAAAATAATACATAATTATTTTTGTTATTTTATTAATTATAACTCGAAAATACAGTATTATGGTGCTAACAGATACTACTTTACAAAAAAGTTTTTTAGTTTCCTGGTACATCTTTAAATGTTAAGTGAATCGAACATGAATGATTTACAAATCAACTGTCTATACATTTAAAAACATTGAATAAAATATAAATCTGTTTTACTATGTATGTAATGTTAGTGTCTTGTTGTTTTTAAGAGAATAAATCAAAAAAAGTATTTTTGATGTCTTTTTATAGTTGTACTTGATCTTAATATGTTTATTCCATGTTCATATAACATGTTCCGTGCCACATGTGTCAAAGGGTCACCGTGGCCTGAAGATCTGGTTTAAAAAGGGGCAAATTAAACTGCGTATTCATAATTAGAAGTATGACTTCTTTAGCTTACCAGATTTTTACTATTAATGTATATTCGATTTAATTATTAACTTTTATTTTCTCCTGCACCTATACATTTAGATTGTAAAGTTAATTTATTTAATAAAATTGAGATCCATTCAAAATTTTAATAAAGGTCCTTTATCCAGTAACTGTACCACATTAACAAATATGTTATATTCATTCACACTAATTTAACACTTATAGTCACATGTGAAACATAGTGGACGCCAATTCTTCACCATTTGAGATTTTCTAGAAGGGCGCCTGTTCCAAACGAACGTCAAACAGGAGAAGCGCAAAAGCATCGTTTCGTCTCTGGAGTATCGGCGTTGAGGTCGGAAAGCGAGTGCGAGCGGCGCGACGATAGCGCCGGCGAGTGTGAGTGCGAGCGAGAGAGCACTCTGTTCACCGTATGTCATACTCGCGCGGGTCTGAACTTGAGCGCCGTAGAGATGTATCGTAGTGCGTCGGTGGAGGCGGCAGCGTGCTCCGCCCCCGCGAATGCGAGCGGCGGCCACGTGCCCATCACTTTCACCAGGCACAGAGTCTTGCTCTCGCACTCGAACTCACTGAACTGCACGTCTAGATTAAGTATCTGAGCCACTTCGAGCAGCATCTCCTCGGCCACCTGCGGGATCACGTGCTTTTGGAGGGCGACTTCAGTTGCAGTTTGTTTCTCCTCATCTGTGAACAAAGGTGGCTACAGTTGGACTATTGTTAAATAATACATGGTATGTATTACATACTATTCACTTCTGTGAGTGAGAGAAATTTCAAATTACCTGTCTGTGCAAACAAACCGAGATGGTACTCGGAAATCTTTTGGCTAAGGTCTGGTCTCCTCGGGCCGTCATCTTTAGTCTCTATGTATCGCTCCCGTGCTTTCTCGTGCGCGCGCACGAGCGCCTCCTTCTGCAGTCATTTTATTATATTTAAAAAGTCCGTAACTTTCAACAGCGTATATATTTATTTTTATAACCAATGTCAATATAATTTTAATATCCAAATCTATTTCAGGCGTTATCTTCATTCATAATATTAAATAATTGTAATCGGTATTAGAACAATAATAATATAATATATACTGTAAGAATTACATATAATAAAAATAAACCGAATAAATAAACAGTTAAGCTTTATTAATAAACTAGCTATTGCTCGTGGTTCCGCAGACGTTTTTTAAATTCTATTAAAGGAACTAAAAATTATGAGAAGATGTAAAATTACAGAAATGCCCTAACGAAAACATTTTTTTTTTGTACGACACGCACGTCTTCTACTATAACATGTAATGTGTATACCAAATATGTAAATACAGTGTGACAGATAGCATTTAGCATCAACAACATATTAGGAACTTAAGTCACTATACACCCCTCAATACTCACTTGTACCATATAAGAAAGTAATGAAAATTTCAAGCTATACAATGTCTTAAAAATGTTATTTAGATATAATATGGCTATATTGTCAGTATAGTTAAATTCTTGCAACCATAAAAAAGTAATAGCTTGCCTTTTCTGTAAGAAATTGTATTACGGAACTCTTAATGTAATCCAGTGAAAATCGGTCCAATCGTTTCGGATATTCCACACGGATGAAATCGCGAGTAACAGCTAATCAAAAATAAAATAGTTCCAGCTATTTCTCATTACTTTCGTTGTATACCAGTGAAAGTTTTGTCAAAATTGATCCAATCGTTATTAAGATAAGAATGAAAGACTGGCATAATATTGTAAGTATTAGTTTACATAAAATTACATATAAAGTATTTCGTGTAATATACAGTCAAACCTGAGTAAGTGACAAGCGAGAAAATTTAATTTCCAGGTTAAGTAATTTTAATCTTCTAAAATGTCTATAAGTGAGGAACAGCAACCTTTACATAAGTTTTTTTATTCGATCTGACTACACTGTTGATCTGGCAAGGCCTCCTCTACAGTTTCACCAGACTACGCACGAGAAAGTTGTTTTGATTGAACCTATATAATTGAGATTGCGTCGTGAAGTAACAGTCGAGTGCATTTAATATCTATTATTATTTGAGACTCATTCTTAAAGTTAGTGGCTGGATAAATGTGCGTGTGTACTGGATACTGTAGCGAACTGTCTGCTGAACTTGCTTCAGTTGATTGTATCAAATGACAATAAAGAGCCGGCACTGTTAATACGAAAATTCAATGTTTTGAGAGCACTGTATAGTGAAATAAAATACTGAGTGAATTTGGTTTATAAGGTTCCACTTTTTATAAATGATAAACAAAAGACTAAGGGAATTCTTTAGGTAAATATTCATGGAAGATTTTTGTAAGTATCTATGTCAAACTCTAATTTGTTCATTAATAATTATTCAAACCTCTATAAGTGAGAGAAGGCACTCCTTTACTTCTGTAAATATACTACATCATATATGAAAAACTCGGTTTAGTGAGAGGCCTACATAAGCGAGAAAGAGATGAAATGCTTGCCTATCCAAGTTTGAATATATACACTTACGAAGTACCTGAATTGTTTTTTAGACAAGTGTAATCATATATTCTTGTGAATTTAGCTAATATACGAAATTATTTGTACCCCATAATTGAGTAATGTGACCTAATGCCGTAGATTTATGCAAAAAGGTTCGGCCACTTGTCGTGGTAAAGAGTAATTTTAAAATTAATGTTGATAAAGGCGTAGAAAACCATGTCATTCTAATAATAACTTGAAACTAACATTTCCAAGTTTCTTTGGTGTGTGTAAAAACCGCGAGTTTAGTTATCGTGCTCGCGGTAGTTCGTAACGCATGTGACCGTAGATAGAGGGGGGAGAGGGGGTTACCTCGTCGAAGTCTGCGGTGATGCGCGGCATGTTCTCGCGCAGGTAGTTGTAGAGCGCTTCGGCGGCGAGCTGTCGCGCCGCCTTCTTGCTGAGCGCCGTCGCGCAGCGCTCGTGAAGGCCCATGCGCGCGCGCACCGTGAACTGCCGCAAGTGCGGCGGCCCCGTGTCCCCCACCTGCACAACCCCCACCCCCAACGCTCCATTAATATTATAACAGATATGCAAAAACAAAACTATCAATAAATTAGTAAACGACGATATTTGTGTTGTGTGGGTACGATATTGTACCCTCTAGACGTGCTTTATATGTTAGTGTCCATCACTTTTTCGCGTGCATTTTGGTTCTGAACTTAATACAAAAATTATGATGTATTTCATAAAACACATCTTAAGTAAATTAAAATCCCTTATATCCTTTTATAAAAAGTATTTGCATTATAAATAAAGATATCCAAGCACCTACAGTTAAAATACTTATTTATAAATTACCTATGTTACATACACGGAATACTTTGAATCTTTTATGATATCTTAATGTGAGTGTAAAATAATTTAAAATACATAGTATAATACAGATAGAGATGAAAGTCATATAACAAGAAAAGTTTTGAGTTTGAAAGTGGACGGATATAGAGGTAGAGGAAGACCGAAAAAGGTGTGGGTAGATTGTGTGGAAAATGATATGTGTATAAAAGGTGTGAATACTGAGATGACTTTTGACAGGGGAGAGTGGAAAAGGAAAACATGTTGTGCCGACCCTACTTAGGTGGGATAAGGGTAAGATGGTGATGAATACAATCTAGTTACTTTTTTAATAAATTTAAATTTAAAAAAGATTTGACTAATGGGAATCTTTGAACAGTCGATATAGTCAGACGAAAATATAAACATGAATTAAGAGAAGCTAGTATTTTAGATAAAGCGGAAGTAGTGAGCTTACCAGTTCGTACTCAACAGCTGGTAGCAAGAACGTATCACAGAGTTCCTTCAGCAGTGCGACGTAACTCCGTACGGGAACCGCCTCCGAACCTCCGCCGCCTCCAGCACTCCCGCTGCTCCCCGCTACTGGACTCTGCAACAAGCAATCACATTGTCCTTATAACTATATCACATCTAAATATCTTACATACGTTCTACATCTACCTCAAATACTTAAACCATCTTCAAATACCAGTTTAATATTGAAAACAATTCATATATGGTTACTTATTTAACTTGATATATTACATTTAAAACATATATGAAATTGTAATGTGATGGATAGTTGAATCCTGATGAGTGTGGGTTACTAGGAGTAAAGTCTTTTTTCCCGAAAACAAATACTGTGTAGATGTACTGTAGTTGACGAACCTGTGCACAGTTCGACTGCAGATGTACTATTGTCATACCAATCTCTTGCAAAACAATTGCTTGTGATCTTTTTAATTTTAAGAGTGTAAAGTTAGTGATAATTACTTACACTTATAAGCTTGACTCAGTTGGTAGTGTGTTCGGACACAACGTCGAAGGACGTAGGTTCGAATCCTAGCAACTGAGTCGGAGCTTTCGGTGAAGGAAAACGTCGTGATGAAACCATAGTATGGTGGTAGGGCATTTTCTAAGTCCGCCTGGCTAGCTACCACCCCTTAAGTTGAAAAACTGTCGCCAAGCACCTGATGGTGTGTTCTGGTAGCTGCACTTGAGAACCCGTCTCCCTCTAGGTTTAGCGTGACTACCATCTTACACCCCGTCATCATTTAACATCAGATGAGATTGTGCTCAAACGCTGACCTATAAAGTATAAAATAATAAAAAAAAAACCATTTAACATTCAAGTATAATAATCATTTTTCATGATATAAAAAACATCTTCAAATATACAAATAGTAATACAGTAAATTAATAAGTTTAGGTTGATCGTCATTAAGATAGTACCTGTGTAGAGGGATCAGGCGCGAATCCAAAAGGCGGAGGTACAATATGTCCCCTGAGCGAGAGTTCATGTAGCATGAGGCGTGCAGCATTCTGTTTAGCTTCTTTTTTGGAGTGCGCAGACGCAGTCACCTTCGCTCCGCGTGCTATACACTGGTACTCAAACGTTGCCTGGTGCTTTGGTCCTGACTAGCATAATCACAAAGATCTATTTATATATCAATAGTAAATGTAAAAACATATTAAATACTTTAATAGTTACAATGTTTTTAATAATTACAATATAAAAACTAATGATTACACCAAACGAACAAAATAGAAAATTTTAAAACAAGGAAAGTTAGTAATTGGAGACTTACAAAATTAAGTGTATTTATAAAATCTAATAAAAATAAGGAAGGTGAAAGTATTTTTCACCTGGGAAATGCATTCAAACTCTGGTGTCTCCCCCAGCTTCACCATCATTTCTTGCAACACTGTAATAGCAGTCTTCATTCTTACAACCCGGCAATATATATCTTCGCTACTAAAACATCACAACAATAATTAATTCATTGATACAATTTCACTGGTACAATGTCAATACAATTTTGCTGCTAAATAATTGATTTATTAATGTTTTCTCACACAACCATATGTTTAAAAAAAGGGCTATCTCATCCAGGTACATTATCTTAGAGCAGCAAAAAAGAGGAGGAAATATTAATATATGATTCAGCACCTAAAATTTAAATTATGATTATGCAAGCAATTTTGATATTTTGGTATTCGTACTTTAATTCTGCTAATGTCATGTAGTATTTTCGACAATCTAAATAACGGGAGTCATCATAAAATTTGAGCAGTTGGAAGCTGAAAAGACTTGAATTGACGTAAAAGTTGAGTTAAACAACTAGTAAATGACTAATTAAAATGTATGGTACCCAGTTATCGACATATCATATAATGTAAAATTTAGGATTAACAAACTAGTCTAAATCTTGTGTAAAGAGTATATAGCAGACACCTGACACAGAACCTTGGAATAAGCCTTTCAAAACAATTTTCAGTGCCGAGAGGACCTACCATATCTGATGATAGCCTTTCTGTTCATCAGGATATTGGAAATAAAGAATGTTAACTTTTTCAAAATTCTCAGCAATTTACTTATTCCCTAAAACCCAGTAACATAAGCTTATGTTTTCAGTTGTGAATAACATTATAAGATATAACAAGAATTTGTTTGTTTTTAGCTATGGTTGTGTAAAGTGTGAATGGTAAATGCAATCCAAACATAAGAATGAATAATAAAGAATGAGAGAGATCATCTAGAGTAATTTCTAATTCAATAAAGAAAATGGAACCATACGTTTTATTAATTTCACAGGTTTTACTATTTCACCACAATCTTACCTGATGTTAAATGGGTATGTGGTCTAAGATGGTAAATCTGCTAACTCTAGAGGAGGACTGACTCTCATATACAGTTGTATCACATCAGTTGATGGAGCATACAACAACAGAAATAAGTTAAGGTATAGCACTGTGGATAGTGCTTATTTATTAGAATACTCATTGAGCCATACAGTATGATTTAATATTATTTACTTTTTTGGGACCTCAATCATTCATAACCACACTGACACACGTTCATAGCCACAGTTTCAAATATTTTTATACTTATAGGTTAGCGTTTGACCACAATCTCATCTGATGTTAAATGATGATGTGGTCTAAGATGGTAGTCACACTAAACCTAGAGGGAGACTAGCTCTCAAGTGTAGCTGCCAGAACACACCAACAGGTGCTTGGCGACAGATTTTTAACTTGAGGGTGGTATCTAGCCAGACGGATTTAGAAAAAGATCTATCACCATGCTATGGTTTCATCACGATGTTTTCTTTCACCGAAACATCGTTCGACGCTGTGTCCATACACACTACCAACTGCGCCATCATCGCTTTATGTCATCCAAGCACCTTATTTGCAAATACAAGAAATTACCTATTAATTTGCAAACTATCGAAATAAGAAAAATCATTGGAGAATTATAGCTACATTCCACCTCCTTTCGTCAGAAAATACCATAGAACAAATTTTGATTACAGATTGTTTTTAGACATGAATTTTTGCATCATTAATAATAAATACATAATATGAATAGGTTACAAAATTACTATCTATGTAATGTATGGATAGTGAAGACAGTAAGTATTTTAAAGTCAATGGACGATAGTTGAAAGAACTATAAGAATGTGATTATTGTTATAATTTGTGGAGATTATAAGGGATCAGTGTTGATTATGGAGTACATTTGGGGTCTTGGTTAGGTTGCAGTCTGCAAGTAGAATTGCCACCGAGTAAACATATTGGGTTAGTCTCATCAGAAGCGTCTATAAAAGACCAGATAAAAGAATCTTATGACTCCCACCTCAAAAGGTGTAATGTGCACTAAAATCACCTCAGTTAAATTAGCATGTGATAGAATAGAAGATACAACAAGAAAAGTGTCTGGATAGTATAAATAGTTATGAACAATGTATCCAAAAGACTAACTGCAAGTCTGTATATTGATACCACGAGAATGTGGGGACAGGCCTTTGGAAATAGGGTAGGGCGGTTTTATGAACAAAGTGCAACCTGCATACCCACTAATTAAGAAGTAGCTTGGAATTATAAAATAAGGAATAGACATCCAAGACAGAAAAAAAGCAGGATTCAGTCACATTGAATGTCAATGGCTTAGTTGAATGCAGACAAGAACTTGAAATATTCCTAAAAATGGACAAAAATAATAGGTCTATCTTAAAATCATATATCAATATTGAGCACTATATAACATACACTACAAATCAACCATCAGGAAACATACATGGAGGAACTGCATCAGTCATAAAAAATATCACACATTATCTCATTAAAAGTAATAGTACACAAAAAATTCAGGCAGCATCAATAAAAATTTAGCACCACAAAACTGAAACAACATTATCTGCAATGTACTGTCTTCCAGGACCCGTAATTAACATGAATGATTTCAAGCAATTTGTAGCTACATTTAGTAACAGATTCAAATGCAATGAAGACTGGAAAGTTAAATATACTCACAGGGGATCAAAATACACCCTGAGGAAATCAATTTAACTCTGCTGTCGGCGTATTAAACATTGTATATCGTATGTCGTACCAACATGTTGGCCAACCGATCACAATAAAATACCTGATTTTTTTATAGCTAAAAATATTTCATGCAGTCATATCATTACAAAAGAAATGACCGATGTATATTCATACCATACACCTGTAATGATAAACCTGTAGCGACACACATACCTACATCAAACGTGGTACGTGTGTACTACAACAATGCAGGCGAAAAACCAGCGGCACTACAAAGTCCGAAATTAGTTGGCTTAACAACGCGACTACTTAAGACTTGCCGCCCAGGTGGCGACCACAAGTTAATCTGGGTGCAATTATAATCTTACCGACAAATCGCAAACAATGCGATAAATTGTTATTATACCAACTTATTGTTTAATTATTTACTGCCCAGATGTTACTTCTTAGATTTACTTTATTTTATAACTCTTTTTATTTTATAAGATTTTTTGTGTTGCCGGTTCATTTCTATCTATTTCCTTTGCACGTGTTTTTTCTTATAAATATGCACTTAATTCAATAAACAAGAGTTTCGTAATCCAGCTGCCAAAGCGATTACTAATCTGCACAAACGGAGTCAGATCAGTTCTTTTATTCCAACCTTCTGAAAATAGCAAAGTGGTACCCATGCTACTACATCCGCTAAAAACCTAAACAGTAAAGGATTTATACAGAACAATCATCTAAATTATATAATGGAAAAACTAAATGGGACATGTATAGAATCATATTTATTAAAAATTGAAGTTTACTAATACCTTTAACAGCAGAGGAAGTCGAAGTTCAAATAAAATCATTTCAGAAACTGGTTTATCTGGCACCCCAGCAATCCACATGTACCTTAGATCAAAAAACATATTACGACATAATTACCCAAAATATATCAAGGACAAAGTAAATGAAAGAGGACAGTTGAGAAAGAATTGGCATAGATCTAGATGTGATAGTCCATTACAGATGTACTTTCCACTGAGAAGTAGCTGTCCTAAAGAAGTTCGATATGAAATAGAAAACTTAAAAAGGAAAATTGAACAGGCAATCGAAACTTAAACCAGGTAAACAACCAATTGATATAAGCTATTACAGACCTATTAGCCTGTCACCTATAATGTGTAAGCTCCTAGAAAAAATATTATTTAATAGAATTCATTCTAATCTACCAGACATAATGCCGTAACATTAGTTTGGTTTTCCAGAACAACATTACTATTGTGCAAGTACACCAACTTGCTGACACTATTAGTAGCAAATTTGAGAATAACAATATAGTTCTGCAGTATTTCTGAACATGAGGCAAGTTTTTAATAAAGTATGGCATGAAGTACTTTCATATAAAATAAATATGATATGACATTCATTCTACTACATATTAAAATCTTATCACCATAAAAGATGTTTTGAAGTAAAAGTTAATGCCGAAGTGTCTTCATTATGTGACATTTCATCGGGAATCCCTCAATGGAGTATACTGGGACCAGTACTGTACCTGATATACACAGTTGATTTGCCAACTCAAATCAATCCAGTAATTGTAACTTATGCTGATGATATAACCATCTTATAAGTACATAGGGATCCTATAATAACAAAACATAACTTCCAGAGTGGTATATTGAAAGTGTAAGTATAGCTGAATAAATGGTACATTTAAGCAAACCATAATAAATCTGTTCATGTATGATTCACCCACAGAAGACAGATTTGTCCATCCATAATTGTAAATAATAAGGTTGAAATCTATAAAATGCACTCAGACTTATCTCTGTCCTAAATCCAAGATTAAAATTTCCAGTCACTAGCTTAGCATTCACTTAGTTTTCAGTGGCATATGTTCAAGTCGATGACTTATGGAAAACCTGGGTATTATGTGAATAAAATAAGAATGGCAAAATAAATATCTTTATCTTTATGTAACAATATAATGTAACAGTAGAATTTCTGTACTTTCTAAATTATCAGTATTATTTCATTGTCATTGGTCTAACCCTTTATTATAGAAATGTCAAGAAGGCTTCCATTGTCTGTTTCTTTCTCCGTTGACTTGTTTATTTCAACTTCGAACATGCATAATTCAATGTAATTCATACAATTAAAGACATTTGACAGACTCTATGCCATACTGAAATGAAGCGAAGCACAAGTTTAGGGTAATTACCCTATGATTTCACCCTAAGGGCATTTTGGAGTTGAGTACCTAAAATTATTCAGAATGTATTTCCAAGCAGAATAGGTTTATTACAAACCTATTATTAAGCTGGATCACAAAATAAGTTAAGTGGCGAAATTATATTTGGACCAAATGTAAACAACTAAATACTAAATTAAGAAACATTATTGGTAACTGGGCCCTCAATCAAAGTTTTCTCCTGCCTGTAAATTAATAATATGTAAGGGCATGCTGAAACCCATTTGGACATATGGCATCAAACTTGAGGTAACAGCAAGAAATAGTAACATTGAAATAATGGAATGATACTAGTCAAATCAATATGCAGTTCCATTCTTCATAAATAACAGATACATTTACATGGATCTAAATATGAGAACTATCACATAGGAAATTGATGAATACAGAAAAAAAATTCAAGTACACTACCAAGACACATTGACATACAGGCAATGAAGTTGGAAGGTAAAAGGTACCATGCACAGTTGATTAAAGAGATTTAGTGTTTCCAATCTGAAATTTAGAGTCTTGCAACATTTACATCTTGAGAAAATAGACTCAGTGGGGTCTCTATACACTACAAAAATATTTTCAAATCAACCCTTGCTTTCACAATAGAATAGCTCATTGTTCATAGTTAATAATTAGATTGCCACAATACTGAAAACATATAATGGAATAAAAAATTAGATAAATAATTGAAGTTTTTTTTGTCAATTTTCTCTAACACAAGAGTAAGGTTCTATTAAGTTTATCTATTAAGGATAGTGGAAGGTGTACCATTAACGAAAACCTGATGACTTGTCTACATCTGCCTAGCAAATTAAGCAGTTATAAGATAAGAAAACGAAACGGAAACTGATCCGAGGTTGTTTTGTTTGAGAGAGGTGGAAAGAAAGGAATGTGAAAAATGTAGTTAATAGAAACAAATTAGTGTTATATAAAAAGTTTTTCCACCAACACCAAATAAATATAATATATTCCTACACAACACAAAAATCAACTTGAAAATTACTAAAACAGAAATTATAACTAAAATGAACACTAATGATACTAACAACTCTAAATCTGACCAGTTGAAGACAATACTAATTATATAGATTTCTTTGTAGGTGCAAAAAATAATCAAATTATAATATGTATTTATTTTTAAAAGAAGTTTGTGAAAGTGGAATATAGAAAATAATATTACAATCAAAATATTTGTAAGCATAAAAAGGAATAATAATTTTTAAGAGCCAATTGTATCACTTGTAAAAAATACTCTTACATTAAAATAGTTAAAAGGAATCATTAAATAAATATGGCAAATACTGTAATAATCCGTTAATAACAATCGTCGTAACTGATAATCTGTTGTGATATGAGCACTAGGTTAGCAATTTTAGGACTTTGGAAAACTTTGAGAATTTTGAATTTTTAGCGTTCAAGAGTATTGAATGGTAT
This sequence comes from Antheraea assamensis, assembly GCA_035772565.1. Taxonomy (NCBI): domain Eukaryota; kingdom Metazoa; phylum Arthropoda; class Insecta; order Lepidoptera; family Saturniidae; genus Antheraea; species Antheraea assamensis. The sequence continues at coordinate 489,611 of JAQQSE010000129.1, forward strand.
CAATTGTACTATCATTTCTATTTTGTTATAATCCAGTAGCAATCAATAGTAAGTATATAAAAATGAACAATATGTAGGTATATACTTAAGTTATTTTAAAATATTGAATTTATTATGGAATTTCAAACATTCGTATCAGGTTAAAAAATTTATAATGGTCAAAAACATTGGTGAATGTTGAAAAATATGGCATTTGTAATTTTATAGTTTTATTATTGAATTATTTCTGTATACTAAAGTACTTACCAGAAAATTGACAGTTAGTGTTACCAGTTTGACCAGTACCAGTACCCTTGAGTTGAATGTTATGTTTCGTTTCCTTCAGTCACATTTTACAGTTTTCTTTATTGTTTCGGTTGTCATATGCAAAGCGGATATAATATCATTTTCAATCATATAAATATGTAACATTTTATCAATAATTTATTTCGGTCATAATATTCATTCTGTTCTTTTATTGGCTATCAACATTTAATTGCGATTGGTGAGGTGAATTTCAGAAATTATTTTTTTATAAAACAACTTTTATACGATTTCTACTATATTTTAGTGATAATTTCTTAATGATATATACTTCTGGTGTAAATTTCATGAAATTCGGTTAAAAATATTCTTTGCTATTTTTAAACTTTCTAAAAGTAGGAACAATGCTAGAAACTTATCCATTGAGTATTCTCAATATATAAGCTTTCCGCGTAAAAAAATTCATAATTGTCGATTTAGCGGTTTTTAAGAAAAAATCGGACATACAAACGGATAGGTAGACAGACAACATATTTAATAAATTATGTATACTTATCCAGTTCTAATTAAGTAACGAAAAAAAAATTTGAATAACGCATAATTTCGAAATTAAAGTATACTTTATACTAATTGTTTTAAGGTTCATTATTGATAATGAAGTTTCATACCTTTACGTCATATTCCTTAAGTATGTTTTTTTTTATATTATAGGGGGCAAAGGAACAGATGGGCCACCTGATGGTAAATGATCACCGCTGTCCATAGACACTAGCAACACCAGGGAGTTGCAAGTGCGTTGCCGGCCTTTTAATATATGTGGGCCTCCGGCGCTCTCATTGACCGAACGAAACGCAACAGTGCAAGCACTGTTACTTCACGTCGGTTTTCTGTGTGAGGGTGGTACTATCCCGGGCGAGCCGACCCATTCACGCTGAAACCAGTAATAGCTTCAGCGTAGCTCTACCACCTACCCACCTGTGTCATTTTTGTCCATTAAGTACCTGTGTCATTTTTGTCTTGTTTTTAATAAAATATTATTATTATATTAAATGCGTAAATGGATGATACTCTCCTTCTTCTATTTAGAAGATTGCTATTTAACTGTTATTTAACATTCCATATCTGTTCAATAAACCATTATAACATAATTTATATGCATCACATAAAATTAGTATGTACTATCGCCTTGTCGTGATGTTAAAACACGATTAAGTACCAGTTGAGTACAAATGTGAAGAACAAGACATGATTACGTTTGAAGCGACACGCCTACTTTGCACTTTCAATTATCTCTTTCTTCCGTGATAAAAAAGCACGGTGGCATATTGCAGGTACATTGCATTGCAAGCACATATTGGCATCATCATTTGGGGAAATTCGGGGAAATATTATTCTAGTAATTCTACTTTTAATTGTGTAACGGACCGCATTGAATGAATGATGACCGATAGTTATTCAATCTGTAATAAACTTTATGTTTTGTAAATTATGTATATTAGGCATTTGTTTAGGATTTCAGAGAAGCTCTTCCACCAGAGACAACTTCTCGCTGCTACAACTAGTTTAATCTTTATTTGCCTTCGGCGTAGTTATTTACTAGATTGTGTGCTGTTACCTACTATAAAATTATTATAGGATGACTTTTTCATAAATAATTCAATTGTGAAATTGGCTTCAGTAGTTCTATTTCATAAAAATAAGTAAGTTTATATTTACACTAAAATTGTAAGTAGCCTAAAGTGCGGCCATACTTTTTTTATAAAAAGGCTTTGCAAAATGTTGTTTGGAAACAAGAAGCCTAAGATTTAAAACAAAGGTATACTACGTGGTCAAGTACCACATCGTAGTAAAATTGTGGGTTTTGTTTATCTTTTACGAGTTCACGGCATTTATTTACCTTTAGTAGGGTTATTGAATTATCTTTAGTGTAGTATTTCTATTGGTAAGGAGAGCATAGGACATCGCTACCATTGAGGTAGTAAGACATATACTTCAATGATTGCTGTTACATTACTCCTCTCGTGTATAATATAAAATCATTGTTAAGGTGTTTTTTCCTTTAGTGAAGCTTTTTAAACATTACATGATTCATTTTATATCTAAATATTTATTTCAGGACCAATTTATAGAAAATATTTATTATCTTACCAATGACACCAAATTAGATGCTTTTAAAATGCTGTTAAATATCATTATGATGACGAAATTATACAATTCAATTAAGATTTGCATGCTAGACATATGAACGCAATTACTGTGATTTCAATTTAAAATGTAGATTTGTGAGACTGCCGATTTTTTTAGTAATTTATATTTTAAATAATTGTCTATTGTATTTATTGGTTAATATTTAACAGGTTAGATGGTATATTGCGACATGATATATTTACTGCAAGTCATTTTTTAACCTCATAATTTATTCCAAGCAATACTTAAGCCGGATCACTAAATGAACCTATGATTTAATAAGATAGTCATGTAAATCGGTTTAGTAGTTTTCGAATTATAAGCACGTTAATGAACAGACAGACAATGAAACATAGCATTTTGTAATTTAATAAGGATAATATAGAAGTTTGGTAGAAATACAGTTTTAATAAAATAGTACTTTACATTACATATATTATGGCAGTTACTTAATGAAATTAAATGTTGGTTTCAATAAGTTTAGAGGAAATTGCACCATCTCCTTCTTGCATTAGCCGCCGCACAAATAGTACAGACAGCGACAGGTGCGGCTCGCGCCGGAGAATAGGCGACACGTGTTGGTTTCGGCCGGAGGAGTTCAATGAGTTCGAATAGAGTCAGTAGGAACATATAGATGAAGGTGAGCCACGCGACATTGTAGAGCAGTGCACGTGTAAAACGTGGATCTGGGTAGGTGTAATGTTTTTGCGCCATAGGGCAGCGGCGCCACGTGGTGAATTCAGTGTCCGGCCGTAGCAGTACGGGGTCTCAGTGCGCGTCGGCCCCAGTACAGCAACGAGTGTACGAATACGATACATGCGTACAGGATAAGCACGCGGAACACTGCGCAAGCCGTAGCGCCTCCCGTGTCTAACTGCTGACGTCGCTGTCTCCGCTGCCCCATCTCCAGAAGTGATCAACACGCTCGCATTGTACTCCAATTTAACTACGCACACTATGGAAGTACCTATAGGTATATTATTATATGTAGTTCAGTATATCCTGTCAATGCACGGATTTGTGTCGGGCTGACACGTGAGTGCCACGAGACATGACGTAACGGTGTAGTTAAACTCAAAAGCGTTCGGTATGTTCGGTTCCGATTTAAAGGTAGCCATATACACTAAGGTATACCTAACAAAATTACCTGTACAGTTGAGTTTTTGAAGTTATACTTCTTTTGGCGCGTTAGGGAAAAATGATGAGAGTAAATTTTTACACTGCGCGCGCACACCGTCACGTAAAACCGACACCCTGAAGTTAACTATAGTCAACATTTCATTCAAAAAAAGTATGTATGTATTAAATACCTTACTCTATTGTTAGTGACGTTTTTTCTACAAACGTAGAATAAGATGAAAGATAAAAATTTTGAATTTATCTTGTTACACCAAAGAAGTATAACTTTTAACGCGTGTGCATAACACGCAACTTTTTTATGTGGAATAAATATTCTACATAGTATGTATTCCATATGTTGGTGATCCATAAAAGTCTAAACAATAAAAATAAAACTGAAGCGTTTGTTGTTTATTCGTCCCAATTTCCAAAATGGCTGAACCGAATATGGCGAGACTTTAATTGGAAAATAAAAGACTTTTTATAGCACTTATTGTCTACGATAGATATCATTACGCCTTTCCACAAGAATTATGTATCTAGTAATGATCATATTACAATGAAAACTATGAAAGGCAGTTCATTATTAATTTAATTAGAACACGCAGTTACTTTGAGATGATAAAACTATTTTCACTAGAATGAAATCGTGGAATCCAACTTACGTACATAAATATACAGCGCGATTAAGTCTGAGTGTATATGTTGTTCAGTTCAGTTTCCCACAGATGTACTAGATGTGTACGAGAAGTATGCGAGATGTTCCTGGAGATAAAGGAATTTATATATTTTTTTCCCTCTGCTTAACTTACAATTGAGCTGCGTAGCTTAGTAGCAGAGGTGTTATATATAAACATGTTTCCACATTCCATACGTGACTGTTATTTTTCATATGATATGAAACCTAATTTGTCATAATAGTAATATAAAGCCAAAACGCCAGTGACGTTCGTACGTTATGTGGACCCCACCCATTGAAATACTCTGTACTACTTTATAGATCTACTGTAGCATTTAGCTGAATGGAAGGAGATGTTGTTGGGCATTTTATGGTTTCATATGTGTCATAGCTCTGTATTGTACGTTCCAAAAATAGTATTATTTCATCTCAATATATTAATATTCCGAAAATTTATACACCGTCTATATATTGCGGAACATGTAAATTATCTTACTATGCACATTATAATTCGCAGAATAATATAAGAACGTTCGCGTGATAGTAACTATACTATAATTTTTGTTCTCTTTTTGTGTTCCGATCACACTGCTTTATAGGTAAACGTTAAAAGAGTTTTATTTTTGATTACATATTAAACGAGGCCTCACGTTTCTGCTTAATAAGGAACAAATAGTGAATTATTAATTTGTTATGTTTTCCGATTATAGTCAACTGATGAAAATCTACGAAATTCATAGACGTACAAATTTATATGCAGGCGAATAAATGCCCTATTTTCAGTATAATTCTTTTTTAATTTTAAGGTATATCGCGCGTTGGTCGTTATTTTTTTCAATAATTTGATATTTCAGTAATTAATCAGAGTATTTAAGATTTTAGGAAAGAGAGAAATAAAGATATTATTGCAAAAAATATATATATCGTAGAAAAGAATAGAAATAGTTTTTTTGTCTGGGAAAACGATAAAAATAAAGCTTGGGACCACCAGTAAGAAAAAAAATTGTTGTGCTTTAAATCTTTTAGGACTTTTTCAAGATACTCCATGGGTGAAAAATTACCAAAGATATCCTTTGTTCATCCATTATATCCAAAGTTACATCAACTTATCCAAATATCCTTAAATATGCATTTTTTTATCTTTTTTTTTCTATCAAATTTATGGCTTTCAAACAATATTTCTTATCGAAAAGTACTGATAGTTTCCTATAGGGGATATTATGCAGTTTGTAGTAGCGTACAGCGATTTCCTGTACGATAATTACTTCCGAGTTTTTGACTGTCAAAATCAAAAAGTGTTTTTTTTTGCTTTGATCGATGGTAACTCTGCGCCAAATAATCGTACAGACCTGGCGAGTAGCTCAAATAAAAGGGTATTAAATTTCCTGAAACAGCATTATGGTTTGTTTTTAAAAATATATTTGAGCCTGACGACCAAATTTTAAGATGAGCAAATATTTGGAAACTTTTTTTTTCGATGGTTTTCTAAGGAGTCTTTTGAAACCATAAATCTGAAAATTTTTTCATGGCCGAATCCACAAACTAGACATTTGACTACAATTTATTTTTTACTATACTGCCATTTGCTGTCACGTTACAGTCCGTTGACAATCACCAAAAACTTTTTTTTTTATATCTCATAATTGTTGTGATTAGTATATTTAAAATGTAAAGGAACTCTACAGTACTAGCATGAATGGCTTAATCATTGAATATAAACAATCTGATCAAGACACAAACTCTACTTTAATGTGCAATCATTGTGATTTTTACATAACTTTTAAATAAATGTTCTTACTTCGGCGCGACCACTAGTGGCACTAGTCTTGATTTGCGTTATTGATTTGTAACAATGTTTACCGGAATACCTGCACGTACGTGTCATACATTTTATAAGCAGCAATTATAGAGTGGCCTTACAAGATCGAAATCACTGTTCGTTCGTCGATCAACAATCTCGATCTATTAACACTGAAAATTTATGAACCGTGTGGGCTTTTTTCCTTGTTTACATTATATTCACGAGGATTACATAAAATGTGTATAGAGTAATCAGGCATTTAAATAAAAAAACTCACGGAATATGGACTAAACACTACTTGAACACTACTTACAAAAGTATGCATAATACATATGCATAATTGATATATACTTATATAAAAACTAGATGACCCGGTGAACTTCGTATCACTTACATATATTTGTGTTAAATGTGGTCAGAACTTGATACAACATTTTTATTTACATTATAAATGCAACACAGTTATGCACTTACTCAATTTAAAGCTTTCTCATGTACTATTTTTGTTTCTGAAAGAACAGGTTTTGTATTTCAACAAAAGAGATAAAAGAGATTGGATCTCACACTACAGCTCTGAAAGAGACAAATTTTTGAACGCACCCATAAATATTTTACAAGCGAATGACAAGTTTTTATTTCTTAAATGACAAAAGACATAAATTGTTTTATAGCTAGGAACATTTTGTATGAAAATTAAATTTTCTTTTCTTAGTATTTACTTTTTTTTATTGTTTATGTTTCGCACCGTTTTAAACTTCCCTGAACTTGCACAAATATTTCAAGATCAAAATTAGCCAAATCGGTCTAGCCAATCTCGAGTATTAGCGAGACAAACGAACAGCAATTCATTTATCTTGTATACATATAATAAGCATGTAAATCTAACATGTCTGTACTTTTTTTATTTTTGAGAAAAAAATTGTTGCATGTGTCTAGGAATAAGTAATAGAACCCATTTCGATCATTTTTGAAATGTCTGTCTGTTTGTTTGAACTGGTATCACTGGTAAAGTAGAAGGTTTCGGATAAAACATCAGCAAGAAAATAATCAAGCATATTCCGGAGCAATATTTAGTTTTTATTTCATTAAAATCGGTTAACTCTATCAGAAGTTATTGTAATTTTAATGACGACGGGAGTTAAATACGTGAGAAAAATAGATAAGTAAATGGACTTTATTAGCCTCATCTAAAAACTAGGGTATTTTATAACATAAATAAACAATGCCACAGTATTGCATTACTAAGACATAGAATGAAAGAAAAATGGTTAATATTTTATTTTCACATAAATAAATATTAATACCCTAAGATGTTCAGTAATTAATTAATATGCATTATTGCTAATAGATGGCGTTCAACCGCCGTTTTCTAAATCTATTAGTACTATAATATACAATCTAACAATTGGCCTATTACAAATATGACACATTTCTATAAATTGAATAACTTACTTTGTACTTTGTATAAGTAAAATATGATTTTAGTTTTCGATCGCATAAGGTTTATGGTTAAATTTGTAAATTTCTAATTAATTTTGTGTTGTAAATATTACAAGTTATTGAACCTTATCACTTTTTAGGACAATTTTTATTATAATAAAAAAATAAAGAGACTAAAATTGTTCATTGAACATAAATGTAAGAAAAAATCGTCTTTAAAAGCAATAACGGACTACATTTGACGACAACAGATGGCGCTAAATTTATAATTTTATTGGTTTACTGTCGTAAGAATATTATTCCAAGGAAGAGTACAGATAACAATGAGATTATTTCTGTGTTTGTTAGGTTTAATTTGAATTATAATTGTCATAAGTTTACCTTGATTCTAATATCTTAATTACGCTTTGAATAATGAATACCTTTTGGTTTATGCATTAGGGTTTATGAAGCGATGATGGCTTCAGTTAGTAGTGTGTTCGGATACAGCGTCGAAGGACGTAGGTTCGAATCCAAGCAACTGGTTCGAAGCTTTCGGTGAAGGAATACATTGTAATGAAACCATAGCATGGTGGTAGGGCTTTTTCTAAGTCCGTCTGGCTAGCTACCACCTTCAAGTTGAAAATCTGTCGCCAAGCACCTGTTGGTGTGTTCCTGCAGCTGCAGTTGACAAGCCAGTCGCCCTTGTTAAACGTGACTTACCATCTTAGACCACGTCATCATTTAATATCAGATGAGTTTGTGGTCAAAACGTTTATATAAAAATGCCAGATATTACAATAAATGTAATTATTTTTACAGATTAACACAGTATAATATACCATGCTCACTAGCTCTTCAAAGTAGTCAAGGCGTGCGCGACTTGGAAGATTTAATCCATCCAATTACTGACCGCGCTCGATGTTGTTTAACTTCGGTGAGCGTACGAGAACCGGTGTCTTTAAGACTACCCAACATAGTGTTTACCCCCACCACTTGTCGTCACACAAAAAGGTCGTTGATTAGAATTTCAAAGCACCCCCCCCCCCTCTCACAAGAAGTTTCATTTTAAATTAACTTTATTTTTGAAGAGCATTTATTCGCTTCCATGACTGTCTTAAAACTAACTAGGACGTAACCACCATAAGACAGCGCTTAATGTAGTTAACGTGGCGGCTACCTTCTTAGAGTAAGGAATACTGTATGGCACTATTAATATGGGGTGAATCTATGACTAAGTATTATACACACTTGTATAACACTACATCACTATTCATGATATGCACTATGCACTCGGTCGCCGTCCTCTCATAGATGGCCCTCAATTGATACTTATTCGTTGCGACTGTGTGTGGTGGATCTTCAATCTTTCTATATACCCGTTTTAAAGAAAGGTCGATAGGAACCACACTATTTGTACCATCTATTTGTATTATTTCAGTGCTTTATGACTTTTTTGTTTCGTTCCTCTTAATTAGTTTATTGCTCGATGATATTCATAAAGTAAACAAAATGAACAACAACAAAATGTTTTGATTCTGGATACTTCCATCTACTAGCGTTATTTTTTGTCAGCAACAGTGTGGCCATTTTAATCTTTTATTATGGTACGTAACAATATATGCGGGATGAAATTAATGCTGTTGTCTAGTTAGGATTTTGCTACAGGTTTATTTATTAGTTGGACCTTTGCATATTTGGTATGTCGTCATATAAATGAATCGTATTACGAATAACGATGATGCTTTCCTCTCAGTACGAGAATTGAGCGAAGTTCAAGAGAAAGATTCGGGAAAAAGCATGTGTTACATATGTACATATGAAGCAGATTTGGTCCAACCCGATGAAGATCTAGTAAAATTTATTCCCTAAGTATCTAGTATATTACTATTAGTTATTAGTACCTTTTTTCCATTTGAGTTCTATGAGCGAATTTAAAATAAATGCCATGTTCCGATTGGCTCGAGCTGCACGAGTCTATGTGATCACGAGCACGCTCAATGGGCACCTGCCCGTGGAAAATATATTCCATATAAACAAATTCGTTTACGTTGTAGGCACGTGAGATTTCGTCTCATTTGAAAGGATTAATGTGTCATCGTTATCCAACACCTTGCCAATTAATATTAATTGTGATTTGAGCTGAAACACAAACTCAAAAATCTAAAAAGGGTTACGTATGTCTTTTATCCGTTCAATGCAAAACCGAAGTGTTATTAATTCCAGCGCCTTAATTTAAGGGGCAGAAATATATAAATATTACTATCGAGCCCGGCAGACGTTGTTTTGCCCTATAAAAAAAACGTGGAGACATATCGCAACGCCACCTACCAGATTGAATTATGAATCTAAACCATCCAGGGATCCTCTCAAACACACACAAAAGGTTTTAATCAAACTTGGTGCAGCAACTTAGTAGGAGTTCAGTCACACACACGTACTGAAGAATTATATATATATATATAAACGAGTGGGCCCAGTGGACGTTTTCCTGTCCTGATAATATAATCGATTTAGAATAATAAGGTATCAAAACTGTAATGAATGGGTAACATTACTATTATCATCCAATTTTAATAAACCGAGAAAACTCTTATCGTTTTAACGGTTAAACTATTATCACTCAAAAAAGTATTGGTTAGTTTATTACTTTTTTGTCTATTTTTACAGCCTGATTAATTATTGAAATAAATAAGCAACTAAGCAAAAACACATCAACTGTCATAATTTTTATTCAATGAAATCAAACAATCCTTTAAACTGTAGTTATTCTGCCAATCATAAACGAGCAAATAAAACATTTCTATATTTATACAAAAATAAATAATTTTCCTCTCTATTTAATCAAATCTTTATTGTCGTAACTTTCACATCACTCTTCTTTTAATTTTTGTATTCTGTACAAAACGAAAACCTCATGTCAGCTGTCAAGCACGTATTCAAATCCCTATTTCTTTTCTCTGCCAAAATAAATAAAACATAGAACTTCAAAATCAAAATTAAAATCAAAAATACTTTATTCAGTTTAGGCCCTGAGAAGACACTTATGAACGTCAAAGTTACCAAATACTTCGATTACATTATGATGTTTAAAATCAAAACGTTATAAATGCACGGCATAGATGAGGTTTTCTTCAATTATAATAATATTTTCGGATCGTAGTTCCAGTTAACATTGGGATATCTATCATAGTTATGTTCATGAATGAATCAGTCTATCCGTATAAACCCTTGCAAATTGGGGCATCTCTCCGGCACTTCAATGCCCTCCGGACACTATACATCGACGCGAAGCCGCAATGTTCACACTCATCACATCAAACGTGTATTTATTTTCTATTCAATTATAATAATATGGCACAGAAATAATGAATTCTGTGATATATATATAGATCTGGTATAATTTTTAAATTTACTTGTGACTCATCCCAAGATCGTGACTCGCAGCGGCGCACAGATTTTACATTTCTATTTGATCCTGCGAAACTGAACATAGATAGATAATTTGTTATTTTTTATAGCAAAATGTGATGTGTAAACTCCGAGGTTAGACTATCCATTCGAAGTATAATACATTGACAGTGCCATGATGAAACGATATCGGGAAGCACTCGACGTTCCATTACGGAGGCGTCATGCGGTCGCCTGCTGGCAGAATTGCTTAAGATCCAGTCAGTGATACGTCGCACCTGCCACTGTTTGCCAGTCTATTGCTGGCGGCGATCGCAGCTGTAAACGCGCTACTCGATCGGGCCCAGCGTTGTAAAGCAAACTGAATCATCGGGCCGAATTTGCGCTTTAAATATCCAATGCCTGTTTATAGGAAGGAGCGTGGCAGTAAATCATTCGAGTTATTGGCAATTTGGCATTGTTTATTATAATGAAGTCATGCGTTTATAGCTCGCAACCGGCGGTCACGGCACGCAGCGTCCACTAGGCAGCTTTGACCACTTGGACCGCATGGGTCAGAGCTGGACAGCAAACAACTTGGCGTGTGACTCTACATTAAATTTTCACTAATGAGAATAAAACCAAAAGTAAAGGGTTGAATATTTGTAGATAGCTTCGCCAATTTCATCAGCCTTACCAGTAGGCCTTCGTAGTTAATTTTTTTAGTTGTAAAATAGCAAACAAACATGGGTCCACCTTATGGTAAGTTCTTACTGCAACCTACGACTATATATAAATCAATGATCGACTATCAATCGTAATAGGTTCCTACTCCTGAAGATCGAGTTGAAACGTCTTGTGTGCTATATATGTCGCTAATTACACTCTTGAACTGGAGTACGAATACTGCTCCTCTGTGATAAACATAGGGGTAGCAGTGGTGCTTCCAAGGTAGAACAGACACTATCATTCTTTATATTAGATGACAACCTATATTTTACGTGAGATAATAATTGTACGTCTGTATCGTGTCGCGTCACCAGACCAGTTACCACAGAGTACAGAATCTACTGCTGACGCTGCGTGGTTCTAGTTACTTACCGAGGGAGTTCTAGCAGAGCGGGCAATGAAGAAGTCGAATATATGTTGCGTGTCACATTTTACTATACACTCTGATACTATTCTGAACTATAATACCAATTGGTGAAGTGCGGTGACAGAGCTAGAAAAAGAATATTGACGAAGATAATCTACTTTGTAATTTTAGTAACGTGATATTACTGATACATGAATAAGAACTGGGAGTAGTTCTCCTATGAGCTTCAAAGTAATTTATCATCGTTAAATCTGACCTCATTATCTGTCTTCTTTTCGCGAAGTATGATTACATTTGGAACGCTTCCGATGTCGTCACGATTTTTGTCTAAGAGGGGAATGTTTAAATATATTATTGTAATTAAAATTACAGATTTACGTTTGACCCCAGTCGAAACTTCTATAAAAACGATGTGGTTGAAATCTATTTCTTCATTAGACATCTATTATTTCATTAAAATCGGTCCACTCTATCTAAAGATATTGTAATTTGAATGACGACGGAAGTTAAGTGCGAGAGAAAACTAGGTAAGCATCTGCATTTCTGTCTTATTAAAAACCCAGGTATTTTCTAGTTTATCTCATATCTTGTATATATAAGTAAAATGATAGAGGTCTGCTGTTGTCCACGCATCACATAAAAAGTAGAGAGTAGAGAGAAAAAGTAGAGATCGATCAAGTCCTTTTAGTTTATTTTTTTAGACATTTGATTCTCATCTAAAAATATCACTATGTTAACATTAACAACGACAATTATTATCGGTAAACACATACATCGATATTACATAGAATAGAATATACATTGAGTAGACATTGCGATTAGTAATATGTGAAATAGGGCTAGTAGTGCGATGAGCATGCGCAGGAGCGATGAAGTAAATGGATAACATTGTTTACAAAAAAAAATCGTAAGCTAATAATACTTTTTTATACTATATGTATGATACTTTGCACATAAAATATATTGTTAGATAATAAACAATGGAGACAAAGTCGCGAGTATCAGCTAGTTGGTAATAAGATGCATCTAAATAAGGGAGTCTGCTCTCAAGTGAGATTGCTTGAGTACCATAATAGCCTATAAGTTTTGACGCACCACTGTTAAATTTTAATCGATTGTCAATGCACTCTCTAATACAATTTGGAATAAAAGTTTCGAGATGTTGGTATCATGAACATTTTTGAATTCTAAAATAACGAATTCGATACATACGATTTTGTACTATCTCACTATACGGGTGGTAGCACGATAAACTTTTTGATTTCCTCGGATTGTTTTCCTTTACCGTCTATTAATACATATTTAACTTCATTCATATCAAACATTATCCGATTTAGCAAATACCAAACTTACAATAGTAATAATATCTGACTCACTTGCGATAAGCCGTTACAAAGAAACATTCCTTGTTGAATTTTCAATCATTTCACATGAATAGAACGGATCAAAGTCCACTTTGTATCGGATAAGGTATTACGGCTTGTGGGTGAGGCAAGGTCTCAAGGTGGTGGGATTCGGAGCGTGAGGCGCGCAAGGGCCCGTGCTGCCGGCCGAGTTGAAGGCCCTCCGCGGCGGGTCAACGGCCCGGACACGCAAGCTTTTTCACCTGATACGATTAACATCGTCAAACTGGGTCAACAGAACACTGCACCGCGTACCGCGCACCCCGCAACCACCACCCCGTACATCGGGTACCACCACCTCACAGCTTACCGGAATACTTCTTCAACTCTATTTTACTTATCATACAGTATTCCAGATTGAAATCCCTTCGAAAACCGTAGGAGGTAATCCTTCTGATTCCTGTACGACATATATTTGCAATCTTATTGCCATCGTAAGTATTAGCGTAACTCTTAAAGTGGTGAGGCTCACGGCATCGATCCGTCGCGCCGCGCGCCTTCCGACAACGGTGGAAAAACTATTGATTTTATGTCTCACTTGTGGAATTTGCCGAATAGGTACCGAGCACGGCAAACTACTTACAGAGAAGCGTTGGAAAAATAAACGTTGGATGTTTGTAATAAAAGTATGTTTACGTCCGAAGTATCTGCCGTCGACGTTACCAGCTCAATGAGAGATGATATGACAGTTTAACGACCATGTCCGAGCGACTAACCCGTGACCCCGTAGGATTATAAACAGTTCCTATGTGTTTCAATACCTGACACTTTGCAGACAAATCGCTAACACTTGTGTCCTGAGAAATGGCATCGCGCTGTGTATTACAATGGCCTACACATTTGATATGCTATTTATCAACCATTTAAACAAGTAGTTTTGCAAGCATCATTTTGCAAGTATTATTCCATCGCCCTTTAATGTGTTCATGGTTCTTTTACGAAAATACTCAAGTGCGTATATATCTTCATTTAATTCGTAGTTTTCACAATGATTATAATTCTAATTTCAAACCTTCTTTATTAACTTCCAAACTATCACCTCTTAAGTCCATCTACTAAAAAAATCATTTTCCTACTTTAACCCTCAAGGTATAAGCACAGCCCTACGTTGCAAAAGGTATCCTGACCCGCTATCCTAATTTCGTTTTTTTTTTTCATTTCAGTAATTCGGTTTTAGGTCAATGAAAGTCATAAACAAGTTGTACATAGATAATTAATTATATGTAACCCACACACCCGTACCGGATCCACTTTGATGATTAACTTTAATTTAAATAATTATTGAAAAAGTTCACTACCAAAATATTTCTATATCGTAGAGGGCTAGATGTACTAAAGATTAGAGATTCAGTGCACTTGACTAAATGACTAACATTTGATAATTTAAAAATATGTTTAACCAAAAGTAATGTCATTTTGTTATTAATAATTACCAAGCACCAAGCTCCGAGCGCGCTGCGCATAACTACTACGTTTCTGTTCCGAATTCGGCGGACAGCGTTAATAAATCGTTCCTTCCTCCAGAAAATACCTAAAGAATGTAGCTGCAGGAACAAATCGCGCGTAATTTGACCCTCTTCTTATACTATAAACGAAACTGCTTGTTGTTAGTTACGTAACCCTTAAGCTATTTGATGAGTAGTTACAATTATTTCTAATTTAGTAAAAATAGAGATTTCGCGTGGTGGCTTCCAAATACTGCAGCAGGAGCTTGTTACATGGCACTGGATATTTGAATTGAAAAGCAAATTACTCCACCCGCTAAAGCCATTCCTTTCATTGAAGAGCGTGCTTCAGATAAACTACTTAAAGATAATAATAACATTGGAAAATATAACCTAAGCTTTATAGGCTGCTATGCGATATAGAGCTGCTAACAGATCAGTGATGTTCGAATAAAAAAGACAATGGCGTATAACAAAACCATAGTGCACTGCCACTGTCCATCAATAGTGCCTCTAATGGCATGTTCCCTTGTATAACGAAGGACTGCGCCGCTAGATCACGACGTGATGTGTTGGCTATGAGTTGAACTAAAGTTCTTTATTTTCCCATTATATCTTAAGTTGACGGTGTTTAAATTATCTCGAGGTATTGTTCTTAACCGGAACGGTTAATATTGGAAATTAAATTGAAATGTTCAATTGAATGTTGTCAGGCCTACGCACATCACTGCATCGGGCAAATATTCCATTCGATATCTACAATATGCTTTGTATTAATAATTGGTATTAAAAGAAAACATAAACGTATAAGATGTATTTTTACACTAGTAACGAACTCTTGTCTAAATACAATAACATCCATTGGAAACGGAAATACGATCGTGAACGATTTTATTGCAATCGAGAAGGTTTTCTAATATAAATATAACGGTTCAGAAACAGTACGGAATAGTTCCATAATCCATTAGAGTAAATCTGGTTGGTTACCATAAAGTTCGTTAAATATTATCCGCCTAAGTATTTAGGACTATCTTATAATAATATCAATGAATATTCGAAAACATTATATCTATCTTCCGTTTCTATTTTTACATAAAATACTATTGTAAATTTTAGATTTTGACGTGATAACGTCTTCTAAATCGATGAACGCAGACTGCACGCATGAAAAAGTATGACTCATTGTCACGTTCCGCCTGAGACGAGTGTGCAAGCGAGAGCGCGGAACAAGCGATAGAGAGGTGCAATCGGCCTAAGCATTCGGCATGTGATGCGTTGTTTGAATTAATCGAATGCAAATAAAGGTTAATTTATCGAAGAAATTGTAATTTTCAACTCCTTCTTTGTATCATACAAAATAATGATAATTCAGTGATAATAATTCAATTCAGTTCATAAAAGTATGCAATTTTCATCACGTAAAATTATCGTTCGTAAACCGACTTTATAAACAACCAATTGTTTTATGTAAAAATTGTTGCAAATGACTAAGAATAAGTAATTAAATCCATTTCTATCATTATTAGAAATGTCTGTTTGTCTAGTTGTTTCAATGCCAAAGTGTAGCGCTTATGATAAAACGCCACCAAGAAAACCATAAAGCACATATACGAGTAACATTTACTCTATATTTCATTACAATTGTTTCACTCTATCAAAAGATATTGTAACTCGAATGACGACGACAGTTAACAAGTACGAGAGAAAAGTAGGTAAGCATATGCATTTCTATCTCATTCCAAAATCCGGGTATTTTGTAATTTTCTGATATCTTCTATATATAAATAAAATTAGGTCTGCTGTTGGGCGCGCATCACACAAATACTACAGGATAGAGGTAGATCATTTTTTTTAGTATTATTTTTAGACTATTGGTTCCTATCTCAAAATATGTTACGATATCTTAATTGCAATAGAGGTTTATTTAGGTTTTAAAAAACGATTAGGATTATTATAAGCACTACGCGTTTAAGAATGTACGAAATAGGACAAGCGGCACGGTGCGCATGCGCAGGAGCCAATAATGTAAGCGGATAACATTGTTTACAGAGGAATTTCATAAGTATATTTTTGCTTTCAATTTTTTCATGTTTTTCTTTTATGCATAAAATATGCTATTAAGATAATAAACAGCACAGATAAAGTTGCTTGTATCAGCTAATATATATAAATAAAATGATAAAGGTCTGTCTGTGGTTGTGCGCGCGTCACGCAAAAATGACTGAATAGTTTTCGATCAAATTTCGTTGGTTTTACTACTTACACACTTGGTTCTTATCTAAAATAAAACTTACCACGATATTTTAATTAATATAAAGTCATTTAAGTTTGAATGAATAAAGATTTTTATAAGTAGGTACTACTCGTTCGGTGACGTGTATTTATTTGCTTGCCGTGGAGAAGTGTGGCAATATTAATATTGTTTTGTTTTTCTGTTAAAATAATAAATAACATAGAAGTCACGGTTATCAGCGTAACTACTGCAGCGGTACTAGGGTAAAGAATAAACGTATACCTAGCTAGTACATAACATAGGCAGCGGATAGAAGTGATAGAACCCGAATGGCGTGTTGTTAACCGCTAGATGTAGGTAGGTTGCAAGGAAAATGAAATCAAAATATTCTTTATTTAATGCAGGCCTTAAGAAGGCGCTTATGAACTTCAAAATTACCACCGGTTTGGAAAACAACCCAGTCATCGAGAAGAACCAGCAAGAAACTCCGATCAGGTATATCTTTTAACATAAATAGATGCATATTTCAAATAAATTACACGTAACAATCGTTATTAGTGGATGCACAGAGAAGAGTCAATGCCAGATATCACCATCGTTCACATATTGATCCAGTCTATAATAGCCCTTTGACACCAAAACCCGCTTGACATGGCGCTTAAATTTGTAGTCCAGGCAAATCGGTAACATGCTTTGGGGCTTTGTTATAAAATCTGACACTATTACTTAAAAAACTATTACTGGTTTTACTAAATCGGAAACATAGGACGACCAGTTTGTCACCGTTTCTGGTATTCAGATAATGCCGATCTTTTACGAATTCAAGCTTTTCAAAGTTTTTGCGAACATACATTAAATTGTCAATAATGTATTGGGAAGGTAGAGTCAATATACCGAATTCTTGAAATTTAGTCTTTAACGATTCGCGAGGTCTCATATTGTATATTGCTCGAACTGCCCGTTTTTGTAATGGATTATGATAATGGATTGATTAATAGTCCCATTGGGTTTATAAAAATCTATAAGCTATTCAGTAAGTCTAAATAAGTTGATTACTAACCGTAAACAATCTATTAGATGTTCAATAAATGAAAAAAGATAAAATAAATCTGATTTCTTCCACAGTAAGACTAATTAAACTACTTTACTACCGAGGCGTTATAAATAACTCGTATCTTATTATAAATTCAGTTTGATGCATGACTAGTACTTAATTTCGACTTATGTCTATTATTGATGCATTAAATACGTATTTTGTAACATGTGTATACGTGCTGTATACATATATAGTTAGTGGCCTTTGCAATATCTAAAATAATGAACATAATTTTAGCACGTAACAAACTTTTTCTTTGTTGATTCATAAAATATCTAAATATATGAGGAGCTCTATTTTCATCAAAAGACAGCTGTAAATACGATTTTACTGTTCATGAGGTTGGTTCGTTGATTGTACAGTAAAATTATTGTTATATGCTTGCTGTATTCGTATTGTTATAAAATGATCATAAAAACTCCTTTAATATAAACGCTTATTCTGATATTCTTTCACATATACAGAGCTGTATCGACTTGTACACGTGAAGAATTGAAAAGACAATACAACTTATACATTGTATAGTGATCAGAAGAAACGATGTTTTATAAAGTGAACTGATATAATAAGATAATAAATCAGTGAGAGGGTTACGTCGCGTCGTGTCGGGAGGCGGCGCGTGGGCCCGGGGGCTGCGCCCGGGGCGCCATGCCTGGTGGCCTCAACAACTTCAATATGAGTACGTGACTCTCGTTCGGGATGTGACATTTGTCACGGCGTGCGGCTTACCTTTGTAATCTTACATAATTCTCTTGAACATTTTCCCAACTGCTATGTATTTTTGTTTCTGTCAAGAGGAAAGCGTTCATACGTGTTTCTCGTAATTAAGGTAGAGGAGAAATATCCTTTCGCCGAACAGGAATTCTATCATCGGAACTACTAACAGATATTGCCACTGCTAGGTTGGTCTACTTCGCTTACTTTCATAGCTTGATGTCTTATGGTATTTTGCTGTGGGGGACAGCAGCTGAGGTAGACACCATATTTTTACTACAAAAACGGGCAATTCGAGCAATTTATGATATGGGACCTCGCGAATCATTAAAAGATAAGTTCCAGGAGTTCGGTATCCTAACTCTGCCCTCCCAATACATACTTGAAAATCTAATGTACGTCCGTAAAAACTTAGATAAGCTAGATTTCGTAAAGGACCGACATAATCTAAATACAAGAAATAAGAACAAATTGGTCATTCCATGTTTTAGGCTCACCAGGACCGGTAACAGTTTTTTAGGTAATAGTGTTAGGTTTTATAATAAAATTCCAAAGCACGTTACCGATCTGCCGGATACTAATTTCAAGCACCATGTCAAGCAGGTTTTAATATCTAAAGGCTATTACAGGGTGGATCAATATGTGAACGATGGTGACGTCTGGAAATGACGCCCTCTCTGTGCATCCACCAAAACCGAATGTAATTATTTATAACTATGTTTTAAAAATGTGAGTTATAATATGTTAATGAAAAGATAAACCAGATCGAGTTTCTTGCCGGTTCTTCTCGATGACTGGGTTGTTTTCCGAACCGGTGGTAACTTTGACGTTCATAAGCGCCTTCTCAGGGCCTAAACTGAATAAAGTATTTTTGATTTTGATTTTGGAAAAACGGAAATCTCGGCCCGTTAATTACATATTCTCAATAGCAAAAGTGACAGCAGAGATGGAAACGTATCTGCTTTAAAATGCATTAATGATTGTAGCACTCATAACAACGTCTTAGCAAAACAACTACAGTATAAGAAGTTGCCATTTTAAAACCGATATTATGCCATAGGTATTGCTATTCGCATTTTGCTTTCCTTTTGCGAAATGTATAATAACGCAACCGGGAGCGCGGAGAGTGGGTACGTGGTGCACAGCGCTCGCTCGCTCGCTTGACTCCCGCTCGAATGACATACCTATTTCTGCAGTCTGCGCTATTATTTCTTCTTATCTCGTAAATATTTATTCAACGAGACGTAAAGTTTACAAATGTCTATTAAAACAGTTGAATAGTGTCTCTGATGTTTATATACGTTTGAAGATTAGTTAATGTTCACGTGTGCCGTGTGCTCGGCTCGCACGGACAATTCAAACCTAAGCTTCATATTTTTACATATGTTTATATAATTGCATCTTTAACTTTTAGAAAAAGGACCAACACCAATGAAAACTTGTTATAACTTACAGAAAATTGTATTTGACGGTTGTATATACGCTTAATCACACTGTATAACGTGTTTAAAAGGCTCCATTTTTGAGATACGGATACGTGGAGAATACATCTTAGGTATATGTTTGTATCACCATACTATAATTGCCACTGGAGGTAATGCCACTTTTATAAATCGACCAATCGAGTGTCATTTACGAAAAGCGTTTCGTAATATCTTTTGGCTATTGATTTTTTTCCGGTCAAGAAATTGACCAAATTCTTAAAAAAATAAAAGTCCCTTGGGTTCGGTTCTGTTGAATGCGGTGGCTGTTACAAAAATATCAGCCCTTACAGCTTAGAGACCATATGTTGTGTAATTTGAGTTCGTGTGAACTAGTGGGGAAAAATTGGCTTGTTTCTTTGTCACTGTATCGAGTACATACAACAAGTATTGGCTTTTGATAATTCTACTGCCGATAATATAAACAACATAATGTAATTGGTATATTTCTCAATCTATGGATGGAGTTTGAGACTATCTCTAAATGAGAGGTTTTGGAATCCGAGGGTAGGATAATGATTTTTTTTTTCGTACTAACTACACCATTGACCTCGCAAGGCCTCTACAGGTTCACCTGACTACATAGGCTAATGATATGCTTAAATTACCTTTAAGATTACCTTATTAATCGAAAACAATGCGTTTCTATAAACGGTTACACTATTAGTGAATGCAAATTAAACGTGGAATACCTCTGGAAAGTATTTTTAGCTCTGCTTTGTTTCTTTTATATATATACGAATTCTGTGATCTCAGCATTTCGAATTGCAAATATTATATTTACGCACACATTGACACTACTTTAAACGTTAACTAAGAAACTTGAAAAGTAAACATGTTGAATGTCGAAAAAGCCTCCACTATAGTCATAAATTTACAATTTTCGAATTATCTAACACTAAATTTGGATAAAACAAAATACACTACTTTCTTTTCTTGTCCCATTGCCCAACCGAAAAATGAATCTTTCACTGCCCATTGTTATACTAATTCACAAATAAGAAAATGTTCTTTTTCCCTATTTCGAGAATAAATTGTATGTACCTAGGAATTCAAATTGATAACATTCTTAGTTGGAAGACTCACATAACCAAGTATCGCGCACCAAGAAATTTAGAAAATTTAAGTATGTAAGAAGTTTAGAAAAAATGCAGGTTAGTCCTATTTTTAGGAATATGACACAGTCTGTTGTAATTATTAACCCTCTCAACTTAACTGCTTCACCAAATTAGTACATAGTACGTCTGTAATAGTCTCACGGTTAGTACAGAGGCAAACGTGAGCTTTAAATTGGTGGCGCGCCGTCAATGGCGTTTTATGTCGACGTTTCGATCTGACTGCAAGCGCGAGCGGTTGTGTTTGTGAGCGATCACTGTTATTTATACTAACGATCGATATCGACCATACAATATTTTAAGGATAATAATAACTGTTGTAGGACGTGGGAGTGGCGTCGCGTCACCACTTTAGCGGAAGTGGTAGCATGGTGGTAGTGGGCAAGTAGCAATTTGCTACTTTCAGAAGGTTGGAGATGTAAATGAAAGATTTGACTCCGTTTGTGCAGACTAGTAACCGCTTTGGCAGTTGGTTAATGAATCTCCAGTTTATTGAGTTGAGTGCATATTTATAAGGAACCAAAACACGTGCAAAGACTTAGAGATAAAATAAAGCGGCAATACAAAAAATCTTATAAAATAAAAAGAGTTATAAAACAAAGTAAATCTAAGAACTAACATCTGGGTAGTAAAATAATTAAACAATATGTTGGTATAATAACAATTCATCGCATTGTTTGCGGTTTGTCGGTAAGATTATAATTGCACCCAGGTAACATGCCACCTGGGGGGTAAGTCTTATTAGTCGCGTTGTTAAGCCATCTAATTTCGGACTTTGTAGTGCCGCTGGTTTTTCGCCTGCATTGTTGTAGTACATACATACCACGTTTGATGTAGGTATGTGTTTCGCTACACTGTTATTGCTGTACGTACATACTGTATTAGTTCGACTTATTTCGAGCCGAATCATACTTTTTATAGTACAACATCAAACAGCACCTGTCTGTGCATATATACACCTCATTTTGCAGTGCGTCGCGCGTTAGTCGTAAATCTATGCTTATACCACATACCCTGAGCGCTCCCTGTTTGCCTCAGGTAAACGGTACACTTGGAAGGACCTGGGTCACTTAACTTTTAGCGTAAGGTATAGTTAAGGCCCAGGTGTGGAACTCTTACCCTTCCGATCCTCTTTTTCTATTCTATCCCTCAGGATAAAGGAACTTACTGATAAAATACTACGAAATTGTAGATGCTGTGAATTATATCCATCGGCCAAAGCGCTGAGATAGTTAATGGCGCCGCTGGTTAGAATATTGTATAGGTGCTGAGTTAGGACTACTTATTATATGAAAGTTTATGATTGTCTCAAAGAGTCGGTTTTTTATTTGGTAGCAATTAGACTGAAAATCTCTTCGTTTTGCGTCTGGTGAATGTCGAAATGCACACGTACTTTTCGGTGCCTCGTCACTTTTGTGATTTTTTTTATCATACCGATGTATAAATCTACCACGCGAATTCATTGTACGTACTGACTGGGATTGCTTACCTTCATCTGATACAAATTAGAGGAATTTTAACGAAACTCAAGGAAATATTTAAATAAGGTATATACATAGACGTATACATGTACCTACAGTGTACATGTATTTATCAAGTCTGTAAATCTTTAATGTTATAACAAATTATTATCAAAGATTTAGAACATTTTATAATACGAAGAGGTTATTCAAAACCTCTGTTGGATATTCATAAGCCGACGAACATTAATAACGTTGATTTTTGCTGAAGCTGCCATACAATAAGGTCAAATGAAAATATCGAAGAGCCGTGAGGTCGAGCATAATAAATAATTACGCGATAAAAGGCGAAAATAAAACAACATGACGTATTTGAACGTAAATAAATTATGAGAGTGCGCTGCGAGAATGAGACTAACTGATATGAAATATTCATGAGAAAGTATTATGATAATTGTGAAATTAATGCAAACGAGCTACTTCCTGTATCTGCTGCTCCTCTGTGTGGACGTGAAGCTCGATCCTCGCGCGTCTCCACACCAGTATAATTGCTTTGATTACATAATGTATGAAATTTATTTACTTGATCAAATTAGAAATAGGAGATCAGTGCAAGAACCGACGCCAACGACATAGCTTTAAGAATTGCGACATTTAACATATAACGGGGAGAAACACGATAATTTGCTCGTAGAACGGATTGGTTAGAAGAATTCTCAAGTGGCGACTCCATACCGAAAGGCCCAGTATGGTAATTCTCATAACTAGAAGACCTTGTAAAAATTGCGGGAACCCGTTGGATGTGATTGATTTGTGTAGCTTGAAACCGGTCGTTGTGCCGTTCCGTGGGGGATTCTTATGCTAGTATTATTGAATTGTATAATTCTAAATGAAAATGAGTTGCTGTTAACTGAATACGTTATATCAATGGGCGATATTAATTATGCACGTAATAAAGTATCATCATCATCTTACCCTTATAGCACCTAAGTAGGGTCAGCATAACATGTTTTCCTTTTCCACTCTCCCCTGTCGGATGTCATCTCAGTATTCACACTTTTTATACACATATCATTTTTCACACAATCCATTCACACTTTTTTCAGTCTTCCACTACTCCTATATCCGTACACTTTCAAACTCAAAACTTTTCTGTTTACATGACTTTCATCTCTTCTCATAATATGCCCGTACCATGCTAACCTATTACTCCTAAACTTCTCTGTCACTAGTGCTATTTTCAAACGTCCTCTGATATACTCATTCTTAATTTTATCCATTCTTGTTACACCACACATCGATCTTAACATTCGCATTTGAGCCATATGTAATATTTTCTCATTCGTCTCTTTCGTAGTCCAGCACTCGGATCCATATAACACGTCTGGTCTTATTATAGTTTAATACAACTTCCCCTTGAATTTCAACGGCTTTCATGGGTCACAACCTATCTCAGACACCTTCCGCCAATTCATCCACCCTGCATTTATCGTATACCTCATGTCCTTGTAATAATAATAAAGTATATCGAAGTGAAATAAATATTGAATATTAACCTGGAATGTATTCTCTTTGTGCAAGTAAACGGAGGAAACAATATACATGAGATAATATAGTATTATAGTTAAAACATGATGGCAAGGTATTTGTTAATATAAAGATGCGGTTTTTTTCTAACTGACTACACTGTTAGGTCTCTACGATTTCACCGGACTACTAAGAGGAGCGCTTAAGGCACTCACCCGAATAAGCATGCGGACGAGCTAACTGGTATTTATTGTAAATCTTTCGCCAAAAGTATAGCGTAGTTCCGCTAGTTCTTTCTCAGAAACAATCTCACCTCTAATCAAAGTGTATTCAATTTTCTACTAGTAGCAAGAAGTGTAAATATTCTACAAAATTATAATAAAAGTATGTGCGAAATACTTTGCGGTGTTTTTTAAACATGAGAATAGTGTTATAATCAAAAGTCGATGTCATTGTAAAATACTATGAGATAAAATATAAATTGTCTAGGGTTACGCCCCAATTTCTGACGAGGAGGGGTCCCCCTATTACCGGTGTCCGGCCGGACCTTCCGCCGTGATGACCGCTGGGGCGGCATGGTGATAGCATTGCACGATCCCATGCCGTCTCAACCAAAGCGGCGGCCGGTAGACCGTGGAGTTTTAGTGAGTAAGAGTCTCACACTACCCACTCTCTCCTCCGGGAGGGTGGCGTGTCCCCCTGTTAATAAAAAAAAGCATTGCCGTCCCTACTTTATAACATTATATTATACATACTTCGTACCATATGTAAACAATGAAGTACGTAGGAATTTTGCTAGGATTCACCTTCCGTAAATCATTAAACGACCAAAAATATTTATTGTAATTTACGACTTGACCTATTTAATCTTTGTTTGCAATTATATCTTACTATGATTTTTTCCTTATATTTAACAGCCAATATATTTGTTACAATAAATAAAAGATGTCAGGTGGTAATCCTAGTAATGGGAGGGCGCGTGTCGGACCGCGTCGGGCCATGTCGAGAACCCGTCGAACAGACGCGCCATAATTGACATCATGAGGATATAACAACACCTACATATATTTATCTCTTTGTTTATATCTAGTTTTATTTTTCTCAATAAATAAAATGTTATTAATCTCTAGACAATTATTTCAAACATCACTAAACTGTCATAAAAAAAGACAACTAATCATAATTGATGACTTTACACTCAGAAGATTACAATGACTAGTTAAACATTTTTAATTGTAGGTGAATAGATAACATTAAATTCGATGTCAGAAAAAAACATTGCCAGAAGGCTGTCAGGATTGACATGTTGTATAGCAGCACTTATACGTTGATCAATGTTTTATTGGTCAGCTTTCTGTTTCTGAGACCTGTCGAAGAGACAACTTGCGAGTTCCTTGAGCAGGCTGAGTCCGCTGAATTGGTTGTAGTTTTAATGTATTATAAAAATAGGTACGTTACAAAGATAAACCCGATCGAGCTTTTTGCCTGTTCTTCTCGACGACTGGCTTCTTTTCCGAATCGATGGTAGTGTTGACAGTTCATAAGCGTATTCTTAGGGCCTACATTGAATAAAGTGTTTTTCATTTTGAACAAAAACTTCTTCCGTACAGAAGGCTCAATCCAATATATATTGCAATTTTAAATGGCGAGAAATATATAATTCTGTATTTTTTCTACCCTTATAAGATCATACAGTTGACTGTAGTGTTGTTCAAATGCAAGAGTAAGGCGTGACTTAGCCGGTCTTCGTGTTATTCTTCCGGTCTCAGTCGTATTTTTGGTCTTGGTTTTGCAGCAAGAGTTTCGCAAGTGTTGCAGTTACCTATCGCTATTTATAAACACGTTCGTTTAGGTCTTAGAACAACGAAATAGAGTAGGTACCTTGTGTGCTTATGTTTACATAGACATAGTAAAATTTAAACAAATTACTTTTTTTCTTTATTTTTTATGTGATTGTAGGCAAACGAACAGACGGGTTACCTGATGGTAAGTAATCACCGCCGCCCATGGACACCTGCGACACCACCTTGCCGGCCTTTGAGGAAGGAGTAGGCTTGTTTCTTGAAGGCCTGTAGGTTGTATTGGTCCGGAAACGCTGCCGCTGGGAGTTTATTCCAGAGGGCTGACGTACGTGGGAAGAATGCACGTGAGAACCGCACAGTAGACGACTTCCAACCATCGAGATGACATTGATGGAATTTCGTTTTATGGCGAGTCGTTCGGTAATGGAATCCGAACAGTTCTTCAGAACACTCTCCGTAGTAGACCTTGTAAAGGACGCAAAATGACGCAACATCCCTACGAAGCTCCAAAGTGTCAAGCCCTAAGGAAAGCACCCGGTCGTGAACGATTCGAGCTGCTCTCCGTTGAATTCGGTCAAAAGGAAGTTGGTTGCATTGGGGCGCTCCGGCCCAGAGATGAGAACAGTATTACATGTGTGGACAGACTTGCGCCTTATAAAGCTGAAGGCGGTGAACCGGTGTGAAATACCGTCCCGCTCTTTTAAGGATACCTAACTTTTTTGAGGCCAGTTTTGCTCTACAAAAAAAAATACTAAAACTAATTTGACAATATTTTGAAGACATTGGCAAGATAGATACTGATAGGCATTCACACAAGACACCTTATATGGAATGGAAGAGTTATAGAATAAAAATTATGTATACAGTTTACCATATTTTACTTCAATAAAAAAAAAAAAACAAAATATACTTTATTCAATTTAGGCTCTAAGAAGGCGCTTATGAACGTCAAAATTACCACCGGTTCGAAAAACAACCCAGTCATCGAGAAAAAATACAAGACAAATTAAATTACAGTACTATAACTTTGACGTGAGATTGCTTTATATTAATTCTTTTGGCTAACAATTAATACAAAGTATCTAGTTGGCTCATCATGTTTTCTAATAATTAGTGATGCTTTAGAAAGTTATCTCGCAGTAGGTAATGAATTTGCAGGTATTTAAAGAAAAGCATTGATACATTGTGCATAAAATCAGAAAGAACCAATAAAACCATAATATTGGCTCCGCAAAAACTGTTACTGTACTGCATCTATTATGTCAGTTTTGAGCTTTGCTATTTAGACATTATTCTTTGAATCACAACATTTGTTTGTATAATTTTATTGGTTAAAATTTTTAGCACGTAAGGCATTTTAAATTTGCACATAAGGTTTATTACAAGCATATATTTTATAAGAACAGTAACGTCGTGCGGTCTGTGTTGCCATATAATATAGTTTTTATTAATACCACGATGATGGCAAACAAGCATGTGAGCCTCCTGATGGTAAGCGATCACAGCAGTGTATGGACGCATGTAACTCTGGAGAAATCACATGTGCGTTACCAATGCCTTTAAATACCTTCTGTATAGGGGGCTTGACAACATAATGTATGAGATGAATGTTGTCTGCTTTAATAAAATATTTGTAATAATAACAGCGGATATAGTTCTCCAAAAACATTTAAATTGGTTAGTAGTTTTCAATTTATAATCTCAGTAACGGACACAGAGACAAATGTCTTATGTAATATGAAAGTATAAGTAAGTTGGGATACGGATATAGAAGGTTAAGAAATTAAAGCGAGAAAATGTACTCTGTGATCTTATCTACTGAATGTAATTGTTGTTGTGTGAAAAGTATAGAGTTACGGAAGCTGCCGCGCCTTCACTCAGATTATTAATAATTATATTAATATATTATTTCATAAGATGAAATCGATAACAAAGTACGTTCGTTGCGAGGATGACCTTATACTAGGATAGTTAAGTTACGGTGAGACGCACCCGCCCGCGCCTCCGCCCACAACCCTCCCGCTCCTCCGGCCACGGTCCCTGCTGAGAACTCCCGTGGGCATTGTTACGCTATTAGTTTAAGTGAATTACAGTACAGCCATTACAAGTATCGCCATGTCTCGGATAATTGATTCTTTATTGTTTTATGGAGGGCAGAGGTAGAAGGCATGAACGTCGTGTTTCACTGAGATGTCATACCATCGCGATTGTTTAGGCGTTTCAGTTAATAGTGGCGTCGCGCGTCGTGTCGCGTCGTCTCGGCTATACGTGCACCTCACCTCTCCCTCCTTTGCCGATCCGAACGATCCGAACGATCCGAAGCGTTGTTTGTTATAAACGTTTATATTAAACTTACATTCATCATATCATGAATTTATATGTATTTTAACGTTACCCATATTTATTTAATACTAGCCAACCCGGCGAACTTCGTACCGCCTAACAGCTAATGAATGTCATGTTAATTTTCGGCTAAACTTAATTTATGATTTTATTAGCGTTATACAACGATTACTAAAAGTTTATCAAATTTAAATGGTTTATTACGATAATTTATATATATATATAAAGTAAATAAAAATTTAATAAAAATACAAAACCAAGTATTTCAATGGCGTATCAGCAAGACATGCTTTATTGACGTGTATTTTGCTGCATGGGACACTTTCGGGTTTATTATATTTAGTGAATTACCTTGAAATATATGACATATTTATAGTTTTTTCTCCTATAATGGAACTAAACCGACTTTGTTTTATATACATAGAAGAAGACATGGATAGAAAATGTATATATACTTTTTATATGAATTTTTCGATATTTTCATATTTATTCTTCTATTCGGAGTAGAGAAAAAGTTAAATATAATGAAATCAGTCCAGTCGTTCTTGAGTTATAAGTGTATGAACAAGCCCGACTTTTATATACTCGTATATAGATTTACGATTTCTTTTTGTTACATTATCAATACCTATAACTTTGATAAGAAGTGGATTATAGAGATAATTGACAACGTTTTTAATCACGCGAAACGCATCGTACCTATGTGGATGTAGTGTGAGCGTGTAGCGCGCGCGCTCGCGGGTGTAGTGACTACGGTGTGCTGAGGCGGGCGGCGTGTCGTGAGGCCGTGCGGGGCGGGACGGGCCGGGGCGGACGAGTTGTTGGGCGAGCAGGGCGGGCGGCGGCAGTGATGGCGCGCGCGGCTGCCGACTCGGCGGGCGCACGGGTTCGCCGTACCGGTCGCCCCACGTGCTAATCGCACGACGCGCCCCGGCTTCTCTCGTTCCGCCGATAGTTCTTTTACAGCCAAAATAGAATTAACGAGCGTTCAGTCGGAGGCCGCGCTGGTTCCGTGTCGTGAAGCGAGCTCGTTACATTGCGTTGATTATCTGGTGCGCTGCGGTTCCCGGGTGCCGTGACAGCACTCCAAAGGATTGGTCCAAACATAAATTTCCTCGGTATATATTCAAGATGTATGTGCACGTGTAATTTAAACGTCTGATACAATCGTGGATACAATATTGATAATCACATTATGAAATTATACGATGGCATAGTGGAGGTGCCTTTTGTATGCTGGTTCAGGGTGTGGGGTTCCTGTATCGATAGAGAGCGACAGGTAGCGCCTCGTCGAAGACTTCACCCTGTTATAGGTCATCGAATCAACAAGCATTCATTCGTGTGTAGGTTAACAGATTGCTTTGAAATCTTAAGAATTGTTTATCCGGGAAGAAGTCCGTTATAGAGTCGCGCGTGATGTCATCGAACTCAAACGCATCTTTAGTGGCTGCCTGACTCGAATTGTTTTCTAGAAGGCGACAGAGTAAGTGCGGTGCGCAGGCGCAGGCGCAGACTGCTCACCCATGTCGCTTTGGGTTAGAACTCAAGTTTTAATAGAAATTTACAAAATGTATTCTGTCTTATAGAAAGTAAGATTCGACTAATTCGAATAAACATTAAATAAATGTTAGTTTCAAATGGCTTAGTCGTGTGAGTATTTGATTTTTCTTTTGCTAAATTTAATACAATTGTTTAAAATATCGATTTTATAACATATTAAAATAAAAATCTAAACGTGCTTTATTCAATGTAGGCCCTAAGTAGGCACTTATGAACTTCAAAATTACTTATATACGACAAATATCGCGCGTGCTGCCTCCCGAGGTTAGCAATATTCTATCTTGCATCAACTCGCAGACCGCGGAGTGTCGCAGAGCGGGTACCGCTTTTCGCTCGGCGTTCGGTCACCTATAAACAAATCGCCGTTTCCGGGCTGCAATAAGAACATAAGTAGAACGTGATAGATAGATTAAAGAGTTCAAAATTAACGTTGTTTTTACGTCAGAGCAGCGCGATCATACATAAAAACATTTTTACGATGCAATAACAATAAATAAAGTGCTTTGAACTCGATCGCGCACTTTCAGTGCAGAGTGGCGGTACTCGCAGCGTCAGGTAGAGCTAGGCGGGCTGAGCCAGCGCGCTGGAGGCACTGCGGCGACACTCGCGGCAGATAGCCGCGCGTCGCGTCCGTCGTGTGCAGGTCGGTACGCCGCGTTACGCCACCTGGTGAACCCTAGTGCAACTCGTTAGGGCGTTGCGGCGTCACTCATGCGCATCATCTGTTTCAGTTTACGGAGCGGACGCGGGATGGCGCGCGCGGCAGCGGCGGCGGCGACGGCGGCAGTGGTGGCGACGGCGCCGGTGAGTGGCGTGGAGTGGTCGCGCGTTGCGGCAGTCAATAGTGCGCGTTCGCTAATTGTTATATACCGGGCGCTTTGCGTCGCACCGACCGTGACCCGCTGATCGGGCGGCAGCGAGTGGCGCGGCCGGGGGCGGCGGCTGCGCTCGTGGGGCGCGGCCGCCGGTGACACCTCTGTGTGTGTACAGAGAGCGGCGACTCCGAGATGTCCGGCGGCAACGGCGGCGGAGGTTCTGGCGCGGAGAGCCGCCGCCCTTCCACTTGTCGAGTGGAGATGGGCGCTCTGCTGGCACCCGAGCCG
Source organism: Antheraea assamensis (assembly GCA_035772565.1). Taxonomy (NCBI): domain Eukaryota; kingdom Metazoa; phylum Arthropoda; class Insecta; order Lepidoptera; family Saturniidae; genus Antheraea; species Antheraea assamensis. The sequence continues at coordinate 520,827 of JAQQSE010000129.1, forward strand.
CGTCCGCTTGACAACAAAGTTAAGGTAAGCTGGTCTGATTTTATAATCATTCAAGTGCAAAAAGTAACTCGCATCTGATCTATGTAATTGAAAAGTTGTGAGATTTATACTTATATGAAATAAAGCACTCGATGTTCCGTGGTCAGGGTGTAGGTGACTAGCTCCAAGTTGAGACGGCTCCGCAACATGTACTGTTTCAGTTGAACATCGAGTAGCGCGGCGCGACGCGGCGGTGGTTCCGCGCGCTCTCTGCGTACAACTAGTGCAATGATAATTTAAAAATACATCGCGATACGCTTAAAGGCCACGTTAGTTCAATTGAAACGTGGATTTGATAAATACCTGCGAATGCAATGTGGTACTGAATATATTTCGGTTTCCCGTAAACGAGCTTACTATTCTTTGTAAAGTTTTAATAATTTAACTCATTGTAACGTCACGTTTCAACATTTAAATTGCTTATGAAAGATCCCTTCTAAGTTTTATCGTGACATGATACGAATGTTTTTGACTACGTTAGAACATCAATTTCGAGTCTCCTCGAACATATATCTTCGAAATGGTTCACCGGTACGCCGCTGGTGGTGCTATAAAAATAAAACCGTTTCATTGTTTAGCGAGTCATCACATATCTGTAACTTCGATTCATTATTAAACTTAGCACTAAAACTGTTTGTTGATGAATGCACTGGATGACACCAGGCTCAGGACAAGGAACTATCGAAACCCCGACCATAGAACAAAGAAAGAAGAGTCTTGTAATGAAATTGTATAATGGTCGGCGCCATAACACTGCATCACCGCTCAATCGACAGCATTACATATGTATCCGTCGACACCTGACCTAAATCACTTTTATCGCGTCCCATCAACCTTTTTATAAGTTGTCATATTGTCGAAGACGTTCTCAAATCCAACGCCAATTTTATATCGTTATTTACTAGTGTAACTATAATATATAAAGCGTGTTGGTAAATCTCAATTATTTTTATAGAAGAGACAAAACATATAATTATATTATAATTTTACGCTTAATAGCATAAGTATGTTTGGGAATATATTTTATAGCAAAGTGATCGCTGGCGCCAAAGCGACGTACGCTAAGACAATTATTTTTATTAGTATTCACATAGTAGGCAGCGTTTTGCCTCTTATTGATTTTTATCTTCTCATGTATTGCTATAATAGCGGTTTACGAGCGATCCACGCCTCATTCCATTAGCAAGATCCATAGAGGTGTTCCCAGCCCGGGACAAACTAAATTATTATTGTATTTTAGTTGCACAATTGACGGCGTTTGATGTAGTAAGGCGGTTTACCGCACCATACGTAATAGAAGCATTATAATGTGGCAATTATTTGGGATCCGTGAAAACGGTTGACTTACCTTTGTATATGGGCTGATCTTAACTCTGTATAAAGTAAATAGAAAATGTATAGTTATGTAGTGAGAGAACAAAACATGTAGGTATGCGGGTACTATCTAATTAGGTGGGTCTTATCCATATAACTGTCACCATGCGGTCGCGGCATTGTTACATAAAAACATTCACAGCGGCACAGCATCCATGGCATGACGGAGGAGGAGAACGTGGTGCGGCCGCACCAAGAGATGGCCGTGCTGTCTCTAGAAGAGAAGAAATACTTGTTGGGAGTGGAGCGCGGGGACGTGGCGGGCACGCGTCGGGTGCTGCAGCGCGCTCGTGACACCGGACACATAAACGTTGACTGCGTGGATCCGCTGGGCCGCAGCGCCTTGCTCATGGCTATCGACAACGAGAACCTAGAGATGGTGGAGTTGCTGTTACAATTCGGTGTGGAGACGCGGGACGCGCTGCTGCACGCTATCTCTGAGGAGTTTGTGGAAGCGGTAGAAGCGTTGCTCGACCACGAGAAACGCATTAAGAAGCCGGAGGAACCCAATGTGAGTAGTAAATTACCTTGATATCTTACTATCGACGTAGGCTTTATAGTATTTTTGTATGAAATGTAGAATTATCTTACAATGCCAATGCATATAAGTGTAATATACTGTGTGATATTTTAACAATTGTAAAGTTATGTATATAAAATTATATCTGGACATAAATTTCGTTTTCGCGTTTGTTTACGTTACACAAAAGTATCCAATGGCTCAGACACTGCTGAAAACTGAACATCGGATTCGGAAGATTTAACAGGGATAATAGTGATAGAGTATGTTTCAAGGCAAACGAAAATAGAATGAAGAACCGTTTAGAAGATGTTGAAACGAGCTTCCACCGCCATCATCTTTTTTATCACAGGCCGTGCTACTAATGAAGTGTTACTCTCGCAAGCAATAATTAATTCAGGACCAATTAAAACAATACATTTGTTCCATGTATACTTATCGTCTCTTGTATAATAGTAAAATTCATAATAGGGAACTCTCAGAACACCAAGAGACACTAATTGTGTCGTCTAGGACATTTGTAGAATTTTTGTTGATGTAGTGTATAATATTGATAATAGTGTTTGTATAAATTGTTTTGATGTGTCTCGAACTATTTAGTCAGCGGAAGCTATACAATTCTTAACTAGAGAGATTAGTCCAGTAATTCGAAGATGTGTTAATTTACAACACCTGGATTGGTATACATTGATTTCGTAATGGGAAAGAAAATATATATGAACGTTTTAAACACGCAATTTATCATAAACAATTGCAAAAGTTATATAGATAATTAACAGTTTAAAAAAATGGTTCTATTTTCGTTTAGTTAACTAAAGAAAGTGATTGAAAAAAATTAATGATATTGTAAAATTACAAAAAGGTTCTTAGAAAATGTCAACTCTCAAATCTCATCTAATAAATCGCAAACAGTCTTAGCAAATATAAAAAGATATATATATATATATATATATATATATATATATATATATATATATATATATATATATATATATATATATATATATATATATATATATATAAAAACAGATTCATACATGCTGTTGAGTTTGTTTTTGCTTTTAACTTTTTAGTTAAGTTATTTGGTATATCGTGTGATAAGTAGTAAAACCTATAATTAAGGTTACACTTCTATAAAGCTATTCTTTCTAAATGTACTAATATACTAGACTGTCTTAGTGTAAATCCTGATGGTGTTTTGAATAAATAATGTAGGCACTATAAATGATTTATTAATGGTATTAAGTTTTATATTGTAATTTAACGCAGAGGAAGTCGCGTGCGGTCTTATAGTATAATATATTTATCGTGAGTTGTACGCAGTAACACGGCCTTTAAATGTCTGTTGTAAATATCAATGTTTATGAACATTCATTTTAACATTTGAATGAATTTGTTTCATTCAGGACATAGTCGATTTATTTTTTACTTTGCGTTTTTTACTACCATTTCTTGGAGATCTTCAGACAAATCACAAAGCTGCATCTATATTGAAGTCTGAATGGTGTGATTGGTAACACACAGGAACACTCGAAACGTTCTAACTACATTCTTAGACGTAGTGATCAGTGATTTACTTCAATACTACGGTTCTGTTTGAAATAGGTTATAGATAGCCATGGGCTGCAATTAAAGATAAATTTCCATGATTACTAGACATTTCCTTCCTATTTTCGATTTAACGATGATATCGTAATTAAAAATATATTTAATTGACTAAGAACGTTAGAAAGGATAAACATAAAACGTTGATAAAGTTTCGCATTTTTTATTGAATTTAAGCTGTCCATGTGTTCGAAATTTATATAATATTAATAAGAAAACGATTACACCCCTTTGTATGCATATTGTACGTATGCAGGCGTGTAATATTTGACATTGTTACAGTTCATATGGAGAAGGAATACAAAAAACCACAAATTATGTATAATATAAGTCACAAATAAATCAAACATTAATTGTTTACGTTCATACAATGTCAAATACATAAAAGTCAAACACAATCAATCAAAAAGTGATCGAATCGCTCAACATACAAGTCGCTCTGAGTAAAGATTATCTCACTAAAGAAGTTACATATAATATGATTTGAACAAATACAAAATTAATGTATAAGATGTATTTGTACACATTAGCTGCTAACGCAATAAAACAAACTGAAAATATATGTATATTTAATGGTAATCATTGATAAAATAAGTGCAGTAATGCTCGAACTTTAAAAATCAATGATCATAATTTCTACCACTCCCTCCATGATTCATTCATTATTACCTGTATAAAATGTACATAAAAATTATAATTTGTCATTGTCATTTAACTCAATTTCTATCAGTTTATTCTTTATCGTTTTAAAATGTTAGATGCACAATATAATTTTGGTATAGAATCGTGGAAGTTAATAAAATGAAGTGATCGGTGTAGAGTTGGGAGGCGTTACCACCGGAGACGGCGACGTTCACATCAGACATAACGCCGTTGATCCTGGCGGCACATCGCGATAGCTACGAGATCATCAAACTGCTGCTGGATCGCGGCGCACAGCTGCCGGTCCCGCACGACGTGCGTTGCGGCTGCGACGAGTGCGTACACTCCCGGAGGGAGGACTCTTTGCGTCACTCTCGCTCGAGGATCAACGCTTACCGCGCACTCGCCTCACCCTCTCTCATAGCGCTTTCATCCAAGGACCCTATCTTGAGCGCTTTCGAGCTGTCTTGGGAACTACGTCGCCTCTCTGCTTTAGAACACGAATTCAAAACAGAGTACCAGGAACTCCGTTCGCAGTGTCAGGAATTCGCGACCGCGCTGCTGGACCATACGCGAACATCGAATGAGCTTCAGATTTTACTGAACCATGAGAAGGGATCCCCGCAGGCGCCGCTCACCGAGCCGGGTGCACCGGAGCGGATGCGGTTATCGCGTTTGAAGTTGGCTATCAAACTGCGCCAGAAAAAGGTAACACAAATTCGTCTTTATACTGTATAAACGTTTCAAGTCGCGTTTATGTTAATGAATGTAAGCCAGATGCACTTTTATAAAGTAGATTTGTTTCTGGAAAAGTATAATTATTATGCCGTTTTACTGTACCGCTGGACGTTTTCGTACATATTATTACTTACATCTATAGTTCTTACTTTTTTTTTATTTCGTAATAGTTATTTATTATAGAAGACAGTGATGTCGAATTAACATTAAAAATATGTGCCTATTTGTTTCTCTGTTTACGATTTATTAACGGCTTTACGAATTTTAATGAAATGTTGTATACAAGGAGTACTGTAAAAATGAAAACCTACAAAAATATCAACAATACTTTCAAATTTCTTAAAACAATATTCATTCTAAGCTGATTTTGATATAATTTAGTACAAATAAGTATATGCATTTTTTAAATCGATAGGCTATAGTTAGCAGGGGAGTTGTCAAATAAAAATTTAAAATGAATTTATTTAAATTTCATACAGAAAATGCGATCCAGGGAACTTAGGATCGATACTTAATGATCCAATCGACAATACTTTTTAACTTGTAAATACTTACTTATTTACTTAACTCAAGAATTACTCGTAGTTATTCGATTTCAGAAATGGTTTTTAATTTGTGTAAAATCATATGGATGATTTGTATATATATTTTAAAGCATTTCATGATTTATGAAACAAGCGATAACCATAATGATAAATTAAATTGGACAAAACACTGCTTCTTTTGTATTCTTTTTCTTTTGTATAACACTGCTTAAATTGTATCATTTCTAAAATATTTAAAATTATAGCTTTAGTTCATGACTAACTTTTGGTCCCAGTTTCGCCTGCTTTAATGTAGATATAACCTGTCCTTCGGGAATCGCACTTTTTGACGTGATAACGTCTAATAAATCGATGAACGCACGAAAAAGCATGACTGATTGTCACGTTCCGAGTGAGCCGAGTGTGCAAGCGAGAGCGCGGAATAAGCTATAGAGAGGTGTGATCGGCCTAAGCGTTCGGCTTGTGGCGCATATATCTCTCTTCCACTCCATCGGTAATTCAGTGATAATAATTTAATTCAATTCATAAAAGTATACAATTTTTCATCATTGTCTTCTTATGACGTTATCACGTAAAATTATCGTCCATAAACCGACTTTACAGACAATATTTTTTTTGTTTCTGGATGAAATGTTCCCTATGTCTTTTTCTATAGCCCTGACAACGTGTACGGAAAATATCATGATGAGTTATGTTAAGGCGTGAAAGCGTAACAAACATACATACTCACGTTTTACACACATTGCGGAAACTTTTGACTTGTAAAAATTGCCTTCATGAAATGAATTACGTTATCCTCGCACGTATTTAATGTAAGTGAATTTTAAGTGAATACTAAACGTGCGTCAATGACGTTGATTGTGGGGTTAGTTCGTGGCGCACCCCAACGTGCAGCAGCTACTCGCCTCGATCTGGTACGAAAGCGTGCCGGGGTTCCGCCGCAAGAACATGCTGCTGCAGGCCGCCGAGATGATCCGCATTGGAGTCATGTTCCCGCTCTATTCTCTCGCGTACATCGTCGCGCCGCATTCCTCCATCGGCCGGACCCTTCGGAAGCCGTTCATCAAGTTCCTATGCCATTCTGCGAGTTATTTCATGTTCCTATGTGAGCTCCAGTACTCGGTGAACTATTTTCTTATCAATAAGAGTAATTGAAGGAGTATCTATAATTCCGTGGTGTGAAGCTTCGTTGAAGCGGTGATGGCTCAGTTGGTAGTGTGTTCGGACGCAGCGTCGAAGCTAGCAATTGATTCGGAGCTTTCGGTGAAGGAAAACATCATAATGAAAACATAGCATGCTGGTAGGGCTTTTCCTAAGTCCGTCTGGTTAGCAAACACCCTCAAATTGAAAATCTGTCGCCAAGCACCTGTTGGTATGTTCCCGCATCTGCACTTGAGAGTCAGTCTCCCTTTAGGTTTTGCGTGACTACCATCTTAGACCACGGCATCATTTAACATTAGATGAGATTGTGGTCAAACGCTAACCTATAAAGTATAAAAAAAAGAACTGGCACAAAACAAAATCAATATAACTTTGTTTTATAATAGCACGACGAAGTGACGGCTCTGTTATCTGATGGTAAAAACAGTGAGCAGTTATATAATGTATCGGCTGTTATCGTTGTCATGCCGGCTTGCAACCCTCTCGGCGGTTAAATGTGCAATGGTTCATTCCGAATCAGGACAATAATAAAAATGAGATACTATGGTGGGTATTATAGCTGGTGGGTAATGGTAATATGTGTGAATGCCACTCTTGTAATTGTTTTCGTAATTTTTTCTCTTATTTAACAAGTGAGCGACTCGGTAAATCTCGCAGGGTGACCACAGATCAAGATTGTTTCAGTTTTATTAATCCTGGCGTCTCAGCGTATTGAAACAGCTGCGGGAGGATTGCTGTGGGGCGCCGCACCGCACGGAGAGCCGCTGTCGCGGCGCGGTGTGGCGCCCTCGCTCGTCGAGTGGCTCATACTCGCTTGGGTCAGCGGTCAGTCTCATTACTTGCGCTACATTGTTTTAGCAATCATTGTAAAATTATCGATATTTTATTTCAGTTTCTCTTTAGTTTTAACATATTCTGTAACGTTTTATCGATAATTTTTTACTGTCTTCGGTAAAGCGTAATATTATGAAATCTCTATTATTATTGAAAGTCAAATTGTAATATTAATTCTATGATTGCATTGTAAATACCTATATAATTCCTTGAAATCCTCATGGTCACTATCTAAAATGAACGATATAACTTATTTCTGTTTTTTTTATTATTATTGCTATAAACTCACATTTATGCTACTCCCACAGTCTGCGTGACGAAGCTTCGACTACTAGTCGCGTTAAATTAACGTCAAAAATCATTCCGATAAAGGCGCAGATTACACGTTTGCCACATCTATGTCTTTCGAATAACTTGAAATTAGCGTCCGATAAATTCCTTCGATCGGCGCAAAAACCGCCAACCCAGTTATTGTGCTCCATGTATCGTCACGCAATCCGATAGTTCGTATCGCATAACGATAATACCTTACCACATCTGCATTTAGTATAATCATAGACAAAACTTCGTGCCGATACACGCAGGTATGGGAGTAGCATAACGAAAACAATCGTTCATACTATTTTAGCAAATCTAAAGATCTTAAAATCTAAAGATCTTAGCTAGACTAGACTTAAATGTGTTTGAGTAACTTTAGTAAAATTACTTTGTGAAAGTCTAAGTGATTTTTCTTAATAAACTTGTGAATTAACTTTAAGTGACAAAAAGTTAAAATCAAAAACGTGTTTCTATAGTAAGTATACTCGGGTGAAGCTTTTATGTGCTTAAGAGCTTTCTTTCAAGTTTTTCGAGTGATAATAACGAATATATTCAGTTGTTAGCTTCCACGCGTCTCTATGGTCGGCCGTATTACCACTTCACGGCACTACATTTTATTTACTGCCTTTATCTATGATAATATTATTTTTATATTAATGTGAATATTCGAGAACTAACTGACGCAGAGAGACTTCATTCGAGATACTATTCACATTACCACTGAACGGCATCTCGCTAAACGTTCGCATGAAACAGAACTATAATGGAACTTTTACTAAACTCTTATAATATTAAAGCTCAGATCTGACCTCTGTTATATCTTGGGTGCAGTGAATGTGAAACTCTTAAATCTAATCTATTGTTGGTTTCACCTACGTAGTTGCATAAATAAACTCAGGCCGTCAATTTCAGTCCTTGGTATACTTTGGAAATATATATATATATATATATTTAATTTTTTCAGGTTTGATCTGGAGCGAAGTGAAGCAGCTCTGGGATATGGGACTTCGGGAGTATGTGCATGACATGTGGAACGTAATAGACTTCGTTACAAACTCGCTATATGTAGCAACTGTTGCTCTCAGAATTGTATCACACTTTCAGGTGAGTTTTATAATAATGCCCGGCTGAAACGTTAATATTACTGAATTACGTTCAGAGAGTAGTGGCACGGTGTGCCTCTCCTAGTATCGACACAATTTTTTTTTTTAAGTAAAACCTCTTTACTTACGCTTGACTTGGAGACTAAGTTGGTGAATGCGTGACGAGAGAGTTACGAAAATTGTGATAGGGCAAGGCGAACGGAAGTTGAGAAGGAGATATAAATTAGTGAAGATAGAAAGAGAGATAGAGAGTTACGTTTCGTATATCGTGTGGTCTAAAGGACACTCGTTTTTGAAAGCATCTTTAGTCCTGTTGTGATTTGAAACGCGAACAAGTAACATTACAAATATTAGATACACATCACTTTAGTTATATCTAATGTGAGCTGCACACATGTTTTTGCTTTTTGTCTATAGCAGCATGGCATATAAACGACACTTTGCCTAATTATAAGCAACGTACCTCTGTGACAGGTGTTACATGTAGTGTATATTAGCAGTTGCGATCCAGTCATACCCGGTTGTGATTTTCTATCATCAGACCTTTCAAATAATCTAAAGGTGTTAACATTTTCAAATTATATTTCTTATCTTATAGTCATTTTTACACTGTAAGATTTTATAATATACATTTTGTATGCAAAACTCTTTCATTTTACTTTTTTACTTGGTTGAACAGGTGAGACGTGAAATGAACATGGGTCTTCAGTGGAATCAACCGCGCGAGAAGTGGGATGCTTGGGATCCGATGCTACTGTCGGAGGGTTTGTTCTCGGCTGCGAACATCTTCAGCAGCCTTAAGCTGGTGTACATATTCAGCGTGAACCCTCACCTGGGACCGTTGCAGGTTTCGCTCAGTCGAATGGTCCTGGATATATTGAAGTTCTTCGTCTTAGACATACTTGTTATTTTCGCATTCTCCTGTGGTAAGTGAACTGTTCAAAATAGTTTATCGTTTTCAGAAGTTATGCTTTAAAATAAGTTGTCGTTAATAGATGCGTTATCAATAATTTTGGTAAGATTAATAGTCTCACAACTTCAACAGTACATTGTCAACTGATGTAAAGACATAAATGATGAATGTAGAAATTATATAATAAGAAAATAAAGAACTTATATTCTGTAACACCACCGTATTTATTACCGTTGCTACTATTATTATTATTATACATGGAAAGATAACGGTCTGACTAACGCCTTTTATTTGTTAAAGGTCTGAACCAGCTTTTATGGTACTACGCGGACATGGAGAAAAAGCGTTGTACTGTCGGTACGTCGCCCCCGAATGGGACGATTCCAGATCCTGACGCTTGCGTCGTTTGGAGACGATTCGCTAAGTACGTTCAAACCGTTTGAATCCCTCTATTAAACACTAATAGTCGCGTACTAACTCTCACATTTGTAATTGCATATCGCAGCCCTTAGTAAAGTAAAGGCTTACCTTAGAAAAGTAGTTTTTTGGGAAACGGTAAAAAACAAATCGACGATCACAATCTTTTTTACAAAATTAGCCCTAAAAATTCGATATATTACCTTACTTTATTAAGGGCGCGATACATGAATTTCAGCTCGAACTACCATTGTAAAAGGATCATTATTACTTTATTCCATTAATAATAGTGCAATCAATAAATGCGAGTGACAAAAGACCGAATTATCCATTATATGTAATACTAAAATGAAGGATATATGGAATATGCCGTGAAGTAGGCTAAATTTTTCAATCGGTTTATCCAAATCACTGCAATGCACTTAACATTATGTAGTAGTTATACAGTGTAGAAACATTGATGACCTCTAATAGATACATACCGTGTTGTGATTAACAGTAATTGTTGTTATGCGAGACGATAAATCAATATACATATTATAAAACAAAGTCGTCCGCCACGTCTGTCTGGATGTTCGCGATAAACTCAAAAACTACTGAACGGATTGTAATGCGGTATTCACCAATAGATAGAGTAATTCACGGGGAGGGTTTAGGTATATAATTTGTCAAGATTTTTGTTGATAGAATCGGAAAAAGTCAAGCCGTCTTGAGTGTTTCATCCACATAAGTATATACTTTTTTATTATCAGGGCAGGATAACGTCCGCCGGGCCTGCTAGTATCTTAATAAAAGCCTGTAGTAGGCGGACTGAATTATGTATGCAAGTGAAAAAAGTCTCTGAAAAACCGCAATTCGCAGTTCATAAAAGAGCCTCTAAGTGTATTTGTTTTCATCTTGTGTTATTTTATGAATAAATGTTCGTGTATTCGCTGTACAATGAACCGCAGCCAGACTCCTTTATAATTTACATAATCTGCATCGTTACCGGGCTCTTGATGGTCCGTTGTGCCGGTTCTAGATTAACATAATGAAACACACGAGCTTTGGCTCCTCGCCATCTAATTTTATTAGCCTCCATTCTACTTTAATATCTGATTATTGTTTACGTTCGTATCCGATGGTAAATTGTCTCGAACAGAACGTTACGTTCATGTCGCCTGTAACGGCTTCTCGGAAAACAGATATGATGATCATCATGAGCTGACTTTTATACAATAATTTATATTACTTTTCAAGGATACGTGTGCCAGGCCAGAGCTTGTAAACATTTTTATACGCTTTGAATGCGTTTTTTTTAAAATACAATGTAATTTATCTATGTTCTTCTTTTATATTATAATAAAACTGTAAACATTGCCGGATTGAACATTTGCGCCGCACCTGAACACTGTAAAATGTTCCGCACCACTATCGAAATGATATTAGATAATATACATGAGTGTGTGTAATGGTGTAAATGATGTAACAACATTGCAGTCTGTTCGAGACGATGCAAACGCTGTTCTGGGCGGCGTTCGGTCTGGTGGACCTCGACTCGTTCGAGTTGGACGGCATCAAGATCTTCACGCGGTTTTGGGGCATGTTGATGTTCGGTACCTACGCCGTCATCAACGTGATCGTCCTCCTCAACCTGCTTATCGCTATGATGAATCATTCCTATCAACTTATATCGGTCAGTATACATTCTCTACCTAAAAAAAATAATTCATCATCAAGTAGTGTTTCTAACATTGTTGTCGAAATAACCTATTTTACACTTGTCTTTAATTTGTTCCTTTATATATATATATATATATATATATAATATAACTATACTTATATAATCTTATATAGATCCTTGAGACTTGATATTTTACGTTTAATCAGGATTCTATGACAATATAAAAAAACGGTGTGTGTGTGTGCGATTCACACACGATAGAAGTGAAACTTCAGTAAATCGTAACGTATTTAAATACCTACCTATGAAAATACGTGTGAGATTTAAAACGAAAGACGTAGGGTATATACATACACACATCTAGCAATTATACTCGTCACATAAAAGTGAATAATGTCCGGGGATGGCACCCGCGGTCACTATTTGATAGTATGAATCGATAGAATGGCTTATAACTTCTGCGTCACGAGTTCGATAATGTCCGTGTAAGTATTATAGTAAGTAAAGTGATGTGCCTCTTAATATAAATAATTAATAACTGAAATAAATAAATCTACAGGGTTATTGGTAATTCGACGTATTCCTTTTTGGAGGTAATAATTTGCGATAATTTTAACCCCCAATCTGCGTTATGGAAAAGTGAACCATTTTTGACTTATCACATTTTTTAGCTTTTTTCAAAATAAGTCAAAAATTCAACATCTCAAATTTATAAAAATATATGTATCTATGTAAATGTCCGTATTACTTATGATTTATAAAAACAATTAAATACTGGTTATTTATCAATATTCAATCAATATGACGGGAAACGATATTATTGTAATATTTTTTTGAATTTTTTTTCTACTAAAATGCATTAAATACAAAAAAAGCGTTATGAAACTTGAGTTGTAGTTTTAAAAGAAACGTAACCGTTTTCTTAGCTCTCGAAGAATGGATAAGAACTAGGAACTTATTTCAAAGACATTGGAAAAAAAATATTACAAAGGAAGCAGGCCGAAATTAGTATTCTAACTAAACGTAAGGTCGTTTTTTAAAATGTACATAACATTAATTAAAAACAATAACCCAGTGTAAATGAAACAAAAAATACAAATTTAAAGTACAATTTTGAAGAGGGTATTGTACATATTATACAGGGTATATATAAAGAAAATAATATAGGTCTGCGTTGCGTCGCGTAACATTAAAAAACGATTTAATAGATTTTGATTATATTTCATTTTTACCTTTTAGACACTTAGTTCTCATCTTTATAAAAGGTTATCACGGTAGCTTCAATCATATAAACATATAACAGTTTTAAGAAACTACTTTTATATACGTTAATTGATGTGTTTTCCTGCAGTGGAAAAATGGGGTAAGCGGTGTGGTGCTTGTGCTTTTTCCTCTGTACGTAAAATATATTGTTAAAATAATAAACGACACAGACGTAGTTGCGGGCTACAACTAGTAATATATATTTTGTACACGTGGATACAGCCAACCATTTATAGATACTATGTGTTCAAATTCGGGAACAATATACGACGATACGTTGCGTCGTTTACGAATTATCTATCACAGTATTTGTTTAATGTTTTTCTTAACCTTCATCCCAAATGAGGATGGAAATAAAAAAACCGTTAATAGCACTGCGTAATATGTAATGATTGGAAGTGATACTGAGACATTCGATACAGGAGCGCGCCGACGTCGAGTGGAAGTTCGCTCGTAGCAAGTTATGGATAAGTTATTTCGAGGAAGGTGGCACCGCGCCGCCGCCCTTCAACGTGATCCCCTCGCCCAAGTCCCTGCTGTACGCGTGGCGCTGGCTGCAGCGGCGCATGTGCGGGCACGCGCGCGCCAAGCGCGAACACATGCGCACCATACGGGTACATGCACTCCATCTGAACAAACTATACACCTTTCTATTGCCTTATTAAACAATCCGACCTCTTGAAATTGTAACATTTATTATTGCTCGACTAAGACATGAGCTAAATCGGGCGAGTGCCTTAAGCGCTTCCCTTAGTAGTCCGGTGGAACTGTAGCGGCCTTGCCAGGCTAACAGTGTAGGTCAATTCGAAAAAAAAAATAATACTTAGTGAAATGTGACATAATCGAAATCTTTTTTTTTTACAAATAATTGCTATTCTTCAAAACAATACTGAGTTTCAAATGTAAAGGTTGATTCAAAGGTGAAGGTGATTTTCAAATTAATATTATTACAATGAGTAATAAAAAATATTTATTTTCGCAGCGGAAAGCGAAGCAGGCCAATGAAAGGGATTTCCGGTATCAGGTGAGTTTTGTAATTTTCTATCGATTTATATAAGTATACTACTTGTATTTTGCATACAATTTTTGTACATATGTTATTGATAAACTATAAAAAAACGTTTCACAGAAGGATTTACTGTTATGTGCCGCCAGGTTATATTTATTGTAATTGTATTTGATATTGTAATTTAACGCAGACGAAGTCGCGAGTGATTGATGGTGATACATAAGTTCAGAGATATTCTCACATAAGCAATCCCTACCTTATATACGAAAGTAGCGTGTAAGAGTCTAATCTAAAAATGTAAGTAGTAAGAGTGATTGTTGACGGTGCAGGCTATAATGCGAAATCTGGTCCGGCGCTACGTGACGGTACAGCAGCGGCGCGCCGAGTGCGGTGGGGTCACCGAGGACGACGTCAACGAGATCAAGCAGGACGTGAGCGCCTTCCGCTGCGAGCTCGTCGAGATACTCCGCAACTCTGGGATGAACACCTCCACTGCTAACGCTGGAGCACCAGGTCCTGGCCCACACCTTATAATAATAAACGCCTGCATTCGGTCCTGACTCATGCGTTTTATGTAAATTGCGGGAACCATAGTTAATTTAGTGTTTTTATAGGCGGTGGAGGCGGCAAGAAAAATCGGCAGAAAGAGCGTCGACTGATGAAGGGATTCAACATAGCGCCGGGCGGACCCCTCGCGCCCGTCGACGAGTTCCTAGCGTCCCTCCATCATGACCACGGCGGCGAGCACGTGGCGCACCACGCATCCCTCTCGGCACTGCTGGGCGGCCGGCTGCGCGCCTCGCAGTCCAGTCTGAGCGACGGCACCACTGGCGCACTCGCCGGCGCGCGCCGCAAGCCGCCGCCGCACAAGCGTCGCTGGGGCACCATCATCGAGGCAGCTCGCGCCGCGCGCGTCTCCCGGCTTATCGGACGCTCGCGCTCCGAGGACTCCGTATGCGACCACGCGAGACAAACACCGAGGTGAAAATTTCCATTCCTATTTAACCACGTTTAGAGAAAAAATATTTATAATGTAGTATAATTCGTGGTAATATAATGTTTAGCGGTAGCGATCGATCGGACTCGGGCAGTGACTCGCAGCGTAGTCCGGAACGGCACGGATCTCGAAGCGGGCCGCTACACCCGTTGACGGCGCTGGCGGCGCTCAAGCGCAAACGCAAGAAGTTCTCGGATTCCCGGCGCAGGAGGTGCAGACGCGCGTCACTCCGCCTAATGAAGCTCTGCAGCGCGCGAGTTCAGTACCGGCGAGGCCGTCCGTGCTGGGTCCGCCGCCGCCGCTGCCGCCGCCCCCGCCCCCCTTGCGCGCTGTGCTGCCCCCCGCCACAGTGTCGCCGTCCACGACAGCGGAGAGCGTGGCGACGCGCGGTGGCAGTCGGGAGCCTCTGCTCGCCAGTCTAGATGACGAGCACAAGGTGACAGTCCATTTTCGTAAGCAATATGTACTCAACTGAATATAATCGAGCAATACGTGAAAGTTCCTTGTGTTTAATTATAATAAGCACTACAAGGTTCTTGAAGTCACTCGAATTTCAAGTTCAACTTCTACTGGAATAACCCAGAGTGTTAGGAAATTCTAAAGGTGTTATGACAATGTACATAATTTATATAAAAAAATAATAAACTAAAATTTAGTAATCAATATTGTCTGTCGAGTTCAGAGAGTTGAGTTATTTTGTTATGGAGGACAGAAACTGTGGCAGATATTACATTTATTTTTAAAAACGGGTAGTTCATGCAATTTATGATACCGGATCTCACGAATCATTAAATACCTAAGGTTTTAAGAATTCAGTACCTTAACTTTGCCCTTCCAATACATTCTTGATAATTTAGAATATGCAATTTGTTATATTTACAATAACTTATCAAAGCGGGATTTCGTAAAAGACCGGCATAATTTTAATATCCGAAACAATTGTAAATTGGCCATCCCGTGTCTCAAGCTTAATAAGGCTACTGAATGATTTTTATGTGTTCGACAAGTAAATATCAAGACCTTACTGGTCTACTTCAGTTGATATTTACTTGTTGAGTTTTAAGTGTTAAATTTTATTACAAGGTCCCAAAACACATTACCGATTTGTCAGGTAGTTAGTTCAAGCACTATGCCAAGTGGGTTTTGATGTTAAAAAGCTATATGTAGAGTGGATTCATATGTGAACAATGGCGAAGTCTAGAAATATTACTTATCCCTCTCTGTTCATCCGCTAAAACGATTGCAAATAAAATTAATATTGTTGTAAAATATGTACGATAGAAAAGTAAACCAGATCGAGTTTCTTACCGGTGCTCAGTAGTTGTTTGTCCGAACTGGTCGGTTGTAGTTTAGTAGTCCATGAACGCTTTCTCAGAGCCTAAATTGAAAGAAAGTATTTTTGATTTGGATTTTGTGAAATAAAATTTCTTACTTGAATTGATTTGTAGATACGAAATCTATGAATACCTGATTAATTAATATGTTCGTTGCAGTTTTATTGATTAATTTTCACGAATGATCGATTTCGATGTTCCGTAATTGCCAGGTGTCTTACGACGGTCCGTTGCCGCGTTGTGTCATGCAAAACCCTCATCGTAGTCGATGTGTGTGACAGGAGGCTTGTGGGCAGTGCGGGTACGAGACGAGCGCGGGGGCGGAAGCGGAGGCGAGTGCGGGCAGTGGCGAAGTCGGGTGCGGGGGAGGGCGAGGGCGGCGCGGGGGAGAGCGAGGGCGGCGGGTGCGGACGGTGCGCGGCGCTCGCGAGGCTGGCGGGCGTGACGCCGCTGCATGGGCACGCGCCGCATCACTCCGCCGGCTGGCTTTAGCGATCCTGCATTATCCGAGACCTTACTGAACCTAGTGTAAGTCGGCTCTGTCACTTTCACGGTATACACCATACCTTCGACATTTAAGTAGATTATGTTAAAATTACAGATTGAGTATTTGCTAATAATTCTTGAGGATAGTTCAAATAATAGAAGAACAAGTTTGAGTGTCCATAGAAAATGAGAATTTCATAGGTAAGTGACCTGTACAAAATCTGCTTTCGTATGGACTCACAGTAGAACACTAATTAAAACACTTCACTTTCATATTTTTGTATATACTATACACACATAAATTGAGACGGATTTAAGACTAAACCTTCCAAAACCAACGTTACGATGTTATTTTTCGAACTGACACACTATAACCCGGAGACCTCTAACAGATTCACCGGACTACATAACATTACGAATTATGGGTCGGAGTCATACATTTTCAAGATATGCTACCGTGAGCGCGGTCTAAAGTGACCCGAGCGCCATCTATTGCATGCAATATTAACTCGCACAGCACCTGTAACCAAATAGGATTAAAATCGCCCTTTCGTTGTAACACTTGATCGAAATTGAATGAAGAACATTCATCAATTATTTAATTGCCCTCAGGTCTCACACGCACACACGCGGATGGATCTCAGATAGTCCTGATGTTGCATAGTATAGCCCGAGAGACTAAACGTGCGGAGCAGCGAGCTCGAACAGTGGTACGACCGTTGCCGGTGAGGTACTCCGAGGGGCTTATTAGTTTGTATAATTTACGAAGACGGTGAAACGGATAGTCTTCTATACAATGTATACTAGAAGCAAAGGTACGGAGAAAACTAAACTTAACAGTCAGAAGATTAACGATTGTTCCGTATTTGAGAAGTGTGGTAGCTAGTGCCGGACTCTCTGGTCCGTGGTCCCAGTCATCGTAATCGTACGTTCTCGGAGCGTCTAGATATATTATAATCGATATTATACACTTATACACAGTTTACTAATTATTGGGTATCTACGGTAGGTAGTTCTGCCTGTGACGTTTATCGAAGACATATTATAACGAACACCAAATAGTTAAGTACATACAAAAATTTACTCTTAAGTAAGCAACTATTAGGTAACTTATAAACTATGTAATGACTTAAATAGAATATATAATAACATACTAAGAAAGTACATATATAGCAGATTATTCACTTGAGATCCATTAACTAACATCGTATATAATTTCCGTTGCATATAATGTAGTATAGTCTAGTCTGAGTTATGATACGCATTTCGTACGACTATCACTTATTGGTACACCCATAGATAACAAAATGTCACTGAAAAGAAAATAGTACGTAGATAGATACCAAATTCGCAATCGTAATCTTGTAGATTTCTGCTAGTTGTCCCTTCTTTAATCCCTTTTGATGTAGATAAAAAAAGAAAAAAGATACCAAAAACACGTAGCATACGCACCGCCGAAATAGCCTTTGGTGGCTTTATGCTACTCTGGGTAGACCCAAAAGGTCTTACGAGAACTTTTAATAGTTTCCGTTCAGATCCAGCTAACAACAGTAAGGATACAATGCACGTACCTCAAGATCTTTGTCTGTGTAAGACTAGGCCGCTGAACTTCCTTTACTGGTGGTGATGGATACCGGGTTTTTGAACTGCTGCGTATTGTGATGTGATGTGATGATGTGCAGATGTGATATTTCGTCGAATAATTGATATGTTTCGGTAAAAAACGATGTTGACGTACATCACCAAGAAAGAGGTGGATTTTGAAGTGGGTATTACTACAGTCCTAGCAAAACTTTTTGTCCGGTCTGAATATAGCTGTGCAAAACATAAATGTATGTATAAATACTTATTATATTATACGCATAACATCGAAATAACTTTGGATAAATAAATGCCAATTTTAGATTGTTATAATAATATTTCTATTTTACTTTAACTTTGGCGATAGAGCCAACTTACAGTTATATTCATATCGGCCAAAATAATTTGACGAGAACTGTACTTATTTGTTTCTTTACGATAATCGAACTATCATCAATTCATTTTGATGATGTAGGTTTTACGCGAATGTACTCGTCAACGTCGTGTTGGCGACTTACGAGTATCTGTAGCTACGGATCTGTACACGATATTTGTAGAGAAATCTAGATTTTTCCATATATTCCATTAATGCCTTTATTGTGAGTACCTATAGAAATATGGAATGCATAAATAAATTAAAAATGTTTAAATGTGAAATTGTAACTATTATTATTGACTACATGTAATTATTAACAGAATTAATTTGATTAGATATCATTAAAAGACTACTTTTTTCCTAAAAGTTTTGTAACGAAACGAAAGCAGAGGAGCTTAACGAGAGAAATATTGTATTTAAATATTTCTTTATATAAATAATAAAGGCCGCCCGCGACATCGTCTGCCTATTTATCATTATAAATGACAACACTGTATATTACCTTTTTGTAACTCTAACGCTCTATTCAGCGGACGCGTATGTCGAGACAGCACTCAGAGGGCAAGAGTTTTCAACCTACTTACCTATTTAAAATCCGTTATCTAGTTTTTGCGTGAAAAAGTAACAAACATTTACACCTCCTCAAAAACTTTCTCGTTTGTAATAAATATGACTTATTTGCAAGGAACTAAGATTTTATCTAACACCCGTTTAGTTAGGTTCTTCCCCGTTGTTGAATATATGTCGCCAAGTACCTCGGGGGTGTTTCAACAGCTGCCCTGTAAATACAATTCTGTAGGTTTAGAGCGTTTACCATCTTATCACTTATGCCACACTTGCTTTTAACATTAGATGAGACTTGCGGTCAAACGCAGGAAACCTATAAAACATAAAAAATATATAGGTACCTAGTGATAAAAGTTTCGTAGTTAATAATATTTATAGATTCGGTTCAGTTATGTTAACGACAACAATGAAACCTCTCCTCTCGATGATTGCCAGTGACCTTCAACTGTACTTAAAATAGTACAGTAAACTTAGATATCTAGTCAACAAGAAAATTGGTTTTCAAGTGAATAATCTGTAATAATTAGCGAATAGTTAAGTTAGAGTAATTATAATGATGTGTTCCAAAAAAATGTTTTCCAACAATAAGTTACTACTGTATTTGCGCACACTGAAATGGATATTATATGTCGTAATATGTAAGATCGAACAATATGAAACAGGGATATTATGAAATATTTCTACGTGTTGATGCTATTGCAATGACGCTTTATAACCCAGTGTAATCAATTTCCTCCTAGGCCCGTAACGCGTTCGTATTCACCTTAGGCCAGACGCGCGACCTTTTGTAAGCTTTGATCTATGTAATTGTCCAATCTATCATTAATAGGTAATAAGTTAATACGTACGATGCGGTACTCGAAGTATTTAAAAGTTCGAGGGTAAAATCTGTCCATTTTTGAGTCATTCGTGCACGTGACACGTAAATGTATGTATGACGCGACTACATTGAACTCATTAAAATTATGTATTCTTTAATGATCTTTCGGTCCGTGCGAAATAGTGATTATGTGTATTTTATGATCCAAGAAACAAAAACGTTGATTATGGATGTCGTGGCGTTGTTTGTAGCAGAGCGTATTAAAAATTAATAGGCTACATAAATCGCCCACGACGCAGCAGAATAGCGGGGGCGGGCTTACGTTACAGTACGCGATACACATGAGGTAGAACATAATTTCATACAATCCTGAAGTTACACCGTGATGCCACATCGCGTCGTCAGGATAGTGACTTCTTTTTTTTCTATATTTCTATGTTTAATCTTGTAGGTCACTCATATGTCTTTGACAAAATAATCTATTGAACGCCCAATTAACTAAAACGCGTAAATTAATTAAAACTATAATGCATGATACAATTTTATAGTAAAATGGAATTTATTTGAACGGAACAAATTTCAGACTAACAAGTACCCGCGACTCCGTATACGTTAATCACAACATCGAAATTGATAACAGTTAAACATAGCTCATAATAATTCGTTTGAACGTCGCTATCAGTAAAATAATTATTAAAAAAAGCCTCAATACCTCCAGAGATTTTCTTCTATATACAAACTAACAATTTTACCTCTGTAATAGAGAAACATACTTATTGAGAATTTCTCGGAATTATTAAATAGATATAGTCTCAATCTTATATCGTACATATAGCAAATTCAGGTAATGTGAGTTGACAATTGTATTCCGATAGGTTCCTTATACGTCGAATAATTAAATGTAAAAGCCAGCTTGTTACTCTTAGACCTATTTATATGTTCACAGTAAGACGAGCTTAAGGTCTAACGGCTTTATTAATCACAAGCTCGTTACTCTGTAGAAATAATGTACCAGTTTAAATAGACGCAATATTTTCAACTAACAAGTTCACGTACCGAATTACAGTAAACTATCTATACACACGACAAAAGATACGATATTTAACAATATTCTTACCAAGTAATTAGATAAGTTGGATATTGTGGGGAAAGTTATCATTTAATTTAATTAGACACAATGAAGCACAAATGAATGACGGATAGTTACGTAAATCATATTTTCTCGGTGTCTCCTGTTTCCCATAATCCACGGACAGTTTATCAAATTATAATTTTTTTAATTATGTATATAAAATAACGGCTCTTCCTTCTTAAATAATAATTCTTTAGTGACGTACTATAAGTCACTGTTAGTGTTCCTTTTATTACGTTTAAGAAACGTTTATATCGGAATTTAATTCCAAGACCAACAACGAAATACGGATGACCATAGCCAGTTGTCGTTCAACAAATGCCTTACTAAATACACTCGAGCAACTGGGTAATGGATACCTACCTTGTCTATTATTTAGGTGGATACGTCAGTATTGACAACTGCAATATATCTATTTGTCCACAAACTTATCCTGACGTTACGTAATCTATGGCATGTGTTATGTCAGGTTGATTCATTAATTTGTGTGACTTTGTTTCTAGTTAATAGGTGGTTGAGCGAGTGCCGATGCAGCCTTCTGCGCCGCACCGCACACATATCGTCCTTACATATAACACAGCACGTTTTGTATTATTTATCAAAACTTGTAAAAACCCATGGCCGAGCTCGACTTTAAAGTAGCGTAACATTACATATAGTTCGTTATTAATTTGTTTTTAAAGTAGTATTCACAAAAATGTTTTAGACAAATTCACAATACACATATCTTCACTTGGATTTCACGTAAAACGAAGGAAATGCCTTTAAGGATCTTCGTGTTTCGTGCACCGCCATGGGTTTAAATCATTATAATTATTAATTTATTATTCGAATACTGTATACGTTGTGTCCAGTATGATCAGAGGCCTTCAATTATTTATTTGTATGACTCGCGTTGGGCACCCGGCGCGGAACGATGTGGAGTGGCGCCCGACACGAGGTGGCTACGCGACGTACAATTCATTATATTTTGTAAAGTAATGTTATTTGTTTATACATCATATTTGTATATAACGGTGCGAAGTTTAATAAAATAAGCACTACTGAATATCTGGTTTCTTTTTTTTTTACATTTTTCTATAATAATAATAATGGCTTTTGCGTCTACATGAGATGATTTAAACAACGTTATGACATTTTCATGGCTTTATAACCCAATTCCTTCCTATGTAATAAATAAAGTCATTATAATTATCAGCTAAATTATTTTCTCGCACTTATAATTTCAAAAATTAATTTCACATCTATTATTGTAGGTGAAATAATAAGGACTTTAAATAGTTCAACTTGAAACATACCGAAGACATATGGGGAATGTCGGTAATGGTTGTACAGTCCTTAATTGTCTTTATTTCACCGTATTTGGCTCTCATTTCTGTACTTCTTTCGTTAAGAAAAGTTTACGAACAGATTATGCTGTAGAAACTAATAGAATATTTCAAAGCGCAGAAGATTTTGGATGGTTGACAGTTTGGTTTCACAAGATCGAAATCTGCTACTGACGCTGGTGCAACGCTTCTGAGTCATAAATTGCGGACCTGGGAGGGGTCGTAAGATGTAGTTCTTGTGTTTAGTTGATCTGTCAAAGGCAGATTACGTTGACCATAGTACGCTTATTCTGAAATAAGACACTATGGTATTTATGGATCTCTACTTTCTAATCTCCTATTTAAAAGATCGCTGTTAGAAAGTTAGTATAAATGGGGCAACCTCTGCGGGATCGTTGACTCGAAGTGGCGTTCCACACAGTCCTATTTTCGGGCCGTTTTTATTCCTGGTATATATAAATTATCTGTCGCTAATGCTTGACAACTGTGCTGACATGGTTGTTTTTGCGGACTACACTTCACATATTTCACTGTGATAATAATAGATTGTGAGGTTAAGTATCTAAATAATATGTCAATTATAATGTGGGATTAGTTTACATTATGCAATTTATTACTAAATGTCGATAAGACAAAATATATGAGATTTATCTACCCTAATATTCAACAGGTTGATAGTAGAATTTAAAAGGCTAAGTTGAAGATACTGTACTCTTGGGTACCACACTTTATGTTAAATTACAATAGGATCTTCACATTAAAATAATGGCGCGCAGATTAAGTTCTGCTGCATTCACACTACTAGGTTGGTCTGCTTCGCGTACTTCCACAGCGTAATGAAGTTTGAAGCATCTGAGATAGACCCCATATTTTTATTACAAAAACGGCTAGTTTACAATATGGGAACTTGAGAATCATTAAAGGCTAAATTTTAGGAATTCGGTAAATTATCTCTGCCTTTCTAATACATTTTTAATAATTTAATGTATATCTGTATGCTCACAAAAACTTAGAAAAGCTATGCTAAACCTAGAGGGAGACTGGCTCTCAAGTGCAGCTGCTAGAACACACCAACAGATGCTTGGTTACAGATTTTCAACTTGAGGGTGGTAGCTAGCTATGCGGACTTAGAAGTAGTCTTACCACCATTCTATGGTTTCATCACGATGTTTTCCTTCACCAAATCTCAGACTCAGTTGCTAGGATTCGAACCTACCTACGTCCTTCGACGGCTGTCTGAACACACTGTCAACTCAGCCATTATCGCTTGGATATAAATAGTTCTTTCACGTAATGATAACGACAGCTGACCGTAGGTTAATTTGTAGGAATTTTGTAAACATCAATAAGAACAGAGGTATGAAAGGCAAATATTCTCTTTGGGAGAGTATGTTTTCTAAAATTAAGATCTTTAAGCATAACATCATTAGAAACTTATCCATTGAGATATCCCATATTACGAAGCCCATTGAATGTCGGGACAATTTGTAATTTATGTTCTTTATTTTAGGGTTAGAATAGCGAAATGTTTTTAACATCTACCGATGAAGAAAACTCAACAGAAATTTTGAAGCTGCCAGTTCGTGTTATTCTATCCGGACAAATATTCTTACATTATATTTAAAGAAAAGTTGTATACATTTTTTTTTTTTTCGAATTGACTGACGCTATTGGCCTAACGAGCCTTCACAGCTTCACGGGGTTATTAAGGCGAGCTGTTATGGCGCTCAGCCGCCTGGTAATAAGCTCAATTATGTCATAGTGGCCGAACTTCGCCTTGGATGAAACATCGTCAATCTATCTAAGCTACACTATTATCCAAATTTGTATGAACCGGAGAAATAATAAGTTCCTGCCTCGAAGTCGGTTCAGACCGCGTGATGTGGATAATATACGGAGCATTATTTGAAATAGTATCTATTTTATGCTGGAATGGATATAGATTCTTTAGATTAAGTAGAGCCTATTTGTAAGTCTCTAATAGCTCTTTTACCGCTGAGCAAACAAAAGGTTCCTTTTTATAACGAGCTTAGTTACTATGGACCCGTGGTCTACAAACTGTGGCCCGCGGGACGCATGTGGTCCTCGGCCAGTATTTGTAGGATCCATAGCAAACAATTATAGTAGAGAGTTACTATCAAAACTGATTTTACATTTATAGTTAACTAAATGGAAGTACGCGGAACGGGATGACGAAGTAAAGCGAGTGAGCGGAAACATGTTTGTGCATGTAAAAATAAAAACTTCTTAATATACTATTTTTTTATTCCTTTTCCACTTCTATAATGCTTCCTACGTTGTTAATACAATAACATCCAATTGTACAGTTGATACGTTTAACCATTGTTTCCAGGACACAATTTCTTTAAAGTAGACTATTTTAGCCATGAAGCAGACCGTAAATTACATATTTAGTTGCTTCGCAATCAATTAGTTGTTAGGCAATTAAGCTGGCAAAGAAATGACTTCACAGGTTCCATATAAAATCTATAGGACAATCGTATTTTGAGAGCTCATAAAAAATACGCTAATTCAGCGGTGGTGTCAAATACCAAAACAGTGAATGTGCTGCTCGCAGTTATATATCACATGGTTCGATGTTGCTCTTTGTCAGAAAGTTATGACGTATGGTGTAGACAGGCAAGAGTTATATCAGAAAACTTACCACAACTATGACAAAATTACACCACCTTTTTACAAATGAAATTGGAAATCTACAATTATTTCAGACTAGATAACCCGGTGAACTTCGCATCATATTTGTGGAAAATGCGATTAAATCTTATTACAAAATTTTATTTAACTTAATCAATTTAAAGCTTTCTCATGTACCATTTTTATTTCTGAAACAGCAGTTCTGTTTTCCAACAAAACAGACCAAAGAGATCGGACCTCGTACTACAGCTACGAAACAGACAAATTTCTGAACGCATCTATAAATATTTAGCAAACAAATGAAAAATTGTTGTTTCTAAATGACAAAAGACATCAAATTTTTGATAGCTAGGAACAATTTGTAATTGTAAATTAAATTGTATTTTCCTTTACTTATTATTTATGTTTCGTATCGTTTAAACCTTCCCTGAACTTCCACAAATATTTCAAGATTAAAATTAGTCAAATCGGTCCAACCATTCTAGAGTTTTAGCGAGACAAACGAAAAGCAATTCATGTTTACATATATAGAAGATAGATAATTCAAAATAAACTCTAGTGACAATGTCAAACCTCAGTCATAGACCACTTACGAAGTTTTTTTTAATTTTGCACAACTGTCGATGTCAAAGAAACGTCAAAAATGGATGTAATAGGTAGGAGCATGTGCAGTATGGATCCATGAATCATAATAGATTATATACAAAGGATTACTTATACTAGCCACAAACTAGATTGTTAGAAGCCTGCAAAAGGATTGGAATCTCTCCAGAAAATATAAAGGCAAAAATTATGTTGCTTTACAAAACGAAAATTTATTAAAGCCATGATTATTTAAATTTCATTCTCTCTGTGAATGCGGCCTAGAGAACGGTTCTCCTGAACATCATATTCTTTAATTGTTTGAGAAACAAATTCTCCCTTTAGGATATCCTCCCTGATTATATTCCCCGTCCTACTAACCTTATGTTTCTTAGCTTTAGTGACTAATAACCCTGTAATTTTACATGCCTTGTCCTTATCTATTAAAATTGACAAAGTTAAACTTTAATCTGATTGTCTATGTTTTAATCGATATGTATTTAATCTTGGCTGTATTTATTTTTGTGCGAAAGATACAATAAGTCTGTCTGAATACAAATTACACTAATTAATTATTTTCTTTTTGCGAATTACATTTTTTAATCGCTCTCCTTCGTTTATGAGATTATCTGCCTCAGACAGTGCTCACTCTGTATTTACATGACATTGGCGGAATTCTGTATTACCTACACACGGCATCATAAATTAAAGAAAAAGAAGTAGGACCATGTGTTTAAAATTTTTCCCCACTAATGGAGTCAGAATAGTCTATTCTACCCTGCAAGGGCGGGCCAGATGGCTCGTAACTAAATAAAACATTTTATAGCTCGGTACGATTTATAACAATGAAATAGTATTTATGAAGGTGGTGGGGGGGAGGCGGGGGCGGCGGGTGAGGTGAGGTCGAGGGGTGTGTAGTCGCCGGCGGTGGTGCAGCGCACGGACAATTGTAGTCGGCCGGGAGCCGCCGAGACGAGTACACTACACCCACGCGAGAGAGCGCCGCGCTCGCCCGCAAGCGCGAGCTGACTCACGAGCCGCCGCTCCACCTCGTGCTTGATCGAGCGCGCGCCGTAGTGCACATCGTACCTTAAATACACATCCTCATTTCACTACTATCCAAACTCTAGTATCTTTGAGTAAACTGACGTATCATGTGTTGCAAGTAATTCGATATAAAAATAATGTTGTCCACTAATCGGAAGTAATCACAAAACTGAACAACATATTAACATTTGTTAGTATTTTTTTACATTATATCCAGTAGTGAAAGCCAAGGTGGTGAACGATGAATAAGCAAGAAAAACGTGGCTCCAACATAGTTGTTAACTACAGCAGTTACCAGCGTTCATATAACTATAACTAATTAACATTGCATTTGTATAAGAATGTTTAACAATTTTTGTAATCTATATATTATTATATTAGACCATCGTCGTATTGTTAGAATGTAATATTGTTAGAACCTGATTATTTAATAAATACAAAACTAAAAGAAATTAGGTCACATCACATTATCATATTCCCATCGGAAGCATTATTTTTTTGTAGGATTTGCGAAATTGTCAATATTTAAGTAAACAAATTATGTAGTGCTTAAAGTTTGTTGTTGACTAACATAGCCAACTAAATATCCATAAAGCCTAATAAAAATTATTTTAATTAGATTCTAAATAAAAAACCTCAGTATCAGTTGAGCATTGGGAATAACCTTATTATTCGAAACATAAATTAAATGGTTCGTCGAAATTGTGAAAGATTAACATGGCAACATTATTTTCAAATTTGATATTATCTATGAACAGTCATAAAGTGTTTATATTTTTATTATTAGCTTTATTAACAATTCCGTTACCATATCGATTAAGTTAATTATAATTGATTACAATGTTTTTGACTTTAATCCAGATATACAAACAGACAAAAAGAGTTTAATAAGCTTAAACTGTTATTCGTGATCAGTGGCTTTCAATATACTAATTTCAACTGTGAAACGTCTTTTTATTCTCTGACGTCTGGTTTAAATCAACTTTAGTCTCAATGCAACATTTCTCAATTTTTATACTGGCCAAGTCTCTTGTTTATTCCTTCGTTTGACTCGTAAAAAAAGTAAATGACACTGGCAGAATTGTGGAATATTTTACAGGGGCCATAGACCAAAATAGAAAAATTGTAAATTTAGTACAAAAATTTGAAAAAAAAAAATTAAGTTAAAAACTTTTAGGCAAGTTGACAAAGGTATTTCAATATAATATGCTCATTTTAGTATTTAACATAGTGCGGTAAATTAGTGGTTTTTGCTGCGAATGGTGAGTGCAATAATCAATGAAATACATTTTATTTACCCATCGGCGAGAGCGCCCAAGACTCCGCCCTCCCAGTGCAGGTCGATGTGGTGTCGCAAGCGCGCCTTCTCCGCCCACCGCGACAGCTCCAAGCTCACCAGCGTTAGCAGCTCCTGCCGTGAGAACGGCAGGAAGTACACGATTTCGTTGATGCGCCCGAGGAACTCGTCGCGACCGAAGTGCCGTTTCAGGATCGGTCGCACCACATTGTCCTTAAAGTGTCGGGACACTTCCAGCGTCTCGTCTTGCTTCTCCGTATCATCAAGGCTTTCTACTGCAACGTTTTTACGCTATATTTTTGTATATTTATCTTATATATATTTTTGTCATATAGGTAACAATTAGTAATATTGAGATGTTAATATTTTGATTTGATAATATTTTAAAACTTATCAACACTTACCTGGTATAGAATGTCGCATGTCGCTGTGAGCCGGGGGAGAGGGCGGAGGCCGCGTGCGCAGTGCGGCCCGCGCCTCCGCCTCCCGACGCAGTTGAAGCCCGTATTGTGCGATCTCGTCCGCCGCCAGGTTTGATGTCATTACGAAAATTGCATTCTTGCATTCAATTAGTTTACCTTTGCCATCAGTCAAACGTCCCTAAGCAAGAGTGCCATTATTACTGAAAACATTCGAATTTTCATATCTCTATATAATGTGAAGTACAATTACTAATTCTTTCTTTCTCTTTCACTAAATAAAAGTGTAGTAACCTCATCAAAAAGTTGTAGTAGTACAGTAAGCACGTCAGGATGCGCCTTGTCCACTTCATCAAATAGTACCACCGCGTCTGCACGTCGCGCCAACGCCCTTGTCAGCTGTCCACCTTCCTCATGACCTACATAACCCGGCGGAGCTCCTATTAGCTTTGCCACTTCATGTTTCTCCTGCAAGCAGAACAGTGCAGAGCGGTAGAACCGACTCAACACATTAGAACTGGTGTCGTGATCATCAGGTGGTACTCACCTGGTATTCAGACATGTCGAGACGGATAAAGGCCGCCGGGTCGTCGCGGTGCATGTATCGCGCGAGTTGCTTCGCTAGCTCTGTCTTGCCGATGCCGGAGCTGCCGAGGAAGAGGAAGACGAGCGGGTGGTCGTCATCCGCCCAGCCGTTCTCTTTGCGACGCACCGCAGCCGCGACCGTGTCGATGGCGGCGTGCTGCCCGACGATGTACCGACGTAGACGCTGTTCAAGCGGAAAGCGACGGCGTTCCTCCGCGGCGGCCGCCTCCGCCGCCTCCTCCCAGCGGCGCGCGTGCTGCACAATGAGATCGCGCGCAGGCGAGGCGTCGCGGGCGTAGTGCAGAGCACGGCGTCCAGCGTGGTCACGCGCCGTGGGGTCCGCTCCTGCTTCCAGCAGCATGAGGGTAGCGCCTGCAGAGTCTGCCAGCGCTGCGTAGTGTAGTGCCGTCCACCCGAGGAAGGAGGCGCGCGCATTCATCGATCCACAGAACTCCTCTTCACGTCGCTGCAATGCTTCCAGCGGGTGTAATCCAGCTGCCGCACCTGCCACTGTTGCACCTGCATATTTTTCCTAAAAGCAAAATGGGATCTATTAATATGTAAAAGATACGCCATAGTTAAGTTTCAAATAAAAACTGACTTTATTTAAATTACATACAATGACATCTGTCAGTTGACATTAATTAAATTCCTAACAATAATGTTATGAGTAATAATTCTTCTATCCCAAAATATTACGATACTTATATTTATATACAATTACCTAACAACAAAACTGAAGATACTATAAACATTTTCTTAATTAGATACTTAAATATAAGTTACATATATACCTGTAGGTTGGGGTTAGCTCCAAGACGCAACAGTTCACTGACAACTGCTGGTTGGTTATTTGCAGCAGCCACCATGAGTGCAGTCCAGCCAAGTTGATGTCGACTGTCTACAGCTCCTTCTTCATCTTTTTTATTTTTACGATTTCCTTGACTGGCTATTGCAAATTCCACTTGCCTTAAATAAATGTAAAATCTATGTGTAATATATAATTTTTGTACATTCAATTTATAGAAGCACTTAATTTAACATTATTTTGTAAAAATATTATTTGTACATAATAGCAGCTACTTGAACAAGAATTAGTTTTATCCACCCACACTCTTAGCATTTCTACTTCTGTACCCTCATAGAACTCCATGGTAACTATTATGAGTTTCAATTGTTTTTAAATTCAATTAACCCCTGACATCTTGCATATTGCCAAATTTATTTCTAATGAGTTTGCACTAAAGCTGTTGATAGTAAATATATTTAAGAGATAAAAAATGTTCCTAGTATTTATTTTAAATAATTTATTGAATACTGAACAGAACTAACTTGCGTACTTCTTGGACATTTCCCAACTGAGCTGCCTTGAAGAAGCGTTTCTCTGTAAAATAAAATATATGTTTTGCATTATTATTTCTCAAGATGTAAACGTCGAACTACACTTCAGAGGAAACAAGAAAAGACATTTGAGGTTATCTAGTAATATATATACTTATCAAAATAAATATAGTTTCTTTGTTTCATCGATAATAATTAATGTATTTAGGAGCTATCATCCACTTTATCATTCAACAACCTTGTGACGGTAAAATATTCCAGATATCTTGGGCAACTAAGTACTTCGGAATAAAAATATAATAATATACCATTAAACATGTGATCGGCTGCAAGCAATGCAAGACCTAGGGAGCCGGTTCCGATAGCCAGGTGGGCAGTTTTATATCTGTGATCGTCACCAGATCCTCGGTTACCAGCAGGCGGTGCTCGTCGGACCATTACTCCAGTAAGCCGAATTGTCTGTCGTAATGCACGACCACAGCCCGTAGCCGGTCTTAATCCTGACATCTTAAAACTGTGACCGTACTTAATACATGTATTTTTTTAACAGATCAATTGGCAAATTGGTGCCCTGATAACGAAAGAAGCGTAAATCATGATCACAATTTTTATTTACATTTTTTTATCAGCTACGAAATTTACATGCCCATGTTTCAAGTAATTTTCCAGTGTTTTTTCAAAATATAATAGGTACCTGTCATATAATTTGATCGATTGACCAAATTTCGATTTCAAAATATGTCAATGTCACTTCTCCAATATACTATTCTAGTCTATGAATGTCACTGTACTCTTATATCACATTTACCTAGGAATCATTTTTATTTGCCTCTGTTTTCCCTATAATATAATTGTACTTGTGTCTCTGTTTATAATCAGGATATGAATCTTTTCTTTCTTTCTTTTTTTATTAATGGCAACCCAGTCATCTTCAAAGACTATTACTGCCATTATCACGTACTAAATTAATCTTTTCTACTTTATGCGATTTTCTTCTTATGAAAATATGTCCCAGGCTTGACTAATCATTTGTTAGAACGTTCTTTGGGGTTTTTATGGCGAATTAGAATCCATGCTCGGTGGCATTATTTCCCAACCTCTTCATTTAGGCACAATAACCAAAATATATTACTTAAAACTGGAACAATATTATAAAATATAGAGCCAAATAACAATAGATCATGGATAAAATATAAAATTGAGTATGAGTTTTTGGCGGGATATTTTAATGTTATGTAGTGAAAATTATATTTTATTCATAATCTTGTGTTATTTGGCTATGAATAAAATATACAATTCACTACATAACATTAAAATATCCCTCCTAAAACACATAATGGATTGTTCTGCGACTTCAGGGTTCCACCCAGTTTTTGTTATATTACCTTAAATGGTGTATCCTTACCAGTCTGCTCCAATTTTGCAGTACCTCGGTTCAATTATCCAAAACGACGGTGGCATAGACAAGTACGTGAGGAATAGGATAAATCTAGGGTGGATAAATTGGCGAAAGGTGTCTGAAGTAGTTTGTGACCCACGAATGCCGTAGAAATTTAAGTGGAAGGTATATAAAACTATCATAAGGACAGTCGTATTAAAAGGATCCGACTGCTGGGCTACGAAAGAGACGGATGAGAAAAGATTATATGTGGCAGATATGCGAATAATAAGATGGATCTGTGGTGTAACCAGAGTGAATGAGATTAAGAATTAGTACAGAGTGATGTAGTAGTTTAGAGAAGTTTAAAAATAGCACCAGTGTCAGAGAAGTTAAGGAGGAATAGGTTAGCATAGTACGGGCATAATATGAGAAGAGATGTAAGTCACATAACAAGAGAAGTTTTGAGTTTGAAATGGGACAAATATAGTTGTAGAAGAAGATCGAAAAAGATGTGAATAGATTGTGTGAAAAATGATATGCGTATAAAAGATGTGAATACTGAGATGACTTTTGACAGGGGAGAGTGGAAAAGAATAACATATTGTGTGATCCCACAGAGTACATTTGTATATAGGTTTGGGGTTTCGATTGAAAACACCGTTTAAATATATAATGTATAAAGTTTATTATGACTGCACAAGTTAATCGTTATAAACACACACAGAATAATATATCATCACGTGAGTTATATATAATGTAGTTTACTCAGTCGCGCACACAGAATGAATAATATCTAAATATGGTTCTCCTAACGGAGATCGTTCAGGTAGTTGTCCTTTGTCTCTCCCCAAGCGACGCCTCTTTTGTGGCGTCCCTTTTCGGGGTTGCGGACGTACAAAAAATGTTTCGTCAAGAAACGCTACACCACCCCCCTACGGAGAAGGAAAAACCACATAGCGAGAAAAAAAGGAATTAAAGGTCGAAAGGTTTCGAAAAATGAACTCGACGACCGGACCTGGTTGTATAGTTAGCTTCGTGTGCAGGTGCAGTAGGCGATAAAGGTACAGAAGGAACAGGTGGGATGACTTTGTTGAGATGCGATGGACAGTCCTCGATAAAGGCAGGCTTGAGTCTGTCTACACTGACCGTCATCCGTTTACCTTTTACATCTAGTACGTATGTCTTCCCATCTTCAGCCCTAGAAATAACTTTATAAGGACCAGAATAAGGTGGTTGTAAGGATCGTCGGATGGCATCGTCTCTAAGCATAACGTGTGACGTTTCGCTTAACTTTTTAAATATAAAAACAGACGGCTTGCTGTGTTGAGAAGCCGGAACGGGACGCACATTCGACATTTGCTGTTTTAATTTTAGTATGTATTCCGACGGTTCCTTACATCCAGATAATGTACTAGATGACAAAAATTCCCCTGGAAGAGTTAATGTTTCTCCATAGAGTAACTCTGCAACTGTAGCTTGCAAATCTTCCTTGAAGGCAGAGCGCATACCTAAAAGAACCCACGGTAGTGCACTCAACCAAGGGCTTTCGTGGCACATGAGAGAGGCTTTTAATTGCCTGTGCATGCGCTCTACGAGTCCGTTGGAGCAAGGATGATAGCTCGTAGTTCGAATGCGCTTGGTACCGCACATGTCTGTAAGGCGTCTGAACAGGTCAGATTCAAACTGCCGTCCCTGGTCTGTTGTAATAACGGCAGGCACCCCATAACGAGAAATCCAGCCAGCCACAAAGGTACTCGCTACTTCTTCTGCAGTTATTCCACTCATAGGCCACGCTTCGGGCCACCGAGTGTAGCGATCCACAGCAGTTAAGCAGTATTGGTAACCAGAACAGACTGGCAAAGGACCAATAATGTCAATGTGAACATGCTTGAGCCGAGCTGTGGGGCTAGAGATGTGTCCAGGCGGTGACTGCGTATGCCGAGACACCTTGCTTCGCTGGCAAGCTAAGCAAGTTTGGCACCAACGGCGGCAGTCTTTGGCCATTCCCGGCCAAATAAAACGATCGGAAAGAAGCCTGATGGTAGATTTAGCGCTAGGGTGACTTAGGTTATGCAATTGATTAAAAAACTTTCTGCGCATTGGTTCTGGAACAAATGGTCGTGGTCGACCTGAAGAGGTATCACAAACCAACGTGGTGTTTGTGCCAGGAACTGCAACGTTCTCTAATTTAAGAGAAGAATTTGCATCGTTACGAAGCATTTTCAACTCGTCGTCAAGTTCTTGGCAAGAAGCAAGAGCAGAATGGTCAGACTGAGAACTAACCGCTTCTATTCGGGACATGGTATCCGCTACTGTATTGTCTATGCCTTTTATGAAAACAATGTCTGTTGTAAATTGCGATATAAAAGAAAGTTGATTTAACTGAACCGGTGGAAGCTTCTCACGACGTTGTGAGAAAGCGTAAATCAATGGTTTATGATCAGTATAAATTGTTACGTGTTGTGCAACCAGGACATGCCGGTAATGTTGCACACTCTCATATACTGCAAACAGTTCTCTGTAGTAAGCTGGCCATTGGGACTGGCGAGAGTTCAGCTTTTTACTGAAGAAACCCAGAGGTTCCCAAGCATCGCCAACTTTCTGTTGAAGACAGGCACCGACGTGGAAAGTGGAAGCGTCGGTAAAAAGCCCTAATTCAGCATTAGGCACAGGATGAGCCAAAAGAGTTGCAGATGACAAGCTTTCTTTACAGGTCTTAAAACATTCCTCAAGTTCAGGTGTCCAATGGAGAGGTGTGGAGCCCTTTCCTGGAGTAGCAACAATTGCTTCAATTAGCGGTGCTTGCAACATTGCAGCATTTCGCAAAAATCGGCGATAATAATTAATCATTCCAATAAAACGGCGGAGACCCTGTACGGTTTTTGGAAGGGGAAAATCTTGCAGAGCTTGAATGCGTTCAGGTGGCGGTTGAGTTCCAGTTGCTGAAATTCGATTTCCGAGGAAAGTTACCTCAGGAACACCAAACACACATTTTGCTGGATTTATGATTATTCCGTATTCTTCAAATCGTCTGAAAACAACACGGAGATGCTCAGCATGTAGGGTAGCATCACGAGAATAGATTAAAATGTCATCGACATAGGCAAAACAGAAATCTAACCCTCGGACAACTTCGTCTATAAAACGTTGAAAAGTTTGACCTGCGTTACGCAGACCAAACGTCATATAATTAAACTCATAAAGTCCGAACGGTGTTATGATTGCCGTTTTACAAATATCCTCAGGTGCAACTGGTATTTGTTGGTACGCCTTGACGAGGTCAATTGTGCTGAATATGGTACAGCCAGCTATGTTGTGACCGACGTCACCGATATGACGAACCGGATATCTATCAGGTATTGTGCGCGAATTTAATGCGCGGTAGTCCCCACAAGGTCGCCAAGTGCCATCACGTTTAGGGACCATATGGAGAGGTGAAGACCAAGAGCTTTGCGATGGTCTAGCTGTCCCACATTTCACCATGTCGTCAAAAACTTTTTTAGCTTCTTGAAGCTTTTGAGGTGCTAAACGCCTAGGACGACAAGAAATGGGGGCGCCCTCAGTGGTCAATATGTGATGCACTGTATTGTGTTTATGTTCACGAAACAAACCGGATGGCTTAGTAATTGATGGAAATTCTGCGAGAATGGCCCCAAATCCTGATGATGGAGTAGAAATAACTTTGACGCTGGATTCAGCCAAAGTTGTAACAGTCGCGATGCATCTCAAACCAGTATTACTATCAACTAGCCTCTTATTGGCACAATCGGGCATAAGTCGATAGTGTGCCAAGAAGTCAGAGCCTAAAATGGCAACGTTAACATCAGCGACAATGAATTGCCATTGAAAGTCGCGTCGCAACCCTAAATTGAGTGTTAATTGAATATGACCAAAGGTACGAATTTCACTACCATTAGCAGCAACTAATGTATAGTTCGACCGTGTTGGCTTATTTGCTAACCACTGGTATGGGTAACAGGAGAGATCTGAGCCTGTGTCAATTAGGAACCGGCGCTTTGATACGCCTTCGGTGACAAATAATCGGCGACTCTCCGTTAAGCAGTCAGTCGTCGCCGCTAAAGACTGCTGTCCGCATTTCCCGCCGGCAGGGACGGTGTCCAGGTGCAAGGTTTTATGCACTTTGCTGCTTTAATACCAAATTTTTTATGATAAAAACACATTTTTGGATTACTGGGTGTCCGTGAACGTTCGCGCTGATGTGAACAACCTCGAGATCTTTCCCTATATCGTTCAGCCTTAAGTGTATTAACCTCATGAGTGAGCTCGTCAAGGCGTCGCATGATATCGTCAAGTGATGAAGGCGATACTTTAGAAGAACTGGCTGAAAATACAGCCGCTGGATGAGAAATATTCATGCCTGGTGAAACTTCTAAAATTTTATCCGCTAGCTCAGCAACTTTGTCCAAAGAAAGTTCGGACTGAGCAGCCAATATCGCTTGAATATGTTGAGGTAGACGACGCATCCACAGCTGACGGAGCAAATTTACATCTGTAAGAGCATTCCCTGCAAGTGATTTCAGATGACGTAAAAACTGCGAGGGACGACGGTCACCTAACTCTTCATCACTGACGAGTTGCCGGACTCGTTGCTCCTCAGATGTGGACAATCTGCGAATGAGCTCAT
The DNA here is from genome assembly GCA_035772565.1 of Antheraea assamensis. Taxonomy (NCBI): domain Eukaryota; kingdom Metazoa; phylum Arthropoda; class Insecta; order Lepidoptera; family Saturniidae; genus Antheraea; species Antheraea assamensis. The sequence continues at coordinate 557,544 of JAQQSE010000129.1, forward strand.
ACTTAAGTTTAATATATTTATCCTCCAGTGGAGGTCGAAGAATGATATCTTCGACTTCACCTATTACACGAGTATCCAGTTGAGCAACAACATAATTAAATTTGGTCAAATCAGCAGATATACCTGATATAGAGAATTGTGCCTCCACCTGTGCAAACCATATAGCAGGACGGTCAGCCCAGAATGGTGGGAGTTTGACCGCCACCTTGCATACCGAAGGAGATTGAGGAATAGGAACTGAGTCAGCAGGGGGTGTGTTTGTGTTTTCAGGATTTTGACTTTTGCATTTTTGTATTTCCGCAAGTAAAGCTGCATTTTGCTGATGCAACAAAGTATTCTCCTCTATTAAATTCTTATTGGTCTCCATTTGTCTAACTGGACAAACCAGAATAGAATAGCAGGTTGTAAAGTTTGCTAAATCTAATTAGATTATATTAGTTACAAAAAAAAATCCAATAAGACAAAACACGCTAATACAATGATAAATACAGAACACCAAAAAAAATGATATTGTTAAATTACAAAATTTATACTATAAAATAAATCAGTATTAGTAAAATTTTATACTAATGAAATTAGTCTCACAACCATGAACCATAAATCTAATGATAGTTAGAACAATGATAATATACGCAACAAAATGAGAACAATAGGTTACAATGTATGCAGGAATTCCTTAATACCACAGTAATATACAAAAATATATAAAAAGTAAGGTGAACCACATAGACCCCTTAATACTAGACCATTAAATTTTGTAACACTATATATGATTATGTAATTGTACAGCTGATTTAACAAAAATATTACCAATTAAGTGCGATGCAACATTTGAGACATGTAATAAATTGTCAACATAATGATTAATTAAAACATGGATCACAGAGTTAGTAATACTTAGAAATATGTTGTTAATAATTAATAAAATTAAAATACCAGGTACAGTGTATAAGTTTGTTAGACGTGAAAAAAAAATCTTGTGTGTGTTCCGGTGTAGCTGCTTCTATGGACCTTCAGAACAAGCCGAAGCAGATTCACACCACTTGATGTACTAAAGTTGCGATGGTGAAAAACTTTTATATCGCCAAAACACTATCACCCAACAATGTCGTGGTGATTAGCTTCGAGATAGCGCAGTCGTCGGAGTCACCAGTTTGGGGTTTCGATTGAAAACACCGTTTAAATATATAATGTATAAAGTTTATTATGACTGCACAAGTTAATCGTTATAAACACACACAGAATAATATATCATCACGTGAGTTATATATAATGTAGTTTACTCAGTCGCGCACACAGAATGAATAATATCTAAATATGGTTCTCCTAACGGAGATCGTTCAGGTAGTTGTCCTTTGTCTCTCCCCAAGCGACGCCTCTTTTGTGGCGTCCCTTTTCGGGGTTGCGGACGTACAAAAAATGTTTCGTCAAGAAACGCTACATAGGAGAATGTGACCCTATTTAGATGAGATAAGGCTAACATGATGATGATGAATCTTGTGTTATTTGGCTCTATATTTTGTAATATTGTTGGCGTTTTATGTCACAAAAACTTTCTGAAAAGCTCTAACAAGACGGCCACCATCTTGTTAGTTCATTGAAATGATCGCAAGGAACTTTTTTTATATCTACATAATAATATAACATATCTATATAATTAAATAGAAATAAATAAACAGAATATAAAACAGGCATCTGCTGTTGTGTGCGACTAATATATATATATATGTATTTACGTCGCCTCAGATTTTGTCGTTCATTACAGCCGGCCGTGGAGTAGGGGTAAATTGAAAGGCCCACGGCAGAGCATCCAAGGTCAGTATGGCGGCGTTCATGGCTCAATTAAAATTGATTCAATGATTTAACTTGTCCCTTGGCTAAAAAAAATCATGATATCTTCTTGTTATATAATGTTTCGTTTTAATGTATGAAAATTAAAATATATTATAGGTGTCTAAATTATGTCTGGCAACACAGAACGCTATATGTCTGTATAAATATTACGGTATTGGATTTTACAAAAATAGCAGTAAACAAAAAATGGTGGGGTTTTTGAATGAATAATAGCGTATATTGTTTCTGTTAACGTTCATTTTTACTGCCCGTTCCGGGTAATATGTGCCTTGGTCGTAATAGAGTCTGTTTGTTTATTATAATCCACCGTGTTCGGTATGTGTTGACACTGATTTGTGTTTGTTTCACCAAAGTTTTGTGGTGGTACTGTCGAAAAAATGGCTTTGGGTTTGGGAGGATGCACGTTCTTGAAAAGCGCTACTATGCTGGAGCAATTATTGGAAGAGATCAATTTTCAAAGGAGAAAAGAGATGCGTCAACTGATGAAAGATGGTAAGCTACTTTTCCTGTAATTCTTATTAATTTCCAATGGTAACTCGCAGCGTAGTTGCATGCTCTCATTATCATACCTCGCTGTGGTTCTTTGCAAAAGGTAAAGTTGTAAGAAATGTCTTTAATCATATCATTAAATTTTAATTGTTTGTGGTGGGTAAAGGTGACTGAAGTATTAGAAAAATGTATGTAGTAAGGATTATAAACATGTAGGTGATTTTAAGTTTTGAGTTTGTAAATACTACTCCCACCTATTTATCTAACAATGTAGCAGTGCTTAGGTTGTGGTAAGTGGAACTAGCAGTAAAAATAAGAAAATTTGCTTGAGCTAAGAATGCCATTGACTGTCCTCTGAGAGTACAGTATTGTCTGAGGTTGGTTTTTGACTGCTATAGGCTGAAGTGATTAACATATAAGGGACATATGATTGGATAGAAATTGATTGTAATTCAAAAGAAAATACCAATTTCAGTAAGTTAAAGCAATTTTAAATTAAATTGTATTCTCCTGAATATTATTAACATGACATTTTATTTGATTAAATATGTCTTATATTGTGTTCTTCACCTTAATTTTCATTATATACAGTCGTTATGACAAAAATAGATACTATGCTGTTGGTAGATTTATAATTTTTTTAAATATTATTATTTAATTTATGCCTTAGGACTTCATGCACCAAAATTGGGAAAAAAAAATTTAACATTGCAATATTTAGTAATGAACAAAAGGGCATGTGAATCTAGGAAAAAGGTAGAAAGGGTAAGTAAGAGATACATTAAATAAAAGGTGAGAAAAAATATGTTAAGAGAACTCCAAGGAAGAAATTTTAAACAATAACGTAACAGTTTTTATAAACATTCCATAACTGTGGACTTAATCATTTTTATGAAACATAATGTATATTTTAATGGATTGAAGAACAGCCTTTATAGTCTTTTAGAAGTAGATCGTTGGTGTACAGTCTATATAATATTAAGTAGCCACTGCAGTCTATAGCTACTTATAAGCAACTTTAAAACTAAGAACTACAATCTTTACTGAAGTTTACTTTTGGATGCTGCTCTTGAGGACCTTTTTGGAACAGTTCATGTGCCACTGAGTACCTTTGACAACAATATTTAGACTGGAATGCGGCAGTGAAGGCATTGCTGCTTTGGAGGATTAGAAATGAGATGTTCTTCTTCTCTATTAGTAGAATCCAATTTTGGTATTTTATTCTATTCTTGGATAGAGGAGGATATATTTATAAAATATCTCAAGAAAAAACTCAATAGTCATTCTGTAAAGTACTTGTCTACAACTTTAATTACATAATATGTACATATAAAATTAGGGTATATTAATTAGATATAGATATGTGTAATAAGATGAGGGAAAATTGGAATAAATATAGACAGAAATCAAAAGCTAAATAAAGAATAGGTAATAAGAAGATAAGATATAGAAGATATATATATAAGAGAAGATAAGAATAGATAATATTAGAAGCAGCATATATATATATGCATGGATAGAGAACTTATTTATTTTTTAATCTGTCACCTACTTACATTAGGTGTGTCTACCCAATATATTGCACTTGACTATGAGTCATTCTAACAGTTTATTGACATTTAGTACATTTACACTCTAAACATATAGTGAGTCACTATTGTTTGCTTATTGGTGTACTTTAATTTTCTTTGTTTATAATGTTTAGCAATTTTCATATGTTGATACTACCATCACGTTATCTTTGACAGAAAAATTACAATTTCGATTTGTATTTCTTAGATATCATTGTCTTTATTATCTGACTTATACTTGACATTTCTTAGTAAATTATAGAATGATCACTTTTCCATATATAACTACTGTTTTTTTTTTTGCGTTTTTTACATATAATAAAGTATATAAAAAAAGGTTTTCATGACATAATAAATTTGTATAATAAAGTATGCAACAGTCTGTCCAGTCATTAAACAAATTTAAGGGCAATTATCATAAACAAACATACTTTCACATGTACAATATTATACGCATGAATACTAGAAGAATTACATATTACATATTATAAAACAAACTCTGATTGTAATGCAGACTACACCAGTAGATAGAGTGATTCACGGGGAAGGTTTAGGTATCTAATTTGTCAAGTTTTTTTTATAGATTGGTTAAAATATAATGATAATTGTTGAAAGAATCGGAAAATGTCAAGCCGCCTTAAGTATTTCATGCACATAAGTATATATTTTTTTATTATCAGGACAAGACAACGTCCGCCGGGCCTGCTAGTATATATATAAAGTTTAATTTTCTTGAGTTATCTATGTTTTGTAAAAATGTTTGCAATTATAATTCTATGTTAACCTTATTCTACTCCCATATCTGCGTGACGAAGCTTCGACTGCTTGTCGCGTTAAAATTAACGTCAAAAACCATTCCGATAAAGGTACACAATTCCCGTTCCTACACCAGTGTCTTTCCAATAACTTGAAATTAGCGTCCCGTAAATTCCTTTGATGTGCGCAAAAACCGCCGGATCAGTTATCATGCTGCGTGTATCGTCACGCAATCCGATAATTGGTAACGCATTACGATAATATTTTCCCGTATCTGCATTTAGTCGGACCATACATACATTGTCGGAATATGTCTAAAAGTATTTGTTGTCACAGCTTCAAGCGTAGTTGTGCTTAGTATTGGTAGTTGTAGTAGTGCTTGAACTATGTTAGGTAACCAAATGAGGACCAGATACACCACACATGCTTCAGTTTCATCTCGAACTTTACATATACTTCAGACAGTCATACTCGTTTGCAGACCGTGAATTCATATCGTTTAGTACTAGGTGACGTTAGACTGCATGAACGATTGTCCACTCATTGTTTTATTTTTTTTCTAATATGTTTAATATAGTTATCTATTTTTAAATAAAAATGAATACGGCCAGTAATTATATTAGAAGGAACTCATATATGTCACACGACCAGATTGGATATGGGCGAATGACCCCAAATTTACGTATTTCGCAAGGTCAAAGCGATAACAGAAACTGTTAAATATCGGATTCAAAATGGATAATGGCGATTATGTTCCAGCCTTAACTAAGGTTTAGCCATCTAACGACGTAACGGCAGTAATGCCGCTGTAAACTATAATCTACTGCGAGTAAGTACAAAAATATGTCAAAAACGTTATAGTACGACAACCTATCGTTCATTGGTTAGAATATTCAGAATATGTTACATACAAATATGTTTTCTCTAATGTTATTCTTATGAAAAATCGAAAAGTACGTAAAGAATTAATTTCTTTCATCAAGTTCATCTCCGCACTGGTATATTTTTATACCTACCCGAAACTTTTGTGCATAGTTCCGAGAAAAAAAATCATTGGATCGCCCCAAAGTACAGTATAAAATGGCATGAATTATTTTGGTACATGCATATTACTGCATTAGTTTGTTTATCTTTATTAATAACTAGTAACCATTCGTATCTTCGTACACGTAAAAACTACTCAACATATTATAAGGAAACTACAGTAATATAGCTTATACATCAAATTAATACTTAGCCTATAATTTATAAAGATATTGTTTTAAATGGCCCAAATATAAAGATTAAATAAGTATATATAAACAAGTAAATTTGAAAAAATCTATCATCTTGGAGCTATTTCGGCGTGCTCTGTCTGTGTAAACTTTTACAATACAATCGCGGACGAAGTCGCGAGCGGCCGCTAGTTACAATATAAAAATAACAAAAACTAAGACGGTATGTCACGGTGAAATAATTTTTAAAATCGGATTAGTAGTATCAAGGATTACCTACCCTCCTAACCAGCAAACTATAAATTTTTATAATAAACTAGCTGACCCTGGCGAACTTCGTACCGCCTAACAGTCGATTCTTTAATTATTTTCTTTAATATTTATTCTGCTATTCGGGACCATCGTATAAATATTGACATTAATATTAATACGATACTAACGTCACTCAATTGTTTTGCCTTCCCGGAACACCTCTCCACTAACACTTAAACTTTATGCTATAGTATTAAAGTTCAAATTGATTTTTAAGTATTAGTACGAATCGTTTGTATAGGAGTATAGAAAGTGTTGTTTTTAGACTTTTTCAGGCATTTTTTTTAATTTTTCTCTCTATAAGATCCATCCTCGTACTTCAAGGATTAAAAAAAAAGAATTAGCAAAATCGGTTCAGCTGTTCTCGAGATTTGCGCTTAGCAACACATTTAGCGATTCATTTTTATATTATAGATATATGTGTATATAAATGTTTGGAATATAAATTGATTATTCCTATGTCAACTGTGACAATTACCATTTTATTATTAAACACAAATGTAATGAATAGTTTGTCTAGTAAATGACCCCTTTTGTTCTGATAGTGTAGACAAAGAACATACGACGTCTGAGCACTTATTCACATAACAGCTGTTATGTTTGAAAATAAAATACAAAAGCGGTCGACGAATTACTACGATTGTAAAGTTAAAACGATTAAGTAGTCCTTCCTGTTCCACTAGGACCTGGGGATATCTATTCTAATCGCTTGTCATTGTTAAAGTTCACTGACTAGTTAGCATTTATGTACTTCGGGAGTTTTTGGTAGAGAATTATAGAACTTCTTCCGAGCGCAATGCGTTCTTATCCAGAATTTGGTGGTGTATAGATTTTATGGATCACATTCTTTAGTGTTTTTATCGCACTGTCACACAATCTGCGCCGCTTTTGTGCGCATTTTTTATAGATGATTTTTAGCGTTAGAAATCACAAACTCTCGTGATCTTAAATGACGATGTGGTCTAAGAAGATAGTCACACTAAATCTAGAGAATGACTGGTTACCAAGTACAGCTGCCAGAAAACACGCATAGGTTACCAATGATTATATAGACTTTTATAAAATTTATTAATCAATCCAATATGCGACGATTTGCACAAGCTCAATTCGAAATATCAATATTACATGTACACAGGCCACTGTACTACGCGTCACGGCACAAATGTAATATGTCACGAGCATGTCGAGGTCATCGGTGATGCGAGCTCATAAGTTTTTTCCCTACCAAAAATCGCTCAATGGTGCTGAAGAAGTTTTTACTTGAAAAATACTACATATATTACTCACATATTTAAAACACAAGCAAATAAGTTTTAGCAAAATATTCATACTCGTTCGCGCACTCCCACTTGTATGCAATAGAAAGTGAAAAAGAGAGAGAGAATTGAGGGAAAGAGACTGAGTAGCATAATGCGTTTCCTTACATGATGATTTCTACCAGTCAACTTCTATGACAAGCCGCGTTACGGAACTTCGATTCAAAAATTGTGATGTAACACGTGTAGTACAAATTTTTTTAATTGTGTTTAATTTATTTTTTAAGTTAAATACATTTTATTTATTTAATTTTAATGTAATTTAAAAAAAAGGAGCAATAAAAAAGTACTTGGCAACTTTTAATTATACATTTAAAAAAAGAATCAACATTTTTATTGATTTTACAAATGTTCAGCATATTGTAGAAAATGACAGAAGTCTGTGCCAAGACAATCCGCAAGGATTGTTTTAGACATAAAATACTAGGTTCAGCAACATTTTTTCAAGTTTTAGAATTGATAGAAATGATAATTAGAAGATGAAAAAATACTTTTTTCAAATTACTATCTTTGAAGCGAAATATTATCGATTCTTGCACGTAAATAATTTTCTTGCTTGAAAGGTGTATATTGAGAAGAAATATGAGTTATAGTGAAATTGAATCAATTAAAATGTGAATTCTTGGTGGTTATTTCAAAATAGTAATTTTACAAAAATTTTAATTTTACGAAACTCCGTAAAAAGCGAAAAATTTTAATCTAGAATATTTTCTTTATATATTTTAACATACAATTAATAAAAGCCGATATTAATCATTCGGTTCGGGCTTGAAGTTTGGTCGTTTTTAGACCTTTAATTCAAGACTCGTTCTGGTCATGCCCTATGATACCTAGTAAGTTAAAACTTGATTTCTGGTGGTACTTTAAAAGGAACTTTAACTCCGGCTTCCTCAGCCGATTTTTTTAAACCCAGATCTCAAAATGGCGGATTATGTTTTTAATTTCACGACATCGTAAATTCTTAGGTAAAAAAAGGTTGTATACATTTAAAAATACATTTTCCATAACATTATAATTATACAATACATAATTTGTTACTTTTCAAAGTTATGTTATAAATCAGGTATTGTTTAAACTTATGCTACCAACAGACTGTTGACCTGTACCTCCATGAGGTTTACATTCGTTTGTATGGAACTTAAACCTTTATGATTTTGGGCAGTCCTGCGGTTAAGATTCCCAACATTTAGCAAAATCGATATACTCCTACCGAGAAAACGTTCGAAATGTAATGAAGTTATTCACATAAATATTATTCATGCGGTCATAACACTAGAGTGCTTGATTGAGTCACTTTTATTATCACATTAGAATACTTGATTTATATACTCTATTAATAAATGGTTTGATAAGATTAATAATTCCGGGTTTCGTGAGCATTCGTTTATCGCGGTATATATTAGTAGATATAACTTGCCAAGCTCTTATCGATTATCCCGTTGTCGTCACAGAGATGTCCCACAGATTGTGTTTTTATATACTCATTGACAATAATTTCCATTGCAACGCATGGCTTAGGCCTAGCAACTTCGTATAAGACTGCGGTACTAATTTATAACTTTGAAGCGATGATGGCTCAGTTGGTAGTGTGCTCGGACACAGCGTCGAAGAACGTAGGTTCGAATCCAAGCAACTGAGTCGGAGCTTTCGGTGAAGGAAAACATCGTGATGAGACCATAGCGTGGTGGTAGGGCTTTTTCTAATTCCGTCTGGCTAGCTAACACCCTCAAGTTGAAAATCTGTCGCCAAGCACCTGTTGGTGTGTTCCGGCAGCTGCACTTGAGAGCCAGTCTCCCTCTAGGTTAAGCGTGACTTACCATCTTAGACCACATCATCATTTAACATCAGATGAGATTGTGATCAAACGCTTATCTATAAAGTATAAAAAAAAAACAATCTCATCGTTGCTTGAGATAGTAACATGCTTTAGGCTAGATGGAGTGTTTTTTGTTATAAAGTAGTAGTCAATAGGTATGCAGTCATCTGATGTTAAGGAGTCATTGCAGTATATGGTTGCTTATAACCAAGCCCAATAGGACCGCAGTTGTGAGTCCATTCGTAATAGTCTACTACACCTGAGGGCTGAGCTTGCAGTAGTTTATCGGTATGTGTTAACAACCACATCTTTTGGATCGGAATAGGGTAACGTGAGTAATGTTGTTTTGCGACAGTAGCAGGTGTGATAGGTCACGTCCGCAGGGGAGGCCGAGCTCTACGAGGGGTACAGAGCAGCCAGATTGGCGCTCAAAAGGGCGATTGAGCAGTCGAAAGCTCTCGCTCGGGAGGAGATGCTCGAGACGCTCAGTCGGGATCCGTGGGGTCGCCCGTACCGTGTGGTACGTGGCAAACTACGCCAGGGTGGCCCCCCGGTAACCCAGAGTCTCGAGCCAGATTTCCTCCACGAGATTCTGGCTGCTCTGTTCCCTTCGAGGACAGAGCACACGCCTCCCACGATGGCTCCGCCCGCGCCCACGCCCAACGCGGCTGGCTGCGACGAGGACGACGAGGTCCCCGAGGTGACCCGGGAAGAGTCGAGGGCGGCGGTGAAGCGCCTGCAGGCGAAAAACACCGCCTCAGGACCCGACGGCATACCTGGCCGTGTATGGGTCCTGGCTTACGAGGCCCTCGAGCCCCGACTACGCAGGATTGTCACTGCATCTCTTCAGCAGGGCCGGTTTCCGACCATCTGGAAAACCGGCCGTTTGGTCCTGCTGAAGAAGGAGGGGCGCCCGGCGGACAGTCCGTCCGCCTACCGGCCCATAGTGCTGTTGGACGAGGCGGCAAAGCTCTGCGAGCGAATAATCGCAGGTCGCCTCGTCCGGCACTTAACAGAAGTTGGGCCGGACCTGGCGGACAACCAGTTCGGTTTCCGCCAGGGGCGCTCCACCACAGATGCAGTGATGAGAGTCAAGATTCAGGCGGAGGAAGCATTTGCCCGGGGTGAGGTGGTTTTGGCGGTGTCTCTCGACATCGTCAACGCGTTTAACACCTTGCCCTGGGTCTGTATCGAAGAGGCACTCCGATATCATGGAGTGCCTCGCTACCTCCGCCGCGTAGTCGGGGCGTACCTCTGTGAGAGGTACGTCACTTTCCCGGGTCAGGGAGGGAGGACAAGTCGGCGAGACGTAGTATCCGGTGTTCCACAGGGGTCTGTCTTGGGCCCCCTCTTGTGGAACATCGGATACGATTGGGTGTTGCGCGGTGCGCTCCTCCGGGGCGTCAGCATTGTGTGTTATGCTGACGACACTTTGGTGTTAGCCCGGGGGAAGACGCACCGCGCGGCCGCGATCCTGGCTACTGCAGGAGTCGCTCAAGTCGTCGGTAGGATCCGGCTTCTGGGACTAAAGGTGGCGCTCTCTAAAACCGAGGCCCTGTATTTTCACGGGCCTCGGCGCGCGCCACCCGGAGGGTTCCAGATAGTCGTGGGAGGCGAGTCCATCGGTGTCGGGTCGAGTATGAGGTATCTCGGCCTCCTCCTCGACAGCCGGTGGACGTTCAAGGAACACTTCCGGCAGCTGGCCCCCCGTTTAATGGGCGCAGCGGGTGCGTTAGCCCGTCTGCTTCCCAACCTGGGGGGGCCCAACTCCGTCTGCCGGAAGCTGTACCTGGGGGTCGTGCGGTCGATGGCCCTGTATGGGGCCCCCGCATGGGCGTATGGCCTGACGGCCATCAGCAACGCTCAGCTGCGTAAAACGCAAAGAGTGATGGCCGTCAGAGCCATCCGCGGATACCGCACGATCTCCTTCGAGGCGGCCTCCCTTCTAGCCGGATCCCCACCCTGGGACCTGGAAGCGAGAGCCCACGCGTCCCTGTATCAACGACGCGTGGAGGCGCTGGAGCAGGGCCGGAGACTCGCACCTCGGGAAATCGATGTGCTCCGGTCCCAGCTCCACCAGGTCCTAGTCATTGAAGAATGGGAACGACGACTTGAGCGACCGAGCTGGGGCGTGGCTACCATAGGAGCCGTTCGGCCGGTCATGGCCGAATGGCTCACCAGGCGGCATGGCACCCTGAGCTTCCGGCTGACGCAGGTGCTCTCGGGGCATGGTTGCTTCGGGAGTTACCTGTGTCGCATTGGCCGGGAGCCAACGCCAGGGTGCCACCACTGTGGCTGCGCAGCCGATAATGCGCAGCACACACTGGAGGAGTGTCCCGCCTGGGACGAGCCACGCCGCGAGCTCGTCGCGGCCATAGGCCCGGATCTCTCGCTCTCGACCGTCATTGTCAAGATGGTCGAGAGCGAGACCGGGTGGATCTCCGTCGCCTCATACTGCGAGGCAGTCATGTTCGCGAAGGAGGCGGCGGAGAGGGAGAGGGAGCAGACCACCAGGCTCCCCTCCCGCGGTCGACGAACACGGCGGCGACGGGTTGGTGACGACCTCATGCCGCCGTAAAAAGGGCCTGTGGGCGACGGGACGGGCGGGCACGTCCGTCGCCCTGAGTAGTGTTTGCTGCACAGGCCCGCGTGGTGGAGGCGCTTGTGCCGAGCGACTCCCACAGTTCGTCGGGGGGGGTTTAACACCCGCCCCCTCCTGAGGGGTCTACCATCTTGACCCCTCAGACCGCAGACGGGGCCCCTGATGAGGGGCCGACACCTGCCGGGGAGCAGAAGTAATGCCCTTGGCAGTTCCTGCTCCCCGGCCAAATAGGTGTGTGAGGCACCATGGGGTTTTTAGTCCGTGGAAGTCGGACATAACCCACCCCCCGCTGCCCGACGGGGTGGGTATCCGTTACGGATTTTCCCCATGTAAAAAAAAAAAAAAAAAAAAAGGTGTGATAGTGTTTCTCCTGATATTGAATTTTGCACGGGATCTGCCACTTTGAAGACTTGACTTGACGATAATCATGCTATGATTACTTTGCGATACGTTTTCAATTACCGTAAAAGCTCAATTTGAATTGGGGATTCGAACTTATGTTGTTCGACGCTTTGAGCGAATATACTACTATTGTGTTAACCGCGCTCCAAGTCTAAAAATGAATATAAGGCCGTATTCATTAAGGGTTTCGACTGGTTTTGGGGAAAAAAGGAAATAAAGCGAAGTGTTAATGAAACATTTAATTAAATTTACAACAACATTCGGTACAAATAAATTTCGCATTTTTACATATTTTTCGCATGACGATTTTTGTATATGAACAAATTTCAGTATTCAGGAATGTTAATTCGTTTCAACCACCTGTTTGTGGTTTTTGACGTGAACTTTGAATTTAGTCAATATTTGTTTCTGAATAGATAATGAACACCTATACAAATCAATTCTGTTTTTTTTATAACTTGTTTCAATTGCATTCTGTCGGATCACTTTATAAGTGTAAATATAAACCCGATTACTTCTATGTAAACATTAAACAACCGACAATGTTTTGAGATTCCATTTAAAATTATGATGTCTTTAGAAAAAGAAATTCGAGAAATTGAGCCGTCTAATTCACGTTTTTGTCTGTAATATATGTTCGTTTTAATAAATCTTAACAGTATGTAGATATGTAATATTTTGTAATCTGGAACATTTGATAAATACTATATAAAGTTGTAATTTATTGTTATTGTTTTACAACTTTATGATTATTGCATTACTTTAGGGTTTAAAAATAATTTATACATATGTTCTGGGTTGTTTTAGATACTACAAAAACAAATATTTCTTTGGTAATAAAAATTGCTTTTACCATCATATTGTTCTCTTACATTGATAAAAACGATGATAATAAATCTACTGGTATTGATTATTATTTGGAATACTTACGCACTGGTGTAAATTACACGCATGATTCTAAAGTAAAATATATGAATATGGTATAAAATATTATTTCTCATGTACTTTCACGGTATATGGTAGGTGGAAATAGTACAGGGAATATTATTTAATATTTTTATGTATACTACTAGCAGGCCCAGTGGACGTTGTCCTGCGAGCCTAGGTTTGTCCCTCGGTGTGGAGCCCTCGAGCATGTTACTCGCGCGAATACAGTGACTCACGCTTGTTTTTCATTTACCCAGATCACCCCACACACGTACACACCTAGGTACACATAGTGGTGGGCTGTTTTTTTGCCCTTTTCGGACTGAAATAGGTCACACAACATAGTAGTAAGATGCAAAATACACATATACGTTCGTGAAACGTGCATGGTCACACATGCACTTTTCACGAACTCATATGTGTATGAAATGGATAGATAGCTTAGCTTAGCTTAGTCAGATCGGGAAATTCGGTGACAGTTCAAGCCGAGGCGCACCGAGTGCCCTTGCGCTGTTCGCCTAAACAAATCGGGTGAGTGCCTTAAGCGCTCCCCTTACTAGTCCGGTGGAACTGTATAGGCCTTGCCAGGCTAGCAGTGTAGGTCAGTTCGAAAAAAAAAAAAAAAAAACGTTGTCCTGCACTGATAATAAAAAAATATATACTTATGTGCATGAAACGCATAAGGCGGCTTGACTTTTTCCGATTTTTTCAACAATTATCATTATATTTCAACCAACTTACAAAAAACCTTAACAAATTATAAAGCTAAACCTTCGACGTGAATTACTCTATTGGTGAAGACCGCATTACAATTCGTTCAGTAGTTTTTGAGTTTATCGCGAACATCCAGACAGACAGGCAGACGCGGCGGACGACTTTGTTTTATAATATGTATTGATGTATACATTAAGATATTTCTCACGTCCGGACCCATACTACAAGTCACATAATGTTTCACATTTACAGATCAGATCGGAATTGTTTTGCGAAGGCCAAAGAACTTGCGAAATGTTTTTGATTCCGGTTCGTTATCAGTTTAGCCAAACGACTGTAAAAGTTGAATATCATAAGTGTCGTGATATTTGATAAGCCAAATTATGTGTTAAATCTTAATGAGATTTTATAAAAAAAAACGAGATTATAATCGTTGTTTTGTCGAATGGACTCCTCTATGTGTTAAAGATACCGAGAAAAGGTGATGCTGTCAACTTGGTTAAAAGTACTTGAGGTGAGTGCTTTGTGAATATATGTTTGCCAGTAGTGAATATGTTCAGCATTTACTGCCTTACGCCGTATCACCTCTTCTCCTTATACGGTGAACTATCACTAATCTGAACTTTCAAATGCTATGTTTACAAAATTGTACACCGCTACGGCTGCTATGATATCCAATTCTGATTGTTGTTTTATAAGAATATATTTGGAGTTATTTGCAAAGGTCAAATAAGTGAAACGTTGTGATAATTAAATTTTCCACTATACGATTGAATAGGTGTCAATAGCATATTGAAGGTTCCGAATGCGGAGTCATCACCACAGAACACTTTTGTGTATGGTTACTTTTCGATCTAAAGGAAGTCTTTGACGTTTGTTCTCTCGGCAGTACCCTTGTAACGTAACCCTGATATATCTACAATTTAGTTTAGGGCTTACTAAAAATGGTAATCAACTGCAATAACCGCTTATTATCAGATATTCTGATAATGAGATACATTCGAATAGCTTAATTAGTCATATATTTTATAACATGCTACTAGCTTTTACGTGTGACTTTTCTCAGTAATTAACTTGATTCCTATTCCTGATAAAAACTTTAATTATATAATAATGGTTATATTAATTGAGCTGGACAATATTTTGCATAGTTATATTTAAAATATCACATTAGTTTTGTTTTTTTTTTTTATATATAATAAAATTACGTGTTGTGTTTCATTGAAATCTTTGGGTAGATTCTAAAAGTAAAAAAAAAAAAATTAATGTGATTGGAAAATAATTTCTGATTTTCAAAATATTCATAATGGTAGAGTGTCGCAGAGTTAGTAACATATAAGGTTCAATGTCTATATATATTTATTTGTTCTTTTTTATATGAAATACAACTTGTGGATATTAAATTTCTCTGTTTGCTGTCTCGACTGTTAATAATGTGAAGTAGATAGCCCTGATATGGATAAAGTATGCTATATTTAGAACCCATTTAGTATGTCTGTTTGTTCGAGAACTAGATTTTATATACGCGTTTCCAATTACAGTATTATATAAATGCTTAAATCCTTATTTATTGTCTACAGTTTCAGTATAGTAACAGATGTTCGCAATTAGTTTTGTTGTTTAGTGGCGACTACATGTTTTATCTGGATTAAATTGAGTTCTGTAATTACAGCTAAATCTTTAGACTAACGCTTTTACAGATTTTAACTTATATTTGTTAAATTTCATCATGACTTTTTAGCCTCTATAGAAAATCGAAATGATATAGACTGTGGAAATGCTAATAGAGTAACGAGCTATTGACAGTCTTTGCACGTTAGTCAACTCCTATAATTTGTCGTCGTTATATTGCCTAGAAAAATATGCAAAGTGCTGTGTCTTCCATTAATTGTTTTGTCAAGCCCGGTTGTACAATTTTTATGTTAGCCCTGACATACAGAAGACAGTTCGATTTTAATTTATGTACCAATGAATGTTAGCGATGCTTTATTCATTATTATTATTTACTCAATGAAATAGTATTTATAGTATGGTAGATCTTAGACAACTGTAATGACGTCACCTATTAAATCTTGTTATAAAATGAATTGAGTAGTGATTGGAAATTTCTTTTTAATTATCCTTAATTTAAAGACATCCGCTGCTAACGTAAAGATAGTCTTAAGATAGTTTATCTTTTTAATTAATCTTAAATTAAACATATCTCCTGCTAACATAAAGATAGTCTTAAGATGGTTTCCCTTTTTAATTTATCTTAATTTAAACACATCTGCTGCTTACATAAAGATAGTTTCATAGACCAAAATTGCCAACCGTAGAATTAAAACAAACGACTATTAGCTTTTGATAGTTTGATCATTACTAAACTATCGTACTAATGACACTAATGATAGTAGCTAAAGCTTATTAAAAAAAACTGTAAGTGTCTTATGTAATATAAATCTAATTGATATTGTTTTTTTTCTGCCTTCAATTGTCTAACTATATATATATATATATATAAATTAATTGCTGTTCGTTTGTCTCGCTAAAACTCGAGAATGGCTGAACCGATTTCGCTAATTTTTATTTTGTAATATTTGTGGAAAATTATCGGTGCGTTTAGAAATTTGTTTGTTTGATAGTTGTAGTATGAGGTTCGATCTATTTGATCTGTTTTGTTGGAATACAAAACTGTTATGTTTGAGAAAAAAAATAGTACATGAGAAAGCTTTAAATTGATTAATTGCATACTATGTTGCATTTATAATGTAAATAAAAATTTTGTATTATGTTTTGACCACTTTTTACACAAATATATGTAAGTGAATGTATGTTTAGTGAATTATCGAAAAACTAATTTTATATTCTTCTATTTTTATAGGACAACGTGTTCTGAAGCATTCAGACTAGAATAAATAAATAAATCCGGTGAATTGCATTAAAAATATTTTGTATCTTTACAGAGTCTGGTTTCGTTGTTCTGCAGGGGACCACTTACTGGACAGATCTGTTTGTACGACACTTCTTATTCCAAGAGGAACGGTCTATCGACTGCGATGATCTCCTGTTCTTTGTGAGGAAGCGGCACGTTAAAGGAACTTCGCGGTATTTACCCAAGTACGAGGTCAGTAAAGTTTTTTAGTTTTGGTGATTAAGGCGAGTTGAAAATGGAAAGACAAAGCTTAGGAATATAAATGATCATTATTGTAACAGCTAACATGTAAAACATTATTCCTATGTCATAGATAACAAATTTTTAAAGACATCATTATTCTGCTGTGGATTATGCGTTGTCCGTTATTATTATTGACAACGACAATAGTCGAACGATGTTATCACAACGTGCCAACAAATAAGAATTATACAAACAACTAACAGGTCACATTCAAAGTCGCGATAAATATAACGAATATTCATTTCTTTGTCTTCTTATACTTAAAGATTGTAGTAATACGATACAAAGTAGTAAATTACTTAACAGCAGAATAACTGACAACAGTTTATAATAACAATTATTGTAAAATAACACAACAGCGTAATCATTATTGATTTATAATCCGTTATTACCATCTGTAGATACGTCAGTATAAATTGTAACATTATGCTGATGAAACGATGAATTTACAAATATTTATCATTGTACTTATGTATGCTGAGCCTTAATTCAGCATGATATATTTGATTGTAGATATATCCTGCTGATAGCTGATAGTATTAAAACATTTTCTATGTATTAGTTATAATAAGAAATACTTGCAAATTATACTAAAGATAAATAAATACAAAAACTAGTGACTTTGTGACTAAACTGGTTAGTCTGATGGGCAGATTTCATAATAAATATGAAGACATGGCTCTTATTTGTGTCTGTTTATAGCAGGTGAGCGTTATCGCTCGCGAGGAGTTATTATCTGGTCGCGATGTGATACCGAGAGGAACAGATAAAATTATGTGTTGCATCACAAAAATCTAACGGCGCGTTCAAATTATTGAGACAATATTTCTAATGTATATGTGTGTAATTCTAGACAAAAAAAACGTAGTCGGTAGTCCGCACACCTTGCAGAAATTAAATCTAAATTGTGTTATTAACGTTTTGGTGTGCAATAAAAATCTGTAAATTAGGTATTACTTATTTCAATGTGTTTTTTATGCTTGTAGAAACTCTGATGTATTGTTTCCATATTATTTTAAACAAGTCGAAATTTTATTAGGAATGGTTTTGTTAGTTAGTCAATTGTTTGGAATGTCTCACGCATTGTAAGTGTCGGGTGCTGATTATTTAATTATATCGTTGAATAGTCATCCCATTTGGGTTCTAGTTAGCACCATTTGGATGTAATATAACTACGAAGTGTACCAGGCGAATATTTGGATGTATAAAAAGTTTGCTTTAACAACATTTAAGTATTTAATTTATTTTAAACAATATAAAAATATTATTTCTTACAACAGTAGATTGCATTACAACAACTAGTTATGTACTTTTTTGTTCATTCATTGATTATGCGGTGTCGCCACGCTTTATTTTCACTCACTGCAGTACATCTTGCTAATAAATATGTTAGCTTCTTGTTCTTATATAGACTCGAGATTGATTGATCAATAACCACTTATAAAATATATACAATTTACAAAACAAAATGACTAACAACAGTTTATAGTACATGCACTTCATCTCATATCGTTATTTAAAATGATAAAAACTCGTGATTGATTACATTAAACAACAAAAGCGTAAGAGATCTGAATATTGTTCGGGCAAACGGTTCACGAGACAGTGTCACTCACACTGAATCACACAGTCGAAGCACGAGGGAGTTCCACGGACGGAGGCCTCGTACATGACACGCGCTTGTCAGTCGTACAGACACAAGCAGAGGCAAGTGTCGGCTCCGGGCATGCGTGCAGGCGCACCCCGCCGCCGCAGAGATTCATGAGTGCACCGCTTGTTCGCAGACGGATGTCGAGGTTTTCCGGAAGGACTCGAAAAAGCTGCCCATCGGCGACCCGGAGATCGACTGGGAGGAGACAGTGTATCTGAACCTGATCGTACACCAGTTCGACTACACGCTGACCCTGGCGATCTGCACACGAACGAGCCCCAAGGAGCTACAGGTGTTGAAGCGGCACTCGCAGAAGGTGAGCGTCATACGCGCTCCGGCGGCGGCAAGGAGGCGCGCGCGCGTCACTAGCTGAGCCGGTTGAAGAGTTTCGTGCGGGGCCACGGGAGCGGCCAGTCGTACCGGCGCGGCACCGGACCCCGCACATTCCGCTCCAGATATGTGAACAGCCAGTACCACCACTCGCGTTGTATCATATAGTGGTTGTATCCGTTGCCGGCGCGGTGCGGTGTCACTAACAACGAGTGGAACGTCCAAAACAGGCGCGTCGTCACGTAGTAAGCGATCACCACATCCACAGTGTAGTGCCCGTGCGCCAGCAGCACGAACGAAACGCCGAGTAGCGCCGAGCCCCACATCGCCCAGTGCATCGGCCACAGTTTTTTCGGGGAATATTCGGCAACTATGAGGTAACTGAGCACGAGGACCATCGTGTGTCCCGAGTATATGTAATCACCGCAGTAGGTGTGTTTGCCATTTATCGAGAGACCAAAACCTGATATTAAGTAGAACATCCTCTTGACAAGCACGAGAGGCGTGGTGTTGTTGCTCTTCGGGCTGCAGTAGTAAGTGGTGCTGGAAACCGGCAGTACGGTCACGAACATCGTTACCGATCGGTACAGGTACAGTAGACCGATTATGAAGAAAAGTCGCCGTGCCACGATGAACCGATGTTTGTGGAACACGACTACGATCATCGCGACCGTCGTCGATATCATGATCAGGTACTCTGATACATCTAGACCCCAATCCCTGGCGGCCACATTGTCCAGCACTATGTCGTTGAGCGGCGGCGTCGTGTTTCGGTCCGGCAGTCGCTCATGCACTATCGAGAGCGACATCATGTTTACACACACGCACATGAATAGGAACAGGAAGGAGAGTATCGCTTTCCATATCTCTTTAGGATATCTCTCCTCCCGGATCGTGCCCGGCGGGATCTCGACTATAAAGTCACCGGCGTGGGTCCGCTGTGGGGAGTGGTCCTGGTCGGGGTCGGACTCGTCCGTGGTCGGCTGCGGCGCGTCTGTCTTGGCAGTACGAGCGAGCAGCGGCTGCCTCTGCATGAGTTCCGCCTGGTTGGGCATATCGCGGTTGTTTCCCTGTGGCGCGCCGTTGTTGTTCAGGTCATTCCGTTTGAGATGTGCCTCGAAGTTAATGCCTCTGATGTCTTCCCGGGCGGTGTGGTTCGCTATGTCGACATCGCAAATAGGTGGCGCGGCCGGTGTTCCGGGACTCGGGGTTGGAGTAAGTGATGGCGAGTGTGGTGCTAGAATTAGTTGTTTGGAGGGTAACTCGTTGGCGAGGTACGCCCGTACGGACTGAACGAGCGGCTCTGCGTAGTTAATCTGCTTCGGGGGTGATGGCTCCTTGTCTGGAGAACGTGCCGAGATCGTCATCCAATCACCATTTGACTGGAGTGAGCCTGAAATATAGAAAATATATAATTTAGTTTTAACCCCATCTGTCACATTAATATAAGTCAAGGATGTTTGTAATTAGACAAAAAAAATACAGTACAAGATAAGCATAGTACGAGATATTTTTGATGATAATAGTTAGCGTATTTCGAGTTTCGCATTTATTCATATTTCTATTTAAATCATAGAAAAACAAATTTCATTAAGTACAAATGCGTTTATTAAATTTTATATTTTTCTAGAAATAATATATAATGCAGTTTACATTGTTATCTTTGTCTCCGCTAAATTATGTTCATTATAATATAAAATTGAAAAAAATATCAACATAGGTGATGAATTCTCTATTGCACAACACCTTCATAGTTTGGTATTTTATAATTAGCACGTTTCAATAATAAATCAGGTTTGAAATGTGAATAAAAAAAATATAAGAGATATTTTGCTATTGATATAAACTAACCAGTTATCTGAGAACATACATAGTTGACTTAATATATATGTATACATAGTTAAAGAGATTGTGTTAACTCAAACACTTTGTTTCTTGCATCAAACAGACGTCTGAACCCTGACACATTACTTCGCGTAACCTAGTTTTTAAACAGGACGCTGGTAGTTTTCGGGATCTATGTAGGTCAGGTTTTTCGTTACGATGTATATGATTTCTAGAAGATTCATGGCTTATAAACAAAGTAATAATAATAACGGCGCAGTTCAAAGACCGAGGGTTATTGCGCGACAGACAGGCGCGCGTCGAGCCGGGACTGGCGCCCCTTCTCACTAGTTACCGTTGCGTCGCGCCGCGCCTGTCAGATGATGTTTCGCCGCGTTTGTCTGTTGTTAGTCGCGGTTCGCGTGAGTCCTGATAATGCACACCGAATGCACGGCATCGCGATACGCTTGTACACCGGCTCCGACAATAGATTTCTCCGTGCGTATACAAAAACAATTCGTGACGCGACTACGAGTATTCGCGTGCGTTCTTTACTCACCCGATCAATGTGCGAGCTGTCATTCCATGAGTACCCGGGGCCTCATCGATTGGGCGTCTCGGTGTCTCGGTTCAATTCGACTGATAGAAAGCCGGAGCGCGTCGCACTTGCACCGGCCGCGGCCTCGCCTCAATAGTAGGCGCACACAGCTTCGTTAACGAGGTCGAAATGGAAAACAGTATGCACACACACACACATACACATTCACCAAATGCACTGCACATGCGGTCACACTCGTATGCAGTTAGAGTACACTAAAACTCGCGTCGCTTTTGTCGCGAATTGAGAGTATTGACGTTCACGCGACACCAGACGGCCGCGATGTTGATAACACAGAAATATTTTTATAACGGGAGCGGTCCGCTGCGAGCGAGCTTGTAAACTGGCGACCGCGTACTGGAAAAGATATAGCACTGGTTGGCTTCGGTCCGACGGCGATCGGGCTCACTCGGCTGAGTTCGCGTGCGCTCGGCTCAATGGAAGTAATTACGTGAGCGGTGGGCGGTGACGTCATCGGTAGACGTTACCCCTCGACCGACGCCACCCCGCTCCGCACTTCTCCGGTACTAGTTCTCGTTGTGTGCAGCGCGGCGGTGATACCGAGGGTGTACATATCGTGAATGGGATCCGTTTGATTTTACTGTAACTTTAACCACTATGCGATGTGATAACTGGATAGTGGTGTAGTTTTTTGCGTTGATGACAGAATAGTCGAAATGTCGAGTGGCCGCGCCGCACGTCCCCTCCGTATTATTTTTGTATAAGATGATACCCACATGTCGAAATTCCAACCTACAAATCGCTTTCGAGACATTCGTGTATAATTAGCGTGATTTTCGGTTACATGGCTATAAACATGTAGGTCTACTATGGATGATGTATGGTCACGGTTCATATTTTTTTAGGACATCTTTACAAAACGGAAATTTACAATTAACCGGTAGAACAGACTTCGGTTGCCTCTTTACCATCCATTTTTCGTGTGTTTTATTTCTTTATTTGGATATTGATAGATTAAGTTTAGAAAACAGAAAATTTGATTTCAGTATACTTTACCTTAATTAGCACCTAAAACTTCAAATATGGAAATTGTACAGAGAAATGGATTTTCAGTTTGTTGTTACGTAGCATTATGGTTAATGAAAATGAATTTTCGTATAGTTACGTGGGTGTGAGTATTTACGATGTTGTACAATAGATGCTATTTAATATGTATATAGTGACATTGTTAGTGTGTAATCTGCTGGGACTCGTACACGATATTTTAATATTTTGGCAATTACAGATTAAAATATTATCCTTGGAAGGCCTTTATAAATTCTGTTTTATTTTTATTGTGGTAGACACATTGTCTATGACCTAGTCACGTTCAAACAGATCGATAGTTCCGTCTCTGACGCCCCGTACAATTTATGAGCTTTTAATTTATGGCGCCTTGGCTCAATCGAATATGTACTACAGTCAGCACGTATACATGTTGTGCTTTATTTATTTGTCAATGATGTCCTTTATAAATACATTTAAATGATCGTATAGAGTAAAATTTGAGCTATGCGCCACGGCGTTTTGGACTGGGGATGGAGATTGATTGAATCCTCAATCGTTGTACTGGAATATACTCATTCAGATAATTATATTTTGCTAGGAAACGTTGCAACTGATACACGTCTTACGTTATATTATAAACTACGATCTAGGAATTGTGTGAAGGTATTGTAGGTCAAGTTGGAGAATTTAGAAAAATATTAGTCAACTAGCAGACCCGACGGACGTTGTCCTGCTATTATATTAAAAATAATATACTTATGTTCATGAAACACTTAAGGCGGTTTGATTTTTTCCGATTCTTTCAACAATTATCATTATATTTCAACCAACTTACAAAAAACCTTAACAATTTATATACTTAAACTTTCCTCGTGAATTACTCTATCTATTGGTAGACCGCATTACAATCCGTTCAGTAGTTTTTGAGTTTATCGCGAACATCCAGATAGACAGACAGATGCGGCAGACGATACGTTTTATAATATATAGAATACTAGCGGCCCGCTCCGGCTTCGCACGGGTATAAAATATATAAGCCTATGTCATTCACTGGCCCGCACGCGCTAAATTTGGAGTAACCTCAAAAATAACAGTATTTCTCCACTATTTAATTTATGTTATTATACATATAAACCTTCCTCTTCAATCACTCTATCTATTAAAAAAAACCGCATCAAAATCCGTTGCGTACTTTTAAAGATTTAAGCATACATAGGGATATAGGGACAGAGAAAGCGACTTTGTTTTATACTATGTAGTGATTATGCCCGAGGTGTCATGTTCCATATTAACCGGCTTCAATGTTGTTTAACTGTAGTTTTTTTTTATGCGATTGAAGGCAAAGGAACATGCGGGTTACCTGATGTCAAGTAATTACCGCCGCCCATAGATACCTGCGACACGAGCAGCATCACAGATGCGTTACTGGTCTTTGAGGAAGGAGTAGGTTCGTTAATTACTGTACATTTTCGAAAATCTATTATTATGGTCACATTTTCCAAATTACGGGACTTGTAACATCACCGGAATGTGATGGACGCCCGTCCTTATGATGTTTATTAACGAAAAATTTATTTAAATGGAAGGTCAAATTAAAATACACGGAAGGTATGTAAATGATTTGTACACGGAATTAGAAGTAATCAAGTAACATTGAATCGTAAAGCACAAATTATGAGGGGTGAGTCGTATTGCGTTGTTTCTTCTGCCTCGGAAACCGGTTGTAGCGACATTGTAGTGTTGTTTAAGTTGTATGACCACAAGTAGTAACTTGAGACAAGTGTACCTTTACTCACTACCAATATGTATAGTATTTTAATATATTGCATTAAGTTTAATACACTATTTCCTTCACATAATTATTTTTGTAGATACGTTTTTTCGTGGAAATGTGAGTGTAAACCCACGATTATAAACAGTAAAGTAAATACACTCGTGTCATATAGTAGGGCATGGCATGCCGGATGATAAGGTCCAACTGGAATGTGATCACCGTATATTAGGTTTAATATATGCGTTTATGGGGCCATTTTTGCGTCTAGTTTCTAGAATTAGTGACTCTCTTTCAGTGGATCGTGTTTTGGGATCAGTTAGCGTATATTCAGTTGCAAAGGAGATTTGCAGGTCAGCATGACTTCTTAAAGGTCACTTCGTACTTCGATTCGTACAATCGTACACTTCTTGAAGGTCGCCGTTAGATTATAGATAGATATATAAAAGAAACGAGCCTACTCTTTTCTCAAAGGCCGGCAACGCGTCTGTGATGCCCCTCGTGACGCGGGTGTCCATGGGCGGCGGTGATTAGCTACCATCAGGTAACCCGTATGGTCGTTTGTCTCCAATCGCATAAAAAAAAGATTGCGTTGTTATTATTGTCATGTATAGTGCCGTCATCTGATGCTCTACAATAATAAAAATGTCACATCAATACACTGTAGTATTAATATGAAATTAAATATGGTCATCCCATGTTTCAGACTAAGTAAGACTAGTAACAGTTTTTTACAAAAAAATCCCATAGCATATTACCGATTTGCCGGATTTGAAGTTTAGCGGGTTTTAGTCTCAAAATACTTTTAATTGGGGTCGATCAATATGTGAACGATGGTGATGTCTGGAATTGACACTTCTCTCTGTGCGTTATTTTTACACCTTACACGTCAAGGTTGTATTCTTCTTTCCGCGTTATTTAAAAATGTATGTCTATATCCAAATAACATAAAGGAATTATCCAATTCAATACGTTTGCTTATTTACTTTAAATTTGTTTACATTAATACGATTAAGATTTCACTGTGATATATATATATATATAAATCCGGTGTACGCGTGTTAGTAATTCTTCAGATACAAAATACATGTACGATTTCCTGTGACACATATGAAGGTATGCATATGAGTTTTAATAAAGTATACATGTATGGTTAGCTGAGCTCGCATGGTTTTAGTCGATTCGCGTTGTTGTATTCAAGGTAACAGCCCAAGCCGAGGTTCGGTCACTTTGACACCTTTGAGTTTGTTGCCAAGCGGCTGAGCGCCATAAGCGCTTGTACTAAGACCCCAATGAAGCTGTGAAGGCCGATCAGACCGGCACCGGTTAGTCAGTTCGACAAAAAAAAGTTTGTAATTCTTCTACTCCTCGTTTTACTCCTTGTTTTAGATCTCTGATTTAAAAAATGAAACATCATTTTCAGCCTGTAATCGCCCAGTTTTGAGCGTAGGCCTGTTTTCTCTACGTCCCTTAAAATAGCATGTGATTCCCATAATTATCAGCTTTTGAGTCCATATAAATATTTTTAAATTCAGTAAAGCAGAGGACAACGTCCTGCCTGATAAGAATGTACTACTTGATGTGTAAATTAGTTGGTTATTGGTCAAACAACCGTCTTTTTGCACATAATTGACATGTTTTCAGTCTATACTATAATAATTAGCGTAAAGGATATTTTATAATAATTGAATACTAAATATTAATAATGTTTTTAATTAAACCTAGGCGATAAATTCCACTGTTTGTGTTAAAATTTTCTAGGCAATATTATCTTCACCGATAACTATAATAGCAACGCAATGTTTATAATGATTATATAAGATGATAATAATAATATATTAGCATCCTCCCGCGACTTTGTCCATGTTAAATTGCATTCACCATAAAATATAGACAAACGTCACATAGTGGTGAGTAACATAATTAGCGTAAAAACCTCCATAAAAAGCATTTACTTGGGCCAACTTTTATGGTAGTAAATGAAACGGTATTGCAGTTATACGATCTCAGATGTACTGTAATATGTATTAATTTTTATATAAACTAATAATTTGTATATAAAATAAAAAAAATAATGGATCTCTAATTCCAACTAGGTTTATGGTTTATTGTATTTTTTTTTATTTGATAAATAACATTCACATTTGATTTATGAAAAATCTTCTAAGTATACAAAATCATTTTTCACATATGATTATCATTGAAGGTGAGCATAAGTCTTCCCTGCTGGTCACATTTTGTGATACGAAGCGAAATAATCACACTAATGATTCATATGACACATTAACGAACGAACCTTCTAGAAATATGAGAATACGTATATACAATGTAATGTAATAGTGACCTGAGCTGAATCAGCTAGCGCTAAACAGTGATGTCTAACCTTGAAGTCGTAATGTTTTGCTAAAGCCACCGCAGTGAATGTAATTGCAACGATTATTTCGTTATTTTATGACAAAATTACTAAGATTTTCTGTTTTTAATTTTGGTTATCATTTTATTTTACAAAACGAAAGATTTATAGTAGGAATGTGAGAAAAAGTAACTGGCCGAGATTTCATCTTAAAGTAGTGTTGTTTCAGGAAAGAAATGTATAGCTATAATCCTAACTAACGATGGATGTATCTTTGATATTGAAAGGATTTTGATGAAACTGTATACATTAATCTAGTTTAAATATCAGAATAACACATAGGCTAGATTTACAAAGACATTATTTAATTTGGTCAAATAAGAATGATAAACGAAAAGTAAGTAGGAGAAAATCCTGTTACCGGAGAGCTACCTCGGTGTGCGCTGCATAAACCGTTACAGTTAGGCAGAGATAGTGTATGGTGTCTCATCATTGTTATATTGATGAAATATTTTAAATGCGAATGTAGATGTTTGTTTGCTCGCTTGTTTGTTTGTTTCTTGCGCTTTCGCTTGTTTCTTAATTACTTAACCGCTCATCATACAATATTGCATACGTCAGGGGTACAGAAAAAACATGGGGTACTTTTCATCCAGAAAAACACTGCTGTTTCCGGTGGTTGGGTTAAATTTACATTAATGCAGGCGAACTCCTGGTGGGCGCGAGTGGAGAATAACTCTTTGATATTAAACGAACTGTACTGTAGATCGATTTTATAGGGTCAGTCTTAGTGAGCCGACATAATTTGCTAGAGAAAAGGTATAGTAAAGACATTTGAAACGTGGAATAGTTTTGTATTAGTGACGATGCAACTACCCTGTATTTAGGCTTACCACCCGTAAGTTATAGCAGTGCTTTACTTGGGACAATTATACCCCATATGGTATGTAAATATATGAATGTACTGTATTTCATATACATTATTTTTACTAAGGTTTAGTTTACGTAAATCGTTTAAATACCAATAAGGTTAATCGTAGTTTACGATTACAATTACTTACTCTCATGTCTCTATTGACAATATTAGAACATACATTATTTTGTTCAATAAATGGTGATAACCCTAAATGTGGGCTCCATAGGTATGTAATTAATATTCCACATTCATTAGTTATAATTTACCTCTTATGTGTGTTTTCAAACGATAATTTTATAAAAATACCACTGAAGATAAACTTTATATACCGAAGTTATTTATAATTATATTCTGTAACTTGTGGACGTGGAAGTCAACGTTTAAAACTAAAAAGTGTACCAAAATTTCTAGTTACTTCAAAATGTTAATATAGGTTATATAATCTAATTGACTAGATGCGCGATAAATCAGTATTATAAAAAAGAAGGACGACATAGAATTAAATTTAAAATAATATTCCCATGGAAATGCAATATACGTACAGCAATGACATTGGCAAACACGCTTCTGCAAGGCGGCATTAATTAAAAAAGTTTCTGTCGGCGCCGCGCGGCTGCTTCGTCGCAACGGTTCCAATTATAATGTTCTGAACGTTTAACACGTAGTGGATACTTGCTGATGTGAACTTCAGAATTTCATATGGATTTTGATCATTTCTAAATGCGGTCAAATATGTTGAAATTTTTGTTCCTTTGTTTTCATACTATAGGCTTCATGCTAGTGTTATAAGAATTATAAGAAAGAAAAGGAAATAATCGAATATATAGAACATAACGTTTTATATCGACGCTGGTAATGATAATCCTGGGATCTGTAGGATATATCTAACTGGACCGACAAAACCTTACGTTAGTGACAAACCTGGCCGAAAAATTGTAAAATAAAAAATAAAATAAAATAAATGAAATAAGTAAATATAAGTACATTCCGTACATTGACACTTGCATTAAGTATTCAAATATTGACAGATCATTAGCGAGCATTGTACATATACTAAAGAGTTCTCGCAAACTCTTATTGTTGTTGAATATGTGCTGATTAATAATAGTTAATGAATGATTCCGAACGAGGCTGTACCCGACTCATAGTTCATGTATAACAATATAGTTAGTGTAGTTTGCCTTTATTTTTTGTTTGTTTGTTTTGTCTTTATATTAATCACAGAGTGCATTTTTCACAGAAGGTAGTCAATGTCATTAGCGTGTTTACTAATGCATAGTAGTTTTGTTTATTGTTAAATAATCGATTATAGTTTGTTAAAACTAATTTTTGTTTGCTTGAAATGAATGAAGAGTTTACCCAAGTCTCTTTATAATTGGGATAACGCGTTGGAGGATAAGCGATTCTTTGTTTAAATATTATATTCCTTCGAGTCATTTGCTAACACAGAAATGTAATAATAATGCGAACATTAAGCATAATGTATATGGAGGAAGTTCTAAATCGATATTCAATAAGGGGCTAAGTCGTTCGCTCTCTCACACAAAGGGCTGAGCGCGAACAATAAGTAAAAGTTATAGCGGCAGACGGTTGCCAACCGGGTCAAGAACTCTACCTGGGCAACTTATCATTCCAACATTCACATGATACATGAATTTTTAATTTCAAGTTGAAACTAATTCCATTACTAGCTTTATCTTGAAGGTGTAGTGCGTATCGTAGATTTGGATAGGAAGTATTACAAATTTTTGTCTCGTGCGTGAAAGATAAAATGTTAATAGAAATACTCTGTTTAAATGCAAATAAAACGAACGTTCTGGAATTTGATACTATAGATGTAAAAACAGATTGACTGACAACAGTCGGTGGTGAATGCTTAGAACAAATAAACGATATTGCTTATCTTGATGGTATGTTTACAAGAGATGATACGTGTGATGTGGGTGTAAAAGACGAGTTAGGTGCTGGCAAATATAATGTCAATTATAATTGTATTAGATATGAACAAAAGCGAACAGTATTTAAATTAATAAACGAAACTATTTATAACGTGGGGCTACTATAGATCGCGAGAAAACATCACCTGATTTTTTTTTATCAAATAGCTTCCCGTCTCCACTGATGTCACTACTGCGCGCTACTCTAACATAGTGTTTATTTTATTTTTTCTAACTACATTGTTTCCTCTTGCTTCATCGAATGCGTCACAATCTCTCTCAAAGTCTGCGATTGTTTGATTAAATATACGATTTTACCTAAATATTCAAGCTATTCTTCTAAAAAAAAAAAACGAGAATAAAGAATACAGTAAACAGCAAAATTTACTTTACTAAGCACTTATAATGAAGATATTACTTATTTTGTTAAGCTTGTATGTTTTACAGATCGCGAATTCACATAAATAAACACAACAAGAACATAAAAACAGTTATTGTGAACTAAATATGCATTTTTAAATCCTATAAAATTATAGACATGTTATATTCATCCACATTTGATGGGTGAGGTAGTGTGTTTAGTAATTGAATGCAATTGGCAGCAAATTTTTATTTATGCACCAATAGTTCCAATATTTATTCTATTTCTTGTTCGTTAAACATATCTATAAGTATATGTTGGTTGTCTGTAAAGTCGGCTTACGGACGATAATTTTACGTGATAGCGTCATAAGAGAGCATTGATGAAAAATTTCATACTTTTATGAATTGAATTGAATTATCATAATTTTGTATAATACAAAGTGGAAGAGAGATAGATTGCAGCATAAGCCGAACGCTTGGACCGATCGCGTCTCTCTATCGCTTATTCCGCGCACTCGCTTGCATGCTTTGCTCAGGCGGAACGTGACCATGAGTCATGCTTTTTCGTGTGTGCAGCCGGCGTTCATCGATTTATAAGACGTTATCACGTCAAAAATAGATATATCGGATGACTGGCCTCCATTTACAACCACACTGACTGTAAGACAACAGTCGTTTCGTTATATAATGTATACCTAAGAATTTTTGTTTTGTTTTCTTTGCCGACTATGACACACTAGAGAATTATTGTCTATTAGGATATTTATATTAGCATTTAATGTAGGTTATTGCCACATTTTAAAGTAATTACCGTCTCGCATGAATAAAATCATGACGCGAAGGCCACTGAAATGCTATTTACGATTTGTCAAGGATAACATGTTACTTCGCTTCGGTTGGAGCGTGGATGCTGAGAGTCGTGATGAGACGTTCTCTTGTAAATCTTAACGCATAGTGATCGGCACTATCATTAGCGACTATTATATAAATACATTCGCAAGTTTCGATATGTGAATGACTTTCGCTTTGAAATACTGTACTTTATGATTCTTAAGTTTTCGTCTATCATGCAGTCGATTTATATTTGCTTCATAATGTGGTAACAAGCTACACTTGCACATATGCCACCGAAAGGTATGATTAATGACAACCGTCTTTGCTTTATTTGATTGATTTGTTATGTATTTAAATATTAATAGGAATTTCTATTGGATCTTTATTTTTTTTACTTTTTTTAATTCATAGCTCTTGAACAACTCTGCAGGCTAAGTATGATTGCAATTAAAGAAATATGGCTTTGACAACCAACAGACCCGATCCAATTAGTGATTCATCTTATTTGGTAAGCTTTGCTGAAGATCATTACAGCTGGTTAATATATTAACATATTAAATGGGAAGAAATCATCCATAATGAGAAGTAAGATCGTTTATTATATCAGGCCCTCGCATTTTTTTCGAATGTCTACCGAAAGGTAAGTTGTTGAAATGATTCACAAAGCGTTGTCATGTTTACGTGACGCTTGTAAAATGAAAGTGATGTGATCTTGCGCTGTTTGCAAAACTCGCTTATTAGAGTCGTCGACAGGGCCTAAGATAATCGTAATTGTGTCTCAAGGTAAACTCGTAGTTGTCGACTTCGTCGCTTACATGCTGGTAAGTACGAATAAAAATATTAATTTGGATGTATGCATATCAATACTCTGTTTACGTATTTTTGAAAGAATCGTGCTTATCACTTGTTATTTAAGATGAATGCTATTGTCAGTAAGGAAGTATGTATATATAAAATACAGGTTTTAATTTGTATCACTTTAAAATCTGTAATATATGTATATACACGATTTAAATTTTTATGGTGGATACTTGAAGTAAATGACTGCAACAATGTCGCGGTACAATTAAATTATTTATATCTTTGCTATAATAAATTTTATGAAATGGTACAAGACGACGGATGTTAATTGGGTATAAATGTTTTTAACGCCTCGTAATGTTCCATTTTTAGAATATGCAACGGTCAGTGTTTGAAATATTTTTGTAACGTTCGTGAAAGAAAGAATGATATCTAGATGCCGAAAACTAAAGTTAACGTTAGCCCAGTGATCAACTTATATAGAAAGCAGGCTTAACGAGGATGCTCCAACAAGTCGTTCAATTTTAAATTATCAAATCAGTTATTTTATATATCTTCATCCTGTGTTTGCTAATTATTGTGCACAATAATTTTCTGTTCTATTTTAATTATATAAAATAGAAATATATATATTAAAAAAAATCATTTTAGGTGTACGCATCGCCGAGCCGTCGCAAGATGGACACAAAAGGCGAAGGCGAGGAGATGACCTATCCTCATATCTGCTTCATGGTCGACAACTTTGATGAGGTTAGTTTACGTTTTACAATTTTATACATACCGAAGTTCGGTTTGTGGTTGTACATTGAATTTGTTTGCGATTTCTAAGTAACATGAGACTGGATGTTGTGACGTCACCCTTTGACCCAATTACCATTAACGACCGATACTTCGACAATCAACACTTCTAATGTACAGCGCGATGATTTGTGTTCTAATGAAGTTGTTGTTCCTAGCAATACTGACACTCGTGTGTTCTGTTTACGTTGGACCGCGTGGGTCGAACGCGTGCGTTTTATATACTTTTTAATGTTAAAAAATGAAGCATAAAATAAACAAATTCGAGATCGTATGTGCCTTGTTAGTTTTTTAACGGAATCCTTATTAATATTGTAAATACGAATATGAGTTTGTTTGTTACGTTTCATGTATAAATTAGTCAGTCAGAAATGTTACATATACGTTGTCCTTAAGAAAAATACTGTTCCCGGGAGATGGGATAAATCTAAATTAATGCGAGCGTAACCGCGAGCAAAAGCTAGTGTTAAATATCTGACGTACTACTTTCATGCCGTAATAACCTTTATTACTATTGACATACAAGTTATAACATCGTTTACTTTCAATTCCTTTCAGTTCTATTATATATTTTAGGAAGTGCATTTGTTTTTGTTGCATTTTTGTTTACGAGCCTGAAGAATTTTCTATGATTTAAATATCTGCTTGGTTTACCATTAACTATATTAACTATTAATTACTAAAATGCTTTGCACTCGCCGCATAAATTTCAGTAACGAAATTCTTCACATCGTATAAACAATCTGATCTAGGTATTTATGTTTAAACTATAAATCTCCGTCTCGAATCTCTATGATAGCATACCTGTTTGTATTTATTTGTTTAACGGGCTGGGGTTAATAACAGAGTCGACCTTCAAAACCAATCGATACAACAGAGTTAAAATTAAAATTGCAATGCTGCCAGTGCTTTTATTAGACAGTGTTTGATTTTCTTTTTATAGTATAACAAGTGTATAACTAAATAAATAAAGTGGTGGTATAATTGCAATGTTCGTAGTGATATCATCATACCATTCGATCGGGAATCGACTGTGCGAATATAGTTAATCCAAAGTAATAAACGTTCAAAACCTAACGGATGCCTATTGAGCTATTGTCGTCCAAATTGATTCGAAGATCTACATAACGAATGGGATCGTAGTACGTTAGTGCTATGCAAATTAGCACGTGGTCGAGGGACAGATGCGTGTGTCTACAATGTAACTGTACAATCAACGATGCCTTACGAGTAGTGCGGTAGCCTAATTTAAATCGGCCTACTAGTTATGAATGTAAATATATAAATGTAGAGGAAACGTGTCTCAAATTAAACAACACAATATTATGTCTTGTTATAGAAATGATAATTGTCATTAAGGATGAGGTACACTGTTTTAAATTACGTTTCGGAATGAATCACGATCATGTGATGAATATATGTTTCCTGTATTTCCTGTTTCTATATTATTATATTACGTGATCTATGATATATGATGATCTACTTTAAATGTTATTCGTTCCAATAAGTCATGTTTAAAGTGTCATGTAGTGTTTTTAATTTTTCTTCAAGAGATTTTAATTCGTAACGGTGAACGTCGCTATTTTGGTTTTAGTTACCCGTTGAAGGAGACAAAACCATCTTTATGTGCATTGAAATTAAGTAGATTATTAATTCATTCGATTTACTAACAGTTGAATGAGGAAGAAATAAAATTAAAGTGAAAATAAATACGAACTGGAGTATGAGTACCAGCTGTTGTTTTTAGGACAAAGAACATTTGTTTTGGTGAATTTAAATTTGGTCATAGCATTTATTGAGTTCATCCTAGCCTTTCGTTATACAAATAGTAACGAATACAAATTTGATAAGGATGCAAATATTTATTCGAATAACAGAATTGTTACATTTCATTTATAACATTCATTGATAAACCATTTAGATGTGTCGCAAAAACCTTGTTATGTTTTTTGATAGTGCGTGAACATGAAATAATATATACTTATGTGACGTCACATTGAGGGCGTACTGTCAGTGTCCGCTGTGATTGCTACTGATGCTTGGCATCAGTTGATTACTTATCCTATACTGTTTTAATACTTTAAATATTATATATCGTGTGAGTAATAACTTAAGTCTGTCCAAGGTGCGTTCTTGAAACTGTAAGAGATCTATCGGTAGACGATAAAAAATCTCATAATAGCATTAAAAACAATTACAGTTACGAAGCTTCATAAGATTTGAGAAAGATATTTTTTTCTTAGATGCTATTATGAGTTCCCATTCCCAAACCATATTAAAATTTTAGATATTTTGGTTTTGTAATTTCTGAGTGAAAAAATGTTTTCAATTAGATGTCAATCAGATGTTAACAATTTGTTTCGCGATAACTAATAGAGTGAGAAATTTCAGACTATCAGAGTTTTATTAGTGCCTACGGTTCCGCCAACTATCATTTGGACGTCGTCCAGGACCGATGTACTATGGTTAAGCCTCTTGAAGTAACTAAATTTTCATCATATTTGTTTTCCAAAAAGCTGTAAATAGTTCTTTTTGACATTTTGTACAACTCTCCTCATTACAGGAAAGCAACAGGCATTCTTGTAAATGATACGCTATAAGTAGTTATTTACCAATGATGTGTAGCAGGAGATGCAATCAAGTAAAAATAGCTTTTTCTTTTCATCTGTAGGAAATGTCAGAACTACATGGACACATATCGAAATAAATACACAAAAGTCTGACGAAGAATAGCAAAATGAAATTAAAGCAATGGCCGATGTACTTGACCGAATTGCGTTCAATTTCTTACAGCTTGGTCATCCAACGGTTCATTTATCGCAGATCAAAACCTGGTACTTAGTTTTTATGATTATGTGTCCATATTCAACTGATATTAATAGGGATGACACATATTTTACTAAAATAGTTTTAAAGTAATAATCGATAGAAGTAAACCTTTGCGATTTTTTAACTCGATAAACAGACGATTGAAATGGCGCTATAGTAAAGTGATTTGTGCGAGTTGTTCTATTGTACTATTATATAGGAAATTAAAAACCTCTAACGATGTATAATTTTCCTATTTCTTACAAAACATAATAATGGCTACTGCTATTGGATGATAAATAACCTAACCTTTAATGATTATCGAGACGAAAGATGGAGGATATATACTTTCATATTTCAATTTATTTCATATACAGTTACTAGGTCATGATGATTGTTAAACTCTGTAGTGATTTTCATACTCTGTTGTGGTGTGTGGTTTACATGCGGACTGCATCTCACTATTATTGCGATTGGCACTCGTTATACAATTTATTTAGAGTGATATTAGAATCGGTATCAGAGTGAATTCAATGTACATATGCTGAGTAATACATTTTTAATAGCTGCATTGGAATATGAGCTTTGCCAATTGAGTATCGTGGATGGTTATAGATACCGATATCACAACATATTATAAAACAAAGTCTGCTTGTTCGCGACAAACTCAAAAACTACTGAGCGGGTTCTAAGGCGTTTTTCACCAATAGATAGAGAAATACACGAGGAAGATTTAGGTATATAATTTGTCAAGGTTTTGTGTAAATTATTAGAAATAAAACGATAACTGTTTGAAGTGTCGGAAAAAGTCAAGCCGTCTGGAAGCTTTTATCGAAAACGCTCCCTAATTTTTTTGAAATATAACAAAATAATGCATAGTGAGATATTCCTCTTTTACAGATCTACAAAAAAGTCTGCGATGGTATATACCTATCCTTTAAGGATAGCTCACTATACCCATTTATCTACTAAAAAATGGTCACATATAATGGGGTAATTGGAAGTCTATATAGACGGATACAGTATTAATCGTTATGAAATTAAATACATTAGTTACCTTAAGCTTTTCATGCACATAGTTATATGTTTTTTATTACCAGGACAAGACAACGTCCGCGGGCCTGCTAGTAAAATCTAAAACTAATTTTAAATGACCAGAGACTTTAAGAACCATAATAGAATTTTGTCATCATGTCTTTATTTCTCGTATATATGGAGATATGTATAATGATGATATACAATTTCTGAATAACTTCGTGTCTATGAATTTAAGAAACGTAAGCTTTACTGAGGTGATGTTGTTGTGGGCATTCGCCGATACTAATCATTGTAGTTAGGTGGGCTGCGACCTTGCGCGTGCGCCGCCCCGTGTCGTGTCGCCAGTCGTGAGCGTCTGTTTGTTTATTTGACGTTATTTATAGACGACCTCGACCGAAGATTTAGACATAACGATACCATTGTCATGGAGATTGATATAGTCACAACAAAGACGGCTTACACCGGCACTCTAACTTATTAGTTGTTTTTAAAATTTTGTAATGTATTTTGAACAACAGGCAAAAATTGCTTGTAGATTTAAATCCTGCTTCCATGTTGGTAGTTTTAGGGAAACAAGTATTTGTACAATTTTCCAAGAGCTGTAATATGAATTTTAAAAGAGTTTGGTTAATTAACTGTAACTTATTGAGTTGAAGCGATGATGGCTCAGTTGGTAGTGTGGTCAGACACAGCGTCGAAGGACGGTAGGTTCGAAGCTTAGCAATTGAGTCGGAGCTTTCAGTGAAGGGAAACATCGTAATGAAACCATAGCATGGTGGTAGGGTTTTAATTAAATCCGCCTGACTAGCTGCCACCCTCAAGTTGAAAATCTGTCAGTGTCTGGTGTGTTCCGGCAGCTGCACTTAGAGCCAGTCTCCCTCTAGTTGTACCGTGACTGACATCTTAGACCACATTACCATTTAACATCAGCTTAGATTGTGGTCAAACGCTAACCTATAAAGTATTAAAAAAAATGTTGTATATTGATTATTGATTAGGCCATTTATCTCATTTTGACCAGAGTTAAGTTCATGATAGACGAATCAACCTTCTTAAAAGGTGCATTCAATGTAATCGAATTGTGATGTAATGAAAGAATTTTATCTATGAACAGATGATAAATAATATGCAGTTTTTAGGATTCGGTCTGTGAAATTACTTCAATCGAAGCATGATGATGTTGAATTTCTTTTTGTTATCAATCAATCAGACACAGACTGAATAAAGAAAACTAGTTTAATTAAGTGTAAACTTTGATTACGTTGATTACGTTTGATTACGATTATGAAAGCACTAATGGGGGGAGAGGGGTATTTGATTTGCTTATTTTTGATGACATAAGGGAGGAGGATGCTGGCCATGAATCAATAAGAAAAACCAGAACAGATTAAAAAATACTTATATAAATGTTTATGTAAGCATGGAGGGGGGAGGGGGGATAAG
Organism: Antheraea assamensis; assembly: GCA_035772565.1. Taxonomy (NCBI): domain Eukaryota; kingdom Metazoa; phylum Arthropoda; class Insecta; order Lepidoptera; family Saturniidae; genus Antheraea; species Antheraea assamensis. The sequence continues at coordinate 595,147 of JAQQSE010000129.1, forward strand.
AGCACTGCTTGGATAATACTTGAACTTCCCCTAACACAGACTTACTAACAGGTAAATATTAGTTGTCCCACAGTAAATAGAGCATGACGCCCGTTATATTTATGATTGTTAATTTTTTACACTTCAATTAAATTTGTGTCCATACTGAAACAGGTACAAGTCGGTCTGATATGATATAATTTTTCCAATCTTTAACCCTAGCTACATGTAAGTTCCGGCTTCTATTGAAATTACATGTTTTGAGAAGAAAAGGATACGTGCTTATTAATGATTTAAAGTAGTATAAAACGTTGTTAGGTAATTGAGAAGGGAGGTTAAAGTAAAATAATACTTAGATGACTGTCGCAAGACATGAGTAATTAGAATAAATCAGCAATTAATATAGTATGATGCGTAATTATTCTGTTGATATGCTATAAATGTATTTATACATTGCTGTGATAATTACAGAAGTTCCACATTTAATACATTTGCAAATGTTGAATCATTCGTTGAAATTCCAACCGTATTTATCAGTTAATTTTCCGTTAGCGTTTATTTTTTACATTCAGTAACAAAAACTTACAAGTACAAAACTTTTTGTACCAATTTATTTGTCATGTAATCTATACACAGTTTATTGAAACTGCTTACCATTTGATCCGGATAAATCATCAGTGAGCTGAATGAATGATTTGCTTGAAACATTTTAATGTTGTGATATCTTATTCTTGTTATCTCTTTTATCTAAGACCACCAAAATTTCCACTCTTAGCACAAAAATGACAAAGTAACTTTTTTTTTTATATTTAAGGGCGCAAAGGAACAGGTGGGTCACCTGATGGTAAGTGATCACCGCCGTCCATAGACACTAGCAACACCAGGGGAGTTGCAAGTGCGTTGCCGGCCTTTTAATATATGTGGGCCTCCGGTGCTCTCACTGACCGAACGAAACGCAACAGTGCAAGCACTGTTAATTCACGTCGGTTTTCTGTGAGAGGGTGGTACTACCCCGGGCGCGCCGACCCATTCATGCTGAAACCAGTAATAGCTTCAGCGTAGCTCTACCACCTATAAACTTTTTATGTTACGATAACATCAATGTAATTCAAACGTAATCGATTTTTTTGTAAAGCTTGCACCATAAAAAATGTATGAAAATGGTAACACAAAAATTAATAACACAATAGCAAAAAACAAAAAAAAAGAAAATGGTATATATTGTATAGAACTTAATAAAACATGTAATATTTAAAATTTTCGCAACATAATTACTTATAACTAGAGAATTCGTTTTCTCATATTGAATATGATTTTAATGTTAGATTTTTCAAACTTAAAAAGAATTAAAATAATCCTTAATTGTAACATTTTTTGTCTATGAACGACGCTGTATTTTTGGCTAAAGTTCGGAGTCCTAACTAGTATTTCAGTTTATATTTTTATTAGTTATACTTGTTGAGTGCAGTTTAGATTTTGAAAAGTAAGCGATTTGTTCACCTCCCACATTCTAACCATTGGGAAAGTTATACTTAAAGTATCTCTTGAAATTGATGTTGACATGTTGATATTATTTGCTCCGGGCAAAACGTTAATTCTTTTGCCCTTACCTTTATATTGTACTGTCGGAGGTACGTGTTTTTTTGCTGAATATTGTTCAATAGTTGACATCCCTTTAGAAATTAAGGTGCTCAGGTATTCCAAGCGAAACGTATAATACAAGGAAGAGTTGTTATAACGATCTCAACCATATTTTACAAATTCAGATGTACAGCTTAGGAACGTTTTCTTATATTTATTCTGTTTGGATAGCAGTATTAAAAACTTGAATATTGTCATTAGTTACCATTATATCTTGGCCTGCAAGTTGAATAGCTTGATTAAAAAGTGACACAGTGAACTTAGCGCATTTTATAATGTAGTTTTCCATATTCATTTTGTAACGGAACGTGTAGAATCTAAACGCATTGCGAATTCCACAAAAGTGTTTGATATTCATAATGTGATATCGATTGTGCTGCAGGTTAAATGGTGTCACGGTGTTTACGTACAGTTTTGATGGTTGACCGTTTCCGCTTCCTTCGAAGTGTTTTAAGATTAGGCACACATCAATTGAGTATATCTATAGAGTCTAGTTCACTAAAATTATGGCTGGTATTTAGTTTGTGGTATTTCCTGAGGAAAACTAAAGCCTGAACTGATATGTAATGTTCTGACGGGGTGAATTATGGCGTGTACAATTTTAGTATGTATTTTAGAAGATTGCAGAATATATCCTAACAATGTGACTTTTGTGATAGATTTTAAGCTTTTAACTGTCAATTCAATTATCGAAATTGAAGAGGTATAGAAAGTTATTCATTTTTTTTTAATTGTTGTAAGGTAAAGATACCACTGTATCTACGGGTAAGAAAAATGTAATACAAAAACAACGACGACCGTCGAGAGGTCTAAGATCCGTTGCTATCATACCCACCTGCAAATATGTACACTGGTTGAATCGCGAAAACCGATAATCAGAAATAGATTAACACGTTTATCATATGTATGATATGATGGTCGTGAGAGCAAGAGGAGAGAGGTCGGAAGCGATCCCTATGACCCCGCCTGGTTACTGTATGTATACACATCGGTTGATTCTGGAACGCGTCAGGCCTCAGAGTCCATGCAGTGCGGGTGTTACACGTGTTTGGTGATCGCTTTTATTCGGACACTATTATCGTATCCGACCAACGGACAAAATGTATACTATAATAAACAATAATATGTGATTAATAATTCTGCTTTTAGCGTCAAGATTTAAAAAAAGTCTGTTGTATTTATTTTCACAAACGTAAACTTGTTGAAATAACACGTGTTTTTTCCTGTTAACTTTGTGTCTCAGTATAGTTGTATCGTAATATACCTACAGGAAATGTATTATGAAATATACGATAACTTCTGATTGTAAACGTATAGCTATTTTAATCGTATTTGTCGTAGTAATATTGAAATATTTCTTTACATTGATTGTCACACAAACTGAAATTAGGATACAAAAATTAAGGGCTTTAAAAAAAAATCCAAATTTTTAGGGTCATTTTCAAAAGATTGTAATTCGGCAGCAACCCTTTGGTGTACAATAAAAAAAATACAAATTCAAGTATCTAGTTGAAGTGAAACTTCTTAGAATCGTTGTGATTTAAAACCGGATGCACCGGAAAAACGACAGGTAAGAGACGCAAATACAAAAATGTGTAGGATCAAGCCGGCAAAGAATGAGACAGAAATATCCATACTGTATTTTGAACTGAAATAGTGAGCCACAGCGAGAGAGCAAATGTCGGTGTGTATGTATATTGCACACTGTTTAATACTTGTACATTTTTTTCCTAAATTTTTGTTTTTCGAGACGGATTCACGGCCTCAGATAATTTTGGTTTTGATAATCTAACTATAATGCTTTTTTAGGAATTTTAATGCTCGTTAACCTCAGCTGCTCACCAGGTCTGTACGACGATTTGGCGCACAGTTATAATCGGTCATAGCAAAATAGTCCTTTTTAACACGCTTATATTAATTTCACCTGTAACTCACTCTTTTTTGTATGTTTGTGTCTGACTCTTTAGTCACGATTTTGCCCTACTTTAAGCGATCAGATTTAAATTGGCACTCATGTAAAACAAATCGAACTTAAAATTGAAAAATAAATTATAGTTTTAAAATACTAAAAAACACGTTTTTAGAGATAATCAAACTAAAAAGTAAAAATAATTCTTAGCATAAGAATAAAATTACTAAATGAGAAAATTTATGTCACTATTATACGAAATCAGAGTTTCTTAGGTGTAACAACTTTTATAGTGTTATGTGAAACGGTGTAACTAAGGTTAGGAATATACTTGGCTTATATTTACCTTATAATATAGTGATTCAGTAATAAAAGGTGCAGTATATTACGATTTCGAAAAGGTAAATGATGTAAGTTGAACTTTGTATTAAAGCAATGGTATATAAACTATCACGTTTTTTATCTTTGTATAGATGCCGGTATCGACGGAGATACAGCTGATAACAAGTAGCGATAAAGTTGCGGCGTCATGTCAGGAACATTGTAAATTCAGAGTAATAATGTTTTCAAACTTTTATATGTATGTAGGTTATATGTTTTTCGTATATATTTTAAATCAATTATTTTTAATTCTCACAAATTACCCAACACAATATTTATATACATATTATCACCCGAGCCTATTTAAACTCGTCATATTGACGCGAGATTTCTTGGACTTTAGAGTATTTGTTAATAATCTCATTTTCTAACTATATTACTCTAAGAAATCTTACTAAATCTGGACTTGTTTTGTGGTTTGCCAAACCGCGAAACATGAGTGAAAACCTCCGTGTAAGGATTGTCTTGTGCCTATGTGAAAGACAATTGAAGCAAAGTATTTTTCTAACCTGCTTTATTAGTTTCACCTGTATGTGTGTAACTGACTCTTTAGCCTCGATTTTGCCCTAATTTAAGCGATCAGATTTGAATGAAACTTGGTACTCATGTGAAGCAAATCGAACTAAAAAGCGAAAAATAAATTATAGTTAAAAAAAAACTAAAAAGCACGCTTCTATAGATAATTCAGACTAAAAAGTAAATAATATTTTTTTGCATAAGAATAAACGCGAATTATTTATAATAGTGTCATTTTTCCTCATTAATAATTTTATTCTTATGTAAAAAAAAATTTTTTACTTTTTAGTCTGATTATCTTTAGAAGCGTGCTTTTTAGTTTTTTTTTTTAACTATTATTTATTTTATATAGTTCCAAGAAACTCGACACACACGAGAAATGTGGCGTAGAACCGCGAGAATAGATAAAATATCGCCAATAATTTGTTTATGTTCTTGTGAACACGTATAACGAATAATGGCTTAATATTCATAATTCCAGACTCTATTCCATCTTTGGATATTATACAATTCTTTGATAAGTACTCACTCAATTAGGTTTACGCAAATATTAATCTCTGAATTCATTAGAATATGACCAGTTGTGTATCCATTGTACTCTGCATTTGTAAAGATTAGGAACTCACTAATTAGTGACGTCATCACATTCCTTGACCCTAATTGGTAAATATAATAGCTTTAACTGAGTTCAACAACGAGATGTATAAATGAGATATTTCAATTAAGCAGTAAAAAGAATGGGAACCGCTATTTATATACGAGTAAATACTTAAGAACCATCTTCTGGTAGTCCGGTGAAATTGAGAAGGCTTTGCCAAGCTAACAGCGTAAGTTCACTTCGAAAAAAAAAAGAACCATATTGGACTATACGACTTAGCCGCACTGAACTCTATCGACTGTACAATTCGATGCCCAATTGAGTTTATAAAGGATCTACATCGACTAATTCAACCTTCTCAATTTCATCTCAGAACCATTAGATGCCGTAAAGTCTTCCACAAAAAACATAGCATAGGTTCTATTCATTGGGACGGAATGTTTTGCATCTTCTTTCCTTGTACGAATCGTAAAAGTGAGGAACTCGGTACTTGCTTATTTTTTTGCAGGCTCTTCAAATGGATTTTAATTAAAGAAAGACTGAATCAGTTTTTACGCAGCGAATATGCACCATCGTTATCCTCTTCTTCACTTTTCCATTGGGTATGATGATTCAACATCCAGTATTTGAATAAAGAGTTGAGTTCTAGTATGAAACTACAACGAAAGGATTCCTCCTAGGAAAGAAAAATAATGAGAATATGGGAGTTAATGCAAAAATATATGGTTTCTCTACTCTTATCTTTGATGTAAATAATGCAAAAAATAAGTTATATATTAGATAGGTTTATATTAGAAAAAAAGTAAAATGTGCATGAATTTTACCTGAAATTAGAGGTTATTACAAGACTTTGTTATCTACAACTAACTCCAATATCTTAATATTTCTTGCTTCATGCATTGTTTTGGGAACCACCTTTTATTGAAGCAATTATATGAATTTGGTATACAGAACTATACGAAGTGAGGAGTGTCACACGATGCATCCGTACAAATGTGTGTTGGTGTATATGATTTCAGTGTGGGCGTAACTAGGTCACAGTTCAGTCTGTCTGGTCTCGCACTCCAACCGACCTATTATCCGGAGTCGTTCGACTACACGGAACCGTATCTCTTGGAAACTCTCCAGATGTGTCTATTACTTGATTACCTACTGAATTCTCTGTATTAACCTTTTACAATTTTATTGCTTTTTCTATAATATCAATGTCATACGACAGCTTTTATAATTTAAGAATTATATGTTCATTTTTTATGTTATACACAAGCAATTGTCAACTATCCCGTTTAATGTAAATTCAAGACGACAAGTTAAGCCTTTACAAAGACTTGGTCTCAAAACCGGAGAATACCGACAATCTAATATTAACTTTTTGTAATATATATGCACAATCAATATTTGAACAATACTAGTGACTTGTGAGCTATTGTTTATTTGTGACAATTTCATAACTTTATTTTTTTCGAACTGACTACACTGTTGACCCGGCAAGGCCTCTACAGTTTCACCGGACTACTAAGGGAAACGCTTAAGGCACTGACCCAATTTTATATAGGCAACCAGCACAAGGGCGCACGGTGCGCCTCGGCTTGGACTGTCACCAAATGTCCCCAGTCTAAATAAGCTAAGCTAAGCTAAGATAACTATTATTTCATGCATATATAAATTCGTGAAACATACACGTGTACCAAGCATGTATGTTTCACGAACTTATACATGTATCTTGAATCTGACTACTAAGTTAGTATTTCATAACTATGTGTAATGACGCACACCCTATATAAACCGCTTTGCAAAGACAAATTTTCAAAAATTACAAGGTAAACCTGAGGAAATGTTATGATATTATGTGAACTGTATCGCCTGGAATAATACCTCCAGTTTAACTCAATTAAACGTTTTTGGCTCGGCAGGGCCGTTAATCTAACCGGTAATTGTTTACCCTCGCTTTCGTTGCGTCGCGACCGCAGCACCCAACGCCAGGCGCCGCGTGAATTGGACCATTTTTAAGGTCACTCACGAAATACTGCGATATGATTTTCTTTAAAGATGTTTTTTAGACCCACAGTCAGTAAAATACTGTAATAATAATTTGAATACTTCATGCAATATTAATTTTGGGGTAAGCAGTAATACACCAGTTACAGTATTAATACGCTTAGAATCGAAAAAAATTCAAACGGCCACCTGGATGCCTATAATAATCTAACTGAAGGCCTTCTGCATCTGTCGCGATGGCCCTAGGTATCTGTACTTGAGATGCTGTCTTCTTAGTATACTTGGTATGAAGTTGAGCACAGCGGTTTCTGGGGTTTTTTTTCTAAACGTCCTACGCTGTTGGCCATGTGTGGCCTTTACAGTTTCACCGAACTACTAAGAGAAGCGCATAAGGCAGTCGCCCGATAAGGTTTGTAGCGTAACAGTATCTTTTAACACGTGGAAATCTACCAAAAAATATTTATTTAAAAACATGAGTATTTAACATCAACACAAGTATCGATTCTGGGAAGTATTCGCGGTTTGAATTCGAACCGAGTCCAGAGTACGGATTTATTATTCCGTCTGTATTTGTATTGCGTGGAATGAATCATTGATGTGTCATAATACGTTAGTGTCTACGTCACAGTTCAAATTTGTATCGTGAGGTCACCGGGCGATAGTTCCGAAATCGTTTGGGAAGAATGTTTCGTCATTGCAATTATAATGTACCACGACACAGCAATAATATCTTTAGGTAATTATTTTTTATCTGTTTTGTAGTCTTGATACCATTAAATAATATTGACCGTTAAGAGGCCATTCTGCATTAGTTTAAATATATTGTTCGATAATGACTAATTAATGTATTGCTTACGCACAAAGAGATACTGCTGTGACAATATACACTATCTATTCTTTCAGTTATAGTGCAATTTGTATTGAGGAGTACTGTCGTTGCTATATTTTCTATTATCAGATTTAACGAATGTGGGGAAGTAACGTACTGTTACTTTTTTACGACTTAACATCTCTACTGAGTGCGATGAAATTTTGTTTTGAGGTAGCCTGGGAGTGGGAACTGAAGAAGGACAGGATATAACGATAATAAAATACGCGTTCAATGAAGCGAAAGGCACCAGTTAGGGTCTAATGTTTTATAGGCATGTGCAGTCCTGGCCAAATAAGAATTTCCAGTTCGGCTATTAGATTGGCATAATTTATCCTTTTCGCTAACAAACTGAAGAAAGCAATATTTCACGACATTTATGATACCATAAAGTAATCTGATGAACTGTTTCGTATTAGTGGAATATGAATTCTATGTATTGACAAAATTTTGGCATGAGTGCCCGCTATTTTCCTGCACAGAAAATCGTGACTTGAGGTTACTACGGTGTGCGTCGAGCAGAGCCTGTCTGCTAAACAATTACATATGGAAATGTCAGTTAAACGTGTGTATTAGTTTCGCTATATATAATACTGTGAGTTTCAATTGATCGTGAAGCGTCGCATCGCCGGTCGTCACGTCACGTGAGTATTGATTGAGGGTCCATTCGCTTCATTGTACAAATTATCAAACTGTCGACTAATGCTGACAATTTTATTCGTAATTTATCAGTTGTTCGTTTGAAAATTTTCGCAGCATGCATTCACGTAGTTTTAATACACGTGGAATCTCAATATCATTATGTAATTAGAATCAATGTAAATATTTGCACTGATGTTGTAAATCGCTAAGAATCTATGCAGCGAAAAGATTCTTTAATCAAACAAGTAAATGGTAAGTGAATGTTTATAGCTTTCTATACTACCTACTTGAAGTGGATGTTGAAAGGCGGAATGACAGAGCGTTTAGTTATTAACTGTCGATTCAGTATAATTATAATTTATTTAGATTGATTGGTGTCAAATGTAAATAACGTTACTGTATACTGCTTTATTTAAAAACATTAAATGTGAGTACAAATACACGGTAGATAGTAGTCTCTTGCAACTGCGTCATATTTGGAATAGTTAAAGTGCACATCGGGAATGAGTGCTGAAATTACAAATATATGTATAATGTGTTTTATAAACTCATAGAATGAAGTAAGATATTCATTGCCTACGTTCGTACTGAATGTCAAACACATACAAATCAGACATATCTTGGTTTGTGCTTAAACAGTCGCTGTGAGTAGAGATTATCAATCAATAATTGTATATAATACTATCAGACCGGGCGGACAGTTGTCCTGCCCTGATAAAAAAAAAAAACTTATATGCATGAAATGCTTAACGTAACTAATGTATTTAATTTGCTAAAGATGAATACTGTATCTGTCTAAATAGTCTTCCAATTACCTCATTGCATGTGACCATTTTTTAGAAAATAGATGGGTATGGTAAGATATCCTTACAATATAGGTATATGCCATCGCAGACTTTTTTGTAGATGTATAAAAGAGGAATATCGCACTATGCATTGTTTTGTTATATCTGAAAAAAATAGGCAGCGTTTTCAATGACAGCTCCCAAGCGGCTTGATTTTTTCCAACACTTCCAACAACTATTGTTATATTTCAACTAATTTAGACAAAACCTTGACAAACCTAAACCTTCCTCATGTATTACTCTATCTATTGGTGAAGACCGCTAGTTTTCAAGTTTCAAGAACAGACAAACATACAGACGCAGCGGACATAGTTTTCAAGTTTCAAGAACAGACAAACATACAGACGCGACGGACGACTTTGTTTAATAATATGTAGTGATGTATTTTAATAAATCGAAAATTCTTGCACTTTTAATGATATATTTGTACAGCTCGCTAATAAAAACATTAATGAATTAAGGTCGTATTTCGACCACCTGACGAACAACACTTATTATATTAATTTACTCAATATTTACTTTGTAACTTTATTTAACATCTGTATTTATTTAAAAAACAGTTGTATTTTTAAGGTTTTATTTGACTTAAGCATTGTAGTTCCTAATTGAATATTGTGTAACACTAAGGTGTCGTTTTTGATTAGTTAACTAAAGTTTTATATAAATGTATGAAAAAAGTTCAACAAATATTGAATAAGCAAAGGAACACAGTATACCATAATAACCGCATCACATACACAACACTAATCCTGCTGAGGACTTTATGATAGCGAGATGCACGGCGCGACACAGTGCAACACGCGACACAGTGCACCGCGCAGTCATTAGAACGGCATGATATAATAATGTATATTGGAATAATTCTTAGATTACATTCTAAGTGCTAGCTGTCATATGGCGATTATGGTAACACGCGGTTACATCGGCTTTTAACTTAAAGTAATAATATAACGACATAAGCAATTCAGAATATTTAGCGGGCTTATTTATAAAATAAACTAGGTATATTGTAATACTAATAGTTTTAATACGATTATCAGTGTTATCACTCGTATACATAATTTATTTCTATAATAAGATAAGAATTAAACCGGATCTGTTGAAAGACGGGCATCGTATTGCTCAAACAATCGATACTCGTTTACTTATTTATTATTACTGGCTTCATAGATTTGAGTAATACTTGACAGAAAAGCAAATATAGGGATAAAATATGTCTTCATTAAGACAGCTCTGTTTAATCTGACGGTAAATAAATTTCAAGATCACCGTCGAATACCAGATGAGGCAGATGAGGTTTTGTCGAATTCAGTTGTCAACATGCTTGTATAGAAATGCCACGACGAAAGAACAGGTGTAAATTATTATAACTGATGAGGCAGACGTATAACTACTAGCCGTTTTTTTATATAATATCGATAGCGGTGATGTCGCGTTACGAGAAAAGTGAACATAAGTCAAAAATGACAGACGTCACCCTGGTCCACCTCAGCAATAACTAAATATAAGCTTTACCTATATGACAATGTTAATGTAAGCGAGGCATTATGGCGTATTTTCGACTATACACTGTACAATGTTAACTTATTATAATAACTTGTATTTATGTATATCATTGTTATGTAAGATTATGCAGTTCTTTGGACATCAAACAAATTTTATTTTGATATATTTATTCTCGAGTATATGACATTAATATATGCCGGGGGCCCATCTCCACATTGCACTGGTTCGGCGGACGAGGGGAGGTAGCTGGTCGTGTACCCGGTGTACCTCCCTATAAGGACGGAGCCCGGCGGCCATCTTTCGCACAGCGCGGTCCCATGCCGCCCCAACTTAAGGCGGTGGCCGGTACACCGTGGGGTTTTAGTCTGTGCGAGTACGAATTCACGGCGGCAGGAAAACGTTTGGGGGAGCCTCCGGCTCTCAGAGAGATAGAGGGAAGGCGTAGGAAAGAGAGGGAGAGCGCTATAGAGCGGTGGCGGCAGGATCTGGCGGACGCGCGGTATGGGCGATATACGGTGGACGCCATCCGCCCGGTCCTGCCGCAGTGGTTTGATAGGGAGTGGGGCTCCCTGACGTACCGACTGGTGCAGGTGCTGACTGGCCATGGCTGTTTTGGTTGGTACCTGCACCAGATCGCTCGCAGGGAGCCGACCGCCGCATGCCGCGAGTGCGGCGTTGAGGAGGACACCGCGCAGCACACACTGGCTGAGTGTGCTGCGTGGGAGGTTCAGCGCCGCTCTCTGGCTGTGGCGGTGGGAGGAAATCTGTCGCTGCCGAGCGTGGTAGCGGCCATGCTCGGCAGCGAAGACGCCTGGAGGGCGATGGCCTCTTTCTGCGAGGATGTAATCTCGCAGAAGGAGGCGGCGGAGAGGGCCCGAAAGGCAGACCCTCTCAGCGGCCGTCTCCGCCAAAGGAGGGCCGGTGGAAGGAGGCGGCGATTTGCCCGCCTCCTTCCACCTCCGTAGCCGGACCTCAGGTGATGGGCCAGGGGGCCCATCTCCTCATTGCACAGGTTCGGCGGACGAGGGGAGGTAGCTGGTCGTGTACTTCCCTATAAGGACGGAGCCCGGCGGCCATCTTTCGCCGGGCTCACCGCTAGGGGCGGCATGGTGATAGCTCAGTTCGGTCCCATGCCGCCCCAACTTAAAGCGGTACACCGTGGAGATTTAGTCCGTGCGAGTCGGACATAATCCATTCTCTCCCCCGGGAGGATGGGTATCCATAAGGGATTTCCCCACGTTAATAAAAAAAAAAAAAGACTCGAAGATATTTGGTGACAGTCCAAGCCGAGGCGCGCCGTGCGCTCTTGTACTGGTTGCCTATATAAAATCGGGTGAGTGCCTTAAGCGCTCCCCTTGGTAGTCCGGTGAAACTGAAGAGATCTTGCCAGGTCAACAATGTAGTCAGTTCGAAAAAAAAACATTTCATTGTACGATATGATTTTGATAATAATTTCAATAAACAATAAAGAGAGGCTGGAAAATGTTCTATTAAAGTATGATAAGCTATTCGTGGAGACGTTATCGTGATCGATCTATACCATTTGATAATAACATACATGTCGCTGACAGGTTGCAAGCTGTTCTATCTACATTGTTATATGTAATGTTCAAGTTATTTACGCATAATTCATTGTATTGTCCTGTATAACGGGAAGCGTACAAAAGAAATACAACTCGGGAATGATATATTTCAATAATTAAGGAAATTAGGTATTGTACCTCGGTTATGTGCTTCGTCACTCGACACGACTTTAGAGACATTCAATAATCAAGGTTGCACCAAAATTCTTTTTAGGAAAAAAAAAATCATTTTGTAAAATTTTGAAATATTAAAGCGTACAGAAAATATATTGTATGACAATAAGTTTTGAACACGTTTCTATGCAGGTGTTCTGCGATATAGTTGTGCGTGACGGTGAGATGGTCTGCGTGGAGCTGTTGGCATCCGGCCGTGGCTGCAGCATCCAGGCGGTTATCTTCCTCGGGTCCATCCGATACGACACGCTCACAAGGGTCTACGATTCCAGGGTAAGTTACTCGAGAAATTATACACAAGTCTTATTTGTTCTAAGATAACAATGTATTGGAGCTGATGATTGCCCTGTTAAAATTTACCATGCCTTGTTCATAACTCAATTTTTTGGATGACCAGTTCCTCGATTTGATTTTATGCGTTTCACGAACAGTCTTAAAACTAAAAGGAACTAATCAAACTAGACTATCCTATCGACTGGTATTCTGTTTTTATCTGCCGATTGGTATGGGTTTGATGTCTTTCTAATTGGAAACGTAACATATATGAATTACATACAAATTTAGTTTAATATATTAGTGAGTTCAATATTATAGTTTAAAAAAACACACTCTGCGTTTCTTAACCAATACATCTGGTAGTTGTTTAAGAATGTCATACATACAACCCCACGCTTTTAGAATAGTGACATTAATTTTCTTATGCTAAGAATTATTTTTTATTATAATTTATTTTTCGCTTTTTAGTACGATTTGCTTTAAAACCGTTTTCTTTGATATGTACAGATGTGTTAACATTTGCATCTTGGTTTCGAAAACATATTCAAAGATTTCTATCGCATGCGTAGTTCGCGCACTAGCTCTATCTCTCTTACTCTCACACGAAAAGAAATTTATGAATTCTGGCGAAACTAATCAGGATAATCGGATATTTTGCATCGAATTATATCATTGTAATAGGTCTTCGACGAGTATGCAAAGTTTGATTCAAATCTGATCGTTCAAAGTAGGGCAAAATCACGTTCAAAGATTCCGTTACATTCATATATATATAGGTGAAACGTGTAACCATTCCTATGTAGCTATACAGAACAGACTATATAGAAATTCGAGGATTGATGGCCGTATATAAATTACGTCATATCTTTGTTTCAAGTGTTGATTGTCCACGTTGCGTCGTGTAACGCTGACATTAATCTGGGGCTGCTCTCGTGACTTTTAACTGTATGTCAATAGCGTAACCCGCAGGGAAGAACGCCCCTATCATAAGGTTATTAGGTTAGGGAAATTAGATCAGAACAGCGACGCGCGCCGGCAACAAGTGCTTCGGGCCCGGACGCTATTGTCGGCTACTTAATCACCGGATATGGGCTTTACAGACCATAATGTAATATTATATGTATACGTACTAACATCTGTCTTTGGTTCGAACTATGCGTAATTTAAAATGTAATTTTTTTAATAACGACTTACGTCACAGAACTCTCTAAACTCCGCGACCGCATGATGCAAACAAAATGATAAAATACTGGTGAATAACTTTTGTACATAAACATCGTGTTATCAGAATCAATTCATGTGTTTAAAATGTCTGCCATGATGTGTCGGATAGATAAGTTAGAAGACGACGCTCGTCACAGTGCACTGAGCAGTTATTGCCATCTTATTTGAAATATACAAATATTGTTCAAGATGCTCGAAATTACCTATATTCACAGTTTTATTTTTTATCTACGGTCATGTTATCGGGACCATTACTTTTAAACGTATTTGCAAGAATATATCATATTTTTTGTATTAACATCGTTACTTCATCTATTGATTGATAAATGCCCCTTTATCATTACACATATCATTTCACATTAATAATATCTGTATTCCATAGAAAGTAATGTATTTATAAATAATAATATTTTGATACAAAGTACAAGATGTCTGTTGTTTTTATATTTGAACATTACAATAGTTATTGGTGGTTTTCACTTCAAGGACATCGCTGTTTTCTTCCTATTAGCGCATACGTGGATATTTATTATTGTATGATCTTTGATTGGCTGTGCTTGGATGGTATGATCAGTCTGAACTTACGTTTGAATAAACTATAGGTTTATTGTTCATATTTCAGTTCAGATATATTACAACCAGTTGTTATAATGTACTTTTAAATATTGCACAGAATATATTATTACAACGAGAGCGACGAAATGTCCGTTGAAATGATAAAAGTTTGCTGTCTATTTGGTTTCTGTATGATTCATTGACATTGGAAGTTGATAAATGACTAGTTTCGAGGTGAACATGGGTACGCGTGCTCCAAGCAATGTGAGTCTGCAGCAACAGAAGTACACGTGTACTAGGGTGCGGCCTTCCGCTCTTTCAATGAAAAATTCGAATATGTTGTTTTTCTTGTGTCATTCAACCGATCAATTTTAATGAATGTTAACATTATTACTAAATAAATAAAATGCTCGGGTTTCTGATTTGAATATGTAATTTTATTACCAGAATGTAGTTTTGTAATATTCAAATTTATACATGTTTTGTTCAGAGCTTTTTTGACTTTATCCTTACTAGAATATTCGTTTTCTTAATTTAGAATATTCGAACACTTGTGAGGGCTTGCAAGTTTGTTTATTTGCTAGAATAAGAATATGTGATATTAATAAAAGCATTGCAAAATGTAGTGTTATATCACTTTATAGGACAATGTGTAGCGGTTTCAACAAATCTTATAATAGTGGTATTTTCAATCTCGTATCAATGTAGCATTATCTTCTGGACTCACGACACATATTTTAATCACTACAAAATGTTAATCACGGAGAAGGAAATAAACAAACTTTTTTTTTTTCGAACTGACTACACTGTTAGCCTGACAAGGCCTCTACAGTTTCACCAGACTCCTGAGGGCGTGCTTAAGGCACTCCCCCGCAATAAACAAACTTTAACCATGAAATGTTTATGATATTCGACGTCAGGCTATTATTGTAATTTTCTCGCTAGCGTATCAGGTCTCGTTGGCACGCCTCAAATACCCTGATCATAAGTTTGTTATAAATTCATGTCGAAACTTATAGTTTGATAAGTTCAAAAATTAACGTCTCTACTATATGCCATAAAATAACGACTTATCGACCGTGGAAGTGCTATCTGATCTAACGTTCACAGACTGTCGTTAGTCGATTAGTCTTTGCACCGTCAATATATCTTATCTTTCTTTTCTTAGTCCGTCTGGCTAGCTACCACCTTCAAGTTGAAAATCTGTCGCCAAGTACCTGTTGGTGTGTTCCGGCAGTTGCACTTGAGAGCTAGTTTTCCTCTAGGTTAAGCGTGACTTACCATCTTAGACCACATCATTATTTAATATCAGATTAGATTGTGGTCAAAACGTTTACAAAATGTAAAGTATTATTTTATAATTTAGAAAATTTTTATACCAAATTTATTAGCAGTGCGACTATGAAGTGGACGTGCAGAATATATTACTTTGTATGTACAGGTAAACATGGATGGTAACCGTGGTTTGGTAATATTAAACACAACTATGGATATTTCATTGAAACGTGTATTTTCGGATTTATATTACGTGTAGTTGAGCGGCATTCCAACAGCCCGACATAGAACACGTTATTAAGAGAAGCCATGTGTAACGAAGTGACCAGTGTGATGATTGTTTGTGGCCTTGATTCAGATTGCTTAAGAATCATTTTACAGATTGTTTCTCTGTTCCTTATTACATAATGGAAAATGTGTAGGTATTTCGTGGTTGAAGACTTTTGTGTGGTTACAAATTGTGATTGTGATTCTGTCTACGTCTATTCTATTGTATAGAAGAATTAATATATTTTTTTATTTAAGCAACGTATGCATTTTGCACATCTCATCAGGTTAATTCTTGTTTCTATCAACGAAATAGTTAACAGTGCTTGTTCATTAGTGATATTTTATAGTTGTGTTCGACTGGCTCGCGACCAATCATCCACTTAGTGATAAACACTGGGAAACTCTTTATTTAGTTTGTCGCGTTTTGGGATCAATCAGCGACGGCTGGTGATGGATTATTTTGCGTACTATAAGTTATAGTGTTAACACTAAGGCGTGTTGCTATATAATAAAATTATCTGACGTTTAGTTACGTTTCATTATACATTCAACTTTTGGAGTTATTGGTTGTTTTTAACGCGGAATCTGTAGTTAATTTGAACTTCGTGGAACCTTGCCGCTTAGTTAACCTTCCTCCATCGCGTTGTGTTTTTCGTCCACAAAAAATAACTTATAAAAACAATATGGCTTTCGACAATATTACAACCGTCGCTTGAATTAACTACAACGATGATTAATCGAGGTTTTTATTCGTGATCTGTGTTTTTTCCTTGTCCGTTACTTACTATGTGTGCTTTTGCTCCACAATTTGTATGTTTTAGTATTAAAACTAATGTATTCTTTCATATTAAAATATTACAGAGGACATGTCATTATTTGTATATATAGATAAGTTAAACCGATGTGTTTAGAAAAGTTATAATGCGATGTGATGATAGCCTTTTATTTTGTTTCGTTTTAGATACGGACTCGTTATTTCTAAGTTATCACTAAAATTGTCTATTTGTGTAGATAAAAAAAAATAGAAACGTCAAATTATCTCTTTGTGTTTACTGAAGTTACGTTAAGTGATAATAGGTGAAATACAAAAAATCAATCTATTCTGGATATTGAATATTGAAAGTGGCATAGCATAAAGTTGTACAATATTTTTTATGTAAAAGTTGTTATAATAAGTAATACCGCTGCCGTTTTGCCACTTTTTATAAGAGAAATAAAACTTGTGATAATTTATTTTTAAATGATGTCACTTTTTTGTGTAGAAGACGAAAATTACAACTAAACATCTAAGTTACGGTGGGTGAAAGTGAAAAGTTTTTGTATGTCGAGTATTTTTTCTCGTCAGTGTTTATTTACCTGTATATTGAAATAGCTGAATATATAATAGTGATTCTCGAATTGGTCCAGGTGGACCCCCAAGGGTTCACGAGAGATTCGGTGGGGGTGAACGTTGGCGTGACAAAAAAACGGGGGTGCACAATTAGTAAGCGGGGTTCTTTGAAAAGTGGTATATTTTCGATAGCGTGACGAACTAACAATGTTGGCTTGACTTGATATGGTAGTATTGAACCTGCAGGGGTTCCACCGCAACCAGTAAAATTTTGAAAGGGGTCTATGAGAAAAAAAGGTTTGGGAACCTTTGATATATATTATGCAATCGATGGTACTGGGGAATATATATTAATTCCAGTACTGTATGATTTGCTTCATGTTTATAAGAACTCCGGCAAGTTAATTGCAAACCATATAATTTCTAAATTGCAGACTCTCGTAACTCGTCAGTGGTTATTTCTGAAACTATTTGTTCGTAAGTATTCTAGAAAGCAGCCAACTAGCGAATCTACACAACACGTACTATTTTGTAATCAATATTTCCGAATCGCTGTCCATTCCTTTATAAGCAGTTTTTCAATGAAGCTGGTGTTAGTTTTAGAAAGTTATCACAAAGCGGATCATTACCTGAATGATAGTGAGGTCTGAAAGTGACATCCATCTTTGTAGCTATGAAAATACGATTGTTATCATCTGTAACTGTAATTGAACATTATATTACAATTGTTGGGTGTTTTATGAACCGGTGGTAAAGTTTTGACGTTCATAAGCGCCTTCATAGGACCTAAATTGAATAAGGTAATCTTTTCTTTGAGTTGGCCCGGTATCCTGATATTGATCGTTGTTTAATGAGATTATACGTTCTTGTTGCATAAATACCGACATTTACAAAAATAAGTTAGTAAAACTTAACATGTTATGATTAATCATTCTATATTGTTTATACAGTTTTTGTAAGAATACGATAAGCCAAGAAGCCGGCGTTAATTACATCTTCCGCAATAGCAATACGATCCCGGAAATCACTAAATATTATATTAACGATGGAAAATTCAAATACACCGGCCACAACGTAAAGAACGCACACGTTTCTCTATACGATTACTCGTAGGAAGATTTTCGTATTACACATATACAGAGCGGCATTCTTGTTGCCTTACTAAGGTTAAATTATGTCTGGTACATAATTCGTATATCACATTTTGAACCTAATATGTAGTCATTATTTTCCTTATCATTTTAGTAGTATACTAATATACAATTGGGGGCGGATTAGCCGTCTCTATCACACACATTTGTTTCAAAGCCCATGTGATAATGTAGGAAAATCCGTTATTGAATTAATAATGCTAATCAAATTTACAGTCGATTTGATATCACGTCACATACAATAAGTTAGTAAAGCTGTTACTAACTTAGCTGTTAATTGGGAAATAAAATTTGCGCAGCATAATTCATAGAGTATGTTAGTCATTAAAGTTGAGTTTAATGATTATTTGCTTTTTTTTTCAAATTATTATTATCTACTTTAAGTGTTGCATCGTTTGTAACTATAAGATTTAATGTGGTCCTATTACATGAGACTTTCAGAAAAAATAAGATTATAAAGATAAACATTCTACTATTTACTTCGGAAACCGTGATGGACTAGTCGGGGATATGTAATAAGAGTTTTCCATATTTATGATGTACATTTGTGTTGTGCGTATGTAAGTACTCGTGTATCAGAATGCATCGAATCCTATGACGTAATCGTTGTGAAGGCGTCAGTCTGGTCGCGGACCGGCGCGGCGCCGAGCAAAATCCTTGAAAGACACTGCCGCCTCAGTTTATACACGTTTCAAAGAGCAGTGGCTTCTATATTAGATGTCTTCTTAACTTGCTCCCCACTCAAGGTTAGATACAGTGTGTAATACAAATGAACTTGTAATGGTTGCTCCAGTGGCCTTGAACTGCGGCTAGGTGTGACAATTGGTATTGATTTAATAAACAACACCACCGTGATATAGATTGATCCTTTACACGAATTATCTCTCAAAAGATTTATTCTTGATAAGGTTATTTGCAGATGTAACTTTTCTCGTTTATTCTGAATACTATGGTGCGATTTTGGAAAATAGAAAATCAGTTGCGTCATGTTTTTGACTGATTAAGGATACTACTAGCTGATGAACAGACAAAATTATAAGCGAATTCCCTGAGAATTTCCGCACAGTAGTACCATCTAGTGAAAAAAATAACTAATATGTTAGCATTGCCTTGCTTATATGATTAAAGACTGATCTTTCTGTCGTCGAAAATACGCTTTTGCTCAGTAGTCAAGTTAGAAATTTAGAAACAGATATTTAGAAAAAATATGTTCTTAAAGTATGACATAAAACTGTTTTCCGATACACTAGAACCATTTACTTCTGGTCATAAAAAATAACCCGTGAACAATAAAAATGAAAATTATAGGCAGTTAGTTCCTTTGATGTTTTCGAAGACAACGTTTAATACGTGGGTGTTCTAATTCCATTTTGATAAGATATTTTGTTAGATTCTTTGTGTTTATAACATCAGAGCGGAATTATTAATATAAAATTATTTGTAGATGTATCTCTTATGTATAAAAAAATGCTGTCATAAATCTTATATACTCGTAATATCCATATGGGAATTCATTTCGGGCGGTAACACGCGCTACGCGATTTTGTACGTTTATGTCTCGTCAAAGTTTTTCACCGCTCTGGACATAGTTGCTCAGATAAAAAATTTACGTTAACATACGTATTATTTTATATGTATACATCGCGTCAGCTTAAGGAGAAATAAATGTTAATTTTAGATTCCTATAATATTATTTTAACATCGTTTTGTTTTTTTTTTGTCGAACTGATTACACTGTTGAACTGGCAAGGCCTCTACAGTTTCATCGGACTACACATCGTTTTGTATTAAACTGTTTATTGCACATTACGCGCAAACCGGAACTCACGGATTATAGTTATAACGGCCAAAAAGATTGACGAGGACTGTAAATGTCTTAAGTATGTTTATTTTTCATATGAAAATGGTTCGTCTTCTCTCGCGTTTATTAAATTTTAACGTCGCGTTTCGAAGCGCTCGTAAAATCGACTTTATATTTCCTAGATGATCAATCGGTAATAAATAATATAGTATTTACTTTGAAAAAAGCCGTTACTGTAAGAAATAATAAATTAGTGCGTCCTAATTAATCTAGACGTTAAACATTCTTAAAAGTTAACCTAGAAAAAGTTAATGTTATTGTCTATTGAACCAACACCAATATAATCTAGATTCTAGAGTTATATTAAAAATAAATTGTGGTATGTGATTATTATACGAGACTGTAAAATTCACACTATTGGGTCAAAGGCATCTTCGCAAGGAAAATTATGGACATCATTATCACACCACCTCACGCTCACGGATCACGCCGCCGCGGCTTGACGGTGGATTTTGCTCCAGCACACTCACCTAGGCCCCCCTCGGCAGCGGCTCAAGCCGAGGTCCGATCCTCCGGAATGGAGCTCTCGAGCACGTTGCTTGCGCGTCTACAGTGACACTGAATAAATTTTCAAACACTAGTTTTTACATTACAACACCAGTCAACCCACACACGTGCACATACACACATCTAGACACATAGTGGTTGGGTTCGTTTTTAATCCCTTTTTCGAACGTACTTAGCTTAGATGAACTTGGTAGTCAGATTCAAGATACATGTGTAAGTTCGTACATGCTTGGTACACGTGTATGTTTCATGAATTCATATATGAATGAAGTAATAGCTTAGTTTAGTTTAACTTAGTTAGGCTAGGGATATTCGGTGACAGTCCAAGCCGAGGCGCTCCGTGCGCCCTTGTGCTGGTTGCCTATATAAAATCGGATGAGTATCTTAAGCGCTCCCCTGGTAGTCCGGTAAAACTGTAGAGGCCTTGCCAGGTCAACAGTGTAGTCAGGCCGAAAAAAAACCACCTCACGAAATACTAGCGATTTCAGACTCTCGAGTTATCTACAGCTAGAGTAGACGACACTAGACAGCTGTATGTTTTTCCCCACATACGATGGTATTTTAAAAATATTTCTCGACTTTATTCTTCCTCGCGGTGTTTTCCTTCACCGTAAGCCGATATTGTTACTAGTTCAAATTGTAAATCTACGCGAATTATTAATAAGGAACTTTGTTAGAAAAACACGGAAAAATAAATCACGTTAAATCGCCCTGTAAGTGTAATTATTCTATGAATATAAAATACGTACAGATTTACTGCTGCGTTTGTATATTTATGTAATATTTCTATAAAATCTTATTATAAATAAAATTTTAGATCGTGTTTGTTCAGGTATCTCCTGCCATTTCAAACGGTGTTAACGACTTCTGATCATTTTTAATATTGTGAATATCGGGATTTCTGTCCGACTTGGAAAAATGAGTCCACTTTTTATAATATCTGTTACAATAGTATGCGATAACAGAACGGTGCAGAGCATCACACATCAGCCTACGTTCAGTCTCATCACAATTTAATTTACAAAGATAATGAACAATGTAAACGAATGAATGAATGATGTAAACGAGTCGTTTACCGAGTAAATAATGTTCATATTCCGCTGTGAAAGTTGTCGTGTTTGTATAATTTATATCAAATTACCATCTGACCCTAGCAAATGAACTCGTACACCGGTTTATTCCCCCCTAAATTCAATCTTTCAACGGTAACCTGTTGATATCCGCCCCCACAACCCTACCCTCGTCTCGACTCGTCTCGCCACCCTTCGTAACTTCGTTTATTACAGTGAAGAGAGGAATCGATTAAGGAACCGTTAGGAGGTAGAATATAATATATTATTTACTGAAATAAAATACTGCATGCGTTCATTGTTAGTTTGTTTCATTTTTCCATTAATCATTTTATCTGAGTAATAATAGTTTATTGACAAAAATATATACAAGTTTGACATCAACTTCTGTTGATAATATTCTATTGGTGTTTTTGCTATCGAGAATAAGGCTGGTAGGATCTTTATTATCTCGTCATTAAAATCAACATATAATAATAATTCACTTTTATTGTATTCGTATTCGTATGACAACTTCCTACTTTCGAGAATTACGAAAGTCGGAGCCGGAGGATCCAACAAAAAAAAGCCAAATTAGTTTAACTAAATTTATTTTAAATTTCAAAATTAAACGAAAACGAATAATGTATGAGTGATACCGATGCTAGGCTCACACTGACTAAAAATGACCGTTTGGTCCAATTATTTATACTAAAAAAAAGGTGTGTGTGCGATTCACACACGATAGAAGTGAAACTTCAGTAAATCGGCAAAAGAATGAGATTAATATATACAACAACAACAACAAGCGTAGGATAATTACAAAGATTATTTGTTTAAAAATGAAAGTATTTTGATTAATTTTAAAAGATATTTTATATTTTATTTAACATATGTTACATAATTTATTGCTCAAGTTCCATATTTTCAGTTTCAACAAACAAGATATAAAAATACTCACAAACACTTAAATAATAACACCACGCTGACTTCTTACTAAAAAGCTGTAATACGCAGCCGCATACAGTGTATAGTAGTACATGTACTTTTCACATATAGTAATACACGTTAAATGCTCAAATATAAGCAAGTATTAAAGTATTAAATTAAGTAGTAAACAGGGTTGCCGAACGTTTCCACTGAAATTGCTGACTTGATACCTCGTGCACCTGCCGCACTGTTGGATTTCACTCTTGGTCCGCAATTATAGTGCGTTGCGATGACGTAACACGTGGCAAAGCGTTTCTCATATCTATTTTTCTAGGTCTAAACAGTAACAATGTGCTTGATTTATTTATTTGTCAACTAATTTTGTAACCATATATGAGGTGATTTAATAGAGTGATTAAACTTTGTGTCCACATGTTAAACGTGTTCTTTAGAGTAACGTATTACAACATTTTATACTCTGTTAATTATATTCCAGTGATTTTTATTAATTTATTTACCAAAGTATATCTTGATATTTTAATTCGTGTTTCACAAAACACATAAACATTTAATAAATAATCTGAAGGTAATATTAAAAAGAAGCTTACCTAGCATTTGAGTTCTCAGAAATATTATTGTGACAGGGTCAGCTGTGCTTGTAAATACAGGGGGGTCGAATTATAATGTCATATGTCTAATTTATATGATGACGATACAAATGGTACTATTTTTTATTCATATGAGTGATTTCGTTAACGAATTGGCATATTTATTTTCTACTTTATTATGATTTTGGTATGCAAGGATTTTTGATTATTTTTTATACTTATATTGCTACTGCCTGTTATTTTGTCCGTATTAGTTAAAATATAAAACTAGTGGTAAGCTATAATAAAATCAAGAATACAAAACCATTTTCCATTAAAAATACTTAGATGTGTTCATTTTTGTGATGATCTATGAAACTGTCTAAGAAATTACGGATGTCAGGTTATATATTTTCTTATTATTATACATATATGTATACAATTAGGGTGGGCCAAAAAAATTCGAAAAGTACTGAAAAATGGGTTACTAGACACCTTTAGAGAGTTCTCACTAAAAATGAGCTCTTAATTTCGATAGAAAGGACCTCCGCATTACAGTTTTCGATTTTTTCCTTAGTCCAATAGAAAAAAATCATATCTCCGTTAGTAATTAATTTAGCAGCAAAACTCAATGCACTTTTTGTAGGAAATCAAACGCTATACAATAAAGGTCTCTTACATTTTTTAAATGTAAATGTCCATAAAACATATCTATGTATGTATAGCTTCGATTTCCTTCACATTAGAGTGATTATTCTCGGTAGGTAATTGACTGAAATAATATGATGAATTCCAGCAAACATCGCTGTCGACGAAGGTGGCGCAGCGCATGTCGTTCGGTCTGCTGGGGGGCAAGACGGCGGCGCGGTGCGAGTTCGTGCGCATGAAGGGCCCCGGGGGCAAGGGGCACGCCGAGATGGCGGTATCGCGGCCGCGCGGCTCCGGCCTCGACACGCCCACGTCGGAGCCGGGACTCGCCGCCACCGACATGTGGGACAGCGACTGGGATGACGACCCCGATGAGATGTTCATCTACCGTCACCAGGTTAATGTCGTCTCCAGTTCCTACCTCACATTTACACCAACATCCGTACGATACACATTACACATGTAATTCAAGGAAGGGTGAAGCTAACTGTGCCCGTTACTAATGGGAAGTCAGTCGTCTCATGAATCCACCGCCATCTTTCGTATCCGAATAGAACAATTATTATATAGTTATAGCAGAAATTGTTTATTGCCCAAATCAAAAACACTAATCAATTTAGGTCCTGACGAAGCACGCCTTTGAACGCAAAAACTACCACCGGTCCGGATAAACAACCTAGTCATCGAGAAGAACCGGCGAGAAATTCCATCTGATTTATCATTACATCGTATACATTTATCGATCTGATTTATCATTACATCGTATACATTTATGTATTAAAACGTTATAGTTACAATTGGTTTTAAAAATGCATGAAGAGTGATGTTACTTGTAGACATCACGCTCGTTCACATATTGATCCACCCTATAATAATAGTCTTTTGACATCCAAACCGTCTTGACGTAGTGTTTGAATTTTGTTGTAAAATCTAAAAGAACCTGTCACTGGTGTTAACTGAATGAAAAACTTGGGATGACCATGATTATTTATAGTATAAAAGTTTTTCAAAGTTTTTGTAGGTATACATTAAATAATCAAGAATGTATGTATTACACGTGTAAAACGTTTGTAAAATATTACTTTGCGATTTTAGCTCTATAAAGTTTATAAAGAACTTTGGAAATATGTACATAATTGATGTTATTAGACGAACACTTCACATGGGATCAGTTGAACTCTCTTGATAAAATGTATTTGACGATTACTTTAAATAATTTGCTTCCTAATTTCATATTTCTCAAGAGCAAAGTGATAGAAGAAATGGTTTCAATGTAAACTAAAATATGTACGCAGATGGAGTACTGTCATATCTTTGTTAAGGTTTGGCTATAATTTGAATTTGTCGTTTTGAAGTTCATATCTAGGTGTTGGTAGTATAACTTTAGTCTTGGGGCAATACGTACGGGTTTAACAATCTTGTCGTTATTCTACAAAATACGGCTTATACAGTGTACGGTGCGTATTTAGGGTTCTATTCCTTAAAGTGTTCCAGTGTAATGAGTTTATCTATAAACAGGCGAAGATAAATATGTTTAATGTTTTTTCTCCTCTGTTTATTAACGATTTCGTTTTGTTTATACTTTGACATGTATCTATTTGATGAGCTGTCTGTATTGATAAAAAGAAAATGGATGTAGTTTTTTTCATACCATCGACGAGTCGAACCCTTTTTATATGATTATATAAACCTCTATTTGTCAAACTTTACGATCTTTACGGCTACTAATTTACAACATTTGTACACTTTTTAGTAAAGAAAATCTCTATTTGTCAAATTTTACGATCTCTACCGTCTACTATTTACAATATCTGTACACTTTTTGGCAAAGAAAACTTCAGTCATATCGAGATTAAGAAGCTACTAAATTATGTTCGAATTTCCATTGGTAATTTTAAAAACACGGGTAAACTGAAGGAAGTTATATAATAGGAATAATAGGAAGTAATTGAGGAATGTGTATGTGCGCGTGTCTATGTACGGATACGAGGTCGGTGTTACAGCGGCGGCTGAGCGACCCGAGCGCCAACATCACGGAGTTCACGCGGTGCGGGTGGCGCGCGCGCGACAAGAGCCGCTCCGAGAACGAGGGGCTCGACTCGCTGCTCAACGGCATCGCCGAGGTGGAGGCGGGCGACCTCCGCGACGGTCAGTACCATCACACTGCTTTAGCTTATTGCCTAATGCCTACCTCTACTATGTTTACAGCGTTTAGCATCAATTGCGAAGATCAGAGCCGGAGGATAAAAAAAAAGTTTATCTTAATTTATTTTAAATTAGAAAGTAGTCTAAACCAAAAACTAATAACATGTGAATGCAAGCGATGGTAGGTTAACACTGACAAATTACTATCTGGTCCAATAAATTATACTAAAACTATGTGGGAACGGAGAAACCTAGATGCTGAACGTTTCCATTGAAATGACTGATTCGATGACTCGTGTACCTGCCGTACCGCTGGGCTTCATTCTTAGTCACCAATTATGATGTGTTACAATGGCGTAACACATCACAGGCTGTTATCTCTACATATCAGATATAAATAAAGTGTCTGTTGTTCTACCCCGCTAATTTCTGAAACGGCTAAATCGAATCTGACGAGATTTTTGATTGACTGATGGAATATTTGTCAGAGTACTCTCTTAAATATAATTACTCTTTTTCTTAGGGGTTAAGTAATAGTGACAAAATTCACATAAATACTAATCCACGTTAAAGAACAAAAACGTTTTTTCACTAGAGCGAAGTCGCGGTTACCGCTTAGTTACGAATTTAAAAAATGCTTATGTATTTAATTTTATAAAGTATTCAAGATGCGAGGTAGTGTTTGACATTAGAATAATTACAGTATTGTGAATCTTTACAATTAATTTTTATTTATTTATGAGATAACTACATAATAATGAAATTAATTTTTAAAATAAAAAAAAAATATTTTTCTCGTTTTACTTTGTAAAACGTTGTACATTTCTTACAAACAATTTAAAACAAATCACAAAAAAATCGAATGTAGTTTTGGAGTATTCTTTTTTTATCAGTAAAAATGAAGTAACGAAAATGTTTGATGCATGATAAATATTTTAGTTACAATAGTATCATTTATGCTTTGTTTAATTGCATATACCACTCGATTTGTAAAAGGCAAAAAGTTTGTTGTAGAAACCTAAATATTAGTATTAGTCTTAAAGACATCCTCTCTTGCAACTCAGACAGAGATTTGGAAGTGAAAGTAATATTTAAATGGCTGGTATATTATATGTATGTACTTATTTGTACATTGTGAACAAAACAGTATTGCCAACATCATTCCATAAGAGAAGCAGAAATTAATTATAATAGAGCTTGTAAAAGGTCAAAGTTTTTGTTAAAAAATGTTATTTATTATGCTTCTCAGACATTTTTGGAAGTTTTGAGAATTATTGACAATTATCATAGAAATAATAGTACCATTTTATATATTATTTATTTATCCTAATTCTAACTGATATTATAAATGTCAATGTGAGCTTTTTTTTAATGCCTAACGCTTGTTACGCTTTATCGCCTTCACTACTCAACGGATCATCACGGGATATCGGGGAACTTTCATCCAATAAAAATACTATATACTATTCCCAAGGGATAGATCTAATCTTACTTAAACGCGAGAGAATCTTTGAGCTAAAACTCGTTATTATAGTATAAAATAATTGATATGCATATTACATATGCCTTTATCTACATGGTATAGACAAATGACTGAACTATAACGTGTACGTCATTAATTCATTACATTTGAGTTTTTTTTTATTTGGGTACTATTTTTAAGGGCGTTTCAAATTGATTATAAGAAATGTAAAAAATGTTACTAAGTTATTTGAAAGTTAAATTCATTAATTGAAAGTTATCTAAGTAAAAATCCAAGTCGGCAATACTGAATTAAAATTTTAATAAATTTAATTATGGTTAAAGCTTGGTGAATTAGAATTAAACTTTGACGTTAATGACGCTGCATTGCCTGGGGCCACAAATTGCATGTAAATCCGCTTTTATTTAGCAGAAAAATTTGATAGAATGTTGAAACCGTAGCGCTAGTGTGTCTGCGCGTCTGTATTTGTGTCTAGAGCTCAGTCCGCACGGAGGAAGCCGCTCTCGCGTACTGCAAATTAGAGACTCGTGTGACGCGCGTAGAGGTTGCTAGATCTCGCTCTATAGATATTGTTTGCCTGGTTTGGCACTTACGATGATTCCGTCACTTAGGGGAGATATTGCATGTTATGATGTAAATGAATATTAATTTATATATTTTTTCTCCGATAAGGAACGACTTTTGGTTCCTATATGACGCTACTAGAGACTTTTATTAATGTGTAATGAGTTTTAAATGAAATCAGTGTCAGTTTATGTTGAATCATTTGCCAGAGCGATATCTCCCCGAGGGCGAGTGATTAGCAACTTGTAACGGGCTGCATATGTGTCCGCAGCGCGCGCGCGACGCACGCAGGCTTCCTCCGCGCGTGGCCCCCGCCCCGCCCCGCTCGCCCCCTCTGCCTCGCCATCCACGCCCGCCGACTGCATGCGCGATCTGTGCGGGTCGCGCAACCACCACGACCTCTCGACGCCGGCTTGCCTGCATACTGTCACCGCGCCGCTTGCGTGCCGACCTCCTCGCCGCAGGCCGCTGCGCCATCGCAGTTTTAAACTCAAGGAAACCGAAAGGGACGGAGTGGAACGCGAGTGTGAGATGGCCGACGATGTTGTTTCGCTGGACGAACGCGACATACTGGCAGGAGAGAGACGCGAGGCGGCGCGCACGCTGCGCGAGACGGGCTCTCGGAGAACGGGGCGCGGCCGCGAGGAACTGCCTTGTCCCTTGCCCCGGCTCGAGACCGATGCGAACGGGAACGAGGGCGACGACGAGGCGGAAGATGCAGGGCGGGGACGCACGGGGAAGGCGGTGAGGCGGCCGCCGCGCAGGCGCACGCCGGACGGGACCGACATATACTACTGGTGCGACATACCGAGGAGGAACTGCAATGGTGGGTGTGGGGGTGTGCTTCCGCTTCTGCTCTGCAATAAAGGCTTGTGGCGCGGTTAGACGCAGTCCGCAACTAGATTAAGCAGTGGTTAGCGAGGTGCATATGAGATGACGTAGCGCTGAGTTCTCCGGCAGAGCTGGACGACGGAGCGTACAACCCGGTGTGGGCGTCGCGCGGGTTCTCGCAGACGTTCCATCTGTGGAAGGAAGGCAAGCGGCAGCAGTCGACGCCGCTGAATGCGTACCTGACGTACGTGACGCTGCCATGGTGGACCATCGCTAAAGGTATCGCAGACAATTTGTAGTTTCAATACAATATTTCTGGAAGTTACCTGGCTAACTTTAAAAATATCGGTACTGGTAAGTACCGGTAATCAAACTAGAATCAGTTCTCTTCTAGGCTTAATGTATCATCTTGAGACACGTGGTTGCTTAACATCAGCAAATTTGTAGTTGATTTGCCAATAGGGTAAACACATAAATATTTGAAACAATATTATAAGTATCTGATTAAAAATACTCTGACATAATAAATGCTACTGTAGCCTAAGAGGAAAAGACAGTTCGGTGTGAGAACACCTATCAGGAACGACATTTCTTAAGCTTTTCCTTCAATTCCGAATGTATGTCGATATGGAGATTTAGATTTTTTATTTTTGTATATGTTCATCACGTAAGAAAAAGTGTTATGCCCATGCGACTCTCTCTCTCGCTTTTGTTTGTATATTTTTGTTTTGTATAATTTCTTCATGGCGGATAACGTAAAGTAAAAAATCATTACGAGTTTCATTACCTATTAAAAAAATATATATAAAAAATTAATAATGAATTATAAATTATATAAAAAAAGGTATATACAAAACAAATAATTTTTAATGAAATGTGCACGCAGTCAGTATTTGTATTATACAACTGTTTATGCCATAACCGGATAGATGACGCTGACTCAATTTTTATAATTTATAGTATGTAGGTTGATTTAAAGTAGGTGTTGTTCAAATATATGAACTTGACATTAAGGAGTTACTACATTTTGTCGAGCGAAGCGCATAAAGTACCAGGAAAGGAGAAAGACAAAGATAACGCTTTTTCTTTTCGCGACGATTTCTATCGGTCATATACCGCAAGCCCCGTTAAGGAACTTCTTTTCAATAATGACAGTAAATATGAGTGTTTAACTAATTGCAGACATCTTGGATCACCGCGAGGAACCCATCCTGACGTTCTGAGTGAGATTGTGCTCGCATTCACCTCTCTATATTATTCCTATTTAAATAATTATGTAATTATAATTAGAAAACACCCTCACGAATAGTAAGAAGAAAAAAAGAAGTATACAGAAGAAAACAGTTGTCACCAACTAAGAGGATTACGTCATCAATAAACTGATCATTGCCTCATCGTAATTTATGTTTGGTTATAAAAAGTAGATTGATAAAATTGAGATTTTTCTTGAAGATCTTTTTACGTACTTGAACAAGGTTTCCAGTCCATAGTAAATTTTGTAATGCACAAACAGAAACAAATAATCTCCAGTAAATGTATCGTAATATGCAAATTTATAGCCCACATTATTCAAAATTCTACGTTAAAACATATTGAAAATTTCATATACATAACCGCCTCATTCTGATTTGTTGCACGAAAATAACTCTTATCAGTATATCATTTTGTCGAGTTAAGAGAAAAGGAAATGTACCACATAAGGAATGAAGTAATACGATGAAGCATAAGAGGAAACGAGATGGCAATATGGTTCATATTTACTTTTATGCAATTTTCGAACTGTCAATATCAAATGTCAAAATAAGAGTGAACGACCAAATGAGTTATGTTAATCACATTGTAATAACATTTTGACAGATGCCACCTTGCTAAGTTCTGGATAGGCTGTCAATATTTTAACGTTGAGATTACTTTTGTATTTATTTTAATGTAAACGATATACTAGCAATATGACTGCAACACATTCTTAAAGAACGAGGTCATATACTCGACTAGTTTACACCCTTATATTGTCGAATTTCTCTCGAATCAAGTATCTCTAAAATAAATTTGTTATCACGTTTCAGTGGAATTTAAGTATTTGTAGGAATAGTTTGTATGATAAAATAAAACGCACAAAAAACAGACTAACTAATTCTTGTTATGAATTATTCGACTCAGCAATAGCTGTGAAGAATAAGGGGAACCGAGTCCCGTTTTACTAATTCTCTTGTATTTCGATGTGAGGGTGTTTGAATCGCCTTACCTTTCTATTTGATGTCGTGTTTGTGTCTTAGATAATTTCTCAATTATTACAATTAATTTCGAGGGTGAAGATTTCTCACAGCAGATTGGAATTCATCCTTGTATAATATTACCACTTGTTTAAGTTGATAGCAGAGTTACATTTCGTTGTAGAAATAACACTGGAGCGGTTCGCGGTGAATTCGATTGTATATGCCGTCATGCATAACGACGTAGCAATCAGAATTGTTTTAAACGCCATCTATTTGTTAATTTTTCGTAGTACATTGTGCTAAATGTTTGATATTTTTATGTTTTCAACAAATTTATTTTTAACTGTCTAATTTATTGGAAATTGTAAGTTTATTTTAATGCTAATGACTCATCGATTTGGCTAACGTAAAGTTAATTTGTAGGAGTGAGCGATCAGTATGTATGTAGCAATTTTATTAATCTAGAAATACTAATTATTATTTTAGTCATTTCAATGTTTTCCAATAACAAACGATGTTTCAAGTCATGAGCTAATATTGATACGAATGATATATGTATTGCTATTCGTTGAGAGTAGGCGCTAGACGTTATTTCGCTAGACGCTATTTGCTATTTGCTAGACGCTAATTTCGGTTTTTTTTATTTCAATTCACTATCTTTCGTTGTTCGAGTGATTATTTGTAGGCGAATGTTTTGATATAATTTATATTTGTGGTTTTACTATACATAGATGGTAAGTTGGCTGAAGTAATTTGAGTTCGCGTGTTACTTGTGAAGAAAAGCCAGTGTGTAAGCCCAGTGGTATACACTGGAATCTTATCCTTGACCGGGTCGCCGACCGTGTTGTGCGGCTGTACCTTCAGATGTGGTAGTGTGTTCATTGTCGTGATTTAACTACAAAAAAATAATTGTTGATCGTCTTCTAATAAGTGTACGAAATAGACACAATTTTTTTATTCTTATCTTGCTGGAATAGAGGTTTCCCGAATCTCGATTACGGGATACTAACTACATGTTTTATGATATATATTAAGATCAGAATAATTCGATTATATGTTTTTATATGAAACTATGAGTCGTCGACCCGCGGCCAATTCAATCCCTCGATATATGCTATAAATGTAGCAATAAAGTCGTTCATTTGTTTCACATGAATATCTCTTCATACACCCACCAATATTTAAGATAAGTCGATATATTATTATAAAATCTTGTACTTATTGCCTTATTCTTTGTCGATTTATTATTAACAGTTTGAGAGAATTTCAGATAAACGTTCGTGATAAACAAAAGAGAAATAGATTTTGTCAAAATACAAAATAGTACCGAAAATACGAGCTCGCTGCGGCGTTACCTACAGAGTTCCTAATGTTATCTGTATTACTGATTTTAAAACGTAATGTATACCGATGAATCACGTTGCGTTTGTTACGTTCCGTGTTACGTCTAATATGATCTACTATTTGAAAGCATATATAACAATACCCAGGAATTGATAGTTATTAATGATATTGACATAGAAATTTCATAGCGTTATGACGTGTGTTTAATTATAAGAGACATTATTTATTCAATCTAGTAAATAAAATGTTCGTTTATAAAAGTGCGATATTTGTGTCATACCTTTGCCCAATAGTGAGACATTCGACATTTTTAAACTGTAATAAATTCTAAATTTCCAAGGTAATAATGCTATAGCTGTATTTATTTTTGTGCGAAAGATACAATAACTCGGTCTGAATACATATTACATTAATTAATTATTTTCTCTTTGCGAATTACATTTCTTCAACGCTCTCCTTCGTTTATGACACTATCTGCCTCAGACAGCACTCACTCTGTATCTACATGACGTCGGCGGAATTGTGTATTACCTATAAACTGGCACCATAAATTAGAGAAGAAGAAGAGAAACTTGTAACGACGATGCAAACTAATCGATGTGTTGTTGCTTTACAAATAAGTACATAGTTTATAATAAGTGACACAGATGGCGCCGTGTGTCTACGCTTGCAACGATGTCGATGATCTCGATCTAGTCAGTTAGGTTTAAGATATGGTAAATAAACTAGTCAGAAATGAACCTCGCAATTCACTATAGTCTGGGCAATTTAATAGGCAGATGGATGGATATTATTGATTTTTCTCGTGCTATCACACGATTACCAACAACAACCAATGCACATAATGTGATAAATTAGCTGCCTTATTTGTATATAATAAGGATTATGCTGTGTACAAGCAACATACTTTTTTTTTAATACAATGATACGTACAATGTTATGTTTCGACGTAGTTGCAGCTGGTTCCGAACGGTCAGAACTATTTATAACCACGTTTATAGGTACCAAGTATTCATTTAATTATTGTAATTTTAACTCTTTTTTTATATGCATTCGAATACTATATGTGTGATTTTTATTGTAACATTTAACAAAATTGAAACTATCAATGTTTTTTGAAACAGTGTCATTAAATTGCCCCGGCTATAGTTATGGTATATTGATATAAAATGATTTTAATATATTTATGTCCGTATTCAAATATAATTTAATAAAGCTAGTCAGAAGATAAATTATTCTATTTTATGCAGTATGTACACAGAACGACTAATCCACAGAGTACAAACTATAATAGTATACACTGGATTATATGTATAATCTCACATGTTAGGACGAATCATTTTTAATTTTTATTGTTCACAAAATTATTGTCGATAAAAAGTAGACAAGAAATTTTTCCTATAATTATATTCGTGCGAGTTCCGATTATTCTTTCGGTTTAGCCATTTATTGACATAATTATGAAAAAGTGGTCGTATAAGTAAATAATGTGAGGAATATATCCGAGTAGATAGATTTACAAATATGTTATGTGAAGCGTACAACAGGCGCAGTAGTTATGGGTCAGAATAATGGATAGTGTAGTCGGAAGGTTGCGTGCTGTGACAGAATCCGTGTGATATTATTCATGATTTGGTCTCATCGAATTATAAATGATTGCAATTAAACTGTTGTTTTATTTTCATCCTTTCCTGTAATAACTGTATAAGTAAGCTTTTGTATTTGTATAAGGTCGGGAGTGTAGCAGGATGCGATTCTTGGCTGGATATTTTTAGGGATACAAAAAATTGTCTAGCAGATTTAAAAAAGAACAAGTATAATATTAAATAAACATTTTATTAACATGACGTCTTTTTAAATATGAGTGATTTATTTAAATCACAAATGAACATGGAAGTTTGATCATCATGAACAGAAATGTTAGTTAAGTTTTTAACTTTGAGTTGTACCGTAGTATATAATTATACTAGCCTTAACTTACGTGTCTCACCGAATGTTCGAGTCGTTTTTACCTGAAACTAAAAGAAGAATATTCGAGTTACTGGTTCTTAGTGCACACTTAAACATTTAAGATTTCACGACAATCTCACTTGTTGTCATTGTTTTTCACTTGAAAATTATTTACTTCCCAAGCTTTACCAGTGAAGGACTAAGAAAAGTTTTTCAATTGTTTGGTCACGTTCTCATGTGACAAGCAAATTGTCACAAGTTTTTTATTTTATTTTATATTATATTTAGAAGCTTTTGTTCTATTAGATATATCAGCCCCATTGGTCTTCAGTCTTTCAAGCTTCAACAGGAGAGTCGTTGATGAGATATAATTACAAAGTCATAAAACATCTTTGCTTCATCCGAGCAGTGTTCTGTCCAAAATGCTGTGTTTTGGCAATTAACACTCATCAACGACTCTCTTTCGATGTTGTTCTTGGCACACTTCATCATCAAGTGATGCACATCATCATTTTTTCCGCATAAATTTAGTGACTACGATTTCTTCATTAGAAATGCAAAACTTCCCTACGGGTAGTGCCCAAAACGAAGTTTTAACGCTATTTTGACATATTGTGGATTTCATTAAACAAGGTATATGAAGAAGCTGCCACTGTGTTGTTTTATATCAAATAACTTTTTCTTTACTCTTTTCATCAAAGTACTCTGTCCAATCATTATAACAATTTTTTTTCAATTTTGTCAACATTTCCAGTAATATACTTTATCATCCTGCAATATACTGTGCGGAGATAATAATTTTGCACTACGATCAGCGTCTTCATTCCTCTTAATACCAACATGAGATGGAATCCATTTCAATATCATGGACTGATTATTAAACTGTTTGTGGTTAAAACCATTTTCTAAAAGTATAAAATAATGATCGATACTACTTATAACTGTACAGTATAGTTTCACGACAGAGACATAATAAGAAGTTCAAAATTGGTAATTTAAACATTCCCCTGGTACTGTAATAAGTCATATATTAATAATATTGTAAGTACAGAATCAAAAATGATATGTTCGATTAATTACATAGATTCACATTTTTTCACATCGCCTAATTATATACCCCAAGTTACGAACGATACGAACAGATGTTGGGTTTCACATTGAATATTCTGTTGTTGTCATTAGGGTGAGAAAACATATACTCAATGACTCTTAATGTATTTATGTTTATAACAGACTTAAATAAAAAAACCATTTATATCCTCAATAACTTTGTATGTAAATTGATTTTTTTTACAAAGAGTACCAAAAGTCATGATTTTTGTATAGAGTTATTCTGAAACTTATAGGAAGTAAATATACAAAACATTAAGGTATCCTACTTATGGAGGTACAGACAATAATTGTGTTTTAAATGTGGTGAACGAAGTCTGTATAAAAAGAAAATCCATATTTTCGCTGAATGACATATGCCTACTAACCCTTAGTCGAAAGGCAAAGATATTGTTGGTTATTATTCACTCAAGTTGGTTATGATGCATTTAGACCGGACTACAATATTAGGTCGATTAATTCCTGAAAAAAAAAAAACAAAAATTGCACACAGTGAGACAATTAATAACAATATAACATAAATGGTCGAATATCTCAATGATTTTTGGATATTACGTCGAACGTCGAAAGTTTGAATCCTTACAAGTAGTCTGAATACTTCATGGAGGAAAGCTTCACAATGAAACCATACCAAGTTTGTAGTATATTTTCTAATCCTTGCCTTGCTACCTTGAAGTTGAATATTTATTGGCAAGGACCTGTGTGTTCCTGTGGCTGCACTTGAGGACAAGATATCTTTCTTTATAACGCTTCTACATTTTGAAGCACACGTTATATAACACCATGTGATGTTGTGGTCGATCGCTAAAACCTTAAACATAATAAAAAAAGATTTTCTCATGCTTATTAGTGTTATATACTAGGGTTTCCATAATCATACATTTTTAGTAACGGAACAATATGTTAACAAGTTATGCAATGGTATGGACTTCGAGTTTTGTATACAAAATGCTATGGTAACGGCTTAACGACCGATTTTCACATCGAAAAAGGATAACTGAAAACAACTATACAATGGAGTGTGGTAACATAAGTTTCATTGAATATTTCGGTAGACGTGATGTCAGAGTTCGCTAATATGAGTCTTCATTGTTTCTGTATAGTAAAGTTAAGGTAAGAATTTAACAAAGCCGATTAAAATTAAGAAATAAAACTTTAAAAAAGTGTTCATTATTTTATCACGTAATACAAAACGTGTCTGTACCAAAAATAATTCATTAGGATATGATTAATTAAATTGTGTAAGACATCCGCATGGATTTCCCCAGGGACGCATCCAGTGCGCTATCTTACTTTAACGAATTATTATTATTACTATGAGAAATATATTTCTGAAATAAGCAATAAACAATTTATAAGATGAATGCTTATATTAAATAGAAGTAATTGCAATACAAAAAATAAATTTTATGATTTTATAATTAACACTGACAATCGCGTGCAACTTTGTAGTTATTACTTAGATGATAAATTTTCATAAAAACAAAACCAATAATCCTGTGTATGTAACATTCAGTAATTGAAAGAAGTTTTAGAATCGAAAATTACTTTCTATAGTACATATTCACAAACTTTTATTATTTATAAAATTAATGTAGGGCCTAACACGTGAATTAAATGTACAGCGGGCAAAATCCAAAACCTTGCTTTGATTATTTGTAAAACTTTTTAGCCTATGATTATAGGAAAAATTGAAAGCAATATATTGTGCATGTGATTAATTAATCGATATGGTGATCACTCAGCTATAATACACTATTTCAGTCAAAAGTTACTCGAATACAGAATTTTTTTAATTAGATAAAGATAAATAATTTACTCGGATATTCATATTGCCATAATAAACATTGCAAGGTAAATTATGTAAGGTTATATCTTAGAGTAGGGTTCGGTTCCCGTAGGCAGGACGTGAGTGCGTCCATAGTCCATCTATCCAGGTCCGTAGGCGTGGCGACGTATGGCACGCGCTCCGGAAGACATCACTTGTCCAGAGAAGCCGTGCAGCTCTGTTCGCGCCTCATTACCGGCTCGCGTGCTCGACTGAGGTGAGTACATTTGTTTTATTAAACTGATATTATCTAGTTCATTACACTTTCTCTAACATTGTTTAGATTACCACGAAAGTTGACACAGCTTAATTGTCTACATGGTGTAGGCCTTTATGCTATATACTTTGCAATAATGCGTACCATCACATTAACTTCTGTGCCGTTCAATCGATCCTCGTGAAAATCGTTATAGGCAGTTTAAGTACGGACAATGTATTCGAATGCATTAAGTTTTAAGTAAGTAAATACGTTACGACCCTCTTTATGTATTCATGCAACTTTATCCGATTCACATTGAAGCAATTTAATTAAACTGAACACCTACAGAATATTACTGCCCTGGACACTAGAAATAAAGCACAAGTTAATAATAAAGGCCGTAGGTAACGTGATTACTACAAACGGGTGGCATCGTAATAGTAAAGCTCTAAACATAGCCGAGTGTCTCCTAGACATAGTGCTCGGGTGTGTCAGAGCGCGTAAGTCGTAACATTTACGCAGCCCTTTATTACTCGCTTCGCCCTTGGCCTCGAGAAGGAAATCTGACGTCACTTATACAATATGCCCCAGTAATTTGTCAGTCAACTTTTCGAGAATTTATGAAATTCCGACTATTATTTATGTAACTTATGCTTATGTCGTACACATTTGTTTATTGTGTAGTCAGTGAGTCATTTATCATTATTATTTTTAGGTATTTTCATACATACTTTTTTTTTTAATTCTGATATTTGTTCTAAATTCAGTTTCAACCAAATGTTGTCATACTCCATATATCTGCATTGGTTAAACAGAATATTCTATTATATTCTCAAAAACAAACTTTACAAGATATAATGACTCGACGTAATGTAACTCCCCAAAGTTCGCCACGTTCTAATATTGAGTCTGATCTTTTAGTGATGTAAAACATCCTGACTGAACTATGCCTTGGCGGTAGAATATTTTCTCGTATTCGATTGCTTAGCTCCTACCCTTGAGTTGAAATTTTACCCCTAATACTTCTATATGTGAGTTCCGACTGGTGCAGGAGTTATTCCCCTCTATCTTTAATATGTTATCGTCGTTTAAAGTTTGACACGCTATAACATCAGTTAAGGTTTACAGCATGCCTTTATATAGTATATATTTATATAATAATAAAATCTCTTTGATCCGTGTAGTTTTGTTTTTGTATAAAGTATAAAAGTTATTTAAATTGAAATATTTTAAAGTGTGTTTATGGAGGAAATCGATTCGCGATAACCTATGATATTAACCGAACAGTGATTTTGTTCAACAAAGACGATCTATATCAGCTAGATTAATACGGAAATAATCATTTGATTTGTCTAAGGTATAATACTTGATTTTGCAACAACTCTGAACATCAATGAAGCGATGATGGCTCAGTTGGTAGTGTGTTCGGACATAGCGTCGATGGACGTAAGTTCGAATCCTAGCAACTGAGTAGGAACTTTCGGTGAAGGAAAACATCGCGATAAAACCATAGCATGGTTGTAGGGCTTTTTCTAAGTCTGCCTGGCTAGCTACCACCCTCATGTTGAAAATCTGTCGCCAAGCACCTATTGGTGTGTTCCGGCAGCTGCACTTGAGATCCAGTTTAGTGTGACTACCATTCATGACCACATCATCGTTTAACATCAGATGAGATTATGGTCAAACACTAACCTATAAAGAATTAAAAAAAAACTGATTAATTACAATAATGTACGTATGTATGGTATAATCCGCAATATCTCTGTTATTTGGATAACGTTATATAAATAATTGTATATGTCTTTCGTCTAATGTTTTTTAAAGCGTTATAAATAATTTGATTGAAAGCCCAAGGAGAAATAATATAAATAATAAACAAAATCTCTGTTCTGGATATAAAAATTGAATAAAATGTGAGTATTAGTAATATTGTTTATACAAATTATTTGGAGCGCGTGACAGGCTCGGAGCACGAAGCCAGGACATTTAACCCTTTATCAGAAGAGTTCACCGAGGTCCGATAATTCAGCGGCCGCTTTGCAGTCCGTACCGCACTAGGAGAAGACGCGGGCGCGAGCGCATCGGTGAGCATATCTCCATCATATTTCAGTTTAACATAATTATTCAATATACTATTTATATTAAGATTAAATGTATACATATGTGTGTACGTTTACACTGTTAATAAAACAAAGTTTGTTTAAATTCTCACCGTGAAAACAAAAATATATTCACTTGTTTATATTAGGTTATTCACGCAGATTCTCCTAAGTCGAGCCTCCAGACAATTTTAGTAATGTTTATGATAAAATAGTTGATAGTTCACTTCTTATTAGTTGACTTATTAAAATCATATGAGATAAGTTTACCTATTTGTATTTCTAATTATATTTCGAAGTCCTATTTAAATGTCAATTTCTTTAATGATACTGTACAAAAGTAACTATATAATTATTAAATTGTACTTAAGGTGAGAATACTTTAGCAAAACATAAGAAATTGTCATAGTCAAATATTAATGATTGTTCAGACGAGTTCATGTTTTGCTAATGTATGGTGTGTAGAATGTTAAGCGTCTATTATATAAACTATTAAGAAGTAACTGATAGTTTTTAAGAAGTGTTAACATTTTGTAAGTTTTGTAAAGGCCATTAAGATAAACATTACCGATGTCGACGTCTCTTTAATGAAATCAGTATATCAATCTCTTTCGTTCAAACATGATGATACGTTTGTAAACGCTTTTTACCTAACCTATATTATTGAATTTGGTAACGTTATACAAGTTTGGGTACTTAGAAGTGTTTCAGTGTTTATGACATGTTTAGGTATCTAGAACAAGCTGTATTTATATATCCAGTTTGATAGCTTAATACCGAAATAGTGTCCATTTCATCGTGGAAACATGTTTTTGATTTAAATCTGTGAATATATTCTGTATATAAGTTAATATTCGTGAATACTTTTCAGTTTGTATAACAGTTTTAGCGTCAATCCTCTGAAAAGCAGTTATAATATGACAATTACCTGAAAATATGTTGAATTTAAACGAAATGTTAAGCGATAGTTGTTTGTGCAAATAACATTAGTAAGCAAATGAGTTCTAAAATATGATTTAATTCATGGGTGGGACAATAAGCTACAGTTTCATGGCCCTGATGTAGTTATTCAGACTTCGGAGAATTGTCTTATCAATTATTATGTCATCAACTATAGGAAAAACATCCCACACGATGCGTTTCCCTGAAATATCTTTAAATTGTATAGCAAACTTAATGGCAATTTTTATTGTTGATTTTCAACATACTTAAGTAGAAATTTTAGAGTAGCAATTAGAAATTGACATCTTCAATAACATGTAAGTTAATAACTATTGCCGTTTGTAAAAGCTTTAGTGTCGTATTCAAGTGTGCTGATAATGGTCCTATTGGAAATTGAATGTGTAGTACATGATAACAATGTATTTAAAGTACTTTTATGATCTAACATCTATTTTTACGTTAATAACTGAGGTGACAGCGCCATTGTTTGGGTGATTAATAATATTTGGAAGCAACCTCACACATAATGCCCTTCAGTTCCAAATTAAGTCTGGTTTGTGTTATGGTAATAATGGATATATATATATATATATTTAGCAGATAACTAATAGTAATGACTGATGATTAAAATCTTTATATGACATTGAGAGCGAATCTGTGGTTTTACCAGGTAACAATCTCCTTAGTGAACCCTGTCTGTGTCACTACTTCAGGAGGCCTGTTCGTAATATCAGTAGGTGCAAAGAGTTAATATTTAGTTATCTATGGTACCCTTTTGCGAGCTATCTAATGAATGAACCAATATCAGTATCTCTTTATCTTTTGGTTCAGGAATTTGTACCCCATGTATTGGAAACTGGTTTGAACATTGAGATATTCATTTACACTTTCTATAATATTTATTCTTATTTTAGTGACGGGCGAATTAACCGTCCACAACAAAAATGGGACTTCTGAGACTCGTTGCGTGTTCGTGCCTAGTGGCAGCTGTATTTGGATGCGACCTATCTCCTGGCCGGGGTTCACCGCCCAAGTCTCCCGGAGATAACTTCTATAGAATCCTTATCACTGAAGTGGAACGGTACGCTCCGGAGCAGCGGTACGCTGGTGAGTCTTTCTGTACTTCAAGATCCTTCTAATCTTATGTAAAATGGCTCTGTGGGGACACATGAAACTTTAGCAATATTTAGTTATAATCAAGTTGTTTTCTTGATGGTTTTATAATTAGTTCCGTTTTCTTTAGAGAAGAGATTGCCTGCTATGAACTATATAGGAAGATATTCTTATATAGAAAGATCATTGAGAAATTATAGTGGACCTAACGACACTCACTTCTTTTGAGTTCTCTTTTCTCAGGAATTTAATATAACCTGCTAACTCGAATAATATTATCACAGTGACCCTGGTTGGCTCGCGCACACATGATGTGGTCCAGCAGTTCACTCGCTTCAAGTTGGTGGCGGACCCACTAGACCCGGCTAAAAAACGGACACCTAGCAAGCAAGGGCAATTCCAGCTATTCGCAGATACTCTAACTAAATTTGACGAAGAATGCATAAACTCTGTCGTACAATCTGATGATCTTCCCAAAACCGAAGTACAAGTTATGTGGAAAGCTCCTCCAGCTGGTTCCGGTTGTGTCCTTTTGAAGTACGTAGGATAGTGTTTAAAAATTTATAGATGTTGATTAGTAGTTCATATTAGATGATTTTTTTCGAACTGATCATACGCTGTTGGCTTGGCGGGCCCTTCACAGCTACACCGAATTAATGAGGCGAGCGCTTATAGTGCTCTGCCGCTTAGCAACAAGCTCAAGGGTTCCAAAGTGGCCGAACCTTGGCTTGAGACCATTTTTGATAATATAGATTGAGATATTAGGAGTCTATGTATGTACATATCCTTTTTCGATCTTTAATTAGGGATTAGTTAGAGGCTAGTGTTAATGTGTGAACACTACTGAGCTGAAGATGAAGTGGCTTGTTTAATGTCAAGTACCGATTTCCTTACAATAATGATTTGATATAAATAACTATAATGTTGTGTTTCAGAGCCATGGTGTATGAAAACTCCAGCCGCTGGTTCGCTGAAGACGGACAACTCACAAAACGTATCTGTGAAGACACTTCTCTAGCTCTGCCTGATTGTTGCGCCTGCGATGATGCTAAATATAAGGTTATTTCAAAACACATCATGATATCCACAACTGCAATGTTGTCCTGGTGAAAGGGAATTATAACACATGTTATGGGCTTATGTGAGGACTCCAACTGACTAAAATTTATTTGGTAATTATTTATTTATAATTCATGTTTTTTTGTTACAGATGGTATTCGAAGGTCTGTGGTCACCACAAAGCCATCCGAAAGACTTTCCAAAGCAAGCTCTCTGGTTGACTCACTTCTCGGATGTTATAGGTGCAACTCATCCAAAGAACTTTTCGTTCTGGGGAGAGGGAGTAATTGCCTCTGATGGATTCAGGTATGTATGTGATTAATTTATTTTTATCACCATAAAACCAGAAACCACAGTCTAAGACTACTCGTAATAGATTTTGTGAAAAATCTGTTTTAATTTTAAAGAAAAGTTGTCAATGGTAACAGTCCGTTTCAATTTTTGAATTTCTATTCATGTATGTTTTGTGAAAACGGGTCTTAAGATCAAAAGTTGTAATTGTCAAAAAATTTTGGATTGTCCAGTTTTTTATGTTGATATATACGAAACGGTATTTGAAATTTATGTCAGGTCAACATTTGTTTAGGTCCTTAGCAGAATGGGGTTCCGTAGGTCTTTTAGAGAGGGAATTGCGCCAGCAAGGTGGACTGCTTCGATCTATTGTAAAGGCACAAGGACTCTGGCATCCGAGGGTCAATTCTAACACATCAGCTTCCTTCACTGTCGATAAGAAGAGGCATTATCTCTCACTGGCCTCTATGTTTGGTTAGTAATTTTATTACATGTGGTGAGTAATTTATCCTGTTAAAACCCGTAC
Source organism: Antheraea assamensis (assembly GCA_035772565.1). Lineage (NCBI taxonomy): Eukaryota > Metazoa > Arthropoda > Insecta > Lepidoptera > Saturniidae > Antheraea > Antheraea assamensis. The sequence continues at coordinate 639,150 of JAQQSE010000129.1, forward strand.
AGATAAACTCTTTGTATAAAAAAAAAAAAGTTATAATGTTCAAAACAGCCAGAATTTATTTGTGGATTCCGGTTACCAGGCATTTTAGTTCCCTTTTTACACCCACCTCTTCCATGTTATTCCAATTCTTTTTGCTCTCACGCATACACCGACATGACCATTGCTTCCAACATAATCTAAGAAAATTCGAAACTATGAGTTTAGTAGTTACGCCTGTATCTTGATCTTGGCCTTATTTTTATAATAAGGGTATGATTGTGGTTTATCGGAAAATGCTCGTGAAGTTAATGTTTGTACCATACGACACCCAATTAAAATTGTGAAGAGTATATGACAACATTATTTTTATAAAAATTGGAGCCTATCCTCTATTCCGTAGTAATCGTTTGTGGTGGAATATAGGTTGAGTTTCTCTAGCAACGAAATGATAAGTGATCTTATAGATATGAGCAATAATATGATAGATTCTCAGTTTGTATGTAAAAAACATGTACTGAATTTTTGACGACAGGGCCGTCTCCCGACTGGGTGGTGGGTGTGAGCGGACTGGACCTGTGTTTGAAGGACTGTAGTTGGGTCGATTCTAAGGTTATCGACTTATTACCGTACGATGCCGGCACTGACGGTGGCATCTCATACATGGTAAGCTCTTGAATTCAGCTCTTGTTTGCTTTTATAATATGTATGACTCAGAATATGAGAAATACAGTATTATAAATACTTATTTAACGAATTTACATATTAAGCGAATCTCATATTTCGAAATTCGTTAGTATCTAAGTTAGAGGAAACGGACGGGACATGGAAGAAAAGGACCTTAAATAATGGTATTAGAAAATTTTGTTTCAAAAAAATATTGTGTTTTTAAAAATAACAATTTATTTTTTTAATTTTATCAGATCCGGGTAATTGACCAATAAAAAATGTAAAAATGCAAAAATTCAATATTCTATTGTACTCATCGACAGGATCTGTGATAAGGGTAAAATGTATTGATTTTTTTTTTTTTTTTTTTTTTCGAACTTACTACACTGTCAACCCGGCAAGGCATCCACAGTTTCACCGGACCACCAAGGGGAGCGCTTAAGGCACTCACCCGATTTTATGTAGGCAACCAGCACAAGGGCGCACGGCGCGCCTCGGCTTGGACTGTTACCGAATATCCCGAGTCTAACTAAGCTTAGGCTAACTATTATTTCATACATATATAAATCCGTGAAACATACACGTGTACCAAGCATTTATGTTTCAGGAACTCATACATGTATCTTGAATCTGACTACTAAGTTAGTATAAGCTAACTCTGTTCGAGAAAAGGGTTCAAAATAAAAAAAAACAACCCAACCACTATGTGTACCTACATGTGTGTATGTGCACGTGTGTGGGGTGATCGGTGTTGTGTGTCAAAAACTAGTGTTTGAAAATTAATTCAGTGTCACTGTTGTCGCGCAAGCAACGTGCTCGAGGGCTCCATTCCGGAGGATCGGACCTCGGCTTGAGCCGCTGCTGAGGGGGGCCTAGATGAGTGTACTGGAGCAAAATTCACAGTCAAGCCGCGGCGGCGTGATCTGTGATTACGCGGACGTGGGCGCGCACACGCTCTGTTTCGAGGGACCGAAGGGTACTGGAAGTTAGCTGCCGTTATTTTGTCGGGAGGATCTGTAAAAATATATCGCGGACGTCTTTTGTAACGCGGCGCATCGGGTACGGTGTTGTAAGTCGCGGCGGATACCACTAACGGACTGGGATGATTCGCGGCTTTCTCAAAATAGCTACTAGTGAGTGTCCTAACGTACTCCCAGATAGACGGCATCTCCAGGTCCCTGTGGAGGTCGACTCTCCGGATATACCAAGGGGCACCTACTGCCCTACGAAGAAAACGATTCTGTAGTTTTTGCAACTTTTCGAAGTTATAACTTGACATATGCGCGAAAACGGGACAACTATATGTCAGAATAGGACGGATACACGTCTTATACAAAGTAAGCTTATGTCTGAAGGACATTTTACTTTTAGGACAAACTAATGGGTGCAAGCGACCCAAGACCATAGCGGCCTTGTTTCGAACTCTATCAGTATGCGCTTTAAAAGTGAGGCGCCTATCTAATGTAACTCCTAGATATTTGACCTCACGTACCCAAGGAATCTCGGTTTCGTACAGCCTGAGGGGCTTTAGATACTTGGGTTGCGGACGATTTACGGGGTCGAAAAATATCGCGGCGCTTTTTTCGGGATTAACCTCTATTCGCCATTGACGATACCATTCACCGAGTGTGACGATGGCTCGATTGATGCGATTTCTAAGAAAGTCCGGCCGCCAACCGGAAGCGTAGATAACTGTATCGTCAGCATAGCAACCTACCTCAATCCCCGGGGACCGAGGTAGGTCACTGATGAACAGGTTGAAGAGAGAGGGCGCAAGAATAGACCCTTGGGGCACACCTGAGCGTATCGGGTGGGGCGGGGATAGCTCACCTTCCACTCTATAGCGGAAAGTCCTATCAGTGAGATAATCGCGGATTATATGTACTAAGCTATCGGGTATGCGAGACTGAAAAAGTTTATAAACGAGCCCGGCATGCCAGACCTTATCGAAGGCCTTGGCAACATCGAAAAAGACTGCTATCGTGCGTTTCGGTTTAGGTTTATCCGGGTTGACCTTCTTTTGGGGATCTTCGTTAAATTTAGAAAAAATGTACTCCGTGAGGCGGTGTACTTGATTCGTACATGAGTGTTTACCTCGAAATCCAAACTGCTCAGGTGGTAACAAATCTAACTCTGAAATAGAGGTCTGGAGACGGTTCAGAAGGAGCCGCTCGTATAGTTTGCCTAATGTATCGAGGAGACTGATAGGGCGATAACTTGTGGGAAGCGTAGCTTTTTTGCCCGGTTTGTGAATTCCTATCACTACGGCCTTTTTCCAGACGGCTGGAAAGTGACCCTGGGACATGGCCGCATTGAAGATGCAGACCAGGAGAGCTATAATGTGGTCAGGAAGGAGCTTCAGTACCTCGTTCCTGATCCCATCAGGACCTGGCGACTTTCTAAGCTTGAGACGCTTGATGGCGGCCGATACTTCATCGAAACTAACCGGGGTTAGGGTATCCGCGCGAGGAGATGCGAGAGAACGCTCTACCGAGGATTCGATCGATCCAATATGGATAGGGTCAGTGTTAGCAGTGTTCGGAGAGCATTGCTCTTCTAAATTCGCGGCGAGACATTCCGCTTTGTCTATACTATCGAACGCGGGAGGCAACCCAGGACCTCTGTCTAATGGGGGCATCGGTGTACTGAGATCTGATTTGAACTTTCGTGCGAGTGTCCAATACGCCACGTGGGATGGCTGGATCTCCTCCAAAAGTTTGTCCCACCTGGCGTCTCGGATTTCCGAAATACGTTTTTTAACTAATTTACGTAACAAACGTAACCGATTGCGATTATCTACGGACGGGTAAGTGTCGTAGGCTCGAGTCGCGGCGTTCTTTTCCGTGATCAACGCTCTCACGTCGTTGGGGAGTATAAAGCGGCGATCATTCACCGCTTGTACTTCTTTCGAGGTCTCCCTAACGGCGGTCTGAAGAAAGTCGACCAGGGAATCGATAGCCTGATCCGCGTCGGTTTTAGACACCAACACGTCCGGGATTCTATTTAAACTAACCGAGTAAGGATTATCTTTAAAATATTTACTAAGCTTCGTGTAGTCAGCTACGCGCGCGGGCTGAAAATCGATGTCGGAACTAGAACCTAACTGTAATACCACAGGACGGTGATCAGAGTCGAGTTCGTGTACGACTTGTATGAGTCGTACCTCAAGCGCGACGTTCTTTAACAGAGCTACATCTAACACTGTCGGCCGACAGCGATCCTGATAGTGAGTGGGTTCCGGCGGGGCTATGACATCAAAAGCGAGATCATTACCTAGCTTGTCGAGAATCACCCCGTTACGAGAAGTACTCGAACTATTCCATATAACGTTCCCGCTGTTGAGGTCCCCGGCTATAATGACCGAATTCCCTAAAGCGAACAACGCCTCTAAGTCGGACTTGAGAAGCTTTTTATTCGGTGAAAGGTACGCGGATACTATTGTAATCGTCTGATGACCGGTCATGCCTAACCTGCACACTGACACTTCCATATTGGAAAGAACGGGCGGCTCTACCGGCATGCAATACAACGAACGTTTATAATAAATCAAAGTGCCGCCCCCGCGGGTGACACGGTCGTTTCTAATTATACTATAATTCGCGATCGCGGGATTGCTCATCTTCGGTTTTAAAAGCGTTTCTTGAACTAAAAATATGTCTATCTGTCTATCACGTAGGAAGGCGGCTACTAACTCTCGTTGTGTTCGAAGATTTCTCGCGTTAAAGAACGAAAGACAAAGACCACGCGGTTTAATTCTATTTAACGACGCGAAATCTATTTATTACTATTTACTGAGGCGCGGGCAAGGCGTTGTATCGTCGCAGCAACGCCTGGGAATGAAGAGACCGCATTAAGGAGGCCGATGTCCCTATTGCTGTTAACTATTTTATTGAACGCGACGATCTCCTGAATATCGTGTTCGAGCAGTACCTGTGTCAGCCAATCAATTCCAGACTGGGAGAACGAGAAAGCGTGGGTAGCCTGGACAGGCATCGCTCCTTGTGGTTGGGGCTGGGCCTGAGGCTTGAGAGCCTGAGGCTGTGGTTTAGGAGCCCAGGGCGCTACGGGCGCACGCCAGGACTGGGGCACGCGCGGCACAGAGGGTGCCTCACGTGGTGTGGGAACCGGCGCTACCGGGACACGGGAGGTACCCGGCAGGTCAGGGAAGGCCTCTACGGACATGAGAGGTGGAGGCGGGGGACGTGCGGAGACAACAGGCGCCCTACGGGCTTGTCTCGCTTGGCGGGGACGTTGTGTGCGTGGCGCGCGAGGACACCCGCGATAGTTCGCGGGGTGACCTGCGTTACCACAGAGAACGCAGCTCGGGGGCTCGGGAGTGTCGGGAGTGCGTGCGCACTCCTTCGTAGGGTGGTCCCCTAGGCACTTAACGCACCTGGGACGAAGATGGCAATTGCGGGCTGAATGACCATAACTCTGGCAGTTATGGCACTGCGAAGGAGTATGGGACTTGCGAGGGGCCTCAACAGTGATGCCGGTGAGGCCACAGACAGAGGTGAGGCCAAAAATAGCCTTACCCTCTTGTGATCGGTCGAGGACGACCAGGACCATTGGGTATGGGGCTTTGGTACGGGGGTGGTACATCCTATGTACCTCTCGGACAGGAAAGTCTTGCTCCTTAAGGGAGCCTGAGACATCATCGGTCGATAACTCGACCGGGATACGCCTAACTACAGCGCGAAGGAGGCGCTCTTCTTCGAGTGCGTAAGTAAAATAAGCGAGCTTCCTCTCTCGGAGAAGAGAGGTAAGCTTGCGGTGGTCGGTGGTAGATGAAACTTTTACTTGAATACCTGCAGGCGTATTCAAGGCGGACGTGTACCGGATGTTCTTCTCGTTTAACCGAGTGGATATCGTCATCCAGGATGCCTTGTCTTGTATAGTAACGGGGGGTGGAGTGCGGGGCTTCTTGGCCTCGGCTACAGAACCTGTAGCTCGGGCTTGGGATAAAAGATCGGGACTAGACCTACCTGAGTGAGTCGGCTTGTGATTGGCTGAGACAGACGCACCCTCTACTTGTGGCTTCTTACTTACCGGGTATTCCGTACCCGATTCGGAATCTGAGGCGCGCGAGGTGACGGGAACGGGCCGTTGCCGCTTTCGGTTTACGGTTGTAAAACCATCGTTCGTGATTGCGGGTGACGCGCCGGTATCGAGCTCCATATCGGAATCGGAGCTAGAGTTTGGGATGGTAACTTCAAGTACTCTTCTATCCTCCGGGATCTCCTCAGACAGAGATGACGCCAATGACGCGAAAGAATTCATCGTAGCCACACGGGGCACGCATATAACATTTTCCGAGGACGTGGTAGCGGCATCGTTAACGAATTCCGTGAATAACGATGGGGCGCGAGTAGCGACAAGATGTCGCAACCTATCGAACTGTTCCTGTAGTGACGCCATGTCGTAACTTTACGGGCACGGTGCGATACAAAATAACCTCCCTGCCTGAGGGGCAGGGGGGTGCGCGTAAACAAATTTTCGGAACACTTCACACACTTGTAGACACTGTAAACTTAACACGTGGGTCGCACTAAGAAGTGCGGTTTACGATCACAATAATAATCGCACAAAACAAAAACAAAACACTTCACACAGGTGCGTTTCTTGGAAGTAATCGAAGTTCAGAAACACAATAGTATCGAGCGATGAGTCACTCGACCGTACTGCGCACCTGAACGACAATTTATTAGTTCGCGGAACAACATCTGGCGTGCAACGGACACGTCCGTACACGACGGCTGCTGGATCGGAACTCCTCTAAAATGTATTGAATAAACAAGGTATTTTACAATTAAAGAAGGTCACTAAATTTATCAATTTATGATTATCAAATGTACATGAGGGATCTACTGAATATTGGCTAAAGAAGAAACATAAATGAATACTTCGTTTCAATAAATTTGTTATCTTCTTTGTGTAAACCGTTTTAGTTCATCAACCAGTAGCAGAGACTTTAAATACAAAAACACTTCACACAGTATTAACTATCAGTCTTATTACAGTACCGTTTTACTTACAACAGCCTAAAGGCGATATATTCCATGTGTTTGCTCTCGATCTTGAATAACGAATGCCCGACATACCTCTGAATGCCCGCTATTGTGATTTCATCACCACCAATTTACTTGCTTATGATTGGTCGTTGTAGATCGACAGTATCTCGACCAATCATAAGAAGTACTTTAAATATAGAACTTTATAATAATCATTAGCAGTTATTTAACCAACATGAAAATAATAATTGATATATTTAGACATTTATAACACTTGCTTATGATTGATCATTTAAGATTGACAGTATCTCGATCAATCATAAGAAGTACTTTAAATATAGAACTTTATAATAATCATTAGCAATTATTTAACCAACATGAAAATAATAATTGATATATTTAGACATTTATAACACTTGCTTATGATTGATCATTTAAGATTGACAGTATCTCGATCAATCATAAGAAGTACTTTAAATATAGAACTTTATAATAATCATTAGCAATTATTTAACCAACATGAAAATAATAAGCGATATACATATTTAGATATTTATAACAGCTCGGCCATCCTTTTTTCAACGAGTCCCTCGTTGGTAAGAAAAAAAAATCGAAGTATTTCATTTAGAAATATGTAGAAAATATAATGGCGTCACATACGTTTTGTTTAAAATAATAATCTTTAGGTGTTTAAGTCCTGAAGGAAATCAAACTAATCACGCATTATTATCAATACAACTTTATCGAAGAGGTCTTACCTATAGAACAAGCTAGATTTAGACATTGCACAGACCAACTTGGCCTTGGCCTTGGCCTTGACCACTCATATAGAGACAGGTTTTTCAGCTAGAATGTAAATCGGGAGCAGTTTTAGTAGACCTTACTGCCGCATATGCTACCGTATGGCGAGAGGGTTTATTATATAAGCTGTTGACTGTGGTTCCGAGTACAAAAATTGTTCAGCTTATATCCAATAAGATTTCACAGCGATTATTCAGAGTACACCTGGGTTCTTCGGCTAGCGATTTCAGATTGTTAAATAATGGCCTTCCTCAGGGTTATGTTTTAGCCCCAACTTTATTTAACCTATATATACATGATTTGCCAGGTACTATCTCCACCTATATATACATGATTTGCCAGGTACTATCTCCACCTATAAATTTATTTACGCTGATGATATATGCCTGATTATGGAAGTTACATTATCAGAAGACATGAAAATTCTGGCAGAATACCTCAAAACTTTGCGTTTGATACCTAGCGTAAGTAAAACAGAAACATGTTTCCATTTGAATAACCAATTAGCCAGGAGTGAGCTAAAGGTTTCATTTAATGGCATACAGTTGCGTCACAACCATTACCCCAAGTTCCTGGGTGTTGTACTTGACCGTTCACTTACATACAAAGAGCATTTTGAAAAGACTTCGCGGAAACTGCAATCTAGAAATAACGTGCTTCTAAAACTGACTGGAACTAGTTGGGACGCAAACGCCGATGTATTGAGAACTACAGCCATTTAGTTGGTGTATCCTGTAGCGGAATATTGTTCCCCGGTGTGGTTAGGTAGCGCCCATGTGCAGAAAGTAGACCCTGAGCTGCACATACAATCCAACACATCATCGAGGAATGTCCACTTCGACAATACAACGGTTGCCCCGACAAACTGATCAATCTTACCGACGACGTCTTTAAATGGCTGAGAGAATTAAATGTTTAATTGTAATTACAAAAATGGACACTATTTAGCCATACGATTAAAAAAATATAACTCACTGGCTTAGTGATACATTACATTTAGTATCTAATTAAAGATTACTTTACATGATGTCATAATCCATAACCTTAATCAGCAAATCTTTATAATTTAAGGGTGTCTGTTACCCGACATCCCTGGCATCGTTACATTTTTTTTTTTTTTTTTTATATTGGCAGTATATATACTGACCCATGCCCTTGGCCAGTATATACACTGTTACACTAGTTGCTAAAACGCGAGGCACCCGTTACCTGGTACCTCATACCGATTCATCAGTACGTGACTCTAACCAATGAATCGGTATTTACTGATCCATTACGTTGACCAGCAAATACTTTAGCCATTTAATACTTGAACCATTTACGATGATACATGACACTAATCACGGGTATCTTGACCAGTAGCGTGGGATGACTATCTCGGAAGACTGCGTGCACGACGTGCGGGGGTTGCTCGCAGTGTCGAGGCGCGCAGATCGCGCGCGGTGCAGCTGGTACTACCTGGTACCTCATACCGATTCATCAGTACGTGACTCTAACCAATGAATCGGTATTTACTGATCCATTACGTTGACCAGCAAATACTTTAGCCATTTAACACTTGAACCATTTACGATGATACATGACACTAATCACGGGTATCTTGACCAGTAGCGTGGGATGACTATCTCGGAAGACTGCGTGCACGACGTGCGGGGGTTGCTCGCAGTGTCGAGGCGCGCAGATCGCGCGCGGTGCAGCTGGTACCGTTAGCTGCGCTTCTAACCGTCTGACACAATGTTTGTTACCGGTGCCACACATTAATTGCCAAAATGTGAGGCACCCGTTACCTGGCGCCTTACACAGATTCATCAGTACGTGACCCTAACCAATGAATCTGTATTTACTGTGACCCTAACCAATGAATCGGTATTCACTAGTCGAAGACATTGACCAGCAAATATTTCAGCCATTAAATACTTTCATCGAAGCCTACAATCACGTTAACATTGCTTTTAAGGGTGTCTGTTACCTGACATCCCTCCATAGCCTAGCCACATATTTTTATATTGGTAGTGTATTTATTAGTCCATGACGTTGCCCAGTAGACACTGTTGAACTAATTGCTAAAATGTGAGGTACCCGTTACCTGGCACCTCACACCAATTCATCAGTACGTGACCCTAATGAATCGGTATTTACTGGTCGACGACATTGACCAGCAAATATTTCAGCCACTAAATTCTTTAGCTATTTACGATGATACATGACACTAATCATCGGTATCTAGAATCACATTAACATTGCTATTATCATAACATCATATTCTTACTTTAAGCATACTGTGTAATCAACGACAACCAATTTGATAATCGATTATTAGCCAGCCTCTAATAAACTAGTTTATTTCTGGATTGTACAATATCAATGTTCATTTGAATGAATACATTAATTTATACGTCAATTTACAAATCGCCACAACCAGAATCGGAATCGGTTGGTACGGGTTCGTTGAAACGAATCCAACGATATGTTTTATCAATAGCTACTATAGCCGCAAACCTCTAACTAGACTTTGTGAAAGGCATATCCTCGACCACGAATCTATCGTTGGGAGCACATTTTTAATTCTAGGTTCGAGCTTCTTTGACTGTTCTATACACATCGCACCTCTTTATACTCTAACCAAATCGCCTTCCTTCTAATTCATTCCCATCTTTTTATACCTACCCTACCGTTTTTTTTTTTTTTTTCTTCACCTGTTGTGTCCTAATAAGGCCACCAGCGCTAGTCCTAATATTGTCTAAACTCTCCCTCACTTCAGGCGTAAAGTCATTTAGCAAAATACCCAACTGTAAGTCTGGTAAATGTTCATCCCATAAGCCATTTGGCCTGTCTAGATTTATTGCTACATTCTTTCGGGGGTGTGGCGACACGTGCTTTATACCGCATGATTGAGTAAAAGTTTTAAATTGTATACTAATGAAGCTTGTCTTTTGGGCCATAATTAAACTGGTTGGTGCGACAGAGTAACTAAAATGCTCTCTGAATCAAAATACCGTTCATATACATTAATGCGTAAGACGAAGCACAAGAACTGAAACAGATTTGCGCTAGTTAACCCGGGCGCTAGTTAACCCGGATCACCCTTAATTCGCCGTATTTAATGCGCGTCTCTTACACGAATAAGAGTGCGCAAATAAAATAAGACTCCACGCTTAAAACACCTGATTCAGACTTTATCATTTTGACAGAGGGTCCTTCCGTGAAAGTGTAGTCTTAATAGTACCGGGCAATTGTTTAAAAAGTCATCTACTACCAATCTCCACGTAATTTTCTACTACACTCCTGCACCTCGATCATGACATTCGCATTACCAAGTGGGCTATATGGTACGTTACCTATCCCCTAATAAAGGCACCTCTCCTACCTTCCAGTCTTATGCTAAACGTTAAGCTTCACCGAGACGGACCAAAGTACCCTCATTTCCTAAATCAACCAGATACTCAAATCAAATATACTTTATACAATTTAGGCCCTAAGAAGGCGCTTATCTTTTTAACATACACATATATTATATATGTATATGTTACAATCAATTTTAGTGGGTGTACAGAAAGGAGTCAATTCCAAACATAACCATCGTTCATTTATCGATCCACTCTATAAAAGCCCTTTCGACATCAAAACCCGCTTAAAATGGCACTACTCATAATCTAGCAAATCGGTAATATGTTTTGGGACTTTGTTATGCAAAAAATCTAACACTGTTACTGGTTTTACCGAGTCTAAAACATGGAACGATCAGTTTGTCAATTTCTAGTTTTTGCGAACATACTTTAAATTATCAAGAACGTATTGGGAAGCCAGATTTAAGACACCGAATTCTTGAAACTTAGCCTTTAATGATTCGCGAGGTCCCTCATTGTACATTACTCGAACTGCCCGTTTTTGCAATCAAAATTTAGTGTCTACCTCAGCTGCTGTCCCTCACAACAAAGCAGCACTTTTTGCAGTCTTCAAATTGTGCTTCTAATCTAACACCACGATCTTCTATATTGCTATGATACAGTCGACTGCACGTTTTCCTCACATTTCACATTGATATAAGAGCAACTCCCTATGGCGTACCTTTTTGTGGAGCATTTTAGTAAATGAGCATAATTATCCCTAGTTGGGGAAAAATCTTTTAACTGTAGTTTCCATTCTGGCCTAAAAAAATAGAAGCGAGGGAACCGTGATAAGTTTTAGCTACCCCTGTTAATTTTGGTAAGGCGTAATGGACTATTTACTTATCGCTCCACCCTAGATCCGTGCAGATTAGTCAACTTTGTGAAGGCATGTATTAACAGTTTGTTCTTTGCATAAAAGGATCAAAATCCAGGCATTACACTATTTAAGACCCGATACCTATTGCGATCGCTTGTATTATACAAAGCCCTAAAAGCACAATCGAATATTTCAATGAATAAATTGTTATTTCACTCTGGATTACGGCGACGTGTTACTTCACAGAACGGTGTGCGAAGGCGCAAAGTTCTGTGCCTAGGTGAATACCTCGATTATGCACGGCGCGTCACCTGCCATTCCAGAACACGTGATCGTGTCCTGGAGCGCCGATGACGACGATATCGTTAGCTCGCCCTTCTCATATAATGCAAACTGGAGCGGGACTGACCAATCGCCCGTGGCGATAGCCTTACCCTGGACCACCCGGACTGCAACCGACTGCGGAGACTGCCACAATTTTTTTTCAGTCTCGAGCACATACGCCCGCGACCATGGATACGGTTTCATGTTGTGTCACGAAATCTTTGTGGAGGCGCCAGCATTTTAAGAGTTTACCTTCATTCATCCACGTAGTCACAGACTCAACGTATATTACAAGAAAAAATACACTACAATTAATACAGGATTTTTTTTCATTACCTACGGATATATTATTATTGCTTTAACAAAACAACTTACTATAATCAAAAGAGCTAAATTCGTCAACAAGCTGGGTCAGCACATCTAATAAACGCTTACACTTGTTATATTGGCCTTAGCAAGTCTTGATGTATCAAAAAAAAATGTATGCTCGTAGTTACTACTTTAAACTTTAAAACCGTAGGTCTATACACAACAAAAATAAACTTGTTGTCTCATTTTTACTTCGATAATCACGACCTCACCTCATTTGAAATTGAAATAAAATATTCTTTAGAAGGATCCACGAGGGTAGATAAACATAACGAAATAAAATAATAAATAACCCTTACGTTTTCTAAGTATGTTCACCAAATACTTATGCGTATTTTAGATCTTGTTGTGGGCACTAAGTTGCTAATCCCGCTTCTGAGATGTAAACCGTTTTAGTTCATCAACCAGTAGCAGAGACTTTAAATACAAAAACACTTCACACAGTATTAACTATCAGTCTTATTACAGTACCGTTTTACTTACAACAGCCTAAAGGCGATATATTCCATGTGTTTGCTCTCGATCTTGAATAACGAATGCCCGACATACCTCTGAATGCCCGCTATTGTGATTTCATCACCACCAATTTACTTGCTTATGATTGGTCGTTGTAGATCGACAGTATCTCGACCAATCATAAGAAGTACTTTAAATATAGAACTTTATAATAATCATTAGCAGTTATTTAACCAACATGAAAATAATAATTGATATATTTAGACATTTATAACACTTGCTTATGATTGATCATTTAAGATTGACAGTATCTCGATCAATCATAAGAAGTACTTTAAATATAGAACTTTATAATAATCATTAGCAATTATTTAACCAACATGAAAATAATAATTGATATATTTAGACATTTATAACACTTGCTTATGATTGATCATTTAAGATTGACAGTATCTCGATCAATCATAAGAAGTACTTTAAATATAGAACTTTATAATAATCATTAGCAATTATTTAACCAACATGAAAATAATAAGCGATATACATATTTAGATATTTATAACATTTGTTTAATGTGTTTTCGTTCTTGTCCTCTTCATTTTTACCACTCTTTATATGTAAATTGGCGTATTCTTTGTGATTTTGATATTATAGTCAACAAATCAAATAAAAAACTATCACGGTGACGTGATAAACTATTTCTATGAACAGCTGATAGTTGCCATTTGGTCTTGGATTATGATTCTGTTTTAATAGCCAGTTCATTTGTACTAATTTATAATATAGATGACGATAGCAGTTAGCAGACATTTACATTCGTTTAGTTTATTAAATTAGTATAACAAAATGCTTTCTCTAGTCACCAAACACAGAAACAATTCCCCGTGAGAAGATGTACAAGATCACGACGATGTACCCGGAGGACCCTCGGGCGCCGTTTTACAATCCAAACGCGAAGGAGATACCGCCGATGGCGCGACTCTATCTAACCAGGGAGAAGCTCATTTCCAAGTCCTGTGACGAGGAGACACTGCTATCGCTCGTCGCCGAGGAGGAGGAGAACACGCAGACTGTTAACAGACGTAAGTGACTTATGGTTGTATGACTACAAATGGGAGTAAGAGTAGAGAGGTATTACTATCTTATCCAGTTTCAGCGTCAAATTTTAATGTCAGCGGTAATCAATTATATAGTTAATCGCATGATGGTAGGCCTATTTTTAAGTCCGCCTGGCTAGCTACCAACCTCAAGTTGAAAATCTGACGCCAATCATCTGTTGGTGTGTTCCTGCAGCTGCACTTGAGAGCCAGTCTTCCACTAGGCTTAGCGTGACTACCATCTTAGACCACATTATCATTTAACATAAGATGAGATTTCGGTCAAACGCTAACCTATGAAGTATTAAAAAAAAGTTGTTATGATGGTCTTTGCTACAAATTATGGTATCACAGTATACTAATAGGGATTATTCGCAACGAAGAATGTTGTGAAACCAATAAGCTCATTTGTAACATGATCCAACAGTAGACAGTTTTTAAAAACTTATTTGCGTTATATTAAATAAAGATAAGATGTCAGGAGTTGATAGCTAATACACAATAACTGGATAGATTACAACCAAAATCAGGCGTATATAAAACCGTACGGACAGTATTTGGATATTAAAAGCATCGTTATAATTTATAGCCGAGTGCGCAGTGAGTGAGTGGGGTCCGTGGTCGGAGTGCTCCGTGAGCTGCGGCAAGGGGCTCCGCATGAGGACGCGGGAATACCGCATGCCTCAGAAGGCGCAAATGTTCTCTTGCGACAGGCAGCTCGTCTCTAAAGAGATGTGTGTCGCCACGATACCAGAATGCGAGTTAGTATCCATGACCTATTATATAAAATAATGTATTTTAGTATATTCACATTAAATTCTTGAAACATTTGTTATTTGTACAATCACTGTTTACTTTAAAAAAATCACGAAAAAGTTCCTTCCCCGAGAAACGCGCAAGGTTAGTTGCAATTTTTTTCTATTTCTAACTCAAAACAATTTATACTTCAGTTATATCTAGTAATATAATACTTGAAGGGAGAAAATATACACTATGACTACTAAATTTTTGGCACAAATATCATGAGGTTCAATCTCATAACAAAATGTTAATATTTTTTTTTGTGAAATGAAGTCTACATGTCTAAAATATGCTTCTGCTTTTGTATTAGAGGAGACAACACCGAACCTGATGACACAGATAACAACGCGGCTCCTATTGAGGATGTCGAAGGGATCTGCAAGACGTCGGAGTGGGGATCCTGGAGCGAATGCTCCGTGACTTGCGGCATTGGTATGAGCACCAGGAGACGTCACTTCATCAACCAAATGGGGATTAAGAAATGTCCACTCGTTCAAATTGGTAAGTTACATCCGACTTTCCTTTATAGGGATACTTTTTTATGGAAATTTTATTCTCCGTTTTTTGAGGGGATAACGTAAAGTGCAAGCGCATGTCGAAAGAGATACACGTATATTATATAATGTGTAGTAGTAAAGTTGCAATAAGTTTTCTTGAAAATAATGAGTCAATTTTGGCAATATTTATTAAGATATGTTTTAGAATATAGTTTCAGAATGTATAAATTGATTATGGCAAAATGTGATAAACACATTGTCTTTTTTATGCTTAGAATTTTGAATTGCAAATTGATAATCAAAAATCTTCGTTTTTTTTTGAACTGACGACATTGTTGATCTGGCCAGACCTCTACAGTTTTTACTAAGGGGGAGCGCTTAAGGCACTCAACCGATTTTATATGGCCACCAGCATAAGGACGCACGGCGCGCTTTAACTTAGACTGTCGCCTAACATCCTCAATCTAACTAAGCTACCCTAATTATTTCATTATTTCATTTTATATGAACTCGTGAAACATACATGTGTATCAGGCATATATGTTTCACGAAATTATATGTGTATTGTATTAGACTGCTACAAAATATAATTAGGTACAAAAAAATATGATAGAACGTTTGGTTTCGGGCGAAATTTGAGAGCATAAGATGTTTATTGAAAGACAGATAGTATATGGGTTGTGTTATAAATGTTAGAGGAGAATAGGAAGTGCATGGAGCCGCAGTGCACGGAGCAGGAGACGGAAATATCGGACCCGGGGTGTCCGACGACGGAGTGGGCGGCATGGTCGCCCTGCTCCGCAACGTGCGGGCGCGGGGTTCGGTTCCGCACGCGCTTACTGTTGGTGCCCGCTGCGTTGCAGCAGGACTGCTCCGCCAAGGTCGAGCTACTGCAGCAGCGGCCCTGTACCGAACGCGACGACTGCTCCATCGACATGCTCACCGCTAAACGTCAGTATTCTTCACTTCGCTTTCCTTTTCGCTCTATCACCACTAACTCTGCTTATATTTCCTACTTTTACGTATTATGTTCACATGATTAGGTACATTTTGGCAGTAATTACATTCTTCGATATGAGTAAAATAGTGACTGTTTAGGCTAAAAATATGTATACACCAGAACGATGCACAACGATGCATTTACCATCCTTTTTATCCGTAAACTACTTTACATTATTTATCTCCTAAGTTCCGTCCCTCTCATCGCTGCGTCGGTTCTTGTTTAAAATCTCAACGACAAATATTGTCGGTAATTATGAAATCTGAATTGATAATCTTTTTAACCACTGAGTATAAGTTTCATGGTGAAAAATACAATAGTTATAAAAAAAAGAAAACCATCTAAACTTTGGGCAAGCACCGTTTTGGTGAGTCCTACAACTCCCCAACATACACAATCCCCATTTTCGTTGTGATTTTTAGGAATATATTTAGGAAAGCGGTTTTAACTATTTTTATTTTATCTACGTATGTTTGAGACTTAGACACACCAGTGACAACAGCATATATTGCTTTCTATGTTTCAATAAATATTAAATTCACTCCTTGATATCTCTCCCAATGTCAAATTAGGTAAAGTGAAACATGACGTTGGTTGAAGATTAGCTTCATCTACATGAAATTATAGTAAAATCATACTTATCTCACTACGTTTTGTCACAGATTAAGCATCACGTTCAACGGAGTGAATATATGAGAATTCTTATTAACTGACAATGCGGCTACCCATCGATTTGAAAGTATCGGATTGATTCTTGCATGTATGCTCGATGTTCGGCTTGACAATTTTTTTTTCTCTCCATGAGTGCGTATCTAATACAAAATATAGGTAAATGCGAGTGAGTTTTAAATATGTTAATAGTTAATTTGTAATCTCAAGTAAATTTCCAGAGAATACAACAATTTAGAAAATATAAGCTTTCTCAGAAATAACAAACGACGTATTTGCAACTCGTTCGTAATGTCGACGGCTGTACGGAATAAACGATCAAATTATGGAAAGTTCTCGAAAATCTCTAATAACATACAAATAAGCAGACATTTTCCTTGTACATCAATAAAAAATAACATAAAGCTTAGACTTTCCTAGAACATTTCGACTGTATATTCAGGGGAAACCTGGTGTTTCTGTACAAAAATACTAAACCAGAAAAATAAAAAGAAAGTTATATAAGTTTAAATTAAAAAAATATATTTTTTTCGTAACAATGCTTCATCAATTGTACTGCATTATTTCTTCACTCGACCAGACACCACTTCGACCTTCTTATATAGTTAGGCAATGTTTTAATGAGCTACAATGCTCTGACAGCTCTAGTAATAATTAGCGTGTCATATTTTTCAAACACATATTTCTGTATAGAAATATTTGATGCAGCAACTAATAATTTTCACGCAATGTAAATAATACATTTTTGTACTGCCTATTCTTTATAATTGCCCACGAAATAGTTCTTCATGGTGATGCTCATCAAGGCCCTCTAGGAATCAGGCTCCTTAGATACCGTTGTGAATACCGTATTGCTAAGTTGACGTTGTAATGGGCAATTAATATAATATCTGTAGGAAGACCTAACGATGAAGCAGCCGTTTAAATTGCATATTTAAAATATAGATTCATACGTATACAGGGATAAAGTGAGACGGGATGAGACGAGTAAGCCGCTTTTCAAGAGTAAAAGCACTATTCAAAAATACTATAAAAATTAAATCAAAATCATAAATCAAAAAATACTTTCTTCAGCTTAGGCCCCGAGAAGGCACTTATGAACGTCAAAGTTACCACCGGTTCGGAAAACAACCCAGTCATCGAGAAGAACCGGCAAGAAACTCGATCTGGTTTATCTTTTCATCAAACATAATAAAACTCATATTTTTAAAACATAGTTATAAACATAGATACATATAATTACATTCAGTTTTGGTGGATGCACAGAAAGGGGCCATTTTCAGACGTCACCATCGTTCACATATTGATCCACCCTGTAATAGTCTTTACACACTAAAACCCGCTTGACATGACACTTAAAATTATAGTCCGGCAAATCGGTAATGTGCTTTGGAATCTAAGTTTTTGCGGACGTACATTAGATTTTTAAGTATGTATTGAGAGGACAGACTTAGGATACCGGATTCCTGGAACTTGGCCTTTAATGATTCGCGAAGGCCCCGTATCATAAATTGCTCGAACTGCCCGTTTTTGCAGTAAAAATATGATGTCTACCTTAGTTGCTGTCCCCACGGCGTTGAGTGTTAAAAGAATAAATAAACTAAAGCATTAGCTAACAAATTAGACAGCATTATATCGATGGAGTCGGGAAATGGTCATCGTTATACTCATGGCTGCCTTTAGTAATCACAATCGTTGTAGTAATTAGCGCTATTAGCGCACTAACGAGCAAGGTTACCGGCTTGTTAGGTTTACCAGGATTTTTTCTGTTTAAAACGATTAAGCTAATCGTAGACGAAGTGATAGAAAACGCGGCTAGGTTGTTATTTTGAATTCGAAATGATTTCAACGCTAATGTGTTTGTACGTGTTCTCAAGATAAATAACTAATATATATATATATTCAACAAAACCAAAATAAATTTTAAAATGCCAGCGCGTTCACAAGAATATTCTTACGACATGCATGTCCAATTTGATATATGTAGCATTGTTTTTTTTTTTTTTTTGAAGAAATTGAATGCTGTATAATGTGTGTTTTCTACGCGGAACGTGTTTTATTTAAATAATACACTAATTTGAATTTGTCATTTTATTGTTTTTTACATATTACATATTATTGTTGTGTGTGTGTGTGTGTGACCTTTGCTAACGATTCCATAAGAACGAAGTTTTATAAAATTATTTTCTAAAAGTTTTTATGTATGTAAGTACCAGTTTCCGTAATCCGTTTTAAAATAAATTGTAACTCTAGTAATATTCTCACAATTATTACATACGAATATGCAGTTTTACACTGTAAACGGGAATATGATATTAGTTCAAGTGTTTCTAGAAAATATTTTTGTGAAAGACCATCAAGATGAATAGTTAAAAACTTGAATATTAAAAAAGTCTTGAACTTCGTATAATGTAGTATAATAATATTCAAATAATTTCAAATGGTTTTATTAAAACTACTTTAATGGTGTATAGCATTATCCATATACCTATCAGATAATTAGCGATTGCAATTAACCACTGTCTTCATATAAATTGTTTTTATATCTTAATGATTCGGTAACCAATGGAATATAAGCGATACATTCTAGGTTATTTTCTGTACTGATTTCTCTCATTAACCCCTGAACTGTCCAAAACCATAAAGTTTTAACTTTAAGTTTTAACTTAACCATACAAACAAATGTTAAACCTCGTGAGGCAAAGGTCAACAGACTGTTGGCAGCATAAGCTTAAAAAATACCTAATTTATTACAAAAGTTTGAAAAATAACAAATTATGAATCACTAAAGACATGTTTAAACTAACTTATTAAAATTAAACTCCTATCATAATTTTTTAAATTCGACTCTACGACCATTTCGGATCTTTACTGAGAATAATTGAATCTTATCGTAACTAATACTATACCTGCGAAAGCGAGTTTGTTTGTTTGATTGTTACTCTTTCACGTCTTAACTAAGAACTCAACCAATATCTAATCTTGGAAGAGAAAATAATATATTATAGAGAAGGACATAGGGTACTTTCCGTCGAGAAAAAATATATTATTTCCAAGTGATGGGTCAAACCTACTATAATACCAGTGAAGCCACGATATATGAGTTACTACATAGTGTAATTTCATCTTAATAAGTAGTAAATGTATTAATCGACAGAAAATCGATTTTTTTTTGTTATAGTTAGCATGATTTTAGATTATACCTACGCTTTATATACCCCAACAATAACACATATACGTCCAAAATGTCTGAATGCAATTGTGTTATGTATATAAAACAGAAAGTAATCAATCCAAAGTTTACAGTATTATTGACACAAATAGATACCTATGGGGAAACTAAATACGTTATCTTATTCAAACAATGCCGCAATAATGCGTTCCCGCGTCGCTCCGCACCGTACTGCTGCGCGCGTTCCGAATACAACAAACTCAGAAATAGATAAAACCAAGGTCATAGTTTAGTGTAGTACACTAACCGTGAATGAAAACTAATTAACATCAAGACAACAATGATATAATAATGCAAATTCGAAAGTTTCTTGTTACATTTCTATTAAAAGCGTTGTTTCTAAACGGAACAATGTAATCATTTTGCAAATTTGAACATACTGAATGTTTTTTTTGTTTCGAACTGACTAACCGCCTTTACAGCTTCACCGGGCTTTTAGGGCGAGCGCTTAGGGCACTCAGCCGAAAGGAAACAAAGCTCAAGAGGTCCGGAGTGGCCGAACCTCGGCTTGGGGAGTTGCCTAGGGTAGAACACGAATCGAACTAAACTAACCATTTAAGCTAAGCTAACCATACATGTATACTTTAGTGAGACACATATATATACCTTCATATGTATCACACTAAGGCGTACATGTGTATAGTCTCTGAACTGAATGTTATAATATATCTATCTCTTATAATACTTTCGAAAAATCCTAACGCGAGACGAATTTTAAATGCTAAAATATGTATTAATTGCAAGGCCACACTAAAATTCATTTAAAATATTGATTTCTTCAATAATATAAATTATGAACGAATGAATTTAACACACAAACACCTAATTAAACTGATGATATGTACCATAGTTATTAGTTTGTTTATCAAAATATTATACAATATATATATATTATTAACATGATAAGTTTGTTATCATTTTCCTTCAGAATGTAATAAATTAATTTAGATTAAATTAATAACATGCTAAAAAGTAGAAGCGTATCTTCTTACAGTAACGTTATAATGCTTTATCGTATTATATTATACATCGAATGGTGCTGTAATTTTTGTGATGTGTATACTTAAAAGTATCAGTAAACAATAAAGTTCCTTATGTCGATGAATGTAGACTACATATATACCAGTCTTCGAAATTAATAAAAAAATTTAATAACAATTAATAGCTTCGGAACTACATAACCTTCCCGTGTAAAAAAATGACATTATATTCGTGCTCAGCGTCCTTTATAATGGATACATCTGCGTCGAAGTGATGATGGCCTGAGTTGGTAGTATGCTCGGACATAACATCGAAGGACGTAGGTTCGAATCCTAGCAACTGAGTCGGAGCTTTCGGTGAAGGATAACATCGTGATAAAACCATAGGATGGTGGCAGGCCTTTTTCTAAGTCCGTCTAGCTAGCTACCAACCTTAAGTTGAAAATCTGACGCCAAGCACCTGTTGGTGTGTTCCGGCAGCTGCACTAGATAGCCAGTCTCCCTCTAGGTTTAGCGTGACTACCATCTTAGACCACATCATCATTTATCATCAGATGAGATTGTGAAATTTGGAAAAAATATCGTTTGTATAAATAAGGTGTGATTCAAATAATAGGAGAGGTATTGTGTGTCCAGGTATTTGCATGGATGCTCCGGAACAGGGTCCCTGCCGAGGGCTCTACCAGCGCTGGGCGTTCGTAGCGCCCAAAGGCATGTGCGTGCCGTTCAACTACGGCGGCTGCAGGGGCAACCAGAACAACTTCATCTCGCAGGAAGATTGCATGAACACTTGCAAAGTTGTACTCGGTGAGTTAAAAATATTGTACTATAAAAGAAAAATCACTAATAATTTGTCGCAGTGTTTCTTGACATCGAACGTTCCAAGTTCCTACGTTTAACTGTCTGAATGTTTATGTCTCATAGTATGCATAAAAAGGTAAAATAACTTTCACCGTACATACTGTTTACGACAAAGTTATACTCAATAAGTGTAGAGTTAGATAAATATTAAATATTTTTTAACGACAGGTGTTTAAACAGACACGAGTTGAGTTGTTTGCGTGACACTATCGGTTATCGATCGATTATATAGTTTGGGGAATGCTATATTTACATTAACACCAGATTTGGTAATGTTTACAATCCGTTTTAAAAGCATCATTTTCATGTTAATCTGCGCCGTACTTATGATATAGCATGTCAAATTTGTACTTTTATAGACATTTCACATTTCTTCTTAGAGTGTACAGTAAAGGATTATTAAAAGAATGGGCAATTAATCAATCGACCTTCCTTAATGTTTTGATTAAATACCTTTTGATTGACTTGCTTCTCAAAAGAAGTATTTGCAATAGGTATCCATTAGGAAAACCAAGCGATTTTTCGGGCGGTAATGACCCTATTTCGGCCATCACGCTTCTTTGACCAATTTCCATAGAATTTAACAAACAAGGACAATAGCTTATTTTGTGTCTAATTAACTTTGTAACACACCAAATGTAGAAAAGGGCACACAAATCTTCAATGTCAGAATGGTATAGCTTCCTATACGAGTATTAAAACTACGCTATCACTGTGAAATTTATTCCCCACAGTGTAAATCTTCTCAACTTTTTACTTTGTAGGTAATATCACGTTTTGTGCAAGACAAAACCTTTCATTTATAGTTTTCATCTTTTTTTATTTACTAAGTGTATCCATAGTTGTAGTTCTTTGCA
Source organism: Antheraea assamensis (assembly GCA_035772565.1). Classification (NCBI taxonomy): domain Eukaryota; kingdom Metazoa; phylum Arthropoda; class Insecta; order Lepidoptera; family Saturniidae; genus Antheraea; species Antheraea assamensis. The sequence continues at coordinate 661,956 of JAQQSE010000129.1, forward strand.
CGATGGCTTTTCTACATAATATTGCTAAAGTACTATTATAAAAAGAGCCGAATGTCCTCAATTCTGTCTATAAACATTAGTAGCTAGCCGTTGACCTACTGCCCGATGTCTGACGTCAATCCATTGTATGCGATTCCCCTTTCGAATTATGCCGTCTGGCATACGTCATCAGATCCCGCTCCCTAAATTTGACGTCAACAGTTCCCTACTGACGCTGGGCGCATAGCGACAAAAAGATTTCAGTACCGTTATAAATATATTATATCTAGAACCCAGAAGCGAATAGCGGCCATTAAAGCACCCTCATTGGTTGGTAGTCGTGTTCTTTCTATGTTCGTTCAGGGTTTATATAAAAAAAAAAACTGATAATGTGAGTTTATTACCACATTTGATTGTTATGTCTTGAAACGTCGTCATATATCCTAAGTACAAAGTTGTGGCCAATTAACTGTAATACAATACTCAAAAATGAGTCTTTGATGAAGTGAAGACGCGAGCGTTGGCGCTCTGCCAGCTACTCATTAAACCGACTCCATTGGCAGATATAGACTCACTGAGGCTTGTAAATTTACCACTACTGCTGGTACTCAACGTCACATTTATACGTATACATTCTCAAATATTATTACTTTTTTTTATATACTTACACTCTAATAAAAAAAAATGTTTTTTATGTTAAAGATTCAATAATACTAAGTGATGCTTTACATTTAGCGAGTTTGGTTCATGTGAGACTGTATCAAGTATGTTACATGGTAACGGAAATCTTACTTTTTCTAGTCCATGAGTTTTTTTAGCTGATGTTTCAGTTTTGAAGTAATAACTTCTTGTATGGGAGGGTAAACCGCTTCGTTACGTAACTCGTTACGGCACCAGTGTGTCTGGCTTCCCTTTTCTCACGCATACGGCGGCGGTAGGTGTACATATTAACACATAAGAATAAAATATATTTTATAATAAATAAAAGATTTTATTAATAAATGACCTTTCCTTACATTATCATATTTATATACCTACATAAAATTTAAGTAGCAACCTAAGCTTTTCTCAAACAAGTTAAATAATAAATAGTTCAACTTAGATTAGTTTAAGTTATCACTTCTGTCGGGGCGTCCCGAGACGCACAATTTTTTTGTAAATATTTATTTGCTTCAAATTATGTAACATTTTCTATCATAAATAAATGCTATTTAAAATAGTATTTCAATTATAAGTTTGTTACCAAATATATTTAGGCCTATTTACTTTATTATATAGTAAAAATGTATAATTAATTCAATCAAGTTGTTAATGCGGAAAATATATGTTCCCATATATAAATTTAATTATTGATTAATATGGAAATTGGTTGTTTGGTGAAAATTATGACGAAATTAAATAGTGTTCAATCATAATAAAGTGGATAGTAATGTACAACCCTGAGACAGTGACGTCACAGCACATGTAAGGTCAGGAACATATTATTGATAAGGCTCTCATTGTAATTTAAAATTGTTCTTGATAACGAATTTATAATCATATATTCTATAAATATGTGATTTTTTCTTAATACTACATTATTCTAAAAGTTCAAAAAAAAAACGTGAAGATTCGATGGAACGAAAACTTTCACCTAGAATAACTTTGGAAAAAATCAATTTATCGAAAAATAATAAGAATTCTCTTTTGTAGAGTGTTAAATTTAGTATGAAAATATAAGATGATCCTTGCCATAAGTTGATTTGATACAGAGGTAAAAAATTCTAAAGTTAAATTTTATTTTTCCTATGTTATTCAAACGGGAAATAGTAAATTGCAATCCGCGACCTCTAAATCTTCAAATTTAGAACTCAAATTTTGACGAGGTGTTTGTGCTAAAATACTCTGAGAGAATTTGCCGACCATTTGGAGAAAAAAAAAGTCGATTTTTTTAAACACCCTAATAAATATAATTAATAAAATTTGTACTGCAACAGATAAATAACCAATAGAATAAATAAATGTTTTTCGTCGTTGGTTTACTTTGAATTAAATTAGAGTTTGTTACTAATTGAGACGAAATTAATAAATAACGAGAATATGTTTATATTAATTTCGTTTTCTATTGTACGATGTATAAAATGCTTTATACAGAGTGATGTCATAGAATCGCAACGGTTCAATCTTGGTGCGCGGTGGCGGCCGTGAGCTAATCTTTTACGATATACATAAAATGAACTTCAAAAAGTTTCCGAACTCTTCGATATGATGATGTTTACTAGTGATTCATTATGTTCCGGGACGCGATTACATCATATTTATTGTGAAAAAATAATACGTCTATTATAGAGCCATTGGAATATTTTTAAAATAGCCTAACTATAATCTATGGTTAAATCAGTTAATTACTAAAATTTGGATTTCGACTGCATATATAAACTGCTGCCACAACTTTTTTCGTTTAGGGTTGCCAATATTGGAAAATCAACTGTAGGAAAAGTGTACAGAAAATGTTGAAAGGAAATCTGTTCTGTTTCTTATGTAAATTATTTGACTTGAAACAACTGAAATTCGCTTCAAACAATAAAAACATTTTGAATATTATAAAGAACGACCTTTCTGTCACCTTCTGACAATGAATAATTCAAGAAAACATTTATCATTTCATAAAAGAGTAGTCTAAATGTTTGCGTCGTAACACTTTAATGACATGTCGTTTGTTATATATTTGAATGAACATTGAGCAAAATATACATACACTTTGTAAACTTATATAAAAGGAAGAAGCGAACATTCAAGCATTCCTATTCAAATATGTCACATATATGTAGTTATTTCTTTCTTTTCTTACTTTCAATGATTCATTTCATAGTGTGTCGGTTGCCAACTATATACCCTTCGTACTGGAACAACACATCGTGGAATCAATAGTTTTAGCGGTGATGTTATCATGCATTATAAAGTTCCTACCATTCTTTGACTATGACTACCGTAGTCATCAAATTATTCGAACGTAATATAGATTTTATGAACATTTATTGCAGAGTAACAAATCTATTAGGACTAATCTATTCATTAGAGTATATGACCTGTGTTTATAATAACTCTGTGCTATAAAAATATATAATGTACTCTGTGGTAATACTTCTGCTTACAATTTCAACTGTCTACTTTTATATAACTAATTATAATTTGGCTAAATAAGATATATGTATCAAAAGTATATCTTTAATTACAAAACTAGTAAAAATACAGTCCATAAACAATAGTTAGACATTATTCGCCACTGTTTATTTTACCACTAAGACTTGTTAAAACTGCGTCGAAAGATGTAGGTTAGAATTATTTGATTGAGTGTTCGATTAATGAATAATGCTGTGATATAATAATAGCATTGTCGTGGTATCCATAACAATTTACCAATTTCATATTCAGAACGTTAATCCATCGATAAACAAAATGAAAGCTACTAAACATAATTTCTTTCCGGGATCGAAACAGCGACACTACTATGTTTGATATTAAAGTGAGTTTTTTTCGAATAGCTTCGAAATTTATTTTTATAGTTTAAAAAATATTGTTTCAATTAGAATTATAAGGATTGTTCTTTAAACCACCAGTTTAAATAATAGTTTTAGGATATTGTTTTCTGTTAATTCTCCATTTTTATTTATTACTGTAATTTTTTTTTTCACTTTTACTATAGTAAATACTGTTATCATTTAAATTAAATTAATTAACCTCAGAAAATACTGAAAGAAAAGAGAAATGAAGCGATGACGGCTCAGTTGGCGGTGTGTTCGGAGACAGCATCGAAGTACGTAGGTTCCTAGAAACTGAGTCGGAGCATTCAGTGAAGGAAAACATCGTGATGAAACTGTGACATGGTGGTAGGGCTTTTTCTTAGTCCGCCTAGCTAGGCACCACCCTCAAGTTGGAAATCTGTCGCCAAGCTTGTTGGTGTGTTGCGGCAGCTGCACTCTAGAGCCAGTCTCCTTCTAGGCTTAGCGTGACTACCATCTTAGACGACATCATCATTTAACATCAGATGAGATTGTGGTCAAACGCTAACCTATAAGAAATAAAATCTTACAGAATAGTAATGAAAATCAGTAAAAAATAATTATGTTAATTTGTTTGTTTTATTTACCGGCTTAATTAAAAACGAGATACTATATTAATTACTGTATTAAAAACTCGTCAAACTATTAGGGTCTCATTGATTTGAAATATTTTAGTATTATACGCTTGTGATAAGTAGGTACATATCTTAGCGAACATAACGGAAGTAAAATTAACAGTTTTCACAACATTTTCCTATTATCAAGTTTGAATTATACGTTTCATATTGATAATGAGACATTAATAAATAAATAAGCTTCAAGTTGAAATAGTTAATCAAAATCTTCTATCTGACCTTGTTACTCTTTTTTATATCAAAATTAGTTACCCGGAACAACCGGATAAGTGTTGAAATATTATACTAGTAATTTTAATATATAGCGTAAACACATCTTTTACAAATACGCGATCGAAGTGGCCGACAGATAACAACAATGAAAAATGGCTGAAGTGAATTGCTTTCAGTTTGATTCGTATCAAATTTTATAAGGGGCGTTTGTGTACGCGCGATCAAGACAGTAGGTAGCAACCTAGAATGACGCGACGCAACGTGTGAACCGGTAACGTCATGAGAACATGATATTGTATTAACCGATAATGCCATGTCGTGACGACACTATAGGCGTAATATTGTGTGGTCGTATAGTCTATGTTTTGTGGGTTTTTGGCGGGATCATAAACTGTCATATAATTGTTTTTATTTTTTATTTATACACATATACGTTATTTGACCCCAGATTATGGAATACTAGTACTTGCCCCCGACTTCTTCTAGGTTCTTTACATCATACAGTTATGTATTTCTAACCATTAATACAGCTCATGTTCAGATAACTCTGAGGTAGCAAGATTTTTTCAATATTGTTTGGTTCTTATCGTTATATATTGGCCATTTTAAACAGTAGCTCATGGTCACGTGTTATTCTGATTTATTAGCTATGTTACTGTAAAGTTTCATTCAAAATTCGTTCATTTGTTTTAGCGTGAAAGAGTCACGAACATCCATCCATCCTTACAAATTATCTCGTTTATAATGTTATTAGCATTATGGTGATTGGTGGCATTTTACGTGACATACTTTGGTTTAATAGCGAGATAAATACATTTTCAGTTGTACAAAAACTCTCTAGACCACCCTAGTAATGGTGCCGCCCACTTATTGGAAAACAGAAGAGTAGTATATAGTCAAAGCTTTAGAACTTGAAATTAGTGGACGTAGTAAATCATGAAACGCGAATGTGTTTATTTTAATTGGTTCTAATGTCAATTTGTTTTAAACAGGAGCAGCAGGTCCAGGTGCTGCGCCTGCTATTGGAACATCAGTCCCAGTGGCCAGCACCAACTACCCCGGGCTTACTATTAGCTCAATTGTACCAGCACCAGCCGCTGTTGGAGGTACATTTTTGAACACCGTTTAAGTATGTCATATTTGGCGCCAAGATTATTTTCAAGTATAGCACATTCATTGGAATGCTATGTTTGATGGGTTATTTCCATTTTTTAATATTAATATTACCCGATGGCCGTATTACGTAAAATCATTATAAAAATTTGGTTTCCTGAATACATGTGTGAATCCTTTATTCCACAGAATATATTGTGACAGTTGATTTATATATAGGCGCGTGCCGAATGTTAATCGATGGAAACACACGCAGTTGTGGAATTATTTAAAATGTTGTTAAAATTATGCAACTTGCGACGCAATTTAAATGTTTAAAAAATGGCTCAATTATAAGTTACTAAACAATTTTAACAATTATGAAATGTGATAACGCACTGAAACTGACAAAATGGCGTTTGTAATATCAGGTTGATGACCAAGCTTGTTGCTAGGCAACCGTATCGAATAACAATTTTTTTGTAACGTTTACTCTGTTCCTTATGAATTTCTTGTATAATATGTAGGTATTAAAATAGTTCTAGAAAAGCGTGTCATCAGGTGATGTAAGTAATAATTATTTGATAATCGATAGCAGGAAATCACTTTGTTACATTAATTTGTTAATCGCTCACTAGCCTGTGGTCGCGACTTGGTTAATGTGAAAATGGTTTTGTTGTTTCATGATAATCGCGTCTTTCATCTGGATTAATTTTGGGTTGCTTTTTTATTTTTCAACTTTAATGTTAACAGTACTTTAACAGATTACCTCTATTCAATTTTATTATTATTGCTTACCGAGTATGGAAAAACTTGACTTCAAGATATGTATTAGCCTAGATAATAATTTGAAAAGTTCTCTATCTACTTTAAAAGGTCTCATCACGATCGGCTGAGCCGCTTTATAGATACTTTAAACACTTTCAATTTGTGTATATGTATCTGCATACAAACGTACTGGTCTAACGATACCTAGATATCCCATTAAAATGCAGATAACAGCTATTATTTGTTTTTAAAGCCACTGAACTTTTATATCTGTATCGCACTGGTGAGTAAATTGAATTTTAAAAATTAAACAGTGCTCAAATATGCACAGGTACTTTATGAATTATGGCGTTTTTTTAAATTAGCATCGTGTAGTTTAAAGGACTGAAATAGTATTAAATTATTTGTATAAAGTTATGCTTACAAATCAAAATGTTTTAAACTCGTGGTAATGTTTATAAGTGACTCGTAGATTAACTGGTGCAAGGTGGTAGTAATAAATCCGTTACGATGACTTTCGTCGGGTTTGGGGATCACGTAGTATGTAGCTGCAGAGACAAGTTTGTGGGCCAACATAACGGAACTGACCGTAGATCGTGTGAAGAGATCTCTCAGCTGTTTTCGTTTTTTTGTAGTTACCATCATCCGCAATATAGTCATTCTGTCGTATTTCAATAAAAAGTGATTTATTAGGGTTTATTATGTATTTTAAAGTGTTGATAACATATTGAAACGAGGATGGCTTATTGAAGCGATGATGGCTCATTGAAGCGAGATGGATCAGTTGCTATGTATGTAAATTTTAATATCTTGTGTAGGAAATTCATTAAATGACTGCCAAGTCAGCCCGTGGAGTGAATGGAGCAAATGCACTAAAACCTGCGGGGTCGGATACCAGGAGCGCACGAGGACTGTTCTGGTAAGATAATGATATTAAAGTGGAAACTTTTTGGGCGCGTTGAACAGTGAACGAAAACGGACCGTCACGCTCGGATCGGTGATGTTGAATCGTGTATGCTCCGCTTCAGTCGTGTTCAATCACGTCTACTGTCCACAAGGAGTGCGTGAATTTTATGCCTAATTATTATTAATTACTAAGTGTAATGTATGGATATCAGCAAAGTATGGACATATATATAAGCCTGTGTTACTGCATTGTAGTAATCGATACCCACCTGCATATCTTACTGCAGGGCAAAGCCCTTTTCCCGCCCATCGAGCTACGAAACAACACTCAGATAACAACTGTTTTTGTTGCCAATTTTAAAAATCCACGACATTAACCATACTTTTTTATGATTGGATTTTAATTCAAATAAAAAAGTAATAATTTTGATATTTGATAAACTATGATAAAAAAAAAAACAAATAGATGTAAGCAACGTTTCTACATTGATTTACTTTTTTCCTAATTAAATAGCAATAAGGCTATATTTCTTATACAGTAATTAGCACTGAAGACTGCTGAAGGCTTTTCATGGGTTTTATCTTTGATTATATACATTAATCAAAGGGTATTAAGATTTTTTATTCTTTATGGTTTCACCACAATCTCACACGGTTAACTTACGATGTAGTCCAGGACAAACATGTTAAACACAGGGGGCAGCTAGCGGGTCTTAGAAAAAGAAAGGACTTAGAAAAAACTCTACCACTGTGCTATGGTTGCATCACGATGTTTTCTTTCACCGATCCCTCGGAGTCTATCGTAAGGATTCCACCCACGTCGATCAAAACTTTGTCCGAACACGCCAAGCACTGAGTCAACATCGTTATAAGGTACCTCCGTGCAATGTTATAACACTGTTTAACTACTATACATAAACATAATGATATGTAGCTTTTTAGATATTTTTAAGCCTTCTTTCAACCAGTAAATATTTCGTCATAATCGATTTCGAAAATTATTCCGAAAAAACAACAAACCCTTCAAATTAATGTATGCATATAGATTTTCCACATATGATTAAAAGATGCTTGTTTAATACGAACTTACAATACTAATCCAGGATAATTTGATTTTTCGTTGACATTTTTATTATCCTCTGTTTACCTGCCAAATAAAGAAAAAACATTTAATAATTGTTTTAAAAAAATGAATTCCATAACAATTTATAAGGCGCTTTAGCTACTGAATAATAGAAGTTAACTAGTAATGTCAGATGTAGGTGTCAATTTCAAACTATCACGGGTCAGACACACCAATTGGGGATCAAGTTCGCTTCTAGTGGGGTGAAGGACGTCCGCGTTTTACATGAAATTTTGCTACACATCATTTTATATATAGATGTTTGTGAACAACTTGAATTTGGTTAAAATATGACCGTGATAACCTTACAACGAAATTACTTATTTGTGTAATGCATAATGAGTGAGCTAATCAATGAAAATAGTAACGTAAGACAAATTTTCTTAATAAATCTTTAAGATGAAGGATTCAATAGTTTTATATTTTATTTGTGTAGAGTGAACCCGGTACGGGAGGCGCGCCTTGTCCGAAGGTGATGGTGAGACGTCGTCGTTGCTACAGAAGATGTTAAGCATCAAAAAGTTTCAAATAGATTTAGTTATCTTTTTGTTATGTAGATAATGATTTATAATATTCTCCTATATAAAACAAAGTGACTAAGAAAATATATACACTATAATAAAGTTCTCTATTGTATAAATGTCTTCAGGTTAACGACATTGTCAATAAGTACATTAAAATAAATTAAGCAGTAAGCATGTATTTTCTTTATCATCCTTACCTTATGGAATAGTAAAAAGATTATAATATTTTAATAGGTAAGGATTCAGGCTTCAGCATGAAGCTTCAACTACTTAAAAAGTTTAAGCCTACACAAATAAGATTTGAGAGTCTCCCGATTTTGTTGTTACTCTATATGCGATCTATTCTTCTTCCTACATTAACAGTCATAGTTCTTTATTGAAGATAATTATTTTTATTATCTATGATCTTGCGATGAAATCAGTGTACTAACAAAATGGTGGCCTCCTTGTTAGAATGTTCCAGAGAATTTTTGTGACATTTCAGAATTCATTCTCCATGTTATTACGCAACATATGGTCAAATAACGCAAAATTAGGAATATAAAATAATACGAAATACATGAGAAACTAAAATACAGTAAACATTCATGCAGTCCATTAAATGTGGGGGCAGTTTGTTTTATAATGCATAAAAGGAAGTTGAAGGTGTTGTATATCAAAGTAAAATAATCTACATTAAGTTTTAAAGAAGAAACAGCTAATAAAATCCGCTGTTAAGATTAAAATATGAACTAACTGATGACTACATTGGATGGTTCCTATAAAATTTAGTAACTGTGTAGTAATGAAACGTGTTGAATTTATTGTCCGTAATTAAAACCGTGTTGTTGTGTGTTTTGGTTTTAAAACAATACTTAAATATATGGCTACCCAGGTCGTGGGCCGCGTAAGTGTTTCTCTCTGGATCCGCACCTGCTACATGTAAAAAGAAAAACTGCTTTCAAAGAACATAATATTTTGTAAACAGTTTTGAAGAGAAACATGATTATGTTGAAAATTGATTTTCTTTAGTGACCGAGTAGTTGTTCGATACTTAATAGGTTTATCAAAATCTACTTAAATTACTTAATAGCTTATTCTACACGATGTACGAGTCGCCTGAAACTAACTCTCCGGGTTAAATAATTAACATAACGAATGTGTCGTATTATTTAACTACCTAGGTTTTTCCGGCGATTTCGTCTATTTATTTGGCGATATAATCAGGATAAAAACTAACTTATCTTTGTCTTCGGATCCTGCGCTGCCTATATACCGAATTTAATTTCTTCGTTTCATATAATATGTGTCAGAAGCAGAGTGTCTCCACCATGATTATAGCTCATTGTCTATGTATATAACCATAGGTGTCGGTGGGTAGTTGGATTGAACGAACTCTATTCACGGATTAGATATCAATTATGTAAACGTTCATATTACAGAGACAGACAGTATGTAAGTGAGCGCGTAGAATTAATAAGTCTCTCAAAACGCGCGATAATTTTAGTGACAACAGTTTGCGCCGACCGCCAGCGAAAGAATGAATCCTTTCGACACTGCTGCCATAGCGCGCTAGGCACTAACTCCATCGAGCGCAGCCTGGTGGCGCTGACGTTCCGGATTGACTTGATTTCGAAACAGCTACAAAACAAACAGAATTAACTTGGAATGTAGCTATAATATTTATTTTGAAATATTTCCGTATTTTCGGTAATGTACTAGTTTGAATGTGATTATTGGGATCCATGTTTCATTATCTTTTGCAAATTCCCAATTGCCATTTAACACATGGGTCGGCCATGATAAAAAACAGAGCCCCTTAGGATACAGGAACGCCAAAGCCTAAGAACGATCACAGAAGCCCCCAGATTCGTGAGAAACGCTACAATAGCGAGCGACTTACGCTGGGAAGGGCTATATGCCTTCGTAACTCGGCTCGCCATTACTTTATTCGCGCGAGCAGACGCGGCGAGCTACCCCACACTTAAGGGGATAGCTCCGCTCTATGCCAGACTGCCGGATAAGCGGAGCAAACGCTCACGTCACAACCTGGTAACCCTCGCTGAAGAGGACGACTAGTGATGAACAACTGAGATAATAGATAATCTATTCAATAGGACCAGACCAGCCAGGAAATACCAATGAACAATGAAGAAAACCGCTGAAAGGTCACTGAGTACTGAAACAGCTACCTCGCCGGCTCCCTAAGAGGTAGGCAGAGAAGACTACCATGGTGTAATAAAAAACAAGCAAAGTGTCGCGCTTTGTCGTATTGTGCTTTGAATCAGTCAGGGTATATTCATGAGTCAGGGTCACTGGGTTTTCGTCGTTATAAAAATTTCCGTGATGACTTCGAACATCGCAAGTTGCCGTTGTTCACGTAGTAAAACTGTATTATTGTAATTCGTATAAAGAATAAAGCAAATACAACATTTGATTTTGTTGACCGTGACACAATAAGGACGCTCACGCATTCACATTTCACGGTTCATACATAGAACTTTAATTTTATTATAGCACTCACGTCTTTCGAGTGAATAAACAATAGTACGCGAGAGATTTCGACATCACGCCCTATTAATGCGCGCTTCGCATGCAATGCGTAGGGCTGTCGAGTTTATCCTTATAAGTTTATTTTTTAATAATATATTATAATTAGCTAAATTCTATAAATAAATACATCTGTGGTATTGTGTTATGCTCGGAAATAACGGCTTTATTGCAATGAATGTATATTGTATAATACTACATATAACAATATAAAGCACATACTAAACTAAATTTTGTAATGTGTTTTATATTTCAGTGGAAAATTTTGTTACAATCTAATAATTCTAATTATATCGTGCAACTTGAAGGAATTACTTTTAACAGTTTAAAAACTGAAAGAAACATTATTAACAAAAATTACGAGTTTATATTTCTTATGTTATTAAGGAAGTCTATTAGGAAGGTTTTTTTTTACAAACTTGTTCGTTCCTTTTGTTTCAATGATATATAACACTTTTTTAACCACGTAGTTAAGCTGATATTTACGTAGAAACAGTTCAGTATGTTTGGACAGCCTAAGAGCTAACAGTCCAGTGGGAGATTAGTCACGCACTGAGGGCATGGCGTGCTGAACGCAGCGGACAAAGGGATTCGTGGGAACTCCTAAACGTAAGACGCAATATGTCAATGTTAACCACCATAATTAAAATGTTTTTTTACAGCATCATGTCAACAATTATGATCACGAGCTTGTAAAATCTCATGGAAATTAAAAATATATGTAATATAGTGTTCAACTGGATTTGACGTCATTGTATTACTTCCAAAATGGCATACGCTTTTATCGCGAATATATTGATTTTTAACATGCCTATATTAGTTTCACCTGTATGTATGAATGTAACGGAATCTTTGAATACGTTCATTTGCCCCACTTTGAACGAAGAGATTTGAATCAAACTTTGCACACTCGTCTAAGAACCATGACAAATCACATCGATGCAAAATATCCGATTATCCTAATTAGATTCACCACGATGCATTAATTTCTTTTCGTAACAAAGTAAGAGAGATAGCGCTAGTGCGCGAACTACGCATGCGAAATAAAATCTTTGAATATGTTTTCAAAATCAAGACGCAAACGTTACATACTTGTACATATTAAATACAGTTGTTTTAAAGCAAATCGAAATAAAAAGCGAAATAAAAATTATAGCTTAAAAATGTCACACAAAGTACCCTACGCTTTTAAAATAGTGACATTAATTTTCTCATCAGTAATTTTATTCTTATGCTAAGAATTATTTTTTACTTTTTAGTTTGATTACCGCTAAATGCCTGTTTTTTATTTTTTTTTCTTCTAAATGTCTGCATAATTCAATTAACATGTTATGGATGTAATTTAGCTGTATTATTTTTAAATCGTTAATAGAAATACCAAAAATGCACTCAATGAGACGTACCTATGTGCTCGCTAATGTATGCTAGGTATTCGTTTCACGTACGTTACGATCGAGTTGGTCGGTTCGTGACGCGCGTTTACAATCGTGGTCGGCATTTAAAATCAATGTCAAAAACATTAAAAATAACCACAATGGTCATTTTTAACAAAGTTAATAGCGCATTACGACTTAAAATTCCTCCGAGGTCAATAAAACTATATTTTCATTTTAATGAAAACGTAATTAATTATTTACATGTTTTGGACGTGATAACGTCTTATAAATCGATGAACGCCGGCTGCACGCACGAAAAAGCGTCATTCATTGTCACGGAACAAACGATAGAGAGGCGCGATCGGCATAAGCATTATAAGCAAAAAGTATGCAATTTATTTATTAATGTGTTCTTATGACGTTATCACGTAAAATTATCGTTCGTAAGCTGACTTTACAGACAATTAACTTGTTTCCGGTATTTTTGCGGCCTGTGTTTTATTTTTCCATTTGTAATTTTCTCATTAACACTTAATCTTATACCCTCTGTAACGTTTATTGTTAAATTGTATCACTACTACTTAGCCTCTTTGGCATAACGTCACTTATAGCAAATTTTTTTTATGTACTAGTAAAAGTCACGTGATTAACTAATGTAGCCGATTACAGGTACACGGGTACAAGTAAATAATAAATAAGTAGATAAATAAAATGTTCTAGATATCAAATAATATCAAAATATATTCTAGAGAGATTACCTCCACGCGGCACCCCATGTTAAACACGAACAAGGACTAATTACCAGGATGGACTGCAGACCACACAGGAGTAGAACCCATCGTAGTGACTCGCCTCAGTGCATATTATAGCGACATTATGCGTCGATGTAAGGATGATCACCCCAGCTCTTTATCTATTATATATTTAGATAAGGTATAAAGGCTAGTTCTAAAAAACATACCAACGTTACCGATATATGACTGGCTACAGTCCGAAAGGTGATTTTTGCGGCTTTGTATGTATACAGTTAACGATGCTACACATACAATTTTTCGTAGGTGGTAGAGCTACGCTGAAGCGATTACTGGTTTCAGCATGAATGGGTCGGCTTGCCCGGGGTAGTACCACCCTCTCACAGAAAACCGACGTGAAGTAACAGTCGTTGCACTGTTGCGTTTCGTTCGGTCAGTGAGAGCGCCGGAGGCCCACATATTTAAAAGGTCGGCAACACACTTGCAACTCCCCTGGTGTTGCTAGTGTCTATGGACGGCGGTGATCACTTACCATCAGGTGACCCACCTGTTCGTTTGGCCCCTTACAATATAAAAAAAAAATGAACATGTCAGATCATGTGATAAATATATGTACTGGCTCACAGGTGATTGTCTAGGATATCTCTGTAGAAATAATATTATATGTAAATACAACTATATATGTTTGCAGTTGTGTGCGCGTCCTACAAAAACTACTGGATAGATTTCTATAATTGTTTACCAATTTCACTTGATAGACACTTACATTTAGATCTTTATCTAACAAACAAATTATCACAATATCAACGGGTTCTTATCCCAGTGTTAACAAATGCATTTATAGTTTGTAGAAAAAAAATTACCATGATGTAAATAATGCTTTGCTTTTTAATAGACTTGAGACAAATATAACTTATAACAAGATTTTTTGACGTAATAAAGTCTTATACATCGATGAACGCCGGCTGCACGCACGAAAAAGCATGACTCATTGTTACGTTCCGTCTAAGCGTTCGGTTTGTCACGCATCACAACCTACACGTGAACTGTTTTGTCAAAAAGTGAAGTATAAGTTAATGTGGTTTCCATTGTTTATTACAACAACAATTGCGGCAAAAAGCATGCAATATTTCAACAATGTTTTCGTATGACGTTATCACGTAAAATTATCGTCCGTAAACCGACTTTACAGACAATCAATATTTCTTCTAACTTAATTTTCTATAATAATGCAAATATAGGTATATTAATTCCGTTATCGTATTATTGTTACAAATTGCAGGAATACAAAATGACTACAACATGTATTTAAGGATTTATAAATTGTTCGGTATCAGTCTAATTTATCATACATTTATATAAGTTATTTTTAAAATCATTATTTTGAATGTAATTTAAACCAAACGATCATATTCATAATAGCGTAGATGGTATCAATGATTTCCTGTAATACAAAGTTTATGTTACACTGTGTATGAATCTGTGGGATTATTAAATATAATTTTTATTTTTACTGCGGAGTAAGACCAGAATAATTTAGATTTCGATTTATTTATTTACATGCAGTCAACAATAATCCGCCCGCTACATCTACATTGCATTAGAAATATTTTCTTTAAAGTTTTTGGAATGAAGTTTGACGTATATGGGCTAGGCGAAAAAAAGTGTAAGTTTCCCTTACGATTTTTTTTGCGTGCTTGGCTCATAACAGCCAATAAGTTTGCACCAGCAGATATAGTGTGTACACGTCATACGCGTCAGCTATTGTGTAGCGTATTGTGTGTAGTTGTGTAGTTGTGTACTTATACTTATGCTTGTCTGATAAAGTTTATACTGAATTGAATGATTTACAATAAAATGTTTATTTTCACAACTCGAAAAAGTATATTAATGACGAAATTTCCCACCATTTCTTCAATTTATTACCTACCTCTGTGTTCAATTTAATTGCTCTGAGACGCTAGTAATTCATTTATTTGTTGATCAATAATATAATACGTTTATCAATAATAATATACTACGAAAGGAACTTCGTTCCAACTGAGTGTTCCACGATACTCATTTTTTCTTCTTCTTACCGCAACATGACTTATGTATTTACCACTGTCAATTGTCACGCATTATAATTACTTTTATAATATAGTATCTTTGGTCATAACGTGTTGCCAGTACAGAAAATGTAACTTAAGGCTATGACTTTTTTATAACCGAAATAAAATAAATATATTTATTCATAATTTTCATTCAGGTATATATTATTTATTAAAAAAATCTTATTTAATAGAAACAGTTTTGCATTGAGGTTGACATGGTTGTTATTAAAACTAATGCATTTTTAATCGATTTATTTAGGTTTTGTAACGGATTCGGATGTTTGACCGTTTAATACGTTTTTGATGAATTCAAATAACCTTATTCTGTTACTTTTAAATATTAGTTTTGATTTTGTTTACGGCTCAGTGGACATGTTAGAAATTAAGATCGCTTCTGTATTTATTGATTTTAATTAACATCGAAATAATTGTAGGTTACTTTTATAATAGTATTATAATGTTTTTTAAGGAAACACCAAGGGAGCTGGGTATTTATGCTTTGTTTATTTTTACATGAAGGTTGCAGGGTCTGAATGGTGACAACTTCAACAACATTTACATTTTGTATTTTTTTTAACGCTTAAGCTACTTAATCGAAATGGGAACCTTGAAAAACTCCAGACGGAATCTCAAGCATCATAGATTAGTGGCCATGAATTGCTATAAATTGTAAACGTTTACCTAAATACGAGTTACACCATCTTAATAAGGAATCATGTATGTAAAAGCTTAATGATATAGTCTAAATAATAAACTGAAAGGTCCTGTATCTGCCAGTAGAGTCTCATAACCAACAGGCACTTTAATTTGTATTTATATGTATAGGTTTTGTTATTTCGTTCCGTTTACCGAAAGCTTTAACGGTACAATCTGAATATTTCTGTACTTCAAAGTTGCGCCCGCACATTTTACTTATTATATTACATCTATCGTTACTTCAACTTAGTGATATTTTAGAAAAAGAAAATTGTTCGTACAAATTTGTTACGTTTATGGTAAACTATGAATATTTCAAATAATTATTTGCTAGTTGGAGTTTCTGGTATGTTTTCAAGGCTTCATAGTTTTTTAGCTGTTCTCATCTTTCACTCAGACCAGATTCTAATATAGATTGGTTACGATAGTTACGCGCAAACTGGTCATCTATATATTCAATTGTTTCTTGTTATTGTAACATACAAATAATAATAAAATTAAAAGGAAATAATAAATATATACAGCACTTGCAATATAAAAATTAATTCCAAAAGTAGAGGCCGTTGGCACTTATAATACTCATATATATTAGTACTCAGCTTTAAATTAGTATGAACTCTACAAAATATCGTTTCCCAAAAACCTGTATTTATTTAACTGGTTATGTTTCATGTTTATTATAAGCTACTAGGCTCTGCCCACGACTTCAATCGTACTGAAATATAAAACTCAAGTTATTAGAATAAAACATAACCTGTAATACCTAATCATGAAGAGCGGCACCTTTTGTCAGTAAAATAATTTTTAAAATTGATTTAGACATTTTATTCCACATAATATTCACGAAATTATTTTTTTTACCGTGATAATGTCTTATAAATTGATGAACGCCGGGTGCACATACGAAAAAGCATTACTCATTGTCACGTTCCGCCTGAGCCGAGCGTGTAAGCGAAATCGCCGAACAACCGATAGAGAAGCGCGATCGGCCTAAGCGTTCGGCTTGTGACGCATCTACTTCTTTTGCAACAATTGCGGCAAAATGTATGCAATTTTTTCTTATGACGTTATCACGTAAAATTATCGCCCGTAAATGGACTTTACAGACAACCAATTTTTCATAGTATAGATAAAATATGTATTATTAATAATATTGCAACCAAAACAGACTATATTAGTTGGCTCATGAAAATCAACGAAAAGTAATTTAGAAAATATTCATCGACAAAGTCAATTTCTTTTCCCTAATGTATTCTTGATGATCAGTTCAAGTGAAATATAATTATATAAGAAATAGAAATTTACATTAAAACTTGAAAATGAAATCAAAGTCGGCAAATGTTTAATAATGACCCAACTATACTTTGTTAACACACATGGGTCATAGTATTTGTCATAATTACCGTAAATAATAATAAGTAGTTCGATCATATCATAGTATGTGTGGTAATTGACACCCATTTTCCTTTAATATATCGTGTGTTAACTGAGAATTTAGTTGAAGACGACAACGGGTAACTGATTTCTGAATACAGCTACTAAAAAAGATAAATATTAGGTAATTCAGCACAACACTAGGAAATTCCATCATCTGCTAGTAAAAGTACCGTCAAAATCAGTAAAGCCGTTTCGGTGATAACATCTGACAAATAACAGACACTCAATTTAATTTGTATGTATAGATTAAATATTGTAATTAGTTATCTAATTGATGAGTTCTTATGTAGAATCGCTAACGCGCTGAACGATTTCTTACAGTATTTGTGCTAAGGTGAATCACTTGTGTTTTCTGATCTAAGCTATCTGACGTCACTAATGCAACTATTTGCTAGAGAAAGTAAATTATCTATTTTAAATCAAGCAGTACTTTTAGACTAACTTCTTGGTTCACATTTTCGCATACGTGTTATTGTTTGTATCAATAACAAAGCTCCTGCTATAAACTGCTTTAATATATACTGTATTATCTGACTAAAATAAATACTCTTTTTGTTTTAAAACGAAATGACTAACTTTATTGCAAAAAATATTGTAATCAACATTTGAGGTTACATTTTTAAGTCCAGAATTATAACGAGTAATTTTATCCACTAAATTTTTTTAGTTAGCCACTTACAAAATTACGAAATATAAGTTTAAAGAAAAGCCACGTTTAGGTGAAACAATTCATAATTTCCACCTTATTAATATCTAGATTTCAAGCATATAACATCTTTCTTGCTGCACCATTTTGCCTTTGCGCGTTAACCTCATAAGTACGCATCGGATAACAAGATGGCTATTATATATCATATCATGTTAATAACTATAGGCCAGTTTTTAATTTGTAGAATTGTAGACTATTGCTAACTCGTAAAATCATTTAGGAATACCAAACTTTCGCACTTATTTATAGCAACACGCTGCTTGGTTATAGAATGGGAATATAAATCACATTAATATTTCAATATTAAATTTAATCAGGTCCTAAATTGACGTACACAATTAGGCATATAATCCAATTACAATTTTTATACTGGCAGAAATACAAACAGGTGTTTTATAAAGATATAACAAAAGAAACTAAACAATATGATTTTTTCAATTTTTGTTATACTGTGTTCGGGCCCGAAAGACCTTGTCGGCAAGGCCGTACAACGATTATCTGGCAACATCACCTTTCATTTATTTTGCGTATCTACATTCGTTGAGCGAATATTTTGCTTAAATAAATGCAAACTTATTTTCTTTGTTTGTTCCAAATTTTCATTTGTATGGCGAAGAGTCCTCAGTATCGTCAAACAAAGAATACACATGTTGTCTTAGAACTAACGAATGTTTAGCATAATTTTAAGGATCCTTTAGTGTTAGACAATACGTGAGTTCTTTGTTTATTTTTTTTATTCTATCATGATAAGTTGATTGCTGTTCCCAATGGTAAGCACAGTGCAATGTCAAAATAAATTATGCCACAAAAAATTTAACCGATGATGGCTTAGTTGATAGTGTGTTCGGACACAGTGTCGAAGGAGGTAGGTTCGAATCCTAGCAACTGACTCGGAGCTTTCTGTGAAGTAAAACATCGTGATGAAGTCATAGCATGGTGGTAGGGCTTTTTTGAAGTCCGCCTGGCTAGCTACCACCCTCAAGTTAAGAATCTGTCGCCAAGCACCTGTTGGTGTGTTCAGGCAGGTACACTTGAGAGCCACTCTCCTTGTAGATTTAGCGTGACTACCATTTTAGACCACTTCATCATTTAACATCAGATGAGATTATGGTCAAACGCTAAACTATAAAGTATAAAGAAAACTTATTAGTTTTTTGTACGCTTTTAAGTTTGATCATATCTCATTTTATGTTAGTTAAGATGTACCCAACGACAAGATGATTCAAATGAGATTGGCTATAAGAAACATGCGATGGAATACACCGATGGGTGCTCGGCGGCAGTTTTAGGGTGGTAGCCGTCCAGGTGATTATTAAAATATACTCCATTACCGTACTACGCTTTCAAGATGATGTTTTCCTTCGCCTAAGGTTCAGGCTCATAATAGAATTACAACCCAAATGTCCAAACTCTGTTCTTTTAACGATGCCATCTATTGAGATGTCGATTCTATGTCTGCTACTTCGAGTTTAAGCATGTACCTAATATATACTATATTATGTGGTTTACGTATATTCATTAATACATGAGATTGTTGTCGGTAAGGAAAACTATTGCAAGGAAACCAAAACAACTGAAAGTAGTGGAATTTGTACTGGGAAAGACACGTTACTTTGAGAACCGGCATCGTGAGTAATCTCGTGACTTTCCTTCGCAAAGAGGTTTTTCCCTGGCAGTGTGAGACATAAGGTAAATGCCAAATAACTAACTTGTCTCAGTGAAAAATCATAATCAACTTTAACATCTGTATTTCCGTAGTAACATTACTACGAACATAATAAATCAAAGGCTTGATTGAACTTGGTAATCTATCGAACAACCAGTGAGAGTTAAAAAAATATTTTTTGCATTTCGTAGTCTATTTATTAGAGAGGCTACCTAATATTGGATGCCTTAGTTCTAAAAGTAACTAAATGCATTTTTAATGATATTGAGTTTACCAGTTCAAAAGAGCTTGAGTGCTGGCGATGTTCCCCGAGTGCGCTGGAGCAAACCGCCAGAAACTCTTTTGAACTGGTAAACTCAATATCAATAAAAATGGCCTTATTCACTTTTACATGTAAGGCATCCCATTATGCTACGATGCTTACTAATAGTGTTGTAAGTAGGTCGCGTAGCACTACGCAGGGCATGGCTGGTGGGTTATCCGGGAACCGAACCGTATTGAGAAGAGCTAAATTATAAGCTTGAGTCAGCGACGTCCCACGCCACGCGATTCAGTCGGGTGATCGCTTACTTACTCATTCGGGCCCTATACGCAGTTTGTTTAAACCTACAGTACATAATAAATAATAAATTTTAAAAAGTTAATCTCGAACCTTGCCGCTTTGTTACTTTAGTAATAAACTGTATGAATGTTTTTTCGACAATCGAATTAGTCACGTGCAAAATGATGTTTATATCCGGCACATTGATAGGTCTGATGCTATTCACACGAATCAACCACCGTGTAAATAATACCTCTACGCCTGCACAGATGCGCAGATAAACGGCTACTTTGTTACAAATACAAATTTGTTCGTTTCTTTTGATACTTTTTTAAACAAGTTTTTCCGTGTAACTCCTGTTCGTTATTCAATTCTTTTTCACTGTTGATTTTTCAGTCCGTTAATATTCCGTTTTGGATCGGAATGTGTTTATTTATTTTGTGTGTTGCACGCGGTTCAGCAAATGACGCGTTGTAGCCGTCAAGGAGTTAAGTTCGGGAATGTTTCAAAGTCCTTGTCTAACATCACAAGTTTTTTGGAATTATATAAAAGAATACATATTTTTAAAATACATTTTTTTTGTCTAAAATTTCCGAAACCGTCGCAACTATAAAATGTATATAAGGCCATATTAATAAAATTACGGACATGGTAATTGTGTCTGAGCGGGTTTCGACTACCGTACACCAATTTGTCATAGTTATAATCCTCAGTCGTAGTGTTAGGTTTGGATGGTTTTGGATTCAGCCAGTGATAGTGATACACAATTTTAGATCCATCGGTGGTTGCCGTTGTTATTGTATTAAAATGAGCCTAACTTTGTCGTCTTAACAAAAAAGAAAAAACAGACTATGCAATATAATAATTAGGTTTATCTATAATAACATGAATTTTTGCGCTTAATACAAAACGAATTGTGTCAACGAAATATTTATAACATCCAGAAGAAGTGATAGAATATAGTTCTATTTATATTTATCAACGAATAAAAAATAATTATATAAACTGCTATTTCATCCAACCTACTTTTAATTAGGTCAAAGAAAAAACTAATATACGCCTAAAAATGTTCCGGAAAACCGTCGAGTCCATTGTGACGGAGCCCCGCGTCGTCTCGTGCCGGCTTGACTCGACGAACCGTAAGGTATCTACTGCAAATATTACTTGTTGACCTTCACGCAACAGGAATAATACTAGATATAGAAGGTGTCATGTTATTATATTATATAGATTTCAATTATTATGTGTATTTAATTTTTTATATGTAAGCGGTATGGGTCTGGTCGACTTTTATCTGAAAACATTAAAAACATTTTACGTTACTATTGTTTATCATAAAATAATCAGCGAATGTGCGAAACTATGAGAAACACAATCTGTAATTTCCAATCCAGGGTAAAAGTGATCCTGGAAAATAACTATCAAGTTAACCTTAGTTTTCAATCTTTACTCATGACGTTCACAGTTCAGACACTGTTGCCAGATTACGTGATTTCTCTATTTTCTATGTCTCTATAAAAATTCAGTAACTTTTTAAGGTTTTTAAGTGAATTTTGGGCGACAAAATATTCAGGGGGTATTTATGGAATGAAAAAATATAGCGCAGGGTGATTCAAGGGATTTTTACATAGGGCTTTAGGATTTGTTACGTTTTATATATATTGAGGCAGACTTTCGAAAACAAACTGATTAGTTTTATCTTAGATTATATACAAGGTGAAGGTGAGACAGACCGTCTGGTAACCGTCTTTATACAAATCAGAAGATAGTAAAACTCCCCGACCTAATCGACGAAAATCCGTTTCTCCCGAAACTGACTTCGGTCAGTATTTCAATAGTGTAATTCAATAAAAGTTGTAATAACTATGAAGCTTAACGGACGGTCAATTTATTGAATGTAAATAAATCTGTGAATAAAGTAAAAATATTATACTTTAATGAAATAGCGATGTTGCTCCCCGTTAAATGAATCTGCAGGATCAGCGATCTCATGGTCCCTACCCGGTGACGACTTACGGGCCGCGACGTGGTAAATATTTTTGTAACCTGAATTAATATAAATTTTACTTTGTTTTACATTATGGTAAATTCACGAAAGAGCAGTTCAAATATAATTCGTATTGTATGAACTCACGCTATCGTATTATTTGATGATGTAAAGGCCAACCAATGCCAACAATCTAATGGTTGCTAGATAAAATAATAAACGTATAATTAAAAAGTAAAAAGACGATGAATATTTTATTACAATGAAACAAAAATAGATAGCGTGTATGCGATGCGATGCGACATACGTTAATAGTCCAATGAGATACTAATAGACTAGTGCAACCATTGTTTAAAAATGTGAAGGATATTCCTACATAACTAATTATATGAGGTTTATTTTTTAACTTAATCTTAAAATTGTCATAATTATTTAATGCTTTTAAGAACATAGCGAACCGCTAAATCCAGAATACGGGTTAAGAGGTGTTGTGTTGAAAGTAGTCCAATAGACATAGCCATCGCTGTATCTGACGTATCCACTGAATCAGAAGACATGTAGGAAAACATGAAACCATAGTAAGGTAGTAGAACTTTTTCAAACCTGCCTGGCTCGCTACCGGTCTAAAGTTGTAAAATCTGTCGCCTAACACCTGTGAGTGTGTTTCGACAGCTGCATTTGAGAGCCAACCTAGTCGACGTTTGGCGTGTTTACCCTCATAGACCACCTCATCATTTAACATCAGATGAAATTGTGGTCAAACGCTAACCTATAAAGTAAAAAAAAACAACGTCTCTTTAACATCGGATGAGATTGTGGTTAAACATAAAACTTATATATATATGTATAAAATATTTCATAGGACGCAGTTACGTAATTTTTATACCTTTAAGGAATATCCTGTATTTAACAAAATTGTAGTCACACTAACGTTTATTAATTACCCTGTAGAGCTCGGCTCGGCTTCTATTATGAGTATAGTGATAAAAATAGTCGATAACATATCGACGTATCTACAAATAAACTTGATTGTAGACTATTTTAATGTCATTTCAATCTGTTATGTATATCGTATATATATTTATATTCTAGGCGCCGTTGTTATTTGTTTTTTTTTCGAACTGACTATACGCTATTAGCCTGAGTTGTTATAGCTAATATTTATATACAACATTTTTATATAGACTTCAATACGTCCGCGTTTCCGCTAGAGGCGCTGGTAGTACATATCGCATGTATGTGAAACGTTCAGTAATTGACAAGTCACATAATTTATGCTACATATATTCCGATATGGTGTGCCTGACAAATTTTTCGGCTAATTTTTGTTCATTTGTTAATCAATACAAATATATATTACAAAACATTTTTTTAAATATCCAACAACGTTTTGTGAGAATTACCAAATTCCGACTTTAGTGATTTGAAGACGGAATTAAGGCAGCAATACGAATTAATGTGTTCACATGAGTATTTATCTGTTTTTTTATCATGTTCGTTACAGCTTTAAAATAAATGCATATATAAACTTAAACTATCTTTTGAAATTTCGGATAGTTTAACAACTACCGATCAGAAATACGTAGTAATTTCACGCGAGTAAAGTCGTTGATAAACCAGTTAATGGTTGTTATAGAGTGTTTAGTTTAAATTTCTTCTCGTGTTGTCTCGTCACGTAGTGAAGAGTGAAGTTGAATGGCACCAGGAAATGTGGTAACGTGTGGTGACGCAAGGTGTTCCGGCGCGCGCGCACGTTGACCGTGACCGGACGGGGAAAGTGGGCGGGCAGGCGGACCCACCTGACGTAACTAGTATACAGCTCTCGTTTCATACGATTTGTATGGACTGATCGGATTATATAATTTTGTTAGTTGTTTCCGCTTATGTCTTTGAAGACGTGTTAAATATCGTAGAGTGATATTTCTTTAAAATAATACATAATACATTTTGATATATATTTATAGTAGTTTTAAGAATTATACCGTATTTTATAAACTATAACTAAAGCATATATTAACAGCTTATATAAACGTGTAACATAACATACAGTTAATAATCAAATAGTTAGAAACAGTACAAATGATAATCAAGAAATATACATCATCATCAGCCTGTAAGAGACTCGCTGTTGGTTCATAAACTTCTTCCCGAAGGAAGGTATAGCCATAATCACCACGCCAGCCCACGACGTATTGGCGATTTCAAACTCCGAGATATCCACAGTTCTATATTTTCCCATATATGGTAGTGCTACAAGAAAATTTCTCAAGTTCAGGTTTCCTCACGATGTTTTCCTTCACCGTTTCAACCTATAGTGTTACTAATTGAAATTAGTAAAAGTACGTGAATTCCGAAAAATTCGTCTATACTACTCGATCACCACGTTTTTGTTATATCACCAATATATGTGTACTTAGGTACAATGATTAACCTAATAACATTTTACGGCTTGAGAGCCAAAATACCCCTTTGTAAGCGCTCGGCTATAACTTGAATTATTTAGTGTTTAGTTACTAGATAAAAGTAGATTCCACACTTACATTAAAGGTTTTTTAAGGGCTTTAATCTCTATAGTTTTTTAAACTATAATATTATTGTTTCACAAACGAGATTGAATTTCAGAATAATAAGACTTATGCTATCAAACACGTCATACGCATAACCTGTAAATGTAAGCAATTTTTTATTCTGATAAATTTGGTCAAGACATTATATCTAGGGAAATTTCTTTATCATCATCGGTTCTTAAGACATAATATAATACATTTCAAATTATTTCAACTTCTAGACATGGGAGAACAATTAGAAAAGATTCCGTTGTAAAAATACATTCCAATTAAGCTAATAATAAAAGAAAACATGTTTAGAATAACAACATCGCGGGTTGAAGTTGATTAAAAGAAATTACTTGCAATAAACGAAATGAAAACAGTGTTTAAAATAGAAAGAAGTGTAATTTTTCTACGAGGGAAGCTCGATATAATTATGTATGTACAATTGGTAATGTGAATCATCGAACGTAGGTATCATCTATATATAAACTGAGACTCGTCTGGTTTGTTAATAATTTGTGGTGGCTTGCGCGCCAACTGTCAGATTTTTACACAAAGATCTCCGTATTTCTGTCTATTATGCTCAGATATACAAAACTGCAAATAACACAGAAATTATTTTTGTTCTGGGTCATAATGAATAGTTCTATTTCGACATCCGCCAGTTTGCGAGTTTTTAATTAGTGTATTTACTAAGTGTACGTTTCTACACTTCCTTTTTTGTAATAATTGTGCTTTAATACGTTCTAATTATATAGTTAATTTAAATCTGTAAGGAACAATACATATTATTTCATATTTTGTAATGATTTATTGTTTCTACGTTTGATTTATACGACAATGAATACTCCGAAATATAACAACTTTATTCATTCAACTTAATATACACCGATTTACGTGATACAAAATTCTGAAACCACGCAAGCGAATTATGTTATTACAGTCACCAAAACTGAACAAAAACGAGCAAAAGTGATCATTTTATTGGCCTTACCCATTTGTATCACATGACATATCTTCATAACACTATATAGAAATATGACATAATGTAAGCCCGTATGCGCATTACTGGGCAAAACTTTCTGCTTGGAGGAATCGACTAACATAATCATCTTCGGTCCACGTCATTGTAATAAATGAAGAGAAATTAACAGTTACATATTCTTCCCAGTATAGTTTTACTACAACTTGTAGGTGGTAGAGCTACGCTGAAAATATTACTGGTTTCAGAATGAATGGGTCGGCTCGCCCGGGGTAGTATCACCATCTCACAGAAAGCCGACGTGAAGTAACAGTGCTTGCGTTTCATTCGGTCAGTGAGAGCGTCGGAGGCCCACATATATTAAAAGGTCGGCAACGCACTTGCGACTCCCTTGGTGTTGCTAGTGTCTATGGACGGTGGTGATCACTTACCATCAGGTGACCTACCTGTTCGTTTGCCCCCTATAATATAAAAAAAAAAACAAAATATTCCAAGGATAGGATATGAGGCGCGCGCGGCTGATCGTAAAAATTAACCCAAATCACATCACAACACGACAATAAATATATTGTGCCGACCCTACTTAGGTGGAATAAGGGTAACAAGATGATCTTTAATAAGGACTACTGAGTAGATAGTATGTCTCTAATTTTCTTGCGAATATTGTAAACTGCCCTTTAATTTTTGTACTTAGTAGAGCGATGACAGAAATGGCAAATCGACTATTATAAAACGATATAGTTTGTGAGCACGAATGGATGTTGGTTACTCTAGCACGAAAAACTATTGAAAGGATTTTGATGAAATTTTACAGCTATATAGCTTATACATCGGTATAATACCATAAGCTAAATTATAAAGGTATTATTAGAATCGTTTAAAATATATTCCATCAACCCTCATTGGGATCATTTTGTAGTACCACTATAACTTCAATAACATTTGGCAAGGATTGAAACTACGCGTTTGTGTACTATATATTCGTGTATTGCACTTCCACAGGCTCTGGATCGAGGTCTGTAGTCCTTATTAAAGACATTGCGTAAATTCTACGTAAACGTTAAAGCAAAGCAAGATAATCAAACAAAATTCAAGGTATACTCTTTTCTTCTGTAGGGCGTGATATGTGCATTTACTATTATTATATTAACGTGAACTACTCGGATGTTGTGAGCACTTGTAGGCCAAGGGTACTTGATGTTTGTACAGCAAGAAACTTGATCCATCGCACCGCGTCAGAGCGAACGCACGTATTTCAGCTCCCTTGCCCTCCTTATTGAATTACTCCAATGGATTTATAATAAGTGTGTAGTATGCAGTTGCATAATAACCGTTCCGCTCTCAATAAAACCAGCTGTATTTAAAACAATCTTAAAAGTATTAGTAGATAATAGAGATAAGCCAGTTGGTTGCGATGTCGGGTGGTAAAATATTGCCATATGTGAGCGTTTTCGCTTATAGTGTGTTCCCGTGAAAAGTTGGTGCCTTCATTAAGGAAAGTCGTGATCGTGTAATGCTTCAAACAAGTGGAATTTGGTATCTTTTGGATTTTGGGTAATTAAATTGGTAATACTGTGGACTGACAATGTTGAAACATTATTCTGAGTGGAACGAGAGGTTCGCGAAATATTCTGCTAATTTTCTTACTAAGATAGTTTGGTAGAGATATGTAGAACTATCGATTATTTAGTGTTAAAATAAATGGGGAAATGAGTTTGTTTGTTACGCCTTCACTCTTTAACTACTCTTCCGATTATAACGAAATTTCTCAGAGAAGCTGTTAGGAGTAAATAGCATAGAGTACCTGTCATTCAAATAATATGTAGGTACTATCCTCGAGGGATCGATCAAATCGACATTAACAAAAAATAGTTAAATAATAAAATAATCTTAATCGCTCGTTCGAGCAAAACCAATGAAATAAAGCGAGTACCTTAAACAGCAGATACGGTAAATACAGCGATAATAAGAACGGTCCGACGATCAGAGTGTAATGTCCGTTCCGTAACCGTCGGCCGTCTTTTAGCGAATATACTATTGATTGACTGTTTTATTACAAACTGATTAATAGTACGAATGTGAAATATACTTTTTAACTGACTTCAAAGAAGTTCTCAACTCACGACTGTATTTTTTTCACCCTTGTTACCTCAGAACTTTGTGATTTATACATCGATTTGGAAAATTCTTTTTTTAATTACAAAAGGGATATTTTCAATGGACCACTATTTCAATTTCATTAGATTCGTACCTCTAATCTAAAGTACAGTGATTGCCATATTAGTTGATTTATGATAATCTAACACTTCGCAGGTACCTACTTACCTAGCTATGGTCAAGGACATTCTGGTGTAATTATCTAGAGTACATTTATTTGGAGTCGGTTTTATTTTTTCTTAAAATTTTCTGATAATAATTATTATATAATTCCATTTGCATTCATTGTTATTACAACTCTCCCCTGAGATGATTACGTCAAAAAAAAATACATGCTGTTTCTATATAACAAATAATTAAATTTTATACGTTATTATGTATGTATCTTTAATTTAGTTTCTACACGTAACAAGGCGCAGTGACACGGATAAAGAGCAACTAACTGGCTATTAAATTCGGTCGATTATATAATTTGTATAATAGTGTTAAAATGATTCCTTCAAATAGTATTAAAGTTATTTGCAAGGTGACGAATTACGCGTTTTGAACTAAACGATATGTGTGTCGGATATCGTTGTACATATTAATGAAGGCGTTACTTTGCGGAAATCCATTATTATCATCATCATCATTTCCATCTGGAATTGATTGACCGATATCACGTCTTACACCAAAAGAAAATGTTCTGATATAAAAAAAGTCATTAAAAGATGTCGTTGGTCGACGGTTGAACACGACGTTGCGGATAGTTGAACCTGTCGTTCGTTTCTGTTGCAGTAAGACGTAACAGTGGCCAACCATTCCCAGGCAGAAGTTTTACTTTGCACTTCCACCCTAATATTTGGATATATAAAGGTTTTAATATCACGTAATTAGATATCTAGTGACTGTAAAATAGTACGTTTAAGTATAAAAATAATGTAAAAGTTTTCAGAATCTGCACACTTTCAAAATCGTGAAGGATTTGAAATTACGACAATCTAATATGTTCACCAAATACGAATTTGGTAAGAGGAAAGAAATGACAGAAATGGCTATTTTTTATATGTTATAAGTTTGCGTTTGACCAGTCTCATCTGATGTTAAATGATGATTTGGTCTAAGATGGTAGTCACTGTGAAACCTAGAGGGAGACTGGCTCTCAAGTGCAGCTGCCGGAACTCACCAACAGGTGCTTGGAGACAGATTTTCAACTCCAGGTGGACTCAGAAAAAGCTCTACCACCATGCTATGGTTTCATCACGATGTTTTGCTTCACCGAAAGATCCGACTCAGTTGCTATGATTCGAACTTACGTCCTGCGACGCTGTGTCCGAACACACTACCAACTCAACCATCATCGCTTCAAAATATTCAAATATTGGCTTTAGAATGACACACTCAGAGTATCTACCAATCACATCCAAGGGTTAATGTAAGTGACAGTGCTATATTTATTCAGTTGAGGTACTTCTGACTAGGTGGTAGAAAAGTGGTAGGTCTTTGACAAATTTGATCTGAAAGTTAACATATGACAGAGACATACACCCTGAATAAACCTGTGAGAAAGTTTTATGCCAAATTATATCGATTTATCAGTTAGGTTTGTGTGACGGAACCCTGACCCAAATACTTTAATTACCAGGTTAGGCTTTTAGTCCGAGGTCTCGCGGAATGGTTACGTTAACGAGTCTCTCTCGTTTGAACAATTATATTTTTAAGTGAAATCATAATTACACTGGCTTATTAATATTTCCTTCGATCGCAAGAGTAGTCACGTATGTAACAGAATTGCGTATGTATGTCTGTATGCGTTAATATATAAAAACATTAAAGTTATTATATTATTTCTTTTATTAATATCTAGTTTACTTTATAGGTTTTAGGGTTTGTCTATAAATTCAGCTGACGTGAAATTATGATTTTCCTAAAATGCTAACAACTAAATGGAGATTGGATCTCAAACGCAACTGTTGAATCACACCGATTTATGTGTGAGGGGTAGATTTTCAAATTTAGGGTGACCTAGGCTAATTAGGCTGGCGTTAAAATACCTACAACCAAGTTATGTTTTCATCACGATGTTTTCCTCACCGCAAGTTTCGGTATACTGCAAGATACCAACTTATGTTAAAGGATACGGTGTCTGGACACTCGACCAATAAAGTCATCGCCACTCGACCAATAAAATATTTGAAGGAATGGGCAATGGTTACCACGTCACAGACAATCGGTTCACTCCACCTAACCTTTATATTCTGTTATTCTACATTTAAACTACCTATAAACGATGTTGTTTTTCTAATTAGGACACAATTTTACACACGGTCATTTAATTTCAAATGAAACAACTTGTATTATAATAACTAAACAGTTGATACACCATAGACACGTAGATATTTAATACCCAGACAGAGAACTGATAATTATCCTGAAGAAAGCCAGTCTTGTATAGGGATTGAATCTGCGATTCATCGCCTTAATAATACCGGCGGTAGGACTTGGTATTTAAACACGATTTTGCTCGCGACAACCACACACCAGGGCAGGTATAACATTATAGAAGTACGTTATAACGTCGTTTTGTCATGACACAACAAAAAAAAAATACTACCATTGCGCTTCGCCGCTTGTCAATTAAGGTGTGCAAGTACCTAATATATAAATCTAAACACCATTCATTTCTAATGAAATAAATTATAGACAGTTAATTAGAAATATTACTTTACGAGGTAAGGCAAGCAATATATATTCAGTCTGACATAATGGAGCTTGTTGCGTGTAAAAACGCTGTAAACATAACAAATCGAGTCGGCGGAGGGCGCGGCCGCGTTGCTCCGACTGCGGCCTGACGCACAGACATTTCTCAAATGTTTCTCCCATTTATATAAAAAAAAACAATCACTTAAAATTTCATAACTTTCAGTAATTGGACGAATTATAATGGGAAAAATATGGATTTTTTATGCTATTTATAGCGCCTCTGACAAAGAAAATACGAACTGAACAAAGAATATGGTTAACACTTTTATTATTCATATACTTGTCAAAAAAATATTATCTCGTGAGCTTCAAATGTTATGTTATTAACATTTAATGTATTAGAACAGTTGTATAAAAAATAACTCGTGGTACAGATGGCGGAGTTTTTAGTCTTTAATAGACCGACAGAAGCAAAATACTTGTATTCTGCTTTTGAAATGTGCTCAACCAAGAATAAAGCGTGTGTAAAAATCAGAATAACGTTTCTAATACCTGGAGATTGTAATCGATAAAGACAACTGCCCATGTGATAATCATCATCATCATCAGCCTGTAAGAGACCCACTGTACGTGTATGTTTCACGAATTTATATATGTATGAAATAATAGCTAGCTTAAGCGTTTCGACTGGTGCAGCTGCTGAGCGGCCATGGCTGTTTTGGCTGGTACCTGCACCAGATCGCTCGCAGGGAGCCGATCGCCGCATTTTGTTTTTTTTTTTTTTAATTTTGTTTTAAGATACTTAGTCCTCATATTCAAAAATAATTATATCACCGATATATTCATTTCATATAAAGTTACTCAAGATTTAAGAAACTAGAATTTTTTTAAGTACTACGCGTTCAGCGATGTATTTTCTTGCCATGGAGAAGTGGGACAAACAGTGCGCTTACGCAGGAGAGGGGAAGTAAACGCATAACATTGTTTACCAAGAAATTTTGTAATTAAAGTATAATTTTAAACATTTAAATCTATTGTTAAGGTAATAAATAGCGCAGAAGAACTCGCGGGTACCAGCTAGTATTTTATAATATATAGGTGAACAAACGAATGAAAGTAAAACTATAGCTTCTTATCGGGTGAGTGCCTTAAGCGCTTCTCTTAGTAGTTCGCTGAAACTGTAGAGGACTGACCGGCCAACAGTGTAGTCAGTTCAAAAAAAAAATTTTAAAAAGCATGGAAGTAAATAACATCCTTATATGTATAATATCGTGGACAAAATATTCACGCCTGCAGCACTTGTAATATCGCGTTCGAATCGTAAACATCTGTTAATGGTGAAATTCATTACTAAATAAAAAATAAAAAAGATATATATGTATTCGTCTGTAAAGGTTTTTTATTATTATTTACGTTATAGGTACCTACTGTTATTTAAATTACCTTACACACGATATTTTTACATAGGTATCTAATTCGTGACTTTTCTTTGATACTTTACGATTCTATAAATGAAAGCCATAAATAAACACGTGTAATATTAAATAAGTACGTATAATGTTATCGAATACTATAAAAGTTCATTTTCCGTCATGAATAAATATAATGTGATATTTTATATATATAGTGATATAGTGAAAGTGTACTTGTCGATGGCTATCGTTATCAGAGTCTATCGTTATACTAAGTTCTAAACGAAATTGGCGCGAAACTGACATGAGACGCGTAGATACTGAACTCCCGTGACTATATCCTACGAGGTAGTATTCTGACTTCTTCACTGTTATTTTTGCAACGCGTGCTCCTAGAGAACGCAGGATCCTAACTAATATTATAGATACGAATACGAATTAGTTTGTTTGTCACGTTTTCATGGTTTAACTATTAAAAGCGAGATCATCATGACATTTTTTAACATACACGTTGTGAAGAGTAGAGAAAAGATGCCAAATCGACATGTTCGCTAGTGAAGACGTAGGCAAAAACTACTTTTTAAAATAAATGGAAACAGTTGGTATATTTAAAATTGTTGTCGCTATCAAGTTACAAAAAAAGTTAGATCCTAGCCAAAGTTGTCGAAAGGGGCAGAGAACTAGTGAAATGTATAGTATAATAATGGACGTACGTACCTTTTCATAGTTAAATAGAAAGTTGATTAAATATGTTATAAGTACATTTATATGTTTTTAAATACTACATTATTTATATTGTCAATTTGAATGTTTCTGATCAATCTATTGGGACCGATCAATACAAAATATTTACACAATCTATAATGTATTTTATATAGCGAAGGCGACGCGTCAAATGTTGAATAAATAGCACGAGTCACGATTAAAAATTCTTTGTTCTTTGCGCTTGATATTTGTAGAAGACATAGTTATTGATTTTTATTGTTTACTTGATGGTAAGTATAAAAACAGCAGCGGCCACCATCTGCAACCCTTTAACGTTCGTCGCTGTCATGCCGGCTGCCATGTCTTTGGGGTGGGTGCTGGATATTCTGTATAAGTTCTGTATAAGTATATAATATAGGCTGATTCAGAAACGCATCACTTCTAAGTGTTGCCTCCTTTTTTTGAGAAAAATAACGAATTGAACAAGGGAAGATTAAGCAATTGCAAGAAAAAAAAGACATATTTAAGTTTTCATTTCCTTGATAAATTTTTTTTTTTTTTTGCTTATAGAACACGCTAAAAACTGGTTATCATTGAAAGTTTCATAACTATTTTTACAATATTAGATTACAAGCAAAATATTAGAATTAATAATTTATTATTTGTTAAATAGGAAAACATTCAGTGAATCGGAGGTTGTGGGCATAGAGAGCAAACAAGAAATATTTTCTATAGATCCCAAATAAAGTATTTTAGATTTTTTTTTATGCAAAGTATAAAGAACATTTACAAAAATAAAGTGTGATACTTTATTGTAAAGTATAGTTGGCTACTCTACGTACACACTTAAAATATGGTGTACGCAATTCAGTCGGACGAGTGTTTAGTTCTAATACACAGCAATGTGGCAAGAAATATTTATTGTTATCGGAGCCTAGTATAATTTTATATAGCTGCTTTTGTAAATTTGCGACATTGCCGGCTTTATAAATAAACAAAATGAAAAGTAGAAAATCAAAAGTATTAAATACAAGCTACAGATAATTATGATTCAATTTTGATGCGCAAATTAATCCTTATTGATATTATATATGCGAATGTGAGTTGTTTGTGACGCTTTCACCCTTTAAATACTTAACCGATTACTATGAAACTTTGCATACACGTTGGCAGGAGTACAGAAAAGGACACAGGGCTTCTTTCATCCTGAAAACAAGCACTGTTCCTGAGGGATCGGTAAAATATACACACACGCGAGCGAAGCTGCGAGCAACAGGTAGAGATAACATCAAAATACATAAATATTACCATAATACCAAGAAAAATATGCTATGTCAAATGTTATTATAATCTGTCCACACGTTTGGTAATGATTGACGGACAAGCATTAAAACAGTATATTATGAAATAATGTTTACGTAGAGTCATTATGTAGTAAAAAAATATATAGATATTTTGACGCCTATGCTTTTGTGTGTTGCGTGTTAGCTAGTGTCGTTATCGAATTTTTTTTTATAATTCCTGAATGCGGACTCCAAAAAAAACATTCGTAACACGTTCGTACAATGTTTACGCATCGGCTGGCGTTGATGGTATTTTGATTGAAATTGATGTGTCAACGTAAACGTATCTATTAATGTGAATACGGTGCGGTAACCGGCCGGCTTTCCGTCCGGTCGTCCGGCCGCTCCCATTCGGCCCGGTCAAGGCCGTCTCGTCGTCAGCCTCAGCTATCTCGTTGACACTGATACTGCAAACGTTTGTGTGTTTCTCTAGGTAAGTTCTTTGGAAACATTTTTAAGGATGGTTAAAAATTTTAAGGACTAGTAGGTATAGAAATGTTATTATGTCGCATTACAAATAGTAATTATTACCGACTTCTTAACTTAGCTCATTTTAAAATTATTAGTGTCCATTTTTAGAGACTATAAATTTTTAAAATACATAATAATTCTTTTATACAACATTTCTTCAAAATCAGATGGAGTAAGGCCTCTATGACTGAACAAAATCGCGGTAAAGTTGGCTGGTTGTATGGCTGTAATAAGATATTCTTCAAAAATTTATACAACAATCTAAACTTCTAGAACCCCACACTAACAATGGAATTCGATATAAACTTGTAAAATCTGAATCAACAGTATGCAGACACTGGAGTTTACTTGATTCTCTCGTGTAACATGAACTCTCGATGCGCCGTTGGTACTTGTTGTTAAGTGTAGTGTTACCTCACCTCACTCATTATCTAATTAAATACACGTTATATACATTTAAACGGTGCAAATGTATTAATTCCTTCAACACAGCATATAGATCAGCTAACGACTCGAACAATATCCAGTTTAGTAGTGCTAAAAAGTTTGAGACGGAACTTAATCCTAGTTTTTATAGTGAAAACTATGTGACAAAGATATTTACTAGATATTTCGTGGTAAATGCAGCGTATAGTTATTCATAATTAACATCCAGTGGGATCGAATTCCGGAGACCGGTCAATAAATAAGTTACTCCTGAGTTGGAAACACAATATGTTTTAGACCGGAACAAAGTTGCAGGAACATCGTAGAAATGTGATTGATTATGTGTTTGTAATCGAACTTCTCACTTATATTTACTACCATTCTTATAGTAAATAATCATATAAATGCGAATGGTGGTTTGTTTGTTCGCTTTCACGTCTTAACTTACACCGTAGCGCGTTGTCATGAGTACATAAAAGACATAAACTACATTTCATTCAGTAATAAAAGTGCTTCTCCTGAGGAATAGGACAAATCTAAATTAACATGAGCAGAGCCGCGGAGAATGATTAGTATTAAATGACGTCAATTTTAACATATAAATTTTATATTCAAATTATTTCATTACACATTTAACTGTATAAATCTGTTTGTTACTTACTGAACAATTCAAGTTTAACTTTTTTTTTTTTTTCGAACTGACCTACACTGCTAGCCAATAAGGCCTTTACAGTTCCACCGGACTACGGCAAGTTTAAACTCATCTTCGGATTGTGGTATGTAATAGTTTTGACTAGGTTTACTTACTTCCATAAAAATTGACCAAAATTCCATGGCCCCTTATCATAGGGAAAAAAACGGTTATTCCCACTGGTATTTCATGTATTTAGTACATTCACATATTTAATAATGTATATGTGACAAAATAAGTTGTGTCTCAAGATAAATTTTCATAAGAACGATAGGTGCTTATATCCATATTCTTATATATTATCCGTATATTATTTATTCTATTCAGGGAAGTACAGTTAAATGAATACCCCACCACTAACTGATAGTTCCCTTACAATATTTCTCATCACCAAAACTTATAGTTCATTGTTAGAGCGCAACGTAATGGACCCACGATTACTCGAAAAATTATCAGCGATTCCTAACTTTAAATACCGTTTAGGTTATCGCTACAACGTGAATAATGTGGAAATACACGTTGTAGGTAAGGAAAAGTGAATCGCTGATATGAAGGTACGATTGCCCGCGTACGGTTTTGTACTGATAACTGATAAGAAATTACTGCATACAACGCTATCATCTATATTATCAATTCATTGAATTTTCATCACAGCACCATATCGTCGTTGAGAAGACAGATTATCACTAATGAGTATATTGATGGAAGGCCCGTCAGCGTGTTTGTTGTTAGTCAATCTCGCTTCGGAATTATTGAGTCAATATCACACGTATGTTAGTCATCACTTCGTGCATTTCGTTGGTGCATTATATAGACGTTGTGCTTGCAATTGATCCATCATTAGATTATTATCTCCTAAGATTCACTACTGTGCTTACTATCGACGGAGTACAACAATTTAGCAGTTTTTTTTAATACTAGCACGACAAAGTGAATCCGCTGTTCCTAAAGTTAAAGCTCATAGTGAAATCTAAAAAGAACGGCTACGGTCGAGAGATCTAGAGGCCATCATTAGTCGTGCTGTTACGTTGTCATGCAATCCTGCAACTGTATTGGTAGCCGGACAAGCACTGATTGCTCCAGAAACGGGACAAATTAAAAGAGGCTCCAGATTCTTACCACAAGTTCATTGCATGAAAAAAGAAAATATTTAATTTTATTTTCTATGTTTATCGGTCTTTTTGTAAAGTTACTTGCCTGCAATTCAAACGATCAAAGAACGATCACTGTCAAGGAAACTATAAAAAGTTTTATGTATAAACAATGACGTTACTTCCGCTCCACATGGACTGTATCACCGATTACTTAATTTTAGCATGTTCGAAGCTATATTTTGGGTTTATTGCCCAGTTGCGTGGGCAGAAATCCCACGGGAAGTAAATATCGCCCCTTTGACCAAAGTTTTAGTTAAAACATACAACAGTATAGATTCTTAATGAGAATACATTTTAAATTTCTCGTAATAGACCTGATTATTTCAGTAAACGAATATATCGTGATAAATTGCATTAAAATAGATAATTTTTCAGTAATCAGATTTGTTTTAGAGAACCATATGTAAAGATTTATTGTTCCATTAAGTTAGCTGCATTTAACAGGCAATTTCATTCCTGTTACCACCGCTAGTGACTTAAAAACGAGTGATAATATATCTACACACAATAACCTGCAATAAATATAAAAATGTTGTGCATTAAAAGTTACCGGAACAGAAATTCAAATCCGGTTCTCATTCCAGACCGCATTGTTACTTAATGCTGACATTTAAGATAAATGCATTTTCTTTAATGTCGCAAGGGACATAAAGTGATTATGACCCCCGTAACACCTCTCTAAGTAAATAAATAGTTAGACCATAACTTTCAGATTTAAAGTCTGTCGATTATAGTACTAATTGCAATAATAATATTAATAGTGTTACGTTTGGCTCAAAGCATTTGTTTGTTATTAGTAGAAGCGGGCAACATTTCTGCCTGTTAACAAGCTTTGCGTAATCAACTATTCACATCAACTGAATAATTATTGGTTTCTATGAAATTATGTTAATTAGATCAGAGAGTTCCGGATACGTTAATTGCGTTTTAATTATGGAATCTTGGGTTCATGGAAAAAAACCGTACAATATTTTCTTCTTGTAGTACCTACGTCTCCAAACAATAACGTTATTTTATTGATGTGTATGTATTTATGTATAGTAGTGTATGTACACGCGTTATAAGTTATACTTCTTTGGCGTAACGAGATAAAAATCTTGTCAATAATTTTATCTTTCGCCTTATTCTACGTGTAGAAAAACGACACTAACAATAGAAAAAATGTTGACTATAGTTAACCTCAGGGTGTCGGTTTATCGTGGCGGTGTGCGCGCGCATCGTAAAACTTTACTCTCATCATTTTCTCCTAACGCGCCAAAAGAAATATAACTTAAAAAAAAACATAGATTATATAAAAATATAATCTGTTCAGCAAGATGTTAAGGAATTTTTATATTTGCTTGTACATTATACGGCAACGAATTAAACTCATATTTAAATTTTATTTTACCTAGTCATGAAGCGGTGGAATTATGTTAAAAATAAAAATGTATATTTAATGCAAATGGATGTGGAACTAACAAGACTTCAACTAGGTTTCGTTCCGTAGAACAATGTGCGTAACGAGGTAAACTTTCACCTTCATGAGCGAATTATTGAGAAGAAACATAAAAGTAAATTTGCATGTAAAATTTGCGATTTCATAAACGACATCAAACTAGATAAACCTATTGAATATATTGTGTTCATGTCCATTCACTTGATTTGTTATCTTTCTGTCGGAAATCAAAATTTTTGAATTGTCATTAGAGGAATGACGTTCAAGTATTACGTAAGCAGATTTTTTGTAATGTCTGGCCGCTCTCTCCCCCTAGTCACCAAAAGTAAATAGTGCTCTTACACCCCCATGCTTAAATGAACATTTATATAGGTATTTTTATCTGTTCTGGTTTCCTTATTGATTCATGGGCAGCAGTTAACGAGTCCAGAAATAAGGAAATCATAGTCTATAGAGGAATTAACTCATAGTGGTTGGCTATTAGGGCGATGATAGCCCAGTGAATAAGGTTACGCGCCTCACGTATCAGACTTACACATATAGATCCCTTTCCTACCTTATGTCATCAGAAATAAGCGAATCAAAAGAACCCCCTCCCCTCATTAGTGCTTACATAATACTTAAATGGCCCCTTACACCAATTTTTTTAAAGACGTAAGCATACATTTTGTTATGTATATTTCTTTATTGTATATATTTATTTAATTCGGCGCTCAGGTACAAATGCGAAAGTGAGTTTGTTGTTGCCCTTTCACTCCTTAAAGTACTCAACCGCTTATCGTGAAAGGGGTTGAATACAGATTGTAAAGGACATAGATGAAATTTCATTCAGTAAAAAAGGTACAAATATTACCCAAGGATAATCTCTACATTAACACGACGCAGACAAACACTAGTAAGTTGATAATAGCATTCTCCAAAGCTTCTAAGTAACTGCATACTCTTCAACTAACATTCGAACGTGATATCTCAAAACTAATTCATCCACCTTTCCTGTGTTTATTATTAAACGTAACGTCGCATCGACTAATATTGAAATCCGTCTCTAGGTGAGTCGACGAGCTTGTCATATTGTCGTCACAGGTTTAGTTTGATCAAGATCTTTTTTATAAGCCCACATAATTCTGCAAGTTAGTCATTCTATAATAGTCACGAAAGAGGTACGTAATACAGATATTAATATCAAAGGAATCTCAACTAAATCCATTTTGTAATCCTTTAATGCTTGTAATACTACAGAAGGAATTAGATAATTCAAAGAGCTTAAAATATTAGTTATTCATCGAATAGCTTTATAAACATCTCAAGGATAATCTTATGAATTTTGTTGCTCCTACTCATTGGTAAAATCAAGAGATTTAATTTTCTTCGTCTAAGACTCTAAAGGCACCAGATTATATCTTTAGTCACAGTTGGTATACACAAAAATATACACTTCAGCATATTTAGATGGATGAGAAGCTCATTATTCTAAATATCTACCTTCTCTCTTCATAACGTAGTGCGAGTACATAGGATCTTGTATATCGGAAATTGAATAAATAGTAGAACTTGTTCGATCGCGAAAGTTCGGAGTCTCGTTCGAGCAGCGGCCGGGTGCGCACGTGCCCGCTCGCAGCTCTGACGGTCCGTTAGTTCGGCAACTCGCGCGCAGTTGTCGGATATTTTCGTGTGTGTCCGGAAGTTTAGTGTGTTCGAGCGGCTACTGTCGATCGTACGCTCTTTTCAGAGCGATGGTGTACCTCATTAGTGCACCATTTAAACCGCACTTTTCGGTGCGAAGCCGTGCACACTGTTTGCAGTGCGTCGAGTCGCCGTGCTACGCGTCGTGCCTCGTGCTGCGCTTCGAGAGTCGTGCAGCGCGTCGTGTGCCGTGCAGAGCGTCGTTCTTCGCGCCGCGCCGTGTGCAGTTTTGAAGAGAAGATTCGCGTTCGCGTCGCGTCGCGTTTTCCCTTTGGCCCGGACACGGATTGTCCGTTAGATTCAAATTAGGCGCACCCCCCTGCCCCTCAGGCAGGGAGGTTAGTCATGTCCACCCCCGCGATCCCGCCGCCCCTTCAGGCCCCTAAGGCCCTAGATGACACCGTCCAACTCGAGGACCTTATTAGGTTCCATATGTTCGCGCGTCAGCAAAATCCGTTGTTAGTATCGGAATTCGATAGGCTCCGACGCACTTACGCGCGTATCGGGTACAAAAGTGAGTTCGGAGTCCCGCGTTGTTTCCGCGACGACCCGTTCGCGCCGTCCGACTGCGACTCCGACGATGAGTCCGACATGGAGCTTGACGCGCCTCGCGCGGCCGCCCCCGCGCCCGCGCCCTCGCCCGCGCCCGCGCCCGTGCCCGCGACGTCGTCCGCCGATAAAGACGGTTTCACAACCGTCACGCGCCGCGGTAAACGCCCACGCGCCGCGAATCAGACCGACAGCGACTCAGCTGCGGGACGCTCAGTCCCAAAGCAGTCGAATATAGGTGGCGCTCGGGTGCTCCGAGCCTCTCCCACGCCCTCTGCCGCGATTTCGGCTGAAGCTCCGGCTGCGGAACCCGCGGTCGCGGCTAAAAAGCCACGCCCACCGCCTCCCGTCACCTTCCGTGACAAAGCCCGCTGGGTAGAGATTTCGGACGACCTTAAGTCGAAAGAAATCGCTTACCAATCCGCCGTCAACACTGTTGCCGGCATTTCTATCCGTGTGTCGACCCCCGATGAGCATCGCAAGCTCACGAAATATTTCAGGGAGCGTCAGCTCCCTTTCTTCACTCACGCTCTCGAGGAAGAGCGTCACCTCCGTGTCGTCATTCGAGGAGTTCCCTCTGAACTCACCGAATACGACATCTCAGATTGCCTGAACGTTCAGGATTTTCCGGTCCGGAGCGTGCAGCGCATGCGCCACCCCCGCACGAAGGCCCCCTTCAACCTGGTGATGGTCACACTGGACCGCACCTTGGAAGGCAAGGCTATTTTCAGCCTCAACTCGGTTTGCGGCCTGTCCCCAGTATTCGTCGAGCGTCCTCGCAAGTCCCAGGTACCCTCGCAGTGTCACAACTGCCAGGTGTACGGTCATTCCGCCCGGCACTGCCACCTGCGTCCCAGGTGTGTCAAGTGTCTCGGGGATCACTCCACTAGGGAGTGCCCCCGCACTCCCGAATCCATCGAGCCTCCGAGCTGCGTCCTCTGCGAGCAGACGGGTCATACCGCGAATTATCGCGGGTGTCCCCGTGCGCCTCGCTCGACCCATCCCCGCCGCGGCGGTCGTGCGACCCGGTCCAGGGGGCACGGCCCGCCGGCTCGAACGAAGCGGCCTCCGCCTCCGCCCATACAAAGCCAGAAGGCTTTCCCCGACCTGCCGGGCACCTCCAGTGCGCCGGCAGCGTTCGCTCCTGCGCCGAGCGCGCTCTCCTGGCGCGTAAGGCCTTCCCCGCCAGCTCCCTCGGCTCCTAAAGCCAAGCCCCAGCCTCAAAAGGCTCTGTCCACCCCTGCGCCACCTATCGCGGCTTCAGTATCGACCTCCGGTATAGACTGGATAGCTCGTCTTCTTTTGGTACACGATGTACAAGAGATAATCGCATTTAACGCGTTAGTTAATAGTACGTCTGAGCTCGGGCTCTTAAACGCCATCTCCGCTTTCCCGGCCGTCGCGACCACGGTACAACAATTAACCCGCGCCGCGCATAAATAAATTCGCGTAAATCAAAATATCAGTACGAACCCGCGTATTCATATACAATAGACCGATACATTAGGATTTGTTACGTAATTATTTAGTTAAATCGGCACCGTGCCATTGTACTTTATTTTTTAGCTCGATCCCCTCTGAAAAGATGCGTGCTTGCGCCCACGCCCGCGATTCTCTCTGCTCATTGGTCCCGCCGTGAGCGAGGGGTGAAGATTCGATCCCGCACACTCGTCGCGATTTTTCTTGTAACAGCTCGAGCCTAGGTAGTCCCTCGGTGTGGAGCCCTCGAGTATGTTACTCGCGCGAATACAGTGGTTTACACATGGTCTACACTTACACGATCACCCCACACACTTGCACACCTAGGCACTCAGTGGTGGGCTGTTTTTTTTTGCCCTTTTCGGACTGAAATAGGTAACATAACACAGTAGTCAGATACCAAATACACATATACATTCGTGAAACATGCATGGTCACACATGCATTTTTCACGAATTCATATATGAGTATTGTACGGATAGATAGCTTAGCTAGCTTAGTTAGGTCGGGAATCCGGCGACAGCTCAAGCCGAGGTGCACCGAGTGCCCTTGAGATGTTTCGCCTAAAAACAATCGGGTGAGTGCCTTAAGCGCTCCCCTTAGTAGTCCGGTAAAACTGTAGCGGCCTCCGGGTCAACAGTGTAGGTCAGTTCGAAAAAAAAAAAAAAAGATCGCGAAAGTTCCAGCAGGCATTTTCTGAAACTGCTGTGAAGGATATTATTGAGATCACTCTCTCATAGAACGAATTTTGTCCATTCGTAAACCAAAAATGATGCGGTGAAGCGAATCACAAAAAAGTGTCAATGCGGCGTTTGATGCACGCACTTAAGATATATTGGGGTCGAAAAATTAATAAAATAACTTGCCAGTGGCTACGGATATCGATGTATTTATACTGTTTTAGAGATATCTGAAATTTTTGAACACGTCTCGCATGCATACGGAGCGATGCAGTCGATATTAACGACCGGTTATTGAGGTGAAGGTTACGCGTCCAGATTCAATCAGCCGAGTAGGACGGCAGTGACGTCCGAGGAACGTATACATGAATTATATGGGACTCGTAAACCTTTAGATCACGATGTGAGTTTTATTAATGTATTCGTATTTCAAGGTGTTTCATGATTTGACAAAGTTTGGATCACTACATTTGCGTTTACAAATATACTAATGCAGATTTCGTTTAGGTAAAAGTTGGAAATTAAATGACAATCGTTGTGTACTATATGGTGTAAATGAAGAACTGTATTTCAACCATAGAAAAAATTGCAAAATTTGGCAAAGTTGATCCAGTACACAGAGCATATATTATAGACTAGTCTGTATCTGTACTGGCGGTGCTGTTTGCACAAATCGACGTAGTTAACAAAGTATTTGAAATTTATAGTATGTTGTTTGGTTATGTCTTTCAATTATAGA
Organism: Antheraea assamensis; assembly: GCA_035772565.1. Taxonomy (NCBI): domain Eukaryota; kingdom Metazoa; phylum Arthropoda; class Insecta; order Lepidoptera; family Saturniidae; genus Antheraea; species Antheraea assamensis. Next base: position 705,667 of record JAQQSE010000129.1, read on the forward strand.
TTTATTATGACTAGTGGTTTTAAGACTGTAATTTATTAATTTACTATAAGTTTGAATCTTTTTAATAGAAAACGTTTAATAGACAACGTAGTTTTCACATTGTTACAAGAATCTAAAACTGGCTTTTATTTATCCTTGTTTCGATTTTATACATATAATATAATACATGTGTGTGAATGTGTCTTTGATCCTGCGCAGCTATATTCAGAGCGGTCAAAAAATTTGGCGCGGACTGTACCTCTATAATCATTGCAAGTTTTTATTTTATTATGTCAGCTGCAAGCGTGTACAAATACCCCATTATGCATTAATTTTTACCTTAGAACCTTACAAGTAGAAAAGTTAATTCCGCTTAGCATCTTATATAATTACTATGTGTAGAACATAATGAGTTGTAGAGTAGTCCGGTGAAACTTTAGAGGTCTTGCCAGGTTAACAGTGTAGACAGTTCGAAAAAAAATTGTATAAATATATTATTTAAGCAGCAACATTGCGCCTGTGTCAAATTACTATTGATTTAAAACATCATTTAAGTGATTTTTAAGATAGATTATAGTATATACATACTATCTTATATATATATGTACACGATTCATTAATTGAAATTTGTCAGAAAGATAATAGGGAAACAAGGAAATTATAGGACGAGTAATGCTTTTGTAATTTCCATAACATTTCTGACATTTATTACAAATTATAAACAGATTTCATTGAATTAGTACTATGTAGTTAATATAAATATTATTGTTACAATGATCCCTTTAAATCGATTACAATACGTGAATGATCTTTCCGCGTGGGCGCTGTTTGAAATTTAATGTTTATTGTTACACGTGCACGTTGTTATTTTATGAAATGCCATTCCAATTCCAAATCTGCAGGATAAACCAGTTCATTTGGAACACAAATTGGAATTTAATAAGTGATTTATTTTGCGTTAATCTAGTTAATAGTAATATTTGATTATCGATTATGTTCCATCATTTAAAAAGTTTGTAGTGTACGTAAGGGTACAGTTTTATACACTGTATCAGTTGTAGTTTTGTGATTAACAAATCTAGTATACCACTAATCTTAAATTATAATGCCCAAGGCACTGCAGAAGCCATGTTTGTTTGTATAATAGTATATAATATATTTTGGTTTCTACATTAGCTTTCCTTATTGCAGCACATTAATCATATGATGAAGTAACAATGCATGCAGTTAAGAGAATTTTATAAATAATAAGAATGCTAAGGATTGAGAAGAATGTCATTGTATATTGTCATTCTTTATAATTAGACTAACTTTTTCCCTCCGCTTTGTTCGCGTTAATGCAAGTTTGACTTATGCCCTAAAAGTACCCTGTGTCTTCTTCTGTACCTCTGTGAAAGTATAACAAACAAACAAGCCGATAAATGAAGAATACTTGAAGATATAAACTCACTTTCGCATTTATAACATTAATATTGTATCGCATTTGTAAAGGGAGAAATGCAATGCAAATACAATCATAATTTATCCCCCAAGAAGAGTCCCGCGTTCAAATAAGTTTGCTTGATGCTCTTTGCGTAATACAGTTGCCTTAATTCTGGCGTTTCATAATTGACGTAATGAAAATCTTTAAAGCTGCTGATATATAATACTACTAAATATGGTTATAACATTTAAGCTTCCAGTGGAAATAAGTCAAGCTTCATTTACACTGGTCTTAGTTAAATCGTATCATACAATAGGCCCTCGAGTTCGGCTTTAGATAACACATGGATCAATAAACGGAGTGGAATCCGCACTGAGTGGCTACAAAACTAAATACAACATACTGAATAATGTTACAAATTTTGAACACCAACTTTTCTCATGTCGGTGATTGGTCCAAGGTACAAATAGGGTTAGATAAAAGGTAATAAAAAACAAAATTTAAAATACTTTATTCAGTCTAGGCCATCAGAAGGAGTTTATAAACGTCAAAACAACCACCGGTTCGGACAAACAACTCACTAATCGAAAAGAACCGGCAACCAACTCGATTTGGTTTATTTTTTTTACGAATAGATTTCTATAACAAGGCATTGTAGTTACAATTGATTTTAGTGAATGTACGGAGCGGGTTTTCATTCACAAAGGTTGCATATTGTAAATAGCTTTTTGACATCAAATAGTTACTTGAATAGTGCCTAAACTTAATATGCGGCAAATCGGCAATATGCATTGGAACCTCATTGTAGAATTAAAAGTATAAACAAAAATAATTATTGGTCAAACTGAGCCTCAAATATGGGATGGCTAAGGAATAAATATCTTAGTAATTCAATCATGCCGGTTTTTTTCCTAAATCAAATTTACCTATTTTTGCGGTCTTACATGAAATTATCAAGAATGTATTGGGACGGCAATCATTCATTCCTAAAATTTGACCTTTAAAGATTTACGAATTCCCATATTATATAAATTAGTCGAACTACCTGGTTTTGCAATATCAATACGGTAAAATTCCTCACAGTAAAATTTCGATAAAATTAACAGATCCTTATGGAACTGAAACAGTTTAGAAATTCGTTTAATTTAAACAGACGAGTACATGGACCGGATCATAAAGTTTGCAACATAACTCCAAAGTAGACGATAAATCATAGGAAATTTCACCATAACTCACATCTCTTTAAATTGAAGTCATAAATCATTGTTGGAAAATTAAGTCTATGCTAGACGCAGTAGACACTATGCAGATAAACAGATGCCTCGTAAAATGTTTTAGTATTTCTTCTGTAGTGTTGATTTCGTGCAGTCATTGAATTCTCAATCGTGCAACTTCTACATTCCGAACAACATGTTGCCACGGTGGTCGAGCAGTTTGACCGGCGGAATGTCCGCGGGTTCAAACTTCAGCATGTACCAACGAATTTTTCGTAATTCGCATATAATTTAAATTGGTAAAACTATCGGCTGACGATGAAGGAAAACATCGTGAGGAAACCTAAACCAGAGATATGTTCTTGTAGTACCACTGTATGTGGGAATATATAAAACTGTAGAAATCTTGGCGTTTGAAAGCGCCAATATATCGTGGGTTGGTGTGGTGATTATGTCCACACCTTCCTTCGGGAAGAAGCCTATGGCCCTGCAGTAGGTAGGTAGCTTACAGGCAAATGTGATGGTGATGGTGTTCCCGCGGCTTCGCACAAATTTATTATTATGTGTGTAAATATTCTGTCTAAGCACACCAATTTTCTCCATCGATGGTGTGTTGCCTAAAACATTTCTCCGTCAATAAACACCAAACGTGTGTCCGAGTGTACCAACTATCATGGTGATCGATTGAACATCGCTAAACTTTGTTAATATCAATTTAAATATATAGATTAATAGATGGAGCGTTTGTACGCTCTACTGACATATTTTAGTTGAGTTTATTTTAAATTTTCACATTCTCTAACTCAGTTTTTTCACTCTGAGTAATAATTATGATACTAAATGTTTCGTATTAGACATTAAAATGGAAATATTATACTCGGTCTTATACTGTAAAAGTTTCTAATATCCTTAATTACATTAATAATCTATTATATTTAGGATAACAAGATTTCATACTGTGTCGTTTTACATTATTGAACGTTTTCTTTGCATTTTAGCTCCACACTGTTAAAACCCTAAGCAGTAATTGAATCGACTTTTTACATCACTTGTTTCAGGGACATATGTTTGGAAATATGATATACAATATTTAATCATATATAGTGACGAACCAATCATTGTTTGCGCTATGATGTTTTTGAAAACGACCACATTGAATTGTTTGTGTCTTGGGACAAGACGAAGATCTCTACGTAGGTATTACTAAAATGAAAGCCCTGTAAATAAGAGTACAGAAGTATGAAGGAGGCGATAATGATAATAGGTGAGTTGATTCCCTTCGCATCACGCCTATAACGAGATATGATTGTAGACGCGGTATGATTACGTGCCCGCGGAGAAAGCTACGAAACCGCTATCTTTAAAACTGTAGATAAAATCTCACTGAACAATATGTCACAATATCGTTGTCTCTGTTTTCTTTCCTATATTGTATCACAGATTATACTATTAGACATGGATTTGATTTGGTAGAAATTGAGGATTACAGACAGCAGAAAACAGCAAAAATAAATAGAAAACAGACGTACGATTTTAGTAGTAATTGAAGCTCGTGGCTATCTATAATCAACCTTAAATAGGATCGTTGTCGTATCTGAGGTCTTTCAAGAATAGTTCCCTATTCATTAAGATGGGCCTGGATCGGATCCTTTGGTATATTATTGAGAAAAGAATCGGCAAAAGCGGAACAAGGTAACGTAACTATTGTTATTTTATGATAGATACAATTCATTGGTGATACCGCATTCTGACCTTGTCCAGAATAAAGAATACTTTATTTAGTATATTTTCTATATATAACTTGATTTATATAATCTAAATAAAATAAAATATAATATAAAAATCGATATCCGAATGAATATGCGCGCGTCGCATCAGAACAGATGCACCTATTTGAATGAATATATTTTGTTCTGCTTGTAATTATTAGGGCAAAGTTTGTATGAAAGACAATGTTTGAAAAATCGTACGAAAAAGTGAAAACTTTGGGTTAGAAAGTATCCATATAAAGAAGTAAGTGAGTTAGTCAGACGGAAGAGAGTGAGTCGATCTCCAAAAGTATTGACAGATTAACGTTCAGTTAACATTTTATTTATCTACATGGTCGAACTGTTAAGGAAAGATTTGGTCTCATTTTTCTTTGTTAGTACGGGCATTTAGCATAATGTAAAGGGAGTTGATAATCAATGCAGTGTTCAAATTGCTACAAAGTACGATATCTGTTGTGAAAAATCGGAACCAGTTAGTGAATAACCAGTCATCAAGTAGTTTTTAGTAGTATATTTACAAGCTCTGGCGATAGCTCAATCATTTTGGTTTGATCGTTACTGACCTTCGATTGTACTTTTTGTACTATTTTTAGTATTTTCTATTGATTTTTTATTGACGACAAAATCAAGTATGAACATGGTAACTTGATTTTCACTATGCATACAGTGACAGCTTTTATCAATTTCGTTTTCTAGCATCTTACATATTTTCTAGTAGTAGTACTCTAAAAGGAAAAGTCGATAAAAGTCGAAAAAAAATTGTAACTATCAAATAACAGACCATAAGGTTTTTACTGTAAATTAGTCATTGTACTAAAAAAATCCGCACGAAAACGCCGCGCAACCTCTAAATTTGGGTGTCTCGAACTATGGTAACAAATATTCGCATCAATCTTTTAGAATAGCCGTTCTAGAAACGGCTACGCATGCCGATATAACAGTTAACTATTAGATTATTATCTATAACTAGCAGGTCCGCCTGACATTGTCCTGTCCTAATAATAAAAAATATATACTTATGTGCATGAAACGCTTAAGGCCGCTTGACTTTTTCCGATTCTTTCAACAATTATCATTATATTTCAACCAATTTACACAAAAAAAAAACCTTAGCAAATTATACACTTAAACTGGACAAATTATATACCTAAACCTTATCCGTGAATTATTCTACCTATTGGTGAAGACCGCATTACAATCTGTTTAGTAGTTTTTGAGTTTATCGCGAACATCCAGACAGACAGACAGACGCGGCGGACGACTTTTTTTTATAATATGTAGTGATACTATGTGTTATTAGCGCTTGATAAGATAACCTAAGGTATATTTATAAATATACATTAACATCTGCCGGAGATTTGGATCGTCATGTATAAGTATACTAGAACTGTAGTTTTAAGTTAACAGTTTATCAAGTATGGGTTTCAGTAGATTAATGTAGAATCTATTTCAATTTTTTTGCTGACTTTGTAAAAAAAAAGGCAGGTAATTAATTAATTTGAGTAGTTCTAAGTTTGAGAGAGTCGGTAAAAAGGTATTTTAATGGAATACAGTATATCTATTCATAATAGGTTCGATTGATGGACGACGGCGCGGCGACGTCATAGTATATAACAGTCGTGGAAATGTAAAACATGAATAATTATAGGTAATTGTAAAAACTCGTGTCTTGTATAAATAAAAAAAATACACTTAAACATGTATCGTGCTGTAATCATAATAATAAAAGTATTTGATTATTAACGCTGTCTATTAACTGTTTATGACTTATAATAATATGTTATGGCTTAGTTTTCACGTCGAGGAAAATTTTTGAATAACGCAAAAACATAAAGTTATTGTAAATATCTTATTTAGACAGAATAAAATATAGTACCACGACATCGTTTAGATTCTGTTTCAATTGATTCATTTTAAGGTACACCGCGTTCGAAATATTTAAATTAACTGATCTTTACTTGTTAACAAATTATTCATACTGCCTAATTAGTTACGCTTCGTAATAATACTGGTGTCGACCGAGCAGTTACGGCTGTCTAAGTGGCTTCTACCAAAGTAGGTCTCACTAGCATAATCTGTCGTAATTAACCAACATGTGAAGTTTGGGAAATCTATGAAGTTTGGATAACACAAATATAATATTATAACAAATTAAAAAACCTACTTTAAAATAATACACCAGAATATCCTTGAGCATGTATAGCCACAAACCTGTCAATAGTATGTCACTATACATTTCTTATACAATTATGAAAATTTTCCCGGTACGTCTTCTAAGTCCAAAGTTATTCATTTAAAATGGACCCAATTGAAAACAACCCCTTTGAGTCTCGTTCGAGCAGCGGTCGAGTGCACACGTGCGCTCGCTCGCAGCTCTGACCGTCCGTTTGGTTCGCCGCGCTCGGCTATCTTCGGTCATTTCCGGCTCGCCGCGCTCGCCTACCTGCGCTACCTGCGCACCAGATGTTGGCATTCCAACGATTTCGTCGCTGCCCGACCCGCATTGTTGCCGAGTGAGTCATCGCCGGTGCTATTGTACTCGAGCTTGTGAAATTCGAAGAAAGAAAACATCTGCTGCGAAGCCGCACTTTAGTGTGTTTACTCGGCTATTGTCAATCAACACGCTCTTTTCAGAGCGACGGTGCACCTCCTTTAGTGTACCACATAAACCGCACTTTTCGGTGCGAAGCCGTACACACTGTGCAGTGCGTCGTTTCGCCGTGCTACGCGTCGTGCTTCGTGCTGCGCTTCGAGAGTCGTGCAGCGCGTCGTGTGCCGTGCAAAGCGTCGTTCTTCGCGCCGCGCCGTGTGCAGATACGAAGAGAGAAGATTTCGCGTCGCGTCTCCCTTTGGCCCGGACACGGATTGTCCGTTAGATTCGAATTAGGCGCACCCCCCTGCCCCTCAGGCAGGGAGGTTAGTCATGTCCACCCCCGCGATCCCGCCGCCCCTTCAGGCCCCTAAGGCCCTAGATGATACCGTCCAACTCGAGGACCTCATTAGATTTCATATGTTCGCGCGTCAGCAAAATCCGTTGTTAGTATCGGAATTCGATAGGCTCCGACGCACTTACGCGCGTAACGGGTATAAAAGTGAGTTCGGAGTCCCGCGTTGTTTCCGCGACGACCCGTTCGCGCCGTCCGACTGCGACTCTGACGATGACTCCGACATGGAGCTCGACGCGCCTCGCGCGGCCGCGCCCGCGCCCGCGACTTCGCCCGCGCCCGCGACTTCGTCCACGCCCGCGCCATCGTCCGCTGATAATGACGGTTTCACAACCGTCACGCGCCGCGGTAAACGCCCACGCGCCGCGATTCAGACAGATAGCGACTCTGCTGCGGGACGTCCGATCCCAAAGCAGCCCAATATAGGTGGCGCTCGGGTGCCCCGAGCCTCTCCCACGCCCTCTGCCGCGATTTCGGCTGAAGCTCCGGCTGCGGAACCCGCGGTCGCGGCTAAGAAGCCACGCCCACCGCCTCCCGTCACCTTCCGTGACAAAGCCCGCTGGGTAGATGTTTCTAACGACCTTAAGTCGAAAGAAATCGTCTACCAATCCGCCGTCAACACTGTTGCCGGCATTTCTATTCGTGTGTCGACCCCCGATGAGCATCGCAAGCTCACGAGATACTTCAGGGAGCGTCAGCTCCCTTTCTTTACTTACGCTCTCGAGGAAGAGCGTCTCCTCCGTGTCGTCATTCGAGGAGTTCCTTCTGAACTCACCGAATACGACATCTCCGATTGCCTGAACGGTCAGGACTTCCCGGTCCGGAGCGTGCAGCGCATGCGCCACCCCCGCACGAAGGCCCCCTTCAACTTGGTGATGGTCACACTGGACCGCACCTCGGAAGGCAAGGCTATTTTCAGCCTCAATTCGGTTTGCGGCCTGTCCCCAGTCTTCGTCGAGCCTCCTCGCAAGTCCCAGATACCCTCGCAGTGTCACAACTGCCAGGTGTACGGCCATTCCGCCCGACACTGCCACCTGCGTCCCAGGTGTGTGAAGTGTCTCGGGGATCACTCCACTAGGGAGTGCCCCCGCACTCCCGAATCCATCGAGCCTCCGAGCTGCGTCCTCTGTGAGCAAACGGGTCATACCGCGAATTATCGCGGGTGTCCCCGTGCGCCTCGCTCGACCCGTCCCCGCCGCGGCGGTCGTGCGACCCGGTCCAGGGCGCACGGCCCGCCGGCTCGGACGAAGCGGCCTCCGCCTCCGCCCATACAAAGCCAGAAGGCTTTCCCCGACCTGCCGGGCACCTCCAGTGCGCCGGCATCATCCGCTCCTGCGCCGAGCGCGCTCTCCTGGCGCGTAAGGCCTTCCCCGCCAGCTCCCTCGGCTCCTCAAGCCAAGCCCCAGCCTCAAAAGGCTCTGTCCACTCCTGCGCCACCTATCGCGGCTTCAGTATCGACCTCCGGTATAGACTGGATAGCTCGTCTTCTTTTGGTACACGATGTACAAGAGATAATCGCATTTAACGCGTTAGTTAATAGTACGTCTGAGCTCGGGCTCTTAAACGCTATCTCCGCTTTCCCGGCCGTCGCGACCACGGTACAACAATTAACCCGCGCCGCGCATAAATAAATTCGCGTAAATCAAAAGATCAGTTCGAACCCGCGTGTTCATATACAATAGACCGATACATTAGGATTTGTTACGTAATTATTTAGTTAAATCGGCACCGTGCCATTGTACTTTATTTTTTAGCTCGATCCCCTCTGAAAAGACGCGTGTTTGCGCCCACGCCCGCGACTCTCTCTGTTCACGCCGCCGTGAGCGGGGGGTGAAGATTCGATCCCGCACACTCGTCGCGATTTTTCTTGTAACAGCTCGAGCCTAGGTAGTCCCTCGGTGTGGAGCCCTCGAGTATGTTACTCGCGCGAATACAGTGGTTTACACATGTTCTACACTTACACGATCACCCCACACTCTTGCACACCTAGGCACTCAGTGGTGGGCTGTTTTTTTGCCCTTTTCGGACTGAAATAGGTCACATAACACAGTAGTCAGATACCAAATACACTCGTGAAACATGCATGGTCACACATGCATTTTTCACGAATTCATATATGTGTATTGTATGGATAGATAGCTTAGCTAGCTTAGTTAGGTCGGGAATCCGGCGACAGCTCAAGCCGAGGTGCACCGAGTGCCCTTGAGATGTTTCGCCTAAAAATCAATCGGGTGAGTGCCCTAAGCGCTCCCCTTAGTAGTCCGGTGAAACTGTAACAGCTCAGGCTAACAGTGTAGGTCAGTTCGAAAAAAAAAAAAAAAAAAAAAAAAAAAAAAAAACAACCCCTTTCTCATAACAGATTAATTGTAAAAATCGGTTCACAAATCACGAATTTCTGACGTAACAAACAGAAAAAATACAACTCAATTGAGAACCTCCTCGTTTTTGAAGTCTGTTAAAAAGAGAAACAAATGCGACAATAATCGATTTATCCGTTACCACTCAGTAATGGTGTTGGAAATCAAAACCACATTCCACAGATTATTGCGACTGATACATGCTAAATAAATCAATTAAAAATACTTATTTTATATTTTTCGAGCTTGTAGCCAAAATTATCTTACGTTTTTTAATATAAATTAGATTCGTCTTTATGGTATCTCTAACGCTATATACGAACGCTAAATACGATTGGGTCGAATCAAAAAAGAAAGATTTCGCACTCCCGTATTTTGTTTTATATGTTTTTATTATTAGTATTTTTACCTATTGCATTGGCAATTATTATTGTTTGTAATATTGCATTCTCGGCGATGACGTATAGTAATTAATATTTATGAGAATGTCCACTAAAAATATTTTAAACATCGTAGTCGTGACTCTAAGGTAAAAACTTCAATAAAGATTAACAGTGACAGATAGGTTAAATTTCAAATACAAACGGTTCCTATGAAACATTTGATGTCTTTTAGAAATAAAAAATTGTCATTCGTTTGTTAAATATTTAAAGATGTATTCAGAAATTTGTCCGTTTCGTAGCTGTAGTATGAGATCCGATCTCTTTGATCTGTTTTATTGGAATACAAAACAGTTATGTTTCAGAAATAAAAATAGTACACGAGAAAGCTTTAAATTGATGAAGTGCATAACTATGTTGCATTTATAATGTAAATAATTTTTTTTTATTCGGGTTTCACCCCATTTTACAGAAATATACGTAAGTGATACGAAATTCACCGCGTCATCTAGTATTTTATAAGTGTCCAAGTAAATACGAAGCTGTGGTTATTTACTTATATATCCCATATATATGGGAATGTTAAGACTGTAATATCGTTTAACATTAACACCATTTTAGGTTATTACCAGGCGAGAATGAATCGGACAGAAGGGAAAGATGTCAAGGCGAGGACAGGCCCGACTCGTAACAGACGCTCGAAGCACATTGCGTCACTCGATATAAACTAAATTATACCCTATTGGCTATCAACGAATACCAACTATTTGTTATGATAGTTCAACGTAGTTGATAGTAGTCGGTATTGGAGAAACGCATCTCTGTTCGTAAATTATTGGCGAATCAGTACACGAACGGAATAGCGATGCAATATCGTCGGGACCCGACTGAGTATGTTTATTTGTACGCTCTAATCTTTGGAAATACCAGTCAGATCTTAAAGAATCTTTTAACATTTTATAATATATTTACTCAACAAGATAATAAAAATAACTATCTTTATAATAGAATCCTAAAGAACGCAGCAATTACCATACAAATTGTAAGTCAGAAAGTACGCTAAGCGAGAACGAGGAAATAGTGCTATCGCAAACAAAATATTTATAGCAATTCTCAATTTTGATAATTTGACTTATATTTATCAACACCATTTATTTCAAAGCGACGATGAATCTTGTAAGGAAATTAAGTTTGAGTAATGTTCTCATTATACTATCGTTTAGCAGAAATAAATTGTTATGCGAGTTTGGACTCTCGCAGCGAGTGTTCCGTTTCACAAAGCAATTTGTGTTGTGTATTTATTAAAACTGCTTTCTTTCACTCAGTTCCACATACTTTACATTCAAGGTCAGTTTTTAATTGACATCAGAAAAAGGTTTTTACCCCTAGCATGTTTGTATAATATTCTGAGAAAGTACAGGACCGTTTTTTACGATATTTTTACTGGACTTTTTATATACTCATGGGCAAGTTTTACTGTATGTAATGTTGTAGGACGTTTCTTATATACATAAGATATAATATAAGCCGTTTTTTCTTATAATTATTGCATAATCCGAGTAGATTTAGCGCCTGACTCACATATAAACTTTGATAAAACTTAAATATTAAAAAAAAAAATAGGAATTCAAACGAAATGTCGAGATTGGCAAATATTTGTGCGATACGAGTTTAATAAAAAACTGGATTGCAATTTGCATTGTATTTTTATCATCTGTCGTTATTTTATACTATAATGACAAGTATTACTCTTCTTGTATTTACATTAAAGTACAGTGTTTGCATAGAGATTATTTTACAGTTTGTCTTAATAAATATCTGTAATCCTTACATATATTACAAATGCGGAAATGAGTTTGTTCGTTGGTTTGTTACACTTTCACGCTTTAAATACGTTAGCGATTTTATGAAATTTTGCATAAATATTGTTAGGTACGCAGAAATGGACTTAGGGTTGGTAGACCTTTCGTCCAGAAAAAAAAAATGTACTGTTCCCAAGGAACTCATGACATCTACATTACCGCGAGGGAAACTACGAGAAAAGGCACTAGCCTTAGTACACATACATACACTGTAAATTTCAATCAACTACTTATATGGATACAAACGATATAGTCCTTTAAAGGTAAAATAGTCTACATAAGTTTAAGGAAAGCATTTCTGAAAACGGAACCCTAAGAATCAGAAGCGTAGATTTATCTACGTCACAGACTTAGTACGGCGTATTTCTATTGCCAAGGTGTTTTTATACATAGTGGCAAAATACAGCTGGTATAAGAGGTCTTTGCGTTCAAAGCTATGAGTAATCTACATGTACTGTGTGATGCGATAGATTTCGAGTCCACGACTATCGTAAACACCGTTCCGCGATTAATGTGGTGCACGTCCGCGACATTTACTGTTATGGATTGCATTTATGAGTAGGGTTTATTGAAAGTACCAACTTCGATTTAAGGTAATATGAATACTACGAAAAGATGTCAACTTATATAATTTCCGTGAAATCATCAGAATCATTTTGATGCGTAAGCAATTTATGATTTTTTTTACATTATGTTACTTGATACCGAAAAATACTCGGATAGTAAAAAATGGATAAACTGACGTATATATGATCGGCTTTAAGTATTATATTCTAAAAACCGCCCGTTGCTCTTTTAATCTTAACTGTTATACTGTAAAAAACAATAAAGTAAAACTAACGTTACGCAACGTATATTGCTGTCAATGTAAACATTTTAGTATAGCATCAATAGTTTCAGACATTATCTAGATAAATTACTAGATATATTTCGATCAAATTTTTATAGTTTCATTCCTTAGTCATTTGGTCTTTATCTAAAATTTAAAAAATCATAATATATCCAGTTTCTTATTCTTCTTCTTAACCTTATCCCACCTATGTAGGGTCGGTCCAACATGTTTCTCATGTGGTGATGTATGATTTGGCTTAATTTTTACGATAGGCCGCGCGCGCCTCACTTCAACCCTCCTTGGGATTATTTCCGTAGTATCGCTATATATATAGGAAAATGTGTGACTGTTTATTTCTCTTCATTTAGTATAATAATGTGGGCCAAAGAGATGATTATGTTAGTGGATTCCTCCAAGCAGAAAGTTGTACCCATAATATATCCAGTTTACATAAAGTTATTAAAGTTTTCTCTATTCTCGTAGAATAACGATATTTATAAGTATTACAAAAGACTAAAGAGATTTTGTGAACTAAATATACTCTCGGTAACATTTTTTTTTGTATGTTCTTCTGTGCATAAAATATATTGTTAAAATAATAAATGACGCAAACTAAGTCACGAGCATCTGCTAATCTTCTATAAAGAAACAAACTATACGTCTTTATAATAATAGTATAGTTTTATATTTATTCCTAGCGACCTGTCGCAGCTTCGCATGGGTACAATATTTCTTCATTATACAATGATATTTACAGTTCATCAGAGTCATAGAATCTGCGTAAGAATCTTAACATAAAGAACTTCTTTGTTACGTGTAATTCCATAAAATAATAATAAAAAAAAATTAAAAAAGCAAAAATAGTAATTCCGGTCTATATTAAAAACACAATCATCAACTTTGTGAATGAAGCCGTTAACTTTTAATAACATTTTGCCGTTTTTAGGCCGTTATTATTAATTTGTTTTTATTGTATAAAAAGTTTAGTTTTATGTTTGACAAAATACACTGTTTCGTCCGCCAGCTCCTCGTAGCAAAACTAGAGTCGTGTAAGTTTATGTCCTGAAGTAGATGTTAACATATATTTTTTAGATAAATCGATATCTAGGTGCGACATTTGATACATAACCCTGTGCTACGTATCGTATGTCCATCCAAGAAAGAGATTGGTTTAATACAAACAACATTTATGTACTACACTTCTGTCTTATTTTTTCTTATACATGTGGGAGTTATAATTTCCTTCTTAGGCGAATACGAAAGTTTTTGTTCAGTGTTTTTCATTAAAGAAAAAGTTTGCCAAATAAAAACTTTTAATTAATTTTATTTTGCAACGTTTTTTCATCGCTCCAGTTGAGGAATATCATTTTGGTTTTGATAAGAATTGATTGAAGTTATGAAAATCACATGAAAATGTTTTCAGACAACGTTTTGTACATTAGAGTTTTTTTTTTATTTCTAATTATTTTTTTCTTATGTCTGTAATACCGTCTTTTGTTATAATACAAATTATAAGTTATATACATTGTTTGATTTTTTTACAAGTACTGTTTATAAAACAAAGAAAGTGGACAATAATTTATCAATTTTCTTTAAAGAACAGCGGCTATTTTTTTCAAAGACGATAAATATCGGAAATTAAAATTTGTACAAAAACGGTCTGTTATAAAATTTTCGTAAGATAAAAATTTTGAGTAAGATAAAAAAAATGCTCGGTTTAAAAATCATAGAAATTAAATTTCAAACTTAAAGAAAATGATATTTCTTTCAAGAAAGTATATCCTTTGTATTATATAAATGGAAAAGGGGATACCCCTTTGAGGCAGGACTATATATTTTTTTTGTAAACATCGCATTTTCTATTTACAAAATTGAAGTAAGCCCATAACAGCTTTTGCGACCATAAGTATACAAAATATTTTTCAATACAACATCATATTACACATGGATCTTGAAATTTAAAACAGACTAAATATAAGACTAAGTATAAATATAAGTGAGGAATTTACTAAAGTTTATTGCATACACAACTGTTAAAAGATATAGATTCAAATTTCAGGTTTATATGTTTTTCACAGTGTATATGACTTCACAATTACTGTTGTGCATACAAATGTATACACAGTTTAGATGACAGACGGTTATTTACAAAAGATTTTTCAATTCGATGTAGAAGTTTATACGAACCCCGATGGTATAGATACAATCTTTCTGAGAAAGTGTTTTATCAAGGTCACAAATTGGACCACGTTTATTGTTTATATACAATTTTACTGAAACAAATTAGAGTAAGGTCAACAGAGTGTTGTATGTTTTTATCACTAAAATAGATTGATTCTAAATTAAGTTACCTTTCCCGTTCAGTTGGCTTCGGAGCCTGGTAATTTCCCGCGACCTGCTCCTGCTCCGACGGTGGGCCGATATTCTCCGCGGAGAACGCGCCATCTCGCGCGCAAAACAATAACAATTACGACATACAAGATCACTGTCACATGCTTGCACGGCGCGTATAACGGAACGGTATAGACACGCACTGCACTAATTGCAAATGTGTTGCACTTCGTATCCCGTTTGTTTGTATACAACTTTTCCTCGGTTAAGTCCAATCGTGACGAAATCCTTACAGTTTGGATTGTAAAGCGAGGAAGTTCGTTCGGAATGTTCGTTGTTATTTGAAAGTTATTGTTAGAAATATATGTATATATTTTTCTATAATAAGGCACGAGTGTAGTGTGTAAGGCACGGCGAGGCACTGGCTTCGATGATGTCGGTCGCTCGCGTGCTGGCGCGATTTGTTTCGCGTTCGTAATGGCGAGTGGATGCCGCGCCGCGACAGCGACGTGAGGCCGCGCCGTGCTATCCCGGCACACCTGTCATGCCGGCTGCCTTACGCTTACATCACTGATAGCGATAACGACAATACTAGACCGAACTGTCTGGCAAAGTTCACTTCGTTGCATTTACTTGGTCAATTGATGACATAATATTTTCTTTATAAAACGATTTCTCTATTTTTATTCACGCACACGTTACTAAAACCTGTTTAACTGTTCAAATATTTGAACAACCAACTTAGCACTCGCATGTCTCAAATTTGATTTAATGAAACCAAAGACCCTTGAAGTCAATCACAAATGAGCAAATAATAAATACCTTCCTTCAGGCTCACAACAATAAAATACTATTTGTATTTATTATTATTATTTATTTATGAGACTACAAGGTAATAAAAAAAAATGTAACATATTGATTTAGTCCAAAGTTGTATAAAGGTGAAATGCTATATGACATCACAACATTATACAACAACCGATATCCAATGCTTCATGAAAGGACTATCGTACATATCTCTCATGTACGTCTGTATATATCATTGATTTAATCATCCTGTTAAAGCTGTCACGAAGTCCACCCAAGATGGACGCTACTCTCTTACATCTGACAGCATAAAAATCATCAACCCTGGCACATGCCATCCGAGAAGTGCTACTACAGAATCGAAGTCCCAAGAATAAATCAAAAATAATATTGTTGTATTGGATACACAAAGAATTGATAGTCTTTTATTGAAGCTGATCGGCTTGTCGTATAAAATCATTAGAAAATGGACTTTGAGTAGTTGGATTTTAACGTTACCAACAGAACGTGCAAAACTGCGAATCAATATATCCCTTCTTACTGCGATCGCTCTACGTTTTCTTTCAAAATTACTATTATTATCTTTCATTTCGATCATGACAATGTGACCAAGATAATTCAATTTATATACTCTGTTTTATGGTACGTCTCCTAATACGCTTTTGTTAGCCGTGAAGACCCACTTTTTTTTAATATTACATTTTAAGTCATGTTTATTAGCGTAGGCCTGACAAACAAGTAAAAGCTTTGTAAGAGCACCATTTGAAGGACTAAAGAAGCAACATGTCGTCCGCGTAACTTATGTTATTAATCACTTGATTGTCAATCTTGCATCCTGCATGAATGTAATACACTCAAAAGGTAATATCGTCTAAATACGTTTTGAAAATATTAGCGGAATTTATACTCCCTGTTTATATGTCAGAGGTGATATTGAAAACAAACTAACAAGTTCACAGGATAAACCGGTATTCTTCGCTTTGCTTAATGACTCACATGAAAGTAAATAGAAAGCTTAATAAATATAGACCTATTTCCCTATCACCATTGAAATAATTATAGAATTATTTCCCTAGACAGTGTAATTGCTAAAGTATTTGACGGTTTCCTAGTCCGATAGTTTTTGATCCGAACTGTCAACAGAGTATACTATTTTAACTCTTTAGAACAGAACGTCAGGTACTGTACTAATAGAAAAACACCTGTTTGTTCTTGTTTTCTAGAACTTACCAAAGTTTTCCTTCTACTTTTATGTAAGCCATTATGGATCAAATTGAATTGAACTAATTAGCTTTTTTCGATATCACCTCTGATATATAGACAGGGGGTATAACATGTTTTATTTTTAATAATGTTGACTACCACCGTTTTCATTAGATCCCGCTGTAGGTAAGAATACCTTATACATAAATTATAAACCATACAAAGTAGTCGTGGCAAATGTAAACTCTGTGCGTATTAAATGTGTTCAATACTGAGTCCATTATGAACAGGTGATTTTACACGGGCCTTGTTTTTTTTAATATTTGTACCATTGCTACTTATAAAAACAATTATATTCTCGCTTTTATTGTGCTCATTATTTTTTCCTTCAATATAAACTTCATTTATTTGTGTTGGTGTATGTGCTGTTTGTTGCATAAAATTATTTGCAATACATTTAAAGTCACCTATACCACCTATATTCATCGGCAGATCAGGCCCCTAGAATTACGTTTTTGAGTACTTATCCAAAAGTGATTAACATTTTTATTACTGTAATGAGTCATGGATGATCCATTAATATCTATTCCTGAATTTTCATACACCACCTTAGTCGTGATTTAAAACATTTACGAGTATAATTCATTCTCTGAAATATATTTCCTGTAGTTGATTTTCTATATAAAAGCCAAAGTTCAAAACTATGCCTGGCGCTTGCCTAACATATTGATTCAATTCTACAATACCACGTTTTTTACAAGGAGCCTTTTTATATAAAACAATTGCGGCGTCCGATAATTACATCACACAGTACATTTACTATATTTTTCATAGATTCACTAAAATATTATAGTACTTAATATGATTACATAAGAATGACTAACATAGATTTTAAAAAAGAAGAAGGAAAGAAAGGTAGGGAAGGGAAGGGGAAGGGAAAAGAAAGAAAAAGAAAAGGAAAAGAATTGTGTAAGTTTTTAAAAATAATATCTCGTCTTGCTCACTTGAATGTGTATTGAAGCCGCACTGGATTTTAAAACGATTTCTATTCAAAACTATTTCAGAAAAAGGTGCGGACCGAGGGTCTGCAGGGAAAAAAACATGATTACATAAGTTATGAGAGAATTCATACAATTCAGTGAGAAAAAATGTCTTTTAACTTAGATGCTCTGAACACAAGTCATTATACTTTTTAATTTATTGTTTACCCCTTATACTCCTCAAATTATGCAATCTATTTGTATACGTGTGTTTTATTTCCCGTTATTATTTTATTTTTGTATTTCACACTATAAACCAAAACCTCATATCCGCTGTCGACCGAATTTTCAAATCTGTTTATTCTATTTATCAAAATTAAACTTACAACTTCCATTTCATTATAAAGTATACAATCAAAACATCAAGAAGGCACGAGTAGTACGGTGGAACTGTAGAGGCCTAACAAAGCCAACAGTGTAGGTCAATTCCAAAAAAAAAAAGAAGGCTCGGCATATATGTTTATCACAGCCAATTATGAACAATATAGGCAAATACATTAATTTCGTCCGGTTCGAAGATTATGATTGACAACATACATGAAGCACACGAGCACGTCTCAACTTAATCCGCAGGAATAGTAATATATGATGAATGGTGTCAGGACAGTGCAATGGTTCTATAAAGGTCGGTTATACATAGGTAATGGCTGGTTTCAATTTCACCTCATATACAAAAACATTTGGACAGAAAAGTACCGAAAGTTCGGCCTGTGAATCGAACTCGCGACCTGACGGCTGAATAATAGACCACTGTACCGTGATGCATGTTATTTTTTGGTTATATATCGAGAAGCGTTTTCACACATCCGCTCATTACCCGGCTACAATATCTAACCATGTGGACGTTTTAGAATATATAATCGCCACCTAAAAATGTAGAACTATACACGCAATATTAAAGGCACCAGACGAAACGTGCCTTATCGAATCGCCCTGTAGTCACAACAATGTTTGCGGAACACCTATTGGGAAGGAATAAGTTTGACGGATGTTGATATTCATTTTTCTAATAACTTAACCTTTGCATTTTTGGTGGGAGATACCCAAGTATATTGTGTGTGTATTATCACTACATATTATTAAACAAAGTCACCCGTTGCGTCTTTCTGTGTGTTCGCGATAAACTCAGAAACTACTAAACGGATTGCAATGCGTTCTTCGCCAATAGATAGACTATTACACGAGGAAGGTTTAGGTATATAATTTGTTAAGGTTTTATGTAAATTGGTTGAAATATAACGATAATTCAAAATCAAAATTACTTTATTCAGTTTAGGTCCTAAGAAGGCGCTTATGAACGTCAAAGTTACCACCGGTTCGGAAAACAACCCAGTCATCGAGAAGAACCGGCAAGAAACTCGATCTGGTTACTTTTTCATTAAATATATTATAACTCATAGTTTTAAAACATAGTTATAAATAATTACACTCGGTTTTGGTGGATGCACAAAGAGGGCGTCATTTCCAGACGTCACCATCGTTGTTGGAAGTGTTGCAAAAAGTCAAGCCGCCTGGGAGCTTTCATCGAAAACGCTGCCTAATTCTTTTGAGATATAACAAAACAAAGCATAGTGAGATATGTCTCTTTTATAGATCTACAAAAAGTCTACGATGGCATATACCTATCTTTTAAGGATTGCTTACTATAGCCATCTATATACTAAAAATGATCATGAGGTAATTGGAAGGCTATTTACACGGATACAGTATTAATCATTATCAGAATAAAAACATTAGTTGTCTTAAGTATTTGATGCACATAAGTATATATTTTTTATTATCAGGGCAGGACAACGTCCACCAGGCCTGCTAATGTATTATACAAGTAACATTGGAGTTGAAATTTCCAATTACTTGGACAGGCCAAATTCCTGACTATATCCATGTTCATTGGAGAACCAAAGTTACCAAGGTAATTCTTAATAATAAACTGTAGTGGTAATGACCGTGACCGGCATCGAGGTACCGACGACAATAGTTCACTTCGACAGTTTATGTTCACGAGTACATAGCAAATTAGTAGTAATTGTTGGACATAAAGTCCTTTGAATTTATTTCATGTGAAAAGCTTTATCTCTCATGGTAATGGGTTTTGTTGCTATAATAAAACTTATGCTTAACAACAGTCGTTTTGTGACCCTAACTCCAAAATTATTATAATTGAAGATTATCGTAACATTGGAGTGGCATGTTACCGTTGTCTTGGATTGTATTGTTTTTACCACCAGTCATTGTGACCGGTTTACAAGTTGTTAAGAGTGACAAATACATTTGCGAACTTCTACTTGTGCTACTTTTCTACCTTTAGAGTGTGTGTTGCTTTTTCGTATATTATAACTACTTTTTAATGTCAAATGATGATGTGGTCTAAGATGGTAAGTCACGCTTAACCTAGAGGGTGACTGACTTTCATGTGCAGCTGCCGGAACACATCAACGGATGCTTGGCGACAGATTTTCAACTTGAGGGTGGTAGCTAACCAGACGGTCTTAGAAAAAGCCCTACCACCATGCTTTGGTTTCATCACGGTATTTTCCTTCACCGAAAGCTTCGACTCAGTTGCTTGGATTAGAACCTACGTCTTTCGACGCTGTGTCCGAACACACTACCAACTGAGCCATCATCGCTTAAATTGAACAAAAACTTTTTTATGTACAAAACCGAAAGTATTTTTTTTTAATTCTATATCAAAATGTAGCTTAAATTCGCATATAATAATATACTATTTTTTTACACTGGGAACATACAGTTGGTATTGGTTAAGGAGATAGATTGATTATAAACACCTGTGTCACCCTGCGCTGACGTCTGACGCTCGCCTAATTCGGTTGAGTTGCCAGATATCGCATTAAATACCTCGATTATAACATGTATTATTCTATTTAAGCGTGTGGAATTTATAACAATGATTTAGGTCAAGTATTATGAATGAATATAAACGAATTTCAGGAACTCACCTTTTTCGTTTTCTGCTTCTCATGACATGCCGTATGGGTCAGTTGCTTTTTATATGACTAGCTCTAGATGATCCATATTAGTGAAGCATACAATCTATTTGTTTGTATTCTCAATTATAATGCTTTTTACAGAAACAAATATGTGTACTTAGTCGCAGGCCACAGTTGGTTGGAAATAAAATTATATAGACGATTTAATATAATAGCCTTGTTCACACTGTTATTAGCTTTGTGTGAGTAATCCTGCTAATTACTCCACATTATGTCGTCAGCCATATTTATTCTCTGTAGTCCTTCGAAGCTCTATTTGTGTCAAACCTACTAAAGTAATTTCGTTCGTACCGTTTTTTTTAGCCCTTAATTAGTATTTAATGGCGAATTCTGGACTTGTATACAGGTATAGATAATCATTGGATAATATTACAAAATTTGTAATAAACTTACTTGTACTTGCAACACCATTATAGAACCATAGTTTGGCATAGAACAATTTCTAGTACTCACCTGAAATATTTGTCTTCACACACTTATCAATGTGTTCTAGTGAGAACTAGTTCCCTTTCAAGAACCAATTCGTTATCAATTTCAATTAATAAATGAAACTTAAAAATAGCGAACATGTAAATAAACCGTAGTAAGTAATCCTCTATAATAGACAGCGTTATATAATGACGACACAGCTAAGAGCAACTTCTTAGCTGTGTATTTTATATGATGCTAACTTTGATCAGCTCTGCCACCCTTTGTGCTGAAGGCTAGTCATCTTTTTTTTTTAACTAAGCTACACTCTTGGCTTCGTAAGGCATCTACAGTTCCACCGGACTACATGGCTAGTCATATGAAATCGAATCAAAAATAGTTTATTTCATTTAGGTCCTGAAGAGGTGCTAATTAACGTTAAAACACTATTACCGGTTCGTACATATAACTCAGTCACCGAAAGGGATCGCCAAAATACTCGATTTAAAGATTAATCATCTTTTTTCATTACAATTACCAGTGTTGTCAAAGTATTTTAGGGTTGCCATGTCTAGACACTGTCGTTTATGTAATGATCCACTCTGCAAAATAATAGCCTTTTGACATTAAAACCGGCTTGAAGATACTACACGACAAATCAGTAATGTTCTTTTCGTACGATTTTAAAACATTTAACTGATCACACTGTGTCTACAATATGAGATAGTTATTTTAGTAATCACGCTTGCATGTCTTTCATAAAATCTGGTTTATCAAGTTTTTACGGGCATACATTATTAAGAATGTATTGTGAGGACAGTGTTAAAATACTGAATTAATCACTGCGTCAAACAGCGACGAAACGTCACATATAAAGTATCATACGTGCGAAGTGAAACCACAACATTTTTTTTAATTATATGTTTATTACTTCATATTTTCGGCAATGAAATAAAACGCATAATAAAGAACGAGAACAAATATAATTAAGTATTTCTGTTACATTCACATCTTTGCTTATATAATAAAATGGCGGCCACGAGGCGGTACGGATATCAATGACCGAAAATTATTACAATAACTGTATATATTTATTATAAACAGCCTGTTTGGTCCCAAAACATTTTTTATCATGATGGTATATTAAATATGTGTGGTTGGGCCAAAGGAGAGAAAATGAAAGAGGATGAGTTTGGAAACAATTTTCTCAAAATAAATTTCACATAGATCTATCTATCTAGTTCTTGAATATATATTCCAACAAAACACAGAAGCCTTGAATGATCAACAATTAGAAGGGGTATATATGTAGAAGACTAAACATTATCTTTATAATATTCGTACCACCTCACCTAATCCGCTAATATTATAATAAAGTAATAACAGTTAACAATAATAAACTGTTATAGAGGTATATAATGAGATAAATATAATTTTACAAGTATGTAATCCAAAACACACGATCCATTTGTAAAGATTCTGAAAATTAGTTCCGCAAACTTATTAATTTTTTTTATCACATTTATTTAACTTTAAATAATATTATTAACATATATATTTCTTTAATATAATATGAATATAGAATAAAGTTGTTCATTTGCTATATAATTAATTAACTACTAGAACTGTGACGTCATAACATATGAACCGAAACGATTGATTGAAAATAACGTTTGTAAAGTGTTCATTATAATACCTTTACTAAAACAGGGTTAATATTGTATTTTTTTATTTTATTTGTTTTGTATGTTTATCACTCATGTAAAATAAAGTTCTAATGATTATACTGAAACCTGTTGTCATTTGTAATGGTTTGTGACTAGTACCCGAGGAATCCTAATATATATATATATAATATATATTGTGCCAATACGCTACTCTGTGACAGACGTATCCGTGCTTATTAAATTGCCTATGAAAGTGCTAAACATATCAAATTACTAAAGAACAGATTATGTTAAGCATAATCGTACAATGAATGGATTATAGAGTACCATTCGATTGTTCTGTGTTAGTAGATAAATAAATAAGAAACCGTCCATACTTTGTCTGATAATCCTTTCCTATAAGAAAACGATCTTATAACTGGGATTTTTTCACTAAAACAGTTTCTTTCGAAAATATATTAAAGTGCGTATATTACTTACTCTTCGTTCTAACGACGCGATATGTTTTAAATTTTATTACGGAAACTTGTACAAATATGATTACATACAGTCCGTTTGTTTACCAAATAACCCAGTAGTTCTCAAACTTTTATACTCAGCGACGCACTAACATACTCCTTACGAATTCGCGACACCTTTATATTCTTATATGAAACATTTTTGATAATTCAAAGTGAACGAAAGTAAAGTTTGTAAATCTTGCGACACACTTGACAGATGCTTGCAACACGCTAGTTGACAACCGCTAAAATAACTCATCAAACATTTTGTCAATAAGAGCATAGTCTTAAATGAAATTAAAAAAAAATACAAGAATAATGCAATATCAATGCAATATTTCGAAAATAAATTAATATATATGTAGAAATATGATACAATTATAAATACATGAAGCGAATAAAATTAACATTGTAAAATAGGTGTTAGTTTTAGTTACAATAGAAAATAATTCCAAAATTTCTACAAAAAAAAAATGGTTAACTAAACATAAAAATTCCAGTATTTTTCGTAATATTTTTTGTCTATTTATAACAAAACTTTTGTGTTTACATTTATACTTATTGTTTGTTTCTACTATAGCACTATTTCCACAAATATCGACAATAAACAGGGACTCGTATTATGATTTTATGTCAAACATCAAGATTCCAACAACAAACTAATTTAATGACAGTATATTTAAATAGGCCAAATATTATCTCCTTCGTATGATCCTTATAATTATTTATATATATAAAATATCAAATTCAACAGAAATTAAATATATATTCGAATTACACTGTATATGTTAAAGTTAAGTGATTTATGAACAGAAGTTCATTGTAAAAAAAATTATCAACAAGTTGAGAAGCAACAGAAATTCCTATACGCTTTATAAAACTAATAATAACAAATTCAACCATCTTAGAAATAATAGGGAATCTTATCGTGCACATTGCAATTATTAGAATAATTTTAATTTGGTGTCATTTCTTTTATTAATATATAGGTATATTACCTACATGAAGTAAACTTACCTCCCAATTTCTTACGATTATTACAAATCGCTTCCATACATACATTTAAATTAATGTTGTTCAATCCACAGAGAGAGAGAGAGAGAGAGAGAGTAATGAGTGATGAGATCGACAAAACCTTGTTTTATAAAAGTGAACTGATATTCCCTGTGACCGAATATACATAGATAATATACAATAGACATTGATAGACACTTTATTAAGGTATATTTATACATATAATTCATATATTATATCATCAACTATAAAATATCAAACAACAATTATTAATCGCTTAAAAATAAATAATGAAATGTTTGTACGCATGAATACTAAAGTGGAAAAGATGTATTCTACTTTCGTCCGAAGTGATCCGTCCCTCAGCATACGTTGAAGTGAAATATTCGCGTCGGTTTGTCCGCTCAGGAGTGCGCCGGCCTCGGCTGGCTTGTGTCGTAGGCGCGTATGACGTCCGCCTGAGATACGCTTCCGCCTTCCTCTTGTGAAAACGCGAAACCATCTGTGTAACATGATGTTTTATGCATATATATATATATACATTATTAAAAAAATAAACGATGTGATAATGATCGTCAATTCAACGAAATTTAAATGTGTGCTAAAACATAAATCGTGTTGATTTATATAAAAAAAAAACGGTGTACCTTTGTTTCCAATATATGCTCAGCTAGGGTTTGCCAGAGAAATCTTTGTGTTATTGCCGACTATTTTTTGCGTGAGTCTAAGACGCGTTTGCGGTGCGTTGTGAATATATAAAATTTCCCGGTAACTTTGGAAAATTTCAAAATTCAATGGTAATATTTTTTAGTATCTGCCGATTTTATTCTGAAGTATCTAATCATTTCAGGAAAGTTACCTGGGAATTTTCATTGATATCAGAGTGTATGTTGTATGATACTTACGGGACAGTTCGATATCCATGGTGGCGCGCGTCGCGGAACGTCGAGAGAAGACGCTGCGAACGTTTTGTAGCAGCCGCGCCGTCTCCGTGAGGCTGCCACACAGAGCGCGCACTGACTACGAGTACTGTCGCCGCGTGTCACGTCGCAATCCGCGAACGTTACACGCGAGGGAGGAGGGACTAACCGTACAGACTAGTAGGGAGCATACCTTTTTTACAACTACTATATATCGCTGAGAGATATATAGATAAATGAGGGATAAGCTTCAATTTTATTATATAAAGAAATCTATATGACAATAAAATAACTATAATAGAATTCTCAAAAAAAAACTAAAACTCTAAGCAACTCGTAAACTAAAACTACCCACTAAAATGTTTCCCTCAATTTGATAGCTATATAAAAAAGGTAAAAAAACGACTTCGACTGACATTAAAGTTTAAATATGTTTCTCATTTTTCAAAGTAACCTAACGAGGACTAAAAATTTCAATATTACTTAACCTTATAGAAAATGACATTTCAGTCGGAGCAAGTAAACTAGAGACACTTAGGAATTACCTAAGAATAGATACATTTTTTAATAAAGTGTAGAGTGAAACTTTGAAAAACGACAAAATATAAACGTGAGTAGTACAGAAGCGTCGTGCATAAGCCATGCAAGCGTCAGATAATATCGCATACTTACACTGGGCGAGCCTGACGAGGGCGTGCGCCGTCTCCGCCACACTGTGCCGGAGAAACCACCGTTTGTTAGTTAGTTACCGATATTATACAATCCATGCCTATCCATACCCGCACCTTTAACTTATTTCACATATTATTCTCTATGATCATCGTATAACCTGAAGGTCTTCTTCGTATTAAAAAGACTAGCTAAGCAAATCGTCAATTCCCAAACATCGGCGCAAATAGAAATATTCGCATCAGCGTTCCAAAGGATCCTATACAAAACGTGCGGTCCGTTCCGTGCAGACCAGTGAAGATGCTCATTTACTAAAAAAAACTCTACATCCATTGCGTCCTATGTGATTATATAGACGCATTGATTTAAAACTAATTGTAATTTGCTATATTTTGCAATAATTATGTAAGCAGAATAAGCGTAATTAATTTCAAATAAGCCAACAGATTGTAATCCGAATGGAACTAGTAAAAACAAAACGGTGTCGATTTAATGAAGTCATACAGATTAAAAAAAATATAATGTAAATAAGGGCTGGGCTTCATGACCGTTTCCTCCGTGTTGCACGAGATTCAAATACTCAACACATTTATAACAGTAATTGTTCTGAGACTAATTTTAACTTAATGCACGTAATTCATTACATTAATTAAAGATTTGCGGTCTAATTAAAAAAAAAAGTATGTTCAAATACTCGATCATGATGTTGCTTAGTTGAGTATTCTTCATAATTGTCATATGTGAAACAAGTTAAAACATCACATCCATCATAGTAAATTTCACCGAACATTCCAGAACTTCTAATAATATTATATACAAATGTATTAAAACTATAAATGTTTTTTAATCTATATAAAAGTTAGAAATTTGATACAATATAAACATAGTGAATTGTTAAATAAATATTCATTTTAAAAACATATATAAATAAATACTAGATTTAATCAAATTTGTATATTAAAATAGCAATTGTCCGAACTATAATAAGGATTAATTTGGCAAATTTTACATAGAAAGAAAATATACATTGCTTTATACAGATTAATCATAATATAAACAGTATACTCTGTGATTATTTACAACATGTTTCTTACAATATAAAAACAACTGTGCTATTTTGAAAGGTGAAACACGAAATGTTTGCTAGAATTTAGAAAGAGAACAGAACACGTCCATGTGAATGAAATAAGATTCGTTTTTTATTTTAACGCGACTGTATCACCTCTTGAATGGGCATACACAAAAAACCCGTAAGAATGCTCCGGTATTGAGTTTGGCGTCTTACCATTATCCAGTACACACATAACATATATATATACAATTTATAAACAGTTTTATCTGTGCTCCTTTTGTTTTATCTGTGCAACGATTGACTACCACAAATACTCATACTTGAGAAGTCAGAGTGTTCTTGGAATACAGGAAACATCAATATATGCTGCAGAGATAAAAAGATACATTAAGTTATATTTTTCATATAAATCTAGAATACTTCAGACAATGAATTAAGCGTGGAACATGAACGTAAATCCTTTTAATATTCTAAACGAGAAAGTTTATGAGAATATCTTTGTTACTCTTTCAAGAAAAGAACTACTCAACGGATTTTGATGAAGCTTTAAAATAAAATAAATTTATACATCAGTCTAACAGACAGGTTAACAATTTATACAAATATTGTTAGAATTAGACGAGATATAACGATAAGTGTCTAGTAAGTCGGAAAAGATTCGAACTAAATCTGCGTGCGCTGCATAACGCATTGGAGTTACATAGAGATAATGTATGGCGTCATCATTTATAGAAATACAAACGCAAACGAAGTCGCGGGTGGCTGTTAGCGCAGCAATAATATTTCACTCAATTTCGTCTTTCAAAATTGGTAGAAGACAGAAATAAATCAAAATTGTTGTTTTTACGTGTCCTCGATACAATGATCACAATTAACATTCAATTTTAATATTAACACTAATCTTCTAGATTGTTCCGACAGTAACAATGAAGACTTATTTTACAGATAATTGTGCACGATTTTGTAGAGGATGCTGTTTAACTTTATATGATTTGTCACAAAATAACACTTAATGACATAAATAAAATATCTGTAGTATTTTATCCTAGTTCAGGCAAAACACCAATAAACCTTTCATTTAAATAAATGTTAAATATAAACGTGCGTTGTTCTCTAGACATAGTTTTCGAATGGTGCATTTAAATATATAAACAATGCATATATGTTGCTAATAAAAATATATACATATTTATATGTAAGATTTAAATAATATTCTGTTGAAGTTATGAATAGTAATAATGAGAACTAATGGAATTGTGCATATAAATAATAGATTAATGTATACGGTATAAAAGTACGTAGGTATAAATACAATATCAAATTCAATGCTATATATTGCAAAATAAAAGCGTTGGGTATATTATATATAAGGAACTAGTCGTTTGTACAACAATAAGTTTATTCAAGTTCACATATTATTTACATTTATCTGGAAGATAATTCCTTGTTAATTTACTGTAACAATAAACATCGAATACAAATAATTATTCATCACAAAAATATGATAGAGTTTCTTTTAAAATCTTACAGTTCTATGTCATAAACTTTATGTAAATGTAAAAGCTAGTAATGTCAGATAGTTAACACTATAGAAGTATGAAACAAAAATTTGAATATTAGACGGTAATTACTATCGTAATTATTTTTTTTTAATTATTTATTTGATCTATAAATTGTCTGTTATTTTTAAATCCTTCGTTAGATACTAATACATTAATTTTTTTAAGCGAGTATTCTAAAGTATTCTTAACGACAACTATGAGTAACAAAGAGGAAATGGTGGCATTTGAACAATTTTGTTATTTTTTGTCTTTTTGAAAACACAATTTTACATAGGATCAAACAAATATCTTGTATTGTGGTAACTAAACAGCTGATATACCTACCATACATAGACATATATCAATATTTAGCACCCGGACAAAAGGTCTACCGAGCTTTTTTTAAAGTTTCTACCAACATTTATAGCTCTTACCATAAAGTCTAATAATTCCACAGAGGAAGCAATAACATATATTGTTAAAACAGAGGGAAAGTATAAACGTACATTAGAGAATAATTAATTTGTATAACAATTATCTACAAGTAGAATACTATAGTTTCATATGAGTAATCAAATATAATTCAGTCAATGTCGAATATATTATTATACTGATATAAACTATGATTGTACATTGGCAGTAGATCTTACAAATAAAACTAGTGAGTTGTGTAAAATACAATTTTCTATATATGTCACCTCTAAAGTATAAAAATCAGTTACTTTTACTAATCACTTAGATAATATACAGATTAAGTAGATTCATAATTTTGTGCCGAAAACTGTTAAATTTCTCATTTCGACGCCGGAATTCAGATGGTGTTTAATATATTTTTATTGTTAGGCAGTGGCGTAGCTAGCCCTAAAAGGGGCCCAGTGTGTCCTAAGGGGTCAGGATGTAGGAATAACATCGTTATTCTTACTATTAACTCATTACGAACCTTTTATTAATAAGAATTTGAGGTTCCGGTTAACATTTTACACATTTTTGTTTATATATATCGGTGGTCATGTAGCGCGAGGGGACCTGTATCAAATGGTGATATCTATGACCCTGATGCTAGGCTAGGTTAGATTGGGCTCGTGATGAAATTAAGTGCGAGCGGCAAACGAATGTGCCATATCACTCGTTTCCACAGTCTAATGGAGCAAACTAGTCAAATTGCAAATAAGCTAAGTAACGGGCAATGTGCACATTAACGGTTTCCATATTTTAGCGGTAACATATATAACAAATATTAATTTCCAGGATCGGAATTGATTATTAAATTATTATATAAACTCTGTTTTGTCTAACTTGCTGATTAATTGATTGGTCTAGTAATCTGTATAATAAATGCCTATTATTATCTATATCGTACACATTATTTGATAATTGAATGTAGATTCAATTAACGGTTCGTTTACAGTGTTTGATTGGTTGATTTCATTATTAAAAATTTACTTTGTGAGTTTACAATGTACGAGGTATCTCGGTTTCTGATTGGTTGATTTAATTATTATCAATTTAGTCAGTGAGTTCACAATGTACGAGGTACCTCGGTTGCCTCATACGAGACTGCCGAAATTAATTAAATCTCATATTTATAATATTGATAAAATTTGTTTTTTTTTTTTTAATTACTTAGCAAATATTAAGCAAAAGAAGTAAACTTAAACTTCATACATTTGTGAATAAGTAATTTCATATAACATATTGTTATATGAATACTTATTTTAATCAATTAACATGATATTTAATTTGAAAAGAGAAACAGTATGTCATCCAATTTTATGCAGTCTCGCGATATACATATGTATTTATTTACAAAACACATGAAACATGTAGTGGCACACCGATTTATCTACATATTAATACTAGATAATACTAATTGAAAAATAAATACGACTTAATCAACGAAAACAATATAACAACTTAACATAGATCTTAAACAAATTATCTATATATAAAAATGATTAAGATGTTTTTGGGACAGCAGTCATTTGAAATGATAAAATGTTACATTAGTGTTGTGACTATAGAAGAACGAATCTAAAAAGAAAACCACCTATAAAACCCCGTAAACACATGACCTTAATTTAAAATCACACACAAGCCATATTTATATAATAACTATGATCTGATAATATATCTTTGTGACATTTTTTACAGTACCTTAACTTTGAGTGTGTCTTAATGCTTATTTTATCAATCCATTTTCATCAACATTACACAGACAATAAACAAAAATCAATAGGCAACTCTAAATTGTAATCACCAACTGATGCCTTACAAATGTAAAATCTAGCTTAAAATCAAAACTATATTACCAAATGAGCCGAGTACTTAATTAAGGAACTTCTTGTTTACAATATATATATACAAAAATAGGAAGCTTTTGTACAGAGTGCTCAAAAAACCCCAGGATAACCGATTTGTGATCACTCCGGTGCTGTCTACACGACGAAGTCTAGTTTCAAACTACAGTTATAATTAATTACCGTTCAACTGCGGCCATCCCTCTCAACACATAACCCGCACAAGTCCGTCTCGAAAACATAAAGAAATCTTTTAATATTATAGTACTACTATCACGCCACCGCCCTTCGGACATATGGACATATAGACACCCGACATTTAACATACAATTTTCCCTGCATAATAATTAGGGATGCGATCGATATTCTATCGATATATCAGATTTTTTATTTAAACATAATCGTTATAATTTCTCAATTATTCCTTATGGAAGTATCAGAATTGATTCATATTGTTATTTCTATTTTCTCAATTGTTATTTTAAAGTACAGTAGAGTCTGACTAATCCGGCATTATAGGGGGTTGGTCGGATTATTGGAGTATATAGAAAACATATCCTATAATTACCTAGTCTTAAAGTATTTAATCCTAAATTGAGGTCTGCTATCTCTGTATCTGGATTTGTTTTAGCAAATTTTAGTAGTCAGTGTCTCCAAGGTTAGATTCAAAATATCCATTTTATTTTTCAATGACAGAGTCTTATATCGCCATTTACTTGACATTTTTAGCTATAATATATATATTTTAAAGTTGAAAAGGGAAAATAAATAGTGTGATAATTTTTGATGTTATATTGACCAATACCGTACGCGTACGTAAGCACGGAACGAAAGTAGGGAAGGATGAGGGAAACGCGAGTGTACGGTGCCGGATTAATGAACATATCGGATTATTGAAGTGCTCGATTGATTAGTGAGACTCTACTGTATTTTTGAGACATTTCATTAGTATCTCTTAATCATTACGAGAAAGGTCCATAAACTAATGCTGGCATGTACAACTCAAACATACATTACATTACATTTGCATGGTGATAGGGCATTTTCTAATTACACCTGGCTACCTACCACCCTCGAGTTGAAAATCTAACTCCAAGCACACGTTGGTGTATTCCAGCAGCTGTACTTGAGAGCTAGTCTCCCGTTCAATTTTAGTGTGTTTACCATCTTAGACCACATTTTAATTTAACATCAGATAATGACTGATATTGGTTTGCGTTTGCAAAATGCTAGTAAAACAGCAACCAGATAATTAAGCGACATGTATTGTTATAGCAACTTCAATAATTGCAACATGTATTTTAAAACGTATCAGTGAGAACATTTTGAACGTGCCAGCGTTATTTAACAGACCTGTATTTTAACCTATATCCTTGTTTAAGTTTACTACATAAATATGTATGAGCATTAATATTATATTCTATCTGCTTGCTTTTTTATGTCAAAGACAGTATAAAACTTTAATTAAACATATATTTTTATGCTTTAATATTTAGAAGTCCATTACTGATGCATCCCTAATTCCAATTAAAACTAAGTTTTATATCTATAATACTCTCCGTAGTTACTACATTTATTCTTTATATATATATATATATATATATGTATGTATATATGACAGTCATATAAATATTAAACATGTATAAAAATAGAGATTAGAAGACTTCTCTGTAACAATGATAATAGCAACTGGCATACATAATATAAAATTTTGGCAATGAGAGCTCTCTTTTAGAGTTTTCCAAACGAAAATGTATCTAAATTATCGTGTTAATTGAATATATATTATTTATCACGACGTGCATTTACGGGGTAAGTCAATATGATTATGTTGCCAAGTGATTTGAAAACTAATGATGTGACTGCAGCTTTTGTAATCACTCAATTATATGTCGTAGTATATGGCAACGAGAACCCTCATCGCCAGCCTCATATTCTAAACTCTTAATTATAACAGGAACGTAAAGCTTAGGAAGTATTTAAATATTGGAGCTGGCGTCTCCTACAGAATCCACACTGATCACGTATAATTTTGGATACCTGTATGATTTTTGCGATGCAATAGCAACACGCCAAAAGTTCCGAATAAATGGACATGAAAATCGCTCTTAGATACATAAAAGTAATACCATCGTGGCACTTAAAAAAAGAGATATACACGAAAACAAGAGATCGTCTAATTGGAGTCGAAAATTATGGTTATCTCATCGATATTTAATGATTAGTCGTGTCTTTCCACTAGTCGATATGAGCTATGAAGCTCCGGCGAACTGTCAGACGATGTGTGAAGTGCGCGAGCGCGGCGGGCGCGCATGTCGCCCGTTTCGTGACGCGCCGAGATCTAGAACCGCGACGGCCGGTTCCGTCTGTTCAGGCGCGACCGCTCGTCTCCGCCAGCGCAGCCCCACTGGAGACCCGCGCCCCTTGCTGCCGCGTACAACCAAACACGTCACCACCGGCCCCCCACTCCGAAACCCCCGACCCCGCTCAATAGGGACACGATATAAGAAACGATACGCCATTGGAATAATTATTCTTGTATTTTATATCGATATTTCTATTTGATTCCAATACTTTATATCGATATTTCTGTTTTATTATTGTATTTCGTATCGATACAACAATATTTTTATATTATTTAGTCATTTTTAATACAAAAATTTCTTTTTATATCATTAATTAAAACTTTCTGAAAACGCGCGATGTATGTGTATGCATCCATATTAAAAGGAAATTCATGAACGCATTTTTTATATTAAAAATACCTACAATTCGTTGGCATCGATATCAATTAATTCAACATCGTATCCCTATTCCCGAGCATGGCGCGCCCACACTCGTGCTCTACACAAGCTGGACTCGAGTCTCACCTCCATACAGTGTACTACCTTCACACCTACGTACTCAACAACCCAATACTCGTGCGTTACGTGCTAATTCATATCTCGACTATCATATAACACTTAAAAAATAGTTTAATTAGATTCGTTTGGTGCACATTCATGCTGCTGGCGACGTGACTTCGGCCTTACCTTCGACATACCTCTACCTCTACTTAGGTAGGTGATCACTCGATATGACCAAGCATCGATACGTGATAATTCGCAGCACTAGTGTGCGCGCGCGGGGTGCGGGGGAGGCGGGGTGCGAGGGGGGGGGGGCGTACAGGAAGGAATTATGCAAAGCTAACTAAAAAGTACAATATAGTAAAAAAACAATGCGTGCGCGTATTAAACTGATAACAACATATAAACGAGCTATATGATTTCTCGACGTATACCTTATAAACATGTGAAGTAGAATATATAAGTATGTCAATTTTCGTAATAAATGGTGTAAAAATCTTTTTCTAAATCCCATATAATTATAGGAATCATCTAGTCTTCCGGGTGTAAGAGATACGTCGATACATTCTCAGAAAAAAAAACAAACGAGCTCAATGAAGTCACATAAACATACTATTCACATCGAACGAAATATGATAAAAAATATTATACATATATACACTGTATATGTCTCATCCGATATGGAATTATATACTGTCTGGAAAAGTACACAATTACAACTTTGATAAAACGTACAGTTATGTGTGTATATTTGTGGACTGATAATTGTGATTTTGTTTCATAGAAACGTTTCGAAACATAATTATACAATTTTCTCTAAGATTTTCAAAAGCATCCTTCAAAGGATTCCTTTCGTTAATAAGGAACGTAGCCAAAAGTTTAAACCAGGTATGAATGCCTATCTTTCAATAAAAAAACACGATTAATCGATATAAAAGTTGATTTAAAAAAATACATTTGACGAGTGAAAATTGTTGTTAAAATTAGAATACTTGTTTATTTTGAGACAGAAATCAAGACATCTTTTAAAGTTTATACTAAAATTGTATTGGAGAACTATCGGAACATTGGACCATAATAAGATTTTTTTCCAATTATATATACAAGGGGAAAATGCAGTAATAGATTTTAAAAATAGTGTGAAATATTATTAAATAAATAAATGTTAATCTGTAGGTACAGTTAAAATAGTTTCCAAAATGTTGTATTTTCACTGCTTTTACAACAGACTTCGAATTAAATGTTTATGCATAAAAAATAAAAAGTTATCTGGGTAATCATTAAAACAAATATATGAGGAATAAATGTGTTTTTTTTTTTGTTTAAAATGTTATGAATTAGTACAATATAATGAACTAAACAAAACAATGCAACACGAATCCAATCACACACGCATTCATTGGTGAAATAAATCGATCAATAACACGATTAGTAACTACTTATATTGGAAAATAAAATCGATTAAAAAAATACATTGACACGATAATGAAAAACAACATATCCAAAAACTACTCAAATCAGTCCATTACACCAAGGTAGAAATGAAGTCATTTTTTGTAATCGATTTTAAAAATTTATACTGTTATGTCTTTATTTCTTATGATTACAGAAGTTTTAAAGGACTCGTAACCTATAGACTTCAAAATATTTTGGTTTCTCTACTAAATTTTAGTAAACATTGTAGCCCGGGCAATGTCAGGAACTTCTGTTAGTCCATTATTTTTTATGTTGGGTATCGTAATTCTGACATACTAAACAAAAATCGTTTCAAATCATACAATTCCATCGTTAATTAATTAAAACAATTATTCGGTTGTGTTTGACAGCTTTAATTATTGTTACGCTAATAGAAATGATTTACCCGAAGTATGCTATGTAACCCAAATATATATTTTAATGCTTGGCGATTCAATAAATTGCTGTATCGATAAAGCCAAACATTAATCACATTGAGATAATAATGTGAGGTACTCACGAGTGTCTCGGTTGCTCGAGCAGAGCCGCGGGATCTCGTTGTTTGATTTCGCTCTCGCGTACAGCCTCCGTCATCGACTTATACGCAGAGTTGACTATACTGTAGCAAGTATAAAATTAATTCATTTATATATAGACTAGCTTATATCTATAATCACACATTTTTATTAATAATAATGACAAAAAAGGACAAGAAAAAAAATGCCACTGAACCTCCTGAATCAGATTTGCAGGAAGAAATCTTCATAATTACGATAGACCTGAAACCAGAGCCTGTGGGGGTGCAATTTACGGATACATCGTACACAAACGCGTCATTTGAATCCTTACCACTTGCTATCGAAGAGTCAGAAATTGAAGTTATACTTGTACTAAAAAATAACCCTATGTAGGGCTGATGTCAGGTAGGCGGCCGATTGTAAAAATAAGCCAAATCACATACATCAATATAACAAACATGTTGTGCCGACCCTACCTACGTGGGATAAGGATAAAGAAGAAGATGAGATTCTTTCAAGTGCTAAGGAAAACTTGTTGTTGATAAAAATGTTTATGAAGTTTTTTTTATTATAAAAACTCCTCTCTAATCAATAGTAGAGAGATAGTTTAGTTGGTACTTACACGGTGACGACGAGGTCGGGTATGAGGGTCGCGATAGGGATGAGCACTAGGCCGAGCCAGAAGACGAGTGTTGTGAATAGCATGCGGTCCATGCCCAGCATCACAGCACCGATCAACACCCACGGATATATGTTGCTGTTATACAAAATTTGCAATTACTATCTACTATAAAAACTATCTTTACTAACGAAGATATCTCATTTGTTAAGTCGTTAAATGTAACTGAAAAGTTAATTATTACGAAATAAATGGATACCATTTCTAATTACAATTACTAGCATCTACAAGGGCATCTCTCCCAGGATGAAATGTTATGATAAAGTATATTTACAAAAATATAGTACAATTATTTTTGTAGTAATATTGGCTACAAAAAAATACTTTGCTATAGATTTAACAGATGGCGGTATTGCATAGTTTTTGAGAATAATTCAATGAAAATTCAACAGATGGCATGTTGTTATAATTTATAGCACTTGGGAAAAACGTAGTTTTAATATTATTCAATTGCTTTTGTGAAAATAATTAAACATATCTAATGTAGACCTTGAGTTATTATACCAATAAAATTCAAATCGATAGTATCAATAGTTTTTTCTTACGAAATTTTTATTAAGAAGATGCAAGTATTAGTCACTTTGTAGTTTGCTGTGTACGTCTTAATTAGTTAATATAAGGAACCATCATACACACGAACAGCGGTTTTATTTAAAAGTATATGTTGTACTAACTGTACCACGTAATTGTAATAGTATAATTTCTACTAATTAACGGCGAATAAACGAATGTTTTTCTATTTAATAATGATATTTTTTATTAATTTTAAACGCTTGCATTTGACAGCAAAAGCGAATAAATTGTAACATTATAGCATACACTTTAATTTTACAATGAGTAATTAACTATTATCAAACAATGTTTTGGACAACTCAATTTTCCAGAACAATATATGTTCATTCCAGTAAACTAGTACGCTAATTATATGAAGTGTATACTATATTGAAAAGAAATACAATCGTCAAGAGAAACCATAATATTTAGAAGAAAGAGAAATATAGAATGAACTGTGGTAGTGGAGATTGAAGAAGCAGTATAGTGACCTGTAGAGGAGTATGAAGATGAACCAGAGCGCGACGGAGCCCCAGATGGAGAGGTGCGTGACCCACGTCCACGAGTGCGTCGCCAGCCCTGCTTTCAGGCACACCGTCACCACCACGTACTGCACCACGCCACGCCACAGGACAATACCGGACAAACGTATTCGAATTAAACTCAACAACGAATCATTTTATTTTTTAACTCGTGTATAAGATATATTATGCTAGTACAATTCAACAAACCATGCTGATCACTATTCGAGTATTGACTAAATGCTTGTACTTGTTACCTAGTGTTTATATTGTTAACTAGTCCTAAATTACTAGTGACATCTACTACGGGCTGAGTGCATTAAAAGAGGATTAGTGATACTGTCACTTGTTTAGTTGGATGGTTCATTGAATTTAAAAAATTATTTCTGCATTAGTCATGAAGTGATGATTCCCTTTTATTATTAATATTCAATTGATCTCGCAAATAAAATATAAGGTTATTCACGATGACGTTATACTGTCATAGTTATATGGTATACTGTATTATTGTCTTAATAATGTACACACTTATCCATTATAATACAATGTACAAATGTAATTTTACTATTTACTTAAATTACATATCGAGATTAAAGAAGTGTGGGGGGGGGGGAAGAGAGAGAGAGAGAGTGATATTCGATTATTTCAAAATATAAAGTAAGTAGAGTAAGGGGTACCGTATAAACGAAGTTGCCCATAACAAGGTAGCCGCCGTCCTTCCCGCTGGGCCACAGCACATGGTGCTCCGTCAGCAGCATCGGCAGCCAGAACAACAGCACCGAGTGCAGCAGCGAGTTCACCGCCCACACCCAGAACACACGCACGTTGAACAGTAGCCCCTGCTGCGACGGCGCGTAGAGCACCGGGTGCTGCGCACACATACGAACATACGCTCTCACTCTCACATTGTGTTCGATAAATTAAATCAAATTTAATGCACTTCAAACATATCGAACATTCTCGAATATCGAGTCGACTGACTTCAGGTGAAACCAACATGTATACTATGTCTCGATCTATAATCGAGCAATTACATGATTGACGACGCTTAAATACGAAATTTATAAATGAACTAGCAGGCCCGGCGGACGTTGTCCCTGCCCTAACAATAAAAAATATATACTTATGTGCATGAAATTCTTAAGGTAACTAATACATTTAATTTGATAACGATTAATACTCTATCCGTCTAAATAGCCTTCCAATTACCTCATTCTATGTGACCATGTTTCTAGAAGATAGATGGGTATAGTAAGCTTTCTTGAAAAATAGGTATATGCCATCGCAGACTTTTGACTTTTTGTAGATCTATAAAAGACGAATATCTCACTCTCCATTGTCTTGTTATATCTCAAAATAATGAGGCAGCGTTTTCGATAAAAGCTCCCAGCGGCTTGACTTTCTCCAACACTTCTAACAATTATCGTTATATCCCAACCAATTTATACAAGACCTTGACAAATTATATACCAAAACCTTCCTCATGTGTTACTCTATCTACGTATTACAACCCGTTCAGTAGGTTTTGAAGTTATCACGAACAGACAGATAGACAGAGAGACGCGACGGACGACTTTCTTTTATAATATATAGTGATAGTGATTATATAGTGTTTTTAATTTAAAAAAATGAATGGGAAATATAAGAAAAAACAAGGTGCTCTGGGACGTTTGGTAGATATAAAACATATTTAAATCAGTATACTAGTAGTACATTTTAATAGAAATATACTAATATTCCAATATATAAATTTTCGAAAAATGTAATGAAGGCCTTATAAAGCAACTTTATTGAATACATTAATAAATATCCAAAAATTAAAACATGTACAGAGCTAACACTGTAGTACGAAAACGAGCGGATAGATGTCATTTAAAACAAATATGGAGATTACGATACACGAGACGGTGTATATCATTAATTTTATTCTTAAACACACCATTTGATTTTTCTCATCAAATCTGTGAATTACATCAATTTCTCATTCTAGCATTAATAACTTAATTTCACTCACCCTAAGCATGATTTCAGGTGAGCAGAGTTTGTCGAAAAGGCCGATCGCAAACGGAGGCAGCGCTGTGAATATCACGTTGTAGAATCCTATCGTCCATCTCTCGAAGAGAATCTGACCAGACCTGGAAAAATAACTCTTACTGGTAAATATTACACAATCAACTTCATAAAAAAAACCATATGTGCAGTTCAAACTAGTCGACATCGGCGACTTCACTTCATTATAATATAAAACTTAATAATAATAAAATTTAATTTTATCCCATCTAGTAGTGAGTTATTGTAAAACGAACAGCATAAAATCGTATCTATGAAACTTTATGACCTTTTGATAAAAAATTAGATAAATATTTAAAATATATATCAGGTTTCTTCTCATTTACTAGATTATATGTTAGACTTTTGGCATTTTACACGACATACGACAAGTATGGTAAGTAAATTAATTAATTTAAAATGAATTCGTTAGAAGTAGACTGACCAGGCAGAGTATATCGCGAACCATAGCTCGATGACGTAGAGACAGATGTTCTTGTAGAAAGAGTAGAGGATGAGTTTGCTTATCCGGGAGTAGTTCCAGGCGCCGTGCACCAACAACAGTCTCAGCAGGAATCGAAACTGTAAAAAGTTAGAAAGAAATACAATTTTCCAAATGATTTTCATCATATTCTCGACTCTCCCCATTGTTCTTTACTTATTGAATATTATATGAGAGCGGAGATTGTTGTTGCTTTGTCTTTAAATGGAAAATAAAGAATTGTTTATTTTAATTATTTTGATAAGTTTATTATGGAAATACGCACAACTCAAAATCAATTACAAAATTTATACTTTTCAACAGAAATAAACAGACAGGCAAGAAAACTAGTGAATGATAATCATCGTTGTTAATATCTTGTTCTATGCTGATATTTTTAAAGTATTAAATTTTTGTTTTATCAGTAACTTAATTAAAAATTGTTTGTAGTATTCGTACCGAACAGCGAATTAAGAATAATATGTAAAAAAGGTATGATTGCCAGAATAAAAACGTTCTTATAAATCCTTATAAATGCACAGTATAGCGGTAGTGTAGCGCAGTAGTGTGATAGTGTTGCACAATATAGTGAAGTTGGAGTGCAGCACACTACAGTGTACAGTGTAATGCTGTTGTAGCGTAGTATAGCGGCAGTGTCGCGCAATACAGTGTTAGTGTAGCGTAGTACAGTAGTAGTGTAGCACAATATAGGGAGGTTGTAGTGCAGCATAGTGGTAGTGTGGCGCAGTATAGCGATGGTGTAGCGCGGTATAGCGGTAGTGTAGCATAGTATAGCGGTAGTGTTAGTACAGTATAGTGGTAGTGTTAGTACAGTATAGCGGTAGTGTTAGTACAGTATAGCGGTAGTGTAGAGCGGTATAGAGGTATGGCGGTACCTGCGCGATGCTATAGTCGGAGGCGCAGACGGCCTGCAGCCCCTCGACGCCGGAGATGCCGATGCCGACAGAGGCGCGCTGGATCATGGCGACGTCGTTGGCGCCGTCGCCGATCGCGAGCGTCACCTCGCCCGTCGCGCTCGAGACCATCTCCACCACCTGACCACACCGTAGGATATGTTTTAACGCCATCTTACTTTCATATTACTACTTTACTATTACTACCTCTATATATCATAAATGTTTTATATTATATATCGTCGCTGCACATACAAAGACGATTATGAAACCAATCTCTAGATATAAAATTAATAATAACTGTGTTTGTACAAACGTAAATAACATAGCTACAATAGATGACTTTAAGTAGGATCAGATAGTAAACGCTTCTTGTGAACAATAACCTCAGTCAGGAAAAAAAATTGAATTTTCTGACTGAAATAAAAGCGATTGTTGTTGTTTCATTATCACACCTCTTAGGACTGTTAAAACTATAGATTACCCAATAATATAGGAACAACTGGATACTTTCAATTCATAAAATGATTATCTGCATACCAGTATGGCATACACCATACCACACACCAGGGCAGTAAACTATGTAACTTTAAATTAGAATGTTTTTTCTGAAATGCTGGTCTAATTATGAGAATTATATTTCTAATGCGTATCTCCATCATCCCTACATACTGTAGGTTTTCTAGTAATGGTTTTTTGGAGACCATAATACACTTTAAAACCGCATGATGATGATTGTTCCAACCGATTTCGGCCATGACGACCATGATACGAAGCAAAACCGCATGATACGAATAGCATATCCTATAATGAACTATTATAAATTGGCTACGGCAACTCACCTCTGCCTTTTGTATTGGTGACACGCGACAACACACGACCACTTTACAGGAGATGCAGAGGTCCAAGAAATCTTTTTTGAGGTCACAGCCCATCGCGTACTTAAGGGTCTTGCCGTCGATGATAAGACCCACTTCGTTCTGTTTCCGAAGGTTCTCACCGAAGTCGGCCGAGTGACGGGATATGCATTCCCTAGTACCCTGACAACACCAGAAAATAAATAAATCCTATGTATCATTTTTTTTTAAATATAATTCAGTACTTTCACATTCTATAAAAGAATATTCAGTGTTGTAAATGCAATTCAAATCAGTTGACATACATAACTTAACGATTCTCTAGTTACCATAGTTTTATTTTATCAACAGTATAAAACTGGCAACATGTATATTATTATTTCTACAAATGGAATTTTTTGGTAACATTTTAGTCCATTGTGTAGTGGCCGTTGTCTTTATTGAAAAATGTATATCTAGCAGGTTTTAATAATAGTAAATTACACTAATGTGTTAACATTGAACCAACAAATCATAACAAGAGGTGAAGCTCATACAGCTAGATGAGCTTTAACTATGATATTAGACAGCAACAGCAATAGAAGAAGAGTAAAGAAATTATGATAGTAATGGATAAGTCGAGATGGCAGATGATATAAAGTGTAAACGTAAGGAAAAGGAAAAAGAAACTTGTGTCATATAAACCTACACTATAAGCAGTTTGGTTATCGTGAACAAGTGGACTGGAAATAATAAAATTGGATATCGCTAAAAGTTCTCGGAGAAATTAAAAAGTAACCCCCATTTATTTTTGGAGCACTGAAAATGTAGTACAAAATTAGACTCAAAGGACGTGTATTCAGTGCATTAAAAATAATTTAAAAATCTCTATAATTTTAACTCGATAATAAACATAAAAATTCATAGGAAAACAAGCTTCGCATAGATTAATGTATTAGTGTGCTGACTCACATCGAGGCTGTCCTCGTTTAGGATGATGAGGGGCATCGAGGAGTTTATGAGGGAGGCGGAATGCGCGATGTTGATGGCCGTCTCCTGCTTATCCCCGGTCAGTACCCACACGTAGATGTTCGCTTTCAGGAGAGACGATATCGTTTCGGGCACACCGTCCTGGAGACAAAACAAAATCATTTACCAGGATAAATAGATCCGTACGACTGTATAAGGTTCGAGTGCAGTGTATTGAACGAAAAGAGTCCCGTACTCAAGCCACACTGATCTATTAGTAATGTAACTAGGTTTCTATTGGAGTTAGATTTAAAACCCTATTGCGGACAACAAGCTTATATAAACCAGATATTTAAATATAACATTATTTAAGGAAACTTGTTAATAGAAACTATGTTAGATAGTTATAGAAGTAATAGAAATCAAGTAATTAATCTTTGTATCGAAATCATGTCACATAACTATGTTGAAATAAAGAATATGTATAGCGTATCGCCATCCCGCTCTCATCGTATCGCTCAGGAGCACGCGGTGAGCGCTCATTGGCGTACCGATGGCGCTTTGGAGTAGGTTTGCTAGTAATAGTTGTAGGTGTCAAAGCGAGTTCAAAGATAGCGGAGGACTTGTTGGGAACATTTAGAGAATAATCAAGTAAAATCAATAACAGTCGCCAAGGAAGTGGCTAAAGATTAATAAACAAATACTAGATTAAAGTGATGGATCACGGCAAAAAAAAAAATGTAATTTTGTTAAAGTACAAAGTTTATAATATATATCCTCTCTTTTTACTTAAAATAGTGAACACTAAATATTATGGATTAATTGTTAGTTACCTGGAGTTTATCCTCGATAGCTGTTGCTCCTAACAAACGCAAATTATTTTCTATTAACAAGGCGGCCTCTTCTATCTTCTGTTCTCTGTCTTGTATCGCTATACTGGCCTTATGGTAAGTATTCGACCAGTCCTATAAATATTGTAAGACATTGTAAATAACGCTTGATCTGTAGTGTAACAAAATTGAAATAAACAGGTCTTGGAACTATGGATAGTATTTTTTTTTGCGTTTCAAATTAAAAAAAAAATGTCAAAACACCATCTTGTTATGTATTACGAATGTGAGTTTAAAGAAAAAGTACAAAATACTAAAGCTAATATTGTTATTGCAAATTATTTACTAATTGAAAGAGCACTGAAATATTATTGATATAAAATGGCTGTCGCTTGTTAATAGTAGATCATAGATAGGATCTTAATCTTAATC
This sequence comes from Antheraea assamensis, assembly GCA_035772565.1. Taxonomy (NCBI): domain Eukaryota; kingdom Metazoa; phylum Arthropoda; class Insecta; order Lepidoptera; family Saturniidae; genus Antheraea; species Antheraea assamensis. Next base: position 749,987 of record JAQQSE010000129.1, read on the forward strand.
CCAATAATAAATTAATTATGTCGTACAAATATATTACAATGGTTATTTTATTTATTATAGTAATTTGGACGAATTCAGTATTATTATTAAAATTATATTTTCATTAGTGATCATACAATGATATCAAGTGAAGAAGGTGTCATTGCGATTATCTTCCTATTTGAAATGCATAGTATCTGTTGTGATTTATTGTTTAACTAATGGTCTCATTGGTTAATATTACTTCATAAGTTGAAAATCTATCGTTATATATCTATTTGTATGTTCCGGTAGCTAATGAGAATATATCGAGAATCGATAACACTTCTTCAGTTAATGTAAGTCTCAAAAGGACCGTTCAAGTATTACGCAAGCATCAAAAGGTGGTGGGGGAAAAATGCTTTGTTTACTTTTGCTGACATGGTGGCTGCAGGGTGTGACGGCGATTATGTCAGAAATGCCATATCTCTTTAACTTGAAAAGTTAGCATAGGAGGGGGCTGCGTGTTAAGAGGTTTACTAACTGGGGGAGGGTCGATAAATTACTAAAATTCTCCATATGTAATACTCGAAAGGTCCCTTTTCGTCGCGTAGTTTATCTTCATCCAGTTTGTGATTATTTATATTGGTCATCGGGAAGGGGGTGTTGTGAGGCAGTGTGGGAGTGTGGGAGTCTCACCCGGTATAGCTGGTCGGAGAGATCCGCGACCGCGAAGACGAGGGTCCTTAGGCCGAGCGAGGCGAACTGCTCGAGGTGCGCGAGCGTCGCCTCCGAGTACCGAGTGGTGGAGAGACGCGGGTAGATGACGCTGTCGGCGCCTTTACACAACAGCTTTATCTGCCCTGACAAGTACGCACTACCGTTATCAACCCACCGCTCCTTTCATACCTACTACCGAAGCCACCACCTCTCAACCCAAACATGCACCAATATTAAAAAAACAGATGTTATTGGTAAGAGAATTTACACGATTCACTTTTTTAATAATGATTAATCGTTTATTACTAAAAATATTTACAATAATCAAATCAAAAATACTTTATCAATTTAGGTTCTAAGAAGGTGCATATTTACGTCACAACTACTACCGGTTCAGACAAAGGACCTACTCATCAAAAAGAACTAATGAGAAACTCGATCAGGTTTATTTTTTTTAATGTGCATATTTTTATAAACGTTATAAATTACAATCGTTGTTAGCGGATGCATAGAGAAGGGTATTCACATATTGGAGAATAGGGTAATATATGTTGAAAGAAAAAAAAACGAAAAAAACAAAATTTTGGGTTTTTATATATGTGTAGCAAATGGGCCCTGAATCAGCGAGTATATGCGCTGAAGGAGATTAGTCCTCCAGCGCTAATTTTGATTTTATTAGGATATTAGCAATCAGCTATGTTGTTGTTCGCCTGTGGTAGGTCACGAAGGTCTTGTACTTATCTATATTGTTTTTTAATAAAATATAAAATGTACACATTGCATAAATAATATAGCATACCTAATGAACAATTAAATTGTACAACTCCAAGTAAACATCGATTATGTTTCCGGTAAAAATCAATGAAACCTCCAGTTATCGATAACTTTTTCGATAAATACGTAATTATTACATTAAGATATCTTAAGATGGAAAAACATTTTTACATTCTGTATTTGCTGTATGTAAAAATAACCCCTCTCGAATGTCATTGAATTCTTTGGGTGATGACGTCCACCTTCCAGAATATTCCACTCTCCTTTATTCTAAAAGCGCCGCTGTGTATTCGAGAAATTTTATTTTCGGAATGAATACAAAGAGAAACAAAAAACCTATCTTCAAGAGGATTGTGACTACGACGTTATAAGATATAAGTGTGACAGTGGTGCAATTGCATTGTAGTGAGTCCACTTAATCTTTGTCTGTACTTGTAAAAAAAATTTTTTTTTTGATGATATTTAAGTATAATGACAGTAAAATTACAAGCTCGAAATACAGCGCAATATTTTATATGCAACATTTGCAACCCAAAAAGGATCGACATAAAAACTTGACTAATAGAGAAAAAGAGGAACTGTTCTGTGAATTGAAAAGATAGACAGATGCATTAGTATATAACAATTGTAGACAATATAAACATATATTTTTTTAATTAATACTAGGAAAACTTATAAATATCAGGAAAAACTTCAGTCAAAATTAAACAGTTGTCTTAAACTTTTAAAATATTTAAAACGCATTTTAAAAATAAAAATTATTATATCTAGTGAGTATGTAAATGTAGTGTCGTGATGTGGAGACCGACCTGTTGGAGTCCTGACGATGACGGACATCCTCTTTCTGGCTGAAGTGAAATCGATTACGTTGAGCACTTCGTACTGCTCCCGTACTCCGGCGGCGTCGACGGTGACGGTGTGTGGGGTTCGAGTCTCGAACACGTACCCGAACATCGCGGCGCCCATCACCAGCGCACGCTCGTCTGCGTGTTAACAAAGTACCTTTATACTTGTCACTTGCTAAAAATATATCTGCATATGAACTACACTGATTGTAAACAAAAAGGTCATGAAATATGACGAATAAGGGTTCAGACTTGTCAATGGTATGAAATAAAAAATATATATATATTATGAACAACACTAAAGATCTACCAAACAAAAAAAACAATCTGTTGAGAACCAGACGAGACAACTATACTTCCGAATACGTAATTAACTCATACACGTCTATTACTCATACATACATGTCTATTAAAGTTAAAATAAAATAATTAGGAATTAATTGAAGGTTTACCCGGAGAGGCCGCGTGGTAGTTGATCTTGCCATCGATCCGTTCCGGGATCACTGTGTGACATATCGCGAGCATCGTCAAGAATTCTCGGATAACAGGTGCAGTGGGGTGGTTCCGCTGCAAGTTCTGGTACAGGAGAGTGTCTTCCAAACTCTCATTCGCCCCTGGACGGTTGTAAATTATCTGTGGGAGACATAGAGATATCAGCTCGTATAAATTCCACTTTTTCCCCGGTGGAGTTATGTGGCGAATAATAAAAATTCAGTTTTTTTTAGGTTCCCCTTCACTATCAGGTTGATAATCAAAATCAAAATTACTTTATTCAATTCAGATCCCGAGGAAGCACTTATGAACGTCATAACCACCACCAATTTGGAAAACAACTCACTCATTGAGAAGAACCGGCAAGACACTTGATCTGACTTATCTTTTTACTCTACATATTTTTATAGAAATATATTATAGTTACACTAGTTTCTAGTGGATACACAGAGAGGTGCTATTGTTCCCAGACATCAGCATCTTTCACTTATTGATCAACTCTATAATACCTTAGACATGAAAACATACTTGACATCGTACTTGAACTTACTATCCGTCTGCAGACTCCGAATTAGTATTTCACTAGTATACACAAGGTATTTGATATCTAAAACTGTTTCGTGGAAGATCAGACTCATTTATATGAAATGTATTGAACAAAACAGTAGTGACACGTGGACTAGCGCCATTTGAAATTCGATCTATTGGTTTGCTGTCTGCACTTTATCACACGTACAATGGAGAGTGTTCTAAAAAATTTTTTCAATGTCTCGTAAATTTCTCCATAACCTTCATTACGCATATGCTAATATCATCCTGGGTCATCCGGGACGGTAATCTCCCAGGGGATATGGGGTCTTCAAAGGTGGACTGAAACACGTTCTTCAAAGCCTGCAACAACGCAACAGTAATACCTCTGATGCTTCCGTTGCTGTATATGAGCTGTCGTGTCTGTCAATGTTTTCTGTTCTTTGATATAAACAATTAAGTTGTGAGGAGATACCTCTGCGATGGAACACTTATGGAAGTCCATGACGTTGCAGGTGAGGGTGCCGGTCTTGTCGCTGAAGATGTACTTGACCATGCCGAGTTCCTCGTTGAGGTTGGAGGTGCGCGCCATCGCGGGCGTGTCTGTCGCCGCGTGGTACATTTCGCTGTCCATCGCTATGAACTTCGCCTGTACAATACAATTTTCATCTACATATTTCTCAATATGCTCTATTCTACACTTCTAATATTGTCCGGATGAAATAATTAAAACAACAAATATGGCGTTATAAAAATTACAAGTCTTTAGAATCTCCTTATACTCGTATATATATAATAATAATGTGAACGGTTTGACGATTCGATCGACAATGATCCCCACCACGGTCTTTTCACTCCTTTCGTACAATGTTTAAAAGGAAGTACGCCTTTTTTTCCTAGTATAGCATCTGCCTGTGTATGCAATTTCGCCAGTGTCAAGTGTGACAAATACAAGTTTTAAGCTTAATTGACAAATATTCAGACACAGAACAATCACAGAAGAGTAATTTTGTGATATGGGTACCACTGAGATTATATATAATAACTAGCTGCCCTGTCAGGCTTTGAACGGACTAAATCCAGTCAACAAATTACCTTATACCGTCATCTGTTAGAATCTTAACGAACTAACAGAGATAATCATAACTCTTTATTAATAAACAAATAATTCGGAATAAAATAATATTGCGATTATAAACTAAGATATAAACTATCCTATCTTTCAAGGTGGATGAAACTGCACAGAGTGTGCACAATTTTATTAAAATCGGTTCAGTAGTTTACTCCATACTATACTCCATATTGCGGACAATAACGTTACACGTAATTTATATATATATATTACGAAGAAGATATGTAGGAAATATAGATACAAATACATAGCATAGTTATATAGGTATTTAATGTCGAATTCTTTCTTATTTTTTGAACTGCCGACATTTTGACGTCAAAATTTTTTTGTTCTATAATAAACAGATAATAAATTCTGTTAATTAATTTGGTTGTGTCATTTTCATAGGACTCATAATATTTCAAACCTACATATTTTCATTATAAATAATAATGATTATAAGCCAGTAATATCACTTACGATGTACCATCCTAAATGTATGCATGTAGAGATTTCAGGTATCCATTGTATCGTGTATCGCTAGAGGCGCTGATTTCAATAAAGGGTGATATATAACATACTCTGGGGCCCCTCTTTATATACTTTACATTATTTATACACGTCTTGACGGTTTATAGTAGGTAGGTGAAATGCTAGAAATGAAATTCTAATAACATGCGCCTAATTATTGATGAATCCGTCAATGATCTTGTAGCTTTAGAATGATAGATGGCGCTGTAGGTCTTATTAACCAATTCTAAGTTTTGTACTTAAATGACATTCATAGTATGCATTAGTTGTTTCGATGACAAAGACAAATTCACATTCTATAGGTGACTAGAACAACGTCTACCAGAACCACTGTTAACAAGATTATATAATAAAATTCTATAAAAACTAAAATATATTAATTCTTAATAGAACATTTTCCAATGTTTAAGTTGAATTACTTACTTGAAAAAATCGAACGATTTCAGCAGTCACTTGTAGTGATATCGGTATAAGATTGTTGTATAATATCAAAAAAGTTAAAAAATTGTATCCGAAATTTGCATTCTGGGCCTCTGTAATAAAACATACATTCATATTATAAACTCTTCTAAGTTTTACCAAATTCAGTCCAAAACTATAATTACATACTTTTTAAATCAAAGTCAAAGGCACCAAGGTCATTAACAGAAAAAATATGCGTATGACAGAAATGAGATGCCACCATATTTTGAAAGGCTCTTTTATAAGACATATTATAAAATTGATGATGAACAGGTTCTGACCTTCCAGGCCGATGTACCAGTCGTTGTGCGTTCGCGTCCAGTACTCGTTGAAGCCGGCGCTCAGGAGTGACAGCACCAGGAGTATGAGGAACAGCATCAGGATGTGAGTGTTTGTTTGACGATCGATCGAGGAGCGTTTCAACGGGGCTGTCAAACAAACATACTTTATGCCAACTTTTTATTGTAGCATGACAAAGTGATTGCACATGGTAGTAAGTACAGATGAAATTAAGACCAATGGCGACTAAGATCTATAAATCATCGCCAATTAATCGCCTGTACGTCTATCGAAAGCTGGCTATACAGTAGCTAATTCCATAAAGCAATAAACTTCAAAAAAGAGTCACTGTATATGGTTAGTACCATGTGTACGGTGGTCGCAACTCACTCGACAAAAGTTCGATGTGATCTCGGTACGTTTAGCGGAAAGGTTTAAACTTACTACTAAGGCAAATTTTACACTTGGCGTATGGTAGTCGCGATTACTTTTAACATTCTCTCATGTTATAGAAATATTTATATATTATATTATATCTATGATACAGAAGATGTGGTATATGTTAATCGATATAACAAAAAAAAAATGCCATATATATGTGATCGCATCACTTCAGAACGGCTACACGTATTTCGCAATTTTATTATGTGTTACGTTTCTAATTGTCAGGACAAGGTATGTATGAAAGAAAATATTTGAAAAATGGTACGGAATGAAAAAAAAAATCACTATATAAAAAGTGTTCAGTTGTCATTTAATTTCATTACATATTTGTACTGTAATGCTAGTCCCATACCTGCGCGATGAAGCGAAAGTAACCTCGAAATTAATTCCGATAAAGGCGTAGAATAACGTTTGCACACCATTGTCATTTCAATAGTACCTCAAAATTAGCGTCTCCAAGTTCCTTTGATGTGTGTAGAAACCGCGGCCCCAGTTATCGTGCTGCGTGTATCGTCACGCAATCCGATAATTCGTAACGCATAACAATAATATCTTCCCACATCTGCATTAAGTCTGACCATAGACAAAACTTAGTGCCGATACACGCAGGTATGGGAGTAGCATTAAGGGAAGAATTTGTATGATTATTTTTGTCGGGACTTACGTGCAAAGCCGGGACAGGCATCTAGTAATTAACGTATAAATATTCATCTGACCACCACAGAGTATGATAATATTTTTTCAAAAAGTCTAATGACATTCTGATACTAAAATAATATTGTCTATGGTAGGATTTCAATGTTAACTTGATTGGTGATAATTAAGTTAACCTAAAGTTACAATCTTTCATGATTTTCTAGTGACTGCAGTTACCCTCATATCGATATCATTTTAGTGTGTTGCAATCTTCAAGTATATTCTATAATATTCATGATATTTGATAAGTACCTTTGGTGGAATTTTTCATGAGTTTGGTCTCGTGGCCCGTGTACACGACCACTCCATGGATCCAGGCCGTGTTCCTCAGCATGGCACCTCGCAGCAGCATCTGATCCAGGCCTAATGGTATTGGCCTGGAAGTATGGAGACAAGTTACTTCGTCTTTAAGGTAAATTTCCAGTACACCTTTCATTAGCTACCATATTGGAGTGACAGATATTTCAACTAAAACACTTTTTTTTTAGTTAACCTTTCAGCATATTTGCATTACCATTAATACAAATGCTTTTTTTTATAAAACAAAAGCAATACTTGCACTATGGATCTAAATCTGTGTATAGAGTATTTTATAGACATATATCTGGACTGTAAAGTACTCTCAGACTCAGAACTATCTGAGAATCGGTTACAGAAAACTACAAAATGTATCCCAAAATTACAAAAACATATGTTAAAATCACCACAGACTAAAACCTGTTTATCGACATTAAATATTCTCATTAAAGTTTCCTCTATTTTTTTGTAAGAATTAAGACAAAACTGATGCTAGACATCTATAAGCACATAAAATAATTTATTCCTGCATCTTTGCACAAGCCACTACACAACACGGTCAGTTTAGAAACTAGATTATATACATCCAGTTTTTAATTTTAAATTAGTTTTGAATAGTATAATAAAACCATCAACAGCAGTAATCATTCCATTAAATACACTAGGGACAGAAAAATAAGGTACATCAAATAATGTTCCATTTCATTTAAGACAAGTTTCTGTTAAACATAGTTTATCTAGACTGTCTCTATGTAATAATAAATCTATATATAATATTTTGCCGGAGAAGCGAGTAACATTTAGATAGTATAATTTTATATAACACCCCTTTGTCTTATTTATGGTTTTAAAAAAGTAATCGTAGCGTGTCAGCAAACTTATTATGTTGTAAGTTATAAATGTAGCTATGTCACGTTTATTCTTTTTAGGAAGGAATATATTTTCCCAAGTCAATACATAATTATTAATAAACTTTTCATTATAGAAAAAAAATCATCACTATGACAACATGTCAAATTATATAAACTATTATTTAACAAATGAAGGTTAATATTTTTTCGTTTTAAAGATAAAGGATATAGGGAACAGTTTTTCTGATGAATCATTCTTTTTTTTGTATCTATGCCTTTTAATATTTCATATTTTGTCCAAGCTTGTGTTCTAATTTTTTTGAAAGAGGCACTTGGCGTATGGTAATGGCTAATGTCATCCCTTTAATTCTGTCATAAAATTAACCCCATCTCCCTACCTAAACCATCACTAAAAAGTAAGGTTTTTTTTTACAACAATGACATCAGCACTTTCATGCAATATTATTATTAACAACCTTCTGAATATGTTTTAATGTGGAAACTGAATTCTTCATAAAAGGAAGATATAATATGCTTACTGAGCGTAGGATTCCTTCAGCATCCCGTTGAACTCGTAAAGGTGTCTGTTGGGAGGTTCGCACTGCAGCGTCGCCCTGAAGGCTGCGAGTTCCAGGGTCGTGTCCAACTTGGCAGTGTCCGGGTTCGCTTGCCGGATCTTCAGGTTGGTCTCACCGTCCAGATTCGATGTTTCGATGAACGATATCCCTTGAGGTTCACTAGAAACAAAGGTGTTTCATTTACATCAAGAAATTGAGATAATACCTTAGATAGAGCCTTTTCGATTGATTATAATTCAATAAGGAGCCTAAGTTACATAGTGTTAGAATGTTTCCAAGTACTCGTTTGGCTATCACCATAAGTCTAAATTAGTAAAAATGCTTTAGAACATGGTATATTACAGCAGTATTGTAATACATTTTCCGATGTTGTATAAGCACTTAACGGCAAATCATCGCAGCAGTTAAAAGTCTAAGTTAGGATAGTTTTCAACGTTTTTATGTGGCATATTAGCAAAGCTATTAACGCACGCATTACGCATTTTTACAAAAAACACTCAAATAATTTTAATAAGCTACTGTCCTTTAAACCAACGTCAACAAGATCATGTACTGCAATTTCTTCTTCCTTTTTGCTTGTTATAATTATACAGGCGAAAATACAAGCAACTTCCATCTATACATCTATTTTTAACCCAGTAATTTTTATGCAAGCTTCTACCGCCAAGTATTTATCAGTGTAATTGATATATTCTATATTTATTGCTATAATTTTAACACGTTCCGTCGTATTAACATTATCATATTACCGCCGTTTGGAGTCAGAGGGACATGTTTAACTAAACGCAATGGCACACAAGCCGTTCTACTACAGTGTTATAGGGCGCAGGTATCGACGAATGAGAACGACGTTTCTACTTTTTTTTTGTAAGTCTAAAGAGTGGAAGAGACACACCTAGAGTAAACTAATTGCTACAACATTTTCGTCAAACAATCGGTGTTATCCATCGCCAGTCACTATTACATTAAACCTTGAAAATTCCAAGCAGAAACCTCGTTAAACATAATACACACCATCATCTTCTTACTCTTATTCCACCTAAATTGGATCGGCACAACATGTTTTCCTTTTCCACTCTCCCCTGTCAGATGTCATCTCAGTATTTCATACGTTTAATACACATATCATTTCTCACCCAATCCATCTATAACTTTTTCGTTCTTTCTCTACTTCTACATCCGTCCACCTTCATACTTAAAACTTAAAATAATACTAAATTTTCGCTTTACCTAGAGGAAAGTAGCACCAAATCGGCGGGGAAAAACTGGTTGTTGATGACCTTGCAAATATCACCAACTTGTAGTTTCTCCCACCTGATGGCCGACCACCTCCCCTCACGGAGCACTTCCACCTTCCGCCTGTTCGTCTCATCGTCGGCTCGATGTCGTTTCTTGGAAAAAGGAAAACGGAAATAATGAAAACATTCCAGAGATGAGATTGCGATTACCACATGCATGATACGCGATTATTACACAGTGTAAGTAAATTTATTTTCTAGTGCTCAGTTGCATAAATACCCATTCAATTTATATATGCTATATCAAACAATCATCAAAGTATTCCAATAGCAGGCAAGATTACTGTGGAATTACGTAATTAACACCTTTTTAACCAACTCTCCCTAAATTGTCTTCACACGATACTCACAAAGTCCTCGACGATTTCCTTGATGGCGCTAACGCTGAGTATAAGAATGAGCGGCGTGAGAGTCGTCCACCGTCCCGTCGGCGAAACATCCGGTATTTGTTGAAGTAGCGCAATCAGAAGAAAGAAGCAATTCGAGTACCGCCGGAACTGTTCGAAGAGGAACAAGGGGATGAACGAGGGAACACTGCGAACAAGTAGAATCGTAAAAAAACCTACTTTACAATCGTTTTGAATTGATAGAGTTTTCGTAAACAGAAAGGATAAATCCATAACCAAGTTCTTGCGAGTCCTGCGTAGGAGGTGATTTTAATGTGAGTAATGTAATATCTATAATCATTATTCCTTTTATTTGAAACATAAAAGCTCTCATCACAATCGAGTCTACGGATTAGATTTCATTTAATATTATTTTATTTTTTGTCTGCACTTAGAAACAATTAGTTTTTTCTTTCTTCAGTTTTTTATCAAGGTTTAAACGTTTCACGTGATTGTTAACAGTTTACAAAATTACTAATTTAAGAAACGAATTTATTTTGAAAAAGCAATAACTCTCAATCTGTTCCAGAGAGGAAGCGGAAAAAACACATGTAACGATTTCTAATACACTTTTCCGAGTTATGTATTGATGCGATTACAGCAAAGGACCACCCATTCAATGGTAACGTGGAATATTACATAATTATAAAAGATACTGGCATTACTTAATATCTATATTTAAACTATTTGTAATATCTAATGCAGTCCCTAAATTATTTTGCAATTAAAGCAAAAGAGTGACAGGAACCTTGAAGCAGTTAAGGTCATATGAATTTATGGAATTACAAATCAACTAACTTGTAAAAGCACATTCACGTGTTAATTATGTTAATTCAGTGACTACAGTAACGTCATCTTATATGTAGGAAGAAACGGTAAAGTCAGATATATTACATCGACGATGGAGAGTTTAATTGACTAACGAGCCATTGGCAGTTTTTGCACGTTAGTTAATTAGCCTTTTCATCGCTTATATGTAAAGAGAGACTGAAGAACCGAATGCTTTTCCGTTTGTTAACAGTTACAAAATATAAACTCAGCTTTCACGTTGTAATGAAGGTCATAAAAGACCAAAATAATACATCCACTGATGTAAAAGAAGGTTTTGGTACTTAGTGTACATTACATTGAGAAACCTGGATAACACAGAAATATTGTAGATTTTTTAATATTAGCAGATCATATTATAAGTGACAATATCTTTTGAACGTTTAGTTTGAATGAGTGTGTCATCAATACGACGTTTATAAGCATGCCTTATTTGTCCAGACACAGAGAATCTTTGGGTAATGAATAAAAACAACATACCCCCAATTCCTTTTGCCTATCAACACCAGAGGAATATAGTGTGATTACAAACAGATATACAAAATTACATCGGTTTGTTGACTTGGCACAAAAAGAAAAAAATATAAGAACATATAGCGATAAATAAGTGGAGCAATGTTTATAAGGAAGATATATTAATTGCCAAGATATTTATTAATGCAATAAGTTTAACCTCGACCGAAATCAAGAGCACAAATATTCGGAAACATTAAATATACCGATATAAATACAATTGATTGAAAAATGGCTAACTCTGTGTATTGAAAAATTTAGAACTCATATATAACAAAAACAAAACAGGTCAAAATAATTGTGGAATTTAGTGAGCAATACGACTATCTGTTAAAAATTGTCAAATCCATTGGAGTTTTAAACAAAAACGAGTTCGATACATGGAGGAAAAGATTAATAGAAAATGTAAACTACATATGACATAAATAAAATGTGTAGAAAATAAAGAAAACGGATATTAGTTGCTATACTGGAACTCTTCACATTGTAATAAACAAGCTACGTAATTATAAAAAACCAATTACGTATCCGAATACCATTTTGAAAACTATAGAAAAGTAAAAACGTTTGAAAGTGGGCGTATAGTTTACAATAAAGTTCATTATGACGCTCTTCACCCACCTACTTTATATTATCAACAGAATTCTGGATTTCGCAAAGATACATCCGTAAGTTATAAATGATGCCAATCAGTTCAACATTATCACTATTTCACGAGCACTCAAATTCAACAAGAGTATTCTGAAAAACCTGAACAAATAATATATACAAACTGAAAATTAACATAAATAAACCAGATGCGTTTTGACAAACGAGTAACACGATCGCAATTTGACCGTGAAAACTGTAAACTGTGTATAGGTAGGTAGGTACCTATCTACATTAGATACCTACGCATACCAGAAAAATGTGGAACATAATTACAATCTACGATCTCACTAGTAAATCATTCTTCATCTCATTCGTCGAATTCGAAGAGAAAGAATTTGAATCTGAAGAATACAAAATAATTGCCAAATTATGAAGAGTAAAATTACCAAAATAATTTACCTGTAAAAGAAACGGCCTATAACATTCGAGACTCTTCGATACCCCGTGAACGTAAAGAACAACTTACTTCGAGGACAAAAGACCCCGAATTCAGATTGGTAAACAGTGAATTCACCATGGTGATACAATGCAAATATAGCACATGTTCGCGTATGACATCAGTTTACGGCGAACGGGCAAGCGGCCAATTTTCTGAATTCAGCTCTTCGCGTAAACAATGCTCGTATACAAAGCTATAACCCGTTTAAGCACGCACTGTTTGTATACGGAGTAATACGTCAAAGGCTATGGTGACTTACAAAGGATCGAGAGACCTTGCCGGACCTTTATGGAAAACATTGTATCGTGACTCGGTTTTGAATTTTAAATATACATTTATATGTTTATTTTAGGAATATCGTGTATAAGTAAATGATGCAGAATAAGCGTTAGTAGGGAAATATGTATCTAGAGAAACAGGCGAAAGCGCAAAAATTTGACTAATTTAATTGTGATTCGTTTAAATTAAATTGCAATTTTACGTATTACCATAACAAAAAGGTAATCCACTGTTGACATTCAAAAGAAGAAGGTGTCGTCTGTATACTTAACTAACTGTTTCCACTAGTACGTTCGCATGGAGATGTATAAAAACAATGATAAATAAGGTCATAAAGGTAAATAGGTGTATTACGACAAGTCATCGATGATTTAACTCTGAGACATAGCGTGCTACTAATACCAGCATCTAAAGTTTCACACACTCTGTTTAGAGTTAGAGTTTACGTTTGTACATATCCTGACTCTTGGAACACGACATGGTACTCAAAACAATAATTAGCCGTATATAAGACTCCTCTTTATTTTCGTTTAATCTGCATGCAGCTCGTCCATACTATGAATTGAACCAAATAAATTCGTTTAGTATCGAATTTTAAAGACAGGTAAATTGTTCCGACAGCGTCCTTCGGTAGCGAGTCTCATTTAACGGTGTTCTTCAGTTTTCTGTAAATTACCTAATGTCAAGTCCATTTACTACCAGAAACGACAATTGTCTTTCCGACTGGTTATCGGCTACCATACTCACGCGCAACATTCGTCTTAGTGGAACGCGTAGATTTGTCGCATTTCGAGATAATGTAGAATATATTCAGCAAACAAGCAGTGCGGTAGGGATAAATATCCGGTCACTTTGCACAGTCGCGCTAAAAGTCCGTCGCGATGGATCTTCTTTTATACCTTGAAGACCAGCATGACAGCGGAACCTGACGATGGATTGCCGACCGTACGTTGGTCGCCGATGATTTTACATCGTCATTAAAATCTTACCTATACTTAGCTGTAGATATCCTATTGGTAACAAATTTCTGAGGTTGCGGTCGGTTTATAAAGATCACGCGGTTCTGTTGCTCGGTTGGGACACCGTCTGTCACGCCAGATGTCGTCGCATCGTCTTCATCTGGAATCAAATACAAAGAATATTTCAATTTTACCGTATTAACACCAAAATTCCTCCCCGTATATATATATATTCACATAAGGTTCACCAAAATCTAGACGAACCAGTGACCATGACCTTAAGAGAAAACACGTTCATTTTGTAATTATATTTAATGTGTTACGTTTACTTTCAATTTTTAAATTTACAATACCGAGCTTAAACTTTGTAAGAAGAACGCAGTTAATAGTACAGTAGAGAAATATTACTATAGATAACACCCATAACACAGATACACCTTCACTTCAAAGTGGGATTCAGTAGATTATTAAAGAACTTTTTGTAAATTTACATATACACAACGTTTCAATGAAAAAGAGTCTGTAAACAATGAATTATTCATAACAGATCTCCCTCCCGAAATAAAACGCATGCATTTCACTCGCGAAACATTGAGGTAAAGGTCATTTTATTCGGACATTGCATTAAACCATCGGTTTTGTCGTGTAATTGTGTAAAATTAGTCAGGCTGAACTACCGACGTGCTTAATTAGAATTGATTTCATAGAATCAATGACATCACTCGTCATACCTCACAGGTGTTTTTTATGTTTGCACACCCTATATCATTTTTTCTATACACAAGTCATGATTATTTAGACTCGTCGGTAACTTAGGAGTTGTGGTTTAAATATATAATTTCTTTTTTAGCGCTGGTAATATAAATGTTGTAGAAAACTTATTGAAGTTCAGAAGACATGCATCTGTTAAATTTCGTCCCTAGGTCATTAATAATTAAATTTCTGGCCATCTCTATGAAGGAGTGTTTGGTGTTGCCTCGCACCACCCCTAACCCGCTTCAGTAACTACTGTATTATTCATTGAACAAGAGACTATTATAATTTAAAAATGTACCATAACAACTATTTTAAATAAAACCCGCAATATCCTGCTTAATAGTTTCAGAGACAGAGCGAACGAGGAGTGTTTTAATCCACTCAGCAAAACATACTTTTAAAGTTACGATGCATAGATTATACAAAGTGCTAGAATTTACTGTAGCGTGACGTCTCGAGGACATTCACTTATTAACGACATAATAGCATTTTTATATTTGTGTAACTTCAATACTTATTGTTTTCTGACGTGTAGTCGAGTATTTTTCAGAATACTGATGGTTAATTTTTACTAGAGTTGATTCCAATATTCACATTTCTTTATGTGATGTATCATAGTTTAAAACCTTTTTCCTTACATCCACCAATAATAATTACATAATAGTTCTAATGATCATTCAAGGATTTTATCATATTACACATCCTATGTAGTCCTGGTCACTTACAGGGTTTCAGTATTTTTCTATTTCATTAGCAGCTATATACGTGAAATAAACATAGTAACGTCTTAAAGCTTATAAAGCAAATCCGAGACAATGTTTAAGGTAAGCCCCAGTTTATACGCTTAAGACTGCTTCAATAATATAATTTATAGATCGCAAGAAAATCAGCAATGTATGAATCCTTTAAAATACAATGATGTGCAGAATTAAATGTTATACTATCAGTTTTACAAAACCATAAAAGATAAAATGCATAAGTTTCTGTGAGGTTAGCTAAGTTACGTGGACTATGAAATTTCGTATATCTTGATTAATTTTTCTGGCTTTTATTGAGTGATAAAGAGGACCTTAAACTTTGTCCATGTGAAATCCGAATATAATATGTATGACACACAGTCACATTACAGGAAGCGCAGGCATATTCAGACAATTACAATTTTATTGCCCAAACATTTTCATCATCGTATTATAATATGATGTGTGGGGTTGTGTGAGATAAACATGTAGCAATTCCATTCGATTATAATCTAGTGTTACGAGTGAAGATATTTCTCCTGAGCATCTCTGAACACTTAATTTCAGAATCGTTAAATCTTGCATTTAAACTATGACGTCACAACTTCGCAAAGAAAAAAGCGGGTCACGTAACTTTTACCGAGACTCGCTCTGAAAGTTACTAACAAGATCTCTTTATATACAGAAATTAAATTCCATTACATACTTTTATTTAATATAACTTTATTTACGATACGCTTCTGAGAAGAAAATGTATTTTAATATACTGTGGAATCCGTTTATTACCACTCTAGGAATAATGCCGAGTCTTTAGTATGACGTGTGTGTTTTAATAATTTTAGTTCGCTTATACTTTTGGTACATTTCCTTTATTATTTGTAAAATTGTTCGTTGACAAAAAAACTATACAACTAAATAGGAATTAGTATCTAAGTGTTTGAAATTGATATTTGCAAAAATGCAAAATAAGATATACTATAAGTTGTACTTTTGTACAGTTTTCTTTCATATTTGATTGCAAAACAATCGCGGGAAATAATGAAGATATTATTCCGTAATTGTGATTATATAAGCTGGGAGATTAAGGGCGGTTTTGTGGAAGTTAATAAGGAAGCCGCGCCGTTCAGTGAATCACCGTGCAACGTTGTTCATCAGGGGAATTACTAACCGGCCGATGTTTGTAACATAATCGACTTTCCTCATGAACATGAAGCAATTTATTTTAACTTAATCTCTTCCCTCAGGAAATATTGAAATTATATCTTTAATAACAGCTTGGAACAATAGAATACAAATATAACACGGTTTTACTGAATCGGTAAACTGACACTCTACTAGATGGGAAATAAAAATCTCCACTTGTAAACGTTTACAATTTATATGAAGTATCCTGCACTCAGCTGGAAATAAGATGTATGAAAAAAAAATATCTGGCATGTTATAATTCCTATTTTATACACGCTCTATGGGCGTATTGTGGTGTTAGATTATAAGAAGCTAGCTTTTGCTCGTGTTGATGTAAATTTGATATATCCCTCGGAAGCGGTATTTTTTTCAGGATGAAAGGTACCCCTACGTCCTCTTTTGTGCCCTTGATAAAGTGTAAGATAAACTTCTTGATGATCGGTTCAGTAGTTAAGTGAAAACGTAATAAAAACAAACAAACGAACAAACTCACATACGCATCCATACTAATATTATAAATGAGACAGATAGATAGATTCTCGAAAGTACAGAAAAGGCTATGTCCTTTTATCCAGAAAAAAATACTGCTCCCAAAGGACAGGTCAAATATACATTAACACGGACGAATTCCGAACAGAAACTAGTTTATAAGATTAGTAAGGATTATATAAATCTTACACGTGTGTTTCGACAATACATTATTGAACTCGCCCCTCGTACTGTATTCTTCGCGAGAGAAGTCTTTGGCTAAACCGGTAGGTACATTATCTACCTATATTTTAATATTATGAAAACATATCCAAAGAATTCAGTTCATCTCACGCTCTTCAGCTAATAGTGTTGCTAATTCAACTTAAATCAGTCAATGAATTACGAATATTTCGTGTTTATTTCGATTTTACATGCCGTGGCTTCGAATTTGCAGATATCGGATAGATCTTCTTCTATAGAGGTTAATCATTTAGTTATGTCATTATTATAAAGAATGATTACGAACCTATAAGTTTCAATTACAATCATCAAAGTTTTTTAATATATGAATATTTTATGTTTATGGTTAATCGGAGTAATGACGAAAAAGGACAAGAAAAGAAATGCCAGTGAACCTCCTGAATCAGATTTGAAGGATAAAATCCTCATGAAACCAGAGCCTGTGGAGATGCAATTCACGGATACATCGTACACAAGCGCGTTATTTGAATCCTTACAACCTCTTAATGAACAATCAAATATCCACGTTTGGTATTCATACGCTTCTAGGAAGTTGAAGCTATAGTGGTACTACGAAATAATCCCAAGCAGGATTGATATCAGGCACGTGGCCGATTGTAAAAATTAAACCATATCTTCCATCACAACGTAACAAACTTTTTGTGCCGACCTAATTATGTGGGATAAGGGTAATAAGAGGTTATTATAAAGAACGACTAAATAACAAGTAAGGTATAATTCTAGAATGGTTGCAATCATGATAACCGTATATCGCTTGACATGATTACTTGCAAACATCATGCAAACACATGGAATTCAATAGCAAGGTAAGCGGGTTAGCAAATCGTATTAGGGTAAGTAGATATTCTTATCCAACCATTGCTGTTAACCTTGTCGGCATATTTTCCAGTGTCTTTGATCAATTCAGGATAGTGCACCAGGCTTCTACTCTTAATAGGATGAAAACGAGTAAGAAGTGATACCTAGGAAATATATACTAGCATTTTCTATAGTTAACAGATAAATAAATATGACACATTCCATCAAATGCTGTTGAAATAATATGTTAGGACAATTTTAGATACAGATCAAAACGAAAACCAATAACAAATGACATCATTTTACTGATTCAAAATGATGAAGTCATCAAAAATAAATATAAGAACAATTGACCTTCGGCGGTCATATTATAACATAGCCTTATTAACGTATGTAATTAAATTATACCAAACAATTAAAATAAGACACTTTATGAAGAAAATAATCCCATCGGCTTAAAAAACTCTGCATAAATTTAAGAAAAAAAAATTTGGAAATCTTGTGATACTCTCACGAATTTCAAAACGTGAAAATATTGAATTTTAATTTTTTTCTAATATAACGCACGTCTAGCCAAACAGTGAAACCGTTTATCAACGCGTGTTACTTCAACACAACAGGCTTTTAAAGCGCCCGCAATATAAGATTCAAAATTCGTACAGGTATAAAAAAAGAAAGTTCTTTTTTGTGGTCCGCTTTGCGTATCTTGCAGTGATTATATGTTATTCCTAATGTGATTCTAATTTGTTTATAACTAGCGGCCCGCTCCGGCTTCGCACGGGTATAAAATATATAGCCTAAGTCATTCACTGAAAAAATGATTAAAATCGATCCAGTAGTTTTGATTTATTCATTACTGCCCGTGGCCCGCACGCGTTAAATTTGGAGTAACCTCAAAAATAACAGTATTTTTTTTATATTATAGGGGGCAAACGAACAGGTGGGTCACCTGATGGTAAGTGATCACCGCCGTCCATAGACACTAGCAACACCAGGGGAGTCGCAAGTGCGTTGTCGGCCTTTTAATATATGTGGGCCTCCGGTGCTCTCACTGACCGAACGAAACGCAACAGTGCAAGCACTATTACTTCACGTCGGTTTTCTGTGAGAGGGTGGTACTACCCCGGGCGAGCCGACCCATTCATGCTGAAAACAATAATAGCTTCAGCGTAGCTCTACCACCTACAGACAGTATTTCTCCACTATTTAATTTATGTTATTATACATGTAAACCTTCCTCTTCAATCGCTCTATCTATTAAAAAAACCGCATCAAAATCCGTTGCGCTAGTTTAAAGGATTTAAGCATACCTAGGGATATAGGGACAGAGAAAGCGACTTTGTTTTATACTATGTAGTGGTATAATAATTTCAGCAACGTTTGGCCCGTATCTGTAGAAGATTTTGACTTGAACTCACTGTGCAGAAGGTAATAGATACCATAGATACCTTCGCAGAGTCTGAACTGAATAAGTTTACTTTATTTTGATATTTAACACGTCCGAAGAAACGTGTACCACCAATATAATATAATAAAATATAAATAGCAAGTGTACCGTTGTGCGCGCATCACGCAAAAGCAACTGAATAGACTTCGATCAAATTTCTTTCGTTTTCGATAGTTTTTAGTTATTACACCTCATTTTAATAAAATATCTTCATTAAATATATACAGTTATTAAAGTTCTAAGAAACTATAATTTTTATAAGGTCTACACGTTCAGGAGTGTTTTCCTGCCAAAAAATAAGGCAAGCGGTGTGGTGCAAATGCGCCGATCATGGGAAATAAACGGATAACATTGTTTACAAAGAAGTTTTGAAAACAAAGTATATCTTTGCTATTCATCTTTTTAAGTTCCTCTGTATATAAAATATATTGGTAAGATAATAAACAATGCAGACAAAGTATAGGGTATCTGTTACTACTAATATTAAAAAAAGATCACTGCAATTTAACAAAATTATTTAGCATTCAGAAAATAAGAAACAAATCCGTAGGTAGGTATAAAATAATATTACAAACTGAAACCTGTCATAACTCCATGTATCCGAAAACTGATAACATTATAAAGCAATACAAAAATATAATCGTGTTACTTTCAAACATTGACTGTGTAACAAAATATTTATGTACAGCGATTGCGATCAGCCCTCTGGACGACGCATGCGAAGGTCGAAGTGTACCGACGGCCTCGGTGCGGTGCTTTCAGGGTCAATCTCGTTATACTATTTGCATTGAACACCAGTATTTACACCCTAAATTCTATATTCATACCCTTATAAAAATACTAGCCACCGCCTACAACTTAGGTGGGGTTAAATTACGATATAAATTTTAATAACAATATAATCAAACTTAACGCCATCTAGTAGCGAGTTACAGTAAAATAAATATAAACATTATTAACGCAAAAAACACATGGTTGTGCTCACTTTTATTATGATTGAATAAACGGTGTTAGATATCGATCTCAGATATATCAACATTTAGTTTTATGTATGGTAACGAGAAGATTTAAGTCGGCGTTGATTTTCGTCTACCTTCAAAAACTGAGTAGAAATGTATATGTCGGCGGCGCCAATACGCCCCAAGAGCGCATCAATCGATTACACCCAATCTCCCTAGTATTTGTCGTTTCAGTATAAAAGGAGCGGAACAATCATCGCTAAGGCAGTCTTGGGTTTTCCAACTGACTACACTGTTGATCTGGGAAGGGCTCTACAACTACAGTTTCACCCGACTACAAGGGCAGTCTTGGCTCTAGCGTAGCACGGTACACTGTCATATTCTGGTAGCAGCTTATCCTATACTCTGGATAATTTACTTGTGCTATGTTAAGTTGTCACGATTAATTAATTACAATTACCTAATTTCCTAAATAGACGGAATTAATAACAAATGATTATTATTCAGATTTGGTTAGATTACTTAAAATATAAAGACCCCTTACATCGCCATATTGGTATTTCTTTAATTCATGACACCCAACCCTACTTTAAACATGTACAAGGTATATTAAAAAACGAGTGGGCATTATTGTTGTTCGAGTCGTCGGACCATATAACACTCTTGGATTTTCATATAGTTTACTTAAGTATGTCGCCCTTCATGAGACTAATATTAAAGATCTCGCTGTTTCAAGACTTCAATCACAAATATGGCTCTTCTTTAATGACGCCAAAGTGATTTTAACTGGTGTATCATCGAAATCCTTTTTGACGCTTTCTTGTCATATAGATATAATGTGTATTAGTATCTGTCATTTTCAAATTCTCACTCCATTGATAATGTTAGTACTAAACTAAAACGAAACAATTTTCATTCACTAAAACATATTTAAGAATGACTGTTAATGTTTAAATTATATGTTCTATAACACTTATGATGTAGTTTGCTTATGTGATCATTACAAATTTAGGAGATAAACTATTTCATATCTCAGTTTTAATGTTTTGTTTACTCTTCCCTCATTTAATGTCTGTTGTTATAGAAGCTAATTCATAAACTTTTCTTGGCGTTTATTATTTTTATAACGCATAGGATATTATAATATACTTATGTAAAAATATATTAATCGTATTTCACTACGTTGCTAGTCGGTTGCCTACGACTTCATCTGTCTTTGTATGTTAATGGCCTATTAAGATATAAGCCTTCACATAAGTTACGGTTTATATTTTTATTTACTCAAAATACCAGGGGCCTAGGATTTTGATGAAAATGAATTTAATACTATAAAATGTGCAATGTAGCTATAGTATCCAGTTTAAATGTCATAATGGTTAGTAATTGATAATAATGGCTTCAACAGTGCAAGGTAAAAATATATGTTGACATGAATTTTTTTTTTAATAAATCCCCCATACATTATCTTTGTGTAACTCAACCAATTATGCAGTGTATGTTGAGATAACTCTCAAACGTTTATTAAAATAGTTCAGTAGCATTAGTGTTCAAGAATAACACATGTCCATCCATCCATCCTTACAAACTTTCTTATTTATTGCATGAATTTCATGTTATTGTAATGTATATTACCGGTTGTAATTTTGACATTCACAAGTTCCATCTTAGGGTCTAAATTGAATAAAGTATTTTTTTTTTATTTTGAATAGGATAATCCGAATTAACTATGTAGTCATAACATTCAGAATGAATATCTAGTCTTAAATTCATAATCAAGTGATTGATATGTTTAAGGGTGCTCTGAATATTTTATTATAACCTCCTTAGGCTGATAATAACTCTTTAAACTAAAAAACAGTAAATACCACATTATATTCTGATACTACAATACCTTATCTATTACATGAATGAATGAATGACAGATAAAACAATGCAATATTGTTATATGATAATCAATTCAATATTTATGAACTAAATCGTTGATAAGAATACTCCTGTTGTGAAATGTGTTCAATGACAAAAGATAAACACATTATAATCTTAAACTAATGCAAGATAAAGTACAGTAGGTCAGATCAGTACAATTATATATTTATATAAATAATCATGCTCAAGTTATATTTAACTGGATGTGAATTTAGCAACTGTATAGCAATAATGTACACACCAAGTTGTTTTTAATAGGGAAATATTTTATACTGTTACTGTGTACATGATTCGATTCAAGTTTTTTTTTTTTTAAACAATGGAAACATAGTTGCTTGGTTGGACACAAAAAGATTAAAAAAAAAAGTGTAATAATGTAGACAAGTTTGTATAATAATTAAATCATTATAGATCCTCTTAATTTGATAAAAAAGAATGTGTCTCTGGATGAAAACTTTCCAATAACATGCCTTACATATCAGAATTAGCAGGCCCCTCAAACATTGTCCTGCACTGATAACAAAAAATATATACTTATGTGCATGACATGCTTAAGGTAACTAATGTATTAAATTTGATAAGGATTAATACTGTATCTGTCTAAATAGCCTTCCAATTACCTCATTATATGTGACCACATTTAGTAGATAGGTCGGTATAGTAAGATATCCTTAAAGGATAGGTATATGCCATCGCAGACATTTTTTGTAGATCTATAAAAGAGAAATATCTCACTATGCATTATTATTTTATATCACAAAGGGATTAGGCAGCATCAGTGTACAGTGAACTTTGCATCATTCATTAGTTACAGGAATATAATATATATTCCATATCCAATCCAATATTCGATGATTCACTATGTGGGAGTAGTGTTCCGTACCATGTAATCTATTGTAACCACTCACTGAGACCAATCACAGAATCTGAACTGATTTTGATACTCCCTTAGAATCTTAGGATCTCATGATTGCCCTTGATAAGATTGCTTATAGTAGGTTTTATGGGTATATATATATTATTCTATTGGGTACATATTGATTGCATTACCACTTTTGATTAACTCATTTGTTAGATTATAGTACTACTTTCTTATACAGCATTTGATTTTAGGGATATTTGATACTCCTGACACATTCAACTCTATCAGTAATAATGATCATCTCTCTTCTTCTTCTTAATTTGTGGTGTGTAGGTAATACACAATTCTGCCAATGTCATGTAGATACAGAGTGAGCGTTGTCTGTGGCAGATAGTGTCATAAACGAAGGAGAGCAATTAAAAAATGTAATTTGTGAAAAGAAAATAATTATTTAGTGTAGCTTATATTCAGACCGAATTATTGATCATCATATCTCCTTGATGTACTCGTATATGTCAACAGTGAACAAATGTCGAACTGTATAACTAACTACAAGTCATAAAATTGAAATAGCTGAATAGTTTAGGAACCATAATGGACATCACATAGTGATTGTTAAGAAAATGGTGGTTAATGAGTAGGGAAAAAAAATGTTTATGTAGTGTGTGTGTGTTCGAGAAATTGTAAATATTGTATGACAAAATTGTATGTGTATGTGTGATTTTATAGATTTATAAAAGTCTTTGTACATAAAACTTTACCATGGATATGCTTTATTCCATTACTAAATAGCTTGACCAACTTTTACATTTTAGGTGTGTAGTTGGACCTAATAGATTGAACTTATTGAGATCTATTTTTTTTTCTAATTTACTACTAGTTTTTTTATACCTTTTAGGGTTTCTGATATAATAAGATGAATCCCATATTTTCGGCCTCCCAACAATTGTTAAATCAATAAATTGTTGTGGGGAAGGAAAATATTTGCCTACAGTGTTCACTACTTTATATATCTAAAATATTCTAATCGGGAATGCATCCGTCTGTGCATAGAGAGAAATTCTAAATTATTTTCAAATGAATAACTAGTAACAGTTTTATATGTATTAACTAAGCTTTATAACTAAAGTTGTAAATTAATCAGCACGTAAAAGTATATCCCATAGTTACAATTTGTCTATAGGTTATAGTATACCTTATACATGTATCAGTTTATTTTTGTAATAAAAATTCTCGTCTCCTATAACATAATTTTTTATAGAACTGACCGTGTACCCGATAGGCCATGTAACCCTCGTAAGATATTAACTTTTAATGATGGCTTTCTTTATGTTCACCTATGTTAAAAGAAATACTGTGTAAAACTCTATGCTTGTAAATCTACTGATTTACACCATGTGTTGTCCCCCAGTAAGCCTTAACAATTTAATTAAATAGATTTTTAGTAATAAACAAACAATACTTAAACTAGTACAGGTATGTGATGGTAAGCTTAAGTGTAGAAAAATTTTAGAAATATGCTTTATACAGGTTGCAATATACTATAAAAAAAAAAACATTAAATAAATAACCCTGAGCATATACTTTAAAGGACGACTATGAGCTTTGTAATATAGAATTTAAGAATTTGATATTTTTTCAGAGTACTGATACTCACGCTGGTTCATCTTTAGCACCATGGCTCGATAGAACCTCGAGAAAGGCGCCATAATGTTATGCTGTTGAAGAAATCCAGCGACGTAGTCTCTCAAAGCCATTGTGGAAATTTCAAAAGATTCTATACATTAACACTTTGAATCACTGTTTATTTTTAAGTATACCACTAAATTTGACACACATTATCACCGCGTAGCACAGCGAACTGATTTCGACCAAAATTGATATGACAATAAGATCACAATATACAGTGTAAGCATTGGACTTTTCTTGGCATGTTTGCACTTGTTTTTCGTATTAATGTTGTAATTGTAGTGCGGTATAAAATGCTTTCGATCGTGTCGTATTAAAAGTAATATTTTAACGTATAAAATACATGGCGATGTCAAAAACTACCGCTACGCGAATCTACAATCGATCTTCACTTTCCATCCCTGCCGCCCATGACTAGTGCCGTATATCAGTTTTAATATCGATAGTCGATTAGTTATTGTATATATTTAGTATTATAATAAATTTATAATTATTGAACAATTCCATAAGAAACAATAGGTTCATAGTTTAAGACTTCCCATAATGTCTGGTTGTCTAGCTACAAGTTAAAGTAATTCAATTTTTCACGTCACGATTACCATGTATGTATCATAAAGTAAAAGTCAAACTATACTTATAAGTTTATTACATTCACTCGGCAAATCTATTTGTGCTAAGATCGTAGTTTTATCTACGATTATCAAGTTATTTTTTAAAGGGCTTTTATCCCATTGACCATATCAGCTCCATTGTTCCCTGTTCTACCTAGGTTCATTAAGACAAAAAGTAACTGTATTTTATCATTTCTTATAAAACTTTAATAAAATAAATATCATTATTACAATACGAAACGTAATCTCAATCAAATACAGCCTAATATTTTATAGTCGCAGCTATAGTAGAATTGATAACACAAAAACCTTCTTCATGATAAACAAGTACGTGTTTTAACTTTCAGTGGTGTCAAACGGTGTTGAGCTTTATGGATCGATAAAGATGCGATTCCAAGTAAAAATTACTAGTCTTACTAAATACTTAATAATGCTGAAGTCAATTTTTAAATACAATTGTAAAATAAGTGAATATGAGAAAGTAATTGTCTGTATACACATATGTACAAACGAATAAAAATAAATAGTTGAAATGAATAACATCAATAAGAAGAGATTTTCGTATTAAATACAATATAATGTAATAATATTGAAATAAATAAACTTTTGAAATATAAACTACGTAATCTATTAAAATAATTTCATATTATTGAAAAATTACTCAATAAGAAATATTTATCGACTTTTGGCATCCTTGTTTCGCGTATGAGCACTAACGCCATCTGACAATTTATTTAAAAAGCTTTTGACGTTGACATTGACACTGTCATATTTTAAATAGGTACCTACATATTCAGTTGAAATTTAATTGATAAAAGAAGTGTAGGTACATATTTATATAGTTTCATGCTTCTGAGAAAATACTAAAAAATGTCCATGTATATATGAATAATCTGTCATTAAATATCTTTCTCTAAAGTCGATAAATATAACAAATAGTCAAGAAATAAAACATTTTCCGTTATAGTGACTAATTTTGTTCTGTGCATTTCGTTAAATTTATTTTTGTCTCCCGATATTTTGTATTACTATTAGCTAATTGAATTGTTTGTGTTATAAAATATTTTTCGTTTTTTATTATTGTTATATTATGTTACTTGTTAAATAACCGTATACAAAAAAAAACAAATTAGCTACGCACATTGGATCGCCCTTAAATAAATATAATGGCTGCGCTCCAGATAATGAGATGTGTTTCTGGCCTGCATCTCATTGATCGAGTACGGAGCATGCGGACGCTTTTGTAACGCTGTCATTTTGACCAAAAAGAAGAAGAAATTCAAAATAAATGTCACTATTAGAACTATAATTGATATACCGCAGATATACACCGCAGATAAAAATGTTTCCGCTTACATATATCACACCGCAGCTATATACCGCTCATATATATATTTCGCTTTGGGCAACGCAAGATTTGTTGGAGAAAATTATATTCCAAAGAACTGAGACTGTAATACGCAGTGGACGTCGAAACGCTTTCATTAAATACGCTCCCACTCTTCTTGAGAGTGAAAGTCCAGAGACGCCGCTGCTTCCGTACGAGGTGCTGAGTTTGCAGGTTAGTGCACGCTTTTATTTGGGGTATTTGTTATTATATTTATTTATAGGCAAGACCACCAACCGCTCTACGCTCTCTCTGTTCCTTTCGCATTTTTTATACCTTTTATTTTTCACCGCATCCTTCCTGGTGGGACCTATTTACACGGTCCCATCAGTCCCCTACACACATTGTTAAACTGGATAATACACGGAAGGATAGTACAGACATATTAATATTATGTAAGAAATTATGAGATTTTTTTTTTTAATTGTACATATAGTTGTCTTTATATGTAAAGAACTAATATTACCTATGTGGCGGTTATCAAAAACATATTGACCGAATTTTCAGAGTTATCAGATATGTATCGAAACATACTTTTTCTTGTGATAAAAAATACACGAATACAGAGCTTGAGATAAAATAAAATAAATATTGCTCGTAAATAAATATTTACTTTTAAGAATAGGTAAAGAAATATTTCACAAGGGAATCAGATATTCCATTGCGTTCCTACAAGGTATGTACATAATATTAATGCGATTAGATGGAATATGACAACAAAGCGTTATTTTTATCCGTTTTTTTTACGTAAGTAGTATTTACGAGAGCTAGTTGCTACTAGGTGGGTAGATACGTGTGCAGTGCTGATTTTAAAGCATTACGTCCTGGTTATAAGAGTTAATGGAGTGGCATCTTGATCTAAATTTGATAAAAATAAACAATTTAAATAAAAAAACAAACGTAGAATTAAAACATATCTGTAATTATTGATTCAAGCTATGTAGATGATTTCAATTATTCATTTGCTTCTGAGCTTTACAAAGACGAATTTTTTTATGGAGCTCCTCTACGAAGTAGACAGATTAAAGAAGACTACGTGTGGTTCAGATAAAAATGATAAAAAGGAACCTAACCCAAACGGATAATGTTAGGAATGAGTAAATTGGAGAAAGTTTTAAAATAGCATCAGTGATAGAGTAATTGAAAAGTAAAAGGTTACCATGGTACGGAAATGTGATAAGAAAGATATTCATATAACGATATACTAAGTATGAAAATGGATAAGTATATGAGTAGAAGGAGAATGAAGGACTAGATATGTATATAAAAAGTGTGAATATTGAGATGAAATATGACAGGGGAGAGTGGAAGAGGAAAACACCGACGATACTGACCGATTGTACCGACCCAACTTAGTTGAAATAATAATAATAAGACGATTATTAGAGTCTTGTTTTATTACTGGCCAGCACGTGCTTGTCTAATAAGTTCATAGTTGTAACATATGTTGGGAATCTCTGTGTATTTTGTTATATGAAAATAAATGCAATTAATAAAATTGCGTGAATTAATTACATAACATAAAGGGCTACAACAAAAATGAGGACGACAGAATTTAAAGATAAATAATTTAAACGCATTTTTTTTTATTATTTATAATTGGTAATCGATAATTTAATCACAACTACTTCTATGTGATATTTTGTTATCAAGGGACGATAAAGCATTTGCACTGTATCTGATTGTTAGCACAGTGGGATCCACAGACAACCGCGACTATCGAGAGATCTACAATCCATCTGCATTCGGCGCTATCATACAGGCTTGCACGAATATCCGACTCTCGGATATACCGCAGCTGATCTCGGAAAGCAACACACGTAAACGTGTCCATATTTTGGGGTTTTATATTTGATGTATGATATTCCCGATCGAGTCGGATAGAACTGCCGTATCTTACGTATGTAGTATACAGTAATATTGTATTTAGCTTGTCATGTTAACGTGGAGCCCATGCACCGATATCACACAATATGACGAATGAAAAGTTTATAAAAGTAATTATTACTGTACGTACTAAAATCAAAAAATTCTTTATTCCATTTAGTTCCTAAAAAGGCGCTTGTCAACGTCAAAACTACTACCAATTCGGAAAACAGCCCAGTCAATGAAAAGAACTGGCAAGAAACTCGATCGGGTTTATCTTTTTAACAGATTATATAAATGTATATTTTAAATAAATTACACGTTACAATCGTTATTAGTGGATGCACAGAGAGGATTCAATTCCAGATATCACCGTCGTTCACATATTGATCCACTCTATAATAGTCCTTTGACTCCAAAACCCGCTTGACATGGCGCTTAAGTTTATAGTCCGGCAAATCGATAACATGCTATGGGACTTTGTTATAAAACCAAACACTATTATTACCTAAGAAAGTATGAAGATAAAATATGGAGATTACTTTTATCAGTATGTAAAACATTCGCCATAACGTCATAGCTGATAGCTCATTTAAATTGTGCAATTCAAAATAAAAAGTCATCTTTCAAAATCGTAATTTTAAAACTTTACGATTAAAATACATTACGTGAGTTGTTGTTTTACGTATTATGACATTTAAAAACCTTAATTTCAAGTCAATAGTGTAACATTACAATGGGATAGTAATATCTAACCATAGTTATTAGATTTGTAGGTACTTCTTTATAGAGACGAACGATCCTCGTCAGATAGTTTCTTTAAGTCTACAACGCTCAGCAAATCATATAACACTTGAAAACAAATATCACAAGTAAACCGGAATGACAAATGCAATACTAGCGAAGTAATAAGCAGCTAGATTGTTAGAATTTCATCATTTAATACAATTGGTTAGAGAAGTAGTCAAATAATAAAAGATATATTTGACTAGTTAATGTTATTCATGAAATATCACAAATTTAAAAAATAAATGTACGTTTAATTCAATTTACAGGACGCTAGAAGCAGTAAACGCATCTTCTCATACGTTTGTTGTTATTAGACACCATTTTTTTTTTTTTTCGAATTGACAACACTGTTGACTTGGCAAGGCCTCTACTATTTCACAGGACTAGTAAGGGGAGCGTTTAAGGCACTCACCCGATTTTATATAGGCAACCAGCACAAGGGCGCAGGGCGCGCCTCGGTTTGGACTATCATCGAATATCCCGAGTCTAACTAAGTAACTATTATTTTATACATAAGTATATGAATTCGTGAAACATACAGGTGTACCAAGCATGTATGTTTCACGAACTTATACATGTATCTTGAATCTGACTACTTTTTTTTTATTAAAGTGGAGAAATCCTTATGGATACCCATCTTCCCGGAGGAGAGAATGGGTTATGTCCGACTCGCACGGACTAAAACCCCACGGTGTACCGGCCTCTGCTTGAAGTTGGGGCGGCATGGGATCGTGCTAAGGCTATCACCATGCCGCCCCAGCGGTCAGCCCGGCGGAAGATGCCCACCGGGCTCCATCCTTATAGGGAAGTAGACTAGGTACACAACCAGCTACCTCATCAACTCATGTATCTCTCAATAAATAAAAAGATACTTCTTGTGATGACTCATTGATGGCGTATTCAGGACATTGCGTCGATCGACGTAGGTTCGAATCCCTAAAATGAGTGTTAGTTTTTGTTGCAGTAAAACATCTTGATGAAGTCATATCATGGTGGTAGGGATTTTTCTAATATCCGGCTGGTTAGCTACCACACTCAAATTGAAAAACTGTTGCCAAGCACCTGTGGAAATGTTCCAGCAGCTGCGTATGAAAGCGAATATTCTCTAGGCTTAGCATATTATCAACTTGTACCTGACGGTCCCGTAAGATTACCCAATAAATGGTTTGGCATTTACATAAGTATGTCAATTTTTGTATCGGAACATAAATAAATTTTAGAAACAAAACGTTACGAATTTGTTGAAACCGCATATATATGAAGCATGTTATATTGTATTCGCAGCAATTATGTGCGAGTAATTGACCGAACAGTTAATTAGACTGTTTGATACTATTTTACTTTTCGCTCTCAGCGTGTATGTAACGTATGGTTGATCGAAATTGGCTTTTAAAATTACTACGGTACGATCTAAATTCATTCCTGAGGTGCGAATAGGGTTTCTGTAGGAAACTGCACAAAGTTACCGTGGGCGGACTTTATTATACGTTCGTTGAAATTGTGATGCCACCTAACTGCGGTTAGTTAGCAAAGTTTAATTGCTTGTTATTATAGTTTTTTGATTATATTTATTTAAACAAGACATAACGAATCTATATTTTATAAAGAGGAATTATTTTTTACTGTAAAGAACATTGGAGAATGATTCCAGTGTCAGGATGGCCGAGCGGTCTAAGGCGCTGCGTTCAGGTCGCAGTCCACTTCTGTGGGCGTGGGTTCGAATCCCACTTCTGACATATTTTTAGAACGTCTTCTATATGTCATATTCGTGCCAATACATGTTCTTTTAGTTCAGTTTCTATGTTTATGAACCGATGTGATATAAATACGCATCAATCGACTGTCATATGTTTTTAATATACTTAGTCTGGGCATAAATACTGTTACAATTGAAAAATAAACAAAATATTACATTTGCAATTTGGAATCTATGATTTTTATATGATTATTCATGGAGTTTTCTCATTGTACAATATTTTGGGATATTAAAATGGAGTGGGTGATAAAGAGAACCGAATCGCCGTGATTGCATTACAGAAAGTAGGTATGGAGCCAAATGCAATTTTTGAACCTCTCCATACGCTTGGTATTAGTAAAGTGTTTGTGTACCAGGGCTATTAATAGGTACAATGAGACCTCCTGTGTTTGTGACAGAAAAATATATGGCCCGTAGTGTTCGTACGAAAAAGGTGTTCAAAGCAGTAAGGGAAAGAATTCGCAGAAATCCTGTCCTAAAGCAAAAGATTTTATCTCGGGAGATGAAGATAGCACTAGAACCATATCGCGTATTTTAAAAGATGACTTACGACTTGCAGCGTATAAGAGACGTACTGGTCATTTCTTAACTGATAATTTAAAAAAGAATAGGGTGGTAAAGTCGAAACAACTATTGAAGCGGTACGTAAAGGGAGGTCACAGAAAATTTTTGTTTACGGATGAGATTTTTTTTTACAATTGAGCAACATATGACCAACAAACATAATGACCGTATTTATGCTTAAAGCTCTAAGGAAGCTTCCCAATTAGTCGACAGAGTGTAACTTGGGAACTATCCAATTTCAGTGATGGTTTGGTGGAGTATTAGCTATGAAGGAGTGATTAAGCCATACTTTTGCGAAAAAGGTATCAAAACATCGGCACAAGTGTATCAAGATACCATTTTTAAGATGGTACTGAAGCCCCTTAACAACACCATGTTCAATAACCAAGAATGATCCTTCCAGCAAGACTCGGCACCGGGTCTTAAAGCTCGGTTTACTGCGGTCTTAGTTGGAAATGAACATTTCGGACTTCATAAGAGCTGAAGACTGGCCGTCGTCTACTCCCGATCTTAATCTGCTGGATTATGATTTATAGTCAGTTTTAGAGAGTACGGCTTGCTCCAAATACCATTACAATTTGGAGTCCCTAAAACAATCCGTACGATCGGCAGTGAAGAATTTTCCCATGGAAAGAGTGCGTGCTTCTATTGATAACTGTCCTCAATATTTAAAGGACTATATTCCAGCCAATGACCACTTTGAACCACTTCGAATACGCTTTTTATATTGTAAATTGTGTTATATTTATGTATTAAACTAACACACTGTAAAGTAATAAATGTTATTTGCAATAGAATTTTTTTTCTTTGTTTAGTATTTATGGCAAGACTAGATATTTTGTTACGTTTGAGCCATAAAGAGATGGATCCGTTGATAAGTTTCAAGTTCCTTTGTGGCGAATATAAAAATAACATCATTGATCGAGACCAAACAAAACCATACTAAAATACTCTTTGGAAATAGTGATTTTATGTGTTTCACGCTAGTGTGTTCATAACTAGGGAAAAGTTGAATGTTTGATTAAAATCTCATATATACGGCTATTTGATTCCAAAGCATAGCTTGCAAGGCAAGATTAGTCATATAAATCACAGAAGCAATCAGGATTGTAGGTGCTAGAGCTACGCTGAAGCTATTACTGGTTTCAGCATGAATGGGTCGGCTCGCTCGGGGTAGTACCACCCTCTCACAGAAAACCGACGTGAAGTAACAGTGCTTGTACTGTTGCGTTTCGTTCGGTCAGTGAGAGCGCCGAAGGCCCACATATTTAAAAGGCCGGCAACGCACTTGCGACTCCCCTGGTGTTGCTAGTGTCTATGGACGGCGGTGATCACTTACCATCAGGTGACCCGCCTGTTCGTTTGCCCCCTATAATATAAAAAAGGTCGCACGTTTACCAGAAAGTTAAATGATTTTTACAAACTTTTCTTAATTTCAGACTAATCGATTTTTCCTAAAGAAAAGGTCACCTATATCAGAGTCCATTCAGTTAATATGAGGTCTCATTTACACGAAACATATTAAATGTAAAATGCAATTAAAACATATATAGAATGTAAATATTTAATTTCCACAAAAATTTACAAAAGCTATTTTGTCTTATTATAACAATAAAACTTAGAACCTCTTTATTATGAGACATAAAATAAATGTGTAACAATCATGACCAATTTCAGAGTAAAATTTCGTATGCGAAGATCGAACTACGGCCCACCTTTCGGGTGGATATTAAGGCCTTACATCTATCACTTCACCGCAACGACTAATATTGTACAATAATGAAAGATAATGCACAATTTTCTAATAAAAATCATAACTCACGTAATTTCTTGAAGTTTTCGAAGGCGATAGTCACTTTCCACATATTCCGGAACTAAATATAATTGTCAAATGGGGTAAAATAATTCTCGATTAAATATATCAAATGAAAAGAATGTACGTAGCGATGTACATATAAGCTAATATTTGGATGACCATAGTGCTCCAGCGATTAGCGTAAAGAAACAACTAAACAAATTCACTATTATATTAGAAGCATCTAGAATATTCTCAATTCACAGTATAGTGAAATAGTAATCTATAACGTGGGCCACGTAGAACAGCATGCACGTCGCTATGTACATGAATACTAAGATTTGGAGCAGCATGGTTCGAGTGGGGCTCGCGTCCGACTGATGTTTCAAGACTAGGAAGCCAACCAAGGTGAATGTTAATACCATTTCGCTACGAAACCTTCAACTTGTAGGTATTTATGTCCTATGTTGCGTGACTTGCTAATTGGGGATTTGCTTTGTATATGTTCACCCTAATAACAGCGAAGGTTTATTGGCTAAAAAAAATAAATTTAACTGGCGGCGCAGAAGCATTTATCTGTGTCATTGCTTTATTTCGATTTCATTCCATATTCATATACGTTAAATTATTGTAAAGTGGATAGTTGGTTTGTTTATTAAAACTGTAAGGAGATTTTCTATCAACTAGACATTTACATTCCAAGCTTTTATTAAAAACACCTCCAAACAGTATTTCCTTCCTTGCTATTTTATTATTCTAATAGTGTGATAAACTTGCACAGGGAAAAGATTTGATTTGGATCGGAAGAAGCAATTGGTTCAGGGACCTCAAACTCGATCGAATTGTTTGATTGTGATGTTAAAGTTAAAGTGGATTTTGTTATGTATCTGAAACGTCTAGTACTTGAAAGATAATCTGCGGAGCGGCACTACCAATTTCTAATATAATTCGCACTAAGGGATATTTCATTTCAAAAATATTATTATAATATTTTTAATTACTTGTGTTTTTATACATCTTATTCATTCGCGTATACGCATTACGTCAAAAAGGTAGCGGTAATTTTTGTCTTTTTTGTGCGTCGCCTTGTGAACATTTTATACTTTTAGGCTGAGTTGCACCAGTTAATGTTAAAGTTAAAAATTCGGTTAAAGTTACTGTTAGGCAAAAAATAGGTTGCACCAAATGACAATGGTTAAAATGACAATACTATTATAAACATTATTAACGATAACTAGTACTGCTCCGTGTTGACCGGTTAATGTTATTGTTAATGTCAATTTTTGAATCGGTTGTCAAGTTCACTTCATTTTTGCTGAAGATAATGCTTCTTTCTCTAAATAACAAACACAGAATTAGAAAATGCACACAGGACGGCAGAAGCTACCGTTTTGTCGTTACAGGATCGAATTCTTGTATATTAATAACACTTTTATTATATAGTGCATAAAAAAACATTTTATATAAAATTTTCAAATATTATTGTAGATTTGAATAAATTGAATACTACTTACTTTATACTGTTCTCGAATGTGGTATTAATAGTCTAGGAATTAGACATTGAAAATAATATATTGAAAAAAACTCCCATATACAAATTCACAGAAAAAGACAAAGTAAATAACAGAGCAAAATAATTGTAACAAGTTGATATTTGCGCGCAATGAACATCTAGTGACAGTCACAGATTAACAATAGTGACAGTTATAACTAAGTCTTGCCAAGTAAAAAATCTTAACCTTTTCGATTTTAGGGACTAATTGGTTTATTGAAGTGACAACCCTAATATAACTTTAACAATTACAAAATGTTTGATGGTGCAACTCGTTTTGACAAATGTAACTGTTAGCAACTCTTGTCATTGTTAGTGTTAACTTTAACAATTACAATAACCACGATTTTGGTGCAACTCAGCCTTAGTCATTTTACTGGAGAAGAAAAGCCGATGGTTTTTATCAATACTGTCCCAGTAGTAGTATGTCATAGTTAGAGGAGTTAGGTTGCAGGTGAGTACGCGCATGATTTACTTATGAGGCCTGTATATAACTTATCATCTTGGGACATGTCTCTGAATATATTCACGGATATACATATTTAATCCATAGTAAGCTAGTCTCTTCGATCGGGATGTATGGCATCCCTATCGTACGCACGTGTCGTATAAGCGTAATAGTGGCTTCCCACGGCTCGTGATAATCGCATCGTTAAAAAAAAAAGCGCATGCCAAACTTACTTGTGAGAAGCGCCACTTGCGCCCGCTGCACTATTCCCATGGCTTCTAGTGATATTTTATGCTCTATTTAGTACACGTATGTTTCATTTACGCAATAAAGATAGATACTGGAATATTTTCAAAATAGAACGCCCTCGTGACGAGTCTTTAAAGCTCCAATCGCCCTTTCCATAGCAAACAGCTATCAAAGACCGCACCGAGGTCTGATCCTCCGAAATGGAGCTCTCGAGCACGTTGCTTGCGCGAGTACAATCACACGGAATAAATTTTCAAATACGAGTTTTTACAACACAACACCGATCACTCCACACACGTTCCCATACCCACATATAGGTACACATACTCGTAGTGGTTAGGTTTCTTTTTTAACCCCTTTTTCGAACGGAGTTAGCTTAGATTAAATTAGTAGTCAGATTCAAAATACATATATAAGTTCGTGGAACATACATGCTTGGTAACTCTGTATGCTTCACGATTTCGTATATGTATGAAATAATAGTTAGCTTAGTTTTGCTAAGCTTAGCTACACTCGGGATATTCAGTGACAGTCCAAGCCGAGGCCTGCCGTGCATCCTTGTGCTGGTTGCCAGGTAAATAGTGTGTAATCAGTTCGAAAAAAAAACATGCAGCTTATGTGCGAAATAACGCAGTGTAGCGCACGGTCCGTGGGATTTTTTTTAAGATAAGTGAACCTGAACTACATAATATACGTATATATATACCGTTATACTAATATAATGTTTATGGTTTATTATCTTAAATAATATTATAAAGCTCTATATATAGTATGATTTTTTGGTTTTTGAACATGCTTAATGTCTTCTACTATTACAGATTTGAAATTCGTTTTTTATCTTTCATAGACTATTTTATTAGGGAAGGCTATAAGTTACCTAATCTCAAACTGTGACCTTTAGGAGCTCAGCAATTACCCTATAAAAGGCAAGCTAGAATGCGCTACAATAGCGTGGACGGGTTATGAAATACGGCCCGGTATTACGGACACCGCAAGCGGGAAAAATGAAACGCGAGCGAAAACCGCGAGGTAAAGCTATCATCTGTCGTAGTTGTCGACACAATGGTTATATTTTATATTATTTCTCACGGTGACGTCGACAATTTCATAATTGATAATAAGTAGGATTACGAATTGATTAGTGTTTCGTTTTTTTATCTTTGAAATACGATAGTAAACATTAGTATCAAGTGACGTAATTGCACATGAAATAAATGCAAGTTAATGATATATGTATGTGTCGTTACATTTCAAACTCAGCTAAGCCCAATTTTTATCATTCTGATATGATCTGTGTGGTACTCGTGATATCAAAAGAACATTTCTTTACTGAGATCTAGAACACACATCATTTCACTTTCACGTCCACCTTTTTCCACCAAACGTGCAAAATACATTTAGCAAACAATTACAATACTTTTCTTATACTTTATAGGTTAGCGTTTGACCGCAATCACATCTGATGTTAAATGATGATGTGGTCTAAGATGATAGTCTCGCTAAACCTAGAGAGAGACTGGCTCTGAGTGCAGCTGCCGGAACCAACCAACAGATGCTTGCCGACAGATTTTCAACTTGACGGAGGTAGCTAGAGGACAGTGAATGTAGAAAAAGCCCTACCACTATTCTATAATTTCATGACTATGTTTTCCTTCACCGGAAGCTCCAATTCAGTTGCTAGGAATCGAATCTACGTCCTTTGACGCTGTGTCCGAACACACTACAAACTAAGCTATCACCGCTTCTATAGAAATAGAGTTGAATGACTATTTGGCAGTCTGTCTATCAGTAGTTATTCATAAACTTGCGTTACCTCATATACTTTGTTCTATTTGTATACTTTGTAATAATGATGGCACCACGCGTAATGTAGATTGACTATCGCGGACAAGTGAAGTGGATTAATAATAATATCATGGAATATATATTCTAAGATGTCACGAAGTTCTAACGTGAGAACCGTCATTTTGTTAGAATAGTGAAGGCACTAGAAGACTCTAATTTGGTGTAAAAAATAATTACCCGTTTTATAATGGCAACAATATTTTTTAATAAGTTGGACTAGAAGAAATATGTCTGTAGTTCTATACCATGTCTGTTACTGAGTTGCTTTTATTGAGTATTGGTTTGCAATGGCTTAGGTTTTAGTACACGTTGCCGAGAGACTTGAATGCATTAGTACGAGGACTACTGTTATTGATGCTACAGTATACATGCTTACTTTCGCAATCGAACTTTACAAAATGACTACCGTATTCAATATCGCTTGTTTAATTTTATCCTAGTCCTTCCTTGCGGTTTTTACCGTCTTTATTTTTTTTAGCTTCCAGTCACACGGCCCACCTTCTCTATTCATTGTATCTTAGCGTACTTTCTCATTCTGTTTCTAACCTACGCTCCGCTCTTAAGGGTCCTAGTGTAATATTATAAAGCGTATAACCCTCTTAAAAATAGTCTACAAATTTCATTTTTATTTAATCTGATTCGTAGCTTTAGAGGTTGCCGCGTGTAAATAAATAATCTCTTAAGCTTCATAATATTTTAAATTCCTAATGTAATGTGAATGTAGGTTTGTTCATTGACTTGTTTATTATGCTTCCATACCTTAACTACTCGACTGATTGTGTATACCCATCGTCAGCGGAACAAAAAAGGACAGGATACCTTTCAACGCGAAAAAAAGTACTGACCCCGAGGAATAGGTTAAATTTACATCAAAGCGAGTTAAGCCACGGGCAATAGATATTAGATAACAAATCAAATCAATAGAAGTAGACGACACATTAATACATTCAGCGTCAGTTACCATAAATAGCATCAAGCGTATGGTGTGTTTCACGCACTATGAAACAGCGGTTACTCTTAAATCGCCTTAATTATTTGGTCCCCCTCTTATTCCTAACAGTGCCTAGGAATTACAAAGACACAAATAGATTCTACGTTGGAAATTATTATTATGAAACAGAATAGCCCATTAGCTGTCTACGTATTTCACTTTCATAATTTATTGTGCGATGTTGAAGAACAATGACAGATTAATTGAAATGTAATATTACAAACAGATAAATTCCTGGTGTTATTACTTATGTAAATAAATATTATTGATTGAAGTTTAGTTATCTGTAGTTATATTTATATTTTAAAAGTAACACGATCTTCGTAATATGTTTAGGTAAATACCAAATAGTTTTATATAAATTAAGCGTTTTAACTACGTTTTAAAAACTAAATTAACAAACTGTAAGCAGTTTAGAATTAAATTAAAAAATACTAATTAAAGACAAGGATGATATTTTTAACAGAACCTCGTGTGAGTCAGGATGGCCGAGCGGTCTAAGGCGCTGCGTTCAGGTCGCAGTCCACTTCTGTGGGCGTGGGTTCGAATCCCACTTCTGACATGCGATTCATTTTGCACGTTGAAATTTATGTATACAATAAAATAACCCGTGAGACAAAAGTCAAAATTAACTTAATAATAATTTTATCTAAGAACATCATATATAGGCTGGATAGGTAGTGTTTCTGTTTGTACGTAACTGGACCTGATTATCATACCCAACGTGATACACCCGTTAAAAAATAACTCTTATTTTTGGTTTGCCATGGTTCGTGATTAGTCATTGTATACCCGGCAACTCAGCCACAAACTATTGGTCTGACAGCGATGACTGCTGATGGATCGTCGATCTGTCGGTGGTCATCATTGTTCTTATATTGCACTATGTCGTCATACTATAAAAAAGTTCTACGCTGATATTAAAAGCACTACAACAAAATCTTTAACATATATATATTCAATTTATATCCTCAAAACCGAACAGTATACGTTGTTCGCTCCACGATTTTAACGAACACCAGGAAACAATGTTATACGAATAAGAAATGGTAGAGTTGTCAGCCAAATAAGATAATATCGCACTCACTTGTTGTCCGTCCGTCGAGGACCGTAGTGTCGGGTACCGCGAGCTGATCAGCGCTCAACTGGTGCAAGGGCAGTTCGACAGTGTCCGGGGAGCCGCCGGGCCAGGCCATTGTCTACAGTACATCACTTCACACCAACTGATATTATTTTTATCGCGCACTACACTTTTCGTATGCACGTTACGCAACGAAAGCGACAGTCAACGTTTTAATAAAACAAATACGTTAATAATCATTTGATGTAATAGAAGGCATCCATTAAAAGACTCATTAAAAATATAATGAGGAAAACGATTTCAAATAGATTAAGTACGTAGTTAATTGTGAACTATGATTACCGTATTTCGATTGAAGATTCCAAGAAGTATAGAAAATGTTGGAATCTCGTAAAACTCAGTTTACTACTAATTAATAAAAGAATAAAAAAAAATAGTGACTGATTTTAATATTCTGTAATAAACGTCGATAGTTATTAAATAAAAAACATCTCACAAAAACGAGGCACATCTTATACTGATAGGTTCATGAAATGTAGTACAGGAGTTCCTTATATGAGGTGAGGGGTAAGAAATAGTTGAAAGTTCATCACTCTAAAAGAGTTTAATATGTTCAAATATCATCGGGTATACTGATAATTCTTAACCCCTCGGCTGATTTTTTAAGATCCAGATCTCAAAATAGCGGTTATTTTTTTTATTTAACGACATCGTACATTATAAATTTTATGGTTTAGTAAAAAAAAGTTCGTACAAATGAAAAAGTAATTTTAAAATACATTTTACATAACAATTGTAATATTACAATACATTTTTTGTTAGTTTTCAATTTTTTTTTTAATAAATCAGTTATTCTTTAAGTTTATACTGCCAACAGTCTGTTGACCCTTAAGCCTATATGGTTTTGGACAGTCCAGGGGTTATATGAAATTCCGATGTGCGTTTGTTCGCAGTCCTTCCCCTCCAACACGGTTGAACCGTTTATGAGGACATTTTAAAACTTTTAAAAGTAATTTTCCTTTTAGCGCGTTGTTATAAATATTCGAAGGTGAATTTTTAGCTTGAAAGCGATGTTGCACGCAGCGGTGTAAAATACCATGAAGTTACTTGATAAACAATTCTCAATTTCTAGCTTAAATGCGAATGTGAGGCTTTTACGCTTTCAAGCTTTAACTACTCAGCCGATTGCCATAACATTTTTCATACACATTATCATGGTTCCAGCAAAGAACATGAGTACCTTTCATTCAGAAAAAAAGTACAGTACATGAGGGATAGCTCAAATCTAGCGAAACCATGGGAAAAGGCTAGTATTTCATAAGTCATTTTTGAAGAAAAATTATTATGAGAGGGCTTTCAAATTCTGATCGGCAACCGATTTGTGCGACGAAAAGTGCTGGGGGTAAACACACTACATAGTGTCGGATAGAGTATTGAAAACACCGGTACTCTACCAATCACTAAAGTTTAGCAATGTAATCGTAATTTTTTAAATTTGCCTACCAATTATTACTTTAAATATAACTTTTACATATGCCACACAAAAACAAACTTATTTTTAGACACCCGGTATCTTTAATGTTTTTAATGTACTATTTATTTCACATGCGCACAGAGACTAAGAAGAAACGATTAGGATTAAAAGAAAAAATAATAGATTTTTTTTAATATATATATATAGGGGGCAAACGAACAGGTGGGTCACCTGATGGTAAGTGATCACCGCCGTCCATAGACACCAGCAACACCAGGGGAATCGCAAGTGCGTTGCCGGCCTTTTAAATATGTGGGCTTCCGGCGCTCTCACTGACCGAACGAAACGCAACAGTGCAAGCACTGTTACTTCATGTCGGTTTTCTGTGAGAGGGTGGTATTACCCCGGGCGAGCCAACCCATTCATGCTGAAACCAATAATAGCTTCAGCGTAGCTCTACCATCTTGGAATATGCCAGATAAGACGAATATTTGTTACGCGGGGATCATAAAGACATATTTATCTATACGAAGTCACGAGAGTCAGCTACTTTTCAATAAAACTCATAGTCATTAAAATGCGTATCTTAATATTACTTCTTATCAATCGCTAAATGCAAACATGACTTCTTTTGTTTGATACAACTGTACAAAACCATAAAGGTTTATGTTCCAAACAAACGAATATAGACCTCATGAGGTCAACAAGCTTTTGGCAGTATAAGCTTTACAAAATACCTGATTTATTATAAAACTTTAAAAAATAAAAAATGATGTATTGTAAAAGTATAATTTTTATGTAAAATTTATTTTTAAATTATTTTTTCTTTTGTACGAACGTTTTTTTTTTAATAATTCATGGAATTTATAATGTACAATGTGGTGAAATTAAAAACATGACCCGCCATTTTGAGACCTGGGTCTTAAAAAAATCAGCCGAGGGGTAATAACTCAACCAATCATCGTGAAATTCTGCACACACGTTATTAGGGCCACAGAAAAAAACATAGGGTATCTCTCATCCAGATAAAATATACTGTACCCGAGGATCACGTCAAAACTATGTTAACGTGACCGAAGCCACGAACAAAAGGTAGTACAATATAATTGGAGACAATTATATAAATAACTAGTAAGTATGTCGTAGCCGAATTCGTACCTACAGTTGCTGGGTATTTGGTAACAGGCTATTACACTCTAAATCTTTATTGAATTCCGACAGGAATCCCAAGGCTAAGGTTTTCTAGAGCCTTCGTTTCATTTTCTGACGCTCAGCATCGCCTATGTTTCATTTTAATTTCTTCCAAGCAATACCACACGTTATGCTTTTTCCAAACCTGCGTAACGAAGGTTCGACTATTGGTCGCACTAAAATTAACGTCAATAGGCGTCTTAACACGTTAAACGCCATGGGGGTCACCGGTGACCTCACCCTTCCTCTATCATAGCGCCATGGGGGACACCGGTGACCTCAACGTATAGTCATATTCAAACTACTTTTTCTCGCCGCCGGCCATACTGACTGTTACTTTATTCGTACTCCGTGACCGGCACGGCGCTGTAGAACTATACTGCGCAGTGGGATAAACATACCTTGTAAGGAATTGAAAAAATGAAAGATAGCGAAAAAAGTAACCAAAATAAAAATTCAGGATATATAATTCAAATTAGTCTTTATTATTTAAGATAGTAGAAGAAGATTTAAGATTTATTTAAGATAGTAGGAACGTAATTGATCTAGTAACACACGTTCTATCACTGTAAGCGCGAGCGCACTACTGGTGTAGCGGGTGGCCGGCGGGGTGGGCGGCGCGGCGCCGGGTACCGGAAAATATATTTTCTGTATTTGTGCGCCATGGGGTGCACCGGTGACCTCAGCTATGTATTTGACTGTAACTATGTAACCCATGTACAGAATTGAATAAAACTTATTTTCTATACGTATCGTAACATAATAAACAAATTACGACCAAAAGTATTTTTACGATTTTTATTTTTTTCTATCGGCGTTTAACGTGTTAAAGGCGCAGATTAAACGTGCCTAGATCTTTGTTATTCCTATAACTTTAACATTACATTCGCTAAACTCTTTTGTAATATTTAAAAACCGCTGGTCATCGCATTGCGTTTATTGTCACGCAGACCAATAATTAGTAACGCATGATTATAACTTTCCACACTTGATTTACTACGACCGTAAACAAAACTTCGTGGCAATAAGCGCAGGT
The DNA here is from genome assembly GCA_035772565.1 of Antheraea assamensis. Lineage (NCBI taxonomy): Eukaryota > Metazoa > Arthropoda > Insecta > Lepidoptera > Saturniidae > Antheraea > Antheraea assamensis. The sequence goes on from JAQQSE010000129.1 coordinate 793,632, forward strand.
GTAGGAGACGCATTATAAAAAATATTCACTATTATGTAATACAAGTAAAACGTAACAAAGAATGAATTGTAAAATATTTAAGAGCTACGCGTTTCAATTATTTTCCGCGTGTATGTTTAATTGCTTTGACTTTCCAGTAAATCGAGTTCAATGAATTCGGAAACAGGAATTCTGAAAATGTCGAAATAAAATGGGCGCATCGCAATTATTCACTTAAATGTAACAGGAGTTTTATTTTAAATATCGTCAAATTTAACGCTCTATAAACTAGGGATCATTGAGAGAGCAAGATTAATTAAAGCAGTGTTGCCAGATAACCTTCTCATGTTTACCAATGAACCCAATAATTATCAAATTATAAAAAAATGGATGCTATCACATGTAGAGGACTTTTGTTTTAGAGAAATATGTGCTTTCGCATTATTCCGTAATTTAAAGTCAAAAATTTCTTGTAACCACTGAAACCATTGAATCTCTTGTTTAATTTTATTTATCCCGTACATCCTCCTATTAAATTTCCTCACCAAAATCTCCCCTTGAACTCAAAAAAGGCCGTGAATTTAAAGAAACATCATCAGTCCTTAGTGATGGAAAGTTTCTTCGGAAATACCAATACTAAATATAAGTATATACCTAATCGTATTCTAAGTATAGCGTGGTATTATTATATTTGACTAAATAGTCAGTTAACGTTAAATAGGCATGAGGTAACATGTTAATGTGAATCACTAGGGCGGCGGCGGCACTCGGCAGGCTCCTCCCGAATATAGGGGGGCCGGGCGCCGGGTGCCGCCGACTCTACATGGGAGTCGTGTGGGCGATGGCCGCCTACGGGGCACCGGTGTGGGCCGACGCCCTCGGTGCCGCCAACGTGCGCGCGCTGCGTAGTGCGCAACGCACGGTGGCACTGAGGGCAATCCGGGCATACCGCACGGTGTCCTCGGCGGCGGCCTTTACGCTCGCCGGCTCCCTACCCTGGGAGCTGGAGGCAGAGGTTCTCGCCGCTGTGTACGAGTTCACGGCGGCGAGGAAGCGCAGCGGGGAGCCTCCGGCTCCCAGGGAGATAGAGGAGGAGAGACGGCGTCTCAGGGGAGACGCCGTCGAGAGGTGGAGGCAGGACCTGGCGGACGCGCGGTTCGGGCGCTACACTGTGGACGCCGTCCGCCCGGTCCTGCCGGAATGGGTTAATCGAAGATGGGGCTCCCTGACGTTCCGACTGGTGCAGGTACTCACCGGTCACGGATGTTTCGGGTGGTACCTGCACCAGATCGCTCGCAGGGAGCCGACCGCCGTATGTCACGAGTGCGGCGCTACGGCGGATACCGCGCAGCACACTCTCTCCGAGTGTGCTGCGTGGGAGGGACGGCGCCGCACTCTGGCTGCGGCGGTAGGAAGTGACCTTTCGCTGCCGAGTGTGGTTTCGGCCATGCTCGGCAGCGAAGAAGCATGGAGGGCGATGGCCTCCTTCTGCGAGGAGGTCATCTCGCAGAAGGAGGCGGCGGAGAGGGCCCGCGAGGAGGATCCTCTTAGCGGCCCTCTCCGCCAGCGAAGAACTGGAAGGAGGAGGCGGACATTCGCCCGCCTCCTCCCACCACCGTAGCTGGACCTGAGGGGATGGGCCGGGGGGCCCATCTCCTCATTGCACAGGTCCGGCGGACGAGGGGAGACAGCTGGTGTGTACCCAGTCTGCCTCCCTATTAGGACGGAGCCCGGCGGCCATCTTCCGCCGGGCTATCCGCTGGGGCGGCATGGTGGATGCTTCGTTCGATCCCATGCCGCCCCAACCAAAGCGGAGGACGGTACACCGTGGGGTTTTAGTCCGTGCGAGTCGGACATAACCCACTCTCCCCCCCGGGAGGGTGGTGTATCCATAATGGATTTCCCCACGATAAAAAAAAAAAAAAAAAAAAAAAAAACATGTTAAGTAATAAAGAAACAAATTCACCTTTACCCAACTAATAGACTTATTATGAAAGTATTATAGAGTCCATCAATAAAATGAGTAAATACATTCTTCAGCGTGAAGATGACAAAGAATACAAAAATGTTTACTTGTTTTCATAAAATACTATCACAATCTCAATTTAGTTCAATATTTTATAACTCGCTGTTTAATACAGAACACGTTTAGTGAAATATGTTCGAGGCGCGTTGTGAAATACATTCAAACGTGGAATATTCGAATCTTTGTCTAAAATTAACATTTGCCGAACAAATTATGTAAATCGTGTGAATTTCGTCGGTTTCAGCAGTAGGCAGCGTGCCTTAGTATAACTCCTGTAACATACTCGTATACGTATGCTTAACTATAACTTTGAATATCTAATAATACACAAAATTAAAGATCAAATGATAATGTTGTACTTTCCATGAACGAACTGTATATACAAATACGTACTGACATACCCGCGCGGCGCCCGCTTTGCCAAGTGATTTCTCTAAGTCGTCATAAAGCGATAACCATTCAACACAATTCATGGTTCATCCTTCCCGAATGACATGAAAAATACGAGAAAAAAGTTTACGAGTTTGTGTAGTTTTTGCTTTTTTCAGTTAACTTTTATGAATCAACACTAAAGACAAATAGGTACGTCATTAGGTTTCCTTCTATTAGAGCATAATTTAAAATTTTAACAAAGATATTCCCTACACGAGACATTAAAAAATTAAAAAATATATCATAATCATTAAATTTCCTATAACCTGTCATTAGATTTGTAGGACTTATGGCTGGTAATGAAAATAGCATCAGCTGAAATTAAATTTGATCGTCACGGTTATTTCACAAGTGATAAATTAAAGCCGGTTATATTTACACATATCTCAGTAACTTTTACAGTAGTTGGATTTTTTTCCTGTTGCTGGTATATATTCCTCTTACACGATTTACTTTTTCAGATATTAGTTTGAAAGCCTCGATTTAAGATTTAAAAAGTTACACAAGAACTACCAGGTTACAAAAAAAATTGAGATATGACTGCAACAATAAAAAAAGTCATATGATAGTGAGCATATAGCGTGTATACGAAATCTGTAAATTATAATTTATAGAAATGTAATTGTACTCGTATCGTTTATAGCAGGGATTTAAAATCATGTTATCACCTGAGAGGTTATGTTTCATATCATATAAAATAACAGTAATACATCAAACATTAAGTGCCTATTTCCGACATGGCATTTTACCCGTACTTTTAAATGTTACTAAGAAATCTGTAAACATAAGTCCCGTATCTAAAAGTTAGTGCCCCAATTCACATGAGTGATATGCCATCAACTAACTAAGCAAACAAAAGTTAAAACGGAGTACCAAGATAAGATTGCGCACTTAAAAGTACTTACGACTAAGGAATCAAAAACAAGTATGCAAGTGTATCACAAATTGGATTGTCGAAGCATTACGGAGGAAGCGTTGTTTGTTCTCGAACCATAACAACCTTTAGTTACGTCCAGAGTTACGACTACAAATAGATACATTTACGCCTAACTTTATGACTGATTTGTTAAGTGCTATTTTCACGTGAAAAGCAACATTCCTAATTTTTTATCTCGATTCTTGTTTTGACTTATAATGTTGATTATTTAAGGAATCAGCTTACAAAGTTCGACAGATTCTTTGTGTATATTTTTGTTATTGCAATTTATATATACCATATGTACTTTTACCAGTGAAACGTTTATTTAGTTTGTTTATTTTATTTATAGACTAACAGGCCCGGCGGACGTTGTCCTGCCCTGATAATAAAAAAATATATATTTATGTGCATAAAACGCTTAAGGCGGCTTGACTTTTTCCGATTCTTTCAACATTTATCATTATATTTCAACCAATTTACAAAAAAACCTTGACAAATTATATACCTAAACCTTCCCGTGAATTACTCTATCTATTGGTGAAGACCGCATTACAATCCGTTCAGTAGTTTTTGAGTTTTCTCGCGAACATCCAGACAGACAGACAGACGTGGCGGACAACTTTGTTTTATAATATGTATTGATATATACTGAATTCCAATATAAAAATAAGATACATGTGATTGCAACACAGAAAAACTGCTTTATAGACTATTGTTATATAACATACTGGAGAAAGTTTCGTTGTTACTTCGAAGACATTGTACTTATATAAATGAAAAGTACTAAATTATAATGGGATATTCTTATAATTAAAGTGTATACGGAAGGCATATTTCTAGTTTTCCCAATTCATTTGTGATATTTATGTAACAGGAAATATTTATGTTCGCAATGCCATTATTATTTCGTAGTAATAATTCTTAGTAATTAGACTTGTCATTTTTATTGTGTAATCATATTAAGTGCCTGTAGCAGTTTGTAGCCGTATGAATAACTTCAATAAATACAATTTAAACAAAAATTATCTTTGGAGAAAAACCACAAGAAGAACGTCCTTGACTATAGTTAGGTACCTAACTAACCTTGGATTATCATAATCCTATCAATATCTCCATCACTACATGTGTCCTGTTCGACATTGAGAAGTTCGTTGGTGTGTCTTTAAAATCCATGGCCAAATACTAACGAAATGAGACCGCTTCAAAAAATCTCATAGGTATCACAAATCATTTTCCAAATCCATTTATATATTAAGTTCTGATGTAATAAACATAAATAGAAATACAACCATTGAGAAGAATTGAGAAGAATTGAGAAGAATTGAGAATCGTCTCCTTTTTCAAATTGATTAAAAAGTTCAGCTAATAATGGAATATGACTCTTAAGGACTAATGGAAACTCTCCGTGTGAATTTTATATACACAATCTGGGAATGTAATACAGCATTGCGAGCAAAGCTCCTTTGCGACAGAAAGGGATTTCACAATGGTGCTTCTGCAGTTAAATTACGGACAGTTTCGATCACTCTTATTTACAACAGTAGATATTACAATAAATATATAGATATTTCTTACACAGATAGTTTTTGTCTAAGTTTTTATGTCATTTAGAACCAAAAACTAGTAACTCTGTTCAATGTTGGTACTCGGTAGTATTATGAACAATCCAAATACTATAAAATATTGGTATTTATGAAACCTGTTACCGTCACTCACTTTGACATATTGCATTGTAAATATAGTCGGATGTAATCTCCATTGACGAGTGATGTAGATTCAACGTAGGTATTTTGCTTATGAAACAATATGACAGCGCGGCAACGGCAGAGGCGAGCTCCAATGGTTATTCAAAATATTGAATTTCCATTCAGTTAGGTGCAAAAAGTTTTAAAAATATGGTTAACCTCTTATTATAGTTAATAAATTGAATGTTACATTTGGTTATAATATTATTAGTATAAATTACTAATGCAGAGTGGTGCAAATATCGTTTACATACCATTGTACAGATGTAGCACGAATAATAAATTTATGTTGAATTATTAAGGGACAACAAAAAATACAATAAATTTCGGACGCCAGCTGAGAACAGTCGACTAGACAAAACACGTCATATTATGACAAGTGCGTTATTATTTCACAGAGACACTTTTACACGTTGCTTTAATTAACAACTCACGGTTGAAATGTAAACGAGAAATAAATAAACAAAACAACAGAGACGACGAACACAAACCGCGGCCGTCGGCGACTGAAGAGATACTTCTAAAGATTATCTGATAAAGTGATGATAACGTTAAGTACAGACGAGTAGAAAAGTAAATAATGAATCGTTGTAGTCCAGTGAAACTGTAAAGGCCTTGCCAGACATTTTAAAAAACAAAACATGAATCCAATTCACTTTTATTTTTTTGAAAAACGCTTAGACAAACAAAAATAGTTATTACGAAGTACCATTTCCTTATTTTTGAAAAGGAAAATAATTTCCATAGCTTTCCATAGCCATAGCCCACCTAATATGATTAACATAACTAATACTAAAAATTGCAATGTTTGTTTGGTACACTTTCACGTTTTAACTACTCAACCCATCATGATATTTTGTATACATGTTGTCAGGGCTACAGAAAACAATATAGGGTACATTTAGAAAAAACAAATTCCCCGATATATTAACGCGAGCGAAACCGCGAGCAAAAGCTAGTCGCTTATATGTACGACACACCTCAAAAGGCTCTCTGTGTTATAAAGACCAATCATGATAGACTGGTACTACTTAGGGTTGAGTCTCGTGCGACATACGTATCATAATAATAATCGCCAGAAATAAACAGTTAAACCTAGCAAAGGCTTTACTCAATTAAAAAAAAACAAATACATTTTAACAGTTAATTAATTAAATGCTCTGCTACGTGAACGTAATTAATATAACTCACGAACATCTATGTTTAGTTATGGGTGCGCACCCCGGAGTCGGCGGTTAAACTTGGAAATGACATAGCCGGTCACTCCCAACATTTGCGAAGGCCGTACCTCCGCCGATTGAATTAAACGAGCACAGCTTTATTGGGGACACCTTAATGAGTTCCCGACAGGCAACCGATAGCAAACTAAAGCGGACGTCACAGCCTGTGATTTTATTACGTCGGTGGTAAAAGAGTTAGCGCGTGGGCCTCATAAATAACATCCACTTTCTGTAGCGACATCTATTAGACTGCTTTTAAAACGGAATTCCATTACAGATAGCGCTATACGTTTATAGAAAACGTAATTAATTGAAGAAAAGCTGAATCTCACTATCGAAATTCCCTCGCAAAATAATTAGTGGTTAAAATTAATTAGCTACTTTAAAAATTCTATTTAAGTAATAACGAATGAGAAGAATATCATTAGATTAGAATAACCTTCTTTATAATATTGGCTTAAGAATGTAGTGGAGTAGATGTGGAACCTACATATTACAATATTAGCTATGCCACGAAACTTCACTCGTACTTAATTTTTAAAATATTGAATTATTTTTAACAATGTTAGGTAAAGTTAAATAAAATCTAACCCTTAATAATATTATAAACAAAAAGTTTGCGAGAACGAGTTTTTGTAAACTTTTACGTAAACGTTTAAGTAAGTTTGAAGATTTCCCTCCTACTGAGAGCTGTATCGGCGTGTATTGCATAAGTCATAAGTTAGTAAAATAATGCCTTGTTTTATCATTTATAATGGAACAATGAGCCGAAGTGGCCGATGGTCACTAGTTTGATATATATCAAGACTGTTGTACAGCGAACAGACGCAATTAAATCTGTTTGAAGCATTTACAGTTCGGCCTATGTCGATAATGCTTCCTTCTCATCCCGCGCCTATTTCTTCTACGTTCTAGCTTTCACATACTAACCTGCACTTTGTATAATAATTTCTTCGCTATGAAGATTAGATAATCATCTTCCTTAATAATTAGGTTGTAAATTACAAAAATAATTATTCTAATATGTCTGCTAGTTACAGAGATAAACGCATTGAAACAAATCAAAAATCTATTTCTATAGATAGCAAAGACTATAGATAATGAACATTCACCAATAGTCACAGTAGTAATGGTCGGCTTCTAACTATCACAGTAACAATCTTCAGGTAACATGGCTAACCTAAATATTCGATACAGAAGTGAGTCTTTGTGACGCGGTTTTATCGCGTGTAGTGACGATAGAATCGAGTACAAATGTGCGTAACGATTATATTGTTAAAACATTTAAAACCGCCTCAACGTAGACGCTTTTGCTAATGCGCGTTATAAGAATGTTTTGCTAAAAGAAACGGCAAGTGATAACCCTGTTCATATGTGCGGTGAGTTTTTTAACGCGATATTTGTACAATTACGCTTCCATCAAAAGTAAGGTAATTATAACAAATGACAAATGTCGCAATAAAAGAGTGTCCCCTACACAACCTAACACAAAAAAAAAACTTATTTTGTACAAAACTCAGTTACTTCTAAAACCATATAACCCGAGGATGTGTACATTTAAGCAATAAATATATTTTTCAAATAACAAATAACTTAGTTGACTTGGGTTTCTCACAACTGTTACTATTGTTTCGATTCTCTGGTCCTGTTTGTTTTAGACGCGAGTTGTTTGTTGATGCAATGGTAATGAAAATTTGAAACATATATTGTAAACGTTATACACATGGTTTTATGAAATACTAGCTGATACCCGCAGCTTCGCACGCCTCTTTTAAATTGTATTAAAATAATATGAAATAGTGAAAGACGCAGAATTACAGAAATGCTCTTTTAAAAACATTTATAGGTATGACACGCGCGCCACCTAGTGTGATATGTAATGTGTACGTTCAATATGTATTATATTATATAGAATTATATTATTAAGAATATTAATTTTTACCCCTTAGAAATTGACTTTTCAAAAAAGTAAAAGATGAGCAAACGTGGGCAAACTAAGTAGATTGAAATGCATCATTTAAAAATTTTCGATCCCTCAATTTTTCTTTACCCTCCAATTTTTACCCCTTAAAATTGACTTTTTAAATAAGTAAAAAATATTCAAACGTCGGCGAAATATATAGATTCAAATACATCATTCCAATATTCTCGATTCCTCAATTTTTCTTCCCCCCTTTCCGTCCTGGTCAAAAAAGTAAAAGACGGGTAAACATGGGCAAATTACATACTTCAAGAATCCACCGTAATATTTTCCATTTTATAAAGATTTTTCGGACGCTGGGCCACGCAATTTAAATCTTCATAACTTTTTCAAAGACGTGGACAAAAAAAATTACAATGTGGACAAAAATGGGAAATCGATGGGCATACCGTCTACGAATTTTCAAATCGTTGCACGAAAAATGGGGGGCCAACATCCCGGAGCTTTGGTTAATAAGTTATGCAGACGCGAGCGCGGTAAATAAAACAATATGGCCTCCAAATTGACAAAAGACAAATTAAGTAAATTACATACAAATATATGAAATATAATTATATTAACTCTTGGAGTCCTGTACAGTGCACGCCTCACGCACATGCTTACAGTGAACAACATACTTTTGCTAAATTTCAGGCGGAAGAAGTCGTGGGTGACAGCTGGTCTAAAATAAAATAACCTAAGTTAATTTTTATAACTTCAGTTACCTGCTAGTGAAAGTCATGTGAAAATCGGTCCAATAGTTTCAGATATTCCACACTGATAAAATCGCGAGTAATAGCTAGTTGATAATAAAATAGCTCACGTTAGGTCTCATTACTTTAGTTATATGTCAGTGAAAGTCTCGTTAAAACTGGACGAATTGTTTTAGAAATTTCACATTGAACAGGAAGAAATCACGGGTCACAGCTAGTCTAAAATAACATAGCCTCCAATTTCAGCTCTCTCTCTACCAGTAAAATTTCCGTCTAAAATAAAATAAAAAATATATGATTTTTACTATAAGTAACTTGCTTATACAATTTCATATCCAGTCAGTAAAAAGTAGAAATTTTAATATTACATGTAGACACTTCATTTTTATTATATCTATAGATTGCAAATATAAAATTCTAAATAATACTGACCTAAAATGTCATTTTTTAATGAAAACTTACTAATTCAATGAACACATATTAAATAGAGGTGTGCAAATATGCGCATTAATCGATAACAAATCGAACCGAATAATAGTATTCGAATTACGATTTGAACATACGAATAATTCGAACTATTCGGATTATTCAAATAGTTTCATTTATGCGTCAAATAAGCATTAACTATAGATTGTTACGAATTAACCAGTGACGTCATCACAGTCGACACCAGCCATTGAGTGCATTAAAAAATGCTGTATCTCTATTTCTGTCCAAAAAGTGGCGGGAAAAAGTAAAAATTTCAAATTCAAGAAATTAAATGTCATTTATTTTTATTTCAAAATGTCTTTTTTTATACGGCACTGACAATTTCCTTTATGAACTATGATCGATTTCTTAATTTATAAATGACCATATAAAATATTCCAATATAGTAAAAGCTATACGTTTGTACCTTATTAGTTGTTAACGAATTTAGGGCGCTAAAGTTTAAAACAATTTTTTTATGAATGTGATAAAAAATAAGAGCACAAAGTTCTAGAAACCTGTTAAAATATGAAATTAGAAAAATATTGATTTTTTTTAAATAAAGTAATTCGGCTATTTCTATCAACATTTTGTTAAAATTGAAATTCTATAAAATTATTTAGATTTAAGGGAGAAAGTATATTTTTAATAAATATTTTCACGAATAGAAATTTATTATTGTAGAACTGAATAGCATAGTAAATTAAAGTTCTTTTTCAAAACATTTCAGTTTTGATGCTTAAATGATAGCTTAATTTGAATTAATAAAATAGTGAAAATAGTTAAAAACTTTTCCTATAACTGTTACTTATTTTAAAAATATAGGAATAGATCGAATTTTCAATTCAAATTTCGATTTTAACATCATTATTCGATACGGTTCGGTTCGAGCGTTATTTGCACACCCCTAAAAATAAACGTGTTACCACGGTTATAATATTATTGGTTACTATAACAACGGTTGTCTAATGTCAGGGACTGTCGGTGTTTGTAGGAGAATATTTAATTTTAACTGAAAAATGTATTTAGGATACGTTTTAACTAAAATCCGTTCTTAGTGAGCGTCTACGTCGCAAAAGGAATAACTATGATGAATTTCAAGTCAATCGGGCATACAGTTTCGGAGAAATCGTGATGACTCAGTCAGTGGTATTTCGCTTATATATATATAATATAATATATATATATAATATAATATATATATAATATAATATATATATATATATAATATAATATATATATATAAGATAAGATAAGATATTTCATCTCTTTATGTATATAAAATAACGGTGTGTGTGTTTTTTTAACTCTTTTTTTTATTTTGAATAATTTGACAGACGATTATCAATTCTTTTTACATATGAAGTCATATTGCAAACATAAGCTATGATATGCAGGTAGATTTTGGAAGGCAATTCTTTTAAGGTTAGTCGTCATGAATGAACGAAAATTTAATTGCACTTTTTGAAGCGCAACTTCATATGGGAGGGCTTTGAAATTGTGATACGCAACCTTTTTGTGCAACGATAAGTGGTGGGAATAAACACTGTGTCGGGTAGAGTGTTGAAAACACCGGTTCCACACACCACTTTTTAGTTTGTACACTGGCGAGCTTAATACCACAGGGTATTTTATTCCAGCTAACCAGCGGTATTGTTTGCGGTATTAAATAGCAGCTACGATTGTGGTTAAACCTTATGGTAACGTGCGATTTTATGTAAACCTGCACGGGTATGACATTGCGGTCTCTCGCGTGGCAGGTGACGTTGCAAAGGATTTCGCCAATCAGTTTGTACTCGAATATAACAAAAGTAAACCCTAGTTACGTTATTCTACCTGTGCTCGTGGTAATTGTAAGTTATACTATTTTATTTTATACATTATAGAATTTAGCGTTTGTCCACAACTGGCGTTAAATGTCAATGTGGTTTAATATGGTAAATACGTTAGATCTAGAGGAGAATTACCTTCCAAGTGCAGCGGCAGCCGGACTACACTCATAGATGTTTGACGCCTGATTTTTAACTTGAGGGTGGTAGTTACGTAGGATGGTTTAAAAAACCTCTACCCCCATGCTATAGTTTCATTACGATGTTTTCTTTCACCGAAAACTGTCCCTCATTGGCAAGAGTTCGAACTTAGGATGAACGACGCGGTGTTTGAACACGCTATCAAATATATATAAAGGGTTATTGGTAATTCGACGTATTCCGGTAGGAGGTGGATAGGAGTGACTATTAGTGATAATTTAAAGCCCCATATGCATTATGTAAAAGTGAACCATTTTTGAATTATCTTGCCTTTTTAGCTTGTTTCAAAATAAGTAAAAAATGCAGCATCAAAAATGTATTTTAAAAAAAATATCAATTTTAAACTCATTTTTTCTTTTGATTTATAAAAACCATTAAACTTTAACATTATTTATCTATATTAAAACATTTGTGGAGCCATATTTAAAAATGCATATTAGCTCCTAACGGGAATACGTCGAATTACCAATAACCCTGTATATATAATCATTACATCAATACATATTATAAAACGAAGTCGTCCGCCGCGTCTGTTTGGATGTTCGCGATAAACTCAAAAACTACTGAACGGATTGTAGTGCGGTCTTCTCCAGTAGATAGAGGAATACATGGGGAAGGTTTAGGTATATAATTTGTCAAAGTTTTGTGTCAATTGGTTGAAATAAAACAATAATTGTTGGAAGTATTGGAAAAAGTCAAGCCGCCTGAAAGCTTTCATCGAAAACGCTTCCTAATTATTTTAAAATATAACAAAATAAGGGATAATGAGATATTCCTCTTTTACAGATCTACAAAAAGTCTGCAATGGCATATACCTATCTTTTAAGGATTATCTTTTAATTGGATGGCTATTTAGACGGACACAGTATTAATCCTTAATTAAATACCTGGTGGTTACCTTAAGCATTTCATGCACATAAGTATATATTTTTTATTATCAGGGCGGGACAACGTCCGCCGGGCCTGCTAGTATATATATACATATAACAGTGCAGAAGTAGACGTGGTGCAGTACCACCTAGCGGCGAGTTAAAGTGCAATGGATATCATAAATATTCCTCGTAAAATAACACTAGTTTAGGCTAATTCAATAGGTAAACTTAGTCAAGGACGCGAATATATTATCATTTGTTTTTACACATTTTTATATAACTTTAATAGTAATTTACTTAATTTGATAAAACTCTTAAAGATTACTTAGTAAACAACAGACTGCCGATAATGTTTCGATTGGCGCATTTAAATATGTATTTTATATAAGTAACAATATGTTTTTATATACTTTCCAGGTTTTAGAGTTTCACAACAATCTCACCTGATGTTAAATGATGATGTGCTTCAAGATGATAAATTTAGAAGGGTTAGCTCTCAAGTGCAGCTGCCAAAACACACGGTTAATTGCTTGGCGACATATTTTCAACTTGAGAGTGGCTGTTAGCGGACGCCGGGGTTAAAAAACCCCCATGAGATATGTATGTATTTATTTCTGTTAATATATATTAAAAGCTTTGATAGTCAAATATAGTTCATAATCATTTACGCAGTCATACTACCAGACTTACTTCATAGTTTGTACAAAGGTCAGTGCATAAAAAACTCAAACACATTCCAATGCAATCAATACAGTTTTAAACGGTTAATAAATTACCTTCATATTTCAGTAGGTAACCATAACAATGAGAATCGATTTCAACCCTTACGCGCTTTACTATTCAAATATGTAAGTTGAAGTAAAGTTAGGAATATGATATGTTCGGTGTACCGCGACGCAGGTTGGTCAGTGGTGGGCGGGCGGCGCGCGCGTCCGCCTCGACTCGCCGCCGCGGACTGTCAGGACTTCCGCGCTGTTATCTACATCTCTCTCATATAGAGATATTCTGATATAGAAAGAAAAGCTTATGCTTATTTAAAAGTGACGATATCTAATCTAAAGTTTAGAAATGTATTAAATAACGAATTAATATTCGACGACTCGGCGGACAGTGCGTTCGAACTTGGCTTTTAATAATGCAATTATACTGATCTTCCAGTGAAATTAATCTTTTGTCAAAAATCTATTAGTATACTGCAATGGCTACAATGGAGATGCGAAAACCGGATAATCAGGTAATTGATGGTAAGTAAAAAAAAATAGTTCACACTTAATTAATGTTATTCAGATAGCTCCGGTTTCGGTAGAATCTAGTAGTGTGGTGCTCTATGCCGCTTTAAACATCCCACTATTGGGTAGATACTTCCTGAATGAGGTCCGAGTTTAACAACTATGTCAGTGCCTTATCCATTACCAGTTTCAAAGACAAAGAAGTATATTAAATTTTCTTTTTTTTTGTAATTTACAAAATAGGCAGAATGTTTTTACGATGAATAAATATTTTAGCGGTGGTACATGACATTGTTTTATACATGATTATATTAATAAGTGACGTCATTTCAAGTTCCCAATTGACATAGTATTCTTATAATGCTAATGTTTTTAAATATAGGTGAGTAATTGACCATAATATTACGTATTACTTTATTGAAAGGTGCTATAACGATATGCCTATAAATTTAGTTGTTTCATAAGTAGATACCGCATAATTATTAAGATTTTCTAGAAAGTTACTTTTAACAATGACTAGCTGTGCCCGCGACTACGTCCGTTTGGAATTTCACTTCTAAACACAGTGATTAATAAAATCAGAGATAAAAAGGCGTATCAAATCTCGATATCGACCCTTTGGGAACGATTTAGTTCTTCGAGGCATGGCGTGGCACTACAATGTCTAGTAGTTGCTCATACTGTGATCGTATAATTCTGATTTTCAATACACGGTGTGGCACTCAAAACAATATTCAGCAATACCAAACTCTGTTCAGCAGCTATTGCGTAAAATGCTTCTCTTTGGTGTTTTCTTATATGTAAGATAAATATATATACCAATGAGACATATCCTATATGTTATACCGGTGTATAATTTAACGTCGTACCAAATTTCGTCAAAATCCGCCAAGTCATTTTTGCGTGATGCGCGTACAAATAATAGACAGACAGGCAGATAAACATTCTAAAACAATAGAAATGCGTTCTGTCATTGATTCTCGGCCCCCCTCCCCTAGAGTATATTTTTATTAAAAATATTCAATATACAGATTTCGTCTCTTTAGCCTTTTATTATATGTATAGATTATTAATTTGGACTCACAAAATTCAAATTCTTAGCGACCTGATACTATAAGGTATTTCTTAATATATTTTATAGAACATTTTAGGGCAGACAATTGAAATTTGTAAAGATTAGAATTTCTGTTACTTGAATGTTTTCCACTTTGGCAGCTGCCGAGATTTAATGTAGCTTTAGGATCCTCTTTCACTATGAATTGTAGAGTTTTGAAATAATTAATTTTTATACAAAATTGATTCTAATATCAGAAGCTCAAGAGATTTTATGTACGTGCTAATCTCTAAAATTACCAGTTAGATTAGCAAAAATATTTTTGGATTTAATAGTTTGATATATCTTTGCCCGCGATTATGTCCGCTTGGACGTTCCATAAGGTCGAAAATAATGTAAAATTGTTTTGATGCAGTTGATGCAATACACAATAGAATATATAAGTGAATAGAATAATGAGAAGAAAATAAATAATAATTATAATGAATGTAAAGTTTAAAAGAAACGAAAAATAATTAAAATAGAAAAAAGGTTTAATTCAAAGAAGCTTAATAACTTTTTAATTTTTTTTTTTGTAATAGCCAGTGCTCGCGACTTCTTTTTGGTTTTATTAGAAGTGACCCACGACTTCACATTGATTGTACGTCATTTGATTAGTATAACAGTTAACAAATTACAGTAATGCTCGTAGGCCAGCTGCGACCGACTGACACATGTACAACTTTTTTTTTTTTTTCGAACTGATTACACTATTGACCTGGAGGCCTCTACAGATTTACCGGACTACGTCACGTACAACCAGTAAACTGATCCCTATTAAATACAGTCGGCCATTTTATGTGATATAAACTTCCAATCACAGTTCTACAAACTACGGTTAACAAGAATTTCAGCTAAATCAACTGAAAGCCGTTTCTAGAATAGTGTATATTATTACAGTTAACTAAAATGTTGTGTTTGTTAACTGATTGGAATGAAGTTAATACTATCAGTTACAGGTAGCTTGCCACAGTACGTCGGTGAAAAGAGCATTCAAATCAGTCGAGCCATCTTTAAGATTAGAGCGCACAAAAGCATTAGAAAACCGCAGAACCATACAACGTGTATTTTCTATATGTAATGTACAAAAGACAGCTCTCGTTTACGATTTTATTATATGCATTTATTGAAAAGATTGTAGGCTATCCGACATCAAGCTATAATATTTAGGAGTAGAGCAACGAGAACGAACTAATACTAACAGTGCGGGCGAGTTGTCTGACACGATGCGACACGACGTACCGCGGACGTGAATAATTAAACGTGACGCGTATCTTTACATAAAATGATATCTATGCTCGATATAATGTATATGAATGATGTAATTAACGACAACATTTATATATTTTAAAAGAGAAAGTGTTCATCAGTTTTAAAAACACATTAATATTATCTATTAAGTATCGTAATTTTGAACCTACGTAATTTGATGTTTCAGAAAACATTAATCGAAATCGTTTCTTCATAAAATAACATTGTTATCGTTGTACATTTATTTTCTAGTGGAAAATCCTTTTTAGCGGACACGCGGTCTGAAAGATATTTGAAGAATAGGTAAAAACAGGAGACTATTGCTGTTGCGTTCTATCTCCTAAACTATGAAATACATCGAAAGAGAGACAACTGCAGCTCGGGCTGATTATTTCTAAATTAAATAGCCGAACCCATGAATTCGTATTCCTCTACTTCTTACTTCCAAAACTAAAACGGTATTGGTACATTTCTCAAAAATAGAATAAAAAGGGGTTTAACCGTTTGTGTCTATATTTATTTTATTTATTATATTCGCCATATTTGTTTGCTGAACGTCTGAAAACGGTGATAAATTGGGCAATTTTAGGAGATTCAGAAGATTCCTAGGTCTTGTATTATTTCATTTATGAAAGAAATCAAAACATAAGAACACGCCAGTGATTGATATAGACCAAATTCTGCTGTTAATCATTTATGGGGTACAACTGTTTGCTATAATTCCATTATTCAGGATGGATTTAAACCTTGGCCGCTTAATGATACTATCATTGTATTGCGTGTATGTATAAATTGTTTCCAGCCATTACTTCATATATTATAAAAGATTCTACGTAAAGCAGTTATAAAAAGGCGAGGTGATTCCGTGACTGTTGAAACCCTCGGGATTTTATATGACCTTAGACACTTTATAGAACATAGTAATTATTTACTTGATAAACTTTTATGTTTTTACATCTATTCTGTCCCATATTGTTATTTTATTCAACTATAGTAATGTTAATTTGGCATAGCATATATAATACGTAATATATATCATTAGAGAAAATCAGCGAAATTTTTATCTTTTAACATGTTTTGGGATTGCCCTATAATATAGTTTAGTTTTAGTAGTCGCTCGACGTAGCGAAACATATCGTTCGAGTCTGGTTAAAAAAATCTTTATTAGAAAGCTAAAATGTTGTTGAAATTGCATAGTGTAATTGGTTTAAAGTTGTGTAGCCGGAAATATATATCAGTAATGTAACCACAGATGTGACACGGAAATGGGAATCCGACGAGTACGCTAACTGCTTACACAAGGTCGCCGCGCGCACCGTTACTCAATCGATAATGTTTCTATGTAACAATATACATAGTACTATGACAGTGAATGCAATTATTAATTTGACGTCACTCGATTACAATACACACGGACGTCCGAACTAAAGGCATTACAAATTACGAGATTAGTTATCCTTCTGCGTTACGTTACCGCTATAACCTATCTATGATGTTATATTTAATAATAAAACGATTTAAAAATTCGCAGAAATTGTTCAATTCATTTGTGTTACAAAATAATTGCAACTTTAACATTGACAGTCGCTACCACCACGACGTGTCTTAATGTTATAATATTTCAAAAGCATCCGAGGTAAAATACAAATTTTCAATAAACAGTTTGCTTTCGAAATGGAAACTGAACGGATTCAGCACAAAGCTTTGACGCGCTCGCTTTTATTTCTTGCAATGACATTCCAATTAACTCGGAAATAGGATGTTACGTTTATATTTCTACTAATGTATCACAGCTAATACTCAGGTTTTTATCACTGCAGTTTTTAAGATAATATAAATAATAATTTATCTTATAAAACTCGAAACATAGTTTTATGCAACTGCTAGTTTTCAAATTGTATTGTGCGAAATTACTATAAATTATAATTCACAGAATTCACGAGTCTGTTAATTGGTTGAAAAGCCAAAATGTCGACCTCGGAAATTCCTGTTACTTATAGCATACAAAAATCAGCGCAACCACGGTGTGATTGAATCTTACAAGTACAGTAAGTTTTCATTAATCACATGTGAAATAGCAGTGATAAAATATATAATTTCACTTCTATAATTTTAAAATAACCATAGTGTGCATGTGTACTTTTTTTGAAATACTCAGATAAGTAATTTAAAAAATGTAAATATAAATATACGTACGTATATACGTAATATACGTATATAAATAGAGTGACAAGATATCTTACTGCTTTGTCTCTCACCAGATTTTCTTTATTCATTTTTGTTTTAATAATTTTAATTTTATTTTAACGATTTATTCTCTTATGACATCGACTTAGATTAACTTATTTCTGGTTGCGCTTATCTTATTTAAGCAACGTAGCGTCTGGATTCTCAGAACCAGAAGTGCCAAGTTGCATTCTTAGTAGGGGGTGGATCTATATTTAGATAGTAACGAGTTATAATATTGTGATTTTTTTTTTTGAAAACCATTTATCTTTTCCTTTAATATTGAAACTTGAATGAGTTATGTGTTGAATTTCAACCACTACACCAAAGGTTCCCAAACATTTTTTTCTCATAGACCCCTTTCAAAATTTTGCTGGTTCCGGTGGACTCCCTGCAGGTTCACTACTACCGTATAAAGTCAAGAGACAACTTTATTAGTTCTTCACGCTATCGAAAATAGACTAACTTTCATAAGCCCCCGCTAATTGTGCACCCCCATTTCTTTGTCACGCCAACGTACACCCCCATCGAGTCTCTCGTGGACCCTTGGGGGTCCACCTGGACCGCTTTGGGAATCACTGCACTAGACGATCACTATTTATTAGAAAGCATAGATAATTAAAAAAAACCTCTTTAAATGAAAAATTGTTGAAGACATTGATTGTTAGTACTGTTTAGCATACTATGAATAGTAATAATAAAATATTTTTCCGATAACGTTTCCGCCAGAGATTCCCAAAGTGCATTCCCCGGAACCGTACATTGTTTTTCAGCCTAGTTTTTGAAGTTCAACACAACAAATACACAGAGTGGTTTGGTATTTTTTTAATCTATCGTACATATCAATAAATCTGTAGTTCTGTCTGTACATTTAACTATTTTCAGAAATGTTGTTATAGGTTACTATTATCAAGGTAACTATTCTATACTACAATTGTCCAAAATAAATAAATTGTATTTTTTTTTCTTCAGACCGTAATGACATTTTATAAACGGGAAGCATAAGTCATTGCGAAATTGACAGGTTATAAAAAATATCAGTAGTAGGTTAAGTAATCATTGAATATTTTTATAACATACATAATATTTAATTTTTGATACCAAGAAAATAATATTGCTGAAAATAATTACTACTTATAAACGCTTTCGGAACCGCGGGTAGATGCCAATCTATTAATATATCTAATTAATGAGCTGTTAATAGCGACGACAATAGTTTTCTGGAGCAAAATATATGTGTAAAGGGTATACACCCGAAATAAACTAACTGTTGCGTCGGCGTGTCTAAAGCTTAATTATGCAATCATTGTAATTTAAAAGTCATTTACCAGGTGCATTTCAGTTATCATCAAAGGGAACCAAAATGTGCTGCGAGCGTGCAACATTAATAACAAATATAATTTTATAATGTTATTTATTTCGGTAAACCACAATGTTTTCATGTTGGTTTTGTCTCTGTTCGCTATTTCAGCAAAGTTTTATCTGGCAACCCAGGCTGCCAACTTCAACCTTTAGTTACAAAATACACCAGTTTATTGCAGAAAATCGTGTAGCCTTACACAAACAAGTATCTTCGAATAATCCGATAATTGTAATAGAACATTTTTGCCCTCAATTTATAATCGTATTTGATATAATTTAAAGAAGAGTTCAATAAGAAAAACCAACATTTTTATTAGAAATTAGATTTAGAAACTTCTACTCCCGATGTTTACAGGTAACTAGTTCCTAAGTGCAGGTAACAAAACATATCTGGGGGTTATTTTTTAATGAGCGTAATGCATACTATAATGCTTAGTCACAATGCTTTAATGCTCATTATACAGGTTTTTAATCCAAGTCCTTTGGTATCGCATAATTAATGTAAACTTATTACCTGTTAATTATGTCAGAATTCAGTATTTCTGCTGAAGCTGTATACAAAAAAAAACACCTATAAATTTATAACACTGAACAAATTCGCTGTTACTTTGATTGATGGACAACTTGTCTATACATAAGTGAGTGCGGAAGTCACGGCAGCCAACGCGGACGCGACCGGATAACCGGTTGCCCGCGCCTACCTCCGGTGCCCAACCCTGCACTATCTATGTCATAATTCAACCCCGACACGCTGCCGATCTATGCCAGAGCTGGAACTTGATAATTATAATATGAAATTTTATTATGTGGGTAATATTTTTTTCAGTAATCACGACGCTGAAGAGGTAGAGTATTTCATGTACAGTATGGTTTAATTAATTTATACTGTCGTACTCATATTAACACAATTAATTAGTTGGTTATTATATGAACCGCCGCGTCGCATGCATGAAACGGAGCATGTAGCGAGGCGCGGCCAATTAAAATTATGTAAAACACCAAGTTTTAATATATGTGTAACTACAGTTTTGAAATTACGCAGTGATTGTATGAATATATTAAAAATGACGAAACCGTCGTAGTAATAATGTCTTACAAAAAGCAGTTTTTTTTATTTGACTGCACTATTGGCCTGAAGGGTCTTTACAGCTTCACCGGACTACCACAAAAAGCAGTAGGTGAGCTGCCAATAAATAGCACCAATTATGGTGCTAAACTAAACCGTCCTAGTTGTTTTTTTTTAATATACTTTATAGGTTTTGATAGCAATTTTATACGTTGTCAAATGGTCTAAGATTGTAAACAGGCTTTAATCTTGAGGGGACTGACTCTCAAGAATAGGTGCTTGCAGGTGCATGGCGACGGATTTTCAATTTGGGGATAGGTAGCTAGCAAGGAGCACTTAGAAAAAGCCTCACTATAGTGGTTTCATCACGATGGTTTTCCTTCACCTGAAATTCTGATTTTGTTGCAACGATTCGAACCTACGTCGGTCGAAGCGGTGTCCGAACGCGCTACCACCTACGCCATCATTGTTAATCAGTTTAATGAGACTTCGTAACAACTTATATTATTCAAGTAGGATGTTAGGAGAAATGTAACGTAAGGCGTTAGTGAAAGGCGTGTACGGTTGACTGGCTCCCTGAAAAAGCAATAATGGAGAATAAGATGTTATACGATTAAGACATAAATTATATTAAGACGTATCAATGTTATGAGAACAGATATAGCACCCGAATGCTATCAATCTAACGTAGAACGGCTCGAATGGTCGACGACCAGGTGCTTTCCTTAGAGCTCGACACTATGGAGCTTCGTAGCGACTTTCTGTCACTTTGCGTCTCTTACAAGATCTACCACGGAGAGTGTTCTGAAGAGCTGTTCGGATTGATACCTGCTGTTGAGTTCCATTACCGAACGACTAGCCACAAAATTAAATTTCATCAGTGTCATAGCGATGGTTGGAAGTCGTCTGCGGGTCTCGCGTGCGCTTTTCCCACGTACGTCGGACCTTTGGAATAAACTCCCAGCGGCAGCGTTTCCGGACCAATACAACCCACAAACCTTCAGGAAACGAGTCTATTCCTTCCTCAAAAGATGGAAACGCATCTGTGATGCTCCTCGTGTCACAGATGTCCATGAGCGGTGGTGATTACTTGCCATCAGGTAAACCGTCTGTTCGTTTGCCTTCAACCACATAAATAAATAAATAAATAAAATAAACAGTGAAAACATTTTTTTTAATTCTATTAAATCCTATAAATTGTAACATTATATTTAGCAAAAACACCGTGTTTGTTCAGGACCATTAGTAATTCAATATCATTTTAGACGCAAATATATACCCTACTAACATGTGATATTCACTGAATTGTACTGTTTTAGTGAAAGAGGTCACCTTCGAGGTTATGTTGTTGTTATGTCTGTAATTTAACGATGTAATTAATTACAATGTAGCAGAGGTTCGTTTACTCGGGTTTTATTATAATTAGAGAAATTGATGTAAGTATATGTTTACAGGGTTAAATCATAAATCCATAAAGACCTTAACGAAATATATATAGATTAGTATTCGAATTCACAACGTCTGTGAACTTCGTCTTCGAACCTTTTGTCTGTACTATGTTGTGGACGTCATACACAGAATAAGTTTATAATTCAGGTTCAGTAGTCTATTGTTTAGTGTTCTTATAGTCTATAAGAGGTAAAGGCCATGTGTTCCAAAAATATTACTTACGTGCCGCTTTGTTTGTTAATCCCTGTGGAAAAGGGTCTCATAAGTTGTCATGAGAAAGCCATCATTCAGTCTTTGACAGTGGAAAAAGTTCTGAGATTTTCATACAATCATTTTCTTATAAATAGAATGAGAACAAACGTATTTTCTACGAGTTCTCATACATAAGACAATATTTTATGATAATCGGACGTTAAAAATATGACAACTGTTTATGATATGAAATAGGATACTAAGTGATTAGAAACATTTTATTGAAACTGATAATTTTTGAGAAAGAAAAACTGTTATGTTTTAAAGACACACGACAGAAGTGAAACGTTTGTATTACAGGGAAACATATTAATTAAAAAAATACAAGAAAAAATCAGCGTCATCGTCACCTCCATCTAAGTACTGATTGCGCCCGGTGTTGTTTAATTTCGGTGATCGGACTTGAACCCGTGTTTTTAAGACTCTGCCCGACTTATTGTTTACCTCCACCACTTTTCATCACTCAAAAAGGTTGCTAATCAGAATTTCAAAGTCCTCCCATAAGAAGTTTCACTTCAAAAACAAAAGAGTTTCACCGTTGGTACTTATTTAGTTATAATATTTATTGAATGTTGTATGCAAAGATCTTACTTTTTCTCATACAAGTAAACATTGAAGACAGAAAAGCATAAGAGATTTTATTTAAACTCATAGAAAATTTTAAAATCACAGGTTCTGACTCTTACGAGAAATTCAAAATATTTGTAAAACCTTTTCCGTAAATATATATTGTAAAGCTGTATCAACTAAAATGACATAACTTATTGAGGGAGTTTCTAAACGATTCCAACAACAAATATATAAATGAATATTATTGTATGTACATCTTACATGATGGCTTAAGATTATCTGTGTGTTCAGATATATTAATCAGTATCAAACGAAGTCTAAATATCTAAATTCAAATAAATGGCATAGAGCTTAACGCAATAACGAAATATTTTTATTCATTATTACGATCTCAATGTAGTACAATTTCAAAAAAAGAAGTATTAAACTGAGTTTTGTACAAAAACAAATAAAATATTATAGTAATAAAAATGTTAGCACCTGGCATTTTCACGTTGGTAAAAATGTCAGACCCGAAGCGGCGTGAAGCGGATGGCTAGCGCGAAATAACGCCCCACCCTTTATAATGTCAACTGACATTTTAATGAATAAAAAGCGAATGGGCACTATAATTAACACAAAATATTGTGTTTATACCCACTAATTATGTGAAAAATATGCCATTTTTATACTGTTCCCTATAATGTAACCAAAATTGAATGTTTATTAGCAAGCCCGGCGGACGTTGTCCCTGATAATAAAAAAATATATACTCATGTTTATGAAATGCTTAGATATTCAATTTGATAAGGATTAATACTGTATCCGTCTCAATAGCTTTCCAATTACCTCATTGTATGTGACCATGCTTTTAGAATATGGATGGGTATGATAAGCTATCCTTAAAATAAAAGATAGGTATATGCCATCGCAGACTTTTTTGTCGATCTATAAAAAAAGGAATATCTCCTTATGCATTGTTTTGTTATATCTCAAAAGAATTAGGCAGCGTTTTCTATGAAAGCTCCCAAGCGGCTTGACTTTTCCCAACACTTCCAACAATTATCGGTATATTTCAACCCATTTACACAAAACCTTGACGAGTAATATACCTAAACCCTCCTCATGTATTACTTTATCTATTGGTGAAGAATGCGTTACAATCCGTTCAGTAGTTTTCGAGTTTATCGCGAACAGACAGACAGACGCGGAGGACGACCTTTGTTTTACAATATGTAGAGATGATATCTGTATATAAAATAAGAATGTAAATTTTACATGTCTGTACTTCTCCAGATTTTTGTAAAAAAATCTTTTGCACGTGAATAAGAATCATCATCATCATCTTACCCTTATCCCACCTAAGTAGGGTCGGCACAACATGTTTTCCTTTTCCATTCTCCTCGGTCAGATGTCACTTTTTATACACATATCATTCTTCCTCTACTACTATATCCGTCCACTTTTAAACTTAAAACTTTTCTTGTTACATGACTTTCCTCTCTTCTCATAATATGCCCGTACCATGCTAACCCATTACTCCTCAACTTCTCTGTCACTGGTGCTATTTTCAAACTTCCTCTGATATACTCATTCTTAATATTATCCATTCATGTTACACCACATATCCATCTTAACATTCGCATTTCTGCCACATGTAATCTTTTCTCATACGTGTCTTTCATAGCCCAGCACTCGGATCCATATAACACGGCTGGTATAATTATAGTTTCCCTTGAGTTTCAACGGCATACATGGGTCAGAAACCACCCCAGACACCTTTCGCCAATTCATCCACCCTGCATTTATCCTATTCATCACGTTCTTATCTATTCCACCGTCGATTTGGATCAATGAGCCGAGGTACCAAAAATTGGAGTAGGCTTGTAAGAATACACCGTTTAAGGAAATATGACAAAAACTGGATGGACTGGATGGAGTTTTCATCCGACTAATCTTTAAACCAACATTCTCCAGTTTCTCTCGCCATTTCTCTAGCATACTCTGGACCTCAGCAACATTTTCACCAACAAGAATATTATCATCAGCGAATAGCATACACCAAGGTGCTTCCTTCTGTATGTCTGATGTTAATGCATCCATGACAAAAAGGAATAAATAAGGACTTAGAGCTGATCCCTGATGCAAACCTACAGCCACATTGAAATTGTTGGTAATTCCAGCCTCGGACCTAACATGTGTGAACATTTAGCTTGACTATACATACAACGGACAATTTGTAAGTACTTCCCTCTTTTCTTTTTCAGCGCCCACCACAGAACATCCCGAGGTACTCGATCATAGGCCTTTTCCAGATCAACAAACACCATATGCTAGTTTTTATGTACACGTCTGTATTTTTCGTACAGCTGGCGAAGTGCGAAAATGGCATCTGTTGTCGCACGTCCAGGCATAAACCGGAATCGATTCTCAGTAGTTTCAGTTTCACCTCTTATTCGTCTCGCTATCACTCTTTCCCAAACCTTCACACTAAGTGACATGAGCTTTATCCCTCGATAGTTATTACAGACCTGTACATCACCCTTATTCTTAAAGATAGGCACTATTTTGCTATTGTACCATTCATTTGGGATCTCTTCCTCCTTCTCCTTCATTGCAAGAGCAATATCTTATTAAAAAATAAAGTCAGCCACATCCATCCATCTACCTTTAGAAACTTCCATACTTCAATAAGTATACCATCTGGCCCTACTGCTTTTCCGTTCTTCATACCATTCACACCTTCTCTTACTTCTTCCTCTCTTATCTCCTGTACAAGACTAATAATAAGTACCTAATTAAATATATTTAAATCATTTTTCTAAATATATGCCTGTCTGATTGTTTGTGCACGCATCACTGTTTAAGTACAACGTTTATGATAAAACGGCCGCAAGAAAATCCTAAAACATATTCTAGAGTAACATTTAGTCTTTGTTTCATTAAAATCGGTTCACTCTACCAAAAGTGTGTGTGCAACACTCAAAAGCTACGCTAAAACGTAAAAGATATGCTACTGGGATACATATCCATCATATATTTTTAGTATAATTTTTAATTTCATAAGAGTTTCAACAAACTTCGATTTTCATATAAGGACAATGCGTTGAGTATTGTTTGAAGTGGGCAAGCGATGTGGTGCGCATGCACAGGAGAGAGATAGTAAACGGGTAACATTGACTACAAAGAAATATTGTAAGCAAAGTATACATTTGCTTCAATTATTTCACATGTTTTAAAAATACATAAAATATATTGTTAAAATAATAAACAACGCTGACGAAGTCGCGGGTATCAGCTAATTTTAAATAAATATGTATGTTTTACGTTACATGGAAAAATATCTGAAAAATCGGCGATAGCTCATCTGTACAAACCGTACTTGTTTCCCATTGTATCACGATTGCCATATAGATGGTGGCGGACATTACACAATCAACATTTGTGTATAAAGCTACGGTGTGCTTTGACCATTACAACTTCTTATGATTGAACACTTTTTCACTTTTGTCTTTAATAAAATACTGAGATAAATAAATTCGAGTGACATTAAATTTTTTGTATGAAAATGTAGTGAATAGTTGTTCTGTATGGTTTAATTTCGTTCTTCTGTTAATTTACAGTACATCGAACATTTAAATAATAAAGCTTTTAATGTCCGTTATCCACAATGTTTGTCATACGAGGTAAAAACGCCCGCGGGGCTTTGATAATGTATCGACAAACTTTGTACGTAAAATAAGCCCGCGAATTACGTGTTTCGTAAGAGAAAACCAACATCAGAAATGGCTAAATAGCGGCTTCATAATGCCCAATTTATATAATTCATTATTTCAAAGTCATAACAATAGACAGGACTCGTAGGACTATATATAAACATATTAAGAATAAATTAGCGAATTACGCTATTGTGTTATTATCCAATACTTGTTGTTACGAACTGTAGTCAGTTATTGTACTCTTGAGTAATTTACTATTTTAGTATCGTAAATTATTACAACAATTGCACGTTAACGGAATGAATATTTGATGTTCGTATCGGGACTTTCAGTATAAGTAACATGAAGCGCTCTCCTTTTTATACCGATGTTCGTATCGGGACTTTCAGTATAAGTAACATGAAGCGCTCTCCTTTTTATACCCACTGGTTGTTGTATTCTTACTCACTCGTCGGCAGATTGTAGTAACACCGGCGGATCATTGTCATTGTCAATGATAGTAACTGATACCACTTCTATTTATAAGGAAAGATTTGCGAACTAAAAAAATACTGTTTTTTGTTTGTACGTAATACAAAAATCTGAAAATAATCTACATACAAAAAGCAGATTTTAGAAGTACACAACCTTTTTCGAGAAATGCATATAATTTAAGATAAAACATGTTCAAGCAGTCAAGCCTATAAAATCCACTATTTATGTTAAAATGTTGTTTTACGGAATACTTTTGTAGATTTAAGAGTTTGATCATAATCTCATTTGCTGTTAAATGAAGCTGTGGTCTAAGATGGGAAACACGTTAAACCTAAATAACTTACTGGCTCTAAAGTGCAGTCGCAGGCAACGGATTTTTATCTTGAGTGTAGTTAGCCAGGGGGACTTAAAAAAATCTCTGCCACCATGCTATGGTTTCATCACAATGTTTTCTTTCAACGAAAGGTCCATCTTAGTCGCAAGGATCCGGATCTACTACGGCGATCGATGCGGAACCCGTACAGGCTATCAACTAAGTCATTATCGCTTCAAAATGATCTCTTCTACCGTAAACATCAAATGTTTTAACTATTGTATAGTTAGAGAAAAATTTATCAATCTGATTGGTTAATAAGTCTTTCACCCCCAAACCCTCACTACTCCACTGACTGCTCTTGCACGCGCACCTACACAAATAAAAATTGAAAACTGGAAATTCTTTCTAACCGAATCTGTCCTTATGGTGAGCGATTGTGTTATATTTAACTAACTCTATTGAAAATTGTATATTTACATTGTAAATTTTTCAGGTGCAACGGATACTTTATGATGGATATTATTTGAAATTAAAAGCAAAGGTCAAATGATAGTGGCGCGGTCGAAATTGGATAGCAGCGGGGCGAGCACACGCAATGCCGGAAGGGTCATTTGATGCGCTACTATTAATCAAACGGCGCGATGTGTTGTGCCTTCGCTTTAGACTCGCCTTTTTATGATGAAAACGATATAATGTTGGAGAGAAAGAAAGGTAATTTGTTACACGCATAGGGATTTTATATATATATATACATATATCTTATATGTAAAATTAAAACCAATTATTATATGAGTGCATATATTTACATTAAAAAAACTTTCTTTTGCTCTCGGTTTGGTTCGCGCTAATGTAGACTTGTTCTATATTCCTTCTATCTTGTTAAGTATTTAAATCATGAAAGCGTAACAAAGAAACTCACTTCGCATTAATAATATCAGTTAAGATAAATAAGGATTCCGGTGTGTGCGTGTTTTCCACTCGTAAACCTTTTCCTTTTTTTTGTACAGTTGGAATCAGCAGATAATGCTGGTTTCAATTTATTTTTTGGTATTCTCATATAAAGTTACCAAACAAACGAAAATCAATATTACTCGATCCATGGAGGTAGGTATTTATAAGTCAATGCTGTCAGATCCTCTGTCTCATAGTGCGACAGTGTTGTACAGAATCGCAAGGTTAGCTTTTAAGATTTGAGAATGATTTGTATTGCTGAAATTAATATGTCTTTGTTTTCGTTACGGAGTGTCATAGTCGCTATGCGACAAAGCCCATATTAAAGAGCTAAATATATATAATATATTGTACTATTTGTTTTGCTTTATTACTTAATTATACATATACATATTATTGTAAATGGAACTTACGCAGGCTCTTCCATGGTTGCAAGTGATTCTGCAAGAATCGTGTCATACGCTGTATCCATTTCACCACGAAACTCGTGAATGGTCGCAGTCCTCGCCAAAGTCTGATTTTCAAAGTGTCTGAAAAGGCAGGCACATGTGTCTATTTTAAATCGATCAGTTTGTCATTTACTATCTCATATTTGTATTATACTAGCTTGCCACCTTGGCTTCGCATGTGTGTACTACAGTCCCTTTACAGTACCTATGAACAAGTTATAAAACAAAATGGCGACTAAAACACTGAACGTCGCTTTGACAATTTTGATGATATTTTTGAATATCTTCCTATTGTCTGATGTCACTGTATCACTCACTCATTTTTATATAGAGATTTTTTAACTCACATTTTCCGTACAATTTTTAAAAACATTATGTTTCATACAAACCTTGTCCTAACAATTACAAACACAACAAAAGTAAGTGCGGTCGTCTAAAGCGATTCCACAATCGATTATCTTAATATATATAAATTACGTGTCACGTTGTTTGTCCGCAGTGGGCTCCTAAACTACTAAAGTAATTTTAATAATATTGTGCACACCGTGTGCAGGTTCATCTAACTTGAAAATTAGAATAGTTTATATCCCAATTTATAACCGCGATATTATTTTATTGCGAATTATTTGTTTATTAACAAAGAGTCATGATTATCTCTGTTAGTTCGATAGGACTCTTACAGATGGCGGTATGAGATAATTCGTTGACTGAATTGACGTACGTGCCGTGCAAAGCCGTACCGAGCAGTTTTTTTTTTTTTTTTTTCGAACTGACTACACTGTTGACCCGGAGGCCTCTACAGATTTACCGGACTACTAAGGGGAGCGCTTAAGGCACTCACCCGATTTGTATAGACGACTAGCACAAGGGCGCACGGCACACCTCGGCTTGGGCTGTCGTCGAAGCCCGAATCTGACTAGCTAAGCTAAACCTATCCATATCATACCTGTATGAGTTCATGAAATATACATGGTTACCAAGCATGTATGTTTCACGATCCCGTACATGTATTTTATATCTGACTATCTGTGTTCTAAACTATTTCAGTTCGAAAGGTCAAAAAAACAAACAAAAACAGCCCACCACTATGTGTACCTACCAGTGTGTGTGTGCACGTGTGTGGGGTGAACGGTGTTGTGTTGTAAAGTCGAGTGTTTGATTAACAGTGTCACTGTATCCGCGCGAGCAGCATGCTCGAGGGCTCCTTTCCGGAGGATCGGACCTCGGCTTGAGCAGCTGCCGAGGGGGGCCTAGCAATGTGTGCTGGAACAAAATTCACAGCCAAGCCGTGGCGGCGTGATCTGTGATTACGCGGGCGTGGGCGCGCACACGCTTTGTTTCGAGGAACGGGAGGGTAATCTGCGTTAGCTACCGTTATCTTATCGGGAGGATCGGAAAAAATATGTCGCGGACGTCTTTTATAACGCGGCGCATTCGGTACGGCATCGTAAGTTACCGCGGATACCACTTACGGACTGGGATGATTCTTTGCTCTCTCAAAATAATTACTAGTGAGGGTCTTAACGTACGCCCAGATAGACGGCATTTCCAGGTCCTTGTGGAGGTCGACTCCCTGGACGTACTAAGGGGCACCAACCGCCCTACGAAGAAATCGGTTCTGTAGTATTTGCAATCTCTTGAAGAGATTTTCTGACATGTGTGCGAAAACGGGACAGCTATATGTCAGAATGGGTCGGACACACATTTTATACAACGTGGGCTTGTGTCTGAGGGACATCTTGCTCTTCGAACAAACTAAAGGATGCAAGCGGCCCAAGACCATGGCGGCCTTGTTTCGCACTCTTTTGACATGAGATCTAAAAGTTAGATGCTTATCAAGAGAAACTCCGAGATACTTGACCTCGGAGGCCCATGGGATCACTATCTTATAAAGCTTAATGGGCTTGAGTCTACACGGCCGCTGGATGGGATCGAAAAAGACAGCGGCACTCTTATCGGGGTTAACTTCTATTCGCCATCGACGGTACCATTTGCCGAGAACGCGAACGGCCCGTTGAATGCGATTCCTAAGTACAGTCGGTCGCCAGCCGCAAGCGTAGATCGCTGTATCGTCAGCATAACAACCTAACTCGATCCCCGGGGACCGAGGTAGGTCACTGATGAACAGATTGAAGAGTGAGGGCGCGAATATGGACCCCTGGGGTACACCTGAGCGTATCGGGTGGGGTGGGGACAGTTCACCTTCCACTCTAAAGCGGAAAGTCCTATCTGATAGAAAATCGCGAATTATATGAACTAAACTATCGGGAACGCGAGACTGAATGAGTTTGTAATGAGACCTAATCGAAGGCCTTGGCGACGTCGAAGAAGACTGTTATTGTGCGTTTCGGTTTAGGCTTCTTCGGATTTAAATCCGGATCGGGATCTTTATTGAAGTTATCGAAAATGTACTCCGTGAGGCGTACCGAGCAGTTATTATTTATACAGATTTATATATTTCGGTAAAGTATATATAGAGTAAGATAATTCAAAACTAAATAAGACATATAGTAAATTGAACTAATTTAATCAAATGATACTGCAAAGTTATATGATTAAAAGGAAGACAAAAAATAACTTTTCGTGAACATTTTGCACCGCGTTAGTCGACGTAGTTTCGAATCGTACGAGCCCGAGTTGTTGATGTCGTGAAACATTACGAGAAAACCATAGCACGGTGGTGGGGTATCTTTTAAGGACATGATGACATGTGACCACCGTCACATGAGAAAAGATGACAGTATTTTAACGTCAGTCCTATTCTAGATTTAGTGAATCATTGTCTTAGATCACATCATCATTTAACACCAGGTGAGATTGTGCTCAAACGGAAAATATATGCTATATTAAAAAAAAGTGTATGTGTACTTATGTACACGCTTTAGAAGTTATACTTCTTTGGCGTAACAAGATAAAAATCTTTTCAAAAATTGTATCTTTTGCCTTATTCTACGTTTGTAGAAAAAACGACACTAAAATAGAAAAAAGGTATTTAATACATATATACTTCTTTTGAACAAAATGTTGACTATAGCTAACTTCAGGGTGTCGGTTTTTCGTGACGGTGTTATGCGCGCGTATCGTAAAAATTTACTCTCATCATTTTTCCCTAACGCGCCAAAAGAAGTATAACTTCAAAAACTTGGAATACCTGGTTTAACCTTTGTATAACTGAATCGAATTATCTCTATAAAGACTGGAAAAATCATCGCTTTTGATATTATCGAGTATGTTCTAAAATAACGTTTCATACAAAGCTACTGTAAGTTGTAACAAATTACTGTTCAGTCATAACCAGAAGGCAGGCGTGTCGTTCAAACCCCCATAGATATCGAATATCGATTACTGTTTAATACACTAAAAGTTTTATCTAATCTGTAACGCTAGTGATGGTATAATAAATTATTAATCGAGAGAAAAATTATTTTACAATTATCGACATTTGCCTAGTTTAGGTAGCACCGGTCATGATGTGTAAACCACAACACCGATCACCTCACACACGTGCACATACACACATGTAGGTAGTACACATAGTGATTGGGTTTGTTTTTTAACCCCTTTTTCGAACGGAGTTAGCTTCGATTAACTTAATAGTCAGATTCCGTGGGAGGAAACCACGTTAAAAAGTGACAGAGGGACGGCCTTTGGGAGGAGGGAGAGGGAGAAAACCTCAAGAAAAAGTTACCGTGGGAGGAAACCACGTTAAAAAGTGACAAAGGGGAGGCCTTCGGGCGGAGGAAGAGGGAGAAAAACCTCATTAAAAAGTTCCTGTGGGAGGAAACCACATTAAAAAGTGACAGAGGGGTGGCCTTCGGGCGGAGGGAGAGGGAGAAAACCTCGTTAAAAAGTCACCGTGGTAGAAAACCACGTAAAAAAGTTACAGGTGGTGGTGGTTGGAGGGGGTGACCTCTTGACTGCCAAACCGGACCAACGAGGGAAGGGGCTGGGGACCTGACTTTCCATTGCACATTGGTTCGGTAGACGGGTAGGCAGCTTGACCGGGCTGTTGTCGCGGTCAGGGCGTTCGCACTGGGCCTTGTCGCCGGGGTGGCATGGTGCTTGCTTGTTCGATCCCGTGCCACTCCATAGCGCGGCAGACGGTATCTTGTGGGTTTTTTTTTAGTCAGTAAGAGTCTGACACCCCACAGCTCCCCAGGGCTGTGGGTCTCCAATGAAGGATTTCTTCCCATATTTAAAAAAAAAAAAAAAAAAATAGTCAGTTTCAAGATACATGTATAAGTTCGTGAAACATACATGCTTGGTACATGTGTATGTTTCACGAATATGTATGAAATAATAGTTAGCTTAGTTTAGCTTAACTTAGTTAGACTCGGGATATTCGGTGACAGTCCAAGCCGAGGCGCGCCGTGCGCCCGGTGCTGGTCGCCTATATACAATCGGGCGAGTGCCTTAAGCGTTCCCCTTAGTAGTCCGGTGAAACTGTAGAGGCCTTGCCAGGTCAACAGTGTAGTCAGTTCGAAAAAAAAATGTGGAAACCAAGAACTTTCAACCTAGCATTACATATTTTCTAGTTTATATATTAGAATTTTGTCATTTTGTATTAAAGTTTGGGAATAAATGTTATTATTATTTCGTTCCCGTGGGACTAGGTTTTATACTTACGCATAGATTCACTTCAATTGCAATTTAAAGAATCCTAATATTATAAATACAAACGTTTGTTTGTTACAAATTCACACCTTACCTACATAACTGACCATCACGAAATTTTGCAAACACATTGTCAGAGGTATACAACAAGAGATAGGGTACCTTTCATACGGATAGAAATGTACTGCTAGCCTGTAAGGATTCCACGAAAAATGTATTGATGCCAATTCTATTGTTTAGTACCTGTATAAAATATCTATATTTCTCAATATGGTTATTTCAATGTATGGACACTATTCTGCATTGAACATGTAAACGAAACAAGTTAATTTCAATCGATAATAAAATTGTCTGTCAAATGTTTAACGACGATTTTATCGACTTGGTTTTAAATATTGTCTTAAATGTTACTTTGTGTTGCAAATGTTAATAAATAAGTACCTACTGGTAGTAGTAATTTAATATCGGTACATCACTATTTCACCTTCAAGTGAGTAGTTTCAAAGATAAATTTATTTGTATAAACATATGTATTATCGCTATATTAACACATTCCTATTCAATTGTAAGATTGCCAATGACATGAAGTTACACATTTATACGTTAAAGATACCCACCCGGTTGCGACATTTATTCCTAAAAGTAATAAGTTTTAAAACACAATATCAATTATTATCGAAATTTACTTTGCTAATTTATTTCACAATATATAAATGTTTGGGAAAAGAAAGGAAAGCAACTTTCTTTAATGTGATCTGTGAGAAAAGTATCTTTTAATTACGGTATTTGAAAAACATACTTTATTTCTATTGGCACTGTAGCGCGAATATTTTTTGGGGTTCGACACGTTACAATAAGAAAACGGTACTATTACAGGATCATTCTGTTTATTACATAAACTGGTTATGATGAGGTTGGATGGTGCTAGAGCTTTCTTTAGCTTGTCGGGTGTTTGACAAGTGGACTTGAGAGTCAGTTCTCCTCTGATGTTTTACGTGTTACCACTTTAGGTCATACTTCCATTTATAATTCAACACGCTTGTGGTCAAACACTAAAATCTAAAACGTATAAAAAATGTAAAGTTAAAACCAAATAACGTTAACTAACGTTACGACTAACGTTTATAATCTCAAATCGCTCTGTAAAATTAACTTCTTAATTTAGCATTATAAATAGATACAAGGCATTATTATAAAAGGCTCGTTCACCGTAATTTATTTTACTACTCTCTGCATTAAAACTCAGTAGTAACAGGTAGGTAGGTAGTTCTCGGGGACTTTAATTTGGTACGAAGGGAACTCTTTTGACATAAACTACGAAATAAATCCGAGAACGATGAATTTCAAATCGTTTCTATACCTATTGCATGACATAGTTATATTATGTTTGTATGTTGTTGTTGTATATTATGTTATATTATATTATGTTTAATGATTTGAGGTACGCATAGAGTTAAAATGAATGCTTTATACTAATAATACGGAGTCTATAGCTTCATACAATAAAGTATTAACAGAGGCTTTTTGATACAAACTATTGTATACTATCTGGTATTAATACGTGACAAAGGTATATTTACTGTTAATTTCATACTGTCTACATGTGAACACCACGAAAAAAAAATTATATAAATGTATTTTAAGGCGTGGAGAATGTACTTTTAAATATAAATATTCAAAGAATATTTGTATAAAGCATGTAATAATACGGAACCCTTAGGACGTGAGTTGTATTCATTAATTATATACTTTTTATTATATAGATATCTACGTAGGTATTTTCACGGTGTTCCATAATTAAATACAATTCGTTAAACGTTCGTCAGCGTTTCTTTGAATAAATACAATGATAATTACTTTTATCTACATACCAACCTAAAGTTACTCACCTAATGGTAGGTTATTAACACAGTTATATCAGTATTATATGAAAATGAATTGGTAACTTTTTAATACGTACCTCTCCTTTCAATGTTTTCGTAATCGGCTCTGTGGAACACTCGTCGCAATGGTGTCATTCTATTACTTTTTTATTTTATTAACACTTTCCCGCAAATACCATGTTACAGTTGGTAAACAAACGTTGACATTTGGTACGGCGCGGCGCGGGCGCCCCGCCACCCGCGGCTACACCCCCCGTGACGTCACTTTAATGCTCACTGATGCGTTCAGTATTTCAATACATTTCGAGATAACATTTTTTTTTTACCTTACGGCGGGATTTTATGAATTTACGCTCAGATATTGAGTGTAATGTCTGTGTTCAGGTCGTTAATCTACTATACGATTCGAGATGAAATAAAATTAACAGCGTATAGTAATTTAAAAATGTATCGAACATTTTATCCGAAGGCAAGTAAGGGATTTATCATTAGCCAACTTGTGTAGAAAACTTCAAAGGTAGTTAATGCAATTGTACGTTATTTTATCACTAGGTGACGGGCAACGAGGACTTTTAATAAGCATATGGGTTTCGTCAAACATCACATACGAAATTAATTAATATACGTCAATTTGGTCATACCATATTAACTACAAATAAGCTAATATTTAGTGTACATAGAAATCTAAACATATATACAAAGTTTTTGTCAGTCAGTTTTAATGTAATACAACGGCACTGGTGTAGGAAGAAAACACATTTATTTCTATTGTTACAGTCTTGAAGCGGCAGTGGTTCAGCGTTAGTGGCTTTAGACACCGTGTCGATCGACCTAGGTTTGAATATTGCAATGAGTCGGTAATTTTCGGTGTAGAAAAACATCGTATTGAAACCAATGCAATCTCATGGTGGCAAGGGTTTTTCTAATGACTGCCTCATTATCTACTACTCTTAAGCTGAAAATTCATTGCCAATATGTATGTTCCAGCAGCTACACTTAAAAGCTAATCCACTTATAAGTTTCGCGTTATGCAATTTAATTTAATATCACATTAGATTGTGCAGAAACCTTAAAAAATAGTATAAAGTAACAAATCAACGTGAATTTCTCCATGCTTGCTAATCTTTTCCTGCATCTGTTGAATTGGAGTAGTTTTTTACAGCTCTGTTCAAATTTTTGTAATTAATCTTTTTTTTTTTATATTATAGGGGGGCAAACGAACAGGTGGGTCATCTGATGGTAAGTGATCACCGCCGTCCATAGACGCTAGCAACACCAGGGGAGTCGCAAGTGCGTTGCCGGCCTTTTAAATATGTGGGTCTCCGGCGCTCTTACTGACCGAACGAAACGCAACAGTGCAAGCACTGTTACTTCACGTCGGTTTTCTGTGAGAGGGTGGTACTACCCCGGGCGAGCCGACCCATTCATGCTGAAACCAGTAATAGCTTCAGCGTAGCTCTACCACCTACAAATTTAATAATTTAATCTGCATATATCAGTCTCATTCGACCTCAAATGTTTGGTAATTTTTCTCATACTTACCAAATATCGGAAGTTTTTTTTTAATATACTTTTTAGATTAGCGTTTGACCACAATTCCAACTGACGTAAAATGATGATGTGGTCTAAGATGGTAGTCACGCTAAACCTAGAGGGAGACTGGCTCTCAAGTGCAGCTGACAGAACACACCAACAGGTGCTTGGCGACAGAATTTCAACTTGAGGGTGGTAGCTAGCCAGGCGGACTTATAAAAAGCCCTATCATCATGCTATGGTGTCATCACGATGTTTTCCTTCTTCGAAAGCTCCGACTCAGTAGCTACGATTCGAACCGATGGCCTTCGACGCTGTGTCCGAATACTCGTACACTTCCAAATGAGCCATCACGCTTCATCATTTCATGTTTATTTTATTTACTGTTTAACTGAACCTGTAAGTCCTGTGTTGAACATTCGACACAATCCACAATGTGGACAATATTGCCCACCATCCACCATCAAATTTGGGTCAACACCCCATAAAAGTAATTTTTGTCCGTCTGTCACTTCATGTTACTATAACGGGTTAAGAATTACTTAGGGTCACCTTTATAAGAAACTAGTCTGTGATTCCACGTAACTTGATTTTTCGTATACTTATTCATCTTATATAGTTTTATTAATCCTCGCCAATATTTATAACCGCTATGAATATAGCTACGCAAAATACAATTTTAGGTATAAATACATATAATGTTGTATGTATAATATCGAGGCAAGGATAAAAGGGCCAATTTTAGATTCCTATAATAATATGTTTACTTTGTTTTGCATTATAAACCCTTGCTTGTATTATGTGCAAGCCCTGAACTTAAGCTATAATCAGAGCACCCAAAACGTTTGACGAGTACTGTACATAGTCAGTTGTTCTCTCTCTCTCTCTCTCTCTAGTGAGACTATACGACATTACATTTTGATAAAACATACTTTGTCGATCTTTAACAAGGAATATATAAGATGGCAACCTTATTACTTTACCTTTTGAACTTTAGTTCACGTGTCTGATTTCAGCCAACGTACTTACTAATTAAATAAAAGGGTTTTCGGGGTTAAACAGCAGTCGAAGAACAAATTATTCCATTGAAAGTAGACTCACCTATCAAGTAATGTTTACGTTTCGCTTACAATTCGGTCTATAATTTCATACATTCACTAAACTGTAATAAAACACAGCAAGTAGTCGAAAATTAAGTTTATTCTAACATTAATACAATCAAACATATCTCGTTACAATCACATAGAGCTCGGTACTTATATTGTAAGTTTCTTACTGGGTATAGACGATCGCAACGGTATTGCCAGAAACTTCTATATAAACTCAATATTATTCCTCTTTCGCCTTTCCTTATATATAAATTGACGTATAATCGTTTTCTAGAAGTTTCCAGAACGAAATATAATTATTTAAATACATTATTTATTACACAGTAACGATTGACTTTTCCGTTATGATTACGGGCATAGTTATATGGACTTGGTTACTTCTAGGGAATATAGTTACACTGAATGAACAATACTATTAAATTAATGTTTCATTAATTTGTAACCGAAAGTACACAGCTGTAAAGATCAACAGCAATAATCACGAGTTTGATTTTTGGAACGAAGTTCTTTATCGCACGGCATGGATAGGACTAGGCGCAAAAAGTTTAAGATTTTTTCGTCACGACTCTTTCTGCATGCTTATTGGTCCAAAAGTAGCTAATATGTTCGCACCGGCACGCGCCTGCGCAGGTATAGTTTGTTCACGACATACGCATCAGCTATTTCGTGGAGTATTGTGTATTTATACTTATGTTTATTTGATGGTTTTTATAATCAATTAGATACAGTCAATGATGTACCGTAGAATGTTTATTTTCACAACACGAAAAAATATATTAATTACGTAATTTCCTACCTATTCCTTAAATTCATTAGTTTTTTCTGGGTTACATTTGATTGCTCTCAGACGCTAGTAATTCATTTATTTGTATTTGCTAATCAATAATCATATACTACGAAAGGAACATCATTCAAACCGAGTGTTTTACGACACTCTTATATATATTTTTTGTTATTATTTCTTTATTTCAAATGTTTATAAAAATATCACTTATACGGCTGATAGTATCGCTATGGACGAAATGCATGTATACACTAGAGTTGCCAAACAAAGAAACAGTGCAAAAGCGTATCGTGTTATTTCTCTTTAATGTGTGTCGTTTAATAACGTGTCAGAACGAAACAGACAGCGTTAGTATTATTGCATTGTATGAGTATGCAAGGCAAAGAAATATGTTCACCGGTATTTCAACTTTATAATTTCATGAGTTTACTTTAGTGCTGTTGTTATTCTAACTGCGTAATAAAAAACGTGATTTTCGTATATATACGGCATATAAACATCGTTGCCGGCTATATCCGTTGCGATCGGAATATATCATTGTCATATTTAACTAACTAAAACCGTTATTATTAAGAAGTGGTATGGTGTCCTCAGAATCCGATCTCTCGCTCTCACTTGTTGCTGTAAACAAAAAAAAACACTAAAGAAAAACATAACAACAGAGATAAAAAAAACTCTCAAACACTTTCTCCATTATTGTAAATAAAATGTGAAATTAATATTGTCATGCATAAAGCTGAATATAATAAAGTATAGAGGAATTAAAGTTAGTAAATTCATTATAAAATAATAACATTTTAGACAAATGTCATACATAGTAAGTTAATTAAAAACACAAGCGATAGCAACATAGCTTTATAAACCCTATAAATATAATATCAAGTTAGCAACCCGATTACATGAAAAAAAAAAACG
This sequence comes from Antheraea assamensis, assembly GCA_035772565.1. Classification (NCBI taxonomy): domain Eukaryota; kingdom Metazoa; phylum Arthropoda; class Insecta; order Lepidoptera; family Saturniidae; genus Antheraea; species Antheraea assamensis. The sequence continues at coordinate 833,220 of JAQQSE010000129.1, forward strand.
CAATAAAATCTGGCACTGACCTTAGAATCTTGAAGCATTTTTATTAACATTTCACTCTTAAGCAAAAATATATAATAACAAATAAATAGGGACGCGATTATTTTAACAAATCAATATTGTTTATCGATTCCGAGTGACAATGAATTGCAGAATTCTAGAGTATTTCTTTAAAAATCGATTACAGATAAATAAAATACTCCTATATTTAGAAAAATATATGGCAACACTGTCGATCGGAAAATTTGAGATCGAAAGATACGATCATCAAAAAAGTCTTCGAGAAAAAAAAGACACTGAAAATATACACTGACTTATATTTCATTTAATAAAACTACCACAATAATTTTATGGTTTAATGATACATTAAATATGCGTCCAGCACATTGATATAAACATTATGAATATTTACATAACTTAGATTAAAGAGGGCGCTGTTTGCAGGAAGATGTGTCTTATTTGGGGCAAAATTATTACGTATATTTTAGTAAAACAACTTTATTACATCGCTTTGAAAACTACATCTAAGTGGACAACATAATGTCATGAACTTTGAGCAACTCATTGCTGTACAATGGTACGTGAAAACTTAAATACCTCCAAAACATTATTAATAAAGTTACAAGCTTTTCTAGCGCTTACATAAAGAAACATCTAGAAAGGAAGAATTACAGAATATATACTTTATATTAGCTATACAAATAGGGACGGTTAGTAAAGCAGCCAACACCGAAATTATTTAAAAATTAACATTGTTAAGATTGAAAATATATTGAATGTTAATAGTACGAGATATAATTTGTACAGAACGTCAAAAATTACAAAGTATATCTGACTATCGCGTTAATGATACAATTTTCTTTTTTCTATTTCTCTTAAAAAGTGCGTCGGTCGTCGACTTTAACCATAATTCGCCTATAATATACTTTTCAGAGCTAATTCATTTTTACTTATCTAATGCAGCAGACACATAAAGTGGTTTATTCCTTGTTTATACAAATATCACACAACATTCATTTCACTGTCACTCAATACTGACGTATATAACAAATCAATGCCAGAATTAACATTTACTATAATAACAATATTCTTTTTTAATCAAATTCATTATTAAAACAAAAACTAAATAACAATCCATTTGGCAATATTGAATGTACTGGCAACATCTACCATTACGTCAGTGGCGACAACATCTCTTATTCGAAGTACAAAAAAACTATACGTACTAACTAGATTTTAAAAATAGAACTTGCATCGAGAGCTAGGCGTACAAACCTACAACGGAACTAATTCTCATAATCAGTTTTAAAATCCAATGCATCACTCATCAATAATATTCACTTACTGTTCACAACTCCCAATATAAATCTGAAAACTATCCGCTAACCGACGTTGATCTATAACAATACGACATGTTGTTTAAAACTTCGACCCAATCACCTTTTTTTAATTAAAACGTAGTGATATTAATAAAAAAAATCTTCATTTTCCTTTTCAAATAAAACTATTAGTACCTATATGTTTACACAAAATCATAACAAATAACTTATTTTGATTTACAGATTTTAAAATGAAGAAGCAATTAGTAAGAAATTTTCTTTCTATACATTACAAATACTACTATTTTTCTAAATGTTAACGACAAAAATTATAACAAATGGAAAAATGACACATTTATATCTATATACATCACTGAACTGTCTTTTAAGGCAAAATATGGTTGCAAATATGATAAAATTAAAACAAATTTAAGACTTGCAGAGAAGCCCACGACAATATATAGCAATCTATTTGTTATTTATTCATATAATGACATATGAAAGCTTTAACTTTGAAATAAAGTCGTACTACTGATTTTTAATCAATTTAATTATCTTAACGTTTCGAAAAATGAACGCTTATAACATATAAAATAAACATTAAGTATTTTTTTAAGCAGGCAGAAATAATATCATAACTTCTAAATGTTCACTAGCCACTACTGCCACACTACTAAAAGTTGCTCGCACAGAAGGCGTTGTAATAATAATTTTCAAATATGAATTGTTTATAAGTATAAATTCAATTTATAAATACCATGAAACTGTTCGAAACGTTGAGATAACAATGTAATGAGAAGTATTATTTTATTTATATATAATTTAATTGAAATATATAGATATAATATATATTAAATATTTTCAATGACAAGTCATTGCTTCATTGCAAGTCACTATTAATTTTATAACCTCATATAGCTAACACAGCAGGCGGGGCGCGATACGCTGCCATTGGGGATCTAACGATCATGTTGCACCTAACACCTGCGAATTACATTTATATTTAACGCCATCTTTTATTCAAAGTGGAAACTTCTTCGATCATTAAAATTTTTGCAATGAGAATAGACTAGTGAAGGGTTCCTGTATTTTTAATACGCTAATTATATCTCAAATGTTGACACCTCTTGATCATACACATATAAATAAAGTAACCATTTAAGTGTGTTGTTTGTCCGATCATGTCTCCGAAACAGCTAGACCGATTTTGACGACACTTTTTACTGGCAGATAGAGGACATTTTAAAGCATTATTTAGCATACAATATCACTCTGTTTTTCAATAGGAGCTAAAGGGTAATGCAGTTTTTTTACAGAGGTAGCATAAAATTTGTAGAGTTATAGGGCTTAATCCGTTGTTACAACGAGTCCACGAAACAACAAAACCATTTAGACTAGAATGAATTCACGGGCAAAAAGTAATGTATATAATTTTCACCTCACACTGAATCGAAAAGCAAAATGAAAATAAACATACAAATTCGTTTTTAGTGTTGCAAGCGTTTGTGCTTGTTACCATATATTGCAACCACCAAATACATTGCGATGCTATGTTATATATTTTTTTATTTCAGCGCACAACACAATAAAAAAAAACCACTCGCACCCCAAAAGGATTATTTTTTGGCTTCGACTTATTATATAAAAACATATGTTTAAGGAAATTGTAATATTTTTATTATACTTTTAATTCCAAGCGTTTACAGCCCCGAGTATTAACAAAACACACTTTTAAAATGTTGCTAAACGTCAGAAAGTACTTATGTTGGGAGACCTAAATTAGTTAACTGAGTATAATGTACAACTAGACCACTCCGTATCTTATCTTAATAGTGAAATCTAGCTTTTACGATCTTATTGAAGTTATACTTATTTTGGTGTGTTTCGGAAAAATGATGAGAGTGAATTTTTGGTTGGTTGGTAATTGTTTCTCAAATATTGCGAACTGATAACTATATTCAAGATAGTTTAATAAATTGAGATATATATGAATCAACAACACGTATTTTAATCAGTGGAAATAAAATATATTCATACATAAATATAAGTATATATGTATTTGTGTCTGATTTTAAATGATATATTGTGGCGAATTATATAATTTAAATCGAAATATTCAGAGTTTTCGTAATGAAATGATATTTTATACAATAACTTTAGTATTTGAGGTTCATTGCTGGTATGTATTCTTATTATTTATTTACATTATAAATGATTATTATTACATTATTATTTGATAAATACTTTATTCTACTTCTTTTTGGTATCTAACTTGGTTCTGTATAGAAGATTATAAAGCCTTTCATAATTAATTATATTTTTTAAATTAAAACGTTATCAATTACATTTAATGTCTTTTTTAAACCAAATAACTATAACTTCCGTGCGTACATGAACACACGTACGTTTTTTCTCTGTCAGATTTTATAAAAACTCGAACTCTAATTATCATAGCTCAGAATAAGTAACATAATTATACGAAAAATATAAAAAAGAAGTTATTAAAATACACACAATAGACAAACCTAAACGTATTGTCAGTGATTTGATCTACTATAGATGAAATTGTCAAATCGTATGTCTTTTAAGAAGTAATTCAAAACCACTCTAATTGCAAAAACAGGACGGATTAATGGCAATTAATTTGTTAATACATTTTTTTAACTTTATTCGTTTCTAATTGCCTATTAATTAAAAGAGTAATATCCAAGTTGTACTCATATTGAGATGACATTTCTTTTCTAGATTATTCTTTAAAGTAAATTTACAAAATCAAAAATTTACGGAAAAAATCGTAACCAAAATTATGGTTAAGTTTTTTTATATATGATCGAAAAGAGTCTAGACCACAACCAAAACAAAAACAGCAGTATACTGAAACGACATTTTTTTATGTTATAGAGGGCAAACGAACAGGTGGGTTACCTGATGGTAAGTGATCACCACCGTCCATAGACACTAGCAACACCAGGGGAGTCGCAAGTGCGTTGCCGGCCTTTTAAATATGTGGGCCTCCGGCGCTCTCACTGACCGAACGAAACGCAACAGTGCAAGCATAACAAATTTAACATGTTAAAGACGAAAAGTTCATATTTATCGCAGATCAATGATCTTTTTACTCTTTCACCATGCCACATGTATCTTATTGTGAAATACATTCAAATCCATAGTATCTAACTGCATCTTTTTAAATATATAATGTCATATTGAAGAACAATGCAATAAAATCAGAAGACTAACAAAACACGTCTCCCCAATTGAGCAACAGTCACTCTTCACACAACAGCAAAAAACCAATGAAATCATTTCTTTCCCACACCTCAATGATACCAATACACAAACAATGATAGACAAATAGAAGATGGCCGACACCGACGCAAAATGACGACATAAAAATCCGTACAGCGCTTATAAATTTGCAAGGGTTATTACAAATACAAACAGTTAAGGCGAAACTTTAACTTTATTTCTTCATAAATATATAGTTTGTGCATTTATTCAAATAAATCCGATAACGAAAACTGCGTTTTTAGCCAAGGAATTTAAGGGCGTTAGGGTGCACACAATAAAATTAAGAACAGTCAAATCAATTTGACAAACTCACGAAATTTGACATTCAGAACTGTCAAATCGATTTGACTGCTTGACAAACTCTATGTAATTATCATTTTAAGCACCCGAATTGTCCGAAATATGTATTGCTCTGCGTGGAAAATTAGATAACACTGCTATATTTTTGTTATTCTTTTTGTAAATAGCTCGTTTTTGGCGAAGATTTAAAAGTATTCAGATTTACTATCCCAAGTTTATTATCTGTATGTTACGACACAAATTGATTGATTTATTGAATAAACGATGACTGATCATGAATACTCATATATATGAAAAATACATGTGTCACGATTGTGATTTTTACTACACGTATGTTTCGCAACATATATCGTTCGTTCTTTCGTTTTACAAAGATTCAATTCTTAATATGTTTTATTAACGTGGTTGTTATTCGTTTCAGATTTAAGTATTTCATGTATAACCTGATAGAGAAATCAAACGCTAAAATTTATTCTATTTTGCTGCAGAATTAACTCGTACTAAGACGAAGTGGAACGTTACTAGAGTCTAATATAATTATCTGAGAATGATCTGACCTTCCAGGCAGAGCAGCCCCGGTAGAAAGGATCGCGGTATGTATGATGGTTTAGTTGAGCGAGTTGATTCGCTTGGCGTGCTTGGCGCTGTGGCGGCGCGCGTTCGTACCGTTTCTGTCAGAGGGCGCGGCGTGCGAGTGAGACTGCGGGTGCGAAGATTTCACCCCCGGCCCGGAGGCAGGATCTGAGATCCGGAACAGATGGATCTTCAAGTGCTCGCAGATCTCCAGGCAGATCTGCCCGCAGTACCGGATCAGGTCCACGCACACCCAAATCTGTAAAATTCAGTATTGTACAATTACAATTTAACTTCTGCACGGATGACAAACACAGCAGTCGCTTCTTCATCTAAGTAGTTAATTATATCGATATTTATTAAATAATAACAATACTTTTTGCAAGGAACCTCAACATATGTTCCATTATATCAAAATTTCAATCTAAGACTATATAAAACTTGTTATAATTTTCAAATGGGGTAAGATTCGAATTGTACAGTGTCACATAGAACAAGTTGCGATTCAGATTAGTTATTTTTATCTTAATAATAGGCATGTAGAAAACGTTAAATAGACTTTCAAATACTTTTATAATAGATATAAACACATTAAAATAAATAATATCTAATTATGACGTACAGTGCAAAGCCAGAGCACCCAGTATTCCGGCAATGCGTTGTTAAAGTACTGGTTGAGGAATAGCATCGCGGGGCCGAGTAGCGACCAGTCGTAGTACTCCATACCGCTCTTTGTCATATGAGCCACCTGAAAGACATGACATTACTAAAATAAATAAAACGTCACGCAATTTAGACCTCGACATCAGTAATAAAAAAAAACAAATATTATATTTTAGTGTGTATAGTAGTTAAAACTTACAAGTAATTGAAAAGCTACTGACCACTAATCTGTTAGTAACTTTGGCGGCGACCATTCCAAACGCCATTATGTAGAGCGCCGGGTGGTTCTCATACACGTGCGATTCGCTCTTCTGGAAGATAATGAAGGCAGGCACCACCACCAGCGAGAACGGGATCACCGGGGACAGGATGCTCGTGCCCTGCGAGTAACACTGGATGTACCAAGCCCTTTCCAAGATGGTGGACAAGGGACATAACCGGGTATCGAATATAATCTGATAAATATACTAACGAATACGTTAGAATAATTTGAAACTTTACTCATTTACTATATTGATTTTAATATGCAAATTATAGTCTCAAAATACCATAAATAAAAACAGACCAAAGATGTTTTATTAAAAAAAAAACATGCAAACCTTTTTATTATAACGTTAATTGCTGTTTATCCTTTTTATCAATCTATCTACCATAAATTAAAAACAAAATAGAGTAGACGAACCCAAACGGACACGGCAATTAACGTTCCAATAAAAAAAATATATTTATACATTATGCAATACTAGAAACATGCAACATTTAAAACTAAGAAAATGACAAATGCAGATCGAATCCGTATTAATAGGACATGCATCAGAAAGCATTCAGCGAATGATACAAAATTATACAACTATTTTGTTTTTTTTTTTTTTTACAACATGCAATGACGAACGAACACAGCGCAATCAACACTACAGAACAATACGACGGACAGTGCGAGACGACACCGCGGCTCAACACTAGTGGCATTAGGAGGCGTGACAGAGCGGGCTGTGGTCATCGCAATTAGTATAATTGTGCGGCAGTTAATCATGTGTCCATTATACACGGCACAATATACGGAAATATCTTACTGCGACGGTGGAGCCGTTTTTCCCCACTCCACCCTTCATAATAACGTTTATGTAACCGGCGATGAGGTACAAGTTGATCGAGACGACCGCGTAGTTCGATATCAGGTTAAGAGTGACGTTTACTGTCGGTAACTGTAGTGTTAAGTCGTGAATGATGATGGTGATGGGTTCGATGGTCGCCATGCGGTTAGAGGCCCCGCGGTGACGGTAACAACGACGACAGCGGCGTTAACAGAAAACAAAAAAAAACACATACATGCTATTAATTATTATGAAAAAAGAAATGTATATAACATTATAAAAACATAAATATAATGTAAAACAATTATGAAGTGGCCACCGTGATGTCTTCACTCATTTATTATTCACAAAATAAATATATATAAAAATGACAATGTTAATAAAATATTGAAATTTGATGCGGACTTAAATACTCCTATATATATTATTTTATTGGTTGACATACATGAGTAGTACTTCTTAGAGAAATTAGCCTAAGATTTAATCAATTGTGTGCACTTTAAGAGAGACAGCCACTGTGACGGGTCAAAAAAATACTCTTCTCAAATTTAAGTTTATATATTCAAATATACAAGTGTACATAATTTCTAGTCAAAATTGAATTGAATGAGTTACAGCATTTTTTGTGACTGTTTTACATTCGGCGCGGTGCGACACGACGCGACGCGGTCGCCCCAATGAGAATGACGCGCCTCGAAGCCCCTTTCTAATGACGTATTAGGGTTCCTTTATTTTCAGTAAATTCTAGGTACACAAATATATAGAAAGAGATCGATATATTGTAAAAGCAGGATTTATATAACGTAAGAAATTCGAATAAAAGAACGCTAATACGTCATTAGAAAGGGGGCTTCAAGGCGTGCCATTCTCATTGGGGTTGTATATCTACTGATATGTAGTCATTTTCGAGAATTCTTAGTAAACGCATGTGGCTTCTCTGGTTTTTATTAATTTTAAATAATAGTAGAAGTTTGAATAACGCGCTACGCGCTCCTGAATTGTATTCAAAACTTTCATGTATTTTCATTATTTTTTTTTCTTTTTATAAAAATAGATTGTAAAGGAATTAATGATAAAAGTAGGCAAATTTTATGGATCGCGTAATAAATATCAAATAGAAAGAGGTGAAGATATAAGTCCTCATCGGTGTAGAAGTGCTTCAAAATGAAAAAAAATACAAAACACTGAATGTGGTTGTAAATATATCTATCAATTACAAAATTGTAAACATTTTCAGTATTTTAAAGAGAATTTGACAGTTTAATATAGGTATTAGTTTTCACTGTATTGTAACCTATTTGAAAAGCAATAAAAATGGCCGATAAAATGAAAAACAAAAATCAATATGTCGCCATTTTAAGAAAAGTCAATACAAAAAAAGTCAGTCACGTACATCGATAACTACATTCCCATTGATTATAATGAACTTGGTTCTTTTTTTCTTCAGATAATCCGTTTTTGAGATATCGATGTCACCGTGGAGTGGAAAGTCTTTGGATTTTACCGGAACGCCCACATCTTCAAAATTTTTTTTTTTATGTAACGTTTATGTACATATTGTTAAATGTACGCTTAAGAAAATAAAATAATGATCATCCTTTCATTCCTTTTCTTCCGCCGCCACAGTGGCTTTCCTTTTTAAACATCGCCATAAGTCAATGGAGCAACTGTGGCGATAAGGTCATCATTATCTTTTGTATCATATTAACATACTTATAACTTAGAAAAGTAAAGAATGTCTTCATATTTAAACTATAACTAAAAAAAATAATGAGAATAATCCTTTGTAAATTGTAAACAAAAAACCATTAGTATAGTTTAAATTGATCACTATTTTTTATGTTGGTGTTCTTTATTAGCCTGAAACACCCAATAATGGTAATAAATAAGTTAATATACACACGACTGATGCTTTATTGTCTAATGACAAAATAATTATAATAAAATGAAAAAATAAACAAATATGAATTAAAATTATTAGTATTTAAAGTTATAAACCGAAACCTTATAAATATGTTTGATGCAAATGTAAATAATCTTCATAGAATTAAATAAAAGCGTACAAGCTGATTACAAGATGGATGGAGTCTAAAGATAATTTTCTATGATTTAAGAAAAAACGTATAATCAAAGTCTAGTCACGCGTTCAGTTATCAGCTTACCCAATCAAATCTATCCTAACTCATGCATACGAAGGAGTAATCGCAGTTGGATATTCCGAAGGTGTGATATCTTATAAATGACTACGTTTGAAATGGATAAATGTATTTTAATGGGTTTTATTTACAAATGATCTAACAACCATGCGTACTCAAGTGTTATAGGATAACCGTAACTCTTCTAGGACGATCCAGTCAAAAACTTTGTTTTCAATTTTGTGCATTTTGCTTTAGTATGGTTTGTATAATTGCACATATCAATACGCAATACGGTCTCTTATTATTTTGCAATAATATCTGATAAGTTAATACAGTATTGTAAATGATAAAATCACTACTAACTTGATATCCCTTAAAAGTTCCCATACGCCATATTATATTATAGAATTTCTAATTTCTCTACCAACGAGTAATTTTTTTTTCTTTTTAGTTTATTTTAGTCTATGGCCCTTGTGAAAAATTCCACAATTCTGACAGTATTTACACATCTTCACAAAACTAACTATTTTAACTGCTCTCAATTAGATACAAAAATGATAACATGTTTTTTTTATTTGATATTTTGTACCTGACTCGTTATTGCAAATGTAAGAATACTTCTGAATAGACTGTCTTTCAAGCATATATGGCCTCTGTGCTAAGCGCAAACAAATACTCCTGAATATTTTAAAAATGTAATATTTTTTTAATAATTTAATACAAATATTTAATCGAGAAATAAAATATATTTAGAAAATGTTGGCAACATTTATATTTAACAGAATATATGACTGAATCATCGCAGACGTTGACATATAGTTATGCACAAGACGTAATATATCAACAGTTGTTCTTACAGCGACGGTTGATCCGTTTTTGCCGCACCCCCTAATACGGAAGGTCGCCGTGAAGTTGATAGCGTAATACAAATGAATTGCGTGACCTATCCAGCAGATTTGCAGGCTCCACCGAATCCCCAAGATCGGCATCTGTTATCATCCTGCCATTTCAAGTCGGAACTTTATTGGAAATAATTGTATTATAACTTTATATTTGTCTCCTCTTTTCATTTAACAATTATTATTGTTTTTATGGTTAGAAATGGAGCTTTGTTTTAATCGGTTTTTACCGAGTTTCTTTGTTCTGTTTTTGTGTTCATTTTCTAAATTAGACAAAAAAAACTTAAACACTTCTTAAACTGATCGACAACTATTTAATATTTTGTACAATGTAGTACCCGCTCGCTAGCTTCTGAACTGACATTGAATTTCATACCAATTTAAATTCAGTAAATATATCAGTATATACATTTACTACGACATTTTCCTGTTCTTATATTTCCATTACGTATAATACATTTATTCCCATATAATGTTCCAGTTTTTTTTAATGTTCTTCTATAAACTGCAATTGCAAACAGATTGTTCTAATGATGATATTATCCATATATAACTAATGTAACTTTAATTTGCAATATAGTTAATACGCTATGTATAATAATGAGTGAAGACCCCACAAGGGACTTACATAACATAAATAATAAACTAGCACCAGCCACATATCGACTTGGAAATAAACAGTAGTCTAACACACCTGGACAACACAAGACCTAATCAACGACAGTAATATAATTCTTCTAATAGAATCTAGAAGATCATGCTCACGAGATATTGAAATCAGGAGGAATCAATATACATTTTAGTGTGATAAAGTTACGTTTCGGATAATTCTTCAACTACAATAATCAAAGTAAAAATTATTTATGCAAAGATGGCGTCGAGTATCTCTAATATATAAGTTACGCAAAAACATGTTGAAATTTATGGAAGTTAATTGTAATGGTATTTTAAATTGATTTAAGTTTGTATGAGTGCCTTTTTAAATTGTTAAACTTTAAAATGTGCTTTTAATATTATTTGTGTTTTCATAATTATTCTCCTATAGATATAGGTTTTATAAATTGTATGTTGAATTAATTATTATTTTCTCTCAGTTAGTAATATTCTCAACTGTTACTAGAATTTTCATACAGAACAATTATTAAAACTTAAGCTGCTTAAATAATTAATTAAGTCAAAAAATTTAGAACGTTTAATTGATTAAATCAGAAAATGTTTATACAGAAAAGAAATGTACGAATTGATATTTATAGGATTTATTTAGGACAAAAATAAGAATGTAAATATCACCGCAATGAGAACCCCCCCTTAAAGTTATTTAAAACATTTGGAGATAAAGTATTGCTAAATTAATATAAAGTAAGTATTTGTTGAAAAAAACCAGATAGATCCTAATGGAGTTAATGAATTATGTAGATGAAGAAATATATCAGAATGATATCCGAGTGTAAATCTAAGTAAGTATCTTTTAAATATAAAATATAGAGCATAACCTAAAGATAATATTACAATAACGTACTCTATACATGCCATTAAAAAAACCCACATGATAAAAAGCGGTGGACGAAATATTACAGGTTAACAATCAAATTAAAAGCAATTAGAACGTTTTTCATGTCTTTACACACGATAGAAATCAAAAGAGATTAAGAAATAACGATATCCAATGAATCGTGTGCAATGACCGAATGGCTATTATGTGATTGGCAAACGATCTGCAATGAAACAGTACTGCGATCTGATGTTAAAAACAAACTATTTATCTATTGAAGTTATGCACTCAAATTTATATTTTTTACTCCAAGAAATTTACCTATCTAAATTAAAATTGATTATAGACATCATTCTTCGATAGTTTCTGAAAAATAATACCGTTGCACTAATAAACTACAATAATTTTGGCTGTATGTTTTTTGAAATAACTCCATCATTCGATATGGAGACATTTGTTATAACTTCTAAGCACTTTGAATCAAACTCAAATCTATAGGCTTTTTTAACAAGGTCATCGTATTAACCTCATGGCTAAGACCAGTACAATATGAATCCGGCGTCTTTAGGACAGAATCTCAAGCAATATCAACGAGATTTTTGGAAAACATGTGCATTTACTAATTTGCCTTCCCCTGGGAAAACATTTTTGTGAATTCTTGAAACATAAGTCGGTATAATAACAAATTATTTAGATTATTTGCCAAGATCGTTTGCTAATAACGTGGTAGCACCTGCGGACAACTAATTCGAATACCGATCAATACTAGACTATGTTAAATTCATGATTCATATGGCGCTTTATTAAAACCCAATTTTGGAAATTAAAAATCAGCTGGTGGCGTGGAAGGCATTTATCAAAGAGTTCCGTTGCACAATTACAAAACGTGACAGTTTTCATCAAATTATTTTGAGTATATTAAATACTCTCAATTACTCATTGATAGATAATGAATGAGAATAAAATGCCTCTCTGTCATATTTGATCCTAAAATTATCAAATATTTATTAAATTCAAAATAGGTACACGATTTGATGTCAATTTTTGTATCGAAATGATGTAATTATATACGGATTAGTCGTTAATGAACACTACACGCCACCATCAGAGTATTGGACTACGATAAACGAGTTTCAAGTCTCACAGCGACAGTGGAGCCGTTCTTGCCGACGCCGCCGCTGATGATGGCAGCGGCAAGGGAGCCTAAGGTGAGGAAAGCGCCTGCGATCGCGACCAGCGCCAACGAGTACCGAATTTCGATACCACCACCGACCTACACGCGTTTAGCATTCATATTCTTTGAGATCTTGATCATTTTATTATACTGTCAAATTTATTACATATATCAATGTTCAAGCATTTCAACGGAACAAAATAAACAAAGCTAAGTAAATAGGCTTTGCTCAAATATTCTGGTTGTAATATCCAGAATAACTAACCGAAAATTAAGCGGTCATGTGGGAATTTTTAAATATTGTGTATTTTGTGACATAGTCGCTCCTATGACCAAAACATTGTAATATAGCAATAATATCTTTGTGCATTTACACAATATTTACTAATCTATTAACATGATAATTTATTGTCGAATTTTCCTTACTACGTCTACTCTTATGTGGACAAATATAAATCAATTCTGTTATTAATTTATCAGTTATACTGTTTATATGATTAAACTTTCTTCCTGTTATAACCAAATTGATTTAAATTTGCTATAAATAATAAAATAATGATATTTCAATAAACAATGTACGAGATTTAGGTAATCGATGTGGACAACATTACCTGCGTAGTCCAGAAATCAGCTCCAAGAATTGCCGATATAAGATGTATTGCTATAATAGAGAATTGTGCTTCGGTAACGTCTATTCGGCCCATTTTCAATGTGCCTGTCACGTACGCCTGCCAGTGAGCGCAGTAGAATAATGTCATAGCGCAAAAGCACTGCAAAAAAGAAACACTCTTTAAAAAACTAATGTTATCATATATTTAACATTCTACATAATTTTCGAAAGAACTGTCTAATCATTTCTGTTAAACTCTGCTAAACTGTCATTTGGTATGTCGAGACAACGATTTTCTAGTAGTCCTAGTATTATTTAGTAGTAGTCAAAATATAGCACAAACATACAAAGTTACAGATTTCTTGGCGTCCAATACGAAAAATATGAAAAATAGAAAAATTGGAGCGATGTTCATCCTATCCTGTTCATCCTATGCCTGCTTAGGAAGAGATTTATGTCTAAGGGTTACAAAGGTAAAAACTGATGCCATTACAATTTAACTGTATGGCTGATTGAATTCACATATATGTCGGCATCTGTGCCGTCATATGCACCCACCAATGATTCTGTAAACAACACGTGCACCTCCAACCTCATAGATCGCGTTATTCAATTACCCCTACTCTCCCCTACTACTCGTCGTTTCGGTATAAAAGGAACGGAGCGACCGCAGGTCATGCAGTCTTGGCTCTGGCGTTGTACATTTGGTGTATTGCGCTAGTAGCTTATCCTAGACTCTTGATAATTAATTTGTGTCGTCACTACTAATTAATTGTTATCCGCAGTCTTAAATAAACGGAATTAATAATAATTGGTCAATTCACGTCACCGTATTGGTATTTCTTTATGCCACTACATCGACACCTTGACCTTCACATTCTACGTATACATGTTGATTACAAGCAAATCATCCACTTGGGTAGACTATGACTATAACCCTACCATTCTATATTGTATCTTTTATGGCCGTCTTGTTTATTATACGAATATTTCGTAATGATTCCCAAAATGTTTAATAGCCTTCGTAATTTCATCCCACCCAATATCAATCTGAATGCAAGGTTTATAATGTTTAGTAATAGAATGCAAACACTTTCTTAGGTAGTACTTTTATTTTCAATTTAAATATTCTATTTTTTGTATGGATTTATTTTGTTATATATTTTAAGTAATCTAGTTGCAAATATATGGATATGAAAACAGCATTAGTCACTCATAAGCACAACAAATTGAAGGAAGAGTTTTTGGCAGGATAATAATCCGCTAACCCATTTTTATATATAATATCCCTGCTGGTCATCGTCTCTTTAAAACATTAAAATTACCGAAAGCCACTAGTTTTATAACATGAAACAATTAATCGCTTGACGATGGTAGTAAGAATAATTACTAATGAGTATTCGTTGCCAAAATAAAGGAGAACCACGAATTAAATATAATTAATTAAACATTGTTTTAAGTTTTATACTATACAATGTAAATATATGTTCTACATCATCAGCAACGATAGATCGAAGGAGACAACAAGTATTTATTTAACAAAACATCAATTAGATGAAGAGTTCAATGACATTACACTTTACGTTGCTTTTTTTACAAAATTATTCATTACGGTGAACCTACGACGTTCCATTCATACTGGAACTTCGCCAACTCGCAACAACTATTATAAAACCATACAGTTACAGAAAGTATTTTTTTTATATTATAGGGGGCAAACGAACTGGTGGGTCTCGCTAGTGTCTATACCACCGTCCATAGACACTAGCAACACCAGGGGAGTCGAAAGTGCGTTGCCGGCCTTTTAATATATGTGGGCCTCCGGCGCTCTCACTGACCGAACGAAACGCAACAGTGCAAGCACTGTTACTTCACGTCGGTTTTCTGCGAGAGGGTGGTACTACCCCGGGCGAGCCGACCCATTCATGCTGAAACCAGTAATAGCTTCAGCGTAGCTCTACCACCTACAGAAATACCATATAAAATGAATCAGAGATTATAACGTGTTACCGATTACATAAAATATTAATTATATACATGATGGTTTGTTAACACAAACCTATACAAAGGTTTGCAACGATATATAGAAATACCAAATAGTTAATATTTATATGGGACAATATAAACATTGCATACATGCTACATTTTAAAATAGTGACTTTATTTCGCATATGTTTCAATCTAGCAAGGTTATTATCACATTTTTTTATACAAAATAGCCATGAGACATCTATACCCTGTCGTCGCCACATCGCCGGCGCCAGTCAAACATATTTTTTAAAGGCCGAAGCAACAATCTCTCGATTCAGAAATAGGTTGCGAAGAAACGGATTTACCAAACAATTGTTCTGGGTTTTAAAATTTGCACGTATTTCTTTATATAAATTTTGATTACATTATGATTTATCACTTTTGCAGTCATTTTTGGCTTATTAATAAATAAAAATATATACATAATTTTGAGTTCAGACGAATAAATATCGCTTATATATCGATATTATTACTTACACAACTTATCAAGAACTTGGAAATTAATTACAGCATTCAATACAAACATACTAAGAACAAGAAAACGAGATTATAAAAAAACGTAGTAAAGTACGTTAGGTTTGTGAATATCTCTGAAATAACTGATCTAAATTAAATTTATCAGGTCAATTCGTTTGATTTGACGAATATTATAAGCTATGTTTTAGTGTTATAAAGTTCATTGAACGGCAGACAATGTTGCATATGACTACAACATTTGACCCAGTTCAGAGATCGCGCAAATTCTCCCTATCGAATTAGGTAAAAATCGTTGCTGAGCCATGAACGCAATCTGGCGACATTCCAGTTCAGTCTCCGTATTCTGGCATATGAGATTATTGGCAACTATCCCGTTTAAAGATATATACCGTAGCATTACATTGTGTAGCTTGGAAACGACGCCATTGTAAAGGTCGACCTTCAGAATCGATAAGATAAATGTAAGAATATTAGGAGATATCATCATCATTGCTTATCGTAAAGCAATGGTACTGTGATACCAAATATACCTGTCGTTACAGATTATATTAATATTGATATTACGTTATTGTAGAACTGTTGTTTTTAACGGTTGTCAATTATGTTGCTGTTAGATAATTTGCTATTTTGTACATTGTTATAATTTGTATCAATGACATGATAATACTACGAATATTCGTTGTCCATATCGTAATTTCAGAATTCTGATTTTGGCAACGTGAAATACTGTCCCTTTCACACCTAGAGTTTGACATATAATACTTGCTTGTTCGCCATTGACATATAAAAATCAAGGGTTTTTATGTATATCAATGTTGTTCGCACATAATGATATCTTCAATAATTGGTAATACCTCTCGTAGAAATAATGTATTACATTATTAATTGTTGTAATATTGATTATCTCTAGATTTGGTAATAAATCTAACAGAAAAACAATTATTAATAAATTAAGTTATTGAAAAAGAAGTGGTGCATTTTTATGAATTTCCAGAGGATGACAGCTATAGGTCAAAAGCCGTATATTCGGATTTAAAAAAGAACAATAGTTGTAGCAAATAATAATGTGGTGACCGTTTAAGATTTCTGTCTGGTACGTAATCACCCTAAATTTAAAAATGTATTTACAAGCATCTACTAAATGTTCTGTCAATTGAGAACGAACATCCTTCATTTTTAATTTAATTTACAAACATTTTCGAAGACATCATTTAAAAAAACTAGTAAGTTCAGTGCCGTGTGTTAATATATGCGTTTTGTTTTGCCACACTGTCAATTTAAGTCCCACCATGTTATCTATCACTAGGGGTATTGTTATAATAGCGGCACGCTATGATGGCCGTTTTGACGTTTGTCCCCTCATGAAGTTTCGTATAAATTAATAGATACGTTTGAAGGAACAAAGTGCTATTTAACTATTACTATATCTAAATACATAATATGGTCCGCGAATAAATTGTTTTCACGTTTTTACTGACAAAAAAAACAGCGCCGTTTGACACAATCTTTAATGGATTATAATTATCAGTACACTTATTTAGAACTCGACTCGGTATTTATGTTTTTTATAATTCGAAATTATATATTTATATCTTACTAGCAGGGCCCGCGGACGTTGTCTTTTAATTAGTATATAGTTTTAATTAGTAGGTGGTAGAGCTACGCTGAAGCTATTACTGGTTTGAGCATGAATGGGTCGGCTCGCTCGGGGTAGTACCACCCTCTCACAGAAAACCGATGTGAAGTAACAGTGGTTGCACTGTTGCGTTTCGTTCAGCCAGTGAGAGCGCCGGAGGCCCACATATTTAAAAGGCCGGCAACGCACTTGCGACTCCCCTGGCGTTGCTAGTGTATATGGACGGCGGTGATCACTTACCGTCAGGTGACCCACCTGTTCGTTTGCCCCCTATAATATATTAAAAAAAAAAAACCTAATGTTAAACGACAATGTCGTTTAAGATGATTATGCTTAAAACCTAAAGGTAGACCGACTTTCAATACCAGCTGCCAGAAAACGCCTACTGGTAGGTACTAAGCGGCATATTTCAAGTTGAGGATGGTAGCTAGGCTGGCGGGTGGTAGACATAGCTCTGCACCATGCAAAAAAAAATAACTACTCTTCAGATTTAACAATCAATTGCATATTCTCATAGCTTTTTTTAAATTCACTAATTTACAATTGACTAAATAACTGACGTCACACCATGACTTTCATGATTTAACGACACGCTATTATCACATATACATACTATTACGCGTGTTATCACTGTTAATACAGCGAGACATTGCATATCACCTACGCATACGGAAATCATGTACTAAAATGGGCACTCCTATATTTGATAAAACACACAGAAATAATAAACCTTGTTGCTAATACAATATAAAACCTAAAAATGTAAACTATAATAAACGGCTACCATCATCACCGTTAACTATTTAAAACTAGATAATAACCAAATATGGAAACAAAGTTTTTTTATACATACGATTGGGATCCATTTATTAAATAAAGCATTTAATTTGTCATATTTTTGTCATTTAAAAATATCCAACCATCGTCTTTACATACACAGACTACAATTGGTAAAATCAAATCAAATTCGTCAATCAGTTTATTCAATTTAGATCTTGAGAAAGTGCGCTTATGAACGTCAAAACTTTACCATCGGTTTGGGAAAGAACCCAGTTATAGAGATAAAATGGTAAGAAAATGGATAAAATCCTTCTTCTTGAGAATACATCTTGTTATATAGCGATAGATGTTTATCAAATATTTCTGCATTTTCAATTAAGATAAAAAGAAGAACGACCTCTAGCTGCTATGATTTATCAGAACGGTAAAATAATCGTTCTGTTTGTATTTGAACGGTATCAAAGCAACTCTAAATATTAGGACTTGCTGTTGCTTCAAGGATGTTATTGAAAAGAACCAGATAACGAACTCATTGTTGCGACCGTCATTATAAATATATAAAAAAAAATTACTAAATATACTGACTACTGATCCAGTTCAAGTGACTCAAGTCATGCTTTATTGGTATTAAGTCTTCATATTATATTAACTCGAATAAAGTCGTGAGAGATTAATAATATCTCTGTACAGAGAGAGGAATTGTTGACAGAGATAATTGGTAATAATAATTATCGATAATAATTAGTAACCTTTAGCCAATAATATAAATAGAAATGACGACTGAATTCATACACTGTCATATGATAACTTAATCAGCAACTCGGTGACGACAATATCCTGTTCTAACATTATTTACAAGAAGTTACGCGACTGCGGATGCGAACTTGTGCTATGAATTCAAGGCGACAACTTTCTTCGCAACCGATTCCACTTACCACTATAGAGGCTTAAACTTCTTGACTGTCTTATAATGTATATATTAACTAGCACGCCAGGCGGACGTTATCCTGCCTTGATAATAAAAAATATATACGTATGTGCATCAAATGCTTAAGGTAACTAATGTATTTAATTTGATAAGGATTAATACTGTATCCGGCTAAATAGCCTTTCAATTACCTTATTTTATGTGACCATGTTTTTAGAAGATAGATGGGTATAGTAAGCTATCCTTAAAAGTCAAGCCGCCTGGGAGTTTCATCGAAAACACTGCATAATTCTTTTGAGATATAAGAACACAATGTATAGTGAGATATTCCTCTTTTACAGATCTACAAAAAAGTCTGCGATGGCATATACCTAATATGCCTAATATACACAAAACCTTGACAAATGATATACCTATAACCTATTGGTGAAAACCGCATTACAATCCCTTCAGTCGTTTTTGAGCTTATCACGAACAGACAGACAGACAGACGCGGCTGACGACTTTGTTATATAATATGTAGTGATGTTGTCGAGTAGTGGCTAACTAGTAAGGTAAGTTACCAATTGATCGCATATTACGTTCAAGCGACATGTACGTTTAAAGCGAATTCTCCTGCCACGGGTTACTTACTATAGGATAGATCATGTCAATTACTAATTTCTAGAGATGATAGGCCTCTCTGAATAAATAATTATGGAAATTAAAACATCATATAGTACTTTATAAACAAATATACGTTTCAAATAACAAGAGAATTGTCAACCCGCCATTTGGATTCACATTTCGCATGCAACTTTCTTAAAAAATTGTACGTTAAGTTGTACGTACATTGTTAATATAAATAAACTCTTTATATATTCATCATTTTATTTATTGTTCTTACAGCGTGTTACATTTACAACCTTACATATTCTGTCACCATCTTAACTGGAACTAATATAAATAATGCAACCCAACAATGTCTTTTTTTGCTTATGATCTTGCTTTAACATTGGCCACCCTACATTAATAAAATATAAAAAGTTGACATAAAACGACACAAGCTTGTTAATGATATTGTAAAAATAGAAGAATCTATACCACTTTAATATAAAATAGAATGACTGAAAAGATTGTAATAACTTTATGTACAGATATATATCTAAATAGAACGCTGATTTTTTCATTCTATTAAAGTATTTTACATTTTTAACCTTGTATTCATATTATAAATGAGAAAGTGAGTTCGTTCGTTTGTCTGTCACGCTTTAACTACTCAATCGATCATTATTAAATTTAGTATAAACGTTGTCTGGCGTACAGAAAGGGTACCCAAATGACAAAAAAAACTGTTTCCCGAGGGATACCTCAAATCTACATTAAAACAAACGAAGTCGCGAGCAACAGCTAGTTTGTAATAAAAATAACAATATTGTTTACATGTTTGTTGCTAGTGGTATTACTTTGACAGGAGGTGAGTGAAGTTGGCGCGGACACTATTATCTTCTCATTTGAAACGTTTTCATAGTAAATTAACAATATTTCTAGATCTAGTTCGTTGCCAGCTTTTGTCGATGTTCCTAAATAACATTTTACAGGTGGAAGGGATCTGTGCGGGACTGGGTCGCGATGAGCATGCAAACCAGTCCGATTTACTTCTATTTTATTTCGTCACGATTTAAAATCAACCGGTGTACATCCAGCGGTTTGCAAGCCAACGTGACAACGTGATAGCGACGTTTGCCTTTGGATGATCATTGAAATATTTCGTAACGCAAGTTCGGTGTGTTATTATGCAAACAAAGGACATTTTCACTAACTATCACTGACTGACTGATTTTGACAAACGATTAATAGAAACTAGACCACGTGACGATGTAAAAGTGAAATTTGTAATCTTGGGGAATCATTCATCGTGAAATGAAAGCGTTATTCTGATGTTGCATTAAAACAAAATAAAAATTTTGAAATTCGTATTCAACTTCTATATGACGTTTCTGTACATTTATATAAGAGACCATTCAAAATTAGAATATTTAAATGACTTAAAAGTATATCTGCCTTTTGCATTAGTCATTTACAAACAATATTACTTGCTGATAGCAAAATCCATATTTATTTGATTATACTTCAAATTTGAGTAATTTTATACAAACTACCAACCGCCCCGCGACGGCTTCTGTGTTAAATTAATAACAATAAAGTATAGCCTAGCGCCACCTAGTGACGAGTTATAGTGTAATGGATACCCCAAAATATTTTTAATATAAAAGCGCATACGCATATCAACTTTCATCCAATATAACCCTTTTACTAATTGTGAGTTACCTCTGATATAATGTATCGTTAGTGTTTAATGGAAAAGCCTAACGATATGTAACATAGAGAATACTCTGAAATGTCCTCTATCTGTTACTAAAAGTCATATCAGAATCGGTCCAGCCATTTAGAAAATTGTCTTAGACAACAGACCGTTAATAGGGTATTGCAATTGTGTCTGACTGGTTTGCTACTACAATAATACACATTAGTTTTCAATATCCCGGTGAGTGCCGCTGTTTTTGGACTTTGCTACCATCAGCTGCAGTGTCATTTCTCGCGCCGCAATAGAAAAGACGCTTTAATTTCATTTAAATGCGCAATTTTGCGTAAATTCAAACAAAAAAGTAATAGCCATGAATAATCCTTCACTTTTAACGAAGATGCTATTTTTGTCCGAATCCTTTATTAACCTGTTAAAAACTGGTATTCTATAAAAAAAAGTGTGTGTGTACTTATGACCACACAAAATAAGTGAAAACCTCTTTATAAAAAATACAACAAAAAGCCAACGCTCACTGCGTACACATTGCTTACTTCGATGACCGGACGAGAACCGGTGTTTTCAACACTTTACCCGACACAGCATTTACAAAAAGGTTGCGGATCAGAATTTCAAAGCATTCCCATGAGAAGATTCACTTGAATAACCATAGGTACGGTCTGCTAATTTTAATTATGGGCGCTCCAAATTTTCGGCCATTTAGCCTCTATAATCAGTAGAGCGCAATAACAAAGTAAAACAACGTGACTTAGACCAACATATTTATACTCGTTCCCACCTAATCAAGGATACAAATACGCATATTATAATTAGATTATATAAAAAAATCATAGCAACTAATTATCGTTATTCTTTATTAATTCCGTTTAAAATTACAAATTATTAGAATTGCAGAAAAAAGGGTCCTTAAATATTAGCTTGACAGTACACCGGATTAAATTGAAATGTACCACCTGAATTACTGACAACTTAATAAATGTGAAAAATGACTATGACATTTGATTTAAAGATTTGTTCATTATAATTACTGTTATAGAAAAAAATGAAAATCCGTGTTTTTTTACAAATATTACTATGAAACGCTGCCATCTGTCTATTTTTACAGTCAAAAGTATCAGTATCGTACAGGAATAATTGTACAATATTATTTGAACATGCCTACGTCTGTTCAAAATTTGGTATTTTAGTGTTTTGTCTACTTAATATTGACCCTAAATGGTGCTAGAACTCATTAAAGTAATAATAATACATATTTTTAATTTTATGAGTATATTAATTAAAATCGTGTCATTATCTATAATATAAAAATAAATCGCTAAATGTGTTGCTAAGCGCAAAACTCGAGAACAGCTGAACCGATTTCGCTAATTTTTTTTTTAGAATATTCCTTGAAGTACGAGGATGGATCTTACGGAGAGAAAAATTAAAAAAAAATACCTGGAAAAGTCTTAAAACGACACTTTTCTGTACTCCCATACAAATGATTCGTAATAATACTTTAAAGTCAATTTGAACTTTAATACCATAATATAAAGTTTAAGTGTTAGTGGAGAGATTCCGGGAAGGCAAAACAATTGAGTGACGTTAGTGTCGTAAAAATATGAATGTCAATATTTATACGATGATCCCGAATAGCAGAATAAGTATTAAAAAATCGACTGTTGGCGTTACGAAGTTCGCTGGGTCAGCTAGTCTATAATATAAAAATTAATCGCTAAATGTGTTGCTAAGCGCAAATCTCGAGAGCAACTGAACCGACTTGGCTAATTCTTTTTTAAGAATATTCCTTGAAGTACGAGGATGGTTCTTACGGAGATACACAATTAAAACATTGCCTGAAAGGTCTAAAAACAACACTTTTCTATACTTCCATACAAACTGTTCGTAATAATACTTAAAAGTCAATTTGAACTTTAATACCATACCATAAAATTTAAATGTTAGTGGAGGGTTCCGGGAAGGCAAAACAATTGAGTGACGTTAGTATGGTATAAATATTAATGTCAATATTTATACAATGTAACATTTAACATTATATAGCGTCCCGAATAGCAGAATAAGTATTAAAAAATATATATATTAAAGAATCGACTGTTAGGCGGTAGGTACGAAGTTCGCCGGGTCAGCTAGTTTTTAAAGAAGTCTTATTGTTCACACAAAGCCACGCTTTTAGATAGCATTTATGGTAACAACACTACGAGTATAAGCAAATGTTATCGTTCTACCAATTGACAAATATTTAATTTAAAAGTTCTAAAACCTTTAAGGCAATTAACAGCACAACTGCATCATCGCGATTACCCTTTGTTATTATAAGAGGTAAAAAAACATATAGTAATTTAATTACATCTGTTGAAATAAAATATAACAGACGGACCTTCAAGATATTTCGCAGTATGGCGATAACATCGTATGAAGAATACATAAAACGTGGCAAAGTTTATACGTTTCCATTCTAGAATGAAAATGTTAAAGTGAGAAATGAAAACAGTATTTTAATCATAAAAACTTGTTCAAACAACATAAAAAAAACTGAAGAAAGTCGAGATAACTCATGACATTGTATGGCACCTATTCAGTCAAAGGTCCTTGAGGATATCGGCCGATTATAATTCATGCTGTATATTAAAGACATAATAAAGAGATCAATTAGTTGTTTGTTGTAATTAAAAGCAAAAAAAACATTGAACTTGTTTGACTACAAAACTATTAATCCTGTAATTCAAAAGATTGCTAAGCACAATATTATTATTTATTAGTACGAATTATTTACAGTTCAATGTAATGCAGAAGTTATTTATGATTAGAAAACAGTACAATTTAAAGTAAATTTAATTAATTTAATTTAATTTAATACTCGCGCTACTCTTGGTGAAAAAGTACACAAGCCGAGGAATATTTGAATGACGAATGATCTAATTTATAAAATTGTAACTGATGTAGTATTCGTTGTAAAAATTTATATTACTGGACCTGTAAAACCAGGCACTGGAGTTATAATGGCTGCAATATATTCTATAGATTCTGGTTGATGGAATCGGTAAAGATACGATACGACGTATTCGAAAGAGAGATCGAGTTGAGTGTTGACTGTGTGGATGACTAGTGTAGTGGTTTAAAGCGATGCCGCAATATATTATTTGTATGATACACAAACAATAATTGTACTATTTCTGGATATATTTTGTACAAAATTTTCCTCACGGCTTCGCTCGCGTTAATATAGATTTGACGTATCCCTTTTGGATGAAAAATACTTTATGTCCTTTTTTGTACTCCTGACAACGTGTGTACGCAAGTTTTCATGATGATCACTTTAGTAGTTAAAGCGTGAAAGCATATCAAACAAACTCGCTTTCGCCTATATTATAGATTTGGTTTGGATTAGGAAGTTAGGATCGGTTTATCGTATTTTTATGTATTTTTCTATGACTTTGCTTGTTTGATTACAAGCTGAGAATAGATTTAGAAAAATAATAATTGTGTGTTTTATGAAACCACGATGCAGGTGAATCTTTTGAATCGAGTCATCGACATTCCTTTGGCATTTGCTGTTCTTTCGAACGCCTTTCACTTTACTCCTACTCCGCGGCTGGATGTAATGCGACATGCGATAGATAGATGAAAAAAATTATAACGATGTGAAAAGTTTCACTTTCAAAATATTTAAGTGAAGGGAACAAAGCGAAGCACGGATAGCTTGATGATATAAATGAAAGAGTGGCTTTAAACCGTTATACACCCTATCTTACGTACGTTTGTGAGGTCTAGACATTCATACAAAAATAAAAAACTCAACTGATGATTGCAGAAACCAAAGTGCTCCGAAAAGTCATGGACTTATTAGGAGAGAAAATAGCTAGTAAAGGACCCGAAGAAGTTCAAAGGTTGAGGAATTGGTAGCGGAAACCAGTACATTATTCACTAAATAAAATCCTATAGACTTCGCTTTTTCTTTCACCTACAGAGAATAGGGGAAGATCAGGTGATCAAAAAACATTGACGTCGATAATTGGAAAGAAATAGGATCGAGACGAGTGGCGCGCCCTCATTTCGGAGGCCAAGATCCTTTTTTGATGGCAAAATTGTCATAATTATTTAATCTTTAAACTAGGTTTAAGACTGACAGTTAACTAGTAAAGTTCCAAGATCTCGTTTTAACACACACCTTAAATATTAGTAAGTACTATGAAATAATAGTTCAAGTTATTAGAACAACATGAGATAACCAAAGTGTAAAGTTTTGCGAAGTATACGGAACAGGTGCTCTTTGAAATTTAATACCGGTAATAAGGCCACCACACGGTACAGAAGATATAGAAATATAATTATTAATTTAAATACAATAGTAACTTATAATAATGTATATTTATTGTAACAGAACAATAATAATATGTTTCAAAAGTTACTTTATTTGAAGGTTCGTAATAAAACATTACAGGTATTATGAGATTAATGTGATCCTTTTGAATTTAAGTAGTTTAAAAATTTATATATTATTAATCTCTTTTATCCTCAACATTTTCTAAGTACATTAAAATCAATATTTAAAATACTCAGTTTAGTATGGTCTAAACAATTGTACTATGAAAAACAAAACGAATTATTCCAAAATTCTGGTATTGACAAAACTAAAGTTCATCACATATTTACTAAATAAAAAATAGTAGAGAAAACCAGTTGAAACACAGAGGAAGAAAATATTCTTAACTGTTAACTCTGCCTATTTATATATACACTTTCATAACAAGACCTTATAATTACAATCGTTTTCAGCGAACGTTCAGAAAGGGGTGTCATTTCCTGTCATCACTGTCGTTCACATATTGATCCACCCTATAATAGCTTTTTGAAAACATAACCTGCTTGATATGGCGATTAAACTTACTGTCTAAAAATTTGGTATATATTATATTGTTTATTACATCTACACCTATTTAAGTAAGGTCACTCGTGAAATAAAGTCAGTGTGCTACTAGCTACGGGCCGTTTCATTTGTCCCTACGTTCGCATACCCATCAAAAGTCGGTGTAATGTGTTTTGGCACTTTATTGTAAAATCTAACTATTACCCTATTACCCAAAAAATGTTATTGCTCTTACTGAGACTGAAACATAGAATGGCCAATTTGTGATCGTTTTTTGTGTTAACATCATGCCGGTTTTTTTACTAATTCACGCTTTTCTAAACTTTTGCAGAACTTTATAAAACTACACTACTATGTAAATTTCAAGATTCTAGACCCAACCGTTCAAGCTCTGCGTTGTCTCAGTTAGTACCTTATAAAGTGAATGTCATAAGATACAGTTGGGACAAACTATGAACAAGGAGTTTAATAACAGAATCGTTAGTTTGCCCAAAGTATAACATTTTTTGTGTATATGACAAATATAGCAAAGTTACTATAACAAATATTATTTGAAGGAGACACACTAGACACAATTAAAAATTTTGGAATTTAGCATGAAATGTATTTTGAAACATTCTTTTTTAAATAGCAATCTCCATTACCACGACCGCTGAGGCAAAATGCCAGATGAAATGTGTTTTATTCAATATTCAACATTTTAAATTAATCTTTATAGATATTACATAACACATATTTAATATAAAAAGTCTATTTGAAGGCAGTTATTGTTTTCTGGCTGGTGGAATAATGATTCGACGTCTGCAGGTTCATAGTAATTAAAATTGATATAGATCAGCTGACACTGAGTAAACACCAAAAGGAAACCTGGGAAATATTCTTGTAGTACCATTATATATGTGGGAAAACAATGAATTGTGGATCACTCTCTCTCTCATTGAAATTGTTAGTGCATCTTAATGCAGCTCTTAAGCTGGAGTGGTTATTATGCTCATACCTTTCCTCAGTAAGAGGTTATTAGCCAAGCTATGGGGCAGGTTATGTACTATTATTATTCTGTATGATTCATAAATCGATAGAGTTAAACATTTTCATCTTGCATAAAATGAAGAACCTTCTTTGAGCCATATGTGGAATTCTAATAAGCGGACTCTTAGAAATAAAAAGTACATCAAATGTTTCGCCTGGAAGAGTGTGACCAACATAATGTTAAAATGTATACTTAGTAACTAGTAATATAGAACTTACGAAAGGTGGAATAATTATTATAAATAGAAAGTAACGAATATAAATCTTTACACAGAAAGTTTGAACCTTAAGGGAGAATTTAAAAACCGAATCTGTTTAATTAATGTCAAGGAAGCGAGAAATCTTTTTAAGTAGGTACAAAAAATTAACAGTTGATCTCTGATGCATATTTTATTACATACATATTTTATGGTAGCAAGATAATTAAATATAAGATAGGTGATTAGTATATGACAAACCTGAAAGAACATCCATGTCGGATAGTCTCCTAATTTGACAGATATACAGGCGCCGAGCGCGATGAACACTGTCGATATGCTGTCACATCCGTGGTCGAAGAGTTCCCCCAGCGGCGACTGGCTGCCCGTTCGCCGCGCCTGCTTCCCATCTATCGCGTCGAGACTTTGGTATATGAATACTCCTAGAGCGCATAACGCGCACGCCCAGCTCGGCGGATCCTGCCGCGCGTCTGGACTGTACCTGTCAAACAAATCTTCAATAAGCTTCTATTATAACTTCACTCCCTATTACAATTACCTTCTTATATTGTGAATTAGCTGGTAACCAAGAAAATGCTTTTGTTGTTGTTGCTTCAAATGAACTAACTACATGTTTTATCTGAATCAATCATGAACCTTCTTTTATTTCCACTTAAGCCATACGTTTTTATGGTATTTCAAGTCACTCCTGTTCAATCATACCATTATTATTGCTATTATTACTCCATTACCATTATTACTCCTAATAGAAAAGCGCAATGATATGTAATTTATATAACAGTCTGAAAAATCTTCAAACTGCTAGTAAAATTGTCATAAAACTTGTGTCTACCATTTTAAGAGATTAACACAGGAAATAGAGTATCCAATTTTATTTATATGCATAAATATATTTAAATAATTCAATATTGTGACTTAATAAGCAAATAAAACCTTGTGTTAAACAGATATGGTAAGTAAATACGAGAGGTATACGAATATGATGGAGTTCTTTGAAATCAACATTTGTTTAATATTTTATTCAGTCTAATAAATAAGGAAGCGTCCATTAATTACGTAAGGCGGTTTAAGGATTTTTGACGCCCTTCTCACCCTTGGGAGATCTGAGATTTTTCTCAATTCCTCCCCTTCCTAATCTCACATCAGATCTTTCAAAATCTATACTAAGGCTCGGTTGCACCAGTTAATGTTAAAGTTAAAAATTCGGTTAAAGTTATTGTTAGGCAAAAAATAGGTTGCACCAATTGACAATGGTTAAAATGACGTCACGATTTAACGTTAACTATTACCGCTCCATGTTGGCCGGTTACCGTTATTGTTAATGTCAATTTTTGAATCGGTTGTCATGTTCACTAGAAAAAACTTTATAATATCATGTCGTTGCTAAGAGAAATCCTATGGGAAACTGAAAATAGTTCTTCCGATGACGAAATCAATATATTTGAAGATAATTTGCGTCTTAGAAAGAAAAAAGTTTAATTTCCTAGAATTGGAAAATGTCCACAGGACGACAAACGCTAACGTTTTGTCGTTGACATCTGAAATCTGTCATCAAAAATCTGTTGACAGTCACAGAATAACAATAGTGACACTTGGTGACACTTATAACAAAGTCCTGCCAAGTAAAATATATTACCCTTTTCGATTTTAGAGACTAATTGGCTTATTGAAGTAGCAACCCTAATAACTTTAACAATTACAAAATGTTTGATGGTGCAATTCGTTTTGGCAAATGTAACTGTTAGCAAGTCTTGTCATTGTTAAAGTTAACTTTAACAATTACAATAACCACGATTTTGGTGCAACTCAGCCTTAAAGTATAAATGCGTTGAATTTATTAAAAAACAAAACACAATTGAAGCTTATAACATAGACATATAATTAGTTCTACATTGTGCCATTAGCATACTCTTTAAATAATATGGCATATCTTGATATCAGACGGATGTCGATTATACAATAACATTCAATAACAATTAATTTACTTACTTGTTCTTTATAAACAGTATAAATATACCTTTCTAATTGACCTTTAGTTATCATAAAGCAATAGCCTCTTGATAACAGTGACTCAACTGGAAGAACAAATAGCTAATGAACTATATGTATGCAATCAGTCACATAATTACATTTTGTTCTCTCCTATGCTTTTGCAAAACTATTTTACGACTCATCTTAACACCCACGGGGCCTCTTAATATTTTATTATAATTACCTAACTCATCTGTAATTTTTATTATATCTATTGGATTAAACAAAAATTATCACATTCAATAGGTATATGTAATAATATAGTAATAGAGGATTGGAAGCTCTCCAGAAAATATAAATGCAGAAATGAACCATGGAACTTTACAAAATGACATTCCTCAGAAGCCATGGTTCTTTTAAATTTTGCATATCTTAGTAAGGCTGTTTTCCTTCCATCATCTGTCGTCTTCGTTTTTCAGGTAATTCTTTTACACCAGAGCATTTATCCAAATTAAGCATTAGGAATCATTCTCTCTGTGGATGCAGCCTAGAGGACAGTTCTCCTGAACATATATTCTTCAATTGTTTGAGAAACAGATTCTCCCTTTATGATATACCCCTTGCTTATATTCCCCATCCTACTAACCCTATGTGTCTTTTAGCTTTAGAGAATAATAACCCTTTCATTGTACATGCTTTTTCCTTATTTATTAAAATTAACAAAATCAAACTTTAATCTGACTAACTATGTCTTAATCATTATATATCTAATTTTGGTTGTATTTATTTTTTGCGAAAGATACAATAACTCAGTCTGAATACAAATTACACTAAATAGTTATTTTCTTTTTACGAATTACATTTTTTTATTGCTTTCCTCTGTTTATGACACAATCTATCTCAGACAGAGCTCACTCCATATCTACATGACATTCGCAGAATTATGTATTACCTACACACGGATCCATAAATTAAAGAAGGAAAAAGGATTACATCTCAATAATCAGATGATCTACTGTGGAGTTGAAATTTCATTTTTTTTTCACATTGCAATCATATTATAAGTTGGCTACATTTATAATAATCATGTAAAAAACATACAATTTTTAAGAGAACATAACTTTTTAAAATCATATTTTATATGTGTTATTTTCAAATTCATTATTTTCTCTTATTATTAATATTTAACAATTATTATTATTATTGATATTATAAAAACCACTACAAAAACAATTTTACAATCATAAAATTGACTTTAAGCTTGTCCAGTTAGTATTTCAGTAAAATTTGTAATATATATTAGATTTATCTGTAGTCATTCTTGATTGATTAGATCAGGTTAGATTTGCGATCATTATACATGAGCCAAGAGAGAGGAGAAAGTGAGCCACTAGTGGCCAGCGAGTGCCATAAACAAATTGCACATAGAAAATTCAGTTGTGTTAAAATTTCTAAATTTACATGTTTTTAAACAAATAACTGTTTCTGTAGTTTTACTTTTACAGAGGATTATTCTTCTCTGCTTAACCTCCCTACCCATCCTCATCACATACTCAAAGTCAACAATGTATGATTTAGGCCAATCTATTAGAGTTTAGTTCAACCATTATTGTAGATAAAAACAAAGGAATGAAAATGAAACGAACATATGAGTGAAAATTTTCACCATCTAATCAGATGTTCATTCATGATTTAAAGTTTATTACTATTAATTACAGTTTATAACATTTTTCAAAGAGAACATTCATGAAATGTAAACACATTATTCTTCTAACCTTATTGTGCTTAACTGAATAACCATCCAATTACATCAGATAAATTTATAAACATTTTCCAGGCTTGCATTTAACACGGTGGCCAGTTGGACTAAACTTCCTACAAGCTTAGTCTGCTATTATGGTAGAGGCCAGACTTCCAATTCGAGGTCTACATTTTTTGTATGGACCTTAAACCTTTATGGTTTTGGATAGTCCAGGGGTTAATTTAGTTTTGACAGTAATAAGGTTTAATAAGTTTAAATTATGTTTTGCAGTTAAAATCAGATCTGCCAATACTAAAACATTATCTAATACTTCTCATATCTTATCACAGTATGCTGTGGCGTGAGTATCGTTCCACCAATCGGATAAAAATTATTATGACCCAGCTATTTTAAATGTAAACATGAGTAAATTCCAAAATATTAAATGAGAACCCTTAGTTTCTCATTTTTATCACAAAAAAATAGCGACGAAATATGCTGGCAGCAAGAACTAGGGACACAAAGGAATGTATAAATATTATAAGAAGAATGTTAGATTAAGTCAATTCATTATAGATAAAAATTAAGCTCAGTTGTGTAGAAAGTTAGATTGACACAATTTCTTTGTAATTTTTATATAACCTTGACAATTAATTACTTACCATACGAGAATAAGTGTGGTTACTATATTTACAATTAGACCTAATATTGTGATGAGATTCGGAGCGAGCCATAAAGGCGTTTTAGAGACCAGCCAGCACCACCATGGCTGAAGCCAAGCATCAAGTAAACTGGCACTGCTACAAGAGTATTTATGTTCACTCAGTCTTTTTAATTGCGCGGCGCTGAGTATTCTTTCTTTATAAAACTGCATTTTGTCACTGTCACGACATCACAATACACTGTTTAAATTATATAGTTAGACAATTTTCTAAGAAAACATTCACGTTACCTACTCGTTTCACATCACACCACCATGTGTGCCATAAACAATATGTCAACTTTTCCAATGTCATTATGATATGACGCAACGGTAAAATCGCTATCCAGCCACGAATACACAATCTCTCATAGACAATGAATTATTTACGGTGTGGTCATATAAAAAATATAATGACGCGGAAAATTATATACCCAGGTTACATAATTATTTTCCCCAATGAAGACAATTTGCTGTATAGCATGGATGCGCAAACATTTCCATTAATGTGATGTTACTATCATTGCACATTTTGGAATTCTGACACTTGTTAACAATTTGCTGTCAAACTGCAACGTAAGGTACATAAATCTGTTATCGCAAATAGATATCAAATTAATATGAAAAGTTGGTAAGCAAAATTTTGTAACGAAGAAGTATAATCCTGGTTTAAAACCAAGTTGGCAAAATATAATAAGAAGCTTGAAAGGTATATTTTCGTATTGTTATACCGATACATAGTATTATACAGATGCGTTCATTTAAAATGCGACAGGACTGCAATCACTATTTTCAGTTTGATTGGGCGTTACAACTGTTGATCTTTAGCTTCTGATGTAGCATTCATTTGCAATTAATATTAATTTGCATTGCAGCTTGGTGTCAATTTGTTATCAAAAGATTATTGTGGTTATGTGGGTATATTATGAAATAGCAGAATATAAAATGGTAATAGGATGTTATAGTTTATTTAACAGAAAAAAAACATAATACAACGTAAAGCTTTATTTCAACAATAATTACACTTTTGTTACAATTTTTTAATACTTTTACAATTCTTAATATATTTATAGCTTCGACTATAAATATTAGACAATGCAGTACCTATAAATTTAGGAAGATACAGTCGTCTCATTATATGCAAACGTATATAAATTTGATAGTAAGTAGGTATACATATATAAATTTTAAGTTATTAATTTCTTACAAAAATTTTAAAAATATTTTAACTTACAGATTTTAATACTAGAAATAAGTCAATAAACTAAATTTATCACTGATTATAGTCAAATTGTAGTTTCGAGTTCTGGTTAAGATGAAAAAGGATTTTACAAATCCTATTTAACTCTTAGTGTGAAAAATGTGAAAGCAAAAAGCATAGTTCTCTTAATTGATGAATTTGTACTTGTTAGATTAAATCTAAGACTAAAATATCAATACATTTTGCGTCTCCTCTAAATCGTAAAGTTCGATTAATTAAACAAGTCTGCTGCTACCTACTCTTCGTTTGACCTTTCCTGGATTCGATTCTCTTCTGTAAAGTAGTTAACAATGCACCTAGTACGTTGTGCCCTGGCAGCCGCTTACCGAAAAGTAACCGTTTCACGGAATCATCATAAGTAAGGAGAGCCACCATATTTTGTAGTAAAAAGCCTTGACAGTATTCCAACAATTGTGAAGCACCGTAAACCTTAAATTAAAATAATTATAAAATATTAATAAATTTAAGAAATACATTTCCGTCATTTAGAGGATCTACCATGAAAAAAATAAATATTTCTGCAATTATCACTGAAGAAATAGATTTTAATATTAACAGTTGGTCTAATATTTTCAAATTTCAATTTCTTATTATTAATTAGATAAGAATTATTATCAATTTAAATTTTAAAATTAACAGTTGGTCTAATATTTTGGAATTTCAATTTCTTATTATTAATTAGATAAGACTTATTATCAATTTGAATCCATGAGAAAGAACATTTATAGTTGATAAAAGTTCGCTTTGAAGGTAAACCATTTTATTCTATTAATGCCTGAATTTTTTTGTTACCTTTGCATGAATATAGACCGAAACAAGGTTATGTAAGTCTACAGATTTGGCCGCTCTCGATTCACAATGTCTTTGGAGAGGCAACAGCTGGAAAAAGGAAGCTGCAGCGAGAACCTCCAGTACATCTGTCTCAGGTATATCTAAACCGGAACACCCTCCTGAGTATAGATATTTCATAACTTGCTGTAAAAAAACGTTTTTTTATCACTATAAATCCTCTCGTTCAATAACGTTTCAACACTGTTTTGTGGAAACGATTTAGAAGGATATTTACCAAAGAAACTTAGTTTGTCAATATTGCCATTACAGCGATATTATTGTTAGTATATGCTTTTAGATGTGATTGATATTTTTATTCAATTCCGAGTGTACGGAGTCTGTCGACCTGAGGAGCTGTGGGGTGTCAGACTCTTACTGACTAAAAAAACCCACAAGATACCGTCTGCCGCGCTGTGGAGTGGCACGGGATCGAACAAGCAAGCACCATGCCATCCCATGTATGATATGGATAGGTTAGCTTAGCTCCATGCCACCCCAACTTAAAGCGGTAGCCGGTACACCGTGGGGTTGTAGTCCGTGCGAGTCGGACATAACCCATTCTCTCCCCCGGGAGGATGGGTATCCACAAGGGATTTCCACACGTAAATAAAAAAAAAGCTAGTTACATTCTGGATATTCGACGACAGCCCAAGCCTAGGCGTGCCGTGTGCTCTTGTGCTTGTCGTCTATATAAAATCGGGTGAGTATTTGAAGCGCTCCCCTTATTGGTCCGGTGAAACTGTAGAGGCCTTACTAGGCTAACAGAGTAGTCAGTTAAAAGAAAAAGGCGTGACCACTGTGAATGAAACCGGTGCGGCGCAGCGCGTAGTGCGTCCGTCTAATTTTGTATATGTAATAGTCTGTGTATTACAATATGTGATCTCTTCTTAGTTTCGCTTTTGGTATAACCTTTTTTCTTCAACGGCCTTTGTTAAAAATTTAATGCTTAGTCACATATATATTTTGTAAATAATGAAATACATTAAGTTAACCTCAAAAATGTGATATCTTATATCGTTGATCTGTACAAGCGGTGGAGCAGCATTCGCTGGTGGCATCGATTCGTTTGAAGTCCTCGGAGGTGCTAACATAGCACGTAGTCGCGGTGATTCTGACACCAATACGATTTTGTGACCGTAGAATAGTCGACCTTCCACTCTGGATTATTTAAAAAAATACTAAATTTAATTACTTACAGTAAAATTTCTCTTTCTATAAACCTTTTTATTTTATTTGTGTAACATTGTGAAAAGCGATTTCCTTTAGCAATTTAATAAATTTTAAATAATTTCGGTAAACAGAGCCTGAAACATTCGTACGAAACGTATGAAATCCACATCATCCCCTTCTGTTTTCCATCGTGTATACACGGATATAATTTAAAATATAAATAAGTTCGTATACAGGCTATAGGCTGTCATAAAGTGGTTTCTAATTTTATTCAAAATCTAACGTTATTTTTGATCTGTTATTTGTATAATATTGAAGACATCTTGCGTAATATTGCACGATTATCGTAAATAAGTGAAGTGCAAGCGAAATAAATGTCATAAGTACTCTCTGGAAAATTCTATCAAGAGGATAACCATTATATTAATACATCGAAGTCGTTATAAGACGCTTTATAATAATTACCCACTTGAAATGTCGGTAATAAACTTCAGGAAAAATATTGGTCTTCAGTCATAATAAGAAACGGATTGAATTCTAGGTTTAAATTATTGTATATTACTTCATTACTTTTGTACACATTTGTAAAGAGGAACAACACATCTATTGGAAAATTGAAGTCATCGGTAATATTTTAAAAAGAAGTTTGAACGATTCATTTATCTAACCTGAACGTAACGTCAGCAAGCGAGGGATTGTTGACGTATGAGGGATCGACTCTTGCTGGTGTCGGAGCGGCCGCGGGCGGAGGCTGCGCCACCTGCGGCACCGCCTCCCGCCCGTAGCACGCACACAATATGTCAGCCAGCAACAACACCGTGCCCTCCTTCTGTATATTAACAGAATCACTGTAAAACCAACATGTCTCCTTGATGGCCGTCTTTATAAAAAGCAAGTGCAGATCTAACTATTAGATTAGCATTTGGTCATAGTTATCCTATTTAAATACAATCCACAATTATTTCACAAACAAGTTTAAGTTTATGTTCTCAGAATGGAGTACCGGATTGGGTATGTCTAATTGTGTTTATATAGTAAACTATATAAGTAGCATTTTTTTAATAAATCGTAGGTACATACTGAACTCTGCACAGTGCTAGGGCTAGACCGCTTATTTTCCAAAACGTGGGTCTACCTGCTGTTCGGGCCACATTCGGAAATAAATTCTAACTATGATGACTTGGCACAGTGATAGTGGGTTATAAAGAAGCAAATAAATTCTCAAAAACAATATCTCTCTGATATTTAGGAGGTCTCCGCTTTTTTCACAGCCATATATATCAGTACACACCGTGCTAATTTCCCTTGTTAAATTTAGGAATAAATACTAATTAATCACTGTGAAATAGTTTAGTTTCCAATAATTGACGCATCAGTTACGATTATAGAGAAAAAATGTAAAGTATAAAGACGAAGAAAATGAATAAATTATATATCGTTATGGATCAGGATGGCTTAGCCTCGATTTAACCCTAAATACACAGATTTAACCACCTTCAAATCCTAGTCGATGTCGTATAATTTATGGCGTAGTCAGTTTACCTTGCTGTACCGTAGAATATTAAACAGCAAAGGAAGACACTCGTAAATAAACTGTTTGCTGTAATGGCTGTCGTCAGATGGGCACACCTGAAAATGTAAATTTTGTATTGTCATTTAACTTTTTATTTGAATACCAGAATGATTTTAACATACAGTTATATAAAACTCTAGACTCGGAAAAATAATATGTGAATTACAATAATGTATATCTTTTACTCTTAGTAACTGGTATAAAAATGCAAGGTATTAAGAAATTATGCTCACTGGATTGTAAATAGTAAAACGTGCGTGGTAGTCTCAATAGATAAAAAGGAAGTGGAAAAGGGTAACACGGATAGAGGAAAGTGGCATTCCAACATATATATATACACATATAACCTATCCTAGTACGGACATGGTGTGATGATAGGTTAAACAATGTCTACCTGTAAAAAGTCTTGCAGTAGTTGATCAATAACATGATCCATTGACGCATCAACTGCGGCCGCCAGTGACAGCGTCCACGTGTGCAGAGACCACGGTACTCCCAGTGCCCGTAACTCTAACGTTATATCTAAGAGCGTACAAAAATAAAAGCTCCATTATTAATTATTTAATTTGTTCATCGAAAGAATAAATGTAATAAATATCGCAATTTTAATCATAGAAAGAAGTAACACGAAAATTCAGTTTGAATAAATATTTATTGACGTGATAACTGTCTTATAAATCGATTAACGCCGGCTGCGCGCACAAAAAAGCATGACTTATAGTCACGTTCCGCCTGAGCCAAGAGTGGAAGCGAGAGCGTGGAACAAATGATAGAGAGGCGCGATTGGCTTAAGCGTTCGGCTTGTGACGCATCTATCTCTTGCAACAAAAAGTATGCAATTATACATCAATGTTTTCTTATAACGTTATCACGTAAAATTATCGTCGGTACACCGATTTTATAGACAACTATTTTTTTTTACTTAATAACGACTAGGGTTGCTAGACTTACAGTTCTGGTTAGGTTTTTTACGGTTGTATTCGATCTGTCTTGCTTTTCTTAAGGTCTATGTAATTAGCGGAATGTTTCCAGTCATAGAGTCTATGGGATCAATGTCCAAATTTAACACAAATTATGTTTCGCTATAAAAAAAAATATGGCCAGCTTACTGGATAAAATGTTCGGCTTAATTTTGGACTGAATCCTAATTTCAAATGTTTGAGCAATGGACTTAACTTTATACAATTACTCTCTTATTTTTATTGCTTCAAATACAACTAAAAGTGTGTATGATTATAGAATATATGATAGAGACTGAACTTATTTAATAATATCTAAAGGAAGGCCAAATTTTGCATAACAGTCTTAATATTAATAATTTGTAGGTTGAGCTGATATATTAACATTACAAAGAAATACATTAACTCACCTAAATGATCAGTTTCAGCTGCACAGTACATAGCATCTTGCAGAGCTCGCTGCTGCTGTTTCGTGAAGGTTGGTGGCCGTCCACCCAAGTTGGGTCCGTTAGATGGCGGTCCGCTAGCAGCGCCTTCCGCCAGAACCTCTTCAAGTGATAAGCACTGTCCCCGCTCCAGAGCCTCGTGATCCTCCACGCACGGCTGCCCGGAGACAGGCTCGACGACCGTGTGTACAGCAAACCTGCCACGGCGCTGAAATCATCATGATTTTTCAATTTCCGACTATGGTAACTGATGATTTCATTGCAGATGGTACTATCTTAATTATAAACGAAGGGTTACTGACCCTTTACTCAAGCTGCTCAGTAAATTTTGTTAGATATTCTGTACTTGGCTGCGATCGGCTTATCTAGAAATAAAGAAATGGTGGCCTCTACTCTTGGAGACTAGTACTTGATGAGTCATGTGTCAGTGAAATAAGTTAGTAAGGTTTATAAAAAATTATAATAACTTATGCATACCCCGGTGGTGAGGGCACGGCAATTATATCTGACTAGATAAAAACCACCATATACCAGGTGTGACAACCGCAATTGTTGCACACTTGATTATGTGTGTCGCATTCCAGGATCAACCTACGTATATCCAGACATCAAGGTTGGTGGGGTGACTGAACACGATTAAATCGCTACCACTGTGCATATTGTTATGAATCTGTCACAGTGACTCTTCTAGTTTCTGACATATCGAGATCAGTACAAGGCGGTAAGACAGTGACTGCTCTCGACGGATTATAAACTATCCGAGGTCACCGTTGTTCTTGGTTTCACTTGTGACTATCAAATAAAGTGCCGTCACGTTGCTCTGCTATAATAAAAAGAGACATATTATGGCGAGTAAGATTCGGGTGCTTTCTTAAGATTTATTTTTGCTTTATTTATAAGATAATGGTAGTAAATTTTAATGTAAAAGAAATTTGTTTATGGCATATCAGTACATTAACTGTGAAATTTATAAAGCGTACTCAGCTATATTTTATTCTTAGCACAGTTTAAACTTCGCAAATTAGTTACTAAGCGCAATCTTAGGTTTCAATTACAATTATGCTAAGCTTGTACTCAACTTAGTTTCAATACCGCATCAAGTTTATAAAATGTTTTTAATTGTAAGAAATAAATTAAATCATGCATGTTGAAAGAATATTGTAAAATCAAAAGACATAAGTCAACCGAAAATTAAACAAATAAGGAAGCCTACCTAACATTTTTACAATAAAGAATTACGCCAATGACAATGAAGTTATACTGATCATTTAAAAAGTGTAGAAATTCCATTATTCAATTATTATTATTTTTATTCGCACAATACCCAAGTTTTTTGTAAGTCGTTGAATTTAATGACTTGAAACTAACTCAGCAAAAATTAAGTTAATGCTAATCTAGAGCCTATAAAATTAAATTATAGACTTAAGGCTGAGACAAATCTAAGGTTACTCTGTAGATTTTACTCTATTCTAGTAAAAGATTTCCTCTTATGGTCATCGATAACTATATCCATAATGTAAGAATTTAAAGTGATCTCTCTTGATTAGTTTAGTACGATTTTATATTTGGTAAAGTGGGTAGGTGAACTTACCTGTAACAACCGTATTGTGCTGCCGCAGAGTAGCACAGTGCATCGTTGAGTTGTGTCGAAAGAAACGGATCAGCACCGTTAGACAGGAGTAATTGAACTAACTCCAAATTACCGACTCCGCAAGCAACCTGTTCCAATAAAAGCGTTTTATATCTTAGTTTGCTGAAAAACAGTTGCAAATAGAGAAGAAATATTGCTTTTTGTTGTATTTGTGTAGACATACTTTATTATTATGTATTGTAGCTCAGTTTATATTTTATACGTTATAGTGTCGCCTATGTTAAAATTTACTCCGCTACTTAGCACGTAGAGTAAAGGTGTAGGTAGGGCTTAGAATCTCTTATAATAAATGGATTAACTTTAAAATCATTTTTCAAATTTAAATGTTCGAAGTTTGGTTGTTGTTGAGATTTGTTCGAAGAAATATATAAGCTCTCAAGGTTTATAATATATCCACTTTTAACAGCTTTATGATCGATGTATGTAATGGGTATCTATTAAATGGGAGTTATCTCTGAGCAACTTTTTTTTTCAAAAGACGCTGAATAAGGGCGCGGTAGCTGGATAGGTTACATTGCGTATTGTTGGTTGACCATTGTTGCTTTATAATATGTATGTTTTTGTTTTTACCTGTAAGGGTGTTAATGTACAGACGTCGTCTCCCCGAGCAGGTGCGCCGTCAACCCTGGCTCCTGCAGCAAGCAGTCTCCGTGCGCATTCGACAGCACCAGCTCCACTCGCAGCTCCTGACCCTCCGGCTCCTCCGCCTGCCGCGCTGCAGGCGTACACTAGCGCCGTCCAACCTTTAGGGGAGAACATAATATAGATATATATCGGGGGGAAGTAATCTGAACTGAATGATTCTTGGTTTTAACTGAAGTCATCGATTAATTACTATAAAGAAAAGTTTGATAAACCATAATTTAATACAATCTAATTTATTGTATTGTTAGTATTGTGTAAATGTTTAAAAGTGTGTTGGACCAATCGTAGCATAGTTGAGACGCCATCTTAATATGTTCACCGTACGCGAACTAGTTGTTCATATTTATCATAATTGGCATAATAATGTATTGCTAAAATAATACTTTGTTAAATCGTCATTTAATCTAATTTTTTGTTATGATTTTATATTGAGTGTTATTGTGTGAAATTATTTAAGGATACAATATTGTATCGCGTGTAACACTTAATACTATATCGCGTGTTACATCAGACAACCAATCAGAACAGAGGAAACTTGCCTCGAGCTGTTTTGATATTGTGAAAACTACGATTAAGCTATAAAGGACAGAGAATACTTTCTTATTTGCTTGCATTACACCATGATAACGACCACGAGACCCGTAAATGCTTATGGTGATGTCCAGAAGAATAACCTCATCTGACATATATTTCGGACAACAGGCATTTGAACACAGTTGAAGGCAATCTCGGACATATATAATAACAATAGTGTTTAATTTAGTGTTCGTTAGAGGAATTGCAACCTTACTTATAACAAGAGAACAAGCATTGCCTGAGTTATACTAAGTAATGGACAGTTCGTATTTCAGGATTGAAATATGTTCACTTATGTGATGGTTGAGGCCTGGACCATCTGGTTGATTAGTTTGTGCGTTAAATTATAAAGGAATCACTGAATTGTGTAATCTATAAATGCAGTTATAGCATTTATATGGCGGATTACAACCAGATCCGATATTATCATCTGTTACATCCCAATCTACATTTTTCACATATCATAGTGTACCGAGGTGGACTACAACATTCAGTGTCATTTAGTTCAGTATATAACAAT
This sequence comes from Antheraea assamensis, assembly GCA_035772565.1. Lineage (NCBI taxonomy): Eukaryota > Metazoa > Arthropoda > Insecta > Lepidoptera > Saturniidae > Antheraea > Antheraea assamensis. Next base: position 875,085 of record JAQQSE010000129.1, read on the forward strand.
ACTTGGCCATGTGATTGGACGTGATATGCTATGATAGATATGGTAAATGTTACTAATAAAACTGATATTCAGTGATGGGCATATACATTGATTGGCAATCTTCAATAACTGTAACCGATACATTTTTTTCCGGTCTACGTTTGACTATATATAATATATATACGTCTTTTACTGAAGTAATAATTCACCCATTTCAATTATCATAATAAACATAATCATTATACAATTAATAAACATAATCAAGTAACTACCATGTGAGTATCCTACAGAAGTAGATGTTAGTGTTTTGTAAAATTGTAAAAAAATATATTAATTGCTATAATATTTATATTCTTAAATGTTATCACAATTTATTTTAAGAGACGCCAACAAACTCGATGTTCATTTGTCTGTCCCTCCCATAGCCTTCGAGATTATGAAACATAGCTAACCAGTACACTATAATTACATTATGTTATATTTAGTTCTCTATCAACTATGGCTATATTATATAATAGTAGATATTTAATTACTCTAAACTATTCCTACCTGCGGTAGGCGGGGTATAAATTTGTGCTGTTTGTTGGTTAGGTGGTGACCGCGGGGATAGAGGCATTGCGCAGTAAGCGGCTGAGGAACTGCCTGTTTCAACGTTTGGATCTGCACCGGCTTCTAACAGCATCTGCAATAAATTTTAAATAGCAGTACTATTAATTGTTTGTTCTTTTTAAGGAGTTTATGAAACGCGCTTTTTTTTATTGAGGAGCATTTTCTATTTCACCTATCACTTATCAACGTTAGCAGTGAGTTATGGTGACCCAAATATGATCGTTTAAAATTGTCTCTTCTAAATACGTGTAAGTAATACGACGTAAACTTACTATTGGAAACATTTTATTTTCATATGTGTACAAACTTATCAGGCCTAATTTTAAAGTGGAAAAAAAGTATTTTTAAAGTTATTCCAAAAGAAGGCTTTAATGCAGTTGCTATCTTCAGCGATTAGTAGCATCATTAGATAGCATAAAAACAAATTACTTACAGCAACTATCTGATCATCACCAGAAAGGGCAGCCTTCATCAAAACTGTGAGACCTGAAGCATCGGTAGCGTCCAACCCCCCTTGTGGAAGCAGAGCTCGCAGCCCTCCGACCAGCTCTGGTCTGCCGCTGAGAAGTGCTCGTTGGGCGAGTCCAAGAGCCACCCTATTCAACTCATCCGGAGTCCGCGTTGCTCGAGACCAGACAGGTTCTATTGCTTCCTCTAGCCTAAAAGTATATTTTTTTGTTATATGCTATTACATGATCATGATAAGCACATGTTTATGGGCAATATGACTTATGGTAATAAGACGTTGTGAGTAGAAAGAAGACTACCTTAAGTGTAACTGACATAGTAATAGTAGTGCTTATATCAACCTGTCGTTTCCAATTCGTAAGCAATGTTTTCATCACGCGGTTTTCTTTCCTCAATCATTTAGACTTCTTAATGGGTCCAAAGTGAAGTCTTTTGATGTGCTATCTTAACACATTATTACAACGAAACTATTATCACTTAAATTCATGCTTTAATCTGCATCATATTCGGTTATGTAATGGGTACTCGTCAACAAGCAACTTTGACATCAATATTGCATACTGATGGATGCTGAGTAGATGTTTGTTTTCTAAGAAACATTCCTATAATGCTTTGCTTTGTTCTGCATCTGATCCAAGTGTAACAAAAGAATACCGACCAATACAAAAATTATGCAAATATTTAGATATGTTATAAATAAATCACTTTGTTTGTTTCCTTTTCCTCTCTCTTAACTGGAAGTATTCAATTAAATTTCTATAACCCCCTAATATAAGCCTGTGATATAATCCTATAATGAAATGTGGAATTTTTGAAAGCATAACTCAGTGTCACGTTCTGACTTTGCCGAGGGAGCAGAGCGCGCGGAACAAGCGATATCGAAGCGCGATCGGCCTGAGCGTTCTGCTTGTGACGTATCTATCCCTCTTCCACTCTATTGGTAAGTGAATGATATTAATTCAATTTAATTCATAAAAGTATGCAGTTTTTTATCAATGTTTTTTTATGACGTTACGACGTAAAATTATCCTCCGTAAACCAACTTTACAGGAAACCTATTTTTAAATTGTGTAAAATATCGAGTATGTGACAGTTACGTGATAGGCCTAGGAGGGCAATCAGCGTGCGGTAGTAACAGCCTCGCTGCCTGCATGACGTCATCAGCGTCTGGCACTGCGGGTGGCGGACGCAGCGCCGCGTGAGCCCGGATCACACGCACCCACTCGCCCAGCGGTGGGAGTGCACCAGCCCCGCGCTCCCCCCACAGCCCTGCTCCTCCACAGCTGCCACCAGGGCTACTGGTATGCTCCAACTAAACAAGAGCACGCGTTGAAAAAAAAGAACATGTTATTTAATATATTCAATTAAATTTTACTAATTTATACGGCGTAATAGTATCCACGATGTATGGGGCGTATGAACTAGTAAACGAGCTTGCAGTCTATCTGACTCTAAATTACCACTGTAACATATACCATAATAATCACTCTCAGAAAACTGGAGTCATGAGTTCAGTCACAAGTATATTGCTATTGCGGAGGTTTCAATTAGAAGAGCTGTGTGTTTATGTATATTAAACCATACGCCTGGGGCTGGAACACAGCAGTGCAAGCACAGCTGTTTTGAGCCAAAAATCAGGACGGTGGGTCTTGTTTTGTTTTTTGTCTCCATGTTTTGTTAAATTTTCACCTTTGACTGATAATGGCACAAATTAAATAAATGTGTGTAACCTGTGAACATCGCATGAAATAATAAAGTGCTCGTTCAGCGGGCGGTGACAGTGAAGTCTGTCGCGGATGCACTCTCCGAAGCACAGCGCGCAGCTCGGAGGCCGAGCCTGCGCAAGTAGTAAGCAGGACCGAAGCGTTGGATCCACCAGAACTTGTGTTAGACCCAGCCGACGTACCTGAACCTCCTGTAAAAATGACAAGACCGAACAAGTTTAATTTAAAACGGAATGAAAAATTGTAAACGTGGTCTGTGACAAACATTGTAACAGGCTAAGTAGGGAAGAAAACTGGCTCTCAATTGCAAGTTTCAAAATTTACTGATCGACTGACTGAATTGCTTACTGACCAATTTTAGATTTTATTAGTGGCTAATAGGTGATAAATGACGATGGTAAGTCTAATGAATAACGAGTAACAAGCTTATTTGCTATAGAAATTTCTTCTCAATGGTGATGATGGGATTCAGCATCATCTAATTTTGAATAGTACCTAATTATTACTAGAATATATATATAAATGCATTGTTGTTCGTTTGTCTCGCTAAAACTCGAGAATGACTGGACCAATTTGGGTAACTTTGATCTTGAAATATTTGTGGAAGTTAAGGGAAGGTTTAAACGATGAGAAAGATAAATAAGTAAAGGAAAATACTAAAAAGACAATTTAATTTTGAAATACAAACATTTGATTTCTTTTTTTTCCTAGCATGGCCTCTGCCCATAGAGTAACAAAGCTGCGAGTGTAAGCCGTTTCATAATTCTATGCCTCTGCCTATGTAGGAAAATTCGCCAGTGTCAAGTGGGATAAATACGCGTTTTAAACTGAATTACCAAATATTCAGTATAATGTAGAATAATCTAAAATGGCACGACATAGGACAATCACAGAACAGTAATTTTGTGAAATAGGGGATCACAAATATAATACATAATAATATGTGAGAAGTATAGGTACAAATACATAGCACAGTATATATTTGATGTCTCTTGTCATTTTAGAAATAAAATATTGTCATTCGTTTGTCAAATATTTATAGGTGTGTTCAGATATTTTGTCTGTTTCTTAGCTGTAGTATGAGGTCCGATATCTTTGGTCTATTTTATCGGAATACAAAACAATTTTGTTTCAGAAATAAAAATACTACATGAGTAAGCTTTCAATTGATTAAGTGCATATCTGTGTTGCATTTATAATGTAAATAAAAAAAAATGTATTAAGTTTTGACCACATTTTACACAAATATATGTAAGTGATACGAAGTTCACCGGGTCATCTAGTAACTAATAAAATCTGATAAATAGATTAATCACCAGATCCGTTCGTAGTGATGCCTGAGTCTTGGCTGAGTCCAAGCTGTCGATTTTCAGTTCGAGATACTCCGGACGAAGAACCTGAACCTAGAGAGCTCATAGACTCCCATCGAGATAGAGACAACGCTCCTGAAAAAGTAAGAAAAAATGTATTACCATATTTATCTTTTACAAAGCTATTTATCACAGTAAATGTAATACGGCATGTTATATCTTAATATCATCGTAGTTAGAACTTTCTTTAGTATTAATCTTAGAGTATTTTGGTTTGAATTTATATTAACTTGATTATATGTGTCTGAGTTCACCCGTGATACATTGATTTAAAAAAATGTAAACCGCTGATTCAAGTGACGTAATTTCGAGAAGTGTTCAAGGTGCCAGCATAATTTGCTGATTGACTTTCAAAACTTACTAAGTTTGAGACTGAATGAACTACAATAAGATATTGTTCAGAACCGTTTCAAACACTCACCTGATGCAACTCTTCCCGCATTAAGATGACTATACGGTTGCAACAAACCCCAAAAGTCAGCACAGTTAGCGACGGCATGATCAACTGCAGCTGGAGTTATAGGAGCAGTACCGGTACTATTGCCAGCTATCAGAGCTATCTCCTCTAGTAGCGTCTCTATACCGGCACAGAGATAAATTGCTGCGTACCTGCATTATACAATATCTTGATGAATAATTTTCTAAAAAACAAAATATAATTTAGTTCAATTAAATAAAAGATAAAAGGTTTTGAATATAAAGCCTAAATTATATCTTTACGTTTTCGAAGATCTTTGATATATGGGACCGCCAGTTTTTTTACCCTTTATTAAACATTTAGAACGTAGTAGTTAGCATTACAACTATCCATTCTTGGTTAAAGATCCAGAGGCAGGCCCAAAACAAATAGGAAAGCTGTAGTGTTGAAGGACATGAAGTAGTGCAAAGTATCCGAAGGCAATGTCGTGGACAGAGTGAAGTGGAAAAAAAAGTGCGAAAGTCTGACATCACCACCATGTGGGACATATAGTCAGGAAGAGAGAGAGTATAAATGATCACAGTATGTTTTGTAATAAAGCTCTTTAAACGAGAAAATAATTTAACGCCCCATGACGTATAGCTGAATTTCGGAATCTTTTTACTTATATAAAAATTGTTCTAAACAGCAAATTTCTATTCTTAACAAAATTGATTGTGACCTTAAGAAAGCTGGTGGAAAACTTATCTTGGAAAGCTGTGAAATGTTGCGTTTGAGAATTAGTTAGTTTGTATTTAATTTCCTAATGGTAACAGAGCAGTGAAAGCAGCGAGACAATGGCTACTGTTGAAGAATATGTGTTTTAAACAATTATCCATGTTCTTAAAATCAACAATCTTAAATTAAAAATAATTATATCAACAACACCTTGCAGTACCTTTACTTATACACACAATAGTTTAATTTGCACAGTTGCTAGATTATATTAACAAAATCAATTTTTGTTTCTCAAAAACGTATTAAAAAAATGATGGTTATATAAATTCATACTCGTGTACGAAGGAGGCAACACGGACATCTAGCATCCACCGTTGGAAGCGTCCTGGAGCGAGGCTGGTTCTAGCTCGAGCAGCTGAACCGAGTCGTCGCGCTGCACTACCTGAAGTTGCGTACATAGTCGCTGCTCGTTGACACCCCTTAGAAGAAGTTTTATTTGTATATAGTAACAGCTGGATGTCATTTATATGCACTAAGTTAGTGATTAGTAGTTGCATCGATTGTAGTGGTAACTCGGGGTACGGCTTACGAGGACCACAGAATACGTCTTCTGACGGGCTGGACTTGTTTTTAAAATGAGACAATCTTCAGTTAAGACTTTATTTTTTTAATTACCGGAATGTTAAACGATGTTTCCGAGTATAGTCAATAAGACTAGTACATTTTAGAAATCTGGCAAAATAAAAAAAAGTGAAATTATATAAAATAGGGATTTACTTATTAAATGATTACCTTGATGCAAGCATCGGCGAGAGGAGTGCTAAGTACTATCCTGAATGCACCAGCCACTTCATGTTTCGAGCAGAATCCAAAGTTTTGTGAAAGACGTTGTGCTTCCCTAGATATCCTTACCAAAGCTCTGGAAAATCATATGACATTAGTTATCATTTAATATTACAATAATTAAGGATGACGTAAACTTTCTTTCTCTTCGTAGGAGATTAAGGGTTTATTATTTTAATGAGTCCCAAAATAACAATGTTAGCTAATGTGTTGAAAAATATTTTAATTAATGGTATAACCGCAGATAAGACTGAAATTAGCTGACAGAAGCTTTGTACTTATGTTTTATTGAATTTATCAATGAACGACGAAGTTTGTTGTAGAATATATTATGTAGATGATGAATATACCTTTGTAATAAGTAAGCCAGTCTTGGTGGAGTATCTGGTGCCATTCTAGTAGCTATGTCTCGACATCTGCCAGCTTGCAATGCTCGGCTCACTTCACTCGGTGTCCACGGGACGCAACGAAGCTCCACCAATCTACAAATATAAACAAGCCCTTGAATTTTTTGTGTCTGAGTAGTAGAAATTACCTTTAAATATATGAGCTGAAAAACAAATCATTTTCGATGAATCCAGAAGCATTACAGCATATGAGTTCATGACACTTATGTTTAATTAATCTAGAGCAGCATGTAAGCCATATTATGCAAATGTAATCTGACATAACGCATATTAAGGATAATGGACCGAACTTAGCGCAATAATTTCAGCAAAGTCTAGGAACAGTAGTAACCCCGAAAATATGAAAATGTATCAACAGTTACCATAACCATGACAATCCCATTAGGTAGAAGTACTATGTATGTGCATAGTAGTTATTCTCAAACACAATTTGATCGTACGTACCTATTGTGTGAATCGACCCATACAAATTCATCAGCGCTGGTAACGTTGGTGCAGACGGTGTCGAGGGACGGTTGTCGCACTAACGGAGCTCTTCTCTTGCGCGCATCTGCAGCACTGCCGCTCTCTAGAACATAAAGTATATATAATTAACAAGTGTTCTTTAAATCATTATGCTTTAGAAAGAATCGGAAAGATAACTGTATAATACCTAATGAAAAGTACTGTATTAGGTAAGCAATTTAATACAAAATTCTACAATAATTTGGAACCGCCTAACTGTATTACATTTTATATGTAAATGTTGGTCATATCTATCAGGTACAAGCAAATGAAATGAAACAATTTATTTTTAATTTAGAAATAAGGGTTATTTTGAAAGTTCTTATAAGTTATGATTATTTGAATGTTAATAATAAAACACGCTTTTTAATATTTTTTTGTCTGTTTTTCCGTTGTGTTCTTGCTAATATCCTAAACGGCTCAACTGTTCTTGCACAGTACTTGGCAGGTATATCTTATGGGAGCTAAATAGTAGGGATAAAATTGCTGTTAAGAATAAAATATTAAGAGCTCTCTTTTGATAGATAGAACATTATATTGACGTGAACGTCTATTTACCTCTATAAACGAAGTAATAATACCTTGTGCTCCATTGTTGCTTCCACCTCCCGCGCTGGAAGCTCCACTGGTAGCAGTGCTGCTACTGTCTCGAGAGCGCAATGTCAGCTGCTTAATTGCAGATCGTATGTCTTCCAAACCACCGCCTCCTGGCCATGGAGACTGTAACTTAGAACATAATCCGACGTTAGAAAACGTTGGAACAATATGTGTCGGTTATAGAAAAGTAAAATCAGTAGAAAATACATTACATTGCGTAGTAAGCTAGTGAAATCCTAACCAATCTAAGCTGGAGTTAAATTACAAGAGGATCAAAGTTAACTCTGAGTAGAAACTGGTTGGCAAATGTAGCTGCTGCAACGAACCTTGTGAAATTCACTGATTGTTGTTAGGCACACGGTTACGTATTTGGGGTTGCTAATGTTCCAGTGTTTTCAGGACTTGACATACTTTTTGGTATATTCTGTCATGTTGTGGATAGTTAAGTAGCATCCCTGTGTTTTATAATTCACTGCTCAACATTGCTTTTAACATTACGTTTTTTATTTGATTCCATGCACCTCATAGAATAGAGTTTTAGTCAAACTGTTAGTTGGTATTATTTTCATTTCATTAGCTCTATGTCCATTGTCCGTAACTATGAAACACAGCTCTTATACAACGTCCTGTTTTTTAAATAGGAATGTTCAGGAAAGTATCCGTAAAATCCTGTTTAAAAACATTAGCGATGGTCATATTAGCATTACATGAGACCCCAGTATTATTATTTATACTATAATATATACTACTATATTATAATATATAATATTTATTACCGAATCTTTCGGATGTCTTATATTATTAACGCGATTATCGTCTGACAGAAAGACATAAATAGAAAATATTAATAAGTACAAAGAGAAATGAATGAGATAACTGAAGGATCTAATATAAGTAAAGTTTTTCGGTGTACATGCACGTATCTGTACGACCCTGAATAAAAATTGAATATTTAATAAAGAGGAAGAGTATTTTGACTACCTTGTTATGTGGTCGATGCTTGGCCCTCCCATGCGGAGGTTGTTTGGACCTTCTCGGTTCCTCCCTCCCTGGTTCCCCGCCACCCCCACTGTCCGACATGGACGCGTGTCCTGAAGATCTGTTCTCATCCGAGCTGCTGTTGCATTCGCGAACGCCATTCTGGAATAAAACGTTCGATGGAGATAGAATTTAGAAAAATATCATTAAAATAGTAAAGGGCAAAATTTTTCTTTCGTTCTCTACTCGGTGATGTGCCTGTTTGTCATATAGTAGCATATCTATATGGCCTACGAGTCTGGACCAGAGTTTAATATAGCCCGAACTTACACAATAGCTGGAATCGAGAAATCATGGACCCCGGGGTGCAATTTACCCTATAAATATATACAAACTGTCAATCGCCTGCCGCTTCGTTTGCGTTGGTATATTATAGATGATGAGGTTATACATTATTTTCCTCTAACTCTAACAGCTTTTGCAACTCATGGCGAGAGAGTAGTTCTCGGATGACAGGAATTATTCAAAGTAATTTGATATTTATATTTTCAAATATTACAAAGATAAATAAATATAGATATATTATAAATTATAGAGTGTCTGTTATTCTAATGCGTAACTTATTTCAGTAAAGTGTAAGGTGTCATCAAAATCCATTTAGAGTTTTTTCGTGAAGTAGTAACCAATATTATTAGGAATTTGTTACTTGGGATTAGTGGAAATAAATACAATAATTTTGGAGAATAGTATTTTAAATAATGTAATTAATTAAGTATATATTATGTATGCGATTCGTAAATGTAAACCCAAATGTTTTGGAACAGAATACTTTTTTTTAACAATTCTCATTTCAATCATTCCTCTCATGCAAGTTGTTCTCTGTACTATGCTTAATACTTTTTTACAACGTAGTTTATAGCTAGATATGGTCTTTATTGGATTATATGATTTCTATAATTATATCATTACTTAACTAAACTCTAGGCTTCTGTTAATTTCGCAGCCTTTATTGAATTTTCATCGGGAATATTCTAGAATCATGTAACTTAGGATTCATGTTAGAAGTGTAAGTCGGTATATTACAGTATTATCATCAGACTGTAAATGGCCATAGGGTCGTTTTCGATGGAAGTTATGGACATAACTGCTACATCAGCCTACGACGTATTGGCGATTTCAAATTCCGAGAAATCAGTAGTTTTATATTTGCCACAAGAACATTTCTTTTGTTCAGGTTTCCTCAAGATGCTTTCCTTCGCTGTCAGCCGATAGTATTACTAATTTATATTAGTATAGACATTCCATCGGTCAAACAACTAGACCGCCACGACTTTATAATGTTATATTAGTAGATACCTATACGTTATTTTATTGGATAAAGAAGTTAGACGAATAATATCACTTATTAATTCTGAAAAGATTTAAGCATATTACGGTATCACACTTATCTATGAAAATGAAAATGTAAGTAGGTACACGCAAGTTATTTAATTTCCCTTCTAATTACCTACGATCACATAATCAACAACAATTATACAAGTGAAGCGGCGAAAGTACTGTTATCGTAAAAAATTAACCATTCTTAAAATATCCCACGATCTTATGATAGTGGAAAGCGCAGTTTGTGAGAATTTTTAAACGTTATAGCGGTTGAAAGGAAAATTGGCGATGACAATGGCCGCCATCTTAAATTGCGTTTAAACAAAGAGAGCGTTTTAAGTTGGTGCAATATATTTATGTGTATCTTAATAATGGTAACTGCGAAACCAGACGCATTTTCACGTGATGCACTTTTAATTTCACGATTTCAACGATCAACTTTTATTATGCCCTGGGGCAGTAAATTAGGCAGACGGCCACCTGATGTTAAATGGTTACCATCGCCTAAGCTAAATTGCAACACCAGGGGCATCACTGTTGTTGCCGAGCTTGCAGAGCGTGTTTCAATCCCTTTTTTGAGAGCCTCATATCATAACCCTGGGGGAATACCATGCGAATACCATGAAACGATTATGGCTCAGTTGGTAGTGTATTCAGACACAGCGTCGAAGGTCGTAGCTTTGAATCCTAGCAACTGAGTCGGAGCTTTCTTTGAAGGAAAACATCGTGATGGAACCATAGCACGGTAGTAGGGCTTTATCGAAGTCCGCCTGGCTAGCTCTCTAGTTGAAAATCTGTCGTCAAGCACCTGTTGGTGTGTTCCTCTAGGTTTATCGTGACTACCATCTTAGACCACATCATCATTTAACATCAGATGAGATTATGGTCAAACGCTAACCTATAAAGTATTAAAAAAAAATGCTGGGTAGCTTACTCCACAACAATGGCGAAACCTGTGCTTGGTTTCTAAAAATATGTAAAATGCTGAAAATCAACACTCACAACTCAATTTTATTGATATAACAATTATTATGCTGTGTATTTACAGACTTCACCAAACCTTTTGACCGCTCTGTATATTGTTTTGCAGAACACAAATTTAGGTATGATTACTGCGTATCATATCATATGTATAACATTGAGGTAATTTAAGGATAATTAAAAGACAATTTTAGATTCCAATAATAATAATTCTAACTTTCTTTTGTATTAAACTCTTGACTGTATTATGCTCGAACCCGAACCTACGACTACATTCAAAACGGTCAAATAGTTTGGCGAGGACCGTACCTAACGTGAAATACAGTAAACTCTCCTTAATCGTGGGTAAAATATTATGACCACTTTCTGTGTTCACGGTTGTAAATGTTATTATTTGCGTATACAAAATTAGCAGTGTGTAATTTAATGAATTTTTATGATGGGTAATAATGAAATGAGTTTAAAATATATATAATTAAGTTTATTGCGTTTAAGCTTAATGTTCCTTAACAAAAGCCGCCGCCAAGCAACTTTTCGAATTACAAAAATAGCGCGGAGTTACTGGGGCTTTTAATATAAGCCACGATGTACTACGACTATTATACAGTCACTACATATTATAAAATAAAGTCGTCCGCCGCATATGCCTGTCTGTATGTCTGTCTGTTCGCGATAAACTCAAAAACTACTGAACGGATTGTAATGCTGTCTTCACCATTAGGAAGGAATACACGAGGAAGGTACAGGTATAGAAATTGCCAAGATTTTATGTAAATTGGTTCAAATTTACGATAAATGTTGGTAGTGTTGGAAGAAGTCAAACCGCTTGGGAGCTTTCGTCTAAAACGCTACCTCTTTACATACGTGAAGCCTTTTTTATCAACTCTATCATATATTCATTTAATTGACTGGTTTCGAATTTGGTTTCTTCCTGAAGTTGAGGTTTTTTTAATGAAAAAGTAAATTAGTATTTAAGGCTGTTCCAGATTTGGACAATACTCCCTTCGTCACCATCATAAGCGTGAACCTATGCACCCGAAATTAAATAACTTATTAAAAGATGTATTTTAATAAAACATCACAAAATTCTTTAAGCTTTCACATAATCTAAATATAAATAATACTGTTTAAAAAAACATGTTTTGATATATTTTATTTTCTAATTTTGGAACGCAATCCTATTATTTCTATATGAAATACTATTCCGTATCCGTATTCGCGATTACGAAACCTATCTCCTGCGAGTAAGGAGAATTTAAAAATATTATAAATTATTACTATAATCAGTTTTAAAATCGCACGCGACTCACTAAAAAAATGAATATGCAGACAAAATTTGCTTAATACAAACTCAAGGTCATCGAATCAAAATACGCTGAACAATCTATAAATCAGAAACACGAACGAATCGATAATCACCACACCTATTTCAATTTAAATTCAGCCGATACTATAAAATCGATTTCCGAGCGATACGTAACAGGCCTCGGCCACTTATAGGTCCCGTAACGCCTGATGCTGGGATCGCGTGCTGACTTGCAGTTACCGAATAGACAGACGCAATTTATGATGACCCGATGACATGGATAGATGTATTTTTTTGTTGTTATTGCAATTTATATTGTAAAATCTCGTTTGAATTTAGACAATTATTTCTTTGAAGAACATCAATGCTAAGATTGTGATGAAAGCAAGCGATTAGTTAACTTGTTAGAATGTATATGCCAATACTAAACAGTATATTATAAAAATTAGCTTATTTGAATATTCATTTTATGAGCTCAATAAAATGTTCAAGGATCTTGTTGACACATCAACAAAAATGAGCTTATGTAATGTAAAAACGAATCGAGTTAGTTAAAAACTAAAAGTTTACTTATTTCTTTTGATGTTATATATTAATTTCTTCTGTATAAAAAATGTAGGTAAATGTTTTAAATATGCTATTATCACTTTAACTACATATTATAAAACAAAGTCGTTCGCCGCATCTGTCTGTCTGTATGTTCGCGATAAACTCAAAAACTACCAAATCAATTGTAATGCTGTCTTCACCAATAGATAGAGGAAGGCTTACGTATATAATTTGTCGCGGTTTTGTATAAATTGGTTAACATATTACGATAAATGTTGGAAGTGTCGGAAAAAGTCAAACCGCTTGGGAAATTTCATCGAAAACGCTGCCTAATTCTTTTGAGATATAACAAAACAATGCATAGTGAGATATTTCTCTTTTATAGATCTACAAAACTGCGATGGAATATACCTATCTTTTAAGGGTAGCTTACTATACCCATCTATCTTCTAAAAAAATTGTCACATACAATAAGTTAATTGGAAGGTTACTTAGACGAATATAGTATTTATCCTTATCAAATTAAATAAATTACTCAACTTAAGCATTTCATGCACTTAAGTTTTTTTTTTACTGTCAGAGCAGGATAACGTCCACCGGGCTTGCTAGTTTTCTATATTGTAAGAAATAATCAAAGCATAATTTGCCTTTATTTTATTTACAGATAAATGTAAAGCTGACTTTAAATAACCGCTTTCCACGAGCGAGTGTTGGGGAATAAAATCAATAAATGTTTTTTCTTTTAGAATACCACATTACGCGATCTCAGATCCAGTTTGCGGTCACAAAGAAGTCGATAAATTATTAACTGAGCTGCTATTATTACGGTTCTAAAGAGCCTAATCGATTCTTAAATCGTGCAATAAATATCGGAATCGACGTCGCGGCCTGCCCGATGATTCTGTAAGCGGCTTTTTAACGAAGACAACGGTAGTTTCAGCAATGTTTTAAGTGCATGTTTAATAGAATTCGTTTCTTTTAAATCTAGAACTCTTAAACTTCTTAAAACTCTTTCAATCAGCTCATCCAACTACCTAATAGGCTTTAATATCTGTTGTTTGCTTTAGCTAATTGATGTAACGTTTGTACTAGTTTTGATGAGCTCTTTACAGTAGATAGAGATTTGTTCGAACTATTAGCTAGGTTACACATCATTATACTTTCCATAGGGGCTAAGCAGTAGTGGTAAAATCTAACAGATGTGACTTAAATTCTGCCAAAGATTTCTATGAAATACGTAATTTCTATGAAATAACAAAACTATTTTAACAAGATTGAAATTACAGGCATCCAATAGCTCTGAAGAGAAACTTAAGAAGCTCCCATTTTGATTTAATGATCCTGTTTAAACTAGAACTATAGGATAGATCTGAATTTCTGAGCATCATTGGAATCAGAACACCCATTAGAAATCCTCATCATTCTATTGACCTTCCCAAGTCACCTTTTAGGAAAACCATTTTAGGTACAAATTCTCCGGTCTCCAGGAGAAGTACGTTACATAATTAATACAAAAACTTAAAGACATTTGGCATAAAATTATCAGAATTTAACAATTAATTCGGTCACTGAACTTTAATTTAAGTACTTATTCTGTTCTTACTTTCAAACTTAATTTACGTTTTAGTTTAAAATATCTTCGGTTTTAATTAACATTGCTACTTTAGTACTCAAGCTGTATTTACTTCAGAAATTGTACATCGTAACCAAACATTGAAATAGCAATATTTGTATAGAGTAAGCTGATGTAACAATTATTCTCAAGTAATAGATAATGCCTTTATTTTGCTCTAAACAAATGTTATTCTAGGTTGTATTGAAACTTTAGAATGGATCTTGTTAGCCTTATGTCGTCTATACTTAGTTACAAGTTGAACGGTAAATTTTATACCAAAAAAAAGACCGCAAACGACCTAACGTTATTTTAAGATATAAATCGAATGCAACGGTTAACAAACTAAGAAAATCGCAAACAGTTGAGAATGTTCAAAGTAAATATTCCGTAATATTTTAGAAACGTTATATACCCGGTACACAGAATTCTTATATACTCGTATAATTATTATTATATGTTAGAGGGATTGTTAGTTCTTTTGTTGGTATGAATGTAATAATCTCGGGAATTACTATTCTGACTATAAAAAATCCTGTTGTATTGTGTAGTATAGTAATTAAAGAAGAGTATAGACTAATAAATATCACCACATTATTTAAGTGCCGAGTAATAATCATCGTCATAATCAGCCTGTAAGAGACCCACTGCAGGGGCATAAGCCTCTTCCCGAAGGAAGGTATGGTCACCACGCCAACCCACGATGTATTGGTGATTGCAAACGGTGGTACAACAAGAACGTTTCTCAGGTTTAGGTTTCCTCACGATGTTTTCCTTCACCATCACCCGATAGTGTTACCAATTTTACATAGGTAAATGTATGCGAATTCCGAAAAAGTCGTTGGTACATGCCAGTTCGACCTTGCGGACATCGGATTGATATTGCACCGGTCAAACCACTAGACTTTAATACGAGTAATAATCATACAAAATGCGAATCAGAAGCTACGGTTAAGTGAGGGCAGGCCGCGTGACTGAGCGTGGCCGAGTGAAACTGTACGCAGCTTGTGTAACAGAATCATAGAAACTGAAGTCACTAACATTTTAATATATATGCCTCTACTGTCGAGAATATTGAATATGCATGAGTTGATAAATATAGTCATTTTTGAGGTCAGAAAATAGCAATCAAATTATATATTAAAGCAACGTTAATTTTAGAGCCGTAGATTTTCTCCAATAATTGTTTTTTGTAGGTAGTCAAGATCTATCAACAATGAATTGATTTATGTGGCAAAGGGTATTTATATTTACAATCTATGGAGTAAGAGCTTACCACGAATTTTCGCGCTAGAAATGATAGAAGATTCAAGTGACCTGTACGGGAGCGTGGTGATGGTCGTGCTTAGGCGCGCGTCGCTCGAGCGCGTAACTGCTCTGCGCGGGCGCACTGCGTACCGGTGAACTCGCCACCGTCAGTTTGGAGACGGCACCTACCGCCTTCAGCTGGGCTCCTCCACTTCCTTCTGGCGTAACTTGGGCTAAATCTTCCTGAGCTGTATAACATTTGGTACATTTTTAAGGGTTCACAATACTGAAAGTTCCCTTTTTCATAGCATTCCAGTTTTTAAGTGGGACTTCGCTCGCGTAATTGTAACTACTTAATTCAACTCAAGTTATATAATCGAATTAACAAATGTTCAGGCAAGTCAGAGCGGTCTATAGTCAATCTCTAACATAGCTGCAAACTTATCCAAGGTTGGAAATTGATAGGTTGAGAACTGAATTGGATTACGTTTCGGTTGTGCATAACTGACGTTAACTACAGTTTTCAAACGCGAGCGTCAACATGAATATTGCCGTTTTGCCACACAGAAAAGTGGTTGCCTGTACTCGTAATCGATGTGCAGAAATCGAATTACATTACTGAATTCCTCATAATATATATCAATATAATTCGTACTCTGTATTTTCCATTCAGGATAAAGTAAATTATAATTTATAATTAATTATTATTCATGTTTAAAAAGGAAAAAAAAACAAAAATCAGATACTTCTTGAGTGATAATGCTTGCTATGTTTTGGTGCATGATATTAAATAGCAGAGAACCGATCAAAACTTATTTATATATGACACTAGCAGGCCTGGCGGACATTGTCCTGCTCTGATAATCAAAAATATATACTTATGTGCATGAAATGTTTAATGTAAGTAACGTATTCAATTTGATAAGGATTAATATTGTATCTGTCTAAATAGCCTTCCAATTGTCTCATTGTATATGACCATGTTTTTAGAAGATAGATGGGTAAAGTAAGCTATCCTTAAAATATAGGTATATGCCATTGAAGACTTTTTTATAGATCTATAAAAGAGGAATATCTCACTATACATTCTTTTACTATATCTCAAAAGAATTAGACAGCGTATTCAATGAAAGCTCTCAAACGGTTTGATTTTACCAACACTTCCAACAATTACCGTTATATTTCAACCAATTTACACAAAACCTTGATAAATGATATACTTAAACCTTCCTCATGATTACTCCACATTACTCTATCTATTGGTGAAGACCGCATTACAATCCGCTTAGTAGTTTTCGAGTTTATCTAGAACATACAGACAGACAGACGCGGCGGGCGACTTTGTATTATCATATGTAGTGATTTTTCTAATTATAATTTAGAATCCTCATAAAAGTGAGTTACATTCTAACTATGGAGACAAGTTAAACAATATAAATACCACTGAATGCACAGATTAGTGTAGCGTAAGGTGGAATGATTCTTGCAAGGTCGATTAATTTAGTTATTTTTTTTTTACTTTTCTTGTTATTTACAAGTGTACAAATTAAGAAAACTATTTTATCTCAAAAATACTCGAAATTTTAAGTGTCACTAATTAAAATACCGAGTACTCGACGCCAGTGAATCATGTTTAATGAGTTGTGTGGCGCCAACCGTTTATCTCCTGTCAAACGAAACGGTAGAAACTTGTTTCTTGACACGATTCATGAGCTTATATAGACAAGAATGAATATTCATATAAATCTAATACATCCTACGCATCGTATCTAAGTTAATTGATTAATTTATCTTGGGAAGTGTTTAGTTCTTGAAAGAATGTACCGATATAGAATAAATATTAAGTGATTAAGGCTTTACCAAATTTTTGACGTGATAACGTCTTATAAATCAATGAACACCGGCAGCACGCACGAAAAAGCTTGACTTATTGTCACGTTCCATCTGAGCAGACTGTGCAAGTGAGAGCGAAAACAATCGATAGAGAGGCGCAATCGGCCTAAGCATTCGGCTTGTGACGCATCTATATCTTTTCAACTCCATCAGTAATTCAGTGATAATAATTCAATTCAATTCATGAAAATATGCAATTTTTCATCATTGTTTTCTTATGACGTTATCACAGTAAAATTATCAGTCCATAAGCCGACTGTACACGACAACCAATTTTTTTGAACAGCGCCAAAAGTGTATTCAATTTATGTTGTTGGAAGCGATGTTGTAGGTCGCTTATAGGTAATAGCTTAATGGTAGTATGTTCGAAACCCCTAATAAGTAGGAGGGTAGTGAAACCTGAACGTTGGGGTAAGGATTTGTCTAATATCCTCCCAGTAACTACGACCCTCAAGGAGAAAAACTGTCACTAAGCACTCATAGATCTGTTCTAGCAGCTGCGCTTGACAACAGCCAATCCTCATCTAGCTTTATCGTATACTATCGTATGCGATATTATCAATTAATTACAGGTGATACCGAAGTTAAAATATTAACACCTATACTGTATAAAAATCTTAATCCTAGCTTATATATAAAAGCGAACGTGAATTAATTTGCTTGCTTGTAACCGATAATCATGAGATTTTGCATACGCGTTGTCAGAGATACAGAAAAGGACATAGAGCAAGGATGCACAGACTTTGGAACTAGAACCCACTTTGACAGATTATGGGTGAAAGGTGGGCCGCCAAAAATTAAAACAACTTCACTGGACTGTCTAAAACTATAATGGTTTAAGTTCCATAGAAATAAATGTAGACCTCATGAGACACAGGTCAACAGACTGTGGGCAGCATATACTTAAAAAAAATACCTGATTTATGACAAAATTTTGGAAAATAACAAATTATGTATTGTAAAGTTATAACTTTGATATAAAATGTATTTTTAAATTATTTATTTTCATTTGTACGAATATTTTTTATTAAACCACGAAATTACAAAGTATGATGTCGTGAAAAAAAAAACATAAACCGCCATTTTGAGATTTGGGATTTCACGTACTTGAACTACGCGCCGCGGTGTATGCTGACCTAACATAAAGTATCTTTCATCAAGAAAAAAGTACTGTTCTCGAGGGAGAGGTCGTATCGCCATTAACGAGAGAGAAGTTACTGGCAATATAGGGAATGTATAAAACGTGGATTTGTAAATTCCTGGTTAATTTCCAGTCCGCTTGCGGATCGGATCGGCATGGCAACGACTGACTGGCGATGGATTGCAGATCCATTGATTATCGCCGTTGTTTTGGATTCTACTATTCTTACCAGTCGTTGTATTATGCTATAATAAATAAATAAACGTAAGAAAATATACAACTAAATATTACAACGCGATTAACGTCAATTCGACATGTGGCGGTGATTAAGCCTCTGACATCTTTTGGGTAGCGGTTTCGATTCGGTAGTGTTGTAAGCTATTTATGGATATACTTACTATTTGGTTGAATTAAGGGGTTACTTTACAGAATAGTAATTGAAATTGAATGCGCAATATCAGGCGGAAGTGCAAAGTAGTTGATATACTTACGTTTAGTGGATTCGGTAGGTATCGGAGGGGTGGTGGCGTGGTGCGCGTGCGGGGGCGGCGACAAGCGGCGAGCGAGAGGCGCGGGAGCTGCGGCCGCGTGGGAGACGCGCACGCGCAACGCTCGCGCTCCCCCAACGCCACCACACCACGCGCCCTCTTCAGGCGGCCGGCACCCACTAGACGGTCTGTGAACATACAGTATATTTATGTATCTACTAAACACACTTTCTCGGATAGAATTAACTGGAACTGATTAAGATAATATCTGTCATTTATTTATTGAGACATGAAATGTTGCTATCATTACTATTAGTTTTTCGGCTGATTTATTGTATCCATTGCATAAGCAAATCACTTCAGAACGGTTGCACCCAAATGGCTAATTCTTTTTTGTTGTGGTTGTGATTCCCACGACAAGGTTTGTATCAAAGAAAATGTTTGAAAAAGGATACCGATAAGTGAAAATTTTAGGTTGAAAATATTCATATGAAAAGTGAACGACTGAGACAATAGATAGTAGGTAGATCTTCAAAAATATTGACAGCATTGACTGATTGACGTTCCGTTGTTCAGTGGCCACTTTATTTCATAATATGGTCGTACCATAAAGGAAAGATTTGGTCTCATTTTTCAAAGTCAGTTCGGACAGCTAGTTCTTCATAAAATACAATTAAATTTCAATATGTACTAACTTAAACTTTACAGCATTACAAATTATAACATGTACCTATCTGTGGATTACGTAGGTATCACAGGATTAGAGAAATAAAAATCTTGTAGATTGTAGATGTTTAAATAGGTACTGTTTAAAATCATTCACAGAAACTTAAATGTAGATAAAATTGTCATAAATAATAAACAAATTAATATAATAAATAAAATGAAATTATGTAATACAAAGAATAATGAATTATGTAATTTTTTTTTTTATTTTTAAATTTTAGTCAATATATAGTAAAAGTGAATTACGTCATAAATATTGCGGACATAATACAAATTAATCGCATACAATCTGTATTATATTTTAAATTCTTATATTACATAAAATATTTAAGTAATTCGTATTACACAGACGGAATGATCTGAATGATATTCCGGTTGCAAAATAATTTATTTGTAATGAATTGTAAAACAATAAATAAAAGTCAATAGAAATAGTAACCGCGGAGTTTCATATTGACCTCTCATCTCTACGTAACGGAAACCATAACCAATAAATTTTCTTCGCTTGACAGTGACCGCTATATTATAGTGTTGCTAGAATAAAAACAAATCTTAAGAGAGGGAGAGAGAGAGAAATAGGAAAAAAAAAACATTATAGTAATAACGACAAATAAAATATTATAAATGTGGAAAGTGCGGAAACTACTCAATCGATCATGTTGAAGTTTTGGATATAGGTTATAAGAGGTACGATAAAGGACATAGAGTATAGTGAATTTGTACCTTTTCTTCAGAAAAAGTGTTATTCCCGAGGGATACGTCAAATCTACATTAACGCGAGCGAAGCCGCAGGGAAAATGTAGTCGTCAATAGCATCTGGTTATTGCTGTTCTAGGTGTCTACTTAACATAAGTTACAATATAATCTTTAAAGGCATGAAATAGTTTATCAATCACTGTAAATTTTCAGTTCAAAGGAATAATAATTAATCGTGAATATGTAACTGCTGCTATTCTTACACGGTTTAAGCAAGTGAATTGTTATTTTCATATATTCATATTATGAGATGTGCTATATTGAGGAGCTAAAACGAAGTTAATTTTTGTACTAGGATATGGCAGTAAAGTAGTTAAAATAAATATTTAAAAAACTACCATTTTTGGAAAACCTTTTCGTTATTCTAGTTTAAATATACAAGGACAAGCAACGGTAAGGAAGGAGCTAATATAGAGTAAAAATAGCTTACGTAATATCATTTTTAAAAGCAGTGATAAAAAAACACCAGTGAAATAGCAGTGGTAATAATGTCACTTCACTGCTAACTATAAAATTACATTAAAATAGCTATAATCCCCATGCCTAATTTGTACCGAAGTAAATCAATGAGACGCACAGCATGCTGTTGTTACTTATCTACTGAGTAATTCACGATTGCTCTGTCTCATAATTCACAGCACGAGCGTGAAAGCGGTTGGTACAGAGTGATAGATTTTTTACATTATATACGTTGACATATCATTTGATTATCCGCTGATATGAAAATATATCACATCTTAACAGTAACGATATTTAGATATGTTCGAGGGAAATCAATCGATTAAGTAGTTTCCTAAAAAATCCTTATTGAATGGGTGGACTTCAATTAACAAACAATTAACTTAACTACCAAGTGCTACATAAAATAACAGTAGTGGTAATAATGGATGCGTTACCGATGCTTTAAAGCTTTCAAGGCTGAATGGTAGGTATCGTTGTCACACATTACCGTCTAATTCGAATGGTGTTGAGTCTTCCAAGAAAGAAGATATTCCAATAGAACCAAGACATTGTCCTAAGGCATGTTTTAATGCCCTTAAATATTATAGTGAACGTTCCATTATATTTTCGCCTGGAATCGATTGTTCTTTGTCACTTCTCACTGCAAAAAGAACGTTTGATCTTAATTTTTGCGTATGCATTTATATTGTTAAATTAAACGTATTTTTGTTACAATAAGACGTTGTAGCGGTCAATAAATAAATCAGGCGGAAATCCAAAGTAATATCCACTCTAATATTTAATGATCGATTTCCGCAAAGTAATGCCTTCATCAATAACTGTCATCAAGCACTTGTAAATGTGTGTAGCGACACACATACCTACATCAAACGTGACATGTGTGTACTACAACAACTTAAGCGAAAAACCAGCGGCAGTATAATATCTCAAGCCTAGTCGGCTTAACAAGGCGATTATTAAAGACTCACCGCCCAGGTGGCGACCACATGCTACCTGGGTGCAATTATAATCTCGCCGACAAATCCCATTCACAATGCAGCTCACAATTATTGTTTAGAATTATTTTATTATTTAAATTATCTGTGCTGTATTGTTCCATTGTTAATTCCTTGTTTCACTTTTATTTTACGACTGTAATATTATTTCTGTTAATGCCTGTATATTTTTATCTATAAGTCTTTACACGTGTTCTGTTTTTGTACCATTTAAATACACTTGCTCGGTTCAATAAAAGAGAGATTCGTAATCCAGCTGTCAAAGCGATTACTAGTCTGCACAAACGGAGTCAGTTATTTTATTTCAACCTTCTGAAATTAGCAAGTGGTAAAATACTACCACTTCCGCTAAAGTGGTGACCCCGACGTGATCTCCTACCCGGGCGCACCCGTCAACCGACGTGATCTCCTACCCGGGCGCAGCCGTCAACCGACGTAATCTTCATACAAGCTCGACGTGATCTCCTGCCTGATCGAAGAATCCACCCGTCAACCGACGCGACAATCTATCCGGCCGACATCATTTCAACATCAGCAAGCAATACGAAAAATCCGCCGCTATTCAATTGCGCGATCGCTACCATAGACGTCTCTCATCACACGACTTAAGCTGCCTACACAACCAGTGACGAAGCTACGGAACCTGATTCACCCACACGTGACAAGACATTACCTTCGAACATCAACCGCCATCATATCGCCAAACGCCGCTCGCACCGATCAGCCGATCGAGACATATCATTCGTCCACCAGTACGCTTCGCTTAAGGGAGAGCACTGTAGCGACACACATACCTACATCAAACGTGACATGTGTGTACTACAACAACTTAAGCGAAAAACCAGCGGCAGTATAATATCTCAAGCCTAGTCGGCTTAACAAGGCGATTATTAAAGACTCACCGCCCAGGTGGCGACCACATGCTACCTGGGTGCAATTATAATCTCGCCGACAAATCCCATTCACAATGCAGCTCACAATTATTGTTTAGAATTATTTTATTATTTAAATTATCTGTGCTGTATTGTTCCATTGTTAATTCCTTGTTTCACTTTTATTTTACGACTGTAATATTATTTCTGTTAATGCCTGTATATTTTTATCTATAAGTCTTTACACGTGTTCTGTTTTTGTACCATTTAAATACACTTGCTCGGTTCAATAAAAGAGAGATTCGTAATCCAGCTGTCAAAGCGATTACTAGTCTGCACAAACGGAGTCAGTTATTTTATTTCAACCTTCTGAAATTAGCAAGTGGTAAAATACTACCACTTCCGCTAAATGTGTAATGGTAGATATTTTTGAGAATCGGTCCCTGTAGTCTTAGCATGTTATCATCTCGGGCCACATAAAACAGACCCAATTGTGGAGTATAGTCTAACGTTAAAAAAGGTGTAGCGACGCACATACCTACATTAAACGTGGTATGTGTGTACTACAATAATTCAGACAAAGGTTCAGAAGCGGCACTACGAAAGTCCAAAATTAGTTGGATTAACATCGAAACTACTAAAGACTCGCCGCCTAGGTGGCGACCATATGCTACATGGGTGCAATTGTATTCTCACGACAGACCGCTCACGCAATGCGGCGAATTATCTTAGCTTATTGTTTATATTATTTTATTACCCAAATACTAATGTCCATTCCTAGTTTTACTTTAATTTTATAACTCTAATATTGTATCTATTTTTATGCTTGTATTTTCACCGACTATAATCCTTTACACGTGTTCTGTTTTTGCACCTTTTAAATATGCCTGCTCGTCTTCAATAAAGCAGATTCGTAAACCAGTTGCCGAAGTTTAGGTATTCACAAACCTGGTAAAAAAGCCACTCTTCCCGATAGTTACCGTCCGATTAGTCTTCTCGACACACTCGGTAAACTCTATGAACGGCTCCTTCTGAACCGTCTCCAGACCACCATGTCCGATTTAGACTTGCTACCACATGAACAGTTCGGCTTTCGAGCTGGACACTCTTGTACACAACAAGTGCACCGCCTCACGGAGCACATCCTGCATAACTTTACTGAACCTAGAATATCATATCGTACTCTCGCGATCTTTTTCGATGTAGCTAAAGCTTTCGATAAGGTGTGGCACGCCGGACTCGTTTATAAGCTTCTACAGTTTCGAATCCCCGATAGATTAGTTCATATCATTCGCGACTACCTCTCGAACAGAACTTTCCGCTTCAGAGTGGAAGGTGAACTCTCCCGACCACACCCAATACACTCAGGTGTTCCCCAAGGATCTATTCTTGCACCATCCCTGTTTAACTTGTACATTAGCGACCTACCACGATCTCCGGGAGTCGAAGTAGGTTGTTATGCCGATGATACAGTGATATTTGCTTCAGGCAGGCAGAGAGTGCATCTCAGAGCACGCATCCAACGTGCTGTTTGTAATCTCGGCGAATGGTATCGAAGATGGCGTATAGAAGTTAATCCAGATAAGAGTTCCGCAATACTTTTTGATTCCTCTAATAAACAGAATACATTAAAACCTCTCAGGCTATTCGATATTGGCATCCCTTGGGCTACCGAGGTTAAATATCTCGGTGTCACATTAGACAACAAACTTACTTTTAAAACTCACATCCAGAGAGTGCGGAACAAGGCTGCTATGGTCTTGAGCCGATTACATATGCTACTATGCTCACAGAGCAAAATGTCACTCAGACATAAGCTCACTCTCTATAAGACGTGTGTCCGCCCTATTCTTACGTATAGTTGCCCCGTGTTTGCACATACATCGAAAGATAATTTTGAAAAGTTGCAGGTCATACAAAATCGATTCTTACGAAAATGTGTTGGCGCCCCCTACTATGTTCGTAACGACGATCTTCATAAGGATTTGGACATTACTTCGATTCAAGCGTACATCAAGTCCGTCACAGCTAATTATTTCGACAAGGCCACAAATCATCCCAACCCGTTAGTGGTATCTGCTGCAAACTACACCCCCAAGCCCGCCGCAAAGTATCCTAAAAGACGACCACGACACATTTTCAGCGATCCCCTGGATGACATAACGGCTGCGAATAATATGCATACCGACGACTCTTTAAATAGAGCGTGCCCGCGTCCACGCCCCCGAAACCACCGATCGCGCCGCCACGGTCGGGCGGTCAACTTCGCTCCCGCACACCCGCCACGTCCTCCCTCGGCAGCAGCTTAAGCCTAGGTTCGATCCCTCGGTCGGGAGCCCTCAAGCATGCTGCTGGCGCGATACAGTGACAACGCATTCACTAGCTCCTAGCACACACGACACTGCACTCCACACACGCGCACATTCACACCGTACGTACACTGGTTCTGTAAGGGACCGTTTTACCTTTTTGGCTAGTTAAACTTAGCCAAAAATATCAGGCACTATATGCATGTGCGCTTTAGCGTGACACATATGAAGGTATGCATATGTGTCTTACTAAAGGGTACATGTATGGCATATAGATATTTTATTTTATGTAGATATTTTAGTTCGATTCGCGTTTATCCCAAGGCAACTGCCCAAGCCGAGGTTCGGCCATTCTGGCACCCTTAAGCTTGTTGCCTTCCGGCTGAGTGCCCTAAGCGCTCGCCCTAAAAGCCCGGTGAAGCTGTGAAGGCCCGTCAGGCCAACAGCGTTTAGTCAGTTCGAAAAAAAAAAAAAAAAAAAAGTTGCCGAAGCGGTTACTAGTTTGCAGAAACGGAGTCAGATATTTCGTTTACATCTCCAACCTTCTGAAATTAGCAAGTAGTATTCATACTGCCACAACTGCTAAAAAGGAAACAAAGTTTTTGCGATAACTGAACCAATTGGAGATTTCCAATTTCCAAGATTTCATCTACAAAACAACTTTTCAAACGTCGTTACCATCTACCTTTGTAAGTATAAAGTCATAAATACAAATTCGACATAAATCAAATGTTCCACCGTTATTTAAGCCTGAAGACGCTACGTTAGCTTTTAAAAGGCAACCATTCCTTGTGGGGACTCGGTAAAAACTTGATACCATCATTCTTAACAGATAGATATCGCCAAGTTGCAGTGTTAGATACAAGGTTCCGTATCGTTTTCCCTTCCTTTTTTGTATCGTTTACTACGAATTTCTTTTATACTATGTAAAGAAAAGTATACTCATAGGTGTAATCCATTTTATTATGGATCTCAGCATCTAGGGAAAAAGTGTTGCAAACTAGAGTATGCTTATTGAATATATCGTAGAGCTCAATAAGCTTCTTATAAACTACACAAGCTTCCAAAGTTACACATTAAAACCCAATGATATTATAAGTAAAAAGGTTTTTACTTATAATATCATTATTAAAACCAACCTTCATTTTCAGGATTAGTCTTATTAGGAACACTTAAAGTGAGTTAAAACTGTCATTCGTATTCGTAAATTAAAATAAACAGTGGTAAGATAGATAAATAGAAGGCTGATAGAAACATTGGAATAAGTTATTGTTGAAAGACATAAGTAAATAACATAATAATAAATTGTTCAAAGTGATAAATAGTAATGTTGTCCTTACACATTGAGTTACGTATAGTCTTATCAACCACAAAGTTCTATGATTAAATATTAAAAATAACCTAATTCTTAATTTTCAAAGTATGTGTGTTCTAATATACGAGTAGATGATGTTAAAAACTAATTTGCTAATAATATCAAAAAATATAAGACATTTACAACCTATGAGCGGATAGATGGCGTTTAAATCAAATTGAATGGCTAGGACGTTACGTACTAATAATTTTACACCAGTTTCGGCATTAGGTGTTTCTCATAAAATATACTAGCAAAAAAAACGCGTAAGAATTATTAAAAAAAAAAAAACACGCGAAACCCTAAAAACAGAAAGGGCAGCACAAGAAAGCGTGACTACGACGAGCCGTTATGGCGTCACTAATTTCTTCGACTGATGTCAATTGACAGAGAATTTTTTATCGACTAGCACTCTGACGGCTTATGGAGTGTCACATAAACCTTTATGACGTACCTATACGAGGCTACAGACCATACCCAATATGACAATCAATGCTTAGTTATTAGTTCGTTATTTGTTCCATAGAAAATTGCGGAATATTTTTAAACTTTATGATAAATGTATTTATTTAGATCTAAACTACTAAGTTTTCGTATTTGGCAAATAAATATTATACAATTAAGTTGTTTTTATATAAAATTAATATATGTGTATCATACATAACAACTTTATGAAATTCGCTTTACATTAGTAAATGGTTGTTGGTATATATATCTTACATCAATAAGCTCCAACTACATTTCACTAATTACCATGAAAATGTATACACCTAAGTATTTTTATTAACCGATTATTAGGCTATCCATGTTACAATAACTCGTCAATAGGTGGTGCTACGGTCGTTTTTTGTTATTACGTTATATATTCTAATAAAACGCAGACAAAGTCGAGGGAGGTGTTTAAAATCATAATCAAAAATACTTTATTCAGTTTAGACCTTAGGAAGGCACTTATGAACGTCACAGTTACCAGCGGATCGGAAGACAACCCAGTCATCGAGAAGAATCGGCAAGAAACTCCATCGGGTTTATCTTTTCATCAAACATATTATAACTCAAATTTTTAAAACATGGTTATAAACATAGATACAAATATACATTCGGTTTTGATAGATGCACAGAAGGTGCGTCAATTCCAGACGTCACCATCGTTTACATATTGATCCACCCTGTAATAACTTTTAGACATTAAAACCTGCTCGACATGGTGCTTGAATTTAGTATCCGGTAAATCGGTAATGTGCTTTGGAATTTTTTTATAAAACCCTTAACACTATTACCTAAAAAACTGTTACCGGTTCTAGCGAGCCTAAAACATGGAATGACCAATTTGTTATTATTTCTTGTATTTAGATTATGTCGGTCCTGTACGAAATCTAGCTTATCTAAGTTTTTACAGACGTACATTAGATTTTCAAGCATGTATTGGGAGGGCAGAGTTAGGATACCAAATTCCTGGAACTTGTCATTTAATGATTTTTATAGATATTGCCCTGTAAACCCACGCAGAAAGATAAATTTGTAAATAATTGTTATTGAAAACCAATTTTAAAAGATCTACGAGTACACTTTATCTTTTATTTATATTTCATGTACAAAAAAATTTACAGATGCGTCTAATTTGTATAAAATTAGTCTCTTTATTCAAAGATTATTTAATGGGTACAAAAAAAGTTACCACAGAACTAAAAACTAAGTTTTATTTTACTTCCATTTAGCAGATCTGTCATAACTGATTTTATTGTTAGACACGCTCGCCTCTCTCTAACCTATTATCTAAAAAATGGTATTTAGTGATATAATTCGAAAAGTGAATGCCAAAATAACTCATACATCAGTTTATATACATTTAATAAACTATTTAATTAAATAAATAATTAATTACTAAAAAATGAATCAATTCACTGTATGAAATGTTTCAACCGATGGCAATGTAATTTGGCAGAGAGTTTGTCTAGCACCTGCTACTTTACATACTGAATATACCGAAAACGTGTAGCGCTCTATCAGTCCGGTGAAGCTTTGAAGGTCCCATCGGCCCAACAGTGTGTGTAGTCAGTTCGAAAAAAAAGAAAAACATGTGAAGTCTGTTAAAAGTTAAATTGTACTCGTGTGAATGTTAGGATGCGTTGTCTTCTTGTATCTCTGCTCTGCAGGACATACATTCACGCGTGTGAGGCGTGATACCCTTTAAGGGGAGCCTTAGCTTTCTACTCTAAGATCATAGTGCATGATCAAAAACTATAACTTTCTAGGCCCTATCTCGCTGAACACTACAGAACTAAAATGATAAACACTCCTGAGTGTTGGTACCCAGTACAGAACCAACGCTTTTAATTTCGTAGTACCCTCTGCTTTAGCTCGTTCGTCAGAAGATGGACGGAGAAAACATTCTTAAAAGGTTATCGTGGGAATATATCAAGTTAAAATTTACAGAGGAGTCTGAGGGCCTCAAGGACGATGATAAAGTTAGTTCCTCCGGACAATTTCCGTGGTGACCTAGTAATTACATTGAGTCTTGCCGCTAGAGTTTCGTGGTTGAATGCTCACGTAATCCCGTGAGCTGCGTCTAGTGTAGTAAATGGTACACTGTGAAGTTTTTTTGAGTGGGAACCTCACTTAACTCTCTTATTCTTCACGGCTGAGGGTACGTATGATGGGTTACTTCACGTAATGAAAGGTGTATCTGTTGTATTAAAAATATACTTTTTATCACATTTCCCTGTGCAATAGTTAAATTCGAAGTTGTAATAGGAATAGGAGTGCTTGAGACATCTGTAAAATCTTTAGTTGTAGCTGTGTCGTTCAATACAATGTGATGGTTAGACGTATTTGTTGACAACATTTCTAGGGAGAATATACATTGTTACTTGTTCTTGTGTAATAGTAGGAACGCAAGTTAAAGGAAGATTGAAAAAGATAGAATGAACTACTTATAATTAAATCAAATTTAATCAGAAGCTCGATCGTAAGAAACGTAATAAAAAATAACTGAAAACCTTCGAGGAAGTCGAGCAACGTAACATCCTAACTAGCAGAAAGAGAAAGCTTTTATAATGTTAAAGTTAAAATGAATCTTATTCCGTTACGATAAAGTATACAAGTTTATACATTCAAAATTTATAGGAAGTATATTTATAACGAGTGTGGGAAATTATGTTGTCTAACGAGGATACATTTGCGTTTAGTACGTACTAACTGTTTCGTTGGATTATAACGGTTTTTGTTAATAATCTATCTGTAATATATATAACAGGGTTTGATATTTAAGATATTTTTAATTTTAAAAGATATTCTATGAAATCTATTACCAAATATATATCTTTATTAAAGGTATCACCGTAAATTCACTTGTTTTATATGTCCATAGAGAACAGGATGAAAAATAATTTTGCTTTTATATACAAAAAACGATAATACAAGACATACTATGCGGTTGTTACACAAAAGTATTATGGGTACTGGTGAAATGGTTTCCGTGAAAAATATATTTATATAATTCCCAGGGTATAGTAACGTAAAAAATTGTAGGCAGTTTTCTAAGAACGTTTTGATGTAGCTACCACAATGTTCATAATTGTGCATCGTGTATTTTCGGTTATTAATCACAATAGGAGATGGAAGGTTCTAGAACTGCAGGTATTCATGTCTGATGTAGCTGATATTTACATATCTATTAATTTCTTTTAAAACTTTAACATAACCGTAATAACTGTATGAGTATCGCAAAATTAATGCAATTCGAATTTGAAATAAATAACAATGTGTAATTTTGAAAGATAATTGAGAAGAACAAATGAAAATTAGATACAATTTCGTAGCTCAACAATAACAAAATACTTTTAAAGAAACCTCCAAAAAACTCAATAAGCATTTTGACGTAGCTGCTAATCACATTTCTTCCTGAAACGCTTCAGTGCACAATAAAAATAAAAAAAAACTTTAAAACGAATAGACAGGCCCAACCGATGTTAACCGCTACTCATCTTGACTATACTATATAACTTTGAGAACATAACATCGCATAATCTTGGCAACTCACATGGAATAATTGTTAACCATGCATGAACACAATGTGATGCGGTACCCAATAATGTACTGTCGCAAAAACTAAATTGTGAACCATTTTCAGCCTTAGTTCGTTGAAATTCAGTTCTAGTTAGTTTTACACGTTAAAATTAGACTTTACAATCGGTCTATTTTTATGTGAATTGTCCTTGATCATCCTTCATGGACTACCTATTAAAGTTTTTTTTTGTAATGATATACTACATATATATTTGAGACAAAATAATGTTATTATCAACGGTGTAATAATATCTATATTTTTTTTAATTTCGAAATAAATCTCAAAATGAGAAAGTGGAAATAATTAGTAAAATTACAAAGTATGTCGGTAAAGCATTGCGCAACTGGGTTTCATTCAAAATAATATCACGTTTTATAATTTGACAATGAGTTATGATGACTTCGAAGTTGATTGTTTTAAATTCACAGGGAAGTGAAGTTTCACGCAAAAAATTATACGATGCGGTAAACGAAAAAACTTGGTGAGACGGAACAAAAGAGCATCTAACTGGTTTCAGCATAGAATTGAATGGGGATCGAATGAGAATTGCCTCTCACGTATATCTTTCTCAAAATCCCCAACGTTACAAAAGATTCGAATTGAAGTTTGTCATGTTTAGCAAATATAGGCTTTGTATTTTACAATATAAGACACATAATATCGGGCCAGGTCTAATGACCAAGTTGTGATTCTGTCAAGGGAATCGCTGTTTAATGAATGCGAATGTCTCGAATACGTTTTCGGGAAACAAAAAAATACTGAGGATATATTTGATAATTTTGTTACGCATTGTTATAAATTTACTTATTCTGAAAAAACTGTTCCTAATCAATGAGTCTCAAGAGCATAACGTATGAAGACACAGTTAACAATTAACTTCGTACCATAATCCAACTGGGGAATTCTAAAATAAATATTATAAAATAAAGCAGTATTGGTATGCTCACTTACCGTTTTCTCCAATCTTGAATAAAACTCCAGTCACAATGATCGTCATCGTCAAGTACGGTCGCTTCGTGATGGTCGGTGCTATTACTGCCATGTACCAACTCGACAAGTTGTCGGGCTCTTTCGAAGTTACCTTCAAATTCGACAACCAAAAAACCGTCAGAACCTATAGTTCCAAGAACATCCTTCTTATATGTTGCGTCATTGATGGCCATAGCTTCAGATATGTCTTTATTATTGTCGTTTTTTATTTCCGAATATATAGCTTCAGAATCTTCAGGCGGTATAGGAGATCCTCCACCCTTATCCACGTCATTAGAAGGTACTAATATCTCAGTATTGTGTAAAGAAGCGTTAGCATAAATAGCTTCTTCTTTATGTGTCTCTTGTTTGGCGTCTTCATTCTTTTGTTCATTGTGCTTACGAATTATGGAATCACCAAAATATATTACAACTTTATTATTATTCTGTGTTATTTTGTTTGACATAGGATTATCATTATGTGATGGGCTTACTTTTTTATTATCTTGCGTTATCCTTTGTGCTAATTCTTCGTAACATGGGAGTCGATTATTGTATGCCTTTTTATCTGAAACAGAAGATTTAGATTCGTCTTTCTTCGTTTCAACACTCTGGTAAATAGGTGGTCGGCAGCAATCGTCTAACTCCGACTGCGGACTCCACGGCTTGGGTTCACTGTAAACGTGTTCAGCTGGCGTTGATGTTTGTTGAAGCGGAATGTACTTTTCGTGTACATTTTTTGAATTCGGAATCTCATTTTTTCTGAAATTGAGAACGCTTCGACGAACTTTGGATTCCGATGCATCGCTGTTATTTACTTTTTTGAGACGTGAATTCCCTAAGAGTTTAAAAAGTGGTTTGTGTTCCGTTTGTGGTTTCACTCGATCGGTACTCGGTGCGCGACGCATCCCGTAAGGGCCAGCCTCCTTTTCAGATGGGTATAGCTGTTCGCAGCTCGTCGACTTATGTGAGGCGATCCTAGTTTTCGGAGAGCTTATCGGCTCGCGGCTCTGCCAGTGTCTGACTGAGAGTCTAGCAGCGCCTCGTATGAATTTCATAGGTTCCCAGGCTTCAGCTTTTTTTAGGATGAAGTTATCACACATATTGTGTTTGTTGGGGGGTTTTCTTGCGTCAGCGGCGCGGCAGGACTGGAGCTCACGGCAGAGAAAGCACGAGCAGCGCGCAGGGCACAGCATGTCTGAGCGGTCGTGCCGGCCGCACTGCCTCACTGCCAACACCGACCGTTCGCTCACCGACAATTGTTGCCATCGCCCCGCTACGTACCGAGTAATTGCTCGCACGCGATTTTACCACGGATTAACGTTACCGTTCGAAAGCCCGAGACTTAATCGACAAACAATTGCGTTCCAATATTATCAGGTAATACATAGTAATAAAACTTACAATTAAGAGTAATGTTTGATCATTTCAATTTTCTTTTTAAAAAATTCGCAAATAAATAGCGTATTATGTATTTATTTATCTATAAACGATAAACCGTTACGAATATCTAAGGAGGTTAGTATCTAAAAGTATAAAAGGCTAAATAATGAATCAAGCCATGATGACACGCCCACGTACCTTAGTCTACCATTTCAAAAGCCATATTATCACTAGTCGATTAACCGTACGTACATCGTAAAAAGCTAATACACTGCACACTTGCATTTAAGAGACCGAGGTGAACGAAACCATAAGTCGAACTCTAAATATAGAGCGCACTTGAAAATGTCGGTGGTTATTATCGATCCGTTCGTAATAATATATCACACACAAGTCGAACAGTTTAATTTGCGAGTAACTAAATTTATTGTCGATTGAAATTTTGTGAATACGAATATCCCCCAGAAATAATAAAAAAAGAACATGTTAATCGCAAATATGAAAGTGTCAATGATGGAATGCAAACATATGCTTCGTTGATTCCTTCACGTGCGACGAAATGGTAACGCAGATAAACACAAGAAACACGGAATGTTAAGTTTGAAAGGCTTGGATTTCAAAACGAAGATTCGACATTCAGATAATCATATAAAGGAATAACACGAACTGCATAATGTGCGACGAGGAAGCAAAATAATATTATTTTTTTTTGTAATTTTGAGATGTATCAAATAAGCATTTCATTTTATTGCCTTCGGATTGGAAATGATGAATTCTTTAAAGATTGTGTTGAGGATTATTTTAAATTTCTATAATCAGCCTTACTTTATTATGAATATTTATCAGATTAATTCATATTATAATCTGACCAGAAATAATATTTTTGGTAGAAAACAGGTAAAATATTTAAAACGATAATCTAATTCTATGTGTAAAGAAAAAAACTTTATTACTGACAGTTTTTACGGTCCGATTTTTTTGTGGTTTTTACAAGTCCAATTTTATTGACAAACACCTAAAATTATAACATTAGTGTCCTCTCTAGAAATGACTATTTATACTGCAAGTATATTCTAAATTAATTCTTCACAATTCTTAAGGAAAAGCGTTATGATATGTAATCTACATAATACTCTGAATATTTATCGGTGTGTATTTATCCACATATACATTTTCATCCATATTATTTTAATCATTTAGATTATTAGCTTGGACAAACAGCTGACACTTGCTTTAAAACAATTTTAGAACTATCCAGCGGCTGCAAAGTATAAAAACAAATTCAAACTATAGTAAAAATGACTTTTATATCTATTTTTAATTAAATTTACAGAACAAGTAAACTAAAGTATATATTCATGAAATTGTCAGCAAAGCTTTATAAGTTTATAGTCCGTATTTAAATTTAAATAAATTGTAATTTCATATATATATATGTTCTACATATTTATAAACTTGTCATTATAAATCTGGTCGGGGCTGCAAAAAGTAATTCCTATTCAAATTCTGTACATCCAGACTACTGATGCAAGTCTTTAAAAATATTGATACGTATATACCGTCTTAACTTGACATCAATATTTTTTGTATTTGAATAAGTAAAACATGGCTGTAAAAATAATAAAGTAAAACAGTTATCTACATCATCATATCTTATTACCTAATCAACATCTATGTTCTTTTCTGAATTATTAAATCAATTATAGTCTGAATATAGTCTCAGGCATAGTTTGTAAATTGGAATTATTAACATCAATCTGGTTTTGACATCTATTGGTACTTTGAGCAAAAATTATATACAGTCTATTAATTAAGCAAACATATGGTGGGCTGCACTAACTCAATACAAAATATCAATATTACATGTACACAGGCCGCTATGTTACGCGTTGCTAGTCTGACGTAAATGCAATACATCACGAGCATGTTGGCTTATCAGTGATATGAACTCATAAGATTTTCCCCTACCAAAAATCGCTCTACACGCTAAATAAGTTTCCACTTCAATACTAATATTTATTTTTTATGGAACTTACACACGTATTAAAAGTGTAATATTATATAGTGTTTTTCTGTATTTATCATGTTCTGACATATCATTTGTAACTCTAATAAGATTACTTACTTGCTATCACTACAGAGTTTGACCGGCCTAACCACATAAATATTACTCTAATGGGTGGCTTAACGGCTGACGCCGTATGTAAAATATATTCATAATTTGATGATCGTCGTTAATACATACCATGAGATGTTACATGTAGTAGTTTTGCCGAGCCAGTAAAATATAAATAACGTTATAAAATTAAGTTCATACGTCGAGCAGCAGAGGAATTTAATTCATTTCCGCGAGGTGTGGTAGCGGCGAGCGCATCTCGGCGACGCTTTATCAAGATAAACCGATTCCAATGGCCCGTAATTTGTACAAAAAATAAAACAAGTTAAATAATATTCGAGAGCGACATTCTTTCGAAATTGTGACGTCGACCTGTAAATTTCAGTACCAAGTCTCATTGTTTCATTTAAACTTAGTATTACCTTTTTATTTATCCATACTATAATATCCTAACTAATATTCTAAACGCATATGTGAATTTGTTTGATTGTTTGTTACATTTTCATACCTTAACTACTTCACTGTCAATCATAAAACTTTGCAGAGACGTTGTTAGGAGTACAGAGAAGAACATTAGGGTACATTTTCATCTAGAAAAAGTATCGTTTCCGATGGATAACTTAAATGAAAATAAATGCAAGCCAGGCCGTGAGTAAAAGCTATGTGTATTATAAACGTGGTATTAACTTTCTTTATCTAGCTATTTATTACCATTTTACGAGACTGAATTGATCGAAAGAATACTGTAGTGTATACTGTTATAAGCTATTTTCTCACCTTAAATATATCAAAAACACGTAGACGAAATCACGGGATCTTCTTATGTTATGAAACATTAAGCAGGTAAATAGACTAACTAATGTTGAGTAGTTACTGAAATCTACAGTTATGTATAATGGACCTTGAAAGGGCCGCACATCTGAAAACAGTTGTTACTCCAGAGGACTAAGTTGGAACACATCGTGCGCCAGTATATGTTTGCCAACAATATTTTTCGAACGGCTACACAGTTGTGAGAATACTACTGCTTTACAGAAGAAATAGTTTTGTTGATGCTGCTGATTCGAAAACTAATTCATTTAATATCTAGACCATAATTGAAAATATATATTTAAGACGAACGTTTTGGCCTGGTTACATAGGCCATGGTCACATACCGACTGATATGGTGCGATATCTTCTTAAGAAAGGAGATTTTCTCGTAACTACTCTCATTTGTTCACTAGACGAATTTTGTCAGTTGTCTCGAATGGTATATTTGTGCTTTTTAATTTAAATTAATTTATCCTACAATTTTTTTATAGTTGATTTTTTGAAATCAATGATTGAGTCTCTCCTACAGCACGTGTATGATATTTATTTTTATAGTCGACTTCTGTGTTTGTCGATTTTTATATGTCAAGCTGGAACAATAAGTAGAGCGATTAAAAAATTAATTTAGAGATGTTTTAGATCCGTGTTAAATGGACCTTTTGTGGTTCATACACATACCAACACAGTGCGACCGATTAGACTGAAAGTTGATAGAGCAAAAAAACATGTCATGGAAACGGTTTTTACGCTATCTATTGTACCACCACTCAGCACTAGACGACATCGCAGCACATCATGTTCTATATCTTCATGAAAATTAGTAATTGTAGATTGAAGATTGAGAGTATTTACACAATATTAATTTTGTTATAACTTGTTTATGTTATAACACAGTTATATTATAATCTTTTTGCTCAGTTTGTCAACTAATTTTTTTAATTGTTTGGTAGCTATTGACAAGCTTTATTGTTATAGCTATATCTTATCATTAAAAAAAGAGTTGTTTTTTATGTCAGCCAGGTTTCGAAGCCTTTATTTATGTCTCTATTCGTCATAATTCATGCTTCTTACGTATACGTACGCTTGTATAATACAAATATTAATATTCAAAGTTCATACATGAATAAACAATATTATACCTTTATTATGGTCCAATAACTACCACTAGTAAATAGTAATTAGAACAATATATAATAATTAAAAATACGTGCAGCGCCTAATATAATAAGCACGGAATGTGATAATTTAACGCATCATCTACAACTGAAATTTGAATAAAGAAATTTTCATTGTAGATTACTGTAATGATTTCTAATGTGAAAAATTCCAACAACGTATTAGTTTTAATCACAATACGACACCAAGTAGACATAATATTTAATTTGGTTTCCAACATTTCAAATAGAATCACACTAGGCCAAAGGTTAATATTTTTTCTGCGATCACTTTTTTCTGTGATAGGCGATATTATGTCGAGAGGTTAAGTAATAGTTTCCCAAAGTGATGGTTCATTGTATGTTATTATCGGTAGCGACTGTGCGTTTCCGTCGTGCTAACTGCACAATTGGTGAACATCGAGTGTCGTGTCTATATAAATCGGTCAAGGCAGCTAGTTGGTCTTTGCAAAACTTTGTATATATTATTTTCTTATATTACTTTATATATGACGTATCGTTGATGTACGATAGGTCGATATTATGATTTATATGCTGCACTATTCTCTCTATGAGAAAAAAAACACTGTATGAAAAAGAAAAAAAAAAGAATCTACATCAATACAATTTAAACTGAACTGCTTACATATCAAACTAGAAATTACTCGCGAGTTCGTTTGTGTTAATTGCAATATGAAACTAAATAAAAATAAAATAACGTGGCTTTTTGTAAGTGTAAGAATTTTTATATTTATAGTACTTAGGAGAATTTATAGATGGCAGTAACAGTTACATATTAATAACGAGTCGCGTTTTTGTGGTTTATTATAATAATTATCATTATCATAAGCTGTTGTTAGTTATTATGCCGTTGAATAATTGGCTGTTTTGTAGCGTATTACAATTTGCAATGATGACACGTTAAGAAAATTAATATTCGTTCTGCCTTTTTTTTCAATCTGGCTATATGTTGTTGGCTTGAAGGGCCTTCACAGCTTCACCGTAGTAAGTTGTTCGTATCGTGGCTTTGAATGTGGGCAAGATGAAGTGATCTCCCATTCACACCTATAGCTTGTGAGTTACGCGATAACGCCTGCTAACAGTTTTAGTTGTTAATAATAATAATGAATAATCAACAGCAAAATAACGTTGTAGTAATGGCTTAATAGTGTCTTCTATGTGTAAATCGGCGAAGACAAAAGAGTTCAGTACCTTTTTTTCTCTTTTTAACAAGCGATTTTCTTATTTTTTTTCCTTAGTAGCTATTAACAAGTTTTATGGTTATCAATGAAAAAAACGGAAACAGATTTTTCCTCGACATGGACAAGTCAAAGCCTTAAAGTATAAGTCTTTATTCATTATACTTTACGATGCTTACGTCTAATAATCTACAATATTTATACACTGTTTAATAAAATAAGCTTCAATAATGAGGAAACTGAGAAAACAATTGAATTTCAACCAGCAGTAGAAATAAATCTTAACTAGTCATGCGATGAAGCGATGATGGCTAAGTTGGTAGTGTGTTCGAACACAGCGTCGAAGGACGTAGGTTCGAATCCTAGCAACAGAGTCGGAGCTTACGGTGAAGGAAAACAACGTGATGAAACCATACTACGGTGGTAGGGCTTTTTCTAAGTCCGCCTGGCTAGCTACCATCCTCAAGTTGAAAATCTGTTGCCAGGCACCTGTTAGTGTGTTCCGACAATTGCACTTGAGAGCCTGTCTTCCACTAGGCTCAGCGTGACTACCATCTTAGACCACATCATCTATTAACATCACATGAGATTGTGGTCAAACGCTAACCTATAATGCATAAAAAAAAACTCAAGGCTTCGAGATCACGATAATATTAAAATGTACATTTTTAAATGTTTTATAATTTATGTAAATCGGAGTAAAAGCAGAGCGAGTTGTTCTCATAGTTTTTAATTGAATTTCATTGCATAAAGCTATACACATCATCGCTTACAATGTTATAATAATTAAAGAACAGTTCCCACGCATATTGTGGGAACAGCGAAAGTATACATATTAATTACATTAAAGTTTATTGTTGTCTTTACAGAAATCTGTAGTAGAAAAGTGACAGCTATTCAATACCGGTATGGGTATAGAATGTACAGTTTTTACACTTAAGATTCATCTTTATGCTAATACAGTATGCAGTATTGTTATTCTGCCGCAACAAAGGGATAAAGTGTTATTTGAAGATCAATTCAATGCAATCCAAAAACAGCAGTGACTATCGACAGCTCTATAATTTATCGATAATCGTCGCTGACATATAAGCCTGTAATTCTCTTAGTCAACTAAATAAAAACCGATCCGGTTGAGTACAGATATTACAATCCCCCGTGTTACTAGATATACGCCAACTGATCCCGAACTGTGACACGCCTAAACGTCTCACTATTACATTGTCACACTTGGTGTATATGGATATCGCGATCTAATTTAACAAAATTGCCTTATAACCATACCTTTGACGTATAAAATACAGTGTGATACTGTATGATGTACTGATTTACTGTATGAAACAGATACGAGTATGTGACGATTTCTATTATCGTTTTGTTTTCGTG
The DNA here is from genome assembly GCA_035772565.1 of Antheraea assamensis. Taxonomy (NCBI): domain Eukaryota; kingdom Metazoa; phylum Arthropoda; class Insecta; order Lepidoptera; family Saturniidae; genus Antheraea; species Antheraea assamensis. The sequence goes on from JAQQSE010000129.1 coordinate 914,860, forward strand.
AAATATGTAATTAAGGCTTACGTACGTAAGGTGGACGATAATAAAAAGACGACAAGTGCATTAAGAAAATGTAAACTTTCATATTAGGCGTTAATGGAACGAGTGCAGAAACATTACCTACGCTGTCTAAGTTGATACAAATTTAAGACAATATTATTACATTGAAAATAAGAACGCTACAGAACAAATATATTTATTTATAATATTTAGTACATCATGTGTTAAAATCCATCATACCATTGAGACCACAGAGCTCGCCAAAGAAATGGACATACATACACTTGAAAACATTAGTTTTCCTCTGCGTGTATTTCGGAAGATCAAAGTAACACCAGACATACCTATCGGTTTGAAAATCACATATACAGCATAATCTGTATATAGGTACCAGGTATACCAGATACATATATACATATAAACTGATATAACTGCGGTTACGCTCGCGGTAATGTATATTCGACCTATCTCATGGGAACTGTAATTTTTTTCTGGAAAAAAGCTACCCTATGTCCTTTTCTGTACTTCTCACAACGTGTACGTTGTTCTTGTAAATTTCATGAGGATTGATTGAGTAGTTAAGACTTGATGAACAAACGGGTCATCTGATGGTAAGTTAATCATCGGCGCCCATAGAAACCTGCGACACGAGGGGCATAACAGATGCGTTGCCGTATACAACACTGTCGTTGTTTTAATCGAAAGTCGCGACGTTATGAATGGTCGATCATCTGAATTTACTGTATGAAACAGATATGTGACGATTTCTATTATCGTTTTTTTTTCGAGAAATATGTAATTAAGGTTTACGTACTTAAGGTGGACGATAATAAAAAGACCACAAGTGCATTCACAAAATGTAAACTTTCATATTAAGCGTTAATGGAACGAGTGCAGAAACATTTAATATACAATTAAATGAATAATAAAAAAACGCTTTCATTTAAAATTTCATTACCCCTCTATATACATGTTGTTTGTTTCTCGTTGGTTTTTAAATATGGACGCATCTTTCCAATTGAAATTGTGATATGCTTAACACTCGGATGTCGAGCAGATGCGCTGTGCCGTGTATTATGAGTGTGGCCAAATTATTCATCGCCGCGCCTTATGTTTTCTAGTTTAAATTCTATGGGTCATTATAATACCAACTCGTACGGTAGGGGCATATGGGTATCGTAGCGAAAGTTAACTATACCTGACGCGTTTGCAATAGTCACATCGACGCATTTTTTGTATAAAATCTGTTTTACAAAAATCGTTTTGTTTTAAATTGTTACAACAATGCATACGATGTTGATTGACTCATTGGTCAATTTAAACAAAAATATGCAAAGGCACGCTGTATTTCTATCGTTCTGTGTGTACACAAACCAATATCAGTCTTTGTCTTTGTCTTTTTGCAAGTAACTTTGAATAGCATTCATTCAATTCAATCTCATCATTCAAAAACGTTCCAATTTACGAGTAATATTTTTGTTTAGTTCTTCATTAAGATTATTTATTTATTTTAAGTAAAATAGATTATAAAATTGTGAAATGTCAATAGTGTCATATTGTAGTAGTTGTCATTTACTTGTGAATCTTCAAAATTGTCCAATTTATTAACATCTTCCAAATTAATTATACACACGAAATCCATAATTTACTACGAAACGTCTTTTGCCAGCAAATAGTAATAAAACAAATCACAACAATATAATGAGAACTGTGAACTTAGACAAGTGTTATACAATGTTTAAATTTAAATAGCGTCTATTTCTAAACAAAGGTAAGACACTCTTTTGTTATCAAACTTTTTTAAAACAAGTGTTCGACGCGTATTTAACTTTTTTGTAATAACACGGTACATGTCTTTAATGTGTTCTTTATTGGTTAGTTTTTTATTATATATTTGTCGGAAGCAGGAGCCTTCTCCATCGCGATTATTACTCATTGTCTAGGTTTATAACTATGGGCGTCGGTGTGTAGTTGGATAGAACGAACTCGTATGACGGATTAGATATCAATTATGTAAACGATTATATTACAAACAGTATGTATGTACGTTTCTGAGAACGCGCGATAGTTTTAGTGAAGACCGTTCGCGCCGAGCTCCAACGAAATAATGCATCCTTTCGACACTTATTGTAGGCATCAGCAGGGATCCAGGCGAGAAAATAAACACTTTGTGGGTTACAATAAACTATTATCGTGAATCACAATAGGTAGGTACTATTTACTTAGTAGATATCTCAAATACACAGTACAGTTCCTAGGCAAGTATCACTTAGTGATCAGAATGATATGTGTGGGGTGATCGGTGTTGTGGTGTAAAGACGAGTGTTTGAAAAATCAGTGTCACTGTATCCGCACAAGCAACATGCTCCAGGGCTCCATTCCAAAGGATCGGACCTCGAAAAGAGTCCGATTAAGAAAACACTCCTTTTTATAAACGTCATTCCTCCCAATGTAGGCTCTGTACACGTCACTTTGACGTTTGTGTGTTGTTGACGTTCCATGCTTATGACCCGGATGCGACATACTGATATAGGTAGATTCTATATGGGAAAAAAATCTTAAGAGTTCTATATTCTAATAGCTAAGTAGGTACATAGGTAGAGAATGCCGTCAATGTAACTCAATTTATATATAATTCCAAAGGTAAATGATATAACTAATAAATGTCGCATATAATCCAACATTATAAAACATCTTTCCCTTTAATATTTCCGTTCATAAAGTTACGTTGAATTAAATTAAAATAAAATATCTTATAACGAGATTTGCGAGATACGATATCTTGTTTCGTATGATCGTAAACTTCCCCGAGTCATGTTTACGAGATACCGACGTTTAACTTTTTGTTTGGTTTTGTACTTTTTTATTATGAAAAAACATTTCTCGAATTAAATAATCGTCAGTGCATCGTTGTCATAAGATATTGCAAATTCATTACAAACTGTAATAACAAATGTATACACGTCCCATGCTGTGTTCCTGTTAGGATGCACAGAGAGAGAGAATGATTCATCATTTTTTCTGGATGAATCCTAACTAATATTATAAATACGATTGTATGTTTGTTTGTACGTTACACTTTCACGGCTTTATTATTCAGCCGATTATTATTTTATTTTGCATACATATTGTTAGAGGTACAGAAATAAGGTAGGACAATGAGTCATGCTTTTTCATGCGTGCAGCCGGTGTTCATCGATTTATAAGACGTTATCACGTAAAAAAAAAACATAAATATGTTTCACATAAAATTATCAATATTAACCTATCACTCTGTCTCTCTTCTAGTTGCTCGTGTTCCGAAATCAGTGAATTTATGTCTACGGTGACGCTTCCAGGTCTGAATGACAGCGGTGACAGCCAATAGACTGTAGATGTTTTGGTGGTCGCCGTTATTTTTGGTTTGCACCGTGCTTATCTATCTTCAAGTATAACTCAGTAAGTTTATCCTGGGATAACAAAACAAGTGAATTTATGTGTTTTTGCGTAAACGGTTTGAACTGACCAAACATTCCTTGTCGAAAAGTACAAGAAACAAATTTTTCAGTAAACCACGTTAAACGCAAGTAAAAGATGATGTTACACAAAACTCTCACTTTCGTCGCGTTAAAAAATTAAAACAATGAAAGTTGCATCCATTGATATAACACTGTGAACGAAGAGTTCATGAGAAACTTCATATTGGAGATGTATACAGCGGAACTTCGGTAATACGAACATTGATAAGTCGAAAACTTCTCTAGATACCGGCTCCCTTCTTTACAAGCTGAAATAACTTGTGGGTAAATGTGAGACCTCGATAAATCTAAATAATCGATATTTTTGTAGTTTTACTGGTTTAGCGTGGACTCATAATATCGCTTGATCTTAAATAACAATGTTGCTTAAGATATTAAGTTGCCGGTGCACCTCTAAGAGCATGGAGATATATCTTCAACACATGTGTTGTAGTTAGCTCATCGAGTATTAACAAAAGCCCTACCACTATGCTATGGCTTCAACATAAAATATTTTTTGGCAGAAAATTTCAGATCATTGCGGGATTCGAACCTACCTTACACCATACATTACGTACGTGGTATCAGAACGGGCTGAGCCATCGCTTCCCTAAATGATATTTTAATTCACATATGACCATCATCATCTATCTATAATAGACCCACTACAAGGTCGTGGGTTTCTTCCCGAAGGAAGGCACGGAAGCAAGCCACGGGCATAATCACTACGCCAATCCACGACATATTGGCGATTTTAAACTCATATAAACATAGTTTTATACTTTTCCCACACATCCCACATACTACAAGAACTTTTCTCAGGGTCAGGATTAACTCACGATGTTTTCCTTCACTATGAGTTGATAGTGTTACCAATTTAAATTAGTAAATTTACGCGCATTCCGAAAAAAATTATATCAGATTGATATTCCGCCGCTCAAACCGATTGACCGTCACTACTTATTAATTAGCCTAATTCACATATATTCTATTAATATTAAAAACGAGAAAGTTTGTTAGTATCTTTCACTTAAAAACTTTTGAACAGATTTTGATGAAGCTTTACCTATACATTAGAATTATACATAGGCTATAACTTATAAAAATAATGTTTATAGCGACAAAAATATATAATTAGGTGTTAAACGTTAGAAAGAATACTGCCATGTGAGAGATATCTCGACAGGCGTATACAGTGTATAAACCGATAGAGTTATATAACGATAATATATAGCAGGATTAATTTTCTTAGCATATATATAATTTTTATATCGTAGCTATCATTGCCAATTTACTGAACCATGAATACATTTAAACTGGACATTACATTACAATGCACATTTTATAATATTAAATTAATTCTTATTAGAATATTAGAAACTTCAACGCTTCTAGTATTTAAGGCAAATATATTTTATTTGCACGTTTACTAGTCTATAATTATTTAAAAATATATAAACAGACACACATTTGCCGGCAGCTTCCATTAAAATGTAAATTTTGGCAAGTCGAATATACAAAAACTTTTAGAAACCTCTGTAATTCGAAGGATTTCTCGCTCGTACGGCTTATCGAGATTCCATTGTAGTTATATTATAACAGAATTCAATGTACTGCTTGACATCGTGTCTCCGGCATACTGTGCTGCGATGCTTCAACTTAATATTATAATATATTACGTCTTTAAAAGGTTAAAACTCGTTCGCCGATCGCGTTCTTAAGCGATGAACTCATGTAACCTTTAACCGATAAAAAGTTCGCTATAAGAGACATCACACCCTAATCTATCTGAATGATTATTCGTGCGTTCGGGCACAACGTCAATCGACGCAGATATCGAATCTTTGCAATGATGAATCGTAGTTTTCGGTAAAGGAAAATATTGGGATGACATCATTTTACTTTCTCTAATGCCTGGCCGGACATAACCTTCAAGTTGAAAATCTATCGCCAAGCATCTATAAATGTGTATCGGCAATTGCAAATGTAAGTCAGCATTCTTCCAGCTATAGCGTCTTAGTCCACGTCGTAATTTATTAAAGAGATTATAGACAAGCGCTAAAAACTAGTAAGTATAAAGATAAATGATAGTTCAGAAACACCAAAAAAACAAACCGTTATAAAACAAAACCGAACTAAAATGCAAAATAAAAAAATCCGTAAAAATGACAATATTTTCTGTCGTTCTATGGATGCCTACTCGTATATATATATTTAGACTGTTAATTTTTTATCCTGGTAAATCTATGAGTTATTGTATTGCCGTCGGTCCTTAAATGTGTCCAAATTTAAAAAAAGTATCAGACTAATTCAGATATGCAAATCAAGCTAATAAGAAAAGTGTTTTAATAGTAAAGAGAGGATGGGCTTTATATGCCAATGCATATAATCCGGTCCCTACTTATAATGGGTGCGTGAAGTGCGAAAAAAAACTTAAATAACGCGTCCAACTCGACGGGTCGTCGTGTTACAACTTTACCTTATATCGTTTTACCAGCTCTATGTAACAAAGATCGAGTGAACATTTTCTGTGCGTCATAAAATACATTGTATGTTATTTTATCTAAAAAATTACCATAGAATGCAGCCACCGGTCGTCAATATTTGTTTTAATATGCAAAGTTATGAATATGCCCATCTGTGAATGTTCTACACGAGAACAGCTGCGTCGAGTTACTCTTTACGTGTAATAAAGATGTTCAGTTAACATATTATAAGATGTTGTACAGTACTCAGTTAAATTTATTAATTACCGATTGGCTTATTCTTATTTGCGTAATGAAAACACTGACTTCTTTCAATGATATTAAAAATGTATGACCAACTAACTTGTATAATATTTTTAGGAAGATTTTAGGAGATTGAACGTATGTCATATAACAATACTACACTCGAGGTTGGGGTAATTAACAGTATTAATTAAATTAAGTAAACGTTATTAGAAAAGAAATTTCGGGAACAAAAAATAAAATAATAGGAGAAGTAAACAGTATTTCTAAATTAGATCGATGCGTGTATTTTACAATGTACAGCAACAGCCCCAAACCGAAGTTCCACTGGCCCTTGTGCTCGTTGCTCAATTGGGTGAGGGCCTTAAGTGCTCGCCTTAGTAGTTCGGTGAAGCTGTGGAGCCACCAAAATGTGACAACAGCGTAGGTCCGATAAAAAAAAAATTCAAAATAACTAACGTTAAGAATTTAATTGAAGTAAAAATTTATAATTAAAATGATACAAAATATACTAAATGAAATAGACTCATTGACAAACTTATCGTAACTTGATAATCTTATTAACTACATTTATTACAAGCTGATGTCAACGTTTTCGTTTGTGTTGCCCTGCGCACGGAAACACGTCGTTCAACGGGCAGTGCTTATAAAAATCATCGTTTCTTAAAATTATAATAACTTTATGTTAAATTAAGGTATCGTGATATTTTTTTTTGATAAAGATAGAATGTGTAGGAACTCAAACTAAAAAAAAATGATCGAAATCTAGCCAATAGTTTTTGAGTGATGCGCGCAGAGCGGCAGACCTCTGTCATTATATTTATGTAGAAGAAAAAAAAACTATTAGGTTGGGAGTTATTGTTACATAACAGAGTGTACTTTTTGTGAAAGGTAGTCGTAATTTTTTTATAAAACGTCACCAAACTCAAAGATGTGACGCAGCGAACTCCACGAGCAGAAACAGGATTTATAAGACTAAAGAATGTAAGGGCGCGCGGCGGCGGGACTTTATATCCGTTTTATCGCAACGATGAAACAAGTTAATTCTTAATTACGTATTTCGCTAACGCGTAGGACGATTTGGGTATTACTTATATAAATATAGCCGTGTATGACTGAGTTTCGTATATTACACTATGTAAAATTAAGCAACATGAAGAACCATTATATTAGTAAGCCCGGATACAACGTCTATCGACGTTGGTTGTAATCCTAATTAATATTATAAACGTGAATGTGAGTTGGTTTGTTTCTTACGCTTTTACGTTTTATTTACTAAACCGACCATAAGTACAGAAAGGTATAGGGTATCTTTATTCGGAAAACTATTATTTCGTAGATATATAGATAGATCCTAGATATAGAGTACTGTTCACACTTCTGGGCTGGTGCTCCTACCTATCAGCTTTCACCTTTAGACTCCTTACAACGGTAAGCTTTTTTTTATATTATAGGTGGCAAACGAACAGGTGGGTCACCTGATGGTAAGTGATCACCGCCGTCCATAGACACTAGCAACACCAGAGGAGTCGCAAGTGCGTTGCCGGCCTTTTAATATATGTGGATCTCCGGCGCTCTCACTGACCGAACGAAACGCAACAGTGCAAGCACTGTTACTCCACATCGGCTTTCTGTGAGAGGGTGGTACTACTCCGGGCGAGCCGAGCCATTCATTCTGAAACCAGTAATAGTTTCAGCGTAGCTCTACCACCTAGAAATCTATTCGCATTGTTGACGATGCCGAATTAACATGCAATCTAGAATCATTAAAATATCGCAGAGACATTGGGTCCTTATGTATGCTTTACCGTATATATAACAGAGAGTGCTCTGAAGAACTTTTTGATATGGTGCCCTCATCACCGTTCCAAGCTCACAACATCCGCCGTTGCCTGGTTGCTCATCCATACTCTAAAACCCAGTAGAATGGCGAGAACCGGTTTCTCCGGTTCTCTAGAAGATTCATTATGCGCACGCTAACGTTGTAGAATGGGTTACCAAGCACGATGTTCCCCTAGGGTTCTGCCATGGGGCTCTTCAAGTTCGGCAACGCAACAGTGATGCCTCTGGCGTTACAGTTGTTCATAGGCGACGGTAACCATTTAACACCAAATGGGCCGCCTACCTGTTTGCTGCCCTCTGGCATAAAAAAAAGATTCTATTACTAAAATCGAGCACTAGAAAAGCCCCCATTGTAGTCAAAATCTAACAATATATCGTTCAGGAATTTAATTCGTCTGAGAAAGAGCTAATGAATTGGAAGTCGATGGACTTCAATATAACGGATCAGTTTTATAAATCAAAGCAAACGATTACTAATAATTAAAGAAATATTTTAAATCTCAAAATTTCTACTTTTTCTAATAGTCATGGGAAAATATAAAAGGTATACTCGAGTTATGCCCATATACGAAACAAAACCATTACCGACGCCCTCGAACCATTTCTAAAGTACACTTTTGGTTTCGAAACAGGAAATAGACGAAGTGGTCACCGTTTAAGCTCTCGTAAATGAATGATCAAACATATAACAATATATTATATATATGCATTTAAAATTGTCTGTCCGTTGTAAATTCCCAAAGGTACCGTTGCCGTAGATAACTCTCGGGTCAGACTAATAAATGACGATTTGACAAGATTTTTTTAATGGTGATTTATTTACCGCTTGTTGGAAGTAAATAATCGAATATTTGCATAATAACGCTGATATTTTGCAGAGCGTCCATTAAATATGTTAGCAGATAAAAAACCCACAAAATTTGTATACCAATGCATATAGTAAAAAGTCTATTTTTAATTTAAGCTGTTCGCAGTTTTATGCGCATTATTTAAAATTTAATAAGAATGAAAAATGTCCTATTCCTCTTCTTTCCAGAGAAAATAAAGCTTCTTATCAGTTAAGAATTTAATAGAATGTGAGTTTGACTTTACTTCTTTATGATGGTGATATAGATTTATTATTGCGTACGATACATATGATTAAAAAAAAACATTAAATAGTTTCTACCTTTTGGGACGATGCTATTAACGTGCGATGCGGACAAGCAACAAAATGATTTAACTGCCAGGAGTTGAATAAGCATATTTTAGTGATTCCGAAAACCAACGTACCTACTTCACATAATAACATTGATCTTTCTGACATAATTAAATTAGTTATTTGATGCTGTAGCATAAATCTATAGTTTTAAGTTACTCATTCATGGATTTTGTTGAAACGACGTCATTTGCGCACTAGATCAAAATGAGTGATGTGTGTTAAAAATTATTATTATTTTTTTTTTATGAGATTGGAGGCAAACGAACAGACGGGTTACCTGATGGTAAGTAATCACCGCCGCCCATGGACACCTGCGACACCAATTACTTGTCATGAAAAAAATTACAAAAGTGTGAGGTTTATATGACATTATCTGATGGAAAGTATTGTTCCAGATACATGACAACTGTTGACAGATGAGACAATATAGAATTTCATCATAGTATCAAAAATAATAACGTGGTTGAATAGTGAACTAAGCTTTCCAGAAAGCTAAATCGGTTTGTTTCGATAACAGCAAATGAATGCCAGTATCTCTAGGCATGACATCTTACTATCTTAGGGTACAGCATTACTTAATCAGATCCAATGAAATACGAACATCAATTAAAATTAAGGACAAATACCACCAAAAAGTAGATGCCCATGTGGATATTAAAACAAGATCTTTCGAAGCGAGTTTGTGTGACGCAGATTTTTCATGTTACTATTAACCACGAAGAATCACGTACCATGGTAGTTGGTTGGTTTTTCTAAATATTACTACGAACATTTGAATTAGATCAAGGTCCTACCTCCTGGGCTTCGGTCTGAGTATCTCATGCGGTCCGGGAAGACGGCGCGGTGTCCACGAGACACATGCGCAGCTCCGTTCGCGTTGGTCAGGCGCGGCGACTGCAGCAACGGGTGCTCCACCCCCGCCGGTCAGCGCCGGCGCCTCAGCACGCGGCGTGCACGCATCCTCACTGGAACAGAGCATTACTATTACATTTTAAATATCTCAAACACTGAAAAAGAACCTGTGCCAGGTATGACTATAACTACTTCTGGAACAATGGAGTAGTAATTATGTCGAATGAGGTTTTTGGTATCAGAATATTCTGACAAGCAGGGCCGTTCCAACTCGATCTTAATAGGAAGGTCAAGATCTCACGCTAAGCCTAGGTGTATAGTTAAATACTAACATCAGACACACTTGGCGACAGGTAGAGTATAAGCTTATCAGAAACTTGTAAGTTTCAATTGTCATACATTGGCCACTTACAACAACAATTCATAAAAAAATGTGGCGTTGATATTTCTGAAGTCGAGCCCTGCGTAGAACCCTAACACCCCAAAACTCTAACACCTTTAAACTAACTGTCATGCAACCTATAACTGATATAAGGCGTAGGTTCGAACAATGATGCTCATTTATATAAATTCATAATAGATTCAGGACGTGTAATGCGAGCGAACACAAGGGGCCCTTATGTCCGTCTCGGATACGGTAATCGGGTCGCTGCTCGCCCGCATAGACCAACCGTAGTCCTTGGGGAAAGCTACGCTAACTGACAGTTGCATACGTTTAAGCTAATTAATCTGGAATGTAATGTATAAGTTTTTATCGTTTATGAAGCGTTACTGAAATAATTGCCAGCGTCTATGTTTTATGTCCATTGTAGTTAGAATTCGAGTTACCTACATTTGTGTTTTTAAGATTCACGCTGTTAGACAAGTAACGTAAAGTGATAAGTGATGGTTGGTTATTTTACTAAAATTTGATTGCAACTCACAATTAATGTTGTTTTATTTCAAAATCCATTTACAATAACAGTAACTGTGTAAAATAATAGCAAAGTTACGACACATACAGCAAATCAATATAAGTTTCTAAAAGAATCGTTTTTAAAAGATAGAGTTTTCAAGACTCATACGGTGTTGATTATTAACATAGTTCATAAAATCGATAAAAAATGATATGTTCATGTAAAACATGATTGTATTTACTTAACGGTTCAAGTATTTTTTTATCGACTTCGAAAAAGGAGGAGGTTACTATGTTCGTTTATATGTTTTTTTTAATGTATGGTTAGTATATATCTTCGCCAATTGTGAACCGATTTTAATTATTTATTTTTAATTTAAATTGGATATATTTACGGGTGGTCCCATATAAATTTGACAAAAAAGAAAAAAACTAAACTTAAGGATGTAAAAAAAGCTAGATATCTAGAGAGACCTAAACTTTCTACATATATACAATGAATTCGGCTTCAAATATATTGTTAGGAGGCGCATACTCGTATACTAATATCGTTTATTTAATTTGATTAATGTAATAGTTTATTTATTTGTCGCTTTTTAGTGCCTTCTTGTTTCCTTAGTGCTTCTTGATATTGAAGTCGATTTATATTTTATGTAAAAAAGATATAATTAATATCTGTGTCTCTGTGTAAACAAGTCCTGTGCAGTCTGTTGTAGACATATGGCGCAATCGCCTTGATATAAATTGATTGATGGATCATGAATGTTTTTCAATTTTACACCTTACAAAATAGAAATGTAATTTCTTCGTTGTATCCAAAATTACATACATTACGATGAAATTATATGCGGCCATGGTCACTCACCTACGCCTGACTGACAATCGAACCCATTGTCTCCGGTCATGGATCGCCGTACAACTGGGTGTGACTTCCTTCCACGCCCTTAGCAAATACAATTCCGTGTAAATAAAATTTTGAAAGTAACTCCTGACGTAGATATCCTTTTTCCTACTTTCTTGTACAGGGCTCAATTCTGTTCGATACACATGATTATAAGTTTTACATTTGAATTATTCTCTAGTGTATTTAACGTTTCACTACATTTATATGGATCCGAGTGCTGGGCTACGAAAGAGACGGATGAGAAAAGATTACATGTGGCAGAAATGCGAATGTTAAGATGGATGTGTGGTGTAACAAGGATGGATAAGATTAAGAATGAGTATATCAGAGGAAGTTTGAAAATAGCACCAGTGACAGAGAAGTTGAGGAGTAGTAGGTTAGCATGGTACGGACATATTATGAGAAGAGATGAAAGTCATGTAACAAGAAAAGTTTTGAGTTTGAAAGTGGACGGATATAGGAGTAGAGGAAGACCGAAAAAGGTATGGATGGATTGTGTGAAAAACGATATGTGTATAAAAAGTGTGAATACTTTTAACGTTTCACTACAAGATCACCTGATATTAACCGATGATGGGATCCTTTACCTAGAGAGAACAGGCTCTCAAATACATCTGCTGGTATACACCCGCAAGGTTTTCTACTTGAAGATGCTAGATATCCAGGTGAGCATCAGAAAAAGCCTTACTACCATACCAACAATGGGTTCAAATACAAGCTATAATTATTACACAAACTTATATTAAATTGATTCAATCTGTATAAATAAAAACCTATTTTATGAATTCCTTTTTGTTGTGTTTATAATTATCATGTCGGGAAGCTGGCATTCAATTTTCTATATAATTTCAATGGTTAATTATCTAGGTATTATTTCATACCAGCTGATACTCGTTACTTTATTCACATAGAAATCAGTTTTTATTTCATAGGAACTATCTGTGAGTTTTCTTTGATATTTAATCGTAATTTTGTTATCAGGTACTACTTTTCTCCCATAACCCATTTAGCAGTTCCAATTACGTCATTACTGGGTAGCTCTTCTGGAAAAGTGTAATAGCATGTGGATCTAGATAGTAAACTATATTTTCCAGTAAAAGGCTCGTCGTTCAGACATTTTTGACTTTCGTCCGGACGAATAGAAGTCGTTTTAATTATTTTCATATGTAGATTCCACTTTCGACTTTTAAACATAACTTTCCACAATCAATGAACTGCGTTGTGAAATATATCATAACACCGCTGCGTCGATAAAACCCACAAATATTTCATTGACGAAAATGAGTTCAAATGTATAATTTGATACTAAAGCGAAACCACAAATTACACGAAAAAATTTAAGACAAAGATAATTTCCGATAGTGGTATAAGATGTTTTGTACGATACTTTATTTGTCTTAAAATATGTTGATATGTGTGTAAAATTAGGTTTTTTTATTAAGACCCAAAACTTGAAGCTACAGTAATTACATTTTATACCTAGTAAATGGGTTTCTTTGAAAGAAAATAAAAACGGTTTCTATGAAACTCAGTAGCTCGTAGAAGTATTTAAAGTAATACGGTTCATATACATGATTCATCGAAATAAACTGAACGAGTTTCGTTTGTTAATCGTTTGATATTTCCTATTTGTTTTTCGTTAATTTGAATAATCATTAGAGTCTAATTCATTGTGTAAAGCTGAGGAACCATTTGTTACTGTTTCTTTTTAGGTAGAATTTTGTATTTTTTACATGTTTCAAACAACAAAATACCGTTTTGTAATTACTTGATTTATTCAGTTGTTATAAACATTTTGTATACAAATTGGCTGTAACACATGTGTGCATTTGCCTTTGATTAGGTGGTAAAACTAGTCGTCTCTGTGACACTTGTTTCTTTTTATTTATGCTTCTATTTCCGATGGTCTCATGGTGTTAATCGACGACAGGTTCAACTATCTACCAAGATCGACTTTAACTGCCGACGAACGACGCCTTTTAATTATTTTTAGTTCTTTGCACAACCGTTTTCTGTAGCAGTAAGACGTGACAGCGGCCAAACAATTCTAAGCGAAAGTGCGAAGTAACGTCCACTTCAAATTCTTCTTTTTTTTACTCATAGTGAAGAGTCACAGGTAGAGACCTACAGGACAGGTATGACAGCGACGATCAGTTATATATTACCGACCTCTGTGATCATCGTTATTCTTGAATTACATTCAGTTTACGATGATGACAAAAGTGCGATCACTTTGTCTTACTAGTATAAAGAACAGAACAGAAGTGCTAGTACGAAAGACAGTGTTGGCAATGTATTATATATTTTTATATATTCAAATTCATTCAGTATACGTGGTACATACAGTCTTCGTCGATATTTTTGGCCACTTTGAATATAGTTCCTAAGTTCGGGTATAATACAGTCAAGAGTTTAATTAGTTTTTAGCTATTTCGTGTATATGTATGTTTCATTATACATAATGCAAATAATTGTCAACGACACGTCAATGACAATATAAAATTATTCTGTATAATTTACAAATCAATGTAATTTAGTTTTTTTTTTTAATAACACATACTTTTTTAACAATCATGGCGAATAAAAGGACAAGAAAAGCAAAAAAAAAAATGCTATTGAACCTCTTGAATCAGATTTGCATGAAGAAATCCTCATGGCTATGACAGACTTGAAACCAGAGCCTGTGGAGGTGCAATTCACGGATACATCGTACACAAGCGCGTTATTTGAATCCTTGCCACCCTGTCGTAGACTGAGTCAAATGTCCCAGGTTTGGCATCAATACGAAGTTAGGAAGTTGAATATAGTATAGTAGTGATATTACAAAATAATCCCAAGGAGGTTTGATATCAGGCAGGCGGTCGATAGTAAAAATTAAGCCAAATCATATATCACACCATGTTAAACATGTTGTGTCCGATCCTACTTAGGTGGGATACGGGTAAGAAGATAAGGCCCTTTTTGTTGTTTATAAAAATGCAGTTAATGGCAGGATTAACCTATTAAGATTACAGGACATTTAAAATCTTCTCCTCTATATGAACGCGGATAAAAAAAAAAGCAGAAAGTCCTCTGCGAAGAGAAATAATACCCGAAACACGTTTTTGCATTCATCAAAAATTACCAGTTCCAGAAGTTATCTGTCGGTGCGTCATTTACTCTAATGGCGCCCGTAATCATAAGTAAAGGTTTTTATTATAAAATGAAAACCTGTTCGTGTCCAAATGTAACGATTTATAATGTTCATTTGTGCCCTGCGTTCTTTGGATTTTGTTGTAGGTATACGAGGAGTAATATAAATCCTTATAATATTACCAACTGAGAAAGTTTGTGAGGATGGGTATATTGTTACTTTTGGACGCAATATTTATTGAACTGTTTTAGATATGTATGAGTATATAGTTAGGTATCATAATGTTATTACTGCAAAGTTTCATTAAAATGCGTTCAGTAGGATTTGCGAGAAAATGCAACAAACTTTCATCGATCCTCAACAATTTTTTCGATAGTGTATTCTTTATTCATTCTAATGAATTGGATAAAATGAGGACAAGTATAAATAAATTGGTGATGTTTATAAGTGGTGACCCTAATGATCTTTTAAAGTTTAGTACTGTATTTGTATTTCCTGCATCCTTTGCTATCAATTAAACTTTTATAGTCCTGCTTAGTGTATCGTTTTGAAAAATGTAAATTCTAGTTCATATTTATTTCAAAGAAGTTAGCATTAAAATTTCTGAACGGGGTATTTCACTGTGCTGGCATGACAAATGACCATGATACCATGAAAATGATATTAAGCAAAATGCACTGCTGACAATAAAGAATAACTAGAGAATATCTACAAAATTGTTAGCGTTTAAAATGGATAAGCACTCGTGTGTTATTTTCTTTATGTAGTACAACCAAATAACTTCAATGGCCTAGCTGCTCCGCTGCTGGATATGTACACTACTAACTAAAAAAGCCACTGTGAACGATTTGTCGCATTGTATTAGTCGGGTACCAGGTCTTTACCACTATGTTTGAAACCTGCACTTGCGGGATGTGTCGTTCAACTAAACGTGTGGCTTTAAACATTGCTAATCTATAACTAAGGAATGTTTCTCATAGGAACTTGCAAACATCAACTAAAACTCAAATTATAATTAACGAACGAATGAGAGCGTGATTGGAGAACGTCAAACTCAAAACAAATATAAGTACGGACACTTGAAACAGTTCAAAACGCACTCGAGTTCGTAATGCGTTTAGCGTAATTCTCATTACCATAAACCACTTCTGGTATAAGCTACTTGATTTAATTCGGAATTGGAAAATAAATTGTGTGACACCATTCGAAGACGTCCGTCCGTCAGCTGTCCGCCGCTTACAGTTTTAACATCCGAAGGTAATCACAGTTACACGCTTAATGGTGAAGAAAATTAACCATCGCTTTATGGTGTTCACATAAATTTTGTAATCGAAAAACGGAGGAACACAACTCCTTAATAATTTTACGGACTTTACCCGGCACGTGAGTTTTCCATACAGTGATGTGGTTTTGTGACGCGCATCTACTTTTTTATTTGATGTGAAGGCAATTTGCTTTAATTCAGTATTTTATAGAAAAAACATATAAGCAGCAAAAACAAAAAGAAATAATAATCAGAAATCGACACGGTGTACGTATTGTGTTAACGTAACAAACAAATATGATCCTTTATTATTTTTAACCTCCTAAAGTAGGAAAAATACATTAAATTTTTCTCACACACACACACACACACACACGGACATACGCAATATTATTTAGTTGGCGCTCAACGTACTGTCCGACCTACACATGTACAAGGATGATTATTACTCCGCTCTTAAGAATCTTACTGTGATGTTATGGAAACTAAAATCTTCCATCATAAATCCTAAGTAATATTATGAATGCGAAAGTAAGCTTATTTGTTCTTTTGTTTGTTATGCTTTCACACCTTAACTATTGAAATGATCATAGTCAAATTTTGCATATACGTTCTCAGTGGTATAGAAAAGGTCATCTTAATTACAAAAGAGAAATATTTATTTCGAGGTATTGATCAAGTAGTCTATACTAATATGATCGAAACCGTGAACAAAAGCTAATAGGATATAACATGCAAAATGAAATATTAATGTATGGGAAGTAGTTCCAAAGATTAGCCCGTTCAAACAAACAAACAATGTAACTTTATAAAGTAGATTTCTAAGTCAAGTTTGTTCACAAATCAAATCAAAATATGCTTTATTCAATTTAGGCCCTAAGAAGGCGCTTATGAACGTCAAAATTACCACCGGATCGGAACACAATCCAGTCATCGAGAAAAACCGGCAAGAAACTCGATCAGGTTTATCTTTTTAACATATATAAATGTGTATATTTCAAATAAATTATACATTACAATCGTTATTAGTGGATGCACAGAGAGCTGTCAACTCCCGATATCACCATCGTTGATTTAATGATCCACTCTATAATAGGCCTTTGTCACCAAAACCCGCTTGACATGGCGCTTAAACTTATAGTCAGGCACATTGATATCATGTTTTGGGACTTTGTTAAAAAAACTTAATATTAAGAAAATGTAATATAAATAAGAAATAATATAATAAATAAGAAAATATTACTGGTTTTACTAAGTCGGAAACATGGGACGACCAGTTTGTCACCGTTTCTAGTATTCAGATCATGCCGGTCTTTTACAAATTCAAGCATTCCAGATACCTAGTTGGTAATATGCTATGTGTTAAATTATACTGCAGATATTTACTTGAGTTTAATAGATTCTCTAGCGATTACAGTTACCACTTTAGAAATAAACAGACGGTACGGCGATAAAATACTAAATAAAATAAGACATTAAACGAAGATATTTCAAAACGAACCAGTCTTCTATAAAAGCACCGCAAAAGCACTTTAACCCATTAAGAGAAACCACGGTATAGATGCTGCTAAAGCGAAGTATTTAAACTTATGTAAACTCAATCAAATAAATAGTCCAGTTTAAAAGATGTCATCGGTCTATGGAAATTACTCTGGAGCAGTGGCGCTGTCCGTGTATTCTGTGTTTCACGAATGCAACAAGAAGTATTCTATTGATTTTTCACTTATGAGTTTTCTCGAAATCGTATATATTCATTATTCATTCTAATGAATTGTAGTGAGGGTGGTGATGTCGTGGAGGTGACGGTGGTGACGGTCCCAGTGGTAATAAAAAAACTTGCTACGAATCAAAGGAACTTTGCTCCTGTGTTAGTATAAATCCTTCTTTAAAATCTCTCGGAACGAATGCAAGTATCTTCTAGAGAATATTCACTTTTTTATTGTTACAATAAAAGATCATTGACCTGTACGTCGGACAATCGGACAATCCTTTTAGCTTTGTATATATATGTGTATATAAAAATGGATTTTGGTATATCTGAGACACATAAGCTCCAAAACCGTTTGTCCGAACAACGTGAAAATTGGCACACCCAAGTATCTTTGTACGAAGAAGGCTTTTAGATTATCCACTTTATTATTGTAACTCGTCACCAGGATGCGCTGTGCTGTATTTCATTGTCAAGTTCTTTAGTGTAATTTAAAACGGACGAAGCCGTGGGCGGTTTTTTTATAAAAAGGATTATAGTAAATATACAATTTAATAGAAACGAGTTTATTAATTATGCAAGAAATTCCTATAGAGCTAACCAAGCAACGATACTTCAATAATTATACGCCAGGTTGGCGCTTGTTACAACTTATACAGGAAATTTTAGTTCACGTCAAAATATAAATAAATACAATGTAGAATTCAAGTGAACTGTTATGAAAGCATTTTATCCACTAGTATTATTTAGATATCGAATATTAATGAACTGAGGAACTATTATTGAAAGTCAATCATGAAGAATAATCATAGAATATTACAATAATTGGTCCTTATTTGGATTTATTCTAGTCCCATAGATGATACTCTACAGTATACCTACACCGTGTCCAAAAAATATTTAAACGCTTTATAGATTGGTCTAGAACATTAATGTTCACAAAAAGACATTGTTAATCGGGATAGTTAAAATGAGCTACTCTCTTGAAAGTTGTGCCCCACATCAAGTGTGGCCTTGATTCTCCAAATTCGATGAAGGGTCCTAAAAAGCATATTAAGATGAGCTCAGTGCATCGATAATATCTCCAACTATAAACTCCGTTAATGTGAATTAGTAGCTTTATAGTTTATTAAACGACATTAGAGACTTTAGCAGCAGCCCGAAGACCACAAAATAAAGCAGATTTGCGAAAATACTATCGTAAGGAAGTATATTAATTACGCTACAAATACGTTTAGGAGATATTTGTAGCCAAAGATGTCCTTTTTTTCAGGAATTGTGTCAAGAAAACAATGGAAAAAGGAAACACAACAAAAAACAACAATAATACAATTTTTGCTATTCTGGATGTCCCATTTAAATGAGCGCATATAATTATTTCCAATATGAGCACTATTAGATGCATCCCATACCATTACACTTGGCATATACTAATCGAAGCTCATTTTGCTTTAGGTGAATGGCCTGTAAATAAATTTGGTGATTTATTGTCTAATGCCAAACGATAACTGATTGCTTGGTATCTTCAAATGAAACTGTGCTTCCGGTGGATAAAAGCTGGATACCGTAACATGTTGACAAGACATCTTCTAACGATTATCTGAATCGTTGCCAAGTTTAGTTGAAAATATGTCAGCATGTTTACGAAAGCTACACCTAATACCCCTTCCTCATTAAGGCTTAAATTAGTGTTACAATACAATTCTTATTTTTCAAACCACAAAACTCCTCAGAAACACGCTACAAAAACAGCTTTCGTTCTTAGTTTACGATAAAGTTTTTGAAGATGACTTATTGTAATTGTACGTCATATATGTTATCATCATACGTCTTAAACGTGGACTGGTTTTTAAGTAGCTACTACCGATTTGAAAATGCATTTATAATTTTATGGTTACTTGGAAAAGTCATGAAAAAGGCTCATCGACGTTCAATTTTTGGTTTTAATACGTCGATACATCAATATTATGACGAGAAGTACAGAGTTATGACAATTGCTGAATTGTCATTAATTAATTATAGTGTCTTTCCTTTATCGGTTATAAAGGTTGCATACCTTTTTTTTTAGAACTGACTACACTGTTGACCTGGCAAGGCCTGTACAGTTTCACCGGACTACTGTTTTATACCCTGATAATAACTAAAGATGATTATCATCATCATACCTATTGTCTCATTTAAGTAGGGTCGGCACATTATGTTTTCCTTTCCACTTTCTTCTGTCAGCTGTCATCTCAGTATTCACGCTCTTTATCCACATTGTACACACAATCCATTCATACTATTTTCGGTCTTTCTCTACTCTTATATCGGTTTACCTTCCCACTCGAGGACAATCTTACAATTGATATAACAATCTGTTTTCATCACGTTTGAGGGGAATTTGAGATGAACAACTAAAGCAAGTTGTCAAGTCGTGAAAACCTCTTCGATTTGTTACATCTTGTGCGCTTTGAACTGGTTTAACAGAATAACGAATTATTTGATCAGTTCACCTATCCTATAACGAACACAAAGCATTATTATACAACGATCCACGTACGTTATTAGTAACGATTTACAAAATTGTTACAGTTGAAGATAATAAGATATTGAATTTTAATTTATAAACAAAACATTCCAGTAACGCAGCACGTACCTAGCCATCCATTCCAGGTGTCGATCGCTTGCACTACACTACACAAAATTGCATGGAACAGCACTAAACTGCACTGATAGTGGAGCGCAGGAGGCGGCGCGGGCGCGGGCGCACTCGACGCGCGTGGTACACTGCGCGACCCGCACGCCCGCCTCTCTTATAAATTCTTTACAAGTCTCGTGCCAGAGACCGATCCTGTACACTCGTGTACAATAGTGTCATTTTGAGCCCTTTTACGACTTTCGATTGTAGTGTTAAGTGTTTTGGCCAATGCAATATCGATTCGACGTCCTTAGGCTGGAGCACAGATAATCTACCAGCGAATTTTTCCAATTTCGCTTACATTGAATAATGAAAACTGATAACACTATGAACTTGAGAAATATTTTTGAACTGAATTCGTGGGCATTTGTAATCGTCAATAAGTTATAGGCTGGCGTGGTGGTCTTGCCCGTAAACTCTTAAGGCTGGTATTATTATATTATGACTTTAAAAAAATATAAATACTGTAGTGATAGTTCGATAGCAACGGAAAATACGAAGACGCGTGTTTTGGAGATTCGATATCATGCGTTGGTCACTGTATTTATAGGATTCATGATTCAGTCGGGGTTTATTCATTTTATTGTCTAACGAGGGATATTCGAGCAGTTACGGTACTGACAGTGTCGTCTTGTGATGTTACAGAGACTAAATAAATTGCCACAAAACGATGGGCGAACAGTTACATCCGTGTATGTTGAATCGATGTCGTTTTATACGTATTAATAACATAATAAGATGAATCAATGTCTGACATTAATTGAATATTTTTAGTTTAAGATACATTTAAACAACAAAAGTCTCGTGAAAAGTTTTCTTTGTCTTCTATTTTTTTTAATCTTTTTAAAGGTAAAGGTAAAGGTATTTCGTTTTATTAAATTGCCAAAATACCATGACGACATAATGAAAAATGTCAAGCCAAATCTGAAACCTAAAGGAAAAGCTGCTAAGTAATTGTAAAATTACTTTAATACTGGAAAAAGGAAGCGGTCAGAACAGTACAGTTGTTGTTTTGACGTCCAAATTACTTAAAAACTTTAACGAATTCGACCAGAAAATTTTATGTATAAGTTTACTATCTTTACTTTATAAAATTATTAAGTTAATCTTATAAATAAGGGATTATTTCCTAAGATTTAGAAGTGACGTGTCACTGTTATTTTTTTATTTCTAATATAAACCTATGCTTTATGCGTTCGGATACGGTTCAGCACACAAAATTCAAGGAAATATGGTAGTTATTGTAAGGCGTGCTACTATAGAATGACATAAACATTAAGTAAATAAAAAAATCATATCTTTATCTAAGGCGCGTGTACATCAATGATATTTTATTTAAATGTTTGGACAACAAAGATACTGCGTGGGATAATTCCCACGGAGTCAGCTTGTCTTTTATTCACAGTGTTAGTGAGGTAATATTCCTTAATCTGAAGTTTGTGTTGATGTTTTCAATATTGACTATTATGACGTAATTAATTCCGGTATACACTTATTAAAACAGTTATCCTTGAAGATCCTTCCCTTTCTGCTATCTAAATTATTAAGGCATCAAGTACCAGTAGATACCTTATCTTGTGATTATAATTAAGGGAGGCATCCATTAATGACGTTATATCTGGACGAAGGACTGTTGGCGTTACTATGTAAAAAGGTGTGAAACGTCATTGAAGGTACATCCTAAGTTCTTCTGGCGTTACGTGAAAGATTTAAAGAGCGTAAATAATATACCTAAGATGGTAACGTTTAAATCAAAATCCTATACTGAAACGTCAGATATATGTAAGGCGTTTTTAGAATATTTTGTTTCAATATACAGACAACCAAATACCTGTGAGAATCAGACTCTGAATAGTTCACTTCCAAACTATTCAAATATTTCAGGATTAACGATAACCAGTGACACGGTTGCTAAATATTTAAGATCTCTAGACACTAATAAAGGTGCGGGGAGTGATAGGATTCCTCCAATTTTCGCAAAACAGTGTGTAATGTGTTTAGCGAAGCCACTATCTATCATATTCAATAGATCAATTTTAGACGGCACTTTCCCACAAAAAAGGAATGAAGCCTTGATTGTGCCTATTCATAAGGGAGGCTCAAGGATGAAAATTGAAGCATACCGTCCTGTATCAATTTTACCTGTTTTTAGCAAACTCTTCGAACAGATAGTTTATGACCAAATATATCCTTTACTAAAGAAATGTATACCTGATAATCAGCACGGATTCATGTGAAAAAGATCAGTGGTCTCGAATCTAGCCATATTCACAAATTTTGTATTTGGCGCAATGGATCATGGTTCTCAAGTAGATGCAGTTTATACTGATTACGCTAAGTGTTTTGATCGACTGTCCCATTCTATCTTAATAAAGAAGTTGGAAGCCATCGGGATACACGGAGATTTATTGCGCTGGTTGTCTTCGTACCTCGACAACCGATCGCAAGCAGTTAAAATTGGATCACAACATTCTAGATTTTTTAATGTAACGTCTGGTGTTCC
Source organism: Antheraea assamensis (assembly GCA_035772565.1). Classification (NCBI taxonomy): domain Eukaryota; kingdom Metazoa; phylum Arthropoda; class Insecta; order Lepidoptera; family Saturniidae; genus Antheraea; species Antheraea assamensis. The sequence continues at coordinate 938,065 of JAQQSE010000129.1, forward strand.
CTAAGGTTCACATTTGGGACCCCTTTTGTTTAATATATACGTATGTGACATAGGTACCGGTTTTCACTATGCAAAGTTTTTAATGTACGCTGATGATACCAAAATATTTATGCCAATATATACTATTGAAGACTGCATTAAATTACAACAGGACCTAAACAGGCTATACGATTACTGTTCATTAAACCTTCTAGACATCAACGTAGACAAATGTCAGTGTATTACCTATACGAGGAAGACGAAAAATGTCATCAAATACGATTATCGTCTCAGTGACATCATTCTATTGAGAGAGTCTTGCGTTAGGGATCTAGGGGTAAAACTAGATAATAAATTGACATTCAAAGATAATTTCGAATATATAATACAAAAATCTTTTAAAATGTTAGGCTTCATAACTAGAATTTCAAAGCCATTCCAAAATGTATCTTCCTTAAAAATACTATTCTGTGCCTTTGTACGCAGCATTTTAGAATTTGCTTCGCAGATATGGACCCCATGTTATGCTATTCATATGAATAGAATCGAAAGCATTCAAAACAAATTTTTGACAGTTCTCAGAAAACGCGGCATGCTTTCAACTACAGTCAAAAATGAGAACCTTCGTGAACTAAACATGTTAACACTTGAACAACGACGATTAGTAGCAGATTTCATGTTTTGGTATGACATAATAAACAATAACATAGATTGTCCAAATTTGGTGAAGCATATAGGGCTGAGAATTACCTCAAAATACACTCGAAAGCCACGGCTCTTTAATGAGCCAAAAACTAACACTAACTATGGCTCTAATTCAGTAATGATAAGATGCGCTCACTTATACAATGAAAGAACATCAAATATAGACATATTTCATGAAAGTAGTAGATCCTTTAAGGCGAAGGTGACAAAAAGCATTATTAACCATATTTTAAAGACAAATTCCTAAATCATAAGCATATTCGTTCTCACATATATACATTTGTGTTATCATTTGTTTTTCGTGCGACAGTAACAAGAGTATTATGTGTTTTTTATTTTATGTGATTGTAGTGGTGTGTGTTTGTGGTTGTTACTTTCTATTTAATTTTTATTTTTCATTTATTAGTTAGTTATGTAATTTAGTTATAAATTAGATGTTTGTTATTTTACTGTATTTATAAAAGTTTGGGTTAGTAATTTAATTAAAAATGTATATTATACTGAAATCGTTATTGGCGAAACTGACATTTAACTTGTACTTAATGTTTTTTAAAATGTATAGCTGTAGATTTCTTTGAAATAAATAAATAAATAAATATCGTGTATAGCTATAGTGCTTTTGAGGAATTTTTAATCCCCTTACCCCTTTGGTGGGATGTAGTTAGGTTTGTCTCGATCTCCTTCCGCGCTCGTAATCTTACGTGAGATCTATCAAAAATTCTTATTTTGGGTATAAAAAGCGTTAAATATATTTAAAAAAATGCAATTTGCTTTTATGTTGTTATTAAGCCTAGTCTTCACTTGAGTATATAGTATTTGAGTTTGTTTAGATCGTAATCTAAAATCACACGTGAAAGAGTACTTAAATGAGAACTACTAAAATATATAGAAGAACTGTGTCAGATTTCGGCTTTTGTTAATCTAGAAACATGTTTTACTTTAAATTAATCTAATTTTCTTACATTTTTATATTATTCTTTGCCCAAAAAAAATTAATAAAAACAAGAGTCACGTAATTAATGGACGCCCCTAACTACAATATCAATCGTGTTAAATAATGGCACTGCTAAAGATCCTAAGCTTGACACAAGGGTTGACTCTTTAGTGATGGATTCTTAGTGACAGACTTTCACCTTGATGGTAGCTAAATCAAACATCGACTAGCTAATCTTTTTTACCGTCATACTTAATTAACTAGCAATCCTTAAAAAGCTGGTCTTTTCTGTAGTTCAATACGTTTTATTTCTTGTTCATTCCCAACCATTATTTTTTAAATAATTATGATAATAAAAATGTACGTTCAAAAAGATATGATCTCCACGTGGCTTTTAATTTGTGAATTTAGCGCTCGACTGTACTACGTTCGGCGTGTGCGCAGCCTCCGGTCGTCGTTCGAATAACCAGTCAAACAGCATGCTACCCCTTCCCCCGTGGTTATGTCCCAAACTTTATCCACTGCACACAAATTACGCTTTAATTTCAAAGGTGAAACGGTTTAGATTATAATAATCTGGATAGTCGATTAGGACTGTTCTGTTTTGAGGGGAAAAAACACAAGTTATTTCGTATATGCCATGCAGGGTTCTCTACATATTTGACCGAACTTGGCGCATTGTAAACTGTAGTGTGCGGTGCTAAGGCAGCTTTTGGGGGGCGGCTCCTGTCGCACCTGCCGTGCTACTTGCAACATGAAATGACTTAGACATTTCAGTTGCGAACCTATAGTTTGTGTTTATGATTAATTGGCAAGTGTGTGAAATAGTTTTTAATGTTCAAATAAAAATGTTAAAGACAATCTAGCGATGTATTAATTGACCTTAGATATAACTACGGTCCAATTTCATGTTGCTTACACCTATATAGTATTATACTTCAATGATCACTTAAAGTTAAGAAGAAAAATAATACCTAAGAAAGTAAATAAATATTACGTGTTTATCATAAACCCTTGTAACTAATGGATGATGCAAAAATGTTGAAGCACTATTTACCTCTAACCTTACGCCTTTAATACATTTAGATCGGTTTAAAAATTTTTTTTACAATGCATGCAACATATATATGTGTGGCCTTTTAAATGGCTTTATTTATGTTATTACTTCTTTATTTGTTCTTTTGTTAGCGGTAAGATCACCTATTATTGTAAAATAAAATAAAAATAAATAAAATATATGATGCTCAGTTGTGAGTGTGTTCGGACACTGCGTCGATCGAAGTAGGTTTGAGTCCTTGCAAGTAAGTCGGAGCTTTCGGTGAAGGAAATCTAGTTGAAACTATAGTATGGTAGTAACGCCCTTTCTAAGTGCTCCGTCCACTAGCTACTATTCTCTTGTTGAAAATCAATCGCTATACACCTATTGGTGTGTTCTAGCAGCTGCAATCGAGAGCTAGTCTCCCTCTAGATTTAGCGTATTTACCATCTTAGATCACATCATTTATCGTCAGGTGTGATTGTGGTTGAACGCTGAATCTTATAAAATATATAAAAAATCTATTTATACTCTATACGACAACTATAGGTACTTCATATAGCATACCCACCATAGTAATACATTTAGGCATATCGCATCACGAGATGAATCAATGTAGTCATCAAGCGGGACAGTAGAGTGTCTGTATTCGAGTAGATCGTTATCATGGTACACATAGACATACTTGTCACATTACTTTTGATTTGTTACCTTTGGAGATCAACCATTGTATATCCAGCAGTCGCGAGGCATACAGGTGATACAGGTCGGCACGACAGCAACGACTTACTACGTTTTAAAAGTAAATACAAGCAACAGACACAAATTGGTCATCCTATGTGCCAGGCTCAGTTAGACCAGTGATAGGTTTATAGGTGTTAGGTTTTACAATAAAGTCCTAAGGCACATTATTGATTTGCCGGATAGTCAAGCATCATGTCATGCGGGGTTTTGATGCAGTATAGAGTCGAGCAGTATATGAACGATGGTAATGTCTGTAAATAACACTTATCACTGTGCATCTGCTCAAAACTATTCTAATTATAATGTATTTGCGGACGTTGTCCTGTCCTGACAATAAAAAAAATCCTAGAATCGCAACTCAGTGCCAATTTGCCGGTCCAATTGTGCATCTAAACCATTATTGAATACATTTGAACACACATCAAAATATCATCAAAATCTGTCCAGCCGTTTACGAAGAGTTTGTCACATACACACGTATAGAAGAATTATATAAAGATATACGATAAGAAGATAAACCAGATTGTTTCTTGCTGATTCCTTTCGATGACTGGGTTGTTTTCCGTACCGGTGGTAGTTTCGACGTTCATAAGTGCATTCTCAGGTTCTAAATTGATTAATAAAAAATGCATTTGATTTTACCAGTGATTTATTGTAGGTGGCTCGATGATAGTCGTTGTTTTTGGATTACAAACTGTGTTTACCATCCAGGTACAGTACCGTCTGGATGTCGTGCTATAATTAAAAAAAAAACATTGATCAGGAGGAGAAATAAGGAATAAAAATTAATAAATTACAAGCCTGTAGCGACACACATACCTACATCAAACGTGGTATGTGTGTACTACAACAACTTAGGCGAAAATCCAGCGGCACTATAATTTCCCAAGCTTAGTCGGTTTAAGAAAGCGATATTAAAGACTCACCGCCCAGGTGGCGACCACATGCTACCTGGGTGTAATTATAATCTCACCGACAAACCGCAAACAATGCGATGAATAGTTATTATAGCAATTTATTGTTTAATTATTTTGCTGCCCAGATGTTAGTTTTTAGATTTATTTTGTTTTATAACTCCTTTTATTTTGTAAGCTTATTTATATTGCCGGTTCATTTTATCTCTAAGTCTTTGCACGTGTTTTGCTTCTTATAAATATACACTCAATTCAATAAACGAGAGATTTTTAGTTCGATTCACGTTTATCCCAAGGCAACTGCCCAAGCCGAGGTTCGGCCATTCTGGCACCCTTGAGCTTGTTGCCTCTCGGCTGAGTGCCCTAAGCGCTCGCCCTAAAAGCCTGGTGAAGCTGTGAAGGCCCGTTGGGCCGACAGCGTTTAGTCAGTTCGAAAAAAAAAAAAAAAACGAGAGATTCGTAATCCAGCTGCCAAAGCGATTACTAGTCTGCACAAACGGAGTCAGATATTTCATTTTCCTCCACAAACCTTCTGATAATAGCATAGTGGTAATCACACTACCACGTCCGCTAAAGTAGTGACGCGACGCCGCTCCCGCGTCCTACAAGCCCTTTTTTATTTTTATTTTTTTTATTAACGTGGGGAAATCCATCATGGATACGTCACCCTCTCGGGGGAGAGAGTGGGTATTGTGAGACTCTTACTCACTAAAACCCGACGGTGTACCGGCCGCCTCTTTGGTTGAGGCAACATGGGATCGTGCAGTGCTATCACCATGTCGCCTCAGCGGCTAGCCCAGCGGAAGGTGTCCGCCGGACGTCATTAATGACAAGCCTAACTAGCGAAAATTAGCTATATAGTAGATACAGCAAATGCTATGAGCCGGGCATGCAGTAATAAAGTAAAAATTAGTGGGACTCCCAGGTAGGCGGCCCTTCTGTCTATAGTGTTGAATATCTGTACATATTAAAACAAGAAAAGTTTTCGCCCAGCACTTGTACGTAGATGACTTTTGTAGTATTATCTCTAAAGCTCACGGTGTTACCTATTCATGGACTGATTAATCAGACAACTCAGGTTACCCAAATGCAGTTTAAATTAAGCAGCAGGGGTTAAGCAGCGAATTCCGAGTATTATACACTCACTTTTCTGTAAAGTAGATATTTTCAGTGATCGTCAATACTGATTCCGACAAAAGTAACTACTGGTAACTTGCTAGTGTATGCCACCCATTACTGTGCTGAGGCTATTGGGAGATACGGAGAGGCTGTTGCTGTTTCTCTGGATGTCTCTAAAGCATTCGTAGCCAACTGGGGTGATTCAAACATGGTTAAGTTTAACGCCGAAAAGACGCAAGCGTGTTTTTTCTCTACAAAACGGAGTCCGTTCAACTTGACTCCTACTTTTCAAGGGGTTTTCCTTCAAGTAACAGACAACTTCGAGCTTCTTGAGATCCAGCTAACTTCTGATGTCAAGTTCGGGCGTTCAATTAAGCAAACAGCGAGAACAGCTGTGAGAAAACTTGGGATCCTCTCTAAGGTTAAGTGATATTTCACACCAGAACAGCTTCTCAGCCTGTACCAAGCACAAGTACGTTCATGTGTAAAATACTGCTGTCACTTATGGGATGAATCAGTCAAATATCAGCTCATCGCTCTTGACTCCATTGAGCTTCATGCTCGTTAGTTTGTTGTAGATAAAACGATGTGGGGCACAAGAATGTTTAATTTAGGGCATCGACAAAAAGCAATTTTTTTTTTCGAACTGACCTACACTGTTAGCCCTGCAAGGCCACTACAGTTCCACCGGACTACAACGAAAAGTATTTTGTCTGTCGGTGTTTTATAGGTTACACTTTGCAGAGTGTGCACGGGAATTATATGGCATATTTCTACCGGCCCCATTCCATCAGAGGACGATTAGTAGGTTTCCACGCTTATGTGGTCAATATTCCCGTGGTTCGTTCGAAGCGATGTGCATCCATATTTATTACACGTACGGCTAAGTATGGAATTAACTTTCGGCGTTTGTCTTCCCATTCTCCTATAACTCGGGAGTATTCAAGAGGAGAATGAATAGGTATCTAGCGAGTAAGCACGATCTATCGTCAGCCTCATCGTCTCTTACCATCAGGTAAGATCGAGGCCAAGCACGTGCCTGTAAAACATTAAAAAAAAAGAAAAGTATATGGTTTTGTTCATAATTGTACCAATATTGAATTTGAGTTAAAAATAGTTTTTAAAAGAACAAAAAAAAATGATCTTGTAAAACTATTTAGCTCTTAATTTTTGTTCTAGAAGTTATTACTCATTAACCATCAAAACACTTTTTTTTACTTATTTTGCTTTTGCTCGAAAACTAATTAAATTAGATATCTGAAACTTTCAGGATCTTATTAGTGCCTAAATATCCCCTAAGTACTGTTGACATATCTTTCTGAGGTCGAATCACTATGCTTATGCTCCTACGGCCTTTAATAACAGTAAATATATGTAACCATCAGCTTCAACTTAAGTTTTCTATTACAGATAGAATTAGATAATTAGTTCTGTAGATAAGGGGGCGTCCATTCGTTACGTCAGGTTTTTAGGAGGCGAGCGTTGAGACTATACTCACCCAATCTCGCGTGCGGGAGAGGAGGATCCTGGCAAGTATCGCGTGTTTTTTCACGGGAATAAGCATACAAAGGCTTTTTAGTAAGTCTGAAACATAGGAAGACCAGTTTGTCACAGTTACTAGTATACAGATTATACCGGTGATCCGGTAAACATGGGAAAATTGTTTATATTCTCATTTTGAGTGTAGAAACACACAGATTAATAATAAATTATACAATTGAAGTCATGATCTAATTTTGACAAGCTAAGTTAGTTTAGGTTACTTGGCATAAAAATAGATAGACACAAATGCGGGAAAAGTATTAGTTGAACGTGTTAATTGAACAAATCAGTTGATTTGTATAGTGACTAGGTAGTAATATTAAGAAATTTAAAAGTTTAACGGTAACACATAACCTCGCGAACTTTGCACACTTTCAACGCAATAACATTGGAGTAGTTTAGAATCAAAACTAAGCTGCGCAAAATATAAATATGGATAAAAAATTATAGGAAGTAATAAAACAAAACGTCATGTTGTTTAATACATTATAATGTATTTGGAACGAATCTTACCGCGATACAATCATATAAATAATTGGTGAACTCCATTGATACAAAATATATAATTAATTAATAATAACTTATTTATAGATACATTTATTGATCGTCGAACATTCTCGTACACCGTCTTATTCAACTCTGTTACAGTTTATTATTATGTAAAATTACCGGCGAAACTGTAGCGCCGGTAGATTATTTATACTGTAAACTTACGTTCACATCATATTTTTGGAAACATGTATCCACAAGCTGCTATCAAATGCGATAATTACTTCCAATAAAAATAGAATAAGGATGTATTAATTTGCACAATCCGAATTAAAGTGGACACGGAGTTTTTGGCGGGATCTTAGTCTATCACGTAGTGGCTTTTATATTTTAAATTCATACTTTGTGTTATTTGACTCTATATTGTGTAATATTGGTGGCATGTCACGTAATATAGTTCGGTTATTGTGCACAAGTGAAGTGGATGGAAAATAATACTACGGAGAAAGTTTTCTGAGATGCCATAAAAGCTTTCAAAAGTTTTAACACGTGAGCCATCATCTTATTAGAAGAGTACACAATTACAAGACATTTACGACTTGACAATGGTAATAATAATCATCTAGAAGATATGTTGCCAGAAACAAAATGAAATAAAATATACACACTTTTATCTTCCGAATTTTGACACAAGCTGTTTGGTTAAAGAAAAAGACAGATAATCTAGTTAATATAAGATATTACAATTAAAAATCAATTAAATATAACATAGTTCTGCTATTAACAACAAAATTATGATTTAAGTCATAATCTAAAATAACTAGCTCGAATCGCTCGGTTTAGCACGTACGATATTTATATCCTTAATTTGACAATAAGAAGAAATTGTACAACGGTCACGCTTTTTCATTAATTTACCATCATTTATACACCGTTCGAAATTGAAAATAAAGCGGTGTCGCTTCGCCTTTGAAAACACATAAAAAACATCACACCCGTAAGAGATCTTATCAAATTTTATTAAACCCATATTTACAATGGAATACCATGAACGTTCAATTTAATACTTCATATTTTCAGCGTACGTTCTAGAAGTTACGACGCTCTGGCCAACAAGATATATTACCGTCTCAAAATGTATAATTGAAATAAAACGAACTATTTTTAAAAAGATACATGTAACATAATATGAAACTATTAGTCCAACACTAAAACCGATAAAGATGAATTAAAAAATATATGTACTTAAGTAAAAATCGTTGACCATTTAAGTCTTTATAGCCGGAGAGTTAAAATAGCGCCCCCAAATTTAGACACCCCAGAGCGAGTGCTGATATTGTGTTCGCAAATTCAACTTACATTGTTTCAACCAAATCAAGAGGCGAGGTCAAGATATTTAGTGTTATTATTACATAGCCAAAAAATACATGTTTGATATTTTATATTCCCAATAAATAAATGTTGGGAATGATTGCTGCGTCTTTTGCAAACGAAGTCTTTGACGAACATATATCAGTAGTACACAAGTTCGACGAAATTAGACAAAGATATTATTTATTGAAAAAACAAAAAAAAACATCATAATCTAGAATTAATAATAGATTTATCCGATTATATTTACATACAAATAGTAATTTTATTCGTATCATAATACTAAGACAAATAAATTTATATTGAAAGAAAAAAAATAATGAGTACAAATGTGTCGCTGTCGATGATAACAAGAGAGGCACTAACTGACCACTTCTTGTAAATTATCTCATTTAGTTGAAAAATGTACAGATCTCATTTATGTAACTATGATACATATGATCTGTGTCTGATGTCCGATTAATGCTTAAACCTGGCTATCAACATTTACGCTAAAACAATAAATAAAACAGATCCCCATTTAGGGAATGCAATTCAGGGGGTCAGGGATCCACAAGTGCAACGCGAGGGTCAAAAATGGGAACAAATTAGTTCGTTAGCTCACGCACATAAATCATGAAAATCACATACATTTCCCATTAAATTGTTCACAATATTTAGACACATTATGACGGTAACGGCATTATTTTATGAAACATCACACTTGTCAATATTACGCTTATTGCAGCAAATCTGCAATACAATTTTGTACAATAGACGGTAATAAAGTACAATATTTAATATGGTTTAGATTAATTACAAAAAAAAAAAAAAATTTGATTGTATTAAATTTTTTCTTTATGGCGATTCTGATGATCGACTATATTTGTTTTTTTTTTATATAAAACAAGTTTTATGCATGATAAAATAATAAAAAACAAAATTATATCTAATATTCTTATAAGTTTGATATAGAACGAAAAAAAAAATATCGGCTACTATGTAAGAGTAACACCACTATGATTTATTATAATACACAGATTATTTGTAAAGTTGAGGATATGAGGCGCCGGTGTACTAGCGCGCGAGCGAGACAGGTATACGTCTCGCGTTGCGTTCGGCGACCATGCTAAGTACTAATAACTAATGGCGTTGCGGATGTTTATCCTATATCGCTGTCCTGCTCGCGTTTGTTTATTTCTTGCCTAGTACATTATTGAGCCTGAAAAATAAAGCCATTTTAAAATAGCATTACGGCTGTCAAATTGAACTGGAGTAAAAAGTTTTACAATTTTTTTTTAAATAAATATTTTGCTTTCATACAGTTTTTTTTATGATTTATAGGTTAGCATTTGACCACAATCTCATCTGATGTTAAATGATGATGTGGTCTAAGATGGTAGTCACACTTCAGGTTCACCTAGAGGGAGACTGGCTCTTAAGTGCAGCTGCCGGAACACAGCTACAGTGCTTGGCGACAGAATTTAAATTTGAGGGTGGTAGCTAACCAGGCAGACTTAAAAAAAGCCCTATCATGTAATACATTCGATCACTCATAAAAATGAAATTATTATATTCCTAAAATGATATTGTTTTTTGATGGGATGTTTGATCTATTTAAGCATCTATTTTAGGTGGAATTTCTGTTACATCACAATCTATGTGAATATACACGTGTAAACAAAATTGTAATGATAAAAACTATTAAATTTGATGCAATTTTTTTTTTATAACAATGTTTCCAACTTTATGTCTATGTTAATAATTATTAGAAAATGTGAAATAAATACCGATGATGTTATTTCCTAGCTTGAAGCGCGTTCGAGAGCCAATCCATGGCCTGGTCGAGCCCCTCGCCTCGCACCGCCGATGTCTTGAATATCTGGAAAGTTCTGTCGCGGAGCGCGTCCAACCCCAACGCCTGGTGGACCTCGGCCACTGTCAGGCAACCCGCCATGTCTTGTTTATTCGCCAACACGACTAAAATAGCGTTCGCTAGTTCTTCTTCCTGAAACGAAAAAAAAAAAAATATTTTCTACAACCAGTTCTAATATACTTAAAAAGTATATATTCAAGTTTGCTACTTCCTAACTTGATGTTAAATGATGTCGTCCAAGACACCAAAGCACTAAACCTAGAGGAGGGCTAATATTCAGGTGCATCTGCCGAAACACCGCTGGTGTTTGATACCAAATTATTACCTTGAGGGTACTAGCTAACCATATGGGCAATACAATAATGTAGCCTGTATTGTTCAATTAAATTTTGTAATCAAAGAAAATTGAGAGGAATATCGTAAGCTGTTGCCTTCATTAAAATTATGAGTCATATACGATCACAAAAAGATGAGGAGCTGACCTCTAATTTGGTAATTGAAAATGAAAATGGTACATTTTAATTGTATGGTGTTGCAATTATAATCATTCTTAATATTTCGCGCGATTATGTTTGAGTGAATTTAAAGCAATCGAAAACACCAAAATGACCACAAAACTTCTGTGTTGCCATATATGAATTAAATTTTTATAAACTGCGTATTTTATCACAAATTTTAAGTATAATTTGAAGAATCACGTGTCGCGTTATTGTTCTTTGTCGAAGCTATTGACATCAAAAAATGAATATCACTAAGTGCTGATAAAAATAATTACCGACAGCAAATAGGATTCACTGGTTAGTATTCTACCAATAAACCATAGTTAATCAAATGCCAAAAGTGCGATTTGTTGTCTGATAAAGTGAACTACTAAAACTTTAAAGATACTTATCGATATCTAGGTAGATAGATAAAGAACTGTATTGATCATTGATAATGTGGACAAGGAAAGCCTCTTTATTGGAACAATTAATGGGAAATGCAAAGTGCAAACCCATATTTTTTAGTAATTGGTAATAATATAAACAAATTATAACTAAGTTAGCAGTGGCTCATGGATTCAATATAAATCTAGTGTATAATTTTCTGCACTCTACCCACAACTCTCAGACCCCTCTCCCCGCACTATTAATTAATTCAGGCTTAGCATGTGTTCTGCTCTATATTATGTACAATAATTATTGTACTCCTAACCCTCTTCAAAAAATAGATCATAAAATGCAAAAGAATATTTCAAAGCTGACAAGTAGTTCCATTGACTAGTGTCTAAACAAACAATTTAGTATAAATAACAATCAATTAAGACTGACCATTTATGGAATATGGAACCCCAACATACATCAACGAATTTTTCCATATTCGCATACAGTTAATAATTTAAGTTGGCAATACTATCGGTTGATCGTGAGGGAAAACATCATAAGGCAACCTGAATCGGAGAAATGTTTTTGTAGTGCGACTGTGTGGGAAAATATAGAACTATGGATTTCTTAGAGTTTGAAATCGCCAATAAATGGGCAGGTGTGGTGATTATATCCAAATCTTCCTTTAGGAAGAGACCTGTTGCACTGCAGAGGGTCCCTTACAGGCTGATGTGATGAACTTATGTAATGCCAAACTGAAACCTAATTTGAATTAGCGAATACAGTAAAGTTAGATCTGCTGGATAATTATGTAATTGTAATGTTAAAATTAATTAACGAAAGAAGTAAACAAAAACAACAAAGTTTAAAAAAAAACATTATGTAACAACATACAAACATAATAATTAACTGGAGAAATATATAGAAAGAAAATAATGTACAGCCATAAGAGTAATTACAGAAATATTTTAAACTTTACTTATGTATATAGGGCGATGGAGGTTGTATGTTTCAAGAACTACTTGTGTTTTTTGGAATTTTTATTATGCTTTAGATACTCAATATATCTAAGCTACTAAATAGTAGAGCAGACATAAGTAATGGTGAAAATTTTAGGTGATACAAGAAAAAATATTTTTTTAATACTTTATAGATTAGCATTTGTCCATAATCTTATCTGATGTTAATTGTGATGTGGTCTAAGATGGTAGGCCTATCCTAAAGGGAGATTGGCTCTCAAGTGCAACAGCCGGAACACACCAACAAGTGTTTGGTGACAGTTTTCAACTTAAGGGTGTTAGCTAGCCAGAAGAACTTAGGAGAAGTCCTACCACAATGCTATGGTTTCATCACAATGTTTTACTTCACCGAAAGCTCCGACTCAGTTGTTAGGATTCAAACCGAAGTCCTTCAATGCTGTGTCCAAACACACTACCAACTGAGCCATCAACACATCAATCACTTTTTATCTGCTTGGATCACAAATACTATTTTACAGGTGTGACATCCACCATAGTGATATGTTTAAAGGTCTCACATTTTGAAATCAGTCAGCAGTCATTGGCTATGCCATTTGACTTAAGGGCAAAGACTTTCTATGGATTGTAGATCTCATAGAGGTTTCCAATGATCTACTTTGGTTTACCATGCTACTTTAACTACAATGCACAGATAGTTTTTTTGCCAATTTTTCATATCAGTAACAGAGATTTCTAAATTCCTAGTAATTTCCAAGTTCATATACTCTTTAATAGAATTCATATGTACTACATAATTATAACAATTAATTAGTTATATTTTCATTTTACCAATAGCAATACTTTATTTCCTCTGTTAGACAAACAAAGGACTAAAAACATACTTATTAAACACTCACCCTTAACATATGTACCAGTTCATCTTTAGATATTCCTATTCGATCTCGATCTGCTGAATCCACCACATATATTATTGCATCCGTATTACCATAGTAACATCGCCAATATGGCCTGGAATTATAAATGATTAAAATTACACTTAGCCTCCCTTTCACAACAAAAAAATTGAAATAATAATATATTGGTGAGTAAAACAAAAAAAGGCCATTTAAAATAAAGTAATAAATCTAAAGGTCATTTTACACATGCACCACTTAATTCCCAATTAAGCATAGCTTATATTATTTTAAACTAAACAACCTAATATTTAATACTCGTACACAGACTTGTTAGGTATACATCAGGATCAAACCTATAAATTTATTACCCCAAACTGTATTAAAAGAATATAACTTTGGATTTATTCACACTGAGGTAGGTTATACAAGTAGTTTTACATAATATAAGCTTGTAAATATTCTACAATAGAACAAAGCCTCTTTCTCAAGGAAATCATCTATTTATTTACTAATAAATCTATAAATAAAACACAATTTTTGATTCCAAATAATATAAGCTTGTCCTTTTAAAGATCAAGAACAATGAATATTGCCTTCAGGGTAGCAAATACTATGACAAATCTGCAATAACCTATAAACAGTCAAGTGATAAGTTAATTATACCTAATACTGGTTTGTCCGCCAAGATCCCACACTTGAAACTTTAGATTTTTATAAGTAACTTGTTCCACATTGAACCCAATCGTTGGTATAGTTGTAACGACCTCACCAACTTGCAATTTATATAGGATGGTAGTCTTGCCGGCACCGTCGAGCCCGAGGATTAAAATTCTCATTTCCCTTGCGCCCAGCAAACCTCTGAAGTAACTAAATAAACCACCTACGAAATAAAAAACATTCTACACTTATCTATATACCAGTAATATTATAAAACTGATTTTATGGCGAAAAATTACGTACCCATTTTTGATAATTATTAAAGTATTTTAAAACATTAGTTGTTTATCCTAGGAATTATTTAATACGCGGTTAATACATTCAAAAGCTTTTCAAAATATCATAGAGTTAAACTATTTGATAATATCCTAACTGCATGGACCGCTTTCAGCGATAAATAATGAACATTTCATCGAAAATTGTAATGAACTATTTGACGTGTAAGCAAGCACTCAGATTGTTGTTATTGTTGCCATTGTAAAATTCATAACATTTGTATTTTGTATCATATTTAAAAGAAAAATAGTTTTTTTCATTTTTTGGTATCTAATTTGAACCGTTTAATTATTACGTTTTTTTACTTTTAGCGGTACACATAATAATTATATAACATTTTATTTCTCTCTCGTTATAAGTAGCAAGTAATTATAACACTTTATAGAGGATTTTTTTTTAATGAAAGAGGCGACAAACGTAAATAAAAATTAGTCCGGTTATAATAATTTTAGGAGAAAAAATAATAGGAAACTTAGAGAAATATTTTCATTTAGCAAAAAAAGCTTATAATTTATATTCATAATACGCCTTTTGTAATATTATAGCAGTACTCAAAATAGTAACAGCAAAAACGCCTATTATAATGTTTATGGCAAATAGGAAAACTGGACAAGATTATATTTCTATTCCCTGAACAGGTCTAACAATGCACTATTGTTACAGCGACATGACGCATTTAGTTGAAGACAAGAAAAATAGTACGTAGGTAGGTTTAAAATATGTGTAGATAAAAAGGATGGAATCTGTAAAAAACTATGGATTTTTAACATAAAAGAAAGTATTTTCATTATATGCATTACATTTAATGTACATAGTTTGTTACCTCCATTTTATAAGAGAGATCTAATTTCAGTATTCGTTGCACTTAACCGACCTTCATTAATTTCATTTATTTGTTATATAGATATAGTTACCTAATAATTATTTAGGTAGGTATCTTATGATTATTAGGTAATTAGTAAGATAGTTAAAGAAGTCATAAATATGACATGTAGCCTTGTCGAGACTTTATATGACTCACAATTACTATATTGAGGGATTTTCCAAAGTAGTTTTCTGGTACCAAACAGGTGATATTCGTTTTAATTATTTCCGGCAGCAATTTTTTTTATTACTTACTTCCTACTAAAGAAAAATCTTAGTATAAAAACAACTCGATTGTTTCATTAAATACTTTTTAAATTGTAATATACAATAATCGCAATATTTATTTTCTGTATATTATCTGTACGTAGTCTTACAATAATATCATATCGTTCAAGCCAAATAATAAACATTAAGCGGTGTTGTCAGCCGACTGACTTACAAAATATGTTTAAAGTAAGGAAGAGGTTGTTAATAAATTTGTGGTCAAAAATTGTAATAAATTACGCATTACTCTGTATTGATCAGCGGATTGCGTTTACAAAACAGATTTTGTTTTTATATTCTAGTTGTGAAACAAATATAATTTAACACAGCTCATAATGGTGATTCTAATGATCCATAATTGCTTAATTTGATTTGCAGGCGTGGATTATATGGGTGACAATTAATTACTAGATCTGATATTTAATACGTATATTTTCCATTTTGAAGTGATAAATACAGGTAGTACGAATATAAGAAGAAAAATAAAGTTTAAAGCGATAACTTTGTCTCGGAACGTTCGGACATCGTTTACAATATCGTTAAGCTTTCTGTGATGGAAAACTTTGCAACGAAGCCATAGTAGGTAGGAAAAGATTTTGCAATAAATGTCTAGTTTAATATAACAGTATCATCAATAGTGTTCCAGTAGTTGTTTCGGAGAGCTTGTTTCCTATTTAGGTTTGATTGTTACCAAGCTACGATATTCGGTCACAATTTTATTTAATATCAGGTAAAATGGTAATCAAGCTTGTATGGAAAAAGCACTGTATATATAATTATATAAACCTTCCGCCTCCATTCAAAATGGCATAATTAGTTTATCATTTTCTTATCTATATTTGGGTAGATTTCGTTGAGGAAAATTAACAGTCATGATTTCGGCGTATGACGTTATCGCGCCTCATTTAGTTGCGTACACGTCACTGCCCCACCTCCGTGGAAGTTATATTGCCTTACTATATTAAAGCAGTTTTACAACATTAACATAGTTAACATTTTCCAATTCATATGTCTATTAATAATCACTACAAATATTACAAATACGTATGTGTGTTAGTTGGTATGTTACGTTTTCACGCTTTAACTACTGAACTGATCATCATAATATTTTGCAAACATGTTATCATTGGTACAAAAAAGGATATATAGTATCTTTCATCCAGAAAATAAAATAGTAATGCTGATGAATAAGTCAAATCCATATTAACGCGAACGAAGCAGCGAGCAAAAACTAGTATAGTATAAAAATATTTTGGCTCAGTTTTCCATTAGCGTCCGTCGAGTTGCGAGTTGATATTTTTTTTTATAGATAGATTACATTAATATAAGAACACACACAAAGTTTCACCATGCGGAGACGCGTAGTTTTCGAGAAAAAAATTATTGAAAATCAATTATTTTTGCAATATTTACGTAATTTTCACCACAGATTATAGCGAAATATCGCCATTGAACGTTTCGTTTCACTTACGGTTATGTTGTCATAAGTTACGTGAAATTTAATTTTTTATAAATTTTCATAAATATTTATTTTTTATACTTGTTTCAATAGTTTTCATACACACATATATTTTACAGTTTATGTATATTAAATTACATCATTATTTTCATTACGAACTATTAAAATTAAAATGTGTAGTTTATGACTCGTAAAGACGTTCAACCGGCTTGTGAAACGAAACGTAAAACTGACGCCATTTTTGTTGTTATTGAGATAACAAATAAAATAGGTTAGGTTCGACTTATGTTAAAGAACCTGTTTGAATGACCCCGACTCCACCTGGGACGAGTTTGTCCTACCCCTAGAGTGTTTTTAAAAAGCCGGAGGCGCGTAGGGAGAGCAGCCTCCGCCCGCTGTAACTAATCGTAGGCATTGGACGAGCTGGAGCGGCCGAGGCTGGTCGCCGAAGGCGACCAGTAAGCCGAGGCTGCTGAGGCGAGGATAGATGCCTGGGATATGTTACGCAAGGGCGTCGAGGCTGCTCTTCCCGCAGCGCCGGAGACGTTGCAGAGTCAAAATAGATACAGAAATTCGGAATTTTTCCTCGGAATTAAAAGTTTAAAAACTCGAAAAGGTGGGGGCTCCGCAACTTTTCCTTTTAAGGGGTGTTAGTACTGATCATCCCCTTCCCTCCCATCCCCCTCCCCACCGTCAATTCGATGGACGCTAATGGAAAGTCGTACCAATATTTTCTCTAGTATTCATATAATTGAGTAACAGTTTCTTTATTTTCGCAAATAAAATATTTATGATCAGTCACAGTATGGTCTGCGAAAAGATTGTTAAATTTCTGGTCCTGGCGACATTTATTATTCAACATTTCAGAAAATTATCGAACATTACCGTTGGCGACTATAGACTTTTGATTGTACATAAATGTATAAAAATGTACGTTCATCATTTTAAATGTGATCGTCTACTATTGTCAATTTATTTTTTGAATATAGCTAATATTCCGGTAAGATCTGTGTGGTGCATACATGATTGTTGGCGCTGTTTTACCCTATACTCATAACTCTGGTGATATTACAAATAACGACACTAATGATTGCAGTTTTGCTTTAAAAATCTCCCATTGACTAACAAAGTCATCGTAACACAATAATTTTATTCTGTGAACAATATCCAAGAGAATAAAATGCTGCGGAAATAAATAAAGTAACGCTGGCAACGTAATCTGTGGTGACTGGTGAAAATTGAAAAAAAATGTG
Source organism: Antheraea assamensis (assembly GCA_035772565.1). Classification (NCBI taxonomy): domain Eukaryota; kingdom Metazoa; phylum Arthropoda; class Insecta; order Lepidoptera; family Saturniidae; genus Antheraea; species Antheraea assamensis. The sequence continues at coordinate 956,328 of JAQQSE010000129.1, forward strand.
CATTGAATGTAATGTCTGCTTTAATCTTGTATAGATTATTTTTAATTTAATAACTACAAAACATCGCGTATCGGCATTAGGAAACACTTGGATGTGCCAACTTACATGGTGATCGGTCAAATTTGTTTGCAGTTTATCTTCTAATATATATACTAATATTCATTGATTTTAGGTTATGATTTTAATTTATATGTCATGAATGATTTCCTAAAAGGAATAAAGTTTTAATGGGTAGTTAATTCCACAGTCAACCAATCAACGCGCTGCGCTAAACGGGCGTGGATTGAAAATGATTGATCACCTTTTATCTTAAACCTGAAGGTTAGCTGGTCGTTTGTTTAGATTGATAAATATTTTTTTAGTAACGAAAGTGCGCATATTTGAAATTTTTATTGCAGCTGCGGATGATAACTATAACTTTATACTATAAGGCTTCTTTCGCACAGATGATTTTTAAACTTGAGTTTAAAATAAGGAGAATTGTAACCTCGCGGTAAAAAGCACTTACAACGAATCAAGAATACGCCATTAGTTCTATTGAAAGCTAATTTGACGTGCGTTGGAAATACGTCCGTATACACTGGGGTTTTAGAATTCTATTTGAAGCAGTAGTAAACAGTATTACTATTAAATTTACGAAGATTGCTGTCGATTACAATCGTACAGAATATTAATTCGGCGTGCTCCAATATGATATCTAATATGCCAAATTTTTAAACTAATTGGTATATGTTCAGGTGTCATTTTATAATTGATTTGAAGTAACGTCCTGATGTACTTAAGACTTGACAGTTAATTTTTTAATTAATTTCAATTTGGATTGCATGAGACGAAATAGTTTGGTGGTTAGGTAAGTAGAAAAGTGCCCCTCATTTTTCTTTTGATATAATGGGACAAGTTCACGATCACAAATTTCCGAGGTGGTCTGCAAGAATTTAGTAACATATATCGTGGTTTAAAACTTTATGAGGCTGAAAGAAATGATTGTAGTCGCTTTTTAAAAACGAATTTCATGTTATTATTCGATTCTTATATCTTTTATATGAGGCCGAATATTGTTTAATTAGTTAATATACATTATTTATAGAATAGTCTTACCTCAGTGGAATCCGCTTGGGTTTCAAAAACTTCGTTTATCCGATCTCAAATGCTACTAAGCTGCTGCAATTTTTATGTGAAAATTCGACCAGTATAAATAATAATAAATCATCTGATCACGATACAAAAAAAGTATTAGCCTCGGTAAATAAGCTATTAAACCGCTTTCGTTAATTTATTTATATTATAGTTGGTATTGCGCACGTCCCTAAAATCATATTATTGTAAACAAAGCTATTAGAGTTGTTCATGCACAAATCCTATGGGCAATATACGCTGATAATCCCAATTCCCGAATTCTGCGATGCGACGGTAAAACTACGAATTACGTAGATTAGCGCTAAAGATACCTGTCGAAAAATGCGGACAGCATGCAGCAGCGCGGTGAAAGAGTTGTAAAACATTTTTGAGTGACAGAGAAATGACTTCTATGTTACGCTATGTAACTGATTTACTGATTTTATATGTTGAAATTAAGTAATATTAAAGTAAATTATAGTATAAAGACATCTTAGAATTTTTATTATAATTTGCGCAGTCTTGACTGGTTTCGCGGCCTAGTGCTAGAAGTGGAAGCGCTATATTCAACCGACAGGTCACAGGTTGCATCTTTCGCACATGACTGATTTTTGTGTGACGAGCATAACTTGCATCTGGGTACTTAATATACGATATACACATATGTCAATTGTGTTTAGTTTGCAATTGAGAAACCGCGTGTATATGTACCTATTTATATTTATACACTTGACCTTTTCACAGCAGGCACCTAAAAATACCGTGGCAGAGCGATACTCAGACCTAAGTGTTAAGTTGGGAACGCAGATTGGATCCAGATACTTATTAAGATTGTTACCCATACACATGTGTATGTCAGTTTCTTTTTTGCCATAATAAAACAAACTATGCATAGCTTGAAATCAAATAACCAAGTATGAAAATGTTTCCAAATATTAATAGATCCTAACTTTCTAATTGATATTATAAATACGAATGTTACTTTGTTACGCTTTCACGAGTTGACTACTGGACTGATAATCAAGAAATTTTTGCTTACAGATTTAAAAGGGATACAGCAAAGTACATAAGGTCCTTTTCATCCAGAAAATACTTTTCAATAAATATTTTAGTCAAACCTACACTAACGCAAGTAAGGCTACGTGAAAAACCTAGTTGTTAATGGTGTGGCGTTTCACTACAACCTCACCGGATGTTAATTGACGATGAAACATTAAGCGTCGAGGAGGACTGGTTCTTTGTAGTTGCCGGAATACACCAACAGGTGTTTGGCGGCAAATTTTTAATTTGAGTGTGGTAGCTGGCCAGGCGGACTTAATAAAGCCCTACCACAATGCTATCGTTCCATCACGGTATTTTCCTTCCCTGAAAACTCTGAGTCAGTCGCAAGCGATTTACGTCGATCTATGCGGTGCCCGAACACACTATTAAATGAGCCATCAATCGCTCCCGCTGAGCTGGGACTCGGGCACAATTTCAACTTGTATTTATTGCCATTCTGTCCGAAAAACTACCACGAAGTCATTATCACCTCGTGTTATTTGTTCCTAGTAATAGTGCAAGTACCGCGGAGCCATGCCGTCTCCTATTTTAGGTGCATAAATGAAGTGAATCACGCTTCTGTTTTCATCAACAAAATCAGTTATTTTTACAACCACAAATTTCTTAGATGATGGTTTATTTATATATAACATGCCGTATATATTTGGACGTCGTCAATCAGCTAGAGGAATTCGTGACGCGCCATGTGAATCATCCCTAATTATTTTGTGGAATACGTGGGGTGTTTAGTTGTTTCGTGAAAATGATTTACGTAATTAGCACGTAGCTGAACACTGAAAGTGTTTATGAGGCAATTTTCGTTGATGAGATATCCGGGTGAAGGTGTATTAAGCACTACAATGGGAATTTCTCAAAGTTTATGAAACACGTTTGCTATTTTTGAAACAGGCTAATACTGTTGATTATTTATAGCAACTTGGCAGATCCTCTAAGCTTTGTGACGAAGGCGAAAAACATTCAGAATAAACGGCGGCTAGTGTAATGCTTATCCCAGGTGTATCGGCATGTAGTTTTGTCTGCGGTGGCAATAAATATAGGTGTGGGAATGCGTAATCGTCATGCGTAGTATGCGTAGTAGTTCGTAACTACAGGGGTACGTGACGACAGACGCTTTATGATAACTGGGCTCCCGGTTTTTACACATATCAAAGGAACTTGGAAATGCTAATTTCGAGTTGTGATTATTAGAATGAAATAGGTGTGTCTTTATTGGAATCCATTTTGAGGGAAATTTTTAGCGCGACTATTACCTGAAGCTTCGTCACGCATGTATGGGAGTAGCTTAAAGGCATCAAAGACATTCAATTTCACGATTTAATTAAACTAATTATACAAATATATATATCGGAAGATAAGCCTTTCCATCATAATTATCTAGATTTATGTTGGTGGTAAGTGGTAGAGCTACACTGAATCTATTACTGGTTTCAGCATGAATCGGTCGGCTTGCCCGGGATAGTACCACCCTCTCACAGAAAACTGACGTGAAGTAAGAGTGGTTGCACTGTTGCGCTTCGTTCGGTCAGTGAGAGCGCCGGAGGCCTACATATTTAAAAGGCCGGCAAGGCACTTGCGACTCCCCTGGTGTTGCTAGTGTCTATGGACGGCGGTGATCACTTACCATCAGGTGACCCACCTGTTCGTTTGCCTCCTATAATATAAAAAAAAAAATGTTTATAACCATGTTCGTCGGTGAGTAGTTGGATAGAACGAACTCGTATCACGGATTAGGTATTAATTATCTCTCAGAACGCGCAATAGTTTTAGTGACAACCGTACGCGCCGACCGCCAACGAAATAATGAATCCTCTCGACATTGCCGACTCGATAACGCGCGTCACTACTTTCCTCGAGCACCGCGTGGTGGCGCTGGCGTTCCGAATATGACTTGATTTCGACACGAAGTCAACATATACATATACAGTATATATTTAATTCATTAGACAATGCTCACTAAGCCTAAATTGTCAAACAAACCCTCACAGAAGCGATGTTCCATATGTGAAGTTAGTTTCCTGTATATTGTGAACTACTGCATGATAGTGTAACAATATCGCGTACTACTTTCTGGAGAATCGCACCTAATCAACGACTTTGTAGGAACGATTTTAACCATCCGTCACTTATGTTGCTGTATACCACGAATAGGGCTATAACAGTTATAAGATACTTATGAGATCTAGTTTAGTTTTAACCCTTAGGTATAACAAATCAGATGAGGAGTTGATTCTTTTTTAAGTTAGTTACAGGTCAGAGGTGAGATCATTTAAATTCGGTTGGAATAGATTTTTAAACTCGAGGAAAATTTTTATCAAACATTTATTGTGTTTCATTACTATTAACATAATATAAAATTGTGTTTCCATAATTATATACAATTTATTTTCTTTTCTGGTACCTATGTCTTATTCTATGATAGTGGTAGGAACGTCGCACGTTAATATTCAAAACCGAATTCAAGAACACCCAAAAGTCATATTATATCTGGAATAAAATGGGGGAATTTCTAATAGCTATTGAACGTTTCAAATCTCCAGAATTTATCAAGTCACACTTTAACTTATTACAAAATGTTAAAGAATTATCTTGAATATGGCACCTTGCAAAATAGCGAGTGAAGTCGCTAGTAATACAACAGTTAATTAAATATTAACACGAAGTGTTTTTTTACAAACAGTACAGCATAAATATGTGTCAGTGAGACGGATACAAACAGGGATCTAATATCGCAGGTCAAACGAACCGTGTAATAAGACGAATTAACGGATCAAAATTTAACTTATCTCATCATTCTCATCCGTTAATGGTCTCATTCGGACTTTCCGCGGCGATAGACAAAAGGTATGACGTCATTCCAGTATAATGTTCGAACCTGATTTATTTATTAAAACAAATGTCATTAGGTATAAGTCAAAATGTGTATATAATTAACTAAATAGTCTCTAATTGTCCTTTCAATTATATTGATAAACATATTTTTTAACAATAATAAGTGTACATTCGTACATGTCCACATAACCCAACAAACACCTTTCCCTTGAGATGTGCGGATACTGAGTCCAACGTATTGCAGGACGAGAAGACCGAGCCAATGCTTAGGGCTTGCAAGCATATACAACTACATCGACGCATAACTTCACTGCTACCTTCGTTTCTCTCCTTTACTAACATAATTTGGTAAAAACCTACTAAGATTACTTTATTGATATAGCCTCTAAATTTATATTGCCGTTTCAAAAATCAAACCTTAATCTCCACCATCGAGCAAATTCTTAAATCTCTGTTTTTCTTTGTTGCCAAAATTAAACATCGAAATTCTATTGCATTATAAAATTTTAACTTGACAGTACAACATTAAACCAACATCAACAGTAGACCGCTTTGATCTAAATTTAGTTTAAAATTAGTTACAATCATATTTTCTTATAATATGTTTAACCACATGAGATATTAAATTCCGATGTGGTCTAAGATGGCAAATATGTTAGCACTAGATGAGGTCTGGCTCTCAAGTATAGCAGCTATAGGATCACACGTGTAGGTGCTTGCTTGGCGATAGATTTTCAACTTGATATTGGTAGCTAGGGGGACTTCATCAACTTTACTTTACTTCACCGAAAGCTCCGGTTCATTCACATGTATTCGAACCTACATCTATCGACACGGTGTCCGGATACGCTAACCACTGACCAAGACATTGATTTTATGGTACGATGACTATCGCTTTAATCAGTTCTGATGAATCCTTCTTGTTCCATCTCTTTCACACTGGACCGATTACATATTGTTTGTGCTTTAATTACATATACATTTTTGTAACCCACAAACGATTATTCTGAGTTTAAATCTATTTTGTGTCCCTTGATTATATGTTTAAAAAACTCCTTGCTATTTAAGACTAGGTATCTAACGAGGCACGTGTTTAAAAAATATAACTTTAACGTTATTTACATGTTAACGTTTAAAAGAAACAAACCGTTAATTTGTTTGGATTTATACTTATCTGAAGCTCTTTGCAGAAATGACTGATCACCACATAGTATAAAACAAAGTCGCTTTCTCTGTCCCTATATCCCTATGTATGCTTACATGTTTAAAACTACGCAACGGATTTTGATGCGGGTTTTTTAACAGATAGAGTGATTGAAGAGGAAGGTTTGTATGTATAATAATATAAATTAAATAGTGGAGAAATACTGTTATTTTTGATGTTACTCCAAACTTAACGCGTGCGGGCCACGTGCAGTAATGAATAAATCAAAATTACTAGATCGATTTTAATCATTTTTTCAGTGAATGACATAGGCTATATATTTTATACCCGTGCGAAGCCGGAGCGGGCCGCTAGTAGAAAATAATTTAAAAAACGTCTACATATAAATAAGCGAAAATAACAGATAAATAGAAGTTCAGTACCTTTTTCTTCTCTTTATGTTAACCGATTTTCTCTATTTTTTTAAGAACTATTGTCGAGCGTTAGTGCTATAACTAAAATAATTGTTGAATGACATGATTTTTTTCTAAGCCATCGATGCTTACAAATCTGTAATTGTCACATTTGACACTCTTTCTCCTTACACAAATTACTCATTTTTAATTATTCAATACCATTTCATAATTTTTAAAGAAACAAAAACAAAATACATACAGATATAGTATCTACATATTAACACGTGATGACAAAATTTATATGCCCATTATAGACGAATTTCGACAAGTGAACGACCACTAGTAAATATAATTCTTTAAAATAATTAATCTAAAATCAGTTTAAAAATTCAATACAGTACTGGTACCCGCAATTACCACTGTTGTATTACGTTAGTTGTATAATCATATGTGTAATAGGTTACTGATAAGTACGGGTGAATTTTTTAGTGGGCGTGGATGGCCAATTCCAAAAACACAAGGACCAGCAAAAAAAATAAATTAAAACTACGTTATTGGCTCCTTGAAAAATCAATATCGTTAGTCGGGAATTAAACCCGTTGATTTTGATTTAAAGAAGTAATATTATCACAGCATCCGACAGTGTCGCTAATAAGAATCAATAAGAAAATAACATATGGCGAACTAAAGAAAAATGCTGAATTTTAATAATATAATTGCAGATAGGTCCTCAATTGCGAATGTCAGAACATATAACAGAAGTCACATAGAGCAGCGAATTGTTGAAATAAACTATTGAAAATTGAAACTTCATAGTAATATTCTTATAGTTTTGCTGTGTTTGTCTAACACATTGTCTTGTAAACATTGAACTTGTAATGTTTCCTAAAATGTCGTATGAACAAACACTCGCAACGTATTTTAAAGAGTGTGCGTACTGCTGAAAATTAGGTTAAGTTATATATAGCTTTAATGATTTATTGGAAGCTCCGTTTGCACTCATTAAATACTTACCCATTGATTTCTTCTGTAAATATTTAACGTGTGTTCGAATTGTCTCTTTCTATGAAGTTTGTTGACAAACTTATTCTGTTTAGTAAAAATGTAATAAAAGTTTTTGAATGTAGGAAAGAAAACATTTAATTGACAAAAAATAAAACATATATGAAGTAATAGCAGCCGCCCGTGACTTCGTCTGAATATAATGACACCGTACATTATCTTCGTGTAACTCTAGCAAATTATGAAACACACACTAAGATAGCTTCCAATGCAAGCTTTTTCAAACTTACTTGACACTTATTGTGATATTTTGGCCAATTTAAAAAATACCTTTAGAAATTATATCTCATGTGTTATTCTTATATATAAGCTAATACTACGCTAAGATTAATCAAAGGCCGTCCAGTAGTTTTTACGCAAAAGATTAAAAAACATCCATTGAATCCAACAAACTTTCTTGTCTATAATGTTGTTAAAATTTAGATATTGTTGGGATTAATACATGCTTATCTTAGTATACACATGCAGGCCAATAACGGATCAAGGTTGGTAGCTAATAAGGCGGGCTTAGAAAAAAACACATTCACCTTGTTATGCGTCGAAAGCTCCGGTTTAGCGGACAGTCGATGCCGTGTCTAAACACACTAACTACTGAGCCACCGATATTACCACCTAGCACGCCCTTCTATACTTTAAAACCATACAGACGTTATCATAAACATATAAAAAAGTGAAAACTTTTTAGGAGGAGAAATAGAAGTTATACACACAAAGACATATGCAAAAGAAGGAAATTTCGTTACTGAGAAGTCATAGTAAGATTGGTTTTTATATAGTTGCAGGTTAGCGACACAACGTTACGACAAAAGTCGGCCCAAATTCCCAAGTCACATAACTCGTACATGACATGTATTCGTGGAAGAGAGAGGGAGGGAGAAATAATTTACTAATAATCGCAGATTTCTGTTTAAAAATACATTAATGATTGTAATCACATGAAGATTATACAACTATAAATAATTTTTGATAAGAACTTCTTGCGTCAAGTTCTAGGTAAAAAATGTTACACAATTTTATGAATTATTTTAAATTTAATTAGCAAATATAAGTCATATTTATATCAGCGTGTTGTCATGTGAAAATATATTAGTCACCAAATTATTTGCGAAATAATATGTAACATTTAATTTCTATCTACGTATGTGTACACAACACGTGGTGTGGGGTTTCTACAACACCTGTTGTTATGAAGGTGTCGTCAAGGCGTCGCTGAGCAGGTACGGAATGTGATTATTACTATGCTAGCTTGTGTCTGCAGCTTCGATCGCGTTAATGTAGATTTCGACTATAACTCGGCATTGTTTTGTACATAAAATGTGCATTATGTTTTTTCTGTACTTTTGAGAACGTGTACGCAAAATTTCATGCTGAGCAGTTAAGATGTAAAAGCGTAATAAACAAACGCGTATTAATTATAATATTTGTTAGGATGCACAGCATATCTGTATATGTGTACTGACAGTCGCCCGTGACTTCGTTTGCGTTTGTACCTTTATAAATGACTAGCGGCCCGCTCCGGCTTCGCACGGGTATAAAATATATAGCCTATGTCATTCACTGAAAAAATGATTAAAATCGATCCAGTAGTTTTGATTTATTCATTACTGCCCGTGGCCCGCACACATTATTTTGATAAATCTCGTAGGGTTCAGCCTGCGTTTGTTGCAATGTAAGCGGAAAAAATGTAATTATTTACGACATCACATTAGAAACCTCAAAAATAACAGTATTTCTCCACTATTTAATGGATGTTATTATACATATAAACCTTTCTCTTCAATCATTCTATCTATTAAAAAAAACCACATCAAAATCCGTTGCGTAGTTTTAAAGATTTAAGCATACATAGGGATATAGGGACAGAGACAGCGACTTTGTTTTATGCTATGTAGTGATGACACCATACATTGCCTTTTTGTAACTTTGACGGTTTATGCAGCGAACGTCGAGACTACTCTCAGATGTCAAGATATTTATTTTGGTCAATTCAAACAATATCTCTGTAAGTTATAATCCATGTGTTATGACGGTGTGTAAGGTAAGTTACTGTAAAGTTTTTCAAAACCCGTTCAGTACATTTTGCGCGAAACAGTAACAATCATCTCCTCACGAACTTTCTCATTTCTTACATTATTAGGATTAAAGTGAAATACAAGTTGGTATATCTAAGTATTTCTTCATAGAAGACAGTTTTATGCTATTTATTTTGAAATAACTCGCCACTAGATGACACTGCAACACATTTGCAGTGTTGAATTATTCGCTTTGAAAATTAGTGTGTGTTAACAACAAAGAGAATATTTACACAATATACATTTTGATATAAATCAAGTATATTTATTACATAGCAATAAAAAAGTGTGTGTGTACTTATGTACACGCTTTAGAAATTATACTTCTTTGGCGTAACAAGATAAAAACCTTTTCAATAATTTTATCTTTCGCCTTATTCTACGTATGTAGAAAAAACGACACTAACAATAGAAAAATGGTATTTAATACATACATACTTTAAAAAAATAAAATGTTGACTATAGTTAACTTCATGGTGTCGGTTTTTCGTGTCATTATTTTTCCCTAACGCGCCAAAAGAAGTATAACTTCAATAATAACAAATGCGTCCGAAGCCAGCGGCGCAACACATAAGTTTATGTGTCATCATCGGACTGTTAAGAAGAGTAACCTTTTTCAAGAGTATGTACAGTGAACATTAATGTTTCGATCACTCTGGATATAGTGATGCAGAACACAAATTATGTATAAACTAGCAGGTCCGGCGGACGTTGTCCTGCCCTGATAATAAAAAATATGTGCTTATGTGGGTAAAATGCTTTAATTTGATAAAGAATTTTGTATGACAATTTTTTAGAAGATAGGTACAGTAATATATCCTAAAAAGATAGGTATATGCCTTCGCAGATTTTTTTGTAGATCTATAAAATAAGAATACCTCACTATGCACTGTTTAGTTATAACTCAACAGAATTAGGCAGCGTTTTCGATGAAAGCTCCCATGCAGCTTGACTTTTCCGATCCTTACAATAATTGTCATTATGTTTCAACCATTGTACACAAAGTCTTAATTAATTATATACCTAAACCTTCCTCATGTATTACTCTATCTATTAGTGAACACCACTGCAATCTGTTCAGTAATTTTTGAGTTTATCACGAACATACAGCGCGGCGGACGACTTTGTTTTATAATAGGTAGTGATACGTGTTATGTTACATGTATAACGTCGAGGTAACTTACCCGTTCCGTGCCAAGCCAACTTTGCCAGACATGTCGCTCAGGCCATTTGATGTTTTGACTAAAAAATGATATATTATAATACAATGTTACATTACAATATTAATACATAAGTAATTCTTTCGTTTTCAGTAGTTTTCACAATATGTAAATATAAGTAAGTAGTGAAAATATCACATCACAAGTGCGTGGTACATGTGGCCGAAATATCAAGTTTAAATTGTTCCACCAGTGGTACACGTGGCCTGAAGATCAAGCTTAACGTGTAACACTGGTGGTACACGTGGCCTAAAGATTAAGCTTAAAGTGTACCATCGGTGGCACACGTGGAACGTGTTAAGAATAGATAAAGGCCAATTTTATATTCCAATACTAATATTTTAACTTTATTTTATCTTTCAATGTTTTTGCCGCTCTGAATATAGCCGTAAGATTGTGCTTACGCATAATATCGTCAAGAGTTTAATACAAAGCAAAGTTAAATATTGTTATAGTAATCGTAAATTGTTTCGGTGTTATAAATATAATAGAATACGTATTTATACCTAAATTTGTGTTGTGCGTAATTATATTAAGGGCGGTCAAAAAGTTTGGCGAGGACTGTGTATTTTTTTGGCGCGTTCGCATATGGAGTCGATTCGAATATTCGAAGTGTCGTTACATGCGTTTTAATAAATTATGTGGGTTGTCACACACTATAAAATGTTTAAGTATGACGTGTGTGAATAAAAAAAGTGATGTTTCACAGTAGACCGTTTTATTTTTATTTATACACCTCCACAAATAAACAAAATTTAAGTGTCTGTTTGTTATATCAAATCAAAAAAACAGTTTTTTTACTATATTAACATGCAAGTATATATATACGGTATATATAACAAAAAAAAAACATTTTTTAAATGTTTGCCTGTCTGTTTGTTACGGTTAATATTCGAAACAGTTGGACCGATTTTGAAGGGGCTTACACTACTAGATATTGATGTTATAAGAAATAACTTAGACTACTTTAAAAAAGTATTGGACTCCGCGCAAATATAATAAACAAAAGAAGCAGTGCGCAGTACAGCGCACGCCGCGACGCATGTGCACTTTTGGACATTTTTTTTGCTAAATTATACACTGACGAAGTCGGCGGTAACAGTTAGTTTATTAATAATTACACTCGTTTTTATTTAGGTCTCTGTTTTTATCATATAAATGTATATTACAAACTTAAAACACCTGTCACAATTTAATTCAATCAATATTCCTGATTTTAATATATGTTTTCACGTCGTTTTGTACACTTTAATCAGGGAGCAGTTTTTCTTTCTAACGCTGCATTTTTTTTTCAATTATGTTAGCTAACTTGGTTAGTTTAGATCGATGTGCGAATGTTGCAATTTATAGCAACAGCCCAAGCCGAGGTCCCACTGGCCCTTGTGCTCGTTGCTCAATCGGGTGAGTGCCCTAAGCGCTGCCCTTAATAGTTCGGTGAAGTTGTGAAGCCACCTAAGGTGTCACCAATGTAGATCCAATAGAAAAAAAAAACTTCGTCGCTTGGCAACAAGCTCAAGGGTACCAAAGTGGTCGAACCTCAGCTTGGGCTATTGCCTTCGATGCATTGGATCTTTGGATGGTGTGCCTCCCGAATTTAAACATATATTTTGTATCTGAAAACTTTTTTTTTTTTTTTTTTTATTAACGTGGGGAAATCCATTATGGATACCAATCCTCCCGGGGGAGAGAATGGGTTATGTCCGACTCGCACGGACTAAAACCCCACGGTGTACCGACCGACCGTACTTGTTGGGGGCGGCAAGGGATCGTTCAATGCTAATCACCTTATGTAGCCGCCCCAACGGTCCGCCCGGCGGAAGGTGACCGCCGGGCTCCTACCTAATAGAGAGACAGACTGGGTACACTCCAGCTGCCTCCCCTCGTCCGCCGGACCTGTGCAATGAGGAGATGGGCCCCCCGGCCCAGCTCCTCAGGTCCAGCTACGGTAGAGGTAGAAGGCGGGCAAATCGCCGCCTCCTCCCTCCAGTTCTCCGTTGGCGAAGACGGCCGCTCAGAGGGTCGTCTTCGCGGGCCCTCTCCGCCGCCTCCTTCTGCGAGATAACGTCCTCGCAGAAGGAGGCCATCGCTTCCCATGCCTCTTCGCTGCCGAGCATGGCCGAAACCACGCTCGGCAGCGACAAGTCTGGCCCTACCGCCGCAGCCAGAATGCGGCGCTGTCCCTCCCACGCAGCACACTCAGACAGAGTATGCTGCGCGGTGTCCTTCTCAGCGCCGCATTCATGGCATGCGGCGGTTGGCTCCCTGCGAGCGATCTGGTGCAGGTACCACCCGAAACAACCATGTCCGGTGAGCACTTGCACCAGTCGAAACGACAGGGAGCCCCAACTTCGTCCTATCCATTCCGGCAAGACCTGGCGGACGGCGTCAATAGTGTAACGCCCGAAACGCGCGTCCGCCAGGTCCTGCCTCCATCGCCCTAATGCGTCCTCCCGGCCCTCTTTTCTCATGGCCTCAATCTCCCTGGGAGCTGGAGGCTGCCCAATTCTCTTCCTTGCCGCCGTGAACTCATACACGGCGGCAAGAACTCCTGCTTCCAGCTCCCAAGGTAGGGAGCCGGCGAGCGCAAAGGCCGCCGCCGAGGCCACGGTGCGGTATCCTCTGATCGTCCTCAGTGCCACAATACGCTGCGCAGCGTGCAGCGCCCGTACATTTGCGGCACCGAGGGCGTCGGCCCACACCGGGGCCCCGTAAACGGCCATCGCCCGTACAACTCCCATATATAGTCGGCGGCACCCGACACTCGCCCCCCCAATGTTGGGGAGCAACCGGCCGAGTGCCGCCGCGGCCCTCGTAATTCGCGGTCCGAGCCCCGAAAAATGGGGCTCGAATCGCCAGCGCCCGTCCAGGGTGAGGCCCAGATACTTCATCTGGCCCCCCACCCTGATACGGACGCCCTCCACCATTATATAGGCCCCAGGGGGTGGCCCTCGCCGAGGCCCATGAAATGAAAACTAGGCTAATCTACACTAACCCAGTTCGAAAATAAGGGAAAATAAATAAAACCATTCCACCACATGTGTACCTACCTGTGTGTATGTGTGCACAAATGTGGGGGTGATCTCTGTTATGCTTGAAAATTTTCAGTGTCACTGTATCGCGATACATCCTAGCGGGGCATAAAAGAAATTACATTGTTTATATACTCTATGCACGTGGAAATGCTATTGTTATTCTTCCTATTGATACTAAAGTAATTCATCATTTTATTATAATGTTCAAATGGAGTGTTTGTGAATTTTCTAATTGAATAATTTCACTCTGGTTTAGATTAATTATTTATTTTAAATTCTTTTTGAAGTGAAACTGCTTATGGCACTGTAGGGAACAATTTTCGTTACGCGTTACCGTTGCTATACTAACCATTATTATATTAACCGTTGCCATGGTAACATGGTAAGTTTCCATTTATAATTATTTTATCATATTCGATGCATATGTGTAAGCTATAAATATTGAAAGTAGGTACACATTATTAGTTAGTAGGCAATAAAAAACTATTTATAGTGAAAAGAAAACACGTGGACGATTTTTTTTAATTATAGGTTATCTTAATCCATTCTTTAATTATGATTGATAAATTATATGATTAAAATGATGACAAAATACCTATGATTTTAAGTTGAGATTTTAATTTCAATTGCTTTAGACAACTTTCTAGAATTGATTGTATTTTTAAAAGGCAATTTGATCTTATCTCTACATAATAACAGGATGATATCAACGACCAAATCAAATTCAACGATTGGTGCATGCAGTGTTATTATTTTTAATAAATTTTTTTTATACTTAATAGGTTAGCGTTTGAGCACAATCTCATCTTATGTTAAATGATGATGTGTTTTAAGATGGTAGTCACGCTAAGCGTAAAGGAAGACTGGCTCTCCAGTGCAACTGCCGGAACACATCAACAGGTGCTTGGAGACAGATTTTCAACTTGAGGGTGGTAGCTACCGAGATAAGAACTTAGAAAAAGCCCTACCACCATGCTATGGTTTCATCACGATGTTTTCCTTCACCGAAAGCTCCGACTCAGTTCAGGCTACATCCTTCGGCGCTATGTCCGAAAACACTACCGACTGAGCCATCATCGTTTCATCGCTTTTTTCCTCCATGTCATTATTTATTGTCTGTAGATGATTTTTAACTCATTCGAATTTGTTAATTTGTAACTTTTCAGACATTTTAACTTGTGTCATTTATTGAACGATATTTTCATTTATTAGTTGTGAGAAATAATAACACCTAACATTATGGAAAGGCTTTGGTAAAAAAAAAACACTGAGAGCCGTCGCGGGACGCCTTGCAGATGTGAAACATCGAAATCATTTTGTACAAGTAGTATGCATGAAATAACAGATTACGATAGAAGCTAAATATGGCATAATGTAAAAATAAAGTGTTATGATTTTTTTCTAGAAAATGATGACTATTTTTTTAATAAGCACTTATTTTCATTAAATAGAAAAATTAAACATTAAAAAAATTATTTCAAATTGTGACAACTCAATTTTTGTCGTCACACCGCACACATGACTATATATAGACTTTATTTGTGGCCACGCGTCGCCACGGCTAGTCCAAAATGTATGCAATTGACGACTCGTGTTACATTTTCGTTCTGGCGTGGTTTGGGTTGTTATGTATTTACCCGTCAGGAGAATTTCGGCGATTTTACCAGGCCAATATCTAGCAACTCTACGTCATTGAATTATGTTCACAGCTCTAAATTCCACATTCAAATATTAATGTCACAAATTAAGGTTTGTAGAAAATTGTTTCAAATTAACTCGTAAAAATAGTCATGTGATACATTGTTCACATATTTATGGAGGTACAGTGAGCATCATAATTACATAATTAGAGTTTTTTTACATGTTATCATTTGAAGTCTTGGTGTTTGAGTGTTTTGGTCGTAAGAATATCGATTCTGTTAACTTTTCTGGTAGTACCGCAGATTGTTGGAAAAATATTGATCGGTGGATTTCTTCCATTTTGAAATCGCCAATATATCGTGCGCGGTAAACACCGATATTTATAATCTATCCCTATTACCCATGATTGTTTATGGGATATACTCCGACTGATCTCATTCTCTAAAAAACCGTTATCTTTTTATTTATATCTTTATTATCTTAATACATATACTGGAGCTACAGAGGGCGCGGTGAATTCTTTTCTGCTGACTGTACTGTACAACTTTAGTATAATAAGTATCACGTGAAATAATTATATTTACAATAAAGGCCCACGCGCGGCGCAAGGCCGTCGTGACGTCACGCGACACGTAGCGGTGACGTCATGCGGTCGAATACCGTACGCGTGCCAACGTGTCAGGTTACCCCTTAATTGAATGAAACTGGCGAACCACTTTGCTTAATTGCTTGTTTAATATTATTAATGAAAATAAATAATGATTTAGTAAGTGAGCTTTGGTACTGTTGAATATTATCTCTCTGAGTTGTCTCACAAGAAAAATATTGTGAGTAAACGAAACGGTATGTACCGGTTGACATCTGTTAATTATTTTTAAGCTTGACGTGTTTCTTTTAGTAGTATAATCACATCAGTTCAAGCGTACAAAAAACAGTTTTTATTGCAACTTCAATACGTTAGTAGCTGACCTTGAAATATACTAACGGAATCACTGTTTAACGGAAGCAACGTTGTTACAAAAAATAACGTTACATTTGATAACGTTAACATATAATATCGTAGTAATATTATAAACAAGACAATTTGTGAGGTTGAATGAATGTTTGTTACTCCTTACCGCAACGCTTACAAAACGGATTTCAATGAAACTTTGCAGTAATATAGTTTTTATGTCAGAATAACACACGGATTATAAGTAATAAAAATATTGTTGAAATTAGTCAAATTATAACGATAGGTGTCACGTAGATTGAAAAATTTTCTGCCTCAAATAACAGCTATGTCGGCGTCCATTGTTACATAGTTAGACAAAGATTATGTACGATGTTATCATTTATTAAGGTGCGGATGCAGATGAAGTCAGGCAGCAGAAAAAAATAATTTCATAGTAAAATAGGACGATTTGTTGACCTTTGCCAGAGCTATACACCTAACGTAATAATTAAAATGAGATTGATTGAGTATCAAAAATAACGACATAAATAATGCTATTTAGGTACAATATTAGGGTAAAACTAAAAAGTTCCCAATACCTTATCTTACAATACCGTTAAATTTTCGTAGTCTCCCTGCCAGTCCCTTCCTTTCTTATAATATTGAATCTTTAATGTATAACGTGAAGGAACATTGATATAGACCGACATGACACCGGTTTTCAGCACTGTGCTGGATTATTTAATCTCTCGATAACATTTTAATTATACTGTGCACATTATCAGATATAACGTACAGTATCCGGCTTTTGATTCAACATGTCGGGGAGAAGACTGAAATAGTCTGCATATTTTCGTTGTCATCGTACTGTGCGCTAGAGAAAACGATTTAGAAAACCGAAGTAACCCGATCTTAGCCGAACGTACCACCACTCTTCTTCCCGACGCGATATGCCAAATCAAATACGGGGTACTCTAGTCATTTTAACATTCTTCAATACAACAATAGTGTTATTCTAATAACGTTATATAATACTATCGTTACAAAAATAACATTATGTAACGTTAGTTATAGTGTTTATTTGATAATATCACAGTTATGACAGTGCATAGTAATGAGTAAGATAGGTATGTAGACTTTGCAACATGTCGTACATACGTTTTTTCCTTTAACGTCATCGACGTGAGGAATGTTTTTTATTGGAAATCTTATATCTAAATAAGTTAAAGGAGGAAGGTAATTTCTTATTTCCGTTAGGCTAATTTCCTTTATTTGGATAGGGAATACCAGTAAACCCCAATCAACGTTCTGCTGAATAAATATGTTAAGAACGAATCCACGTATCTGATAATGCGTCAAAGAGGATATTTCAATAAGATTTTATTGTCATAAATAAATTAATGTTTTTTAGGCCTCAGTAAGTGCCAAAAAAAGTAGTTTTTCGTCTCTCTAGTCGTAATTATTTGTCCTAGATAGTGGTAGAATCAGTATTCCATATTTTTCCTCTCACTTTTCTCTGCCCTTCAGGTCATAGTCAAGAACATTCTCACTACTTCATATTCTTTAGCACTACACCCTTTCAATTTATTTTGGGCCAGCCTCTGTCTTTGTCCATGATAGGAGAGTTTTTACGCACATTCCTTACGTCGTCTGGAGATTTTCTCTTCACATAACCATATCATCGATTTTCCGTGGTGCTGATGGTTGGACACAATTCCTGACCCACGACTGAAAAAATTCAGTAATTTTAATTTAACGAAATCTAACATCTCTAAGGTCGCTTGATAGAAATAAGTGTCGAAGGATGGCGTGGGAAGCGAGGGCTGGCAGAATGCCACCGGTGCCAGCAGTTTCGGCACTCCTCCCTCCAGTGTCACTATCCGATCGCCTGCGTGAGATGCGGGGGAACACACTCCGCACATCAATGTCCCCGCCCGAACGAGGAGCCGGGACCCCACCCCTCCAACAGCGCTTCCCAGTACCTCGTCTTCAGGAGTGAGGCTCGAAACTGTAGAGCGGGAACCATCACCCGGTCCGGTAATGCCGAGCACAAGACGACCACCTACGTTCCGCCCCCGAAGATCGTCGAGGAGTCGGCGGCAGCGAGCGTTATGGCGCCAGCCAACGATCCCGTCTCGAGAAGCTCAGGCCCATGAAGAGGAAGAAAGAGGCCTCCCCTGTCAAAACAAGCGGTCATTAATTTGTCCAAAACCTCGTTGACCCAACCCCCGAGTATGGACAAGTCTACGAACACACCATGGAGCTTTGCCAGAAAGCTCTATCTGAAGTTGCTAATAAACCTGAAGTCCACGGACTATGCTTGAGGAAGATAAGGGAACTCCAGCAATTCGGTGGCTAGCTTACTCAAGCAGAATCCCGGTCGATCCAGAAAAGACGGGCCGGCAAATCACCATAGCACCACTAATGTGCAACCCCAATTGGTCCGTACCCACGGACGGTTATCGAAACCACCAGCCAAATTGCGGTAATAAATCTAAGGACCGGCTCGCATCAACGAACTGAGATAAAGCCATTGTGAGAGCCTCGGGCAGTGTTCTCGCCGGCCCCCTAGGAGGTAGGCAGATACGACCTCCGAGCTTGACATTGAAATTCAACAGATGACATGTTGCAGAGTTTATAGTAATTGTAAAAAACATTAAAAAAACAATGTTAATCATTTTTTATGAAGATCATTACAAAAAAAAATTATCTAGACCTTAGAATATTACACTATAATAAAATTCAAATTAATAATTTAAACGGTGTTTTTTTTAATAAAATAATTGTTACCTGATACCTACCTAGAACTCGCTTCGCTCGCAACAGTGAAGAAATTAAGTTCAATTATTTTTCAAATTACTTTATGATATATTGATTTGGTTTAATATGCTATGTTTTATTTAAATTACTTTTCATATTGTAATAAATACATACAAAGTTGCGGTCAGTTGCTGGTTTTATTATAAATAGATTATTAATAATATAATATTAGCTCACCCTTTCAGATTCACACGCATTATAGCAGTTTTAGAAATTACAGGTCATATTACTCGCTATAAGTGAAATATTTTTTAAGATCGGTTAAGAATTTGTTTCAGTTTATCCATTACAAACAAAAAATCTAATCTTTTCTCTTTTAATAGTAGTCTATATATAAAAAAATGAATTGCTGTTCGTTTGTCTCGTTAAAACTCGAGAATGGCTGGACCGATTTGGCTAATTTTGATCTTGAAATATTTGTGGAAGTTTAGGGAAGGTTTAAATAACATAAGTAATAAGTAAAGTAAAAAACATAAGTAATAAGTAAAGGAAAATACTAAAAAAAGCAATTTAATTTTCAAATACAAAATGTTGCTAACTACGAAACATTTGATGTCTTTTGTCATTTTAGAAATAAAAAACTGTCACTCGGCTGTCAAACATAGGTGCGTTCAGAAATTAGTCTGTTTCATAGCTGTAGTATGAGGTCCTATCTCTTTGGTCTGTTTTATTAGAACACAAAACAGTTCTGTTTCATAAATAATTAGTACATGAGAAAGCTTTAAATTGATTATGTGCATAACTGTGTTGCATTTATAATGTCAATAAAAATGGTGTATTAAGTACTGACCACATATATGTAAGTGATACGAAGTACACTGGCTTATTTAGTATAGATATAAATATAAACATAATATGTTAAGGGAATAAAGTTCTATTTACGTTTTATATTTGTATATATTTAATGAACTCGCTAAAACTTCGAAATACCAAGATTGTAATATTTTTTTTAGATTTTATAGTTTTTATTGAGAAAGGTTATAGGATGTCTGAACATCATGTTACGGCCTTTAGGAGCCGAGCAATTGCCACACAAACTCTAGGTCAGTAAGCACACTAAGCGAGAACTAAATAATAATGCAATAGGCTGTGCGACACGATGCGGTGTGTCGAGGATCGATTGGCTGTTCATCGTTATACATAATTTATTTACACTTACACTAACAGTAATTAAATACTTAAAAAACTTATTCAGTCAGGTAGGGTCTTTTAATGAGACGGCTAATCAATTTATTCTTGTTATTCACAATGACTTGAAAACTCAAATAACTTAGCATTTGTTATAGATCTATTGAAGCTATTAAATTCAGGGTAATCAATGTGTTGGCTCTAATTTTATAAGCCGTTAAAAAATTCCTACGTTTTTCACCACAAAAACATCTATTTTTGACTTCCAGTACGTAATTCTATGTTTATATTAACAATAAAAACTCCGATTTAAATATTTACGTTTGCATCTGGAAATAAAAGAATATCGAATACGTTGCACCGACCGAATACGCCAACGTACGAACATAGAACGATTGTGCCGATGATAAAACGTATCGAGTAAGATCAATCACAAGAAGTAGCATAATAAATAAACTGATGAATCCATTATTTCAAATTATAGTTGCAGAGCTCAACCTGCAGGAAGTTGCATGATCCTCAATTGAAAATAAAATCATCTAATCATAATCTTTAAAAAGAATTTTGTTTCACTTTTATTTGTTGCCTTCGTATTTTTAACTAACTTGTGCTGTATAATTGACGAAGGAGTTCCCTTGCAGAAATCCATTACAAGTACTTAATCACATGTTCCTTTGAACTTCCGTTTGGAATTGATTGGCTGTTGGTACGTCTCACCGCTACAAAAGATGTTACTTTGCACTTACGACTAGAATTGATTACCTACTGCCACGTCTCACTGTAACAAATCTTGTTGCAAAATCTGTAACTTCCAATAGAATTTATGGTCGTTCCAGCAGCAATTACTTTCGTGAAATGTTAATCCATGTTTTGTACTTTTAAACAACGCTAGCTGCAGGTTAACATCAAACGATATCACCTATTAAATACTGGGTATTTGACGTAAATGCTGTAATCAGTTCCGTGATATAATTGAAGAAATATTCACAACCTGAAGGAGTAAACAACCAAGAATTTGTTACGTATTTTATTTATCTATGTACGTGCATATCTCATGAAGAAATAGTAGGTATGCATTCGACAATGTTAAGCCAAAATTAATTATATAATCGACTTCGACTTCGTAAAATAATTTGTTTTATTTACAAAAGTGTTATTTTTACTTAAATCGCCCACACGCAGATCCGTGATGATATGCGAGGAGGAATGCTGACTCACAAGAAGCAACTGTTTGTTAACTCGACGTCGCCTGAATGAGAAATGCTTAGATGATCAGGAGGAGTTACATTACTAGACAAAATGCTGAACCATTGTACTACAGGTACATTTAGAGGAAAATCAATGCAGGACTAGTTAGTAGAGATAGAATTTCTATGATACAGCCATGTCACGAGGAAGCTGGATGATCACATTATCAAAAGTTAGATTGTAATCCAGGACTGAAAAAAACCTAAATGACCCCGTTTAACACCAAATATTTGTAATTGACATATGGAAAGTAATAACATAGACCCAATGACAACTCAGACGAGATGTATCTGAAGACGATAGGTTAAAAGATCCGACCAAAATAAAATGGAGTAAGGTTGGAAGAAGAAGAAAATCTTTTACTGAGAAGTAAAATAAATAGAGGCAACTCCTTCATGAGCGAGTAAATACGTTTGAACATCAAAGATGCGAACTAGATTACAAGCTTAATCATCTTAAAAATAAACAACCTTCAAATATAAAATCGAACTTGTTAACTTAACCCTTACGTGCGCTTTTTAAGCCCTTAAATTTACATTTAAAATTGGGTACCGAAGTGTTTTAGGATCCTGTTAAAACTCTTCATAAGTCAATTATTTTGTGTCTCTTTCTAAAAACAATAACAGTTTTTTGGTTCCTTATTGTAATGTTTTTTCGACCCCATAAAGTGAGGAATATTATTTCTTTGCGCATTGCATTATTCAGAACAATCTGTAGTTTATCTAATGATACGATATTTTATATTGTAGCACGGTAAAGTGACTGCACTATGCACAATACAATTCAAAAATAACGATGGCAGTCGAGAGAAACTATCCGTCGCTAGTCGCCACTGTCATGCCGGTCAGCGTAAATATCTTTACACGTTACGCTTAAAAGATTCGTATGTCATAGGAAACACTTGAAGGAGCCCATATAGGAAACAATTTTGGACACGGCATTGATTGTTCTTATAAGGTTTTCCCTGGAATTCTTACGAGTCAACATCTTGTTTATTATCTATCAGAAGGTTCTGGTAATATTTTAGGTATCCGGATCATTTGATGAATGCGAGATATGGATGGTATAAGGTGTAAATAAGAATATTATAGTTCAGTTCTGATCAAGTACTATAAGGAGACTTTTTATGAGTACATTTTTAGGACATATTACCGGTCCTAGATAAAGTATAAAAATAAGAAATTGCTAAAACTTGTCTGTGTTTCATAGTAGCGCAAATGGTTGGACCCGAAATCCACACATTGTTTAACAAGGGCAACCAGCTTACTGATTACATTGATATGTGTTTGTTGATAGATTTTCAATTTTAAATTGTGACCACTTCCGATGCTACAAATAGTTTTGTCAGTGTTACAGGTAAAACTTATCGTACAATATTTGAATTATTTATGGCAGTAATAAATATTATATTCAGTCAATAACGTACGAGTATGATAAAACTGCAAGTGACTGATATCTACAACAATTTATTACCGGAATCCATATACCGGACTGTCCCTTATTAATCCATATTAACGTATGTTAAAAATAGTATTTAGTACTGCAACACGGCGAATGTAATTATATAAAGTTTGTTGTTTCTATACGAGCTTATTAAAATGACAACTCTGCCGTTACCGCACCCTGAGAAATATTACGTTAGTAGCTACTACGTTACTATGAATGAATTATCTGTCATTTGAGTCAGTAAAGTGCCTATCATCGTGTTTTTACAATTGATGCGGTTACAAGAGCACCAGGATCACGCTATCGTCATTTTATGTTTCTTGTCCAGAAGGACGTCATGCATGTGTGCCTTGAATGATAATTTTTCTGTCTGAATCCCATGTGTATCTTTACTAACTATCTAAGCATACATAAAAATCTTTGAAGTAATGATGTGCTTGAAAATGAACATATTAAGCCTAATTTGAACAAATGTATAAAAATGTATTTACCTAAGGGTTATTTTAAAGGTGTATGAATGCGGATACAATAACAATGTCTCTAAATAGGCATTTGAATATTTACGCTAACATAATTCTAAAAAATAATCGAAATAGAAGAGAAAATTTACCAGCTATTGATAATATTTCTAACGAGTATCTTATTGTTACTATTTTTATCACAGTTCAATAACTAAACGTTATTAAATCTAAACGACAACAGCTTGTCTTGTGTTATTTGGTTGTTTTTGCAATATTAATTGTCAATGGTATACATAAAACAATTAATTAGTGAGTGGTTAAGTCTCCAAATTTCGTAAAACTAAACGATAACAGTTGCGACGCGACCTTCGCAATTGAACCTATGTTGCTCTTTAGATATAATTCACATTTTTGCGTTACGTATTTCGATTATCATTTACTTTATATATTTGCATACTATTTATCGTTCATCCTATTTATTCGTTTTACTCTATCTTTCCTGGTTGATTGTATATTGTTTCGCCAGTTACGAAGGTCAGGAGGAACCAAAAAAAAAAATTTACTTTAACTTAATTTATTTTAAACTACAAAATAAAACTAAAACGAATTATGGTATGAGTGCTACCGATGTTAGGTTAACACTAACAAATTACAATTTGGTTTAATAATTTATACCAAAGCAATGTGGGAATGGAGGGACCAGATTGCCGTACGTTTTCACTGAAATTGTTAACTCGATTAAAACACTATGGGAACTGAGAAATCAGGGTGCCTAACGTTTCCACTGAAATTGCTGATTTGATGCCTCGTGCAACTGGCGTACCGTGGGACGTCACTCATGTTCAGCACTTAAGGTGTGTTGCGATAGCGTAACACGCCTTACGTAAAATAAAAAAGTTTTTGTTTTGCAACCACTACTTCCAAAAACGTTATCTAAACAATTAATGGGTGATAATATTTAGTCAGTATTGAACTGTGTAACCGGTCCAATGTTCGATATATAGTCTTTGTATGTACCCGCCATTCTTCATTGTATTTTATCAAACTGTTTGTACATCGATTCACTGTCTAACGATCGCGTTACCAATTTCTATTTATCCGACATCACACATTGCTTCTAACCAACATCTTACATTTTTTACCAAATCGGAACGGATAATATCTTTTCCGGAGAAAGGGATATGCAAAGGGTTATATGAGATTCCTAGTCATTAAAAGCTTATAGTATATCGTCTGCTACCACAATGGGGCGATACAGGATCGTGTGGATTAACTAACAACCCAATGAAAATGCTGGTCTTTCGTTAACAAAGACAGTATGGTAAAAGTCCAACCGTATCTCCGTTCGCTGGACCAGTTTAATGAGAAATCAGTCCCTCAGTATCAATCACCTTGATTCAACCGGACTTGGGAAGGAAGCGAATGAACTGACCAGCCTACCGCTCGTATATTGTGATTCATAATTAACATAAAGAGACACTGTGTCAATGTGTGACGCATAAAACGTGTCGAGATAAAATTACAAAAACGTGTCTGTTACTATGTGGCCATGCGCACGCCTTTGTATTTACATTATTTAAAAGATAACATGAAGATTACTTCTAGGGTTCGTTCAAATTATTAAATATTTGGCTTATTACGGTACATTAACATTATGAATAATTTGTTCAAGAATATTTTATAATATTGATATACATAAATATTATTAAAGTGTCTATTTGTAATGTCAAAATAGCTTTAGTCAACAGAAATTACATAAGATGAATATTAAAAAAAAAAACAAATGAAAGACGTAATATCTAATGAATTAAAAATATGTTACAGATTTACGTGTAACAAATTAATATATAATTGAAGAAAAAAACTCATATTTAGCCGTTGTCTCTCATATATATATAAATGAATTGCTGTTCGTTTGTCTCGCTAAAACTCTAGAATGGCTGGACCGATTTGGCTAATTTTGATCTTCAAATATTTATGGAAGTTCATAGAGGGTTTAAACGGTGAAAAACATAAATAATAAGTAAAGGAAAATAGTAAGAAAGAGAATTTAATTTTCAAATACAAAACGTTTCTAGCTATAAAACATTTGATGTCTTTTGTCATTATAGAAATAAAAAAATGTCATTCGTTTGTCAAATATTTATAGGTGCGTTCAGAAATTTCTCCGTTTCATAGCTCTAGTCAAAATCAAAAATACTTTATTCAGTTTAGGCCCTGAGAAGGCGCTTATGAACGTCAAAGTTACCACCGGTTCAGGAAAACAACCCAGTCATCGAGAAGAACCGGCAAGAAACTCGATCTGGTTTATCTTTTCATTAACATATTATATCTCACATTTTTAAAACATAGTTATAAATAATTACATTCGTTTTTGGTGGATGCACAGAGAGGGCGTCATTTCCAGACGTCACCGTCGTTCACATATTGATCCACCTTGTAATAGTCTTTAGATATTAAAATCTGCTTAACATGGTGCTTGAAATTAATATCCGGCAAATCGGTAACGTGTTTTGGAATTGTATTATAAAACCTAACACTATTACCTAAAAAACTGTTACCGGTCCTAGTGAACCTAAAACATGGAATGACCAATTTGTTATTATTGTAGTATAGGTCTGATCTCTTTGGTCTGTTTTGTTGGAATACAAAACAGTCCTGTTTCAGAAATAAAAAGAGTACATAAGAAAGCTTTCAATTGATCAAGTGCATAACTGTGTTGCATTTATAACGTAAATAAAATTTTTGTATTAAGCTTTGATCACATTTTACACAAATATATGTGAGTGTTACGAAGTTCACCGGATCATCTAATAATATATACAAATATATATATATATATATATATATATATATATATATATATAATAATTTTAATAATAATGGCGAAACAGGACATGAAAAGAAAAAAATGCAAGTTAACTTCCTAAATCAGATTTGCAAGAAGAAATCCTCATGGCTACGACAGACCCGGAACCAGAACCTGTGGAGGTGCAATACATGGATACATCGTACACAATCGCGACATTAAATCCTTATCACCTTTTATCGAAGAGTGATGCCACGTTTGGGATTCATACGAAGTTGAGAAGTTGAACTCTCATAGTGGTACTATAAAATAACCCCAAGGAGGTTTAATGTCAGGCAGGCGGCCGATCGTAGAAATTAAGCCAAATCATACCTCACCAGATGACAAACATGTTGTGCCGACCCTACGTAGGTGGGATAAGGGTATGAAAATGATGATGATTGACGTGTAACGACTACAGTCGATTACACGTGTTTATCTTTTTATATTTTACATATATAACAGTGTCAATCGATGACAGGTTCAACCAACCGGTAACGTCAAGCTCAACCACCAACCATCGGGGCAACGACGCGTTCTAATTGATTTTTTTTTGTTCCACAAAGGTTCCCTCTATTGCAGTAAGACATGACAGCGGCTAATCAATTCCAAACGGACGTGCGAAGTAATTTCCACCCTAATATTGAAGACAATCAATTCTAAATATATTATTTCATAATTTATTAAATCAAGAGGTACTTATAATAAATATTGAGAACAAAATTGTGTTTTAATTTAACTGACAACCCTAGTTTCGATTACAAAGCATGTCGAATCTTGTCTCGAGGCAATAGTAGGAAAACTGATAAGGTTATGATAAGAACGCTGTTACTAAAGGTGTCTCCAATGAGATAAATTGAAATTGCATCTCTAAATTATTACAATTAGTATGATATAATTTGTGTGACCGGTAGACCGTACAATTTTTTTATACTATCGCTGTTCTTAACAGCCGGTCGATGGTTTGAGCACGGAAACCGGTCTGATTCTCTAGAAACGAGCTCTAGAGCTTGATTGTATGATACAGTGACTCAAAAATTTTTTAGTTCAACGTATATTACACTCCACATCTTCACTATACGATCGTAGGTTCTGTGAAGGTTATTTATTTCCTTTTTTAGATGGTTGGAATTAGAAAAATATTTACATGTTAATTACGCATATTTTTGTTTCGTGGATTTGCGTATACAGTAACAACACAAACTAAAATTCGACCACTAAGGCACCCATGCGCTTGTCGCAATATTGGCCAACAACCTCATCGATCAAAAAAAAAAAAAGATAACGGGCGTTTTCTCGACGGTCATCGTAATGTTCACACCATTGATGACTTGATAGTTTTACAACCGTCACTATTTCATGCGTCATCTGTGCGTGCTCTGTCATATATGCCAGAATCCACTCTGCAATGTTATATCGTCGATACGAACTATAAAGGATGAACTGTTAAGGACGAAGAAAGTATCAATTAACTAGTAGGTAACTTGTATTGAATTTCGTGCCAATTTCTCTTAGAAGTCAACTTTCCAAAATGGTAGGCTA
Organism: Antheraea assamensis; assembly: GCA_035772565.1. Taxonomy (NCBI): domain Eukaryota; kingdom Metazoa; phylum Arthropoda; class Insecta; order Lepidoptera; family Saturniidae; genus Antheraea; species Antheraea assamensis. The sequence continues at coordinate 984,349 of JAQQSE010000129.1, forward strand.
ACTTTCATTATCTAACTATTTACAGTAGAATTTACTAAATAAATAATTGTTTTTATGCATTATTTGACAGAGAATTTCCTGCTAGTATCTCTTAGGATACTGACTTCAAAAGCGATTTTGAATGGGCAGTCTGGCTTTCTTTTATAGCGTGATTTAAATACAGAATGTTTGTTTTTTTTTCAATTTGTAGCGATATGTTCTATTATAAAGTACATAATTGATAATTTTGCAGAAAATATGTATTAATATACTAAGGGAATAATAAGAGCGCATGATTTAAAATACGATTGCGAGATCACATCAGAATTTAACCAGACTGCATTTTTATTTAAATCAAAATTTTTATTGAATTAAACAAAATATGGGATTTATGCTTGTTTTTTTTTATATTATAATCTTCTTATTTTCCCTTTCATGTACTTTTATTGTATCCAGTGCTTACTTGATTAGTAGGTATCAAAAATGTTAAACCCAGTCTCGGAGACTCAAACCACAAATTCTCATTTTCCATTTTTGATACACTACGGAATATTCATCTAACCGTATCATTTATTTTGACCAAGGTCATAAAATCGACAAATATAGTAGTTTATGAAAGGGAAACCACAAAATAATGTACATTATACCTGAAACGTGACTCACGAAATATCTGGAAAGATTCACGAGGCCAAAGTGCTAACAGGGTATGGCAGTTCAAAAAAAAAACCTTTTGAATACTCGAACGTCAAGTCGAAACATGTATCTATTATCTAGAAGAGACCGTAAGAAATTCGAGTATATTTATCAATATTATTGTTATTTTATAGTATTTATTTTGATCGTAACGTTACCGCTAGGCAGTGAGTGTACAAGAGTGTACAAGTAGTGTTGGACTCCTACCGACTAAAACCTTACATTGTATCATTTATCGGAACCACGAGACGACACAGGATCGCGCCTAGCATAGACTAAGTCGCCCCGGTGGCCAGTTCAGCCAGAAACCGGGATTGCCGAGCTTCCTGCGTTAAAGAAAGAGTTTTTTTTCGAAGTGATTACACTGTTGACCTGGCAAGGCCTCTACAGTTTCACCGGACTATTATGTAAAGAAGGACAGCCTTGTACAGCCCCAGTTGTCTTCCAGGTAGCCGAAAGTCCCAATATACGTCGTCACCTATGTTAACTAGCGTCGAATTAAATTCGCACTCAAAATGATTCAACAACATAATAATTTTACATAAACCTTAAATTTATTAGCCAGTAATAGGTACCTAATCCAAACTCACCTACGCTAATGCATTCATTATACTTAATTGCCTTTTATCCCTCATTTTAATCCAGAAATATTTGTAAACATACAGTTTACTCTGCTTGCAGATGATTATGGCAGGAAATCTTAAACATAGCAACTATCCCATATGGCTACTGCTCATTTTGCTGGTTCTCGAATAAAAGGCCATATTGCGAGACGTGTTGAATTCAAAAATAGGGGCATCGTCCAATGAAAAGTCTAAAACATTGAACATTAATATAATGAATCAAGGCATCTTATCTGCCCTTCAATTGCATAAGAGAAGATTTTATGGAAGTTTTTCAGTTAGTGTTAGGGTAATGTTCTTAATAGGTTCATTATTATTTATTGACATATGATTACGGACCTAAGTCCCGAAATTAAGTAATGGTGCAAGAAAAAACAACGATACAATAACGTTAAATCTAATGAAATCCAGGCTCTAGTCGACCGGTCACTTCGAAATTTGTACTATTACTTTTTATTCATAACACGTCTGTGAAAGTTTTATACATACTGTTTTGGACGACCAAATTACTTTTAGTGAATTCCTTGGAGTGAAATGAAAAATATACAATACCATCTAAATAAATGTAACTTTTTGAGACAGTTACATTATCTGTACTCCCACATTGCGTCACAAACACGAGTATGCAAATCGGCTATGCTGTAGGTAACCCATATCGAGTATATCGTATGCAAACGATGAAAGATATTTCGTCAGCTAGACAAATACACGGGCCCTGTTCATGAGTTTCATCATATCACGATGTTGGGCGAAATCGTTATTTTGTTATTTGTATAAATTATATTATCATCATTTACTTTATAATTTCCTGGAAATTATCGATTTTCATGATGTTTAGCATAGTTTACTTTAGTCGTTATTCAATAAGGTATGGTTAGCTGGTGAAGTCAAGTCAAGAATGTATTTATCTCAGCAGTTAACCCCTGGACTGTTCGAAACCATAAACGTTTAAGTTCCATACAAACGAATGTAGACTTCACGAGGCACAGGTTAACAGTTTGTTGGCAGCATAAGCTTAAACATAAATTTAATACCTGATTTATTACAATTTATTACATAACTTTGAAAAATAACAAATTATTTATTGCAAAAATATTTTTTTTGTAAATATATATTTTTAAATAAAGTTTTTATATTTACACTCTTTTTTATTTTACTAAACCATGAAATTTACGATGTACGATGTCGTGAACTTAAAAAAAGAACACAATCCGCCATTTTGAGAACTGTGTCTTAAAAAATCAGCTTATTATATTTTACAAATTTGAACTCCGAGTGTGCACCAATAAAATATGCATTCGCTTATATAAGCTTACTCATAGGAAAATTTTGGCATAAGTCAAAGGCAGCATTATCGTGATTTTGCTAAGGATGACTGATACATAATATTGATTTGCCATTTTGAAACGACTTCTGTTTCACTTTCCTCTTCGGCTATTTACTGTTTTACTGTACTTACTTACTACTACTTGTACTTGTACTTGTACTACTTACTGTATTTACTGTTGCTTCTTTCTGAACAATGTCGCTTAATTTAATTATAAGATGTATAATTATACTGTTTTAGATTTTTATTGCACAGAGACATTCCATTTCTTTCTACAGTAAATTTAGTAAAAGTTATTATAAATTTCATAGTAAATTTCATAGTAAAAAAATAAAAGATCAAAGTAGAGGCTTTACTTGATATCTAATGTAAACTATAATGATGCTTTATAAACGATTTCCTGCTGCGCCTGTGACATTGACACCAACTGAATGAAGTTTTTTTCGATTTTGATTAACCGAATATCACCGTTAGTCTATCCGAATGACGTGACAAATAAATTGAGGCTTAATGACGTATGAGAATAAAATTAGCATCCAATAAGAACGCGGAGGTCGCACCGAAATATGTTTGGAATTCATTTTACGGACACTTGTGCCTAGTATGTGTCATCTAATTCGTTTCACTATTGCATCATTAACGTTCATAGTTAAGAAATACTTGTTTCTCAATGAAACACATGTGTAGATAGACTTTCACTTTTCCCGAATAAGAGTATACTACGTTTATAATTATGAATTACATTGTGTTACATTTTTTTTTTATATCATAGGGGGCAAACGAATAGATGGGTCACCTGATGGTAAGTGATCACCATCCATAGACACTAGCAACGCCAGGGGAGTCGCAAGTGCGTTGCCGGCCTTTTAAATATGTGGGCCTCCGGCGCTCTCACTGACCGAACGAAACGCAACAGTGCAAGCACTGTTACTTCACGTCGGCTTTCTGTGAGAGGGTGGTACTACCCCGGGCGAGCCGACCCATTCATTTTGAAACCAGTAATAGTTTTAGCGTAGCTCTACCACCTACTAATATCATGTGTTGTCTCGATTATATTTAGTTCATAACTTATTTCTTAGGGATCGTAATTCCAATTGAAACGATTGACAATATCTTCCTAAGGACTATGTTGGGATACCTCGAATATAACTGAGATCAGTTAAATTAGCAACCACCATACACCTACATAAATAATTTATGTCATTAGATCGATCTACTGGTTGATCATGAAATTAATTGAAGACTTACAATATTAAATATAGACGCGTAATTAGTTTTGAAAGTGCGGGACCTTCTACTTGGTTATTTACAGCTAAACATACAACATTTCATGTTGCATTAATTATTCCTAACGTGGACAAATCTTAGCAAGAGCCTTAGTTCTTGGTGTAGAAACTTACCATTATGAGTCGAAACAATCGCAATACCTGACATATATCAACAGTTTTAGACAATTTGTTTAAAATATCCCCTTTCTGTTTATAGGTCTTCTTATTTATTTAATATATCAATTATTTATTATGAATAACAGTTTGAGATTGCGGGAAACACTTTATGATTTTTGCTTAGATATACATATCGAAGACTCTACAGCTTAGGAGTATCGTGTAACTGATGCGACAGATACGTCGGTAACTGTACCTTTGTTTAAAAGAATTATTTAGTCATGTAATTTTTTATTTCATTTTCCTAGGTTCCATTTAATATAACTAATTTTTTCTAAGAATGGATATTCACATAATAAAATAAACAGTGTACATACATTGTTATCTTGTAGACGGAGCTAAATACATAATAGGGACTTACAATTTGACGTCAACCTTTCAGAAATCATATTTCCGTTCTGGGAACTTCTAATACGTTACGAAATTTCGTTCAGTGACGTAAAACCTGTCATATAACCGCAAACCGTTCCTTACCTTAACGCACATACATATAGAATTCAAAATAGATTGCATACTTAGAAAGTTCCGTTGAATTATGACTTGCATTGCCAAATACGACTGTTGCACTGAACGGTTTTACCGAAGTCTGTAAACGCAATAGGTAATACCACGTTTGAACGTGTCCTGTTAATCGTTAATATCTGTCTTTCTCCATGTTGCATGAAAAAACGTTAAAGTCCAAACGTAGTGATAGCAGTTGGAGTAGATTTGTCAACGACTGGTGCTCGGGAGAGGGTAATTGAAGAGTGAGAAGATCAATGGAAAGATGTGTCGACAACATCACAAAAAATTGTGGGAAAAACCTGGAAAACACTGGCACCGGTGTAAAAAGAATGTCGTGAAAGAGAGGTAGCTGCAGAAGTTAAAAAGAATTGTCCATGGCGATGATGTTGGATCATCGGCGTCTATAAGCTTCGAAACTTAATTTCAAGTGACTGAATTTGAGAGGCCAGAGTATAAAAATTCTAGATACTTGAGTATAATCGTCAGTGTTATATGATCTAGTAAAGCGTGTACGGTGGTTCAATTTAGTCTTTTACCAGGACAGACTAAACAATTCTATTTTTTTCATGTTTCATTAATGGCATGCATATATAAGCTGAATAAGCAGCTGCACTAGAGAAACCAGAATAAAAAAAAATTGTGTGAATTCGAATCGTCGTAATCTTTAGATGATCTAATATAGAAAGCAAATTTTACATCCTGGTAACCTTACCAGGAGATACTCAATTTATGGAATATTAAAGGAGATATAAGAGGATATAAGGCGTTCTTTTTCTCTATCTTTATGTCTAAGTCTGTAAAACTATATTTTCAAGTTTAGTTATAGGCCACTGATATCTTATTTCTATGTAAAAATGTCTGTCTGTTTGTGTTTTAATTTAATAAAGAATGTCTGAAAATAATAGTTGGAAATAAGAGTTGAAAATAATTGTTGTGTAACACACATAGTCATTATTATATATTATTATTTATTTGGTTCGAAATATTATTTTATAGTTAAGTAAAATGGAGGTATGGAGTAGAAGTAAGTTAAATTGAACAATTATAACGATTTTTCCTTATAGATAACATCATAGATTAAAGCGTGTTCTGGTATCACTATTACATTGAATATATTTCCCAGAATTACTTTCACATTCTGATGCAATGGCCTTCCACTCTCTGTCATCCCGAAAGCGTTGTCCGAGAGTTAGACAAGGACTTGTTACATTAAATGTAATTCGTTAGTGCAGTTGATCGTGATTGTTGGTTTGATTTGATGACCAGTTGGAGTTAAATATATTTCCTTCCAAACTATTATATAAAATATATCACTCAATAATTTTACGTTACTTCTATATAAATAAAAATAATTTCCGAATGTATGTAATCGACTTCATCTATTTAGCTAATTTTTTTTTGTTATGTTTGTAATTACCAGGATAAGGTATTCATGAAAGAAAATGTTTCAAAAATTATACGGAAAAGAGAAATGTCTTGGGTTAAAAATCTCCACATAAAATAGTGAGTGAGACAGAAAACATAATTTGTTGTAGTCCAGTAAAACCGTAGCGACCTTAACAAGTGTAAACAACAGCAGGTACTCAGGATAGTGAGTTATAATATGTTAATGAAAAGATAAACCAGATTGAGTTTCTTGCCGGTTCTTCTCGATGACTGGGTTGTTTTCCGAACCGGTGGTTGCGAAACAATTAATTCTAAACAATGTGACAAACCGGCTAATCATGTAACAAACTATTTAATAATTTATACTGAACACTGATACTACTATTTAAATACTAATCAATGGAAATTATCAGTAATTCTAATAAACAAAGATCATTTCTAAATACTATTTTTAATCAGTACATCCTGAACCGGAAGCTGATAAGCGGAAAGAGAATTATGTAATTTTATTATGAAGCGAAACAATTAATTCTAAACAATGTGACATAGCGGCTAATCATGTAACAAACTATTTAATAATTTATACTGAACACTAATACTACTATTTAAATACTAATCAATGGAAATCATCAGTGATTCTAATGAACAAAGATCATTTCTAAATACTATTTTTAATCAGTACTTCCTGCACCGGAAGCTGATAAGCGGAAAGAGAATTAAGTAATTTTATTATGAAGTCGAGCTAGTGTATGCAAAGACGGAAGTTCGTAACACAAGCCAACAGTGTAGTCAGTGCGAGAAAAAAAAACATAATTCATTCTATGCAATTTTTTTCATGAAGGAATATTCAGGCTCAATTTAATTCGTGTAATTAAATAATTATTTAAAAATACCGTATAAATTGTATTTGGATAAATATGTATATTGCTGCATAAGTATCATATGAGACTGCTAGATTCCAACACCGTTTGAACGATTGCCATGAAATTTGCCACGCTTAAGTTCTTAGTAGAAAGTTGTCACACTTACTCGCTGCTAGATGGTAATGTGATATGTTTTATTATCATTAAATTTTAAATCGTAACTTAGCGCGGACGACGTCGCAGGCGGTTGCTAGTGTAATATAAAAAGTAAGCATTAATATAGAGTGATCAAAATGTATCCACATTTAATACTTAGTACACGTATTTTATTAATAAATTCAAAATAGATGAAGTATTCAAGGTCCTGGCTGTCTCCTAAACACACGTGAATGTCAATCTTTTACACTATATTTGATAAACGATGTCGACGTTAGTACGCGTCGCCACGTGTCGACGATTCAACACCATAAAATCGTGTTCACACACCGTGTTCGTATTTCAATCTAAACTCAACGTAATTAGGTTTCCTTTTTAATAACTCCAAATACCAAAAAAAAACGTAAATAACCTAACTTCCTTTTTTAAATTAATCGATTTAAAAATACAAGATTTGGAACCTTTTATAATGAAGTCATTGAAATTCAATCTATAACCCTATTAGGTAAAGTTGATTTTTCCTCGTCTGTGCGCGATTCATTCATGAAATTCCGAGGTCGCGTGTAGGAAATAGTAACCGACGAGCGCTTAGGAACAAGATAATGGTTAGCAAGACAAACTATTTATAGAATGGTTCAAGTATTAACGCACTTTCGTATAACGTTCGATATGTAATAAAAACCTTTTATTTCATCTATTACATTGTTGTTTGAAACTTATATGAACTGTGAAGTGTCATAAGACTCGAGGTGACGCGACCTTGCGTGGATGATTGCAGTTATCTCTAGAATTACTTGATCGGTTTCGAAGCTGTTTTCAATGTTGTGATTTGCATTTTTTTTAAAGATTAATGTGTATCAGACATTGCTCATTAACTGTATCAAAATAATGTATATCTTAAGAGATCAGTTAAAACAGGAGTGTGAGGTCGTCGTAGGTCGTGCTTTATTGTTTTTTGTACTTTATATTTGGCTTAGCGTTAGACCACAATCTCATCTGATGTCAAATGAGGATGTGGTCTAAGATAGTAAAACACGCTAAACCTAGAGGAGAACTGGCTCTCAAGTACAGCTGCCGGAACACGCCAACTGATACTAAGCGACAGATTTTCAACTTGAGGATATCATAAAAAGGCTAACCACCATGATATGGTTTCATCACGATGTTTTTCTAATGATTAACTTTTTTGGTGTTTTAATGGTTTATTTAAATGAATCATAGAATAATCAAACGATGTATAATACGGTATCTTCTTCTATTTATTGTAATCATGAAGTGGTTTGTTGTTGTAAATTGGTTAGTAAGTTTCGAAAACGCGAAATTGATGTTCGCATCCTACTTTCGCATCCTGGAGGTAGTTGCTATTTCGACTGAGTGCCTTTTGCGCACGCTATCACGTCTGGTGAAGTAGCAAAGTCAATGCATACAATGTTATATTAAGGTCATTAGTGTAAGTTCAAAAACATAAGAAGAAACCGCTGACGATATTTTCATTCGAATCTTCGGACTGTTTACATTAGTAAGGAATTTTTATATAGTCCACCAAGCTAATGATAAATAAGGTGACGCCGCCCTTTATAAGACACACCTTTGATAAGGCCTCACAAATAAGACTCTTGGTGATGTCACAATTGATAATAGAACACGTTCCTAGATATATCAATTCTTAAAAAAATACGGGAAATAAATTTATAACATTATTGTCCGCACTTGTAACATTATATCACAGATGCCAACGCCCTCTATTCGGATTTAATTTATGTTAATGATTAAACCTATCTACTAGGGCATCGTTTCTTTACCTTTTTTTGTGTCGCGACCCACTAAAATGTTAAGAAAAAAATGTTTCGAACCAACATATGGTAATTTTTTGTTTATCAAAATTTAACATCGGCGGATTAGTCTTTTTTTTTATTAGCTACCGCGATTTACGAGGAATTGTTCTTATTTTTTAATTGCCTATAAATTACTAGGCAGTGGTGGTCTTAGGGGATTACGATAACAGTAATAATAATACCCTGTAAATAGACGATTATGGAACTGTCGTCAAAAACCTCTGAAATTAAAAAATATAAATATGGTGTATCGATGGTATCAGCCGTCGAGATACATATAGTCGTCTGGGACTTGGTGATACTGGGAGAATTACATTGAGAATTAGTCTCTTCAAGAAGAAAATGCTTATTATTAACGTCAGCGGATAACATTACTATTTAATTTCAAATTAGTACGTGTGAATGATTTTTGTATAATTTGTGAAGACATTGAAATTGCGAATCCATTATGTGTCGGATCATTATTTCATTGACATCAGCCGTATCACCGGCAAAACCTGTCGACAGCATATAATTATTATGTATGTAATAGTTGTAATATATATCAGTCGTTGTAAATCTTTCAAGAGATTAAACGACAGGATTAGAAGTGAAAAACTACGGGACATTAATATCTTTAGAGCACAACTCTTACAATGTAGAGCAGATCATTTGACCATAAGTGGTGACGGTAGACGGAGCACGTTCCTGATGAAGTTTAAGCCGAGAGCGTGCATGTGGAGTGCTGATAGACCGATGGTGACGTATTTCGATGACACCACGAATTTCGTCTGAGAGACTTGGAGAAGGCTCACAGTGATTATTATCGAATGGAATAAAAAGGAATAGGTATAAACCTTGTCGTGTTTAAAAATTAAACCGGTAATACCATCAAATTCCTAGTGGGATTTACAAGCAATCCGCTTCATCAAAAGACATTATAACCAATTACAGTTGGGAATTCTAGAAGTGTATTTATTCCATATAATTTATGAACTAATTAACGCGAATTAAGTTTACGACTTAGTATAAATTGTTATTACCGGGGAATGAAGTATGATACTCGAGTACATTAAAATTAGTGATTAGGTAACATTGCCATTTGCCTATTCTCAAAAACATTCTATAGCTTTGAGGTATTCACGCCTCAGAGTTATATCGGTCTCAGATTTCTTTGAAGAAACGTATTTTTGTACCTAATCATTGTTCTTTAAGCGTAAGATTTTAGTGAAGGAGCACATCGTGATAAACACTATAGCATAGTTAGAAGAAGCTACTAATATTGACAATACCTTCAATACATTATTCCCAGAGTGTATATACTAGAATATTTTAAATTCTAATAAATATATACCTTCTAATTCAATATTACAAGCTCATAAAAGAGAACCCTGTACCGATGTAAATAGACTTGTTGCAGTGCGTAGGATAACACCACGTGTGTCAAATAGATTTTGATAAATAAATAAATATTTATCATTGAACAACAAGGAATTAAAGAAAAAATGGGTTAACTAGTATTCTTGTCCATTGATCATTCTACAGTAATATTAATTATACTCCTTAGAATGGAGTTACATTTCCATTAGAACCTCAAAATAGTACAATAACATTTAAAAACTAAATTGTATTTTTTTATTATCTATTAAACTTTACTCCAAATTTAGCCGATGAATATAATAAAACACAATCGTATAAATATAAGGAAAGATAATGAAAAGTTACGTTTGCATTTGAAGACATAAAAGTTATTCACACGATAACAATTATACGTTCGTGATATGGAATATCATATAAGGTTAACATAGTAAGAAAGGTGATTCAAACTTTTAATCAAATCATGCCTAGTAAACATAATAATGGTGCTACAAATTAAACGGTCTGATAGACGGTTCCAATGAGTCAACGCGCCTATCAGCACGCATCTAGACTTAGGCTAAAAACCAAATCATTCTCAGAAATTTGACTCATAGTCGGTAAAATAGAACAAGTAGGCGCAGAAGGCTTTTAAGATTAGTGGTACGCTCTTATAACTGAATTTAATAACTGCGCTAATTTAAATATTTCTAGAAAAATAATATATCTATATGTACATACATGTATATATCATACATATGTCTTATACATATGTCGTGGTCTTCACACTACACGCTATTGATCTTACATCTGATTTCGTTCCAGCTTTGTGATTTAACTTTATTTTCATTATATTACAAACTTCAACTTTTAAAAGTAGTGTCGATTCTGCGTTTAAAACTGTTCTATGCCAACAATATAAGTTTTATCTTTTATTACTGACGTATTGTTCGGTGCAAGGGATTTCCAGGCTCCATCATGTTTAACAGGATGTTAAGTAAATCATGGTTCAAGCTTTTGCAGGATTCCTACACGGAACTTGCCTATTAGGTGTTTCAAGTGAGAACCGTAACTTATCCCATAATGGCGGTCGTTGAATCTATTTACAAAATTCCACCGCGATCGTCCTGTGTTACTTCTTTCCCTTGTCTTTCAAAATTTTATTCTCGAGCTAAACACCTTTTGGGATATTAGTTTTGGATTGTACATGGCGATTAGTAGTGCAATGCAGTAGTGTCTGAAAACCTGTCATCAACTAGATTTATAGAGTGGCTGATTCCGAAACGTGACAACTCAGAAGACAATAATTGTGTTGGGGCTATTACCATATGTATATACTTATAGGGGCCCAGTCATGGTATAGATGCCTTACCATCCTGTAAAAGCTACGTCTTTACCAACTGCACCCTTCTCTATTTAGAAATTTAATGTACGTTGGCAAAATCTTAGATAACTGAGACCTTATAAATAATGAACCCAATTGTAACTCTAGAAATAAACAAAGGATTGTTATCTCGTATTCTAAACTTAGCAAAACATATAAAAGCTTCTTATTTAATCGTGTTAATAAGATTCCAAAAAACGTTACCGATTTCCTTACCTAGTTCTATTCTAGAAACACTTGTCAAAATATCATTATATATTCTTCTCGTCATTATATACTATAGATCATTATATATCTATTTTTCATGAGAATCATAGTAATATCTAGAAATTGCATATCTGTAGCTAAAAAAAACTATAATGAATGGCTGTACACAATACTTTAATAATAATAAAAAAACATCCAGCCGAGTTTCTTACTGAATCTACTCGGTGACTGGGGTCTTTACAAAATCGGTGATAGTGTTTGTAAGTAACTTATAATTAAAAAACATTTTTAGTTTTGATTTTGTATATTTATTTTATGGTCTACCTTTTTTTTACCTTTATTATTTTTATTCTAGAAGTCTATGATTTGGTGTACCATTTGTAGAATACTAAATGGATGAGTGATGTGAGTAGATTGTAAGTAGTGACCTTTCAAGTGTTCTCTGTCACAGATGGATTAGAGGAAAGGTTTTAACATTAACATGCCTAATTACTTTCTCGAAGCTCAAAATAAGATTAGTACGATTTATAAGATAAATAATTTAAGCTAATTATCAGAGGCAATTGCGATTGAAAAACTGTTATTTTATTTTAAATGAATTTACTGTTGACGTTAGATACTGGCAGTTGTTTGATTGGTAGCGGTGGATTACCGAACGGTATTAAATGGGAATTATTTTGATTAGGCGGCGATTACCAGGTATAACACCCGCCATAGTGGCACTTTAAGCCGTGTCGTGTAGTAGTCGTCAGGTAAAGTGACGTCACATTGTTACCTACAAGAAAACAATATGTAAAATTAAGAACGATGACCTCGATTCATCCGATTATAGCGATGCATGCTTAGTATAAAACAAATGTTATCAAATCAAAGTATAATAGTTCGTAACTATGAGGAAAATGGTCGTGTATTTTTATTAAGGCGACAATTCTTAGTAAGTTCTATTTTTGGCATTTTGTTCTAGGGTGTTTAATACCAATGAGAAATACGTGGCAATACAATATTTGTGTGGATGGGTAGAGTAATTGTTATGTGCTTAGAGTGGTGACCACTCCGAGGCTGATGGTCGCTGTTATCATATCAGACTGTTACTATATCGTGCTTGTTTCCTACTAATCAACAAAATGAATATTCTGGTCCTTCGATCAACAATAACGACTGTCGATCGAAGCTCTGGTCGTAGGAATACTTGGTTTGAACGGTTGTTTCGAATGATGAATTTTAATGAAAACAAAAGTACACATTCTTTTATAATTATTTGAAATATGAAAGATACCACACACAAGTGAAAATTAAAAAAAATATATAAAGGGATGCGATAAACAAAGCCATTCTTGACGGAAATCACAGAGCGGCTTTGGTTTTTTCGACTACATAAATTTCGCATGTTCTTTTAATTTCGTATCCTTTAAAAAAAAAAAGGCTCGAATTATAATCTAATAATCACAGACTATAACAATACTAATAAAAAAAACCTTTAGGTATTCAAAAGACTCCAAATAATGTAGTTTTCATCATCATCATCATAAATTGTAAAACAAAGTCGTCCGCCGCGTCTGTCTGTCTGTCTGGATGTTCGCAATAAACTCACAAGCTACTGAACGGATTGTAATGCGATCTTCACCATTAGATAAAGTAATTCACGGGAAAGGTTTAGGTATATATTTTTTTGTAAATTGGTTAAAATATAATGATAATTATTGAAAAATTCAGAAAAAGTCAAGTCGCCTTAAGCGTTTCATGCACATGTGTAAATTTTTTTTATTTATCAGGGCATGACAACGTCCGCCCTGCCTTAAAGTCTTCAATATACATTACTTGTAATAGCAAAAGGCATATATTTATACTACAGTGTAAATAGGTAATATGAAAAGTAAATGTTGCCAGAGCTCTCTGTAATGACTGCTTAATTAGTTACCATCCTCAAATTAAAATCTGTCGTTAAGCACCCATACGTGTGTTCCTAGGTGATGCAATTGAGAGCTAGGGTTACCCTCTAGGTTTTAGTATTACGATCTTATACCATGTTGTCGTTTAACATTAGATGGTAGATAGTGGTCAAATACTAAAAAAAACCCAGAATGCACTTTGGACTGAATAGAGTTTTTTTCTAATTCGATTGGTAATTATAACAAAATCAAAAATACTTTATTCAATTTAGGCCCTAAGATGGCGCTTGTGTACATCAAAACTACCACCGGTTCCGAAAAAAATGCAACCAACGAGAGGAACCGGCAAGAAACTCGATGTGGTTTATCTTTTGTAACGTACATATTTTTGTAATATATTTAATTTACAAACGTTTATAGTGGTTGCACAGATAGCGGTGTTAATTTCAAACATCACCGTCGTTCGCATATTGGTTCACGCTATAATAGCCTTTTGAAAATAAAATCCGCTTGATATAGTAGCTTGAACTTGCAGGCCGGCAAATCGGTAATGTGCGTTTGGACTTTGTCTGACAAGATTAAGTAAACTTTATAGCTTTTCCTTCAACGATTACTGCCTTTAAAGTAACAAGGAAGTGTATTAGAAAGAAGCTTTTCCGAGAAAAAATCACGTTACAGGAAAAGTTTATTTTCCCTCTGTCGTCATAACCGTGTGGGTAGTTACGTAACGCTTAACATAATAGTAATATTGAGCGAGTGAATCACATTAGTGTCGAATAATTGAAATATTTCCGCGGTTACGATCGCCTCGATATAGGTTTGCGTGTAAACATCGGTCTTGCTATGAATTTCCCACGCTTACACGTTGATAGTCGGATCGAGCGGCTACAGGAGATCACTGTTGGCTAATTATACAATAACTAATTAATAAAGAGTTATGAAATACAAATATTTATATCCAGAAACATATGTATATTAGATGATTCCCACACACTTAATTGGGTATTAGAAAAATAGCAAAGGGTAAAAAACAATTTAAAATAAATATATAGTTCCTTTGAGGTTAAGTTACGTTAAGCATACTAAATACTACCATAATCACTATCATCACTATATATTATAAAACAAAGTCGTCCGCCGCGTCTGTTTGTCTGTATGTATGTTAGCGATAAACTCAAAAACTACTCAACGGATTGTAATCTCTAAGTGCTGAGCGTGAGACTATTTCTTCACTTTTTGCTATCATATCGTTCGAACTCAGTAATTACTCAGGATTGAGCGCACTACAATAGTGTCTATTGCGACTTAAATGTAACTCATCCCGGCGCGGTGAGGTATTACATTTTGCAGAAATGTTTTCTTTTTTATTGTTATTTTATTAATGGCTTAAATCTATAGGAAAAATGTTAATGAGACATTTGTAGAAAACTTAATTTTCTACATAAAAAGTACTTATAAACAAAGTATCTAAGAATCGACATATCTCGAGATATTGAGCTATTACTTCTTTGTAACATTAAATTTTATCCGTAAAATTATCATGTAATTCTTTTTTACATATTTTTAATTTTCGTCGTAAAAAAATTGTCGTTTTCAAAAAGTACACATGCATATATGTATGTAAATATAATACATACTTAATTTATAAAAATATTGTTTAAATTGACCAATATAGAACGATAAATGTATAATAACTTGGAAAAAAAGTGACATTTGAGAGCTATCTTGGCGTACACTGTTCAAGAAATAAAGATATAAATGCAAACAAGGTAGCAGATATTTCTAGTAGTTTACATTCTATAAAATTTATCCAATTTCAAATGTCAGTAGTCACTTTCGACATCTAAAGTGTATTAAACTTTGTACTTTTATTTACAAGTTCACTGTACTAGAACGCTAATAAACCGCCAGAGCCGAGTTCATACGTAGAAGTATTGCGTGCAACCGGCAAAGCTAAAAGAAGAAACGTTGCCCAATCGTAAATCTAAACAAATTACTTTCAAAGTCCGAAAAATAAACAGTGACATAAAAACGACCTTAAAACAGACGACCGAAACTCATAAATATTATGACAGACGCGCTGGTGCTGGTTACAGCGGCGTATACATTCGATGCATTACTCATTGCACGATTTAAAAGACTACATTTTTCTGGCTCCTAGAGTAGGCTTGCCTCAGCTTGCTTGAGCTATAGAAACATACTCTTTATTGTGGTAAAGCATAGTGTGTTCAAAAAGTATCGCGAATTTTGAATTTTCGCGGGTTACGTATATTCGAATTTCGAATTTTTTGTGGCGTTATGTTGGTATTCATGTCTCTCACTTATGCCGACAAGCTCGGCCATTTTGAATGTTCATTTAATTGTTGACAGCTGCTTTGCTTGCACGTGTTTTGGATCGTCTTCGATTTTTACCTATTCAAAAAAATGGATCAAAGAACCTGTATCAAATTTTGTGTGAAAAACGAAATTAAGTGCGCGGATGCATTCCGAATGTTGACTGTGGCATACGGAGAAGCTACCTTGGACCGAAGCAACGTTTATCGGTGGTACAAAATGTTCTCAGAAGGCCGAGAAGATGTGAACGACGAAGAGCGTGCCGGACGCCCGAGCACTTCAACAACAGACGAAAAAATTAATGAAGTGGAGAAAATGGTATTGGCCAATCGTCGAATCACCGTTAGAGAAGTTGCTGAGGACCTAAACTTATCGATTGGCTCGTGCCATTCGATTTGTGGAAGAACAAAAATTGGCTTTTGCACCACGATAACGCCCCTGCTCACACATCGTTGCTTGTGCGCGACTTTTTGGCCAAAAACAACACACTAATGATGCCGCAGCCACCGTATTCCCCAGATCTGGCCCCCTGTGACTTTTTCTTGTTCCCTAAACTGAAGAGGCCCATGAAAGGACGACGTTACGCTTCTCTTGACGAGATAAAGACGGCATCGAAGGAGGAGCTGAACAAGATAAAAAAAATGATTTTTTGAAGTGCTTCGAAGATTGGAAAAACCGTTGGCACAAGTGTATTATATCTCATGGGGATTACTTTGAAGGGGACAAAATAGATATTCATGAATAAATAAATAATTTTTGAAAAAACACAAAATTCGCGATACTTTTTGAACACACGACGTATACTAATGTATTCGCTGATTGAAATGAAATAATAGAGGTGGTAGAGCTACGCTGAAACTATGACTGGTTTCAGAATGAATGGGTCGGCTCGCCTGGGATAGTACCACTCTCTCACAGAAAGCCGACGTGAAGTAACAGTGCTTGCACTGTTGCGTTTCGTTCTGTCAGTGAGAGCGCCGGAGGCCCACATATATTAAAAGGCCGGCAACGCACTTGCGACTCCCCTGGTGTTGCTAGTGTCTATGGACGGCGGTGATCACTTACCATCAGGTGATCCACCTCTTCGTTTGCCTCCTATAATATAAAAAAAAAACTCGGATCGTCTAGAAACTATAATCTCAAAATGAAGAGAGACTATCAAAAGACGTCGCGGGGTCACGATATTATTAGTATTGTAAACAAGAAAGTTTATGAGGACACATGTATATTTGTTACTATTTCACGCAAAAACTACTCAACGGATTTTGAAGAAGATTTATAATAACATAAGTAAAAATAATACATAGGCTCTAACCATGTTCTTTAATTTTGTTCAGACTAGCAAGCTCGGCGGATGTTGTCCTGCCCTGATGATAAAAAGAAACATATTTATGTGCATGAAATTCTTAACAACTAGTGTATTCAATTTGATAATGATTAATACTGTGTCCGTCTAAATAGCCTTCCAATTACCTCATTGTATGTGATCATGTTTTTAAAAGATAAATGGGTATAGTAAGCTATTCTTCAAATATTGGTATATGCCATCCCAGACCTTTTTGTAGATCTATAAAAGAGGAATATCTCACTATGCATTGTTTTGTTATATCTCAAAAGACTTAGGCAGCGTTTTTGATGAGAGCTCCCAACGGGCTCGGCTTTTTCCAACACTGCCAACAATTATCGGTATATTTCAACCAAGGTACACAAAACCTTGACAAATTATACACCTAAACCTTCCTCATGTATTACTTTATTTATTGATGAAGACTGTATTACAATCCGTTCAGTAGTTTTTGAGTTTATCGCGAAAATACAGACAGACAGACGCGGCGGACGACTTTGTTTTATAATATGTACTGATATAGCGATAATAGCTATAATAAAATGTGACTCATACTGGTAGTTTCATATTAAAATGAAAGGATTTTTAGTTATAGTACAATAAAATCTCTAGTATTTGCGTTTTAGAGCATGTGTTTATTTATACTCACTTTCGACTTCTCTTTATATTCTGTATAGTACATGCGGACAAAACGTTGTAGATTTACATAGGTATGAATCTCACAGAAATTGACAACTTTTTGGTGCAGGAGACTAAAACTAGATTTGTAAAATATAATAAATCCAGATATAAATGCCCTTTGTAAACATTACTTTTTCTTGGCTAGCTCTAATATATTTTTAACAATTATAAACAATGAAAAATGTGACACAATTTGTTTTAGACACACGACTTCAATTAATAATATACTGCAGAGAGAACCTATTAGAAGTGTGGGTTAGAATAGGGTAGAATACAAAAAAAATGAACTGAATTAAGTGATAATTAACTTTGACTTCAGAAATAAAATACATCTCTCATATTTCTACTACTCTGATTATTATTGACCATTGTTCAGAACTGTAGAGTTGAAAAGAACACTATTATTGAATCACTAATCAAGTGCGTTATATATCCTCATAGGTACCGATTGAATTGCATTGAATTGCAATCTGTTGCTTTTACGTCAGGCATGGGTATGTACGGGATATCCCGAGATATGGTATACAGGTCACAGAATTAACCCACATGAAGGATAAACGTTAATAAATCATATAAATAGGCTACAGTGTGAGGAAAATTAAGTCACAGTAACTGTGCGTATTATATAATACGTTTCGATGCAAAACTATTATTTATAACTCTGATATAACAATTATGGGAATTGTTATTAACGTATACTAAATTCATAATTATTGTCGCTTTGTTAAAATTTTAACTAAGAAATTTGCTGTTTCATATATAGCTCGTGATAACTAAACTGCCGAAATACAATACATATGATTCATGCATAGTGGTAAAGCTTTTTATCTAAACCAGCATGGCTGGCTACCACTCTCAAGCTGAATATCGGCCATCAAGCATCTATGGGTGTGTTCCGGCAGCTGCACTTAACAGCCAATTCCCCTAATTTTAGCGTGTTTACCATTTTGTAGTACATCTTCATTTAATATCAGGATGAGATTGCAGTCAAACGCTAAAGCCTATAGAGAAGTAAAAAAAAAACATCTATAAATACACACATAACTCACAATTATGTTTTAGGCTCAATAGTAAACCTGTCATTTATATAGTGGGGGCTATATTACCTTCAAAGATGTTAATTTGCAGTAGTACAAGCAATAGCTTTCATTGAGGTAAATATTGCGTTAATATTTCGGTTTGTTGCAGCAACTGTGATGTGGAGCCTATTATTATTAATGTTACCATCTTCTGCGCATAGTCAGTTTGTAACTGCAATCGTGGTCTTATTTCAGTAAAAAAACTGTTGGCAATAATTAAACATGTTAGTTCTATTGGATGGCACGAAACCTTTAAAATAGTGTGCGAGATGCAACTTGTTAATCCTCAAGATATAATTTTTCTGGAAAACCATAATCATTCGTACTTCTCAAAATGACGTGTTCCTAAGAGTCGGTTAAGCACGGTGTTTTGGACAACGCTAAATAGTGAATAATGACATTTCCATATGATTTAATTCGGTGATGTCAGCCGAACGTTTGAAGTTTGCTAACATAATATTTATTTTTAACTTAATGATATAATAATTATTGAATTATCTACTTATAATAAAGATAATTGCAAGAATATACGGGAAATGAAAGCCAACTACTGAAATGAAGCAGTAGCAATAGGTAAACAAGTAATAAGAAGTTGTAATAAGGTGGTTAAATCTGCCATCACGTTAGAAGATGCTGCAGTTGGTGAATATTTTGTTGCGATTATTAATGAAGAACTTGAACTAGACAGACGATTATATGCGAATGAACTAAAATAACTTAAAAGAATACATAAAACTGAGTATTGTATCTTGAAAGTTATATCTTATTTTGTTGTTTGGAAAGTTTTAGTTTGTCTGTTCCTTTTTTATTTTAAATTTAAATTTATTTAATTTCTTTAGATTTATATTGTATTTTTGTTAAACCTAGCTAGTTAAGTTTCATCTATCTATTATATTGTAATAACTGCCCATCAAAATTTTTGTATACTTACTCTGTGGGCGACGGAGCGGATTGTTCTCTAAGAGTTCTCATTTTTTTTTTGTAATATTTGTTATATGTATATCTGAGTTCAATTGTTTGTTGCCCTTAATAAATGAAAAAAAAAAAAAACGAACGACGATGCTTTCAATTAAAAGTGATTGAGGAAAATTCATATCCATTAATAGTAAGTATACTCGTATGAGATTCGGTTATATTATAAACAGAAGTTTAATGTAACGTCATTTATTTGAAGGTGGAGAATAAGTGATTGTAAAAAAGTTTTTATATTCGGATGGAGTGCCTAATATTCGAAAATTCATATCTCTGTCGGTCGCACTGTGAAGATGTAGAATCGCCTCCTGGAAAGTGTGTTCCCTCTTTCTTACGATTTCTGGTTCTTCAAACGAGGCGTAGGTATTTAACACCGATAGTCGCCGCTATTCTTGGACTGTACCATACTTACCATCAGGTATAGTGCAGTCATTTTTCCGAACAAGTGTAAAAAAAACAAAGTATATGGGATCAAAAAGATAAAATATTGTACCGATTGTACAATAAATAGACATGCAAATAATAGTGTAGTGGAAATGTTTCTGATAAAAAACAGAAATAATTTCATCACTATTTCTACAATTACGATAACGTTACGTGCAATTTTTTAATTATCACGATTCTTATCGTCTTATAGATAGATATATCGATAACTAAGCATATGTTAAAAATCTGTCATCGTGAGTAAGCGAACAATAATTTCAAGTAATTATCAATAATATTATATGTATTACATATTGGACATACACTGCCTGTCACAACAGAAGAAATGATAAGCGGAATGGATCTGTTTTTGAAGAGTTATTGAACGTTGTTTGACCTACACAGTTCAGTTTAGTCCGACTATTTCATGATAGCGATACTAGTATAAACGAATGATAATTGTTTTTAGTCTGTGCTAAATGGATATCTTAATTAGCATTTTAAACATAAAGTAACTAATTATCTGTGCGATGCGCGGCTTCAGTCGCCATAACTTTTCCTGTCTCGGACAAAAACATGACCCGTTCGCAATATTACTACGATCTGACTTAGTTCATTTTCCGACCTAAAATCAATTTTTATAGTAATTTCTCTGCTTCTAAGGAAAGTAACATGATATTAAATATCCTACCTACTACAATAAAGTTAAAAATATTTTTTTAATGCAATAAACATCATGTAATTTAGTCGAAAAACTACACCAATTTGTGCCAATTGATTTCATTTCATTTAAAAGTAACCTTAAGTTTTAGGTTTTAATATGGATATGGGTATTCTTATTTTATAATTCTTTATCAACAAAAAATGTATTAGGAACATTAAAGAGAAAAGCAAAAACAAAACAGTGTATTCAGTGACAAGGTATCGTAAAATAATCTATTTATTAAATCTTTTCTCGTAGTGTCTTTTGAATTATATTCTTATAAAATATCTTTCTGAATCAGAAGTTATTGTCAAAATAAATTAGATAAAGACAGCGTATCTATCACGTAACATTCGTGAATCATTGGTTATTAAAAGTGCTTACTTAAGAATGATACTTGGAAAGTTGTAACCAATTCTGATATAAGTGATAAATTCATTGGAAAAGTGAATTTGAGAAAAACACTGAGACGAATCTTATTAGTTATTATAACCATAGCATAGATTCAGATCTACGTAATTGTTGAAATCCTACATAGATAAAAATACAAGAAACGAGCCTACTTCTTCCTCAAAAGCCGGTAACGCATCTGTGATGCCCCTCGTGCCGCAGGTGTCCATGGGCGGCGGTGATTACTTACCATCAGGTAGCACGTCTATTCGTTTGCCTCCATTCTCATAAAAAAAAAATGAATGTATTGAAGTTATAAAAGCCAAAATTTAGTTAACGTTGATGTTCAGAAATTAGTAACCAAGTTTATGAGACCTATGAAACAAGTACATATTAATAAGGGTTTGGATAAAGTAAATAAATACATCCTTGTTTATTAAAAATATAACTTAAAGTTGTTTTGGGCAAATATGTTAATTACTGCTCCGTTGTCCTTACCACCACCTTACGTTTTGATAATGTAAGATCGAAGTTTTCACCAGATAGCTAAATATTAAAGAGAAACACACGGATTCCATTATCATTGTGATCGAAGAGTTGAGATCAATGTCCCACATTACTCGTCCCCTCAAAAATAAAGGAAATTGGTTTTACCAATAAATCCTACAAATAGATTTTTCTTCAAGTTTTATTAATCGTTATAATTTTTGAAACTTAACTAAGTCACAATATCATTTACCTTATCGAAAGTAGTTTAAACTATTGAAGGAGTAGAAATTTAATAGATACCTAATGTTTTGTTCCAGAAACTCTTTCCTTTCGCTTATACATTATAACGTGAGTAAGCGGTATGTCGCTTACGATTATATTTTTATTGATATCTTTATCACTAAGATATATTGCAGTAATACGGCATAGAGTATTAAAAGTATTAGGTATGTAGTGATTCTTGTATTACGTTGTTATATACTCTTACATATAAATAAAATCACGCGAGTTCTGTAATCGTGCGCGTATCACGCTCGATAAATTTCGATAGTTTTTTTTTTAGTTTCACATTCGGATGAGTGCCTTAACCTTTAAATGCATGATTTCTGTTGTGCATTTTGGAACTAATTTTAAAAAACATCAAAGAATATAACTACCCCGCCAAAACTAATGTCAACCTTTTCTTTCACACATAAGGTGTTTTTTAAGGATTTAATATGCTTTCGGAAACGCATACACTCGGGTTTTTGAATAAAATTAAGTGGAAGTGAAATATAGACAATTGGCAACAATATGTA
The DNA here is from genome assembly GCA_035772565.1 of Antheraea assamensis. Classification (NCBI taxonomy): domain Eukaryota; kingdom Metazoa; phylum Arthropoda; class Insecta; order Lepidoptera; family Saturniidae; genus Antheraea; species Antheraea assamensis. The sequence goes on from JAQQSE010000129.1 coordinate 1,007,188, forward strand.
TTTAAGGGTTAAGCGCTCCCCTTAGTAGTTCCGCTAGCTATCGCCCTATCAGTTTACTGGATACACTAGGCAAGTTATACGAGCGGCTCCTTCTGAACCGCCTACAGACCACGATAACAAGGTTGAATCTGCTGCCGCCTGAGCAGTTCGGTTTCCGTGCACAACACTCGTGCACGAACCAAGTACACCGCCTCACGGAGTACATATTCTCTAAATTCAACAAAGACCCCCAGCCCCAGGTCAGTCCGGCCAAGCCTAAACCGAAACGTACAATAGCGGTCTTCTTTGACGTCGCCAAGGCCTTCGACAAGGTCTGGCACGACGGGCTAGTCTACAAACTGTTCAAGTCTAGTATTCCGGATAGTTTAGTTCACACCATCCGCGAATTTCTCACAGATAGGACCTTCCGCTATAGAGTGGAAGGTGAGTTATCCCAGCCCCACCCGATACGTTCAGGAGTGCCCCAGGGGTCCATCCTCGCGCCCTCCCTCTTCAACCTGTTCATCAGTGACCTACCTCGGTCCCCGGGGTTCGAGGTAGGTTGTTACGCTGACGATACAGTAATCTACGCTTCCGATTGGCGGCCGTCGCATTTAGCTATCCGTATGAATAGGGCCATCGAGGAACTCGGCGAATGGTTTCTTCGATGGCGTATAGAGGTTAATCCCGAGAAAAGCGCTGCGATCTTTTTCGATCCGGTTCAGCGTCCGCGTCCGAGAAATATAGAGTCCCTTAAATTGTATGACACCGAGATTCCTTGGGCCCTTACGGTCAAATATCTCGGTGTCACGTTAGATAGACGCCTCACGTTTAAGCAGCATGCAGTGAGAGTACGAAACAAAGCCGCTATGGTTTTGGGTCGTCTGCATCCGTTATTATGCGCTAAGAGCAAAATGTCCGTCAGACATAAGCTCACACTTTACAAAATGTGTATTCGTCCGATTTTGACGTATAGCTGTCCCGTTTTCGCGCATATGTCAAAAGCGAACTTCAAGATTTTACAAAAAATACAGAACCGTTTTCTACGAAAGGCGATCGGTGCCCCGTGGTACATCCGGAGAGTCGACCTCCATAGGGACCTGGAGATGCCGTCTATCTGGGAGTACGTAAAAACTCTCACGACTAGTTATTTCGACAGAGCCATGAATCATCCCAATCCGTTAGTGGTATCCGCCGCGACTTACGATACCGTGCCAGGCGCGCCGCGTTACAAAAGACGTCCGCGTTACATTTTCACCGACCCTCCCGAAGAAATTTCGCTAGGTAATCAACATGGACATGGGGTGCGATGTCAGGGACCTCCTCGTGGTGCACCCCGGGCAACGTCGGTCATGTTGACCGGCGGCTGACTCCTGACCTGGATGTGGTACGTGCGCAGCGCATCCAGTACCGGGCTGGGGCGGATGAGGGCTCAGTTTGAGCCCCAACGGCCCAGTCCCGGACAGCGTCCGGCGGGGCTGGTGTTTTAACACTGGTCTCGGCGGGCGCACTGCAAACTTGACGTAGACAGGTGGACAAGATGAAGGCAAGATTTAAAAAATTATTACCCCAGGAGGGTACCTCCCGCTCCGCGGGAGGAGAATCCCTCCCCAGGCCTTCTGGCCTGGGCAGCCCCTCGTTCTCTGGGGGGGGCAAAATTTTGCGTTCTGCTAGAACAACCCGGACTAGAGCGAGCACACGGACAACCGATTCGACTGACAAAATGACGACCACGGCCACGCTTAAACGGACAACCGATTTGCCCACAGAGCAGGCAGTGCGTAGCCAGCCCGCGTTAGAGACCCTCTCCGAGGGCAGCGAGGAGAGTCCGGCACGCATGCACACGGCGAGCGAAGGCGAGGCGACCCCCGCCAACGCCAACGCCGTGGCTGATGCTGTGCCAGACCCCACACCTCGAGCGCCAAACCCGTCCCCGCGACAGGGGTCGCAATCTTCGGGCTCGGAAGCGGAGAAAGAGGCGACAGGGCATTGCACTCCTGTCGCGAAAAAGAAGAAGGGGCGAGGCAGGCAGGCAACGACGGGCGAGTTTGTCGGCTTCGCCGCGGCTAAGCAGTTGGAGGAGCGCCTCAAGAAGGAGGAGCTCCGAAGACAGGCGGAGGCGGAGCTGGAGGCGCAGGCGTCCCGCGCCCGGAAGGAGAGGTCCACCACAAAAACTAAAAAACCTATTGTGGTCCCAAGCAACACCGGGGACCAACCGTTGGTGGACCTCCAAAAGAGGATAATGGCCGATGTTGACGTAGTGGTCAACGTCGGCAAGAAGTCGGGGCACCTCCAGGGCCCTTTCATACGGGCACTAAACGAAGCGGCTGCATCCATTACGGATGCAGTCAATGAGATGTGTGCCCGTAAAGCGAACGATGAGCCCCTAAAGCTTCAGGCGGCTTACCTCAAGCTCGAAGAGAAAAACGCGAGCCAGGAGCGCGAGCTGGATGAGTTCCGGAAGAAGCTCGCGCTGATGGAGGTGGAGCTCGCCAAGGTCCGCGAGCGGACTGTGACCACACGCGCTGCTCCTCTGGAGCCGCCGCTGACCCCGTCCCCAGTGAGGCTGGAAGACCTCCCTCCTCTTCCGCAGCGCAGACCGCGAGCTGAGGGGCCTCCTCCCTCCAACGCCGAGGCGAAATTTGAGGTCTTGGCGCGCTCCATAATGTTGCAGGTTGGCGACATGCTGAGCGCGCGCCTCGAAGCGTTGGAGGACAGGCTCCTCCCAGAGAAGCGCCTGCGGCCACCCCTGGCATCCGACAGGGCAGTCCTGGCCCCCGACAGGGCGGCTGTGATGGCGGCTGAGCCGGCAGCGGCAGCACCCGTGGGAAGCCCGCGGGAACCCGCCACATCGCAGCCGCCGAAGAAGCGGAGGGGGGCCAGGAAAAGGCCCCAGAAGAGGAAGAAAAAGCCCAAGCCGACCACTGGCAGTGGGCAACCTCCGGCACCCAGACCAGAGGACAAGGGTTGGGTGCGGGTAGGGAAGGGGGGAAGGCCAGCCAAACCGGCCAAACCCAAAAACGTGCAGGCCTCCAGGAGGGTCAATCTACCGGATCTCCGCGCCCCGAAGACGTCAGCTGTGACGTTAACGCTCAAGCCCGGGGCGCGGGAGGCGGGACTGTCCTACCTGGAGGTCCTGCAGCGGGTCAAGTCAGAGGTCAAGGTTACGGACCTTGGCATAGAGGGCATCCGGTGGCGTAAGGCAGCCAATGGTGGCTACCTCTTTGAGGTGCCTGGTGCCACCAGCGGCGCCAAGGCGGATGCCCTCGCCGCCAAGGTCCGGGAGGCGGTCCCCGAGGGGGTGGCTGTATCCAGGCCCATACGCTGCGCCAATGTGCGGGTATCGGGCCTGGACGAATCAGTTACGGATGCGGAGGTCATCGCCGCAGTCGCTAGAGCCGGAGACTGTCCACCGGACCACATAAAAACTAACGGCGTCCGCCCCGGCCTTAGGGGGCTTTGGGCGTCCGTAGTGACGTGTCCGGTGGCGGTGGCCAAGCGGCTGGGCGATGGCCGCCGAATTCTTGTCGGCTGGGTGTCGGCGCAGGTTCAGGTCCTGCCGCCCCGTCCCCTCAGGTGTTTCAGGTGCCTGAGGGAAGGCCACCTGGGGGCGTCGTGCTCTTCCGCGGTTGACTGCACCGACCGTTGTTTCCGGTGCAGTCAGCCGGGGCACAAGGCCGGCGGATGCACGTCCCAGCCACACTGTGCGGTGTGCGCAGCGGCTGGGAAATCCGCCGGCCATAGAATGGGAAGCAGGGCCTGTGGGAAGCCTGCGCCGCCTGCCAGGCAGGCGAAACGAAGGAGGGGGAGGAGGGGGAAAAAGCCCCAGGATCCCCCGGTGCCGTCAGGGGCCGTTGGGTCCGGGACGGCTCAGCTCGAGGAAGTGGAGTGCCCCTAATGGCGGCACTCCGCTTCCTCCAAGGGAACCTCAACCACTGCGCCAGGGCCCAGGATCTTCTATTTCAAAGCATGGCGCAGTGGTTGATCCACGTCGCTGTGATGGCCGAGCCGTACTTCATCCCGCCCGGGGATAACTGGGCGGGTGACCTCAACGGCTCGGTGGCCTTAGTGTCCCAGGCCGCCGCCGGCTCCCCCCCCCTCTCTAACATCTTGAGGGGCCGGGGATACGTAGCGGCGCATCACAGCGGCGTAGTGGTAGTGGGGGTGTACGCACCCCCAAGCATGAGTCTCGCCGACTTCGAGGGATTCCTCGGGGACCTACAAAGCGTCGTAGGCCGCAGCCACCCTCGCCCCGTCCTAGTGCTCGGGGACTTCAATGCCAAGTCTACGGCTTGGGGTTCCCGGGCCACGAACGTCAGGGGTAGGGTGCTGGAGGAGTGGGCCATAACATCGGGCCTACTCCTCCTGAACAGGGGGTCCGTTAACACGTGCGTGCGACAGCAGGGCGGGTCGATAGTGGACCTAACGTTCGCTAGCCCTGCTCTAGCACGGCGTGTTCGGGGCTGGAGAGTCCTTGAGGGGGTGGAGACGTTGTCGGACCATCGTTACATACGGTTCGACGTCTTCACCCAGACCTCGGACGGACCAGCCCGTAGGACCCCCGTGGCGGAAGGACCGCGTTGGGCACTGAAGCGCCTAAACATCGAGGCGCTTCAGGAGGCCGTCGTCGTGCAGGCCTGGGTGACAGGAGAGTTACCGGACAGGCCTGCCGACGTCGACCTGGAGGCGGAGTCACTCCGAGCGGACGTGACGAAAATCTGCGATGCGGCGATGCCCCGGATTAGGGGGCCGATCCCCGCCAAGCGTCAGGTGTACTGGTGGACCGCCGAAATCGCGCAGTTGCGCGTAGCGTGCACGGCGGTCCGTCGCCAGTACACCCGTCAGCGACGCAGGCGGGGCCGCTCGCAGGTCGCGTCCGCAAGGGAGGCAGAGCTTTACGAAGGGTACAGAGCAGCCAGATTGGCGCTCCGTAGAGCTATCGAGCAGGGGAAGGCCCTTGCTCGGGAGGAGATGCTCGAGACCCTCAGCCGGGATCCGTGGGGGCGCCCGTACCGCGTAGTACGCGGGAAACTACGTCAGGGCGGCCCCCCGGTAACCCAGAGTCTCGAGCCAGATCTCCTCCACGAGATTCTGGCTGCTCTGTTCCCTTCCAGGACAGAGCATACGCCTCCCAGGATGGCTCCGCCCACGCCCAACGCGGCTGGCTGCGGCGAGGACGACGTGGTCCCCGAGGTGACCCGGGAAGAGTCGAGGGCGGCGGTGAAACGCCTCCAGGCGAAAAACACCGCCCCAGGACCCGACGGCATACCTGGCCGTATCTGGGTCCTGGCTTATGAGGCCCTCGAGCCCCGACTACTGCGGATCGTCACCGCATCGCTTCAGCAGGGCCGGTTTCCGACCATCTGGAAAACCGGCCGTTTGGTCCTGCTGAAGAAGGAGGGGCGCCCGGCGGACAGTCCGTCCGCCTACCGGCCCATAGTGCTGTTGGACGAGGCGACAAAGCTCTGCGAGCGAATAATCGCAGGCCGCCTCGTCCGGCACTTAACAGGAGTAGGGCCGGACCTGGCGGAAAACCAGTTCGGTTTCCGCCAGGGGCGCTCCACCGTTGATGCGGTGATGTCAGTTAAGATCCAGGCGGAGGAAGCATTTGCCCGGGGCGAGGTGATTTTGGCGGTGTCCCTTGACATCGTCAACGCTTTTAACACCTTGCCCTGGGCCTGTATTGAAGAGGCACTCCGGTATCATGGAGTGCCTCGCTACCTCCGCCGTGTAGTCGGGGCGTACCTCTGCGAGAGGTACGTCACCTTCCCGGGTCAGGGAGGGAGGATAAGTCGGCGAGACGTAGTATCCGGTGTTCCGCAGGGGTCTGTCCTGGGCCCCCTCTTGTGGAACATCGGATACAATTGGGTGTTGCGCGGTGCGCTCTTCCAGGGCGTCAGCATTGTTTGTTATGCTGACGACACTTTGGTGTTATCCCGGGGGAAGACGCACCGCGCGGCCGCGATCCTGGCAACTGCAGGAGTCGCTCAAGTCGTCGGTAGGATCCGGCGTCTGGGACTAGAGGTGGCGCTCAGTAAAACCGAGGCCCTGTTTTTCCACGGGCCTCGGAATGCGCCACCAGCAGGGTCCCAGATCGTCGTGGGAGGCGAGTCCATCGGTGTCGGGTCGAGTATGAGGTATCTCGGCCTCCTCCTCGACAGCCGATGGACGTTCAAGGAACACTTCCGGCAGCTGGCCCCCCGTTTAATGGGAGTAGCGGGCGCATTAGCCCGTTTGCTTCCCAACTTGGGAGGGCCCAACTCCGTCTGCCGGAAGTTGTACCTCGGGGTCGTGCGGTCGGTGGCCCTTTACGGGGCCCCCGTATGGGCGTGTGGCCTGACGGCCGTTGGCAGCGCCCTGCTGCGGAAACCGCAGCGCGCGATGGCCGTCAGAGCCATCCGCGGATACCGCACGACCTCCTTCGAGGCGGCCTCCCTTTTGGCCGGATCCCCACCTTGGGACCTGGAAGCGAGAGCCCACGCGTCACTGTACGAACGACGCGTGGAGGCGCTGGAGCAGGGCCGGAGACTCGCACCTCGGCAAATCGAGGTGCTCCGGTCCCAGCTCCACCAGGTCCTGGTGATAGAAGAATGGCGACGACGACTTGAGCGACCGAGCTCGGGCGTGGCTATTATAGGAGCCGTTCGGCCGGTCATGGTCGAATGGCTCACCAGGCGGCATGGCACCCTGAGCTTCCGGCTGACACAGGTGCTGTCGGGGCACGGTTGCTTCGGCAGTTACCTGTGTCGCATCGGCCGGGAGCCAACGCCAGGGTGCCATCATTGTGGCTGCGCCGAAGATCGGGCGCAGCACACTCTGGAGGAGTGTCCCGCCTGGGACGAGCCACGCCGCGAGCTCGTCGCGGCCATAGGCCCGGATCTCTCGCTCTCGACCGTCATCGTCAAGATGGTCGAGAGCGAGGCCGGGTGGATCTCCGTCGCCTCGTACTGCGAGCGAGTCATGCTCGCGAAGGAGGCGGCGGAGAGGGAGAGGGAGCAGACCACCAGGCTCCCCTCCCGCGGTCGACGAACACGGCGGCGACGGGTCGGCGACGACCTCATGCCGCCGTAAAAAGGGCCTGTGGGCGACGGGACGGGCGGGCACGTCCGTCGCCCTGAGCAGCGTCAAACTGCACAGGCCCGCGTGGTGGAGGCGCTTGTGCCGAGCGACTCCCACAGTTCGTCGGGGGGGGTTTAACACCCGCCCCCTCCTGAGGGGTCTACCATCTTGACCCCTCAGACCGCAGGCGGGGCCCCTGATGAGGGGCCGACACCTGCCGGGGAGCAGAAGTAATGCCATTGGCAGTTCCTGCTCCCCGGCCAAATAGGTGTGAGAGGCACCGTGGGGTTTTTAGTCCGTGGGACTCGGACATAACCCACCCTCCGCTGCCCGACGGGGTGGGTATCCGTTACGGATTTTCCCCATGTAAAAAAAAAAAAAAAAAAAAAAAAAAAAAAAAAAAAAAAAAAAAAAAAAGGTAATCAAGACTACCCTTCCGTCCCTCGAAACACAGCGTGTGCGCGCCCACGCCCGCGTAATCACAGATCACGCCGCCGCGGTTTGGCTGTGAATTTTGCCCCAGCACACATTCTTAGGCCTCCCTCGGCAACTGCTCTAGCCGAGGTCCGATCCCCCGGAATGGAGCCCTCGAGCAGCTTGCATGCGCGAACAGAGTACCACTGATTCGATCAAACACTCGTCTACAACACAACACCGATCACCCCACACACGTGCACACACACTCACTCGTAGGTACACATAGTGGTGGGCTGTTTTTGTTTGTTTTTTTGCCCTTCGAACTGTAATAGTTTAGAACACAGATAGATAGATACAAAATACATGTACGGGATCGTAAAACACACATGCTTGGTAACCATGTATATTTCACGAACCCATACAGGTATGATACGGATAGGCTTAGCTTAGTTTAGCTTAGCTAGTTAGATTCGGGTTTTCGACGACAGCCCAAGCCGAGGCGTGCCGTGCGCCCTTGTGCTAGTCGTCCATATAAAATCGGGTGAGTGCCTTAAGCGCTCCCCTTAGTAGTCCGGTGGAACTGTAGAGCCTTGCCAGGCTAACAGTGTAGGTCAGTTCGAAAAAAAAAAAAAAAAAAAAAAAAAAAACCTTAGTAGTTCGGTGAAACTATGAAGCCACCAGAAGGTGTCACCAGCGTAGGTCAGTTAGAAAAAAAAATAGTTTCACTACATAGACGTTTTCTTATCGCGGAAAAATGGTGAAAGCGGTGTGGTGCGCATGCGTAAGAGAGGGGTAGTAGATGGATATACATTTAGAAAGAAATTTTGTAAAGAAAGTAGTATATTTCTGCTTTAATTTTTTTATGTATTTTCCTCTCTGCTTAAAATATATTGTTAAAATAATAAACAACGGAGATGAAGCCGCGGGTGTCAGTTATTGTGTAATAAAATTAATACGTATATGTGGTTACCCCGCAACTATCATAACACACTTGATGGCTCCATGGTGGCTTTCGTTCAGCCAGAAATTATAGCTATCGAAGTGAACATCAAAAATAATTCTGTTGCAATACTGTGATCATTGTTAGCGAAAACGTAGATTTTTATTATACGCGTCCAGACGATAGGCCTATGATGACCAAAGGTATTAATGACTACAGAGCCATCATAGGTTCAAAGCTATTAGTTACAAGATATATTTAAATATTTTTGTAGTATTTACAATTTTCAATACTGTATTGCTATGTAATATAATCTGAATCTGAATTTTAAAGAAGAGCAGTGGATTCTTGACTGATTATAATGGGTGAATAAGCGAACATTAGAAAATGGTCTAACATATAAAACTGTTATCACGGTATTCTCCCTTAGGCGTAGAAGAAAGCGCGTGGTAATAATTATAACCATCAAAGAAATATAGGTTTCTGTAATTTCACTTCAAAAGAGTTACGAAAACGTTGATGGCGCGTGAAAAACCGCACCATTGTTGGTTCGTTCGAAATTGCTCGAAGCAATATAATTAGGGTTGTTACCGTCAATTATTTCTAAGCAAATCTATCATCTATAATGAGATACACAACATATTTTTAATGTCTTTAGTGTATGCGGGTGTAAAAGATATAGCTTATTATTTTAATAGTCGGACCATTCACGTCCCTTAACGTCATTGTCGACGTAGCTAAGATTGATAAAAGGGACTCATGCTTATGGGATACCTATTATCTTTGATAACGTCACCGCATACGTATTCATTTCATAGAATGAATAACGGAATTTAATCACATGAAAAATCTATTAAACAGTTGATTATAAAACCTTATCTTTGATGATATCTAATCATTGATGGTTTTTACCCAGTTGTATATTTCGATTCGTATGAGCGTTGGTATTTCAATTAGCCACCGGTATTTAAACTACTGAAAATGACGTCTTTCCTTCTGATACTTAAATTACTAGAGTTATATTAGTCAGGTTTACGAATAACGACATGTGGGGAGAAAATGAAACTTTATTAGTACTTGATATGTGTAAGGCACTTCTTGACCTGTCGGGAACTAGTAATCAACTAAGTAAAGCTATAGTCTCCCATTACAGTTATATTTTAGGTCCGGCCATAAGTAGATTATATATAAGTGGGATGCGTGTACCAATTATGTCGTACCAAGTACATATTTGTTTTTAAATAAATGCATAACTGAATGACATGTAATGTTGGGTTATTGTGATCTTTTGGATTTTTTTTAGCGCTGTCGGTTTTCAAACTTTGTAAAACGATAGAAAGGCTCAAGAAAAATAAAAACAATCCTGAACCGGACGAAGCGAACTAGATTATAAAATAATACAAACGGTATACACTTTTCAAAGAGTGCATAATTCGTTTGTTCTTCGCGTAAAGGAACTACCGTTCGCATCCGTCGAGCACCGTTATTAACCGGCCAATTAAATAATTTTAAAAGATATATAATATTGTGTCATCAACGATCAGACGGTTTTAGCCGTCGGACACAATAGTTGTGCAATTCTTATGAAACATTCTCTACGTCGAACGCTATTATTAACACGATGAATAATCTATAACGGATTGTCAACTATTCTAGATGATATTTGACGGCACGCGTCTCAGAATAGGGACTGTACAAAATTGATTAGTAGTAATGTGCGATGGCATAATAGTCTACATAAGGCTTTATTGTCAACAAGGATAAGAATCATAGAAATGTTAATGATACTAAATTAAAAGGTTAATATAGAATGACTTCATGGTAACTTCCCTAACTGTATTTTATTACTTCGCGTCATTAAGAAAGAACTAACCACGACGCGGCTTCTTGAATTCCGAGCGCTGCCAAAACTTTCGTTTTATTTTTCAAGTTATCCGTGGTCCTGTATATTTTAGTGGTTAGGTATACTTTTATTCATTTTGTATAGGATAAAAATTATTGGAGAGTCATTTAAAAATCCCGCTTATTTTTTATCCGACGGATCAGACAGTGGTATGGCATATGCAAGTGTGTACGCATGTTTATTTCTCTGGGACGGCTTATACCCTAAACGGTTTGATAAATTTCATTACACAGGTGTCGTTAGATCTATCTTAATTGTGTGAGTATCATAGACTATACAATAATTAATTAAGAAGTCTGTAAACCAAGTAAAGAGAGGAAGGGTAAAAAATAATTTTAGCTACCAATAGTCAAGAAATTCAATTTTTGGCGTAAGGGTTTTGGTTCAAGCATTGAACGTTCATGCCATCTCTATAGTCGCACATGAGAATCTTAAAATCAACTAGAAGTTATGAAAAAACGAAATAATTAATGAGACCTTAGTATAATAGTATAGCATTTTCAATACCTGGCTATGTTGATTACTACTTACTATACAAAAAAATATCAGTAAGTTAACACTACAAAATTTTCTGTTTACCAAATTACGCCTGCTTCAATCATTGACTGCGATGCCAACTCATCAACACGATCACATTCTAATATACAAATATAATAGAGTAATTTTTTTTAATTGCCTCCATTTTATTAATCAATGCCACCTCCGACTATTGATCGTGAGGCGTGAAGATACACAATATAGGGTACAAGTTAATGCGGAACGGTTAACTGTATCTCCACTACCGGTAACTTTACCTCATAGTACATGAGTAGGTGTTTCGTGTGTCAAGGATTTCGTCCGCGTTCCAAGACACAAGCGGTCGCGAGTTTGAGAATAATAATTAGGTCATAAGTGCAATACTTACCGTACGCGACCTACGTACACTAGAAATAACAACCGTTATAATTTCAAGTTTAAGCTTCTCTTCGTTGTGCGTTATGCGGTAGTGACAACCACGTTACAGCCACTGCTTTTCACTTTGTCGCATTTCAGAATAATTCTGTGTATCGGCTGTATTTTACAGAAGCAGCAGTAAGATTGCTGATATGACAGCGACGTCCGGATTTAAATTGACGATCACTTATTGTTTGCAATTATTTTGGGATTATAGCGTTTTTATTACCATAATGTACAATGATGTCACTATGCCATATTACTATAAAAAAACGTATGTGCAGTTCACACGTGGTGAAATTGAAACCTTAAAAACCGTACGAACTATTACTGTAAACGATATACATTAATAATATACCACGCTGGTTATGACGCATTTTAATAAGGCTTCGTAATACGCAAGCACATACGCAGCAAGTACAACGCTCGGACCAGAGTAAATATTAGGTAGTGTAATGTGTAATGAGAAGACCGCGAACATAAGAAACACTGTATAACGTATTCTATTTCATTCTATCATATGTTTTATCCTATAGATGTGTATGTTTGTCGCTTTTTCACTTATCGAATTACAAATAAGAACAGGGTTAAGAAGATATAATTTTAATTTAAATTATAAAAGAATATGGAATATCTTTCACATTTATAATATTAGTAAAAGAAGTAAAAGGTAAGTAGCTCGTGTTCTATTTTTTATTATTACTATTTAGCCTCTATGAAAAGCGTGACGATGCGTAATAGATAGATAATTTAGTGAAATTTCGCAATCTACAATTTCGGAGAATAATCAGGATAAGTAATAGCCAATTCGTGTATACCTTCTCTTGTATGCTTCGAATTTATATGGGATATAAATACATTTATTATTTAATTTAGTAAACAAGTAAAACGGACACTGGCACTTGATCATCATTTCGGATAAATCATCTAATGAAAATAACCCGCTTATAGTTTAGTTTTGATTATTTTACGGTTTTTACGTAAACCACATATAGGCAGTGTTTTATAGACGTATAAAATGATGATTCATAAAAAAATTTGAGGAATCTCGTTTTTCCTCGAGACTTTAAAAGCGCGTCGCTAATGAATTACGCCGCATACGTTCAGGTGATAATCGAGTTTTCAATAAGCGAGGGGTGGTTTTGTGTTCCACGAGTCAGGGTGACGTCACGGCCTACCACACAACACACTTATGACGTGTACCGTCGTGTCCCGTTTTCCTCGAACCGAAACCGGTTTTCATAATTTCAATGGAAAAACTGTGAACTTAATTGTGATATTACACGAACGGACTTTTTTATTAGGAATTATTGTGTTTTTTGTATGAATACTATTATCCAATTAATAATATAGACGGGAAAGTTTGTAAGGATCGATGGATGTTTGTTACTCTTTTAAGTAAATACTACTGAAGGTACTTTGATGAAATTTTACATTAACGTAGTTTATACATCAGTCTAACACATAGGCTATAATTTATAAATTTATTTTTTAAATTGGTCAAAATATAAGGATAAGTGTCAAGTTAGTTGGAAAAAACTCTTCCATTTGAGAGCTATCTCGGCGTGCGCTGTGTAAACCGTTAGAGTTGCTCAAGGATAATGTATGGTGTCATCATTTAGATGGTCGCGAAGGAGACGACAGAGTGTGTGAGGGAGCACACCGCGGAAATTGTGTGAATACTCTCGGGGTCTATGAACTCGTCAACTTCAGCGTCAGGAGGAATTCTAGCCGTTCTAGACAGGGTCTGCTGGGTGAAGGACTTGGGTACATCCGTTGTACACGCATTTCAATTCACGTAACGCATTCACAAGTTCTTAACAAGACATGCCTTGTGTTCCGTACCCACGTTTTCATAGCTACATCCGTTGAAGAGAGGCAGTAATGCGTGCAGTTCCCGTTTGTCGACAGGAAGGGTACTTTGTAGGAGCACCGTTGGGGTTTTAATGAATATTGTTTCAGGGTCCATTCTTACTTAGTCGCACAAACCTCTACTAGGCCTATCCGTTTTGGCTGGAAAAATGGAACTGAGGAAATCAGTTTTATTTCATGAAAAAATATTTTATGAGGCGGGTGGATTTTAAAACCTTACATTACCTTTATTACCTTAGCAGTTCTGAGTAAACAAGTTATTTGCCTACCTCAGTTTGTACAGTAAGTTACCTAGTCTATTGGAAATAGTTTTTCTACGAAGTCCATATCAAACCTACTGTAGTGTAATGTAACAAATATACATAACTTATTATGTTATGAAGTCATCGTGGTAGAGTGGTTTCACCGGTGGAACGTCAATTCGATATCCGCAGGTTCGAACCTATAAACCACAAAAATCGCGTACATGTACTAAATTAAATTGGTAACACTATCAGCTGCCATTGGTGGCCAACGACGTGAGGATATTTGAACCTAAGAAATTCGTACTACCATTATATGTGGGAAAATATAGAACGCTGGATTTCTCGAATTTTGAAATCGCCACATCGCGGGTTGGCGTGGTGATTATGACTATACCTTCCTTCGAGATGAGGCCTATGGCCCTGCAGTGGCTCCCCTATATACTGATTTGATAATCATGTTATGTGTGTCTTATGTATATCATAAATATTATTATCTAAAATTTATTACATATGATGTCATGTATCGATAGTATGTCATGTATCGATAGTACGTTATGTATCCATAGTATGTCATGTATTATCATGAAAGTTATAATTAAATGTTTTTAACGGAGAAGATTTCTACGTTATCTACTTTATTATAACTTTTACACTCTTCAACCGATCGCTATGAACATTGGTATGCGTGGATATTTCAAGATGGAGAATATAACAAATGGGTATAAAGCAGAGGGCTGTTAACAGTGATTTTATAGTGAAAATTATCATGAACATCACCTGCCCTTATTCCAATACCTGTATCTAATAATACTAAACGTTGTGAAATATTACTAAAAAATATATATTTACTTATCTGACACAGGTATTCATTTCTCAGAAGCGCCGGGTGAAGAAATAATTTGCATAACGTTTGTCCACTTGTCGAAATTCGCCAATACTTCCTTTTCGTCATTATTTTTGATGTACCTTTGCTAAAGACGTTACAAATATAGTATATTTAGTTTTATATCCAGTTTCCCAGTTATCATTTTATTTTAATAAATCTAATACAGGAAAGGTTTTTTTTAAATTATGTGTTATTGACGAAGCGATAATGGCTCAGTTGGCAGTGTGTTCGGACACAGCGTCGAAGGACGGAACGGACTTGGAAAAGGTTAGTGAAGTGAAGAAAATATTGGTGACGGAAAACTGTGTCCGCCTGTGTAGTTACCACCCTTCAAGCACCTGTTGGTGTGTTCTGGTAGCTACACTTGAGAGCCAGTTCGCCTTTTATGCTTAGCGTGACTACCATCTTAGACCACCATCTTCATTAAACATAAGATGAGATTGTGGTCAAACGCTAATCTATAAAGTGTAAAAAAAAAACAATTAATTAGTTGGAAATAGGTGTATTGATGAGACCACACTTTGTAGAATATTTTTCATTTGTTTTTATTTTCATTGATTGAATTAATGCAGAATCTAATTCCAGTATCAATTAACGTGATAATTGAAGATAATCACAGTAAAGACGCTGATAAGGGACATTTCGTAAAATAATTTAATTTCCTCGTTTCACAGTTAATATTTATAATTGTTATTCTAATTATGCGCTAAACTAGTTGGCGAACGCGACTTAATTCATGTCGTTCCATGAAATCTACATGTTGTGTGCAGATTAATTAGTGTACAACGGAGCTTATGTTAGAATGAGAGTTCCTAAAAGAGAAAAATAAAAATGTACAACAAATGTGCTCTGTCGTTTACTGATTATTCGCTATGGAAAAGCGTAATGGTAGGGGGCGTAACGAAATCGGTTCAGACATTTCGGAAATATTAATCCAAGGAAATAACGGACACTTAAATTTTATTTATATGTGTATACATGTTTATGAGAGTAGTTTCAATATTCGCACTGTTTACTATATATCTATAAATCAAGTGCCAAATGCATGTAAGCGTATCAGCGCATGAGATCGTCAAAAATGTTGACAGATAGACGTTGTGAATACTACAGTTATGCATTTATTGACGAAGGAATAAAAAAGTACTATACATATTTCAATTAATATATATTTTTTTAATAAGTAATACAACTAATCAAACATATTAGGTAGTCAATCAGATTAGATAATCTTACGAACTTGATAAAATTTTATTCAATATATAAATCAATTGGTATTACAATCAAATTATAAAGGAATCAATTGATAAAATTCAAGCTGACGTATATATATATATCGTTTATTTTATCTTTAGGTGTTCCTTTCGCGATGCCTCGTAGTACCTACACGCAAAGATCTTTACCTATGATTGTTCGAACACGCGAAACGTCTGTGATACATACCGAACCGGTGACATATTTCAGACTGATGTCATTTCAATATATATTTCTCTCTTTTTAACAATAGGATGAGGAAAGCTTTCATTGAAAGAACACGCCGTAAGCATTACCTAGCGAATTTAAAACCATATTTGGTTAATCGACGTCATCAATATAAAGATCTGTCATCACTGTGTCATGAGAGCTTTATATTTTTAATATTTGCTATATTAATTCCCGACATGAAGAGTAATCTGTACGTGAAGATGGAATACGAAGGCCGGATAAACAACAAATCTTGTCGGCCATAACGCGAATTAGACCAGCGACGTGTGTGGTTTTAGTGTACCTAAACATGGTCAGTTAAATTCATTTAATATTTAGAATATACAAAAGAATACAAAAAAAAATGATATATAAAAAAATAACAAGGATTTTATAAAAACATGATTTAATATTTATAACATATGATAGAAATATTTGGAGAATTATACTAGTGGCCGACGCGATTTTATCTATCTTATTAAATATTATCAGTAATATTAAACAACTGGGAACATCAAATTCAATTAAATAAAACATTCGTATAATGTTGTAAATTCTTATAAGTGTCTCTATTAGAAATTTAAAATAAATAAATTACTAAAGTTTGGGGAGAAAATATATTCTCTTCATACTCATTTATATATAAATATTATGTTACCTATTATGTTGAATACATTTGATTGAAAACCGCACGTTCATGACGTTATTAGCGTAATAATTTCTCGAAAGTAATACTAACGTGTTAAAATGACAAGGTCGGCGTGTTAGATTAACGAGAAATTTCAACAATGAAATGCCAAACGAATCCTGTCGGTATTCTAATGGGAAAACTGCAGCGGCTCACGTACACAGACCTCAAGCGAGAGGTCAAGATCCTGTACGAATTCCGCGAAGGATTTCGACAGATCACGACTCTCGTGACGTACAATCAGCTGTGTAAATAGTGCAACGTGGTGCGCCGTGACGTAACGTAGGCAAGCCCACCTCGCGTCGGAGCGACACGGCACCAGGGCCTAGCACACGAACGCATAGCTCTATGACTCAGCCAGTTAGCCCCCGGCTTTATAATGAAGAACTACCACGACAACGGACACTATCCAACAGAACGTCGGAGCTGATACACGTGTGACGGACGACGGTTCAGTGTTACATGACAAGTGGAACTGAAAGTGTTTATAGTGTTATTATTATGTCAATCATGGAGAAATTCATAGTCTGTGTTGTGTTGTTAGCGGTGGTGTCGGGCCATAAACACCATCCCAAATTCCCAACAGTATCTGAGGAGAACCAGATACCCTTGCTGCAAAAAGGTGAATAACTTCATCATATCATTTACTACACGACTTGGTCTAATTTCTGAGTCTGTAATTATTTCAAGTAAATGGAAAGTGATTATTTAAACAAAAAACGATATCGTTTTTTATTTTAAATTTATTTTCTATAATAAACAAAAACAATTGTAATCTCATAGTGAAATCTATTTTATAATTTTAATTATTATTTCCATATTTAAATGAATTAATTTTTATAATAAACTTATTACTATAACTATTGGATATGTCCGATAGTTTATGTTTCACATATAGGTAATGTTAGGTCTGACAAATTAAACTTTTTAAAATTTTGGAAGTAACTGACCGAAATAAACTGTCTCCAGTTACCTGCACGGCTGCAAACAGAAAAGAACGTGAAAGCATTATAGAACAATCAAAATGCGGAACACCCAAAGACGTCTTCGTTTATTTAGATGCTAAAGCTGCTCATGAACAGGTAATTATTACCTTACAACAATTAACTAGATTACAATTGGAATATTATAGTTACAATATAATAGTATAATAGGTAGGTCAGTTTTAACAGAACGTAATAAATGGAAGACATCAAATCTAGCTCATTAATTAACGGCAATTGGAACGCAATAATTTATCAATTACTATCATTATACTACATAATTGGACAATATTGGTAATAAATTAAAAGTACTGTAATAACGAATTGCCTACAATATAACATTATTTAACTCTATACATCATTATTAAAGAAAATCAATATTCAGTCAACAGATATTGGTTTAAAAAAATTGCACAATTTTAACAAAAAATGCGTTATCACGGATGTGCGGTAACTCTAGCAACTTCACTCATAAAGTCAATATTTGTTTAAGGGTATATAAGATAGTAGAATAAACCGAATTCAAGTAAGACATCGTTGTGGTTTATGACCGTGACGTCAAGAAAAAAATCTATTAAAATTATCAGTTGTCATAAGTTTATATAACAGTCGCGTCAGACTTTGAACTATTCCTCGGTCTAAAGTTTAAAGTATTCGATGAACAAAATTACATATTCACCTGCATATTTTTATTTCCCGAGTGCAGGACAACGTTGAAATATTACCATTATTGCATTTCAATCGTGATTATGATTTTTCACGTATCGTTGATAAATGAAAACCTCGTGAGGCGGAAACGTTACATTTTTAAATATTACTAATTATTTTATGAATTCTGATCCATATATGAATGCTTAAGATGAGCTAAAAATTAAATAATACAGCTCCAAAATATTTGAATAACGTTAACGGACGTTGCTTCGCATCCGTGATCATAAACCGTGAGAAACGGCCGAGCTGACGCAGTTTGGTTTTTCCAGGTGAGCCCTGGAGCGGTTTGGGTGAAGAGGTGCGTTGGTCTATGCGAATACGACACCGAAGGCTCGTGTGTCGCCACCAAGACAGTCATCAGACATATACCGGTAAGAACTAGCTAGCAAATTATTATTAAATAAGATGGAAATTACGCAAGTTTCAAAAAATATTTTTATTACACTCACAACAATTTACACGCTCAGAAGTTGTATGTTGAAAATACTTTTGGTTTTGTTTCTCTCAATTATTTTAAGTATAAAACAATTTTTAACCTTTCATCATCAGTAAAAAATAAAGTTGAAAACTAATAAGTAATCCTAACGCATGTAAATCCGTCGAACACAACTATATTATGTCAAACCGATCGCAGTTCACGTTATCTGTTTATCTCGGGCCCGCTAATTCGAGGGCATCCTTGACACACTTTACCATAGTTCAACAAGTTTTTGGTGCCCCTTGCTAGGTACTGCGGCCGATATTTACAGTAGTTCTTCTCAAACTTGCCAACCGGTCGTATTTCGTTAAGAACTATATTGCGTCATTGTCCTTAATGATAATAATGACATAACTAGTGTTAGGCTCACAATATGACGAGTTGTAGAGCAATGCTATTGTTCTGTGTAAATGATGTTACGAATTATTTTGATGTGTTGTGTTAGTACCTTTGAATAATGATGTAACATCTAATGAAAAGGAATTAATATGTTTTCTTTTAGCCTTTGCGAAGTAGAGAGCTGTCTTAGATTCATAACATCAGATAATTACAATTAATTACCAAATATGAGCATTAGTATTACTAAAAAAAAACCATTTCAGACAGTTTATTTGCGCGAAATGTAGCTAGTAATCTTTCCATAAAAAATCTAAAACACTTAGCGTATGTCTATTAATCAACTGGGACCTTTATGGCACAACTACTATGTTAAGAGATCCGTTACTTAGAATGAAATAATTTACAGTTACTATTTTTGTATCTCTCTTCTTCTGATGTACTTTGTGACGTTTTCGTCATTATAATTGTAATTCATCAGTCTATAAAAATATTGAATGCCGTTTAGAATTGCTTGCCAATGTTATTCTGATATCTATGAATCTACGAGGAGAAAGAAAATTGACGCTGTTTAAGTTTTCTCTACGGCGGTAGGAGTATGAATTTAGATAAACACAAACCTATTCAGGACGCGTTAAATATTATAACCATCAAACATTCTATTTCTATTGATTATTTGATTACTGATTATCATTATTATTTATAGATAAGAATATACAATGCAAAAACAAACAAGGATACGTGCGCGACGTACCCCGTTGAAGAGCACGTGAGCTGTGGTTGCTGCGCGCTGTCTCCTGAGAAGTGCTGCTGCTCCCAGGATATACAATCCTCGTAAGTGCAGCTGTCAATGTCCCAACATCGAAGAGAGGAGGAACTGCCTCAAAAAGGTTCGTAAGATAATGGATGTCGTATAGTGCCACTAATTTTTTTTTAACTCTCACATTGCTACGGTATTACCGAGCGTCAACGCTAACATAATATGCTTCTTTCATATTTTTTTTTAGTTTTCTCTTATTGTTTTATTTTGCATGGTTTAAATTTGTTATTTTTTTTTTTTCATTACTTTATTATATGATAGACGCCCGATTTGTTGTAAATATTCAAAGACTGACATCCATTGTCTGAAAACCTTATGCTTTTATGTGTTTGTCATGCGTTTGTGTTATGTTCGAATTTTGGTAAGAATTTATAAAGGATCCTTTTTTTTTGTTATTACTTTTTTCATTTAACACATTGATATATTTGTTTTCGTTTTATTTGCAAATGTAGATGCATTCACTGCTTTTAACAGCTATTAACAGAGTAAGTAATAAGTATTAAAATGAAATAGAAAATATCTAAAAAAAAAGTAATACAGTTAGCAAAATACTATTGCATCTTAAAAGAGATAATAAGTTTATTGAAAACAATATTTACTGGCTGCTTTCAATTTAATGCAAAGTATACTATTTTGTATAAGTAAATGCCACTAATTTGAGCAGTAGAATAATAGTCTGCAGCCTTATCTTTAAGTTTTAACAAAACCATAGTTAATTAAAAAAATGTATCTATTATAATTTATTACTATTAAAAAAAAATCAAATCTGAATAACTCTTAACTTATTCACAGGTACAATAATATTACTCCAACAAAAAATACATAACATGGCTCTTATTATAATTCGTATTTTTCTTAATATTAATAACTGTTAGAACAAGGATCTAAAGAATACGTAGAAGATTTAAAATTAATTTTAATCTACATAAAATTAGATTTAGGAAATTTTTTTTTTTTGTTACAGCGGAACCCGAATATGCGGTGGAATCGATCTAAATGTCAATGCGAAGAACGGAGAAGGGTGCCTTAAAGAGTACGAAATAATTCTAGAAGAATAAACTGTTCCTTCCAAGTGAAATGAAGAGAGATAACATTATAACGATTGTGATCGTGTTGTGAACATTGAGCACTAAAATATTTGACAGTATATACGTAACGAAAGCGACTGATAAAGTGTCTTGATAGTTTTAAAATATCGTGAATCTGAACAGTATTATAGTTTGTAAGTTATTTATTGTTGTTAGTATTAAGAATATTGGGGCCAAAAGGTGCTGTGAGTTACCTCGCTGATAATGTTCCATGACTTTTTGGTTTGTAACTTAATTATGTGTACTTTTATTAGTGTTGTAGTAATCAAAAAAATGTGTAAATATTTCTAACGTTCTGTGACATCACACTTCAGTATTTTTAGCATAAAATGTTGACGCGTAAATGTAATTTACGCGATTCCTAAATTGTGATATAATTATTCCATTTTGTGTAGGATTATTTAATTGTGATTAGTGTTAACCTAAATTGTAATTAAGTATTTGCTTCTAGTCAAGCGATTTTATTTATTTATTTTTGTAAATAGTTTTTTGCATTTTTAATGGCATATAAGCTCTCTCGTTTTTAATTTATTAAAATAGTAAATTCTATTAAATGTTTCCATCGCCTGTTAGTTTTTGACAGTGACAAAGTCATATACTGTGAAAAGCGTCGAATCTCTCAGGATTATCATAATTAATTATTGTCTGCTTTAATTTATTTATTTATTCAGAGGTACTCAAGCTTTAAGACTTAAGTAATGAACACGTTTTAACATAAACTTTTGTACTTTTAATTTAAAAAGAGAATCATTGAAAAATAAAATTTTTACTTAATTTTTTATATATATATTTTTTTATTTCTTCCCCGATTATGGTAGAGAAAAAAAATGGATATCAAAAATTCAAACCGTACGTAACCTCTTCGTACCGGATTTTACGGTAATCAGAGTAACATTTCTTAATAATGTTAATATCTTCAGTCAATATACTGAAGCCATGCTATCGACGTAATGTAGTGTGACCAGTAAACTGCACAAACAACTGACATATAACTAACTAGTCGGGCATTTTACCGTGAAACGGACAAAGAAAACAAAGCAAGCTTCTGAAATTCGTTAATATTCAGCGTAATGGCCACTTGTAGTATATAGGAATGTGAACGTACAATTTATTTGTCAAATGATATAAAGAATAGTCGTATTTGAAATTCACATTTCTTATTTTTCGATTTCAACAATTTTTTTTGTATACTTTATAGGTTAGCGTTTGACCACAATCTCATCTGAAATTAAATAATAATGTGATCTAAGATGAGAGTCACGCTAAACCTAGAGGGAGACTGGCTCTCAAGTGCAGCTGCCGGAATACACCAAGTGGTGCTTGGCAACAGATTTTCAATTTGAGGGTGCTATCTAGCCAGGCGGACCTAGAAAAAGCCCTACCACCATGTTATCGTTTCATCACGATGTTTTCCTTCACCGAAAGCTCCGACTGAGGTGCCAGGATTCTGAACCTACGTCGATCAATGTGCTGTCCGAACACGCCAATAATGCCAATCATCGCTTGGGGAGTAAGGACGTCACAAAGTAAAGAATTGCGTGATCCATTACACACAGGCACGAAGGCGGCTCGTGACCCGCAATGGATTAAAATAGCTACCAACGATGATTAGTCATGAAATTAATAGTTATTGTAATTCTGCATAACCTCTCGTATTGTTATATAGAAATAAAACTAATTCGTAACTATAGCTAACGGGTTATATAGATGCGTGCATAGTTACAGGAATGTTATCATACAAAACTGATAAATGATTGAAACAATAGCAAAATGATGTAGGACTACAATCCACATCATTTCATATAGTATCGGCATAATCAGTATTTTTATTGTCCCAGTTTTTGACCCATTATTAGTATTATTATACTTATTATCCTAGTTAAACTATCTGCATTAAACTTGAAAACAGAAAGTCCGATATTTCTTTAAGTTAATAATAACTTAATGGCATGTAATGTCATAAGCAGGGACGTTATCTTAAAGTAAGATTTATGCTCTTACCGCTACCATACATTAAAAACGTCGCAATAATATTTACGTACATAGATCTATAAATAGTTTTATGTTTGTGGAATTAAAAAAACTTTTCCCAGGCCGACCTGGCTAGCTACCACTCTCATGTTGGAAATCTGTCGCTATAGATGCACCTATAGATGTGATTAGCGTTTTTACCCCTTGGATCACATATGGTTGTGGTAAAAAGCGAAAATCTATAAAAACTAGGTGCGTCGTAAAGACACATGATACAAGTGAAATATTTTTATTACAGGGAAACATTTTAATTAAAAAAATACAAAAAAAAAAGCCAACGTTACGCGATGTTCCAATTGATAATTGTTCCGCTTCTAAGGATCGTAGCTTAATGTTCGATACCTTATTACTGTCCTCAGTAAATCCCCATATATCTGACTGACGTACCAACGCACAGCCCAAACTATTGGGTCGATACCTTATTACTGTCCTCAGTAAATCCCCATATATCTGACTGACGTACCAACGCACAGCCCAAACTATTGGGACTAGGACCGTGAACATTTGCATGCTGGTTCCCGTTACACTGTCGGATGGATTTTTTATTCAGGCCCTGAGGTGGCGGTAAAGGCCGTCAAAGTACGTGTGAAAATCCATCATTATCGTTTAATCAACCATCCAGTTAGTTACGCTTTTTTATATATAGATATAAAACAAAAAATCGAAAATAATTACTGCATAGGAAGTACGCGTGAAGCCGCAGGACATTGTTAGTAATCTATAAAATATAAGAATAATCCATCAATTTGTTTCAAAGTAGTGCGTTCAAACAGTAAAAAAAAACGACAAACAATCTATCGAGCTTTATGATTTTACTATATACTCGCGTAATTGTAGACGTAACCTGCACTCGGGAACAGTACGTTTTATTCGGATTAAAGGTATCCTGTGTCCTTTTTTGTATCCTTGACAATGCGTGTGCATGCACTGCGAATTTTCACGATAATCGGTTGACTGTTTAAGGCGTGAAAGCGTAAGAAACTGAAATTCGTACTTACAATATTAGTTACTATGAAAAATAAGTGTCTATTATTGATATAAGCTAATTTATCGTCAGATGCCGATCGATAATTTGTAATCAGATACAAGGAAGGTGTTCAACAGGTTTTTACGTACCTACTGACACACTAAAGTAACGTCGATAGTGCGAGGGCGAGTGATCAGCCTGCGGACATTATCAGTTTAAACACTTTCTTTTCTGATCTGTTTAACTTCAAGGTATAACGATATCTTAATACTTTCACTGCTGTGCACATTGAGTTTTTCGGAAGGAAAAGTACGGACGTAATTACCACACCGGCCCAAAACATATGGGCGTTTTCAAACAGAAAAGAACCCATAGTTCTAAATGTTTACCACGTAAGATGACACTACAACAACGTTGCTCAGATTCAGGTTTTATCACCGAATCTTCCTTAACCTTCAGCTGATAGTGTTTCCAGTTTTAATGAGTAAATGTACGCGAATTCTGAAAAGTTCATTGGTACACGTTAAGGTTTAAGTTAATATTCCGCCGGCGAACCATTAGACTACCCTAATTGCACTTGATTCTTATTAAAAGTTTAATTTTGTAGTTTCTTTAGTCAAATATTATATGTACAAGTTCCATCGTTTCCTATTTTTATACGCTTTTGTTTTATTTGCAGCTGTTAAACTTTAACTGATAATTTCTAAGCTTTAAAACTTCGATCTTATTAAAACCTACCTCTGTTGCGGCCAATATAATAAATCTGTGCGGACAGCAAGCGGCCGTCACCCCACACCCCTGCACGCGCATCAACACGTGAGCTCACTCCGCGAGCTCTGGACGTGGCAAGTCACCCCGGCCACCCGCACCGTAAGCGTCGCCCTCGCGCGCCTACATGCGCAACACATTCACTTCGGCATGTAAACTGTAACCATCTATTAGCACATAATTAAATGTTATACTATCTAAAGTGTTATTATTACAATATAAACCAGCGAAGCATCAACTAAGCTATCGAAGCGCAAACAACCCCCAATACAGAATTTTCTAGGTATTTAAAGAGTTCTTTGATATCATCACTTGAATAACTATTGGAAGTATTGTTAATATTATTCTTTTTCACATTTGCTACTCATATTTACAGTAATATGTACGTTGTGAAATAACACATTTTAATTTATGCACTACTCTTATTTGTGATATGTGACAGTTGTATAAATAATATTATTATGTGAATTTACCGCCCAAGTTGCACATTTATATAATCACTTTTAAGATTCAATACTAAGGTGAAATTAATATGTAAAGGCTTTAAGATAAACGAAAACATTACCATAACCGAGTTAATGTCATACGATCCAATACGGATGTTCGATGAATAGCAAAGATTTCTCGAGCTATTGTTAAAGGTTTTGAATAATTTAACTATTGATAGATCGAACAGCGCAATGTAACTGTAATTTAACATCAATTAACTGTAGCATATAAAAAAATATGACAAAAAGAACTGAGCATTTTTTACTCCTCGAAACTAGAAGTAGGAATCTAGGAAGAAGCACATTTTATATATAATGCATAAAATAAGTTTTGAAAATAGTCAGTAAAGGAAAAAACAGTTTGCATTCTTTATGAGAAAATATATCACACCGTACGACTTAACTTGACATTTATCGAAGAAATGCGAAATTTATTGATGAATATGTGAGTGAAAAAAGTGCAAGGAAACGGTCACAAATCAATAGCAAATTACTTTTGTTACCTAACAAAAATTATTCCCGCAATTTAAGTATAAATGTCAAGTCTTAAATTAATTGTCTATTACATCTTCTTTCAATTATGTAAATATTAAGTTGTGTGTAATTTAGGTCCCATATGTGTCACTTCGTATCAAGTCCCTAAATAACATCAGTGTCATTTCTACGCGGAACAGTTTGATGACAATTGTTAAAATTTCATTAGCACTAGGGAATTTTAAACTTAATCGTGGCTTTTACCCGTATGCTGCAAAAGCGATTTAATTTATCTTATTGCCAATTTGGAATTCGTCTGTATAAATTCCACATGCTAAAAGTTTCTTTGTGACATTTATCGCTGTCGATGTAACCTCGATTCTCGATGACTGTCGCTATTTTTACGACGTTTTCTTTTCTGAATTTATATGCCACGTGTAGACCAATAATAAGTTACTTGCATAATTGTATCCGATACTTCAATTGTCTCAACCTCCGAGCAAGTAACAGGCTTTAAGGGAAGTATTACCATTTGCGACATGGTCTGGATTACGCTACAATCGTACATCTGTGCTTCGTTGTCCGCGTAACTCCACTTGCTTAAGTTACTCTGATAACGAGACATTTCTGTCCGAAAATGTTTCACGGTTCTCTGAACAAACTATGGTTGTTCATGCTGTGTGGACAATTATTCTAAGGGTGGAGCATGGTTAGTTGCAGGAGGCACATTGCGCCTTACTTACATTGCAGATCCGGGTTAAACAAGACGTTGAATTCGAAGGAACCAATTATGTTGTACTAGCAACTTACCTTAAGTAACAAGTTTAGAGGCAGAGATCCAGCCTATTTGCGTATTATCAAACAACATCAAGCGAACTGAATCGATATAAATAACTATTACTCAATAAACGTCATTACATCTCCAAATTATATGCGGAATCCTGTTCATTATGCACATATTACATGACGATCACTCCTTTGAACGAATTCTCGGAAACATAATCTGTCATAAATACGAAAAGGTCAAAACTAATCTATGTATATATGTATAAGAATTGCTGTTCGTTTGTCTCGCTAAAACTCGAGAGTGGCTGAACCGAGTTGCCTAATTTTGATCTTGAAATATCAGTTCAGGGAAGGCTTAAAAGGTGAGAAACATAAATATTACTAAAAAGAGACAATTTGATTGTCAAATAAAATTTTAAACACTGTTTAGTAAAACTCGTGTTTAACGCTTGTTCATTTTTGTTTTTGTAACAAGACCGTTGAAGTCTTATCATTTTAGAATTAAAAAATTATCATTCGTTTGTCATATATTTATAGGTGCATTCAGAAATTTGTCTATTTCATGGCTGTAGTATGAGGTCCGATCTTTTTGGCCTGTTTTATTGGAATACAAAACGGTTCTGTTTCGGAAATAAACATAGTATATGGGAAAGCTTTAAATTGATTAAGTGTATAACTGTGTTGCATTTATAATGTAAATTAAAATGTTGTATCAAGTTTTGACCACATTTTGCACAAATGTAATTAGTTCACCGGGTAAAACAAACCGGGAAAAATATTGGAAATTCCAGTTGTTAACAAAAGAAAATCGAAGCCAATTATACATTCCACGATGCAGTTCTTTATGGGAAAATGTATATTCTATTAATACTAGCGGTGACCCGATAGACGTTGCTCTGTCCTGATAATTAAAAAACATCCTAGAATCAGACCGTAGTACCACCCTCTGAATCCAACTGTGAATCTGAAGCATTCTTGAATCAATGTATGGTACACATTGTATTCGCATAACTTACAATTGTTTATGGCCTGATGGCAGGATTTTTCCTAATTTACTTGATAAACACATATTTGATGTAATTCAAACAGCATATATATAAAGTCCTATGAGTTATTCTGATATATAATTTACATTACTGTGAAACTCCATGAAAATCCGTTCGATAGGTTTTGTACGAAAGGGTAACAACCGTCCATCCATCCTCACAAACTTTATCTCTTATATTGATAATGCTACCTTAATAGTATAGCAGGGTATTGGCACAGAGTGCATTATACATGTTACAATCAAACACGTGAAAATCACATCAACATTCTGTAAAATAATGCTATTATGTTATAACAGGCACGCGTGTATGTTTCACGCGAAAATTATTGAAAAAAATACAGATAAAGCTTTAATCAAATCAGTTTTATTATTGCCAATAAATTATACGCGTATTTATAATATCCAATTAATAGATAAATTGTTTCTCGGAAATTATAAAATTACGTTTCCAGATAATGACAACGCTGAGCCTAGACACGCCTGCCAACGGTTGACTTTCTCCATTTGATTTGGGTACCATAAGATACTCTTTTTTTATTTTGTCTAAGTCTATATATGTACTTATTTGCTGGCTTGAAAAAAAAAAAAATCAGTGCAAACGTGTATAAGTCATTTACAATCGAACCTTTTTAGCACAATTTTGAGATTGCTAAGTGGGGTGCGGGTCAATTTTGAAAACGCTACAACTTTTTAACTTCCAGGTACAAACGGTTACAAACGAAGAACTATTGAATTGTATCTTCATAATATTTTTGCAGTGAAACTTCTTATGGGAGGGCTTTGAAATTCTGATTAGCAACCTCTTTGTGTAACGAAAAGTTTTAGGATTTTTTTTTCAACTGCAACTCCAGGTGATTATCACCGAAGTTGAGCAACGTCGGGCACGGTCAGTACTGGGATGAGTGACCTGGGAACACCCATGTAATTATTTTTTTTTACATACTCTGTTGGCTTTTGGCCTTTACAGTTTCATCGGACTACGCGTGACGTTGGCTTTGAGTACATGGCCTTTGAAATCTACCACAGCATGCGCTATAGGGTAGACAGTTTCAATTTAGATATTATAAAGAAAGATATATACTAACATAAGCTGATAATATCATAAAGAACTATTACAAAAGGGAATGTCCCAAAATACTCAATATAGAAAATCAGAAACACAAAATCAAAACATCATAAAGTTACGATTTATAAATTGTTAGGAACTAAAATGTATATTTCGGTAAGAATAAAATACCTTTTCCTTGTGTACCAAGGAGTCACCAAAGATGTCTACCTAAGTTCTTAATTTATTGTATAGATTAGCTGTGCCCCGTGGTGCTACCCGTGGTTTAACAGTTACACTAAAATGTGTATTATTTAACCGGTGCGTAAAATATTCACATTTTTGAGGCAAAAAATGTAAATTTGAGCATTGAAAAAATCAGCATGATTGTCAATTTACCAAAACTAAACTTATTGATGACTGTGAACGGGACGGCCAAGCTGACTTATTTAATTTTTCTCGGTCGTAGAGGGCGAGAAATCTTTTTACTACAATACATCCCGGTAAACAACATTACGGAACTCATTTTGTTTTCTGCATAAATAAAAACTATTTTCGGCTCTCGACACACGCGGGCAATCTACGTAAAGCCCACGGGAGAACGGGGGCTGGTCAGATTGATGCCGGATACCTTTAGAGTTTGCTCCTGGCTTTTATTTATCGTAATGCAGAAAGCCACCTTCAGAGGAAACTGCAACCGCTTGATTGGAATGGCAAGTTAGTATTATGGGGATTCTAGGTATCAATACCGTCTCTCCTTTAGCCCCTTCGGTGAGGATGGTAGCCTGCACAATGTGCTGTCTCAGCTCTGTGATGCATAACTTGGTGCCGTTACACAAT
Organism: Antheraea assamensis; assembly: GCA_035772565.1. Classification (NCBI taxonomy): domain Eukaryota; kingdom Metazoa; phylum Arthropoda; class Insecta; order Lepidoptera; family Saturniidae; genus Antheraea; species Antheraea assamensis. The sequence goes on from JAQQSE010000129.1 coordinate 1,036,434, forward strand.
CTGGGCGCGTCCAGGTTACGCATCAGTATGACAGGGACTTATGGGAGGACTTATATCCCAGACATCATCGCGTCTATTGACATGTAAGCCCTCACCTGACGTAAAACGACGACGGGAGCATCATCATATGACTCAAATCATTCGGGTTGACACTGCCGTCGTTGGCAATGGCGTCTTGGAGGTGTATGTAGCTTCGGGCTCGCAGCTAGCTCTGATTCAGAACTATGTAGTGCAGACGCTCACTCTCCATATGTACATGCATATACACCAAGAATTGAGAAAGGAATGTCCTACAACGCAGCAACAAATTCAAATTATTTTCACGGACCATTATATGAAAAGCGTAAATGTCCACGCAGGTGACTCTTTTGTACGGGTTGGTGTGAGGGATATTAAAGAGATCTCCCTCTTGAGCATCATAATATCGGTGCTTGTCTGCAATTCTGGTGAGGGAGTCATCGTACTTCCACAGGACGATATCTCTCGGGGCGGTGGCGTCGGCGCCCGTGACCTCAGTCGTCACTACGGCGACTGCCGGAGTGTTGTAACGGCGTGGGTGCTGCTTGCTCGACACGTGCTCTGTGAGTATGACTACTTTGCAACTATCATCGGGCATATTCTCTAAAATATTGTGGTTGTATCAGACATAATAAATATTAAGTACAGTTGCTCACTCCACGCCTTGAATAATTTGACGCCATCAGTCTGTTTCTGCCTCGTCGTCTCCTATAAAATACACCTGTAAAAATTGAACCTGTATTGGCGGCAATAGTGACCCTATTTTGTGATGTACTTGCTCTTGCATAGTAAAAATAGATCAAATTTTCTCCACCCCGTAAGACGTCATGTCAAAACATGTATTTTTAACACGGTTAAGGAACCGTCATAATTCATCAGTTTCACCTGTAGATAAAGTTTTTAAGGTTTAACCACAGGCTCTCCTAACATAGGAATGGCTACTTTGCCTCGAGAGCAACACATTCCTGCTCTTTACTCCTTCCTTTTTAATACTCCACTTTGGCGACACACCTTTTCCATACGGCTATTTTTAATGAGCCTGTGGTCACTGTAATCTAATGTCACGTCATATTCAAAAGAACATTTTGAAAATACCCCCGAGAGTTCCTAGTAAATATTTCCAGCCGCTCTGCTTGACGCTGAGCAACTGCGAGTCGGCGAGGATTTGCCTCATCTGTTGTCTCAGAAGCACGCTGATTAGCTGGGCTTACTTTCGCCGCGAGAAGCAGCTTCTTTAGGTGTTTCAGTGGCATGCTGAGTAACCATGCGTTCTGCGTTTTCTTTATGCCGAGAAGCTGATTCTTCAGGTATCTCTTATGCACGCTGAGAGGCTATGCGAATAGCATTTTCCTGACGTCGAGCATCAGCTTGCGCAGAACTGTCTCCAGCTCTGACTTCTGCCTGGCGTGCTGCTTGCTCACTTCTACGCTGTTGAGCATGAACAGTAGATTCTTACTGTCTAGCAATTTTCATAGCTCGAGCTCTTTTAGCGCTCTATGAAAGATTGTATTTGAGTTCCCGAGTCATAATTTGACTAAAAATCTCAATAATATCCTAGAAATTGCTATTGCAACTGAATGAATTTATTAAATACAAAACCTCTTTTTTTAACTCGGTTCAAAAAAACAAAGGGCGTCATTAGTTGTAACGAAACATAGCACAAATTTAAACACAAGGAACGCCATCTAGGTAGCAAAAGTTTCAACTGAGTGCAAAAATGCTCTTACCACGGGAACACTAAATCTTATCTAAGATAAAAAGTTGCCTATGTGTTAATCCAGGGTATTAGCTACGTCCACACCAAATATCAAGAAAATTAGTGTAACGGTTTGAGCGTGAAGAAGTAACAAACATATAAACACACACACTGACAAACTTTCGCCTTTATAATATTAGTGTGATTACTCAGCCTACATGCCGGTGCATTTAATCCAATATTAGTTTGTATAGTTTTTTAAGATGGTGGTGGACTTTTAAGTAAGTTGATACCTTGTGGGTGGGTACCTTGCTTATGTATGCGGTGTTTTAAAGGAAAACCTATGTAAGAACTGTGGACAGTCCGTTATGTCATGCAAAGTTTTATATAACAAAATAAAGTCAATCAACTGCATTTGAGGAGTTAAGGAGTCAATTTTGAAGAATTTTAAGTCGTCCAGGTTGGAACATTTGTGTTTACTCCTATACGATGTATAGGCCTGGTGACGCACAAATCACTTTTGTGTGTATAACCAGGTAAACGCAATGGTAATAGAAGGACATTTATATCTGATTGGAAAAACCACCGTAAACATGATAATGTTATACCATATCGGTGAGCGAAGGAACGCTATTTCAAAATAAGAATTATTTGTTTTTTTATTCTAAACCTTATACGGACTGACTGCAATGTTCAAAGTTTTTTTTAGAATAAACACTTTATATTGTATAATAAGCTATAAATGATACAGTTTTTGCGATGTTAATAATCGGCTGCCGTCAAACGCGTTTAAACACGTCATAAATATAATTAACTTTATATAATAATAGGTATCTTATCTTTAGATAATAAAATATCTGCGAGCAAGAACTTTGTAAATCCCCCTTGTGATCGCTTATCGTATACGTATACGAATGGGACGTATCCAGGAAATAAATATGTGGCGATAAAATGGACTTAAATTTATAATTGACCTACATTCTACTACTAAAACGCCACCATCACTGCTATTTCTACAACAACGTAGTAAGTAGTACTTGGGCTTGCCTGTTTCGATTTAAAGGGCAATTAGCAACGTATATTTAGAACAAGAGTTGTTTCAACGTAGACTTCATGAGGAACAACATATTGCAACTGACCTCAGGATTGCGGTTCTTTTGAGGTCGGTTATACATAGCTATAGGTTGCAATGACCGTTTAATGTCATATGAAATTCAAGTTTCCTTAGTTTCATGACTTTAAATATATGACAAAATATTGTTAATTCTTAATACACAATTTCACTAATATACACTGTTTTAATGTCTACTAGTACGTGGTTTTGCTCGCGTTAATATAGATTTGACCTATTCCTCGGGAACAATAGACATTTTCTAGATAAAATGTACGAGTATCGTCTTTTTCTGTACACGAGACAACGTGTATCTAAAATTTCAAAAATATCGGTTAACTAATTAAGGTGTGAAACAAACAATTTCACTTTCTCTTACATAATGTTATTTAGGATTTATTGAAGAAGATTTTACTCTTTATAATATTATGCTACGGCTCTAGGGAGCGGAACAATTATCATTCAAAATGTAAATGTACTACTAGTAGTACTACTAGTAGTCAGTGAAATTCTAGCTTTCGGTGAAGGAAAATGACATGTTGAAGCTATAATGTGGTCGTGGGGCTTTTTCTAGTGACGAGTGGTCAACTGCCAAACACAATTTGAAAACTTATCGCCAAGCACCTGTACGTTCCGGCAGATTAACACAAAACAAGATTTTGACTAGTCGCTAAACCGTTGGTTTTTCAATCATAAAACGTCGTTTACATATCTAATCGTGGGTTATGGTTCCCACTTTTTTTACCTAAGTACTTGTGTTATATTGTACTTTAACCAGTTACAATTACTGTAAAGTAGGTAAACCACGTTAACCGACTGGTTATTAATGTCACTGGGAATTTAAATTTTAATATTTCTTTGTTTTTAAGGTTGCATTGAGGAAAAAATACCGTAGCAGGAAAAGTCTTTATTTAATGCAAAGATATTCAGGTATATTGCAAAACTTGGTGTATATAAAATTTCGCATATGCAATATATATCAAATATATCAAAACTAGATCTGTAAAGATATATTGAAAATCCATAATATCTGCAGAACTTAATCGGTATTTATATCGATTATAATTTTGAAGCCAAAATAATATCGATATAGAGAAATGTTGACTATCGACAAACTTGTTAAACTTTAAAATCATTAATTAGTTTCATTTTAATTACATAATATTTTTATTCCGTCTTATACAAAATAGTCATATGAACTATCGTTGCTACATTGCTGCCAGGCGATCGTCTCTTTTCATTGTTTAAAGTACTGGAATTGGTTAAAGGTAAATGGTCTAAAATAAATCTGATTCGATTATAATTTGCGTTTGAGTTTATTACATACATAATATACTTAATAAAAATATCAAGTTAAGACGTTATTGGTTTATCGATATTTTCATGTTTTCGATATAAATATCGATATTTTTTATTACTTGCGGCCCTAGTCAGGTTTATAAAGAAAGAATACAAGTTAAATTATCAAATTTTAATTGGTATTGTGATTATCTCATAGAAAAGATAATTTGGAACTTCATTATAAGATTTATCCACTCAACGGTTGTTATTATTATTTATTGTAATTATTATCTATACAAAGAAATTGACGAAAATATGGAAGTTCATAGCTTCTCGCTTCATTCATCATGCCTGCACTTATTTGACTAAGACATTTTATGATGTGTGTGTAATTGTCAGGACAAGGATTGTATAAAAGAAGATATTTGAAAAATCATATGGAAAAGTTAATAATATTGGATATAATATAAAAGAAGAATGACTGCGACAGAACGCAGGTGGTGAAATCTTCAAAAATATTGACAGATTGACGTTCAATTCCAGCTTCGTTTTATTATATTGACGTACTATAGTCTATAAAAGGAAAGATTTGGTACAATTTCCTTCGTTAATAGACACATGCGAAGCCGAGGCGGGCAGCTAGTTTGTTCAATAAATAGATAAATATAAAAAAATAATATTGTTTAAATATTCTCCGTGTCCAGTTTATATCTACCAACTGTCATGGCGATCTATTCAACGGTATAGTAGTCGATGTGCTGCAGCTGCACCTATTGGCGAGATATACTAAAATACATCCGTATTATTATCCGTCTCCGTGACAAAACACATCGATGTACCGACCTTTATATTCATTACTCAAAGATATTATTGGTGTTGATAAATCTTATCAATATCAACATCCATTTAAATATACTAGTGGCCAAAATTTGATTATAAAAATTTTTCTTAAATGGTAAACGATATATTACAAATATTGTACCTTGTAGACGTAAGAAGCGTAAAGTATTACAAATAGAGACGTAAATAAAGGCTTCGAATCATCGACAGTATGGAAAAATATTATTTCCATTATTTTTATTGAAATACTAAAGCTCACCAATCGTTTCCAAATGAGAGAATAAATAAAGAAAATCGGTTGAATAACAGAGTAGAAAAAGTTACTGAACCGTGCCTGTATTTTTAGCTAATTATTTGTTATTAGTGTTAAGAGCAGTTTTCGAAATTCGTCCATAATAAGGTCTATATCGTTTTTATTCATGTACTAATTTATATTTAAAGGATAATATTTCTTTTTGATTTTTTATTTCTAAATGGTTAGAACAGTATTGAATATTTTACAAATATTGTAGATCGTAGACGTAAGAAGTGTGAAGTATGCCGAATAGAGACCTAGAAATAAAGAGTTTGACAATCCGATGGTATGGGAAAAAAAGGAACTGTTTAAATTTTTTTTATTAATAACACTAAAGCTCGCCAGTATCTACTATACAAAAATAAAAAATTAAGAAAGAAATTCGGTTGAGAAACAAAGGCAGAAGAATCTATTTATATATAAATGTATAGGTTATACAAAAAAATGCATATCGGATATATTCGATGTTTGATTAAATTTGGTATGAATGAATAAATCCGTATGTTTAGGTCATTAGTGTTTAATTATATTGTTTACGCTTATCACATTTTAATTCTATAGCAACAAGCGAAGCGGATTTAAACGACAGAAAAAAAATAATGTCAGTTTTTGCTTAGACCTCCGGAGCAGTACGCGCACTTTGTACCGGTGGGTTATCCCTCAATAAGTGAGTAATCATAAACTAGTGCCATGTGATACGGTCAGCCAACATGTCGTGCTCGTAGTAAATTATTTTTTTCTTTTTACTATTATTCCATATGAGAAAAATTTTAGTAGTTTTAAAATATGTACCTAATCATCTGTGTAAGCGTCTAAGTGTCTATTTTAGGACTGGCCTAAACTTGGTTATTAAGATAAAGGCCCTAAAAACTTTGCGAAAACCTTCCCATATCTCCCTTCGATTTTTGGACTTGTTAAATATGGAGTTGAGAAGGATCCTTTGACTATCTTACAAGGCATATTGAGCTAAGCCTGAAGTAATTAATCAACTTTGATGGCATATCTTTAGTATATGCAACAATTATACATTTTAACGCGATTCATCTTTATGTTATATTATTTTAACATTTATTACAGTATGGACGAATAAACCACACTTTCACTTTATTTATATTTATAGGTATAACATATTTCGATTCGGTGAAGATAAATTTATTATCTTCGTATATTTACTTATTTATACTTCATAGTTCTTTTAACGCAACTCGCGATAGGATTGGACTGGTAAAAATCGTTACGTAAGGAGAAACTGTTAATGCCACCATCATGTGACTTTATTTTTCTGTCTATTAATCTATATAAGTTGTGCGTCCGTGCGAGTATTGAAATACGAGCAGAGGAGCATCGTAGAGTCTATTTAGCGTTTGACTACAATTTCGTCTGATGTAAAATGACGATATCGTTCCCAATGCTGACACGCTTAAACTAGAAGAGGGTTGACTCTTAAGTACAATAATCTAAACACTCCTATAAGCTGTTGGCGACAGATTTTAATGTTGAGGTTGGTAGCTTGCCAGGCGGACCTAGAAATAACTATGCCATCATTGTATATTGTCAACACACTGTTTACATTCACTGAAAGCTACATATCATTGCAATGATTCGAACTTACATTGATCGATACAGTGTACTAGATATCCTGAATATTTCAAAACAAACTGTTTATCAACTAACTTCGTGCTATTTTAGATCGGCGCTGTGTAATTTCTGTTTCAAGCTAAAAATTCACTTCTGACGATTTCTTATAACAAGTCAAAAGATGTATGACTCCCAAAGGAGGTATTTTTAATTGCGATCTGAAAATAATTAAAAAAACATCGTTCTCGAAAATAGCGAGTCCATCTACGACTGTGAACCATCCAAATAACGAATTATATACAAATAAAAAAAATCGTGAAAATCGGTCAAGCCGTCGAAGAGGAGAAGAATTAAGAACACACGCACATTGGCATTTAAATCAAGTATTTTATTTAGCCTTCATCAATTTTAAGGTAGTTTTTCTACCTAATAGTCATAATTATTCCTTTCGCAAAGCAGCAGTATTTTTGGGTATAGAAATTCCGAGACCCGTATGTGAAACGTTAGGTGTTTCAAAATTGATTGAAAGAACTTTGACAAGCTAAATAATTTTACAGTAAAACTGTGCTATCTCTACTTTTAATCGCACGCAAAATAAAAACAAAAATACTCGCGGAAATATACTCTTAAATGTCCAGAATTCAAATGATGATAAAAAAAACCACTTACTTAACCTTTGAACCTTCATGTAAATGTATTAAATATTTGTGATTTTGTTAACACGTCCAGGCGTTTTGTGTTAGTTGCGCTTGATACGCAATTTTACAAACACGGCTACAAAATGACTTAAAAACGTTCTCTATTTACATTTTCGCCATATATACAGATCTTAAACTAATACGGCGTGCGTATTTTATTTGTTACTCGCTCGTGCGATACATTCTTATGACAATGGTAAAAAAAAACTAGCTGTATCTAATATGAGTTAATTATACTACTTTATTTTTATGTAAATTTGGTAGTTCGCTTTAATATATAACGCCTGTACCGATGTTCAATTATTCTTGTTCTTTTTTTAACATAAATGCTTAAGCCTAATTTAATTTTTTAGCAAAGCATAATAATATGTAGGTTATATGATACACTGATATGCATGTAAAAGACTCATCAAATCGGTTCAGCCATTCCGAAGATATTCCTTGACGAACAACAAATTCTTCTACTTTATTTTTTTTGTATAGATTTTAAAGCGATTCGAAATAATCATATGCTATATCACGCCACAGTAGTTGCAAATGCAATACGATTATCAATCAACTTCTTTTCAAATGCAAGACAAATAATAAAGTACTCACCAAACGTTTTGACTGCTCTGAATATAGATATAGAGAGCTCTATCTAGAGGTCTATCTATCTAGAGAATATAGAGCTCAAAAGAGATTGACTGTGACGGATTTATTATGTTGTGTATGGTAAGAATCGAGTCAGGTATAGACACCCTTCCACCATTATTCATTTTCTTCAAAATCTAAATATACTTAATTCAATTTCGGCCCTAAAAAAGCACTTATGAACGTCAAAATTACCACCGGTTCGGAAAACAACCCAGTCATCGCGAAGAACCGGCAAGAAACTTCGATCGGGTTTATCTTTTAACATAAATAGATGTATATTTCAAATAAATTACACGTTACAATCGTTATTAGTGGATGCACATAGAAGTGTCAATTTCAGACATCACCATCGTTCACATATTGATCCACTCTATAATAGCCCTTTGACACTAAAATCCGCTTGACATGGCGCTTAAATTTATAGTCCAGCTAATCGGTAACATGCTTTGGGACTTCGTTGTAAAATCTGACACTATTACCTAAGAAACTATTATTGGTTTTACTGAGTCGGAAACATGGGACGACTAGTTTGTCACCGTTTCTAGTATTTAGATAATGCCGGTCTTTTACGAAGTCAAGCTTTTCAACAGTTTTTGCGAACATACATTACATTATCAAGAATATATTGGGATGGTAAAGTCAAAATACCGAATTCTTGAAACTTAGGCCTTAATGATTCGCGAGGTCCCATATTGTATATTGTTCGAACTGCACGTTTTTGTATTAAAAATATGGTGTCCACCTCATCTGCCGTCCCCCACAGCATTTAAATATTGTATGTGTATACTCGTACAAGCTGATTCATGAACGAGACACCTAACCGTACCTATTTTGCGTAATTCGCACGTGTTGTATAGTCGGGATTCAGTTTGAGATAATTACGATGTTTTACCCCCTGTTAGGAGTTTTTTAAACAATGACCTTATATAGATCGGTTTATGCGTCCGACGAAACATCGCACAGAATTAAACGACGTCAGATGTTTAGAATCCGATGCGCGTCGTATCGCGGTTGATGAATCAATGTTTAAACTAGAAGATCATGATTTTTATTATGTTTACACATAACTACGTGGGACAGAGATTTGTGGAATTACGCTAAAATGGTGCATCGTTATCTTTGACGTTACCGTGACGTGTTATTTGAGGGCACGTTTCTTTCTAGAAACCAAATACTCGTATGACTGTATGTATAGTGTTGAAATAACACTGAAAAATATTATCACGTGAGTAATAACTAAGTCAATGGTTTGTGTCAACGATTTTAAGAAAGTTTCGACGTTTGGAAGTTGGTGTTATGGTTGATATAGATTATGTGTAGATATAAATAATATCTTATGCATTACTTTGAGCACGGGCTCACTGCAAGATTCAAATCCATGTGTTACATCACTTAATGGTCGCTGAGTTTATGCTTGAATTAAGCCTACAATATAATCCAGTAGCTTTGGTTTACTCAGTGGCGCATTTGCAGTCTTGGCCGCCCTGGGTTCCAGGCTATATAGTAAATACCAACCACCCCACCATAATGTGCGCGAGCCTTTAGAATATTTATGTACTTTAAGTTATTTTTTGTTATCATCAGTGAATTTTTTGTCACGATTGGCTGCCCCTAATATCTGGCCGCCCTAGGCCTGAGCCTCCTGGGCCTTAGGGCAAATCCGTTACTGGGTTTACTTCTCTCAACATGCAGGGTGAAAAAAGAGCTTCAAAGTATGACATATACTTCTTCGCATGAATTAAATTAAACCTTATACTATTGACTAACTAACGGTGAAGAATATCTTCTTGAGGAATCTTGAACACTCAAGAATTATTATTGTAGGCGTCTCATTGTGACAGAAAGGGAGAGGTAAGATGCTTGTACCCAAAGAGACTCTTTTCACTATGCACATAATCAACAAACCCATCATAGTAGGTTTCCTTTACATTGACAAGTTGTTTTTGTAGTTCATAGCATTAAGTATTACGCCGTCACATAATTACATACCACGGACATACGCACTACGTACTACGATAAAAAAATGAGAAATATGTACACTCTCATTGGTGTTTGAGATTTTGTTGGTTAACTCAAGCTTCAAATTCGAAGTGTAACAACTTTATATTGTTTTGATTGTAACCAATCAGCTTTATCAAAATGAATGTGTACATGGTAGTAACAAATCGGTACATAATCAAGTAATTAACAGAGCAGTGTGCAATTAGAAACATGGAGCCAGGCCACTCTTTTTTGGAGTTTTATGAATGTCAATTGAAATCCAGGGGCACAGTTAATTAAAAGATAGTGAAGGTTTACATTACACAATGTAAGGTTTATTTCGTAATATATTATAATCATTGGTTAATACCAAAAAAGGTAATTGCGCGTTAAACGAAAATAAACTATTCAATAAGTAGTGCGGTGCGGCGTACCAACGTGAGTGGGACTATTTTTGGAATGCAACATCAGAATTAGTTCAGTGCGAAGTTAATATTATACCCGCTAGATGTGTATTTACATAAGTTTAATTAGGGACGGTTAAACAGTAACGCGGTTGCGTGGGACGCGGGATAGGTGCCCGCCGGGTTTGTTTTCCTTGTAACGATCGAAATCGACGTGTTTGTTTAAACGATTTCAATTCACTTCACCGGCTGACAGACGTGCAGTTTCAAAATCCAATGTTGTGCGCAATCACTCCGATATTTTGACTAGATGAGTCGGTTTGAAAAAGAAGTCAAGTGTGGGTCGCGGATTCGGACTTTTTAATGGCAATTTTATCAAATATTACATATTAGAGAGAGAAAAAGTTTTCTTGTCATGCCATGGTTTCACTGAATCCTTCACCGAAAAATCAGATTTATAGAATTTAAATTTATTTCGATTGATATGCCGTCCCAACAAGTTGCTGAACCGAAATCGCTTCAAAAAACTCAGAATAACGTTTAGTCGTCATCGTCATCATGGTCAGCTATTCTCAACCCACTCCAGCGCAAAGCTTCCTCCCTTTTATGCCATTCTTCTCTTTTCTATGCCAGTCTTGTCCAGGTTTTTCCCACGAGATGTATGATGTCGTAGATCCATCTCGCCATTGGTCTTCTCACACTTCGCATGCCCTCTCTCGGTCAGGAACCTACTCCACCTGCCATCACCACATCTGACCAAGTGGCCTACCTAACGCCATTTGAGTTGAACAATATGTATACCAATGTCCTGTACTTTAGTATTTTTTCGGATATCCGTATTGTTTACTCTATATAGCATGCTCCGTGGCACGCTGTGCAATCCTCATTTTGTGCATGGTTTTCTTTGTGACCGTCCATGTTTCGGCACAATACGACATTGTTTAAAAAGACGAGTCTTGCGACATTGCGGCATTTTTAGATCTCTGAAAATGTCATCAAGTTCGCCGTAAGCAGACCACTCTAATTTAATGTTTTTTGTTCTCTTTGTCTAGATACTCTGTCAAAGGACAAACTATGTCCCAGATATATATGAAGTCATAGTATAGATAAATTGAAGAAATTATTCTAATATAATTCTAGTAACAAGGTATAAACAGTTAAACTAACATGTATGTATGTTTATCGTAAATACTATTTACTATAACATGTGAATATAAAAATTCTAAAAACCCCAAAATAAATATTATGATTTTACCAATGAATAAATCAGGGGCAATGTAGCCAGATTAGATTAGAAACAAAGGAATATTTCAACGAAATCCCTATGTAGTCTACCAAATAATCTTGACCTGTTACTAACAACCATAAGCTCCTTTACATAATCTCTAAACCGGTCCTGGTAGATTTTTACCAGATTTGACAAGACGAAGAGGAGTGCATTCAATGGAAGTGAGCTTTAATGGACATCAATAGGGACCCTTTAAGCCTACTCTTGGGTCGCAATTCCTAAACACTGTTCCAGTCTCCTCGTCCTGCGAAATGATGGATGAATTCATACAATTCTAAGAACTTGGTCTCTGCATCAGAGCACGTTATTAAAACTAGGGTTAAATTATATTAATAATGTCATCTTAATCGCGACATCGATGTTATTTAACACAGTGAACACAATTTGTCCTGTATACTAAATTTTTTTGTTTACACAGTGTTCGGGCATAAATTGGTTGGGTGGTAGGCAAAATTATTTTGGACACTTGTATAATTGAAAAATCGGTGAAGACGGTCACTTGCCCGGAACCTGCTCGCATACCCGGTTCTATGTTTTTGTGTGTGCATTTATGGAAAACTGGTGCTCTTAACTATCAGCAACAGCGGCAGGGAAAACTTATCAGGTAAGTGATCCTTTATCCCGGTTGTGACGAAATACTTTCGGAATATATTTTAAACGGGTATCTACCACCAGGCAATTTAATCTATACAGTCCACTTGCATAGTTTGGTGCCCCGGCCTGCGTGGGTGTGGTGGTTACGACCGCAGACAGTTTTTTATTTCTTAGTACCTACTTTTCCAATAGGAAACAGCGATTCTAGTGTCGCATAGTATTCGTTGGTCGTTTGCGTATAATTAAACACATACGAGACGCTTCTTAGATCGAACTCGGGTTAATTGTTATTAATGAACTCACTCACGGTGGATATTTTTAACGTTTTTAAATAGAAGCCAGATGCTTCTAAATTGGGACGATTCGTATCGAAATAATAACTATACCTGCATTCCGCTGGAAATTTTTCATGTACTATATTTATTTGTAAGATCTTTGAACTAAATTGTTTGTACACATTAATAACAAACAAATTCTCGAATGTTAAAGCGTCAAGTGCCGATAGGTAGTTGGAAATGAGTACAAGTTACTGAAGTTATTTAATGGACGTGTTCTATTTTTTTATTACCATATAGATCAGTATATTTAGTACAGATAGAAATGTAATTTTTACAACGGCTAATAATTTAAATAACACATTATTGAAGGTATTATTATTTTGCTGTTTGATTATCCGTAGTCTTTTACTTTTAATGATAAAGATAATGACAGTAGTTCTCCAGCGCGATTGAAACGTGTGGAAATTTCGTGTCCATTATACAAAAATATTAATAAATATAGGTAAGGCATTATAGTATAACCAAAAGCTATGAAAGAAAGAACGGGAAGAGAGACTTTACGTCGCTCACACTCGAAAGTCAGGAGACAAACATTGAATATTCATTTCATTATATTGTTATTGTCACAAATTGCATACGATACAAAACAGTAAATTAATCGACAGCAGAATAACTGATAACAATTATTGTAAAATAACACAACAGTTTAATTTTAATTTATGATATATAACCGTTATTATCATCTACTATCACAAGATATATTCATCCGATTTTGAAATTAAAATTGATAGTGGCTCAATGGAAACACGTTGATTGATATGAGTTTGGATAATGGCTATCATACTTAATCTTGAAAACACTTCCGTCAGGGAAATTATAGGGTGTGCAAGATTTGGCTGCGGAAACATTATGGTTACACCCATTTCTTCCACAAAGCAGCGGCACTTCAGCTGCATTATTCCAGCCCGAAGGTATACAATTTTTTTTTTAATTCGACAAACATTTGTATTTGATAACAATTCTACGTAATGTAGCAAGCATTATAATTAAACCAATGAAAGCTAAATCGTGCATCATGCTCTTCTTTCGAAACTCCTATCGTACGAACTCCCTGACAATCTATGCAAATGTATGTCTAGGCTTTCTAAATGAGTGCAGAATTCGTGTCCTTTTTAAAGGATTTGATTTGTAGTTCATGTCAGTAATGCTGAAGTTCCTCAAAGCTCTGTACTTTTGCTGATGTGTTGCCTCTAGGCCATATTAATTGCTATGCAGACGACAGCACCAACCATGAGTCCTAAAACAGCAAGCCCTCTTGCGGTCGGAGAAAAACAGAAAAGAGACGGCACACATTCGTCATTGAGTTTAATCAAAAAATAATTCTAATTAATGCTAAAAAACACAAGTCTGCGTGTTTACCAGCAAAAGATTCCTATTTACTCTCTTCCTGCTCTTCAAAACATCTCACTCGCAATGATAGACAGTCCTAATATCTTAGGTATAGATTTTTGCAGCGACCCAGGGATTACTTCGTAAGCATTTCTCTACTTCATCTTGGAGACCCGGAGACTCGAAATTCTAAACAAGGTGAAACGGGTTTTCACGCTTGACAAGCTATATCTTCTTCATAAGGTGTAAGTTCGACCTTGCGTGAAATAATGTTCGCACCTCTGGGACGGTTCCGCAAAGTACCTTCTGGATGCCTTGGAGAGGTTGCAGAGACAGGCTTACCCGCATTGTTAATGATGCAGATATTACAGCGTTTCTAGAGCTGCTTCAATTGTGCAGGAACATTGTCGCACTGAGCGTGTTCTAACGTCTGTATCACAGCAAGTGTTCTGAATAGCTATTAAATGAAATCCCTTCCTCTCCTTTCCACCACCGAAATCTGGGCTTCGAAGCCACAATTTTAGGTTGAATTCTATCTGGCCACGAACTAAAAAGTTCACAACGTCTTAACTTTGTCGTACCGTGAAGCTGTGGAACAATCTCCCGGCCAGTGTGTTCCCTACTTCCTACGACATGAGGTCCTTTAAGCGTAACGTGAAGGGACATTTACGCAGGCCGACACGATAGCGGCGACAGGACGATGTAGTAATTGGCTCTCGGTGGTCGCTGTTGTTTTTAGATTGTACTGTGCTTAACATCGGACGTAGTGCAGTCACATTGCCGTGTTAGCAGTGTGCAGTCGGTCTGCTCTTTGCATAACGTGCTCTCCTCGGAGCTAGAAACGACAATAAAGAAAAAACATACTTCACATATAATCAATCACGCGCCATCTATACTATATGCCTTTAGAATAGCTTTTCTAATGTCATATTCCACTCACCTTAAATGCGGCCCATGACGTATTTTTTATTTGTTAAAGAAAATTTTAGCTTGGTATTAATGAGATTAATGGATTTGAAAACTTTTATGTGGATAATACTTTCTTGTTACTTTAAAATTGAAGTTATTAGGATTGCAAAAACCTGACTGGGATTTGCACACGAAGCCGCAAGCTACCGCAATGTATGTACCGAAGCACATAACTTCAACGTTACTCATTAAACCAGAAGCGAATTCCATCAGGTGAAATGTAAATACACACAAATTAATTTTAAACCGCGCCCACGAACCGTATCTACACACTGCGTCTAAGATAAAAACATGTTATTCTCCTTATTCTTTGTAAGTTATTTTTAAAAATTTGAAGTTATATTTTTAATCCGGTCACGAGATATAGAGTAATGACACCATAAGGTGCCATTGCTGCGCGTAATGGAAAACAACTGCGTTTGACGTGCGTTGGAGGCAACGGACATAACATTATAAAGCCTAAATTATATTTATCGGCCTCTATTAATTAAATAATTAGATGCTCAAAGCACAAATTTGCGTATAACTACATATTACATATATAACGTCGGACAACATTAAGGATAAATAAATGTACAACAGTTAGATTCATATTATTATATTTTAATTTTATTTTTTACTAAGCGTTTGACTGTATTATACGTAAGCTCGATTTTAAGGTTATATTCAGAGTGGAGAAAAACATTAACGATGACTGTACACAATTTGGTCGATATATTTTAATTCAATGTAAACAAATTTGTTAAATATTTCTTTATTATCTGATGTGATACAATTTGCTTTTGAAGTAAACATTATATTTGAATATGTTTAGTGTACATTTTTTCAGGGGTTTGTCGAGTTTCAAGGGCACGGTGTCTGTTATAAGAACTTGATCTAACAATTTCGATAACTAGAGTATTTGTTGAGTTCTTAATTTATCATGTACCTAGCATGTTTTATCCATATACTTATTCGTCTGTATATTATATAATATTATTATAAGTTTGTGTACTATAGTTTAATTATTGTACAAAAGTGTTGTGGTTTACAAATAATATCATATTGCCGATGTATCACTAAAGCTCCCTAGAACCTTCTAATGAAAACGCCATCATTTTGTTCGAGAACTAAAACAATCCGAAGCTATTTCCTTACTCACTTAATAATTGCAGTAATAATAATCTCAATAAGAAGGATTTGTTTCCAGAAAAAGAAAATTAAATTAATACCCTGATTTTGAAGACCCAGATTTTAAAATGGTTAATTATTTTTCGCTTACTGACATCGGACATTGTAAATTTCATGGTTTAGTAAAAAAAGTTCCTATAAATAAAAAAAAATTAAATACATTTTACATAGAAATGATGGTTTAATAATACATCATTTGTTATTTTTCAAAGTTTTGTAATAAATTAGGTATACTTTTAAGCTTATACTGCCAACAGTCTGTAGACCTGTGACTCATGAGGTCTACATTCGTTTGTATGGTCCTTAAACCTTTATATTTTTGGACAGTCCAGGGGTTAATACGTTATTCCTTTATTCCGTGGTTATTCCCAGAAGATTTCAACTTTTTCAAAAAACCACTGGTCACACATTCTTTAGAACTCACTTGGTTATGTGACTTCTCAGAATTTATATTTCAATTTTTTTTATCCAGTTCACTTGTGTACAACAACCAAATACCTTTATAATAATAAATAGTTGGGTATATATTCGAAATTTGGGAAGTTCAAGGCTAATAATAAAATGAAATTGTGTTTCCGTATTTTCCTCTAAACAATACTAAGGCGGACTTTGCAATATCACTTCATATTTTAAAAGATCTCTAAAGTTATACAGATTCAATTATTCTGTCATAATATTAAATAAGTAACTCTTTGTTATGATATCGCGGTATTGACACATGGCAATTTCTATGAACATAATGTTAAAATTGTAGGTAATACACGTATTTCATACCATTCTAACCGGCGATGAAATGTGATGAAATTTTGAAATGAACACATTTTAAAGCGTGTATAATCACAGTCACTTATTAATTGCATTAATATTATAATCAGATATTTTATATATTGTTAACGCCAGACTACTAATTAAAAAATGAAATAAAACAATAACCCTTCAATTATAATAGTTTTTCTGACAGTAAAGAACGAGTCACTAAGATATTTCCACACTAGGTGATACCCGTTGTTTATTATCTTAACTATATATTTTATATATAGAGGAAAAAGTATAAAACAAAAATAGTCTACCTAGTAGTTTTTGAGTAATGTTCGAACAACAGCAGACTTTTATCATTTTATTTATATATAAATGTTTACAAAAATTGACAGATATTTATCCAGATATTATTTTCTGTGTATTTTATTTCCAATTATTTATAATATTATATAATTCTGGTTTTATTTTTTTGGTTTGCACCACAAACCAAACCTCGTGTCCGCTATCAAACAAATTCTAAATTGTTCCTTTTCTTTGTCAAAATAAAATATACAACTTAGGTACTTTACAGTATAAAGTAAAAAAATGAAAACACCAAACAGTTCCATATAAATTAGGTTTTACAGACAATATTATTTCATCGACAATTATTCAAAAATTCAAATTAGGCACCAAGTGAGTTTACTGTTGTTGAGAGTAATCGTGAATGTGAATGCACATTGGTGAAACTAAATGTATATTGACTTTTCTATTATAGCGAACAACTAATCAAACCAATTTTTAGGTTATGATTTCTACCACAAATTACGTTTATTAAGTACCAACAGAAGGACTTCAAAATATAATTGATATAAGATAATAAAGTCTATATCGGTCACAGATGACTTTTATCGTAAGATTTCTAACAATTCGACGAGCTTCCGTTCTGATATTAAGCCAAGATTTCGAAATATTTCCCTTGTTTAGCGTAATACATTTATAAATACATCGATGTAGTACGCAAAAAATATATTGAGACGGTATTTTCGTATTTTATTTTTGGGTTTCCGATTCTATCATTAGCGCTGTTGATATTGCACAAACGTCACGATGGTGAACACGTGCTCTTTAAATATTCCATAATTTCTGGAGAATAGTGCCAAGAATGAAGTCCACATTTTTCTAATAAAATGATGAATGTCAAAATTAATCGATCGACGTAAGTTCGGATAACCTGACGCTTTTGATGATGGACAATATCGTGATGAAACTATAACATGGTGGTAGGGCTTATTCTAAGCCGCCTGGCTAGCTATCATCCAAAAATTTGTTGCCAAACAAATGCAGGTAGGTTCCGGTAGCTGCACTTAAGAATGAGCCCGCCTCTAAAAAGTCATTATTTGGCAGGCTGAGTGCAAACATAGCGTCCAATGTTCTTCATTTGTTAATTAGTTAGATAGATAATCTTTTCTTTTTTCATGCAGAATCCATGTCGTAAGAGAATTGAGCCAGACTGGGTCACTTTACCACCATATACACGTCGATAAACTCGTCACAGTAATTCTCTTTTGTTTTTCACGTTTCGGCATCAGCCAGTATATATCTTGCTATCGAAAGGCTTGAAGGTCGACTGGCGATGGATTTTATATTTCTGGGAGGTAGTCGTTGTTTTTGGATTGCATTGTGCTTTACCTTCAGAACAGTGAAGCAGCTCTGTTGTGCTTCGATAGAAACAAAAAGTATAAAAATAAGCCAGTCTCCGGGACTTTGTTTAAGAGAAAATTTGCGCTTGCCTTTTTAAAATTTGTTATTAGGTACTATTTAAACTCGCCCACTTTAAATGTTCAGTTAAATCTGTCAAATTTTATAGTTACTGCTTAGTCCCTGTGGAAAAGCGCAATAACATGAAGCCTATACTGTGTGCACTACGTCTGCAACTTAGAGTTCAATTTTATGTAATATATTCAGATCCAGGAGGTACTATAACAGTATCGTAAATTGTACTTTTAGTACAGTTACTTCGAAAATATTTCATCTTTTGTCTCACTTACTTTTTATATGGAATATTTTTGACCCAATTTTCTTCACTTTTTCACACGATTAACCCAAATACTTTCTTTCATACAAACCTTGTCCTGATAATTTCCTGATAAACATACACCAAAAAAAGATATATTGGCCGTTCTGAAGTGATGCGCTTACAAAATTCATTATTAGGTCTTTCTTTATATTGAAACCAACGACCAATCTTTACTAGAAGTTGCCTTTGACAGATCGTCCTCTTTCTAAGTGTAGCAGCTTCTCTGTTTAATCCCATATTTTATACATATGTAAAATAAAGTGTAAAAAGGTCGTAAGTACTAATAAAATTATACGGGCTCTGGTTAGTTATCCAAATAAAACAACGGTGTAACTGAAAACTTCATTTAAATCACATTAAAAGTAGAAATACTTACCCAACTATTATAAATTACAAAATATTTACAAATATTCAGTAATTTGTTAACATTATATTGCTCGTTCCTATTGTCGCTATAAAGTTTATATAAAATCGTCTACACACCGATAAGGCTTTTAACGAGGTATTTAGTAAATTACAAATACTAGTGTCATACGACACTCGATTTTACTTTTTTTCGTACAATAAACCGTAGCATGCGGTCTTTTTTTCGTCCGGCTTCAGAAATCCACTGTCGTTTCTGAATTCAATTGGCATTTTTATATAATTAAAAATTTTGTAATGGAAAAATGGTCGTGTTTATTCTTAAATTCCATCATCCTGCCCAAAAGACATTTTGGAATTGTTTTCGTGGTGAATAACTTGAAAAATTATATAGACGCAAGCGTGTAATAAGCTATTATGTTTTAAGTACTATACCCAACACAATGTCTGTGCTATCTCTAACACTTTACGTCTATAGATCACAGATAAAAAAACAGGTGACAGAACACGACGCATCCTACTGGTTAAATCCGTGAGATTTGTAACACCACCAGATCATTGTACTTCAGTTAATGTCGGAGATTATATTTTAATGTATACATATTAATAAAATTAAAGTATGTATTGTATATCCGAAGGAATCTCCGAAACGACGAGAATTTCAGAGTATTATTATCTAGTTTACACAAAGGCCTTTCTAGAAAGACTAAGCGGTAAGAGTAATTTTTAACAGAGGTAACTTAAAATTGGTAGGAATATATAAGCAGGTCCCAATTTCACGAGAAAGAGGTCGCGTCGCAGGCACCAGTCTGACTGAAATAAATTTCTTATGTTTTTTTTTATTTAGCAATCACTTTCTTTCCCTATCGCTAGAGTACTCAATTTTATAAATGAAACTTCTTTATTTCATATTGCTAGTAGTATTCCAAATCTGTACAGAACAAGCGAACGAACAGAACAACTGAAAAACCTTTGAAAACAGTTTTGAAGTGCATCGAATGTCTTCAAAGCTTTTTTCAGTAATTTCCTTTATTAACTTATACATATGACTGTATAAATGTTAACTCTGTTTAATCCTAATGGAAGATTTCTTGCAAAAATTACGAAATTTCTTTATGTAATTTTATTCAAACTTACAAAAGTTATAGCACGATTGAGGTAACTAGTTCCTAGTTGAAGTATAACTCTTATTGTTAAGCGCCATCTATGACTAACGAAAAACAATTATCGTACCGTCCATATCCGATAGATGGCGTTAAAGTAATCTACACCGCATATTATTAACTTCTAAGCACAGGTACAATCAGCCTATTATAAAGACAATATTAAATTCATTGGCATTATTTATATAAAAATTAAATATCAGTCGATTACTCACAAAAAAATAAACTTATTTACACAACTCTATAAGCTATTGGTCATATTATTATGCTTTAGTTAAGTGTTTTACTTAAATTTAAAACCTCGAGATCGAGTGATGGAAGTAAAATATACGATATTTTGTCACCGTTTTTGGTGGCATTCTACCATTTTAACAAATAACTATCATTATTCAACAGCCACCATTAAGAGACTGATTTTGACAATTAAAATAATGACGATAAGAGATTTAGTACTCTCGAACGTCATAACGAAAGGCAAGATTCAAATGAAAACTAACCTGCACTTCCATAGAATTAGTGGTATTAGAGTAAATTAAGTTTATCGTTTGGCCCATCTCATGTAATAAATAGCTTTTATACCAAAAATGATGAAGAAAGGAAAAATCGAGGTCTGTACAAAGTTCCAGACGTTTTCTAAGTCAGTAATATTCTCAGAAAAATTTTCAAATTGACAATTGTTGTCGAATCCTTTGTGACTCTTTTGGTCTTGAATATATTTTCATAGTTGTACATGATTTAGATTTTGACTCGAATAACTCCATTTAAAGATATAGAAAAATCTAGAACTCTTTATAATTGGATGCATACCCAAAAATGGACTCAATTGCAATATTAGAGAGATATTAAAATACATGTAAAATGCCATCACATTAACCAATTGTGGGGGTTTTACTCTTGGGTTTAGGGGGTTTAATAAGGGAATGGGAGATGGAATTTCTTGACCAACCAGGGATCCTGACAATTTTTTTTTAAATTCCAACTTTCTATATATTCTGTTTCAAAGTTTAAACATTTTTAGAGGGAAAATGTAATCACGATTGAAGATAATTTATTTAAAGGAATTATTAACAGTGTCCTCCTATATTGGTGGTTATATTAGGAGTCTATAACACCTAAATTTCTTACATCATAATCGGGCCTAAAATTATTATTAATATAGGGTGAGGATAATGTGAGTTTTATTAAATGAAATCCAAAAGATCAAATACAATTTGTCCCCTCTGTGTACTATTAATATAAGTAAGGCTTTATAGATCACAATTTTACAATACACATTTGTACCTTGGGAGTCGCCTATAAACTACGTCAAGACGATTTTTTTTTATTTTACATAATATATTGTAAATAAGAATATTGAAAAAAGAAAATGCACTTCATTTTGCTATAGCGGAATACCGAGATATTAAAAATATGTCCATTACAATACTTTTCTGGCAACATCCATTGAACAAAAGTTAGGCAAAATATCTTAAGGAAACCTAAATCCTTTGAGTAATGCACTCAACTTAAAATTTACAGAAAAGATTTAGTATTATAGATTTCTAGATGTATGAAATCCGCTATGGTTTGTGGATTGGCCTAATGATTATGTTCCGAAAGTGAACCTTGTCCAGTACTGGGTTAATTCACATTACTATTAATTATGGAACATAATTTATAAATACATACTTTTGTGCACTACTTTTATTCCTCGAGTCTTACATGTCATTAACCGGTCCGCATTGATTAGCGGCAGATCCGCCGGCCTGTCAATTTGATATGTACAATTAGAAAGTACTTAGCTACCGAATGCAATTAAATGACACCTGTACCGCCTACAAAAAATTTCATGGTTTATACTGCCTTTGACATTTGACGTAAGATAAAGACGCCATTGTTCATTTTGTACCAGTGATTGTGTGTTTTGTTGTATTTTATTTTTTTTGCAGGCTTTTTGCGATTTGTTTTCAAGTCTACGATTTCAAGTGAAACATTACTTGTATAATCAGTTTCGTATCTCGCTAATGTAAATATTTATACTATAGAAACATTTGTTTACATTTCTTTTTGTTATGATTACTTGTAATTTGATACGAATAGCTTGCTAAGGTACTGTCGATAAAATTATCGATGTTTTTATTCAATTATTATCATTACGGCATATCGTCCTATATTATACGATTCATTTAGAGTGTGACTTTAGAAATTATTATTGCTGTAAATTATATTGCGGTAAAAGATAAAATCTTGACCGGTGAAGATGTTACGCCTGAATTGCGGCATTAAGAGAAAAACGAGATAGAGACGTTTTTATTCATGTGTTAATCTTTTGATGATGTAAATAAACAAATTAATAATATTAATAAATAATTGGAAGCTAATTCGTATTTTATTTACACCTTGGGCCTGTTCAATTGCTTTTTCAAAAGCAAGGAAACCACATAAAAACGTTAAATACAAACAAACGAAATGAATTACGTACTTTTTGTTACGTCATTTAGCTAGCTTAGATCTTAAATTTTGCGAGAGATGGTGGTTGTATGACGATCGAAGGCCGTCAAGAGACTATGTATGTAATGCTGTATGATGGTGCTATTGTTTTCGATATGAAACGTTGATAGAACATATGCATTTACTGTTTTTCCTGATTGCACGTGTTAATTATGGGAGTGAATGACTTTTGACACACTAGACAAGTTGTTTTTTTTTTCTGTATGTGTGTTGGTTTTTATAATAACTCGTCAATGTTAATATAAGAATACTAGTTAGAGAGCAGTAAGAACACAAATATTATTTATATGATAATTTCTAACTTTATTTATTCATAGACAAAGTATTCGTAATAATATGTTTATTTCAATAATATTCAACATAAATACCTATAGTTTCGCTGTTTGGGATAAATTTAGCTAAATAAATATTAATTTATAAATAATAGAAGAATTTCTTTATCGATACTTCATCGAAAGTATGGTCATCACTAGTTTCAAAATAGCGTCCGAAATCAAAATGTCATTTGATTTATTTATATTTCAAATTTGACGTTTTATGTATCATCTTTTGATTTATACCGCCTCTTATCTCATAATATAAACATTGGCGCTTACGGCAATATAGAATGGAGCTAGATTTTTGATTAACTTCACATTTTAATAAATGCAGAAGTGTTAATATTCAGTGGAGCTCTTCATCAATAGTAGAATTACAAAATTGTAAGAATTGATCTAGAATTAGGACTAAAAAAAATAGTTACCAATTTGAAAATGACTGTTGGTATTAAGGGTACACTACAAAAATATATCTTTAAGTATTGCAGTTCATTTCAAGTAAATTTAGGACACCATTTTATTTCAATTATTTATGGGTAACCTATTAGGGGCCGTTCAAGTATTACGTAAGTAGAATTTTTGTAATTTCTTACCGCCCCCTTACCCTGATCAGCATAAGTAAGCAATGCTCTTCCATGGTTATGTAAATATTTATATAAGTAGTTTTTCATCTGTTCTGGTTTCCCTATTGATTCATGGGCAGAAGTTAAAAGTCTAGAAAGAAGAGATTTATAGACGAATTAACGTAGTGGTTCGCTATTAGGGCGATGGTAGCCCAGTGTATAAGACAACACGGCTCAAATATCAGAACTAATTATCTAGATCCCCCCGTCCCTTATGTCATAAAAAATGAGCAAATCAAAGATTTAGTCCCCGCCCCCATTTAGTGCTTGCGTAATACTTTAATATCCCTTTAACCATCCGGCTCGAAGGACCGAATTGATTTTCTTGATTTTATATTTAATATTGTATACAATAGAGTATTATTTTCAGTTAGAGATCTTTCTTAATTGATAACGATTTTAATTGATAAATATTTAAGTTTGCTCTCTCGTTTGTTTTCAAATGTGACATAACTTATAGCTTCTCTTTTGTTATTTAAACACATGCATTTTAATCTCTAACTAGCTGATCAATTTTAAAATCCTCTGACATTTAATCTATGACATGTATTATATGCATTAAAATGCATACTAAAAGTTGAACATAGTTAAGTTTAGGCTTCTTGAAGGGAAACTTTATGAAAATAATATCTGGTGCTTTCCCCGTCAGTCAAAAATATCTATCTAAACTAACTCATCAACTCTTTAAACATAAAAGTATGTACCGACCTCAAACAGCTGGTATGTTATAAAAGGAATTTAGCCTCTCAAAGAAAACATTCTCGATAGTTTCTCCATTGATATCGGTCCGCACTTCCCTATTGACGTCTCGTTCTAAATGCCTCATATCAGTCAAAGCTTGATTGTTAGGCACTATAGGACTCACATACTCCTTATTCTTCTCGATATGGGTGAATATTTGCATTTTACCATCGGTATTCTCGTTTCTACTATACACAGGTTTGTCAGAGTCATCGAGCTCATCACTCCGGAGGGGTTTTAGAGTCGCAGTAACCACGATCGTTATGCACTTTATACACTTTCACTTCACTAATACCGTCTGAATCAGGATTCTCACTGTACACTTCCTTGAATTTACCATAACCGTCTTGCCTCGTGTCGAACACTTCAATAACGTTGTTAGCGTAATCGTTAATTTTAAACTGTCCGTCCGTCTGTCCGACTGTGACGTTCGGTGCACCTCTTTTGGTGTTCTTCTTGATTGGTTTCGTTGTATTTCTGTCCATCTTTACCGCTGTCTGTGGTTTAGTAGTGGAGGCTAAGGCGACTCTTTTAATTTTCGGTGCATCGTTTGTGACGTTGTTGATCTTCTCTGTCTCAGGTTCGAGTTCCTCTTTGACTTTAAGTTTCTGCTGCTCGAGGCGATGGCGCGCCTTTTCGTGGGTGAGGATGTGCCGACGTAGGTCGAAGGCGACCCTGAAGCATTTATCGCATTGGTCGCACTGGTGTGGTCTATCACCTGTAAACTTTATTATGTTGTATATGTGGTGGTAAGACATTATAATTATGTCCGTCTGGAACAGGATCAATAAAGATTCTGGGACTAACGAGTGAAACATAACTTTATTAATTATAATAACAATCACATATACAATACATAAAAGACAAAAGTCGTGTCATAAAGTGAAGGCAGAAAAGGTATAATGTTACCTCTGTTGGAACCAATATACAATATTATTTCCAAATATGTGACTGTTTTTACCAAGTATTGGTAATTAGAATTTAAAACGTCTATTTATCGTATTTACAAAAGTACCGTAGTAGGTGGCAATATACTAAAAAAATTGATCATGTTACCAGGTTAAGAAAAAACAAATCATATAAAGATGAATCGATTGACATATAAGGGCCATCCATAAATTACGAGAAATATTAAAAAGTAGGAAGGCGTTCAAAAAGGACGATTTTGTTGATGAGGGCAAAGACGAGTCACGAGCTTAGTGACGTCATAGGCTTAAATTAAAAGTATTCAGACTCAAAAGTTTACATAAATAAATATTAGTATCCAATCTGAAATGTTCGATTTGTTGCTGTATTTTAAAATGCACTTAGAAATATATTAACACTTTTGTAAGTGCTATTTGAGTTTTGTAATTACTTAATTCTTGATATATAGCGTCAGAGTACGAGAAGGAGGTTTTACATACAACAATCAGGATTGATGATTTGACAAATTAAGAAATTTGTCATAAATGTGACACAAAATACTAAAGGGGACCTCCACTTAATGATATGAAAGATTAAAATTGATGGATGGAAGAGATCACTAAATTCAAAGTTATAAAACCAGTGACGTCACGGTACGAGCGGGGATCACACAAACATCACACAACTATATGTGAGAAGAACTATCACTCAAAAAATTGTAAAAATTTATATGACGTAATTTATGGACGTATCCTTGACAAACGAACAGGTTAAAATTGAGCGATGAAATAGAGTATATTTTTAATATTATTGACCTGTATGTGTTCGCATGTGTGTCAGGCGATAGGAGGAGGCGCTGAAGCACTTGTTGCAGAAATCGCACTTGTAATTGCGCTCGCCCGTGTGTATGCGTCGGTGCACGTTCAGTGAATACTTACGTGCGAACTCCTTCCCACAGAACTCGCACTTAAAACGCTTCTGTAAACACCGAACCGATACCATATTATGACCAAAAAAAGGCATTTACTTATAGTGTACCCAAAAATGAATTAGTTCTAAATTTAGTAGGACTATCCCACCAACGAGAGAGACACATCTGTCGTTTTTACGTTCATTTACTAATTTAAATTGGTCTACTATCGGCTGACACGTGAAGGAAAACATCGAGAAGGAAACCTGAACTTGAGAAATGCTCTTGTAGTACCACCGTATGTGGGCAAATACGGAACTGTGATTTCTTAGAGTTTGAAATCGCCAATACGTTGTGGGCTGGCTTGGTGATTATGGCCATACCTTCCTTCAGGTAGAAGACTATGGCTCTGCAGTGAGTCTCTTATAGACTGAATGATGATGATAATATTTACAGTATTTGCAGGGTGGTAGGGCTTTTTCCATGCCTGCCTTGGCTATCTACCACCCACAAATTGAAAATCTGTCACCAAATACCTGTTGGTGTGTTCTGGCAGCAGTATTTGGGAGTCAGTCTAGGTTTAGCGTATTTACCATTTTGGACCACAATGTCATTTAACATCAGTTGAGATTGTCGGTCAAACGCTAAAACATATAATGTTTAAAAAACCGGAGTTAGTAAAAAATGGAGCATCGAATAGTATCTTTTTATTCACCCATTACCTTTTGTTCTTAAATTAATTAATAAAATATGAGTTAAATTTCGCTAAAAGCACGGGCTATAGACTTTTCTCCGGTTTGTGTTTAGTTAGATGCGCTCCTTTTCCTCACGGTACCAGCGTAGGATATTTCTTAGTTATTTACACGATTCCAAAGAAATATCTACAAGTGTGTTAGTTTTAAACGCAACATATTATCCATTAAATTAACAAAAACAAAGCAGATGTGTGTGCTTATTACCACAAGAGAGGAGTGAGAACTTTCTTATAAAAAACATAATGACTAGAACGATGCACTCCTTGCCAGACAGTTATAGTGGTCGATGACGACTTGTGCTGAGTATACCCGATTCAACGTCATCGAACCGAGCGTGACGGTTCGCTTTCGTTCACTGTTCAACGCGCCCAAAGAAACTTTCACCCCAGTTACGTATTTCGCAAGGATTCGGAGCTGGTATATGTCGGGAAGTTTACTATTGACCAGCGCCCGTAGTATTAAACCGTTCTGAAATTCTATTGGCTTGAAATATCAGCCAATCGTAAACATCTTCATTTTTATTGGCTGTCTGCTTTGGCTGAATACTTTAAAAAGCGGACGACGGCTAGGCACTGGGCATTGTAGTCTGGTAATACTGTAGAGGCCTCCGGGTCAACAGTATAGGTCAGTTCGAAAAAAAAGGCACTGGGCATTCTCGCTTGGATCAATGGACTGTTCACATCTACGGATAATTTAAACTATATTCTCTCGTGGTGTGCACCCCGACATATATGTTAGTAGTAAAGTGCGGAGATCACCTGGTTTGTGTGTATGACTTTGTGGTACTTAAGATCGCTCCACTGGCGGAAGTCCTTCCCGCAGACGTCGCACTTGTACGGCCGGTCTCCGTTGTGCACTCGCTTGTGTATCTAATAATTAATATAGTCAAATTACTAATAAATTCAAACTTGAAATGAACCCATAATATACTACATTTAGTATAGCTATTTTGCGAAACTAACGTAACAGAAATGAAACATGCGACTACGCTACAAAATTATTTTATGCTGAACAAAGGAAATAATTATAGTGATTGCTGGGAAAATAGGCGACCATAGGAATCGACGTAGATGGGTAGAAAATGTATGAAGATCTAATATAGATGCATCAAGAATAAATGAGGATGTAAAAAGAATAAATGCGAACTCATGAAGATTGAATACATATGCATAAATAGTGCATACAACTACATGAAGAATAATTACGGACGCATGAAAAATGATTGCAGGATGAAGAACAAATACGAATACATGACGAAAAAATACCAACAAATGAATTATGAATGAGAAATACGGGACGCATGAAAAATGAATGCGGATGAATAAATCCACATGAAATTAAAGAGGTTTAAAGGAATTGTGCTACTGTTATAAATACATAGAATTAAAAACTTCATAGCACCTTCAAAGCGCCCTTTGTGTAGAAGCACTTCCCGCACTCCCGGCAGAGCTGTTGCTTGGAGCCGTGTGATAGTACGTGGTAGAGGAGGCTACTTCTATGCCGGAACTCTCTCTCGCACTGCGAACAGCCGTACTTCTTTGCTTGTTTCTTCTTCTCTCCCTTGGGATCTTGTTCCGGTTCAGGGAGAGGCTCATTGTTGCCCATCATGTCACTTGTGATCATTTGATCCGTCGGTACTTCTGTCTCCAGTATTCTTTTGAGAACCTCCTCTGGGAAAATGTGACTCAAGGTTAGACTATAGATTTTGATATTCCTTCGAGAAACTTGAGTTTATAGGTTAAAATTTGCCATAGCCTCTTTAACGATCTTACCTTTGTTATATTTTGTCATTACTATTAAATATATATGCAGATACATAATATGCAACCTAGATAATAACTGTGAAAAGTTATTTATATACCTGCAAAATTCTGAACTGAAATCAGTTCAGGTTAGTCCGATCTTATAGGCAGTTCAATTATATTCACACAATATGTATAGACCTAATCAAAGAAAAGGATTTTTTTTGCTACAAAAGTATATATTTAAACTATTAAACCCAATGTTGGATTGTATGTATAAAGTTACCTTTAAGTACTTTGAGCGGTTGCTCCCGCGTTTGCTGCGCGGATATATGCGATGCGGACGCGGGTGCGGATGCGGGGACGGATGTGGGCGCGGATGTGGGCGCGGGTGTGTGCGCGGACGCTGGTGTGGATGTGGGCGCGGATGCGAGCGCTGATGTCGGGTACTGATGGGGGTGCGGACGTGGATGTGGGACACATGGGACAAAACGTGCCCTCCGCGGAACACATCTGCGCATTGGTCCCGTTCCCGCGTAAGTACCTGAACCGATTGGATTTATTGCAAAAATTGTATCATTTTAAAGAAACAAAAGATACTCTTTATTGCTATTAATAAAACTATTCAGTAACGTGAAATTGCCCACACGTCACAAAAGTAACCACACATTACTGGTCAATAATCACACTAGCTTCGGAATCTATCTGCACTATTTCTATAATTTCACAATTTAGATACCAAATTATTGATAATTAAACATTACTAATATGCTACAACCACAAATTATTGATAATTAAACATTACTAAAATGCTACAACCAATCAATTTTGATAATTAACTTATCCACTGCATTTTGTTTTACTAAATTCTCCTTGGGCTGTTAAAATAGTCTCATTTGGAAAAAATAATAGAAAGTTCTGAAGCTAGGATGCTCACCAATGCCGTACATGCTCCTGGTGAACGTGTCCGTTGTCGACGGTGAGGTGTGGCAGTACTGTCTGCTCATACTGCTCGCCGCCCTCATCCACTGACACGTGAATGCCCTCCATCAGGTCCTCGGGCTCGCTGAACTCACCCATGTCCTCTGACTGGGAATTGTCAATATTCTACATACGAATGAAGAGATATACGCAATAATTAGATCCAACTGGATCGCGGTCACCATAGATTAGACGTAACACACGGTATAGTGACATCATCAATGGGTGTATATCCAGTATTGCAATGGAGAGATAAGGATTTGTACAGGACTGAGGTACGACCACCACTCCTATTGTATCAAACCCGACAGTTCCTTTTTGGGATGTGATCTTACAGGATCAACCTCGGTATATCTGGCTAGGGAGAGACTCACAAGACGTCATGATAACAATCACAGCCAATGGAATATAGACTTCAGTGGACTGTGAAGCTGAGCAGTCATCAGAACATTTTTTTATTATAGTACGACATAGTAACTGCAGTGTACCTACCTAATGGTAAGTACAATGCAATACAGAAACAAACATTAATTTTTGGCAAATCTACAATCTATTCCTTGCTGTCGCTGTCATGGCGGCCTTTAAGCCTCCAGGCAGTTGGATATAGACTGCCTGATCCCAAAACGTAACAAGCTCAAAGAGTCACTGTGAGAGGTTTATGTCCATGTATATTATATCCACAGTTTATTCAAGTCCTTCTTACCAACCCACTTGCTTTCTAGATATACATCAGGTAATCCCATAACATGGCTACTATATAATTATTATACCTGGTGTAAGGTAGCATAATTACTATATAATTATTACACCTGGTGTAAGGTAGCATGACTACTATATAATTATTACACCTGGTGTAAGGTAGTTGCAAGACAGTCTAAAATAAGTAACTTATACAACTGCAACAAATACACTGGGGCTATTGACAAAACATCGCTATATAACACTCACTTTCGCATTTGGATGTGCTTCCTTTATATGCATCTCACAGTGCTTCTGCTTCCTGAAAGACTTATTGCATTTCATACAACTGTATAGTTCCAATCTATCCAGTGATTCATATATATCAGCCTTCTCTGGTTCCGTTGGAGTCACCTGTTCCTTCTCTATTGAGTATTGAACACCCCTATTACTTGAATAGTTCAGTGACTTCTCACTCGTGTACAATATGTGTTTGTCTATATTCTGGTATATTGTCTTTGGTACTGTGTTCTCTAATGATAGCTCAACTATTGAGTCCGGTAAGGTGGCAACATTGTCTACTATACATGTGTTCGTCATCTAGAACAATAAAATCAAATTTATAAAACCATATTTATAAAACTTTAGTTTTGGGTGTACATTTAGTATTTTTATGTAATTTTGTGATAAGTATATACTAAAGAGACAAATTCACTGATTATTAGTGCCATGTTAATAGCTTGTCTGTCTTTATGTCAAGATTACGTCAATTAACGGCGCTACACGTTTTTTATGAAATTTTATATGTTACAATTTATCTTATTCCTCAAACCATAGACTATATTACATATTAATAACAGTTACATTTCATAACAAAAAATCTGTATATATTATTCCAATCAATAGAGTATAAGAATTAAAAAATATATATATGTACATAAAAACATGTGTTTTTCATGTGTACAAATTCATCTTTAACATACCAACATAGCATTCGAAACTGTCCCAGAATAATTATTACCATTGTGCATAGGAACCCAGATACATATGGAATAATTATCATCTTATCCTACATTACCTTATCTATAGCTAAATCTGTGACAG
Source organism: Antheraea assamensis (assembly GCA_035772565.1). Classification (NCBI taxonomy): domain Eukaryota; kingdom Metazoa; phylum Arthropoda; class Insecta; order Lepidoptera; family Saturniidae; genus Antheraea; species Antheraea assamensis. The sequence goes on from JAQQSE010000129.1 coordinate 1,068,250, forward strand.
GATTCTCTATAATGATGGTTCCATGTGGTTCGTAATGCTGTTTCAAATGGTGGTAGAACTTCAGTTGGTCCTCCCCGTAGAACTCTCCACATAATTGACACAACAGAATCGGTCGAACCTAACAAACATAATAAGTTAAGTGTTTATTGCTAAACTTCTGTCAATATTAAAAAGAAAAAAAAATAGAATCCATTAAATTCTGTGTGCTAAATACAAAAAGAGGTGTACCACAACAGTTGGATAGGGTAAATAGAGAGAGTAAAATAATTTTTATTTTCTAAGCATATGCACGATATTGTTTTCTTTTTTATTTTTTTTAATTTGAAGCTTAGAAAACAGTCTACAAAGCAATTGACAATTAAAAAAATCTTCAACAATTTTGAAAAGATTTCAACAAGACTTTTATTAGTGGAACGAGGACTTTTTAAAGTATTGTCTATGCTACCTATTATGCTTTTCCATAAAGACTATGAAGTGGTTATGATAAAATTATACAAAGGTACCTTTAAACCAGCAAAAGAGTTATAAAGGTTAACTAGTAATACATAATTGCATTAACCCCGACAAAACATGTAATTACTTCAAGCAAGATTGTTTTCAGGAGAGCAAAGTCGCATGCACCAATTAGTTCTACATGAGTCCATTATATTTTTAGTAAGAAAAAGTTAGGACAAAGATGTGATGTAATAATAATTATTATATGTAAAATACAAACTTAACAAAAGTTTGAAATTATAGCAAACACATTGATTCAATATATAAAATGTACAGTAAAACATAATTTACTACTGCAAAATGTTCAGTTCATTTCGTACCTCGTGTGTGATATGGTGCGGATCTTCTGGCAGGTGGTCCTGATGCTGGACTGAGGTCACAAAGTTATCTGGAAGTATCTCCTCATGGTGTACTTCTTCGGTGCAATTTATCACGACTATCTCCTAGAAATGATGTAACATCCTTTTAAATATAGTCAGCAAATATTTTGATGTTATTGTGATCTATTATAAGCATACATAAAACTTACATTTTTAATATCTTGTCAGTTAGTTATCCTTAGTATATATATAAAGTTCGAGTATACTTGCAAATCCCATGAAGGTCTAAACTGAATTAATTACATCTTACATATGTATTTAAACATTAAATGATATTGCCAAACACCTAAGAGTGTTTTGTGGCAGCCACGACTTTGAGAAAACTTCCATGACATTAGAGATATTGAGCTTTAAATTATTATTACTAGTATTACCCATAACATTACAATAATAGAAACAGACCTTACTATCGTGTCAAGAAAAGTAGAGAGTCACAGAAAAGTAGAGAGTATTATACATTACTGTATAAAGTTGGAATCTACTAAGTTGGAATGCTAATTTATTTTATATTTTTTTCAAACTGACTACACTGTTGACCTGGCAAGGCCTCTACAGTTTCACCGGACTACATGCTAATTTATAATCAAACTCTGTATATAAACTATTAAAATTATCATTATAAGATTATATACACACAATATTTTTTTCTCAAATTAAATGCCTAATAACACTCCTTCAGGGAGTATATACTTTACACTATTAGGAAAACTTTACTTATGTTTTATTTAGACCCTATAAATAACTACAAATTATGATTCAAATTACTGAGCAGGGCTTACTGAAAATCAATGTATAACTTCAACTATTTTATATAAAAAATATAAGACAATAAAATTAATTTTCTTGTTCTGCTTAACCCTCCCTTCTATTAACCATTTTTTTTCTTGTTATTAACCTGTTTTTTTTTGTTCTCAAATATTTTTTCAACTGATTCAGAAAAAATCGTAATATATTAAGTGTGTATGTTCAAACGATTTTCGGAAATGAATCCTTTTACCTGAGAACCATTGCTACCATTTTTCTTTAACTTCTTGGATATCCTTTTTTTGTGGGGAAGACTCTTTTTACTTTGGTGTTTGTGGTGGACAGGAGACGGGCTTGTTCCGAGTTCAAGTACTGGACTCTGTGATTCCTCAAGTATTGGGGAATCAACCTAAAAAAAATTAGTACACGATAGATACAACAAAACTCGCAGTTATGAATGTATTCTATATGTTTTTATACCAGATGAGTGGGGTTGCATAAATGTGATATAAACAAAGATGACCTTCACAATCATAACATTTGTATGATACTTACCTATATAGATGGCACCATACAATAATTTTGCCAAGCTTAAAAAAAATATGCTTGAGATTTTTGTATTTTCACAATATCTTTTAATACAGGGACAGTAGAAACGATTATAATGTTTTTCTTTTTAACTGCCAGTTGAAGGTAGAGAAGGAGAAATATATAATGTTTTGTCTCATCCAGGTCAATATGTACTAATGTATTTAAGGATGTTTACCATTATAAAACTCATATCTATATTGAGTCTCTGTCAAACAATTTTGAACTTACTTTAAGTGAAGGAACATTTCTTGATTTACTGTTAAACCAATCAGTATCTGTACATCTCTTCATCTCCTGCAGTGGTGGCAGAGATGGTAATTGGGGTACATGAACTATTACTTGTTCTTGTTGATGTTCCTATAAGTAGATTTGAAGTTTATTTTTAAAAAGGAGTAATATGTACATGCGGTTATCAAGAAGGTAACTATATAAAAATATTGAATATGTTAAATCTACTTGTTCGAAATAAGTTCAGTGAAACAGTGATTAATTATGAAGAAAAAAATCTATCAACATTGCATAAAAGTAAACTAGTTTTCCTTATTCAATATGTATAAGATGATAGAATTAAAAAGTGTCTTATGACAACTAATAAATTTTATTGAACAATGTTTGCACATCAACACATTTTCTTCTTAAAAAAAAATACAGTTTCATTAGGCAATAAATACATCTATTGATGTTATATTACTGAGCATTAATGTGTACTACTGTGAATATGTACTGTATCTATGAATTACTTTACAAAAACATAAGATTCTCAGAGCTCTGTTCATTTTTAGATAAAAAAATCTTATAAAAGTAACATTAAAATAATCATTAACATAACACTTACTATTATAGCTTGACTACTAAGCAATCTCATAGATCCATCAAGTATCACAGAGGGGTCAACATCACTCCTCACTGATGGCATCTTGTGATGATTAAGCTGGTGATGATGGTGGGAAGTACGTGAATTCTGTGCTAACTGTGCTACAATTGCAGCGATCCTACTATCTGGATCCAGGAGTTCCTCTCCCCAGGGTCCATCTCCGACTTGTTCTCCCACTGACACTTGCCTTTACAACAACAAAAATCTCTTACCCTATATACACCTGTTCCTTAGTTTACAAAAAATACTTTAAATACAAAAAACTGTCAGTGATTAGGCTGTATATATAACAGTTAAAAGAGTTTTCATCCCTATCCTCCATCTCAAACAGAGGGGAAGCATATAATAGGTGTTATACACAGAGTGAAGAGCTTTCTCACTTGGATCATGGGACCATTCATATGGATATAGAATTATTATATGGTTAAACAAGCTATAGATAATTAATATGGGAGCAGCATTGTAGAGGTATCCCATCATGTGTCCACCCACAATTATATCATCATTGATAACCTTACCCTTTCTCCATGAAAGTTTATAATATTATAAGGATAAAACAAGCGTAGAAAGTCTTACCGGCATAAAGGTGATGTGAAACTTTGTGTGTGCATAACTGTGACTCTTCCACCTCCATCCTCTTGTATGTTAAGTGCAAGAGCATTGGAGTTCACATGAATTGGATGCTGAAACATTAATCAAAAAAGAATATTTATCATTTTGATTGTACTATTCAATATTACTAGTTCATATTCCGTAAATTATAGCCATTTCATGAGAGTGGTGAAGGGTAGGTAATTAAATTTTTGATATGACTGCTTTTGGGAAGTATTTTTGTATTTTTAGGTAATGAATAATGTCAGTGATTGTACAGCACAACAAGATTTCAAAATAAAATTGTGAGGTAAACTAGCACAACAGCATGAATATAGAAAAATAGTATGAATAGGCAATTTTAAAATCACACTTAATAAAAAAGCATACTTTCTTAAGTTCAAATGACTTCTTTCTTTCAGAACTGACTATGCTATTGGCCTGACAGGCCTACATAGCTTCACCAGAGTACTAAATGACTTCCTAAACACATAATTGTAAAGGACTTATCCACATTACTAGAGGGAGCTAGTAAATAGTGTGTGAACCAAAACAAATAATTTGTTTTTCTTAGTAATATAGAGTACAGTACTACATATCATAAAAAATTGAGAACCCAATTGTTCAAACACCAAAAATAAAATAATGTTAATATTAGATTAATTATTAAAATAAAACAAAGGATTGTTTATAAAGCGTCGCGTCAATAAAATAATTAACACACCTCATTAGCTTGATGAGAAGCAATGTATTGTGTAACGGCTTCATCCATTTTATCTTCTAAAAGATGAGCACCGACGTTCCTCATGACGAACTATTGTAAAATACTTGTTTACAATTTATTTCATAATTTCACAAAATATGTTTAGGTTAGTCCGTTTGACAGCTGAATCTCAAGGTCAGATTTTCAATATATACATTTATTGAATACACGTACACTATATACATGATTTTATCTTTTGCTCCAAATATAATAAGTAATTTTACATATTACTGACATATAAACAGTAATATGTAATTAAAAAATTTACTAAATTGTAAACGGTACAAAACAATCAACATGAAGAATGTAAATAATAAAAGACCTTTTAAGTTTGTTTTTTTCCTTTCTAAAGAACAGGCAAAGGTATCTAGACAATGCATTATGCAGCTAACTCATAAGTTATTTCATAACTTGTGTTCAACTTGAAAGCGTGATCAAAGCCATGTTTTAAATATTTTTTATAGGAACTGGAGCCACGTTTGATATTTTTTGAATAGTCTAGCTTTTGTCTAGTTTCCCATATTAAATAACCACCAGGAAAATACTTCATATTTTTTGTTTACCGATTATTGCCGCAGAAACGTTTCAAAGTACATGTTTGAATTAAAAAAATGTGTGTATGCTTATGAACACAATATGTAGGTGAAATTTATTTGTAAAAAGTACAACAAAACACCTACGTGATGTGATGTTCTCAGGCGATCACCTGTCCAAGTACTGATCGTGCTTGATATTATTTAACTTCGGTGATCGTACGAGAACCGGTGTTTTCAACACTACGAGACTCAGTGTTGACCCCCACCACTTTTCATCGCACAAAAAGATTCAGAATTTCAAAGATCTGAAATAAGACGTCACACTTAAAAAATAAGCGCTTCTTTTAATAAAATAAAACAAAATTGAAATAAGTTTTATTACTGCCATTTAATACTTCCTGCTTGCTTTTGCTTATAATTTCCACATCAGCATAGGGACGTATACCAACTGAAAATCTGTCAGAAGCCTCTGAATACGAGATGCTTGTTTTATATTTTTCTGTCTATGAAATTCTGAACGGGATCTGTCAATTGCTGTATGATTACCGAGACAGAAGAGGCATGTATTTGTACATTTTTAGCACCGTGGCTTAGACTTATAGTTACTTTCAACATGCCCATAGCGGCAATACTGAAAACATTGAATTGTAGCTAGAAGGTAAGTTTTTACTGGCATTGTTCTGTAAAACCTATAAATGCGTTCTGGTAAAATCAGTCCAGCAAATGTCAAAACCACTGAACGTGTTGGCAGCCAAGTGGGAGGGCTACTTTCTTTATGTTTGCGATGCTGTCATCTAACTTTGATTACTTCGCCACAGCCTATCGGAACCTCAATTCTAGAGATGAATTCTTCAACCCCTATGTCAGGAGAAACATCACGAACGATACCCATGTGTGTAATATTGTATGTAGGGATTGTTGCCACCAACTTTGCAGTGGCCAGATGCGTATCGTCTATACAAGCGTTTGCCTGATTAACAGTTTTAAAAGAAATAGTAACCCTGTTGCGTCCCATACCTTCTACTTCGCCTTTTTCGATACCTTCAAGATTATTTTTGAATATAAATATTCCAACGCTTATACTTTTTAGTGAATAATGGACGTTAGGATCTTTCTCAGCTCTGGATACATCAACGACATAAGATGACTTATCAAAATCAGTACCTATTTTTTTTCATTTGCACGTGGTTGGATGAATTTGTTTTTTTGGATCCTCACTAGCTGGTGTATTGCCTGCTTTTCTTTTCACTTGTGTGAACATTTTCTGTTGCAATGTTAACGATTGAACTGAATTTATCAGAAGGCATTTTTTCGGCTGAGACGTTCCCTTCCATAATGAAGGAAATTATTTACGAAATAACATAAAAACACTTACCAGAGACTCACAAACACAAAGAAACAATACACAAAATATATAGATAATTAGTTTGATGTTAGATAATAAAGCCAGAACTATTGAGATTATATTGTCCTAATAGTTGAGAGTAATAATATACTCACGACAAAATACTATTACAAACTTATCGACAATATCGACTACTAGTGTATACCTAAGCCAACGTCAAAACAGGCTGATTTTGACAATTATCAAGGTCGCCGGTACAGTTTTTGTTTATTACGTTCACATAATTTACTGAATTAAAATATTAATAATTTAATATGCGTTAGTATTTGTACATATATGAAAGTACTCCCAGAATTATGTTTCGTAATACAGTAAAATGTCAGTTTTTGTGTAGACATCTTGATGTGAGTACTACTATAACCAAACTTGTTACGCAAAAAAGCAAATTAAGTCTGTATTATTTAAACGAGAAATATTGTTTTTAGTTTCACCGGTGTAAGCACACAAATAAATTGGATGCCATAAGAGAGAAGCTGCGCGATGGCCCAAACCTGGCTGATTTCGTATCTGAAGATCGTCCAAAAGACTGGGACGATTATCAAGGAAAACTTAAGAGGGAAAAAGGAGAAGCAGAGCGACTAAGATTGCCTCCATGGTTGAAGACCACAATACCTACAGGTGACTTTGTATAGAATCGTATTAGTCAATGGATGTACATATTTAGTAGTTTCTGGAGCATATATTGATATATAACTAAAGATGGGAATAATCCTTATATATCTTGAAGCAAAGGTTCGGTTTAACGCCAAAACTGTTAATTATTAAGCTCCCATACTGATTCTATAGATAGGGTAGTGGGATGCTTTTTGTGTTAACTGTCAAAACTGTTAATTATTAAGCTTCCATACTGATTCTATAGATAGGGTAGTGGGATCTTTTTTGCGTTGGTTGTTGGGCTGTTCATTAATATTTGATATCTTGATCGAGTTTATAAAAATATATGTTGCAGACATTATAAACTGTTATGGTTTGAATTGTTAGGCAGTTTACTATTTTATATCATATTGCAGTTTGGAACTATGATATAGAAACATGAGCTGCTTTCTCTTGTACTGCTATTGTTGTTGCATACAGCTCCTTTGTTTGCATGTTCCAATAACAAGGGCGACAGTTGTCATTGTCAATTATAATAATGAATATTATATAAACAAACAGCACAACATTTATATATTTTGTACATTGACCAAAACACCAGGTAGCACACACAGACTACCCCTAAAGTATTTTTATACTTAACTTGATCTGTAAATTATCTTGATTCGAAATGATGATTGCTCAGTTGGTTGTGTGTTCGGACACAGCGTCATAGGATATAGGTTCGAATCCTAGCAGCTGAGTCGGAGTTTTTGATGAAAGATAACATAGTGATGAAATCATAGCATGGTGGTAGGGCATTGGTCAGACGGACTGGCTAGCTGCGACTCTCAAGTTGAAAATCTGTTGCCTAGCACCTGTTGGTGTGTTCCGGCAGCTGCATTTGAGAGCCAGTCTCCCTATAGGTTTAGCGTGACTACCTTTTTAGACAATATCATCATTTAACATCAGATGAGATTGTGGCCAAATGCTAACCTATAAAGTATTTAAAAAAATAGAAATACCTTCTTGCTAGTATGTGTTGTTTTTTTATATTATTATATATTATCTTTTACTGTCAACAATTGGATGACCTTTTTACTTATATTGGTTATGAAACAGATATCTATTATTGACCTTTATTTTACATTTTTGTAAACATAACCATATCAATATAATTTATAAGGTTATCATTAATAGATTTATAGTTCATTGATTTTATAATCTATATATGTTTGTTTACTTAACAATACATCCTTTTTTCTTGTTCTTTGGGGGCATATTTCCTAATATGGGGAAGGAATATGGCCTTTATTCCACAAAGGCTGTCTCTGTGGAACTATAAACACTTTTTGCTTTTTATGTGAGACCCATTTGCACATACACTAACAACAAATATATTCTGCCTACCATACATGTTAGAGTATAATTTAATATACATATGAAATTGTTTTTATCTTGGATCACTTACCATTTAGTTGTTTAGCCATAATTAAGCCAAAAAGAAAAGAATTTTTGTTGTGGAAATAAGCTCATTGAGAGAGAATTAAGAGAAATTGCTGGTGAGGTTTAGTCCATACAAATACTTTCCTCTGTTTTATCCCCAGATAATGGTACCAGAGTTAATATTTTTATACCATATAATTTACATCTACAGCTGTCATTTTTTATAGATTCATTATGCTATAGCAAAAGCTTTCCAAAACTACTCAAATCACGAATACTTTTTACAAATCTAGCAAACAAATTTGATGAATATAAAATAATTAAATAAAAAAGAAAATAGGGTCTTTTAGTATTAGTCCTGTTTTTTTTAGTCAGTTCTGTTCTCGAAAAGGAAAAAGGAGAATATAAAATTATGACTTTGTGTATTCTACATTGGTATAGTCAGTCTTCATTGTAGTTATCTTCATCTTGCTCTGTTTGGTAGCTGAGTTGTAGTTGTCTGACCACATTTCTATTTAATGGTGTACAATAATTATTGAATATAAAATGATACATTTAAACCAGTTAATAAGGCAACAGTTGGGCGAAAGATGCTTAAATATTTTGTTTGTCATTACAGTTTACAAATTGCTAGTAGAATATATTTTATTTACAGGTTCTAAGTTCAGTGAGTTGAAACAACAATTGCGTAGTCTAAAATTGAGTACAGTGTGTGAAGAGGCCCGGTGTCCCAACATCGGTGAGTGCTGGAGTGGTGGTAAACATGGTACATCCACAGCTACTATCATGGTAATTAATTAATTATAACTAATAATATTAAACTGTAAATGGCTGTACAGTTTTGAATCAAATTGAAGATAGCATTATTTATTTTAATATTCATTCAATATTGTAAATAGAAGTAGCAATTATTATAACAACAGTTCCACCAAGTTGATGGATGTCATAGTGACTTGGAGAGGAATTTCTCTATGATGTATGTCCTATCAAGGTGAATTGCCTTATAGAACATACTCTGAATTCAACTACCCAAAGAGAGCTCCTTAAAATGTTAGGTCGAAATTCTTGGCATGGAGACTGTAGGCTGAAAAGTTATTAGCACAATGATTGCCGAATCCATAGCCCACATCAACAACCTTGACTGTTCTTCTTAGTTATGGCCAAAGCGAATGTCTAGTTAGTGTTTGCATCGCAACGTTTGAACAGGCAAGCATTATGCGACAACATATGTGTAGAGAATAGGGCTTTAATTTATACACACTGAAAGTCACGTGATCAACAATTATTTACTTCAATTGTTAAAACTTATTTCCCTGTTTAGTTAATGGGGGACACATGTACTCGAGGGTGCATGTTCTGCTCAGTAAAGACGTCCCGAACTCCTCCCCCACTGGATCCAGATGAGCCCCGGAATACCGCGCACGCCATACACCAGTGGGGTCTTGGCTACATAGTGCTCACTTCAGTTGACAGAGATGGTAAGTCGCAATAGGTTCAGTTCAAAAAGCTTTATAATTAGGTTAAATCTTTTGCAAAGCCGGGAACTTACACTCTAATGAAAAACAAACGATGTGATACTAGAAGAGGGGTAGTAAGCCACTAGTGTCCGGCTGAAATACAACCAGCAAAGATTTGGTTAAAAATCGATCACAGTGACTTATTTCAATGACTCATTTTGTTCACAGGCTGTGTATCTACAACTATTTATTAGAACATATCAAAGTGGGTGTGTTAGGTTAGATTAAAAAAAGGTAATAACGGTCAATGTTTATAGATCTCGATCTATTTGTCTTGCATTTTTAGGTTGTCATGTCAATCAAACGAATGGTAGTCATTTTATCTAGTTTGTATCAAAATCAAAATATACTTTATTCAATTTAGGCCCTAAGAAGGTGCTTATGAACGTCAAAATTACCTCCGGAACTTGTACCTTCGGAAAACAACCCAGTCATCGAGAAGAACCGGCAAGAAACTATCGGGATATTATTTTAACATATATATAGATGCATATTTCAAATAAATTACACGTTACAATCGTTGTTAGTGAGTCATGAGGAGTCAATTCCAAACATCACCATCCTTCACACATTTATTTGATTATATTGATCCACTCTATAACAGCCCTTTGACATCAAAACCCACTTGACATGGCGCTTAAACTTATAGTCCGGCAAATCGGTAACAAGCTTTGGGACTTTGTTATAAAACCTAACACTTACTTAAAAAACTATTACTGGTTTTATTGAGCTGGAAACATGTGACAACCAGTTTGTCACAGTTTCTAGTGTTTAGATCATGCCGGCCTTTTACGAATACGAGCTTTTCAAAGTTTTTGCGAACATATATTAAATTATCAAGAATGTATTGGGTGGGTGCAGTCAAAATACCGAATTCTTGAAACTTAGATTTTAATGTTTCGCGAGGTCCCTTATCTATCTTCTATATATATAAAAATGAATTGTCATTCGTTTGTCTCGCTAAAACTCGAGAATGGCGGGACCGATTTGGCTAATTTCGATCTTGAAATATTTGTGGAAGTTCAGGGAAGGTTTAAACGATGAGAAACATAAATAATATGGAAAGGAAGATACTAAAAAAGACCATTTGATTTTCAAATACAAAATGTTCCTAGCTATGAAACATTTGATGTCTTTTGTCACTATAGAAATAAAAAATTGTCATTCGTTTGTCAAATATTCATGGGTGCATTCAGTAATTTGTCTGTTTTATAGCTGTAGTATGAGGTCCGACCTTTTTAGTCTGTTATATTGGAATATAAAACAGTTCTGTTTCAGAAATAAAAATAGAACATGAGAAAGCTATAAATTGATTAAGTGCATAACTGTTTAACATTAATAATGTAAATAATTTTTTTTATTAATTTTTGACCACATTTTACACAAATATATGTAAGTGATACGAAGTTCACCGGGTCATCTAGTTGAATATATTTATTTTTTTATTGTATATATTTATTGTATATATTTGATATTGTACAAAAGGCACCCTTAATAATACAGTAATTTTATGAAATATTTGTGTGCTTATTAATTTTATTCTTGATATCCGAATGCATATGGGGTATATTAAATAAATTAACATTTTAAAGCTTTGTAGAATGTTAAATATTGGTAATTAAAATTGATATAAATGAAAGGTTTGCTCCAAAATCTAATACTAAATAAATGTTATTTATTAATTTCCTGATAAAAATCGAATTGCTTGGTAACCTGTGGTAATAAATAATCTAAACTTTGTCATATCCTTCCTTTTAATTGGAAAAAAAATAGTTTGGATTATGGATCTTCTAAAGTAAACATTAACTCCGCTTTTGACATAATTCTCTTCAAACGTATCTTCACGATATTTTGAGGGGAAAGTAAAAAAAAAGTATCGATTTTATTTGCTACATTTTAATGCAATATACTGATGTTCCTTTAATGAATGAATGACTGGATTTCGTATTAAACTCTTTCATTACAGATTTGCCTGACGGTGGATCATCACACTTTGCAGAAACAGTCTCTGAGATTAAGCGACAGTAAGTTATGTTTATATTACTTTCTTTATCGTAATAACCGGTTATAAGTATTCCAGTATTTTGAAAACACATCGGCCTCTCGATAACAGCAAAAAAATACATATACTGCTCTTGTACACCCTAAATACTGAGAATTATCCTGATTTCAAATGTACAAATATTATATTTATATATTTTAATGTAATTGTATGGAGGTACTCGTTAAAATAATAATGATGTAATTTCAGGAACAAAGACATACTTGTGGAGTGCCTAGTACCTGATTTTAGAGGAAAGCGAGAGTGTATAGAGAAGATAGCGAACAGCGGGTTGGATGTGTTCGCTCATAATATAGAAACCGTCGAACGATTGACACCATTTGTTAGAGATCCAAGAGCAGGGTTAGTATTAAAAAAAACATACCAGCTTCATTATTTCCATATGGCAGACGCTTGTAACCATGTATTTTGCCAATGAATTACCATTAGATCATTACTCGTCTTGGTATTATCTCAGAAAGGATTTTTTTTTTTTTTTTTAATGTGGGAAGAAATCCTTCATTGGACACCCACAGCCCTGGGGAGCTGTGGGTTGTCAGACTCTTACTGACTAAAAAAACCCACAAGATACCGTCTGCCGCGCTATGGAGTGGCACGGGATCGAACAAGCAAGCACCATGCCACCCCGGCGACAAGGCCCAGCGCGAACGCCCTGACCGCGACGACAGCCCGGTCAAGCTGCCTACCCGTCTACCGAACCAACGTGCAATGGAAAGTCAGGTCCCAGCCCCTTCCCTCCGTGGTCCGGTTTGGCAGTCAAGGGGTCACCCCCTCCAACCACCACCACCTGTAACTTTTTTACGTGGTTTTCTACCACGGTGACTTTTTAACGAGGTTTTCTCCCTCTCCCTCCGCCCGAAGGCCACCCCTCTGTGACTTTTTAATGTGGTTTCCTCCCACAGGAACTTTTTAATGAGGTTTTTCTCCCTCTTCCTCCGCCCGAAGGCCTCCCCTCTGTCACTTTTTAACGTGGTTTCCTCCCACGGTAACTTTTTCTTGAGGTTTTCTCCCTCTCCCTCCGCCCAAAGGCCGTCCCTCTGTCACTTTTTAGCGTGGTTTCCTCCCACGGTAACTTTTTAACGAGGTTTTCTACCTCCCTCCGCCCGAAGGCCTCCCGTCTGTTTTTTAACGAGGTTGTCTCCTCAACACCCGTAACTTTTTAACGTGGTTTTCTCCCACGGTGACTTTTTACCGAGGTTTCCTCCCTCCCACCGCCCGAAGGCACACCCGTCTATAACTTTTTAACGTGGTTTTCTCCCACGGTGACTTTTTACCGAGGTTTTCTCCCTCTCCCTCCGCCCGAAGGCCACCCCTCTGTCACTTTTTAATGTGGTTTCCTCCCACAGGAACTTTTTAATGAGGTTTTTCTCCCTCTTCCTCCGCCCGAAGGCCTCCCCTCTGTCACTTTTTAACGTGGTTTCCTCCCACGGTAACTTTTTCTTGAGGTTTTCTCCCTCTCCCTCCGCCCAAAGGCCGTCCCTCTGTCACTTTTTAACGTGGTTTCCTCCCACGGTAACTTTTTAACGAGGTTTTCTACCTCCCTCCGCCCGAAGGCCTCTCGTCTGTTTTTTAACGAGGTTGTCTCCTCAACACCCGTAACTTTTTAACGTGGTTTTCTCCAGAAAGGATTTATACTAGGTTATTCTAATTTAATACTGTTTTTGAAATATTTACATTAATTATAATTTTATTGAATCTTGACCCATCTATATTTGCATGTGATCTTGGTCTAACTTTATTTGTGTTTAATTTTGACACTGCTATATTTGCATGTGATCTTGGCCTAACTTTATTTATGTTTAATCATGGCCGGAATAGATTTATGTTTGATCTTGGCTTAAAGTTATTTGTTACTGAGTTCGGTCCATCTTTGTTTGTATTTAATTTTCGCCTATGTGCATTTGTGTTTGGTCTCCAACCAAGTTAATTGATATTAAGTATTATCTGAAAGCAATTAAAATAAAATATATCTTATATTTATATTCGTTTTAGATATCGACAAACGCTAAAAGTATTGCAAACTGCTAAAGAAGTGAATCCCGATTTGATCACAAAATCATCTATAATGCTCGGTTTGGGGGAAACCGACCAGCAAGTGGAACAGACAATGAAAGGTTATTCATAATTTATTTTTCATTTAAATTATGAATTACAGTTTTGTGAATAGTGGTGACATCGTGGAAGAAATTATTTGTAGATGTTTACTGAGTAATTGGTATATACATACTTTCTGTTTCGAAAGCTCGCTCAGATCATTTTTTAGAGTGAGATGACTACAATAAATATATAAGACGCTTGGTATACGTGAAACATTGACAACTAAATTGTGATTGATTAGACACCTCAATTTTATTAGTTGGGCTAATTGGTAAATTAATGAGTTAATAATTAAAAAAAAAGGAAATACCCTCTAAACTAACAAAGAGTAAATTTGAATTTTTTTAGTTTAGTAGCTAGTAAAACGTTTTTGGAAGTGATAACGGCTCAGTGGTACGTGTTTGGATACCGAGTCGATGAATTCCTGTTTGAATCCCTAGAATGAACTTAGTTTTCGGTGAAGAAAAACATCGTATTTGGGGGCAGGGCTTTTTTTCGTTTCGTCAGGGTTGCTAGCATCCTCCGCTTGACAATCTGTCACCAAATATCTATTGGTCTATTCTGTCAGTGTATTTGTTTATAGTGTTTGTTACGATTGCATACCTTAAGTAACTAACTCATGGTATTTCGCATACACAAAGGGTTGAAATATACAAAAAAATGTACTATTCCTGAGGGATAGATGAAATCTGCATCAAGGCAAGCGACACCGCAGGCAAAAGCTAACCAACGCCGACGACATAAACGAAAACTCCCTACCAATATACTATATTTTCATCACGATGTTTTCTTTACCTAAAATCGCGCGTATTACAGCAATTCGAACCTACGTCGATTGACTGTCGAGCATCATCGCTGCCGAGCGCTGTTCAACGCCTTCTATATTCTATTCTCATTATGCGACAGTTTAAGCTTAATTTGTTGCGATTCAAAAGGACAAATTTATTTTATTTTTAATTTCTCCAGTTCATTATCATAATTAGTGTGCAACAGACCCATTGCAGGGTCGTAGGCCTTTTCCCGAAAGAAAGTGTTGGGCATAATCACCGTGACGTAACGTATTGGGGAGTTCAAACGCCGAGAAATCCACATTTCTAGATATTGCCACAAGCGATGGTATTACAAGAACATTTCTCAGGTTCAGCTTTCCTCACGAAGTTTTCCCTCACCATCAGCCGATACTGTTACCAATTTGAATGAGTAAATTAAGAAAAATTCGTTGGTACATGCCGGTGCTTAAACTTGCGGATACCCGATGGACATTCCACCTGTCAAGCCATGATATGATTGTAAGCTGCTAGCAGAGAAAAATTGCGTCGAATCGACAAGTTTGGTTTAGTACCACCACAGACTGAATTACAGATCTTCGCGACGTCGGTGTGGACTGCTTGACCCTCGGCCAGTACATGCAGCCGACGAAACGGCATCTGAAAGTATTCGAATATGTGACCCCGACGAAGTTCAAGGAGTGGGAGACACGAGGAAACCAGCTCGGTTTCCTCTACACAGCCAGCGGACCTCTAGTCCGGTCCTCTTATAGAGCCGGGGAGTTCTTCATATCCAGCCTCTTGAGAGAGAGAAAGGCGAAGAGCTTGTGATCGGAATAACTGTTTCACGCTGTTAGCTAAATATTGAGGAGGGATGTCACTCATGTCATAATTTATTGTAAAATATATAGCTATTTACTAATAAATTTGTTTGAATCACTTATATGTAAAAAAGAAATATGTCATAGTATAAAAAAATATAATAATAAAACGCAAAGTACTAAGAATGAAACGTATCGTAAATACCATGGGAAAATTGTTTACATTTTTTTACTGTTTTCCAAAAAAATGAAAGTATACAAATTGTACATCTGGAATTTATCACGGTATTACATTTCAAGGTCTACATCTGCTATTTATAGTTATATTTGAGAAAACTGTTAAATAACATCATAGAATTATATTTTTTTTGTTGCAAATACTGTAAACTATGAAACACCGCCATCTGTTGCATCATTAATGAAGTACTTCTATAACCATATTTGTACACGTAAGTAATTGTACTATATTTTTCTAAACATACCTGATTGTCAAAATTGTTTAAAATTACGAGTTTTTATGACAATATTCATTATTTAAAATAGATGAGATAGTAAATTACGTTTTGCATAAACAATAAATAACCTTTACGTATCCCAACAAAGCCATAATTTAAGCTGTATATATTCTGGAATAACAAATATATTATATGAACATAAATGTCTGTCGTTCAACAATACTCATCCCTAGGGTAGATTGTAGTGAAATAAAGTTCTGTACAATACGATTTTATAGTAGAAATAATGTAATTCCAGTAGATATAACTTGTTTACACGTATCACTAAATAAAGTGTTTGAAGTGTTAAATCATAAGGAAGACTATACTAATATAGGCTTGTGGGTGTCCCATAACTGAGTATATATTTGATCATCACAATATGTAGTCGTTACCAAACACTTGGAAATTTCTAGTTGGCTGATAAGTATAATCACAGATTGTCACTAAGAACCTTGAGAATAGGGTTGTAGACACTATACGAAAATAATTAATTTTGGAAAAAAAATAATGTTGGCCCTTCAGAATATATAACATAACTGAATTTTATGCGATTCTTATTTACATGTCCGGAATATTGTTGTACTAAATTTAAAACCAATAGTTGGATACTAACACGTGAACAGAATCACCAATCATAGCGCGTGGCGTCACACCTTCCGAAACGTTGTTAAGACTCGCTTTGGCATATTGATATCGAAAGAAAATAGTGTTATTTAGAATGGTTTGACGTCAATAATATGTAAAAGCATAAGGAAAATATATTTTTAATTCTTCATGATGAAATTATGATATATTTTTTGTAAATACAATCCATTACATATAAGCTATAACGTATAAATAAAATGTATTTTCAATAAGTTTATACATCCCTATTTTATTGTGACGAAGTCTTCACAACTAGTCTATTACAATGGTTGTATATTTACAAATTCACTAGTACAAATATTTTTTTGGGGCTTACGTCGAGTTATTTATTATTTTTCTTGATATTATTAATTTTGTTGATTATTAAATAAAAACAAATTATTAAAAAATCTTTTAGAATTTTATTTGGATTCCTATTTTATTTCTATTAGTGGTTCATATTCTTTTTTTATGAAATAATAGTAGCAAAGCGAATAACTCTGATATTAAGGGTCTACTGCAACTTATAGTTCTGTATAGCTATATACCAAGCGATAATCAAATGGTGGCGTGTTCAGACACCGCGGTTCGACTTTTTCAGTGAGTCCGAGCTTTCCGTGTAAGAAAACACCGTGATGAAACCATATAAGCATGGTGGTTTGGCTTTTTATGGCTGCTTGGCTAGCTACCACACTTGAGTTGGAAATCTGTCGACAAACAACTATAAGTGTTCCGCTAATGGCACTTGAGAGCCAGTACCTTCTAGGTTTAGAGTGTTTGTTATATTAGACCACGTTATCCTTTCCCATCAGTTGAGATCGTGGTTAAACGCTAAAACCTATATTACGTCACACATTTGGAAAAAAAACTGATTCTCTTTCAATACAGAATAAAAAAGGATAGTGTGTACTTATGTACACGCGTTAGAAGTTATACTTCTTTGGCGTAACAAGATATAAATCTTTTCAAAAATTCTATCTTTCGCCTTATTCTACGTTTGTACAAAAAACGACACTAACAATAGAAAAAATGTATTTAATACATACAAATTTTTTTTTAATAAAATGTTGACTATAGCTAACTTCACGGTGTCGATTTTTCGTGACGGTATGCTGGCGCATCGTAAAAATGTACTCTCTTCATTTTTCCCTAACGTGTCAAAAGAAGTATAACTTAACTTAAAAATATATATTACGAATAAAGAGTTCTAAATATTTACAAGAATATTATTATATATTTATCTCTTCATCTAATATCTTGTATCTCTTAGTAACAGATTGGGTGTTGTTTTTTTTATCAATCGGTTTGATCTCTGATTACAAGTTGACTTGATGTTAACAGACTACTTATGTAACGCAACAGATCTGGGGTTTTAATCGGGATCAGCTCTCTGAGGCGACTATCAATATTCTTGACATAATTTTTTTAGTAGCTACAAAATGTCCGTATAACACGATATTTCTTTACTATTATAATTCTCTAAAAAATCGGGTGCATTGTATTGAAATAGGATCGACTTTATCTAATGTTTAGCGGAAGTGGTAGTATGGTTACCACTTGCTAACTTCAGAAGGTTGAAATAAAACAACTGACTCCGTTTGTGCAGACTAGTAATCGCTTTGGCAGCTGGATTACGAATCTCCTTTTATTGAACCGAGCAAGTGTATTTAAATGGTACAAAAACAGAACACGTGTAAAGGATTCAAAATGTTAACATAAAAATGCAAATATTACTAAAATAGTCGATACTGGGAATTAATACAATGGTGCAACAATAAAGCAATTGTATACAATACGCGGTATACAATAAAAATGAGTAATAAAAGTAGAACTACAAATATGAATAGGTACCAAATAGAACAAAACAATAATAATGCGCCGCGTCGTAAATGGGTTTTGTCGGCGGATTATAATTACACCCAGGTATCATGTGGCCGACACCTGGGCTATAATCCGTGCTCTTAATCTATTTGTTATTGCTGTTTTAGAGTATCGCTGGTTTTTCGCTTAAGTTGTTGTAGTACACACATATCACGTTTGATGTAGGTATGTGTGTCGCTACAGTGCTCCCCCTTAAGCGAAGCGTACTGGTGGACGAATGATATGTCTCGATCGGCTGATCGGTGCGGGCGGCCTTTGGCGATATGTAAGTATTGCTGGTTGCTGTTCGGCTGTAATGTGTTAGTGGTAATGTCACACGTGTGGGTGAATTAGGTGTAGATGCTCGGCGTGTAGGTACTCGGTGCTATCGTTGATCCGGTAGAGAGGCTTGAGTCGGTGATGCGAGGCGGTCATCTTAGCGGTCGCGTAACTGGATAGCGTAGGACTTGTCGTATTGCTTACTAATGTTGAAATGATCTTCTGGTGGTCGCTGAGATTTTATCGCATTGCTTATAGGGACAAAGTTGCGGCGTCCTTTATGTATTGACGTGGGTCGGAGGTTTCCGTCTGATGAAGTATTTGTGAACATCTTGATTGCGCTGCGTTGTGGTTGTGAGACGTAGTTATGTGGCTTCGTTGATGAGTGGTGTATTTTGCGCCGTTGATAACGGGTGCATGGCCTCGCCCTAGTGAATACGTCGGTGTGTATAGATGGCCGGGAGACTAGGTGCGATATTGTTGCACATGTTGCTTTCCTGCCCAGGTGGCTTATGTTGCGTGCGGCGTCGAGAGTGTTACGACGGATTTTTTCTGGCAGGTTTAGTCTTGAGGCCGTGAAAGTTGTGAATGACGGATTTGCGGAAGAAATAGTAATCTTCTTTGTCTGAAGATTGTTTTCTTCAACCAACTGATGAGTACTGTTTTGTTGCTCCTGTAGTTTGATTGCGGCTTCGTGGTCCAATGTAGTTGGGATCTTGCAGTTAGTAGACGGTGAATCGGCGTAAGGCAAGGTAATCTTATCTAACGGAAGATTATCTTGTTGATCCAAGTGATGAGTGCTGTTTTCTTGCTGTTGTGTTTTAGTAACAGCTTCGTGGCCTAACGTCGATGTGCATGTCATTATTTCAATTTGATCGAGTGCGTTTGCGGCTATATCTTGCTCGTGAATATTGCAAACCACAGCTGGCTTAGACGCGTTTGGTTTGTAGCCTGTCGCAAATGGTCCTGCGTTTACTTCGTAAGCGGTGATCAGACGTTCTTTTACAGCAGTGTATTGGTATGTTTCTGCTGGGTTACATATTAGGTCGGCGATCTGGTCGATGTCTTCGTTATCCAGGTATTTAATCACCATTTGTGCTAGTTGCTCTTGATTTGTGTTAAGTATGCTGGTTACAGCTTCAAAATAAATAAACCAAAGTCGTGGTTTATCGCGCCAGAGTGGCGGAATGCGCTTGGTGAGAGCTCTGGTGGCTTCTTCATAATAAGATTTGTATACATGTTCTGTGATGTGGGCTGTTTCGATCGTCATGTTGGCGACATGTGGCTTCGGTGCGCAGCGTTTCTTTGCAAGTAGAGCTTCGTTGCTTGTGTAGCTAAGGAACTCTTGACTTACTTGATGTCTGCAGGTAAAACTTCAATGTTTGCTTGAGATTGTTTCTTCTGGGTGAATTTCAGCGTCTCTACGTGTTTCTGTAGAACTTAATTGCGTTGCCGTAATTGAGGTTTCTTAAGCGTGTTGCTTCTGGGGTCACCACTTGTAGGACGCGTGACCCGGTAAGTGATTACGTTGGCTTTGGAGAGTAAAGTGATGTCGGCCGGGAAGGTACTCACGTCGTTTTCGGACAGAGCAGTGATGTCGGCCGGATAGATTGTTACGTCGGCTGACGGGTAGATGCTTCGATCAGGCAGGAGATCACGTCGGGCTTGAAAGTAGATCACGTCGGCTGACGGCTGCGCCCGAGTAGGAGATCACGTCGGTTGACGGCTTCGGCCGGGTAGGAGATCACGTCGGTCTTGATATGATGATCACGTCTCGGTTGACGGCTCGGCCGGGTAGGAGATCACGTCTGGCTTGTATGAAGATTACGTCGGTTGACGGTTTGAATAGTTCGACCCGCTAGAGGATCACGTCGGTTGACGGCTTCGGCTGGGTAGGAGATCACGTCGGGTGACGGCAGCGGCTGGGTAGAAGATCACGTCGGGGTCACCACTTGTAGGACGCGGGAGCGGCGTCGCGTCACTACTTTAGCGGTAGTGGTAGTATGGTTACCACTTGCTAACTTCAGAAGGTTGAAATAAAACAACTGACTCCGTTTGTGCAGACTAGTAATCGCTTTGGCAGCTGGATTACGAATCTCCTTTTATTGAACCGAGCAAGTGTATTTAAATGGTACAAAAACAGAACACGTGTAAAGGATTCAAAATGTTAACATAAAAATGCAAATATTACTAAAATAGTCGATACTGGGAATTAATACAATGGTGCAACAATAAAGCAATTGTATACAATACGCGGTATACAATAAAAATGAGTAATAAAAGTAGAACTACAAATATGAATAGGTACCAAATAGAACAAAACAATAATAATGCGCCGCGTCGTAAATGGGTTTTGTCGGCGGATTATAATTACACCCAGGTATCATGTGGCCGACACCTGGGCTATAATCCGTGCTCTTAATCTATTTGTTATTGCTGTTTTAGAGTATCGCTGGTTTTTCGCTTAAGTTGTTGTAGTACACACATATCACGTTTGATGTAGGTATGTGTGTCGCTACAAATGTAAGAAATAAGAAATGCGTATATAAGCCTGAAAGCGTACACAAGTAGGTTTTAAACGATTGTTTAAGGATTCCAATCGAGTACGATTCACATAAAGGTTAGCTAACACAGACTGGCTAAGCGTCCGCGAGTCACGGTCTTCCACGCACGGCTGGGCGGCACAACCGCTCCGAAAAAACCAGCACCGCGCGCGTCGAATACACAAAACGTTACTAATTTAACTCGTGACTCCTGTTTCAGCGGTGAAGATATTGTTATGTTTGGATGAGGCATTTATTCGGTAGTTTCTATTTCATAGTTACAGGGGAAAACTTGACATTTTTCTATACTGGTCAATCTTGGTCAAATTTTACATGGTTTTACTCCATTAGCGTTTTTGCAGCGCACGTAATAAAAAAGATACAAACAAGATATCGTATCCCTTAAATGTTTAATTGTTGGTGAAAAATATTCCCAAAATAAATACCATAATATATATTAATTGGGTTGATAATCGTTCAGCATTACAAATAAGTACAGAATTTCCTTAACAATAAATTTACATTTAGAATTCTTCGATCTTCGTACTGAAGGCTCCGATTTTTTCTACCTCGCTGTCAATAACATCGCCTGGTTGCAAGAATTCCGGTGGATTCCTGTAAACGCCCACACCTCCAGGAGTTCCCGTAAGGATGATGTCTCCAGGTAAAAGCGTCATTAGTCTCGATAATCTGGCGATTATGTCAGGAATCTTGTGTATGAACTGATCGGTGTTGCTCTTCTGCTTCTGGACTCCGTTCACGCAGCACCTGACCCCCAATTTTTGAGGATCGCCTATCTCATCATGAGTCACGATCCACGGACCTAACGGGCAAAACGTGTCCATCGCTTTACCTAGCAACAATTGATCTATATTTGGATTCCTCTCCCAATCTGTAGCACCGATGTCTTGGGCTATTGTGTATCCTAAGACGTACTCGTAGGCTTCATCAGGTTCGATACGGCTAGCTTTCTTTCCAATGACAACGGTCACTTCAAGCTCGCATACTACGGATTTACTTACGTCACTTCTTAGCTTCACGGCGTCGTTTGGTCCGATGATAGTACTCGGAAACTTATTGAAAATGAATGGTCTCTCGGTCGGCGTCAATTTTTGTTCTGCGCAATGATCTTTATAGTTAAGACCGACACATAGAACTTTATCATTGCCATGTACAGGTGCCTTTAGAGTCACATCTGAGAGCGGAATAGGAGATTTTGGCCGAAGTTTCTTCAATTTATCGACGTATCCGAGTTTCAAAACTTCAATTAACGTGGAAGGAATATTTGAATCTTCTTTGTTAACGTCAATAACGTTATCGCCATCTAGAATTCCTAAGCGGATTTCATCACTGTTCTTGTAAGTGAACTGTAAAAGTTTCATATTGTATTTTATTGTTAGGTTAGGTTAGTAGTTTATGATAATGTATTTCAGAGATATTCCTTATTTATATACTTTTGTTATCGTTTTATCTTGAGGTATCTATATGTCATTTGCAATGAGATGAAATAAAGGTATTGTATAACATTTATATCTTTCGAGTGTTTTGATGCTGGAGATTATTCTACTGTGTACATTATTTAGTCTTTTTCAAGCATGATATTGTTAAGCAATAAATCGAACTGTTCAGTAGGGCCGATATCAATGATGGATTGTTTATCCTTAATAATAGTTATATGAAGTTTCACTTTGAATGTTTAGACGTACGTGCAATCTTCTTGAGCTGCGAAAAATGTCTTAAACAATAGAGTATACAATGTAACATAACTCAGGAATGTTTAGTTTAAATATATTCTTACTTCAACCAATTTTTTGCTGTTGATAAAAATAATTCATTTTATTTACAAACAAACTGGCGCCCGTGATATGGTTTGTGAACATATTTTTTTAATTTAATAATAGAAACTACTTGTTTTGTTTGGTAAATTGTAATATTATCATGATCGTATCCCTATGAAAAATCTTAGCGATATGTAGCCTATTTAATACTCTGAAAGGAATTGTATCTAGCAACAAGAATCATATTAAAACCAATTGAGTAAGAAACTAAGCTTAATAAAAAATGAACACTTCAATAGAGACACATATTATGTCTCGAAAGACTTAGATTCTTTTTCTCAGTTAAAAGGTTGTTCAAGAAATCCATTGCCATATCCATTAATGGATAAAACAGTTAATTCAAACGGTGCACGTATGCTCATCAAACAAGCTCCGCGTACGTAGTATGTACCGTGCGCCGCTTTTTGCGCGTTCGTGCGTTAGTACAGCGGCTCGGGGCTCTTGAGGGTGTGGTTACATACATACTTTTTAGATCGCGTATATGTGAGGTCAGTAAATACCTAAATAGTTAATGAAAAATAAAACAGTTAATAGCTTTTTGAAACCTTTATCTAATGGAATATAACAGAAGTTCTCAGTGCAAAGTATCAGTAACTAGATTTTATTGTCACTTATTACAACAAAATATGGGACACGCAAATTGATTACAACGTCAAGTATTGAAAAAGCGAATCTATAAATAAGCGAACTGTAGGAGTACAATAGCATATGTGGAGGTAATTGATATCAACCTTAGTGGTGCTGTGCTGATCGTGAATATTCCGAAGACGGTCATCGGTTCCATAGTGGTGTTTATTACACGGATAATATTCTTAGCGTAGTGGCGTGTTGAAGCTGCGAACAATATCAAGTAGCTATCTATAATTATATATAGTACAAATTATTTTCGAAACTCGATAATTGTCCTAATTGTTAATGAATTAGCTTTATTAAATAAACACCATAATTGCGTATTTCGAATGACGATAATAGTAATGGTTAAAGAAAAGTAACAAATAATGCCGATTATGCGCCGACGAAAATGTGATCTGAAATGTGTTCTTTCTTCTATAGACTTACTCGTCGGTACAGCGTATATATTAACGCAGCTATATCGTGGCTTTGTTAGGGCTTATTTATTTCATTTCTCACATTTTTCTAATTTCCCGTTTCTTAATTTTATACGTTATATATTTTAACATTCGACATAATCTCATTTGATATTAAGTGACGATGTGGCATAAGATGGTAAACACGCTAAACCTAGAGAGGATTGGCTGTCAAATACAACTGTCGGAATATACCTATTGGCGATGGCTTGGCGATACATTTTCTATTTGAATATGGTGGCTACCTTTTTTTTTTTACATGGGGAAAATCCGTAACGGATACCCTCCATTACCTCCCATACCTCGGGTGACGGGGGGCGGTTTATGTCCGATTCCCACGGACTAAAAACCCCATGGTGCCTTCTCACACCTATTTGGCCGGGGAGCAGGAACTGCCAATGGCACTACTTCTGCATCTTCATCTGCATCTCTTCAGGGGCCCCGTCTGCGGTCTGAGAGGTCAAGATGGTAGACCCCTCAGGAGGGGGCGGGTGTTAAACCATCCCCCCCCCCGACGAACTGTGGGAGTCGCGCGGCACAATGCGCCTCGACCACGCGGGCCTGTGCAGATAGACACTGCTCAGGGCGACGGACGTGCCCGTCCGTTCCATCGCATCCGTATGGTGGCTACCTACCAAGGTAGATTTAGAAGAAACCCTACCATAATGCTATAGTCTTATATCGATTTTTCCTTCACTGAAAGCTCCAGGTCATTCGGCTTTGGGTCCTAAATCTTATTTTCAATTTTACAAGTAGGTACAATTTTATTTTACACTTACAGTCCATAGGGTTATTAATGGAAATCTATGAAAAAAAAATATCGCAACTTACGTCGAGATTTGCCTTTACGAAAACTGTCTATATTGTAATAATTACCGTTACTTGATTTTCGAATCACACTAAAGCAGACGTCTTTAGTTTTTTTAATCTGTATTTCCAACCGATTCAGAGTTGCACCGATAATTATAATTCTTATGATAAATGTAACACTTATGGAGTTTTTACCTAAAGTTGTCTGTAGTTCATTGTTCTGAAATAAAAAAATACAATATTAAATTTCATTGTGCTATTATAAATAGTTATTGGTGATGATGTGGTGTATATTGGTATGTTCAGGGCTCATTATTATTTATTAGCTATTTTACATTAGACATTTGCATCAAATTGGGTAAATGTAATACTCAAGAGATGGTTGTAAATGAAAAGCTAATACTATATTAATTATTTACCGAGTGAGTCAGTGAGGAGCAATGAAGTTCTTGATAAGTTCTATGCCCATTCTAAATAAAGGTTATCAAAATGCACATTTTTCATCACTCGTATTAAATACGTACACCACAATGCATTATTTTGTTATCGATTGTCTATATCTCTGCATGCTTCCACATGAGTGGATGTTGCAGAAATAGTTACTTACTAGTTGTATTAGTTGTAAGGAAAGTTATAATCATTATGCATTGATTTTCTTTATCAAATTTTTTGCAGAAATTCGTTGAAATATGATCTAGATATGGACGATGGAATAATACAAATAACTAAAACTGTAAAAGACATCGCTGGAAATCATTTTTGGTATATATACTGAAATCAACTTACACGTGATGAAATTATAAAGAGCTCAAAAGTAACCAACAAGCAGAAGAAAGTGTGAACAACCAAAAGTAATATCTGAAAAAAGAAATTTTATGAATTAATCGGCTATATTTATATATGCTGAATATATGACAGTATGAGAGAGATGACTTAATAATCGCCATTAAGATAATAACGTAAACTTTGAAGAAATATCTTTGTCCAGAAAATTTTCGAAACGAAATTTTTGTATATAGCCTCCAGTATATAAATTACAAAGGCAGTTCTATGACTCTGAAATGTTGTCTTTCACAGAAATTGGCTGAAACGCGTTAGATTTTTCTGTAGTGGAGATATGAATATAACAATTGAAAAATTTTTGCGTCTCTATATAAAGCATGTATTTATTGAATTATATATCAGTTTTTATAACGCATTCCGAGTTTTAATATCGCGCTGAACCAATCTAGGCTCATACACTAGCTTCTGCTCGCTGTATCGCTTGTGTTAATGCCGATTTTAAAAATAAAACAGCCCATTTTACACGTTGATGTACAGCTTTATGTATGTAATTGTGTTTTAAAACGGTTATCTAATTTTTAAGTTGATCTATTACAAACAAAAATGTCAAACCTTTTCTCTTTATAATAGTGATATAAATATAAGTAATTATTAATGCATAGATAGCTGAGTGCTGGCCTACAAAAGAGTTGGATGGAAAAAGATGACATGTCATGTGACAGATGTACTAACATTAAGATGAACGTTTCCTGTAACTACAATGAATCATGAAATCAAAAATTACTTTATTCAATTTAAGCACCGAGAATGCTCTTATGAAATTTAAAACACTAGCAATGGTTCAGAAAACATCCCCCTTAAACCTGTTCCACATGGTGTTTCAATTTATTGTCCATCAAATTTATTATCATTAAACGTGTGTGTGTTAATTTATTGTAAAATTTAACGCTATCAGTCAATGCATCTATCCAGTCATGCATACTGAGTCAATGTGGGAATAGAGGAAGATCGAAAAAGCATTGGAAATATGACGTAGGCACAAAAATTATGAAGTTGACAACTGACAGAGGAGACTGAAAAAGGAAAGTTTGTGCTACTACAGTAGGATAGGGGAAAGAAGATGACGAATTATTAACGTCTTGAAATAAAATCAATCCTGAAGAGGTATCAGGTAGTAGAGTAGAGTAGAGAGTAAGTAGTAGTAGGAATAGGTAATCAACGAAAAGTAAGGATATTAAAATAATCTTATATTGGCCACCTGTTCATTCATTATATGCGTTGGCGAACCATGGTAATCATTAGATAACCACTAACAAACTAGCTCCTTGATAACCGATAGTTTTGGTTACCAAACGTGGGACAAATAACCAAACACTTAAATAAAAATTGCATAGAAAAAAACATATAAGTGTTCTAGTGATGCTGTTACTAAAAGATTTAGTAAGAGAACAGAACTGAAGGTTTTTAAAATCACAAGTTGATTTGTTGATTGAAAAAATATTACAAAAGACTGATGTCAAATTTTGAGAATTTAATGAGGCATTAATATTAGGTAATGCTAATGCATTAGGATTAGCATTTGATAAAATAAATAAACTTACAAAAATGCTAAATGTTTTTTCCATTACTTTATAAACAGACGCAACTCCGTCGTAGGCACGCCACATTCTGTTCATCATCTCGGAATAATCTATCGCGTTATTCCCCCATTTGATTATAGTACTCATAAGTATCATATTGTTAATGTACTTTATTATGTTGGTCAACAGGGATAAAATCGCAACCGTCACAACCAGTTCCAAGTACTCCGTGATTAGTAAGTTTTCTGTTATAGATAACCAAATGTAATCTTGTAGTATTGCTGAATTACGAATTTTAATTACAATACAAGTACAATGAAATACGAACACAGAAATCGTACTCAGTAAAAGAAATTTGTAGACCAAATCGTATTTGTTTCTCCCATTAAATTTCAGTTGTCGTTCCACGCATAGTAAAGTTTTGAACAATTTCAATTTGTTTTCAGTGAAGAAGAAATTGTTAATAATTACAATACTGGTGTTCAATATGAATCCAGCTAGCACTTGCGCTGTGCTTAATATGTATTCAATAGCCGTTTGGCTAATATACTCCTCATAAGTTTTGTACCTGGCCACATAGTAATGGCTGTATAAACAGAACGGCAAGTAGATTAAGCTGATTATTTTCTGATAAATCGTCAATTTTTTTACCCCGTCCTTATTTAGGTTTACTTTAGCAGAACAGTTAAATATTTGTGCGTAATAAATATATTTGAAAGTGTCCAGCAAGGTGGCTTCTGTATTCATCTTGTTAGGACTTTAAAAGAAGACCTCGCGGTAGAACCGTTTTCCAATTTATGAATAAAATGAATAAGGTCATTACTCATGTTTTTGTCTTCGATAAGATCATTATTAGGTGTCTTAATCCACTTAACTGGATATTAATATTTATAACAAATGATCTTGTACTCAGTCAATTAATCTATAAGTTATTTTCCAAAATGCGTGTTGTTTTGTCCTTGAGGAACCTAGGCCTTTACAGTTATTATGTTATGTCGCCTGTGCGTGCATTCACTATCAATTATGTACGTATGATAGTAAATTTAATATAGAATATTACAATAACTTGTTTTATATTTATAAAGGGAAGCCCGATTTACATTTTATTTTATCTTAACGATCTGTTATATGAAAATATAATTTAAAAGGTTCGCTATCCGTAAATTTCCTAACATACGACTGTGAGTGATGGCTTGTGTATATAAAAATATACACCAAGAAAGATGTCGCAGTAATTTAACGTGCATAAACACAATTTCTGCATATACATCATCTATCTGTCTGTCTACTGGTTGACTTACCTATCTAGTACTACTTAATTATTTCCATCGTGTACGTTAGGACACTCACTAGTAGCTATTTTGAGAAAGCCGTGAATCATCCTAGTCCGTTAGTGGTATCCGCCGCGACTTACATCGTACCCGGTGCGCCGCGTTACAAAAGACGTCCGCGATATATTTTTACAGATCCTCCCGACAAAATAACGGCAGCTAACTTTCAGTACCCTTCCGTTCATCGAAACAGAGCGGGTGCGCGTCCACGCCCGCGTAATTACAGATCACGCCGCCGCGGCTTGACTGTGAATTTTGCTCCAGCACACTCGTCTAGGCCCCCCTCGGCAACGGCTCAAGCCGAAGTCCGATCCTCCGGAATGGAACCACGTTGCTTGCGCGACTACAGTGACACTGAATTAATTTTCAAACACTAGTTTTTGCAACACAACACCGATTACCCCACACACGTGCACATACATACATGTAGGTACACATAGTGTTTGAGTTTATTTATTTATTTTTTTAACCCCTTTTCGAATGGAGTTAACTTAGTAGTCAGATTCAGGATACATGTATGAGTTCGTGAAACATACATGTTTGGTACACGTGTATGTTTCACGAATTTATATATGTATGAAATAATAGTTAGCTTAAACTTAGTTAGATTCGCTATATTCGGTGACAGCCCAAGCCGAGGCGCGCCGTGCGCCCTTGTGCTGGTTGCTCATATAATATCGGGTGAGTGCCATAAGCGCTCCCCTTGGAAGTCCGGTGAAACTGTGGAGGCTTTGCCAGGTCAACAGTGTAGTCAGTTCGAAAAAAAAAAATCCATCATAACAGGAATAACAATTTTAATAAGATCTTTAGAAACTTTAGAAGACATATGGTGTACGTATCCTTTATGCTTGAATATTAAATAAGCTTGTATCTTTAGCGCTGTTAAAATACCTTTTTTATTGTCTTAAATTATACATTATTATATTTGTAAAGGAAGAGGTAAGTGTGCTCTGAACAAGATGTCGCGAGTCATGTACGTAAGAAAATGAATTACACGACATAAGAATATGAAATATTCCTATCTAAAGAAACTACTATTTATTTTTAGAAAATGTGGAAATTTACTGAACAACAAATGTCCTTTAAATATAGTGTAATGTAATTATTTTTATCTTCACCCATGCAGTACTAAGTTTTCCAGGACTTTCCCATTACCAGAGCGACCGGAAACGTATTTTAAAATATAATACACTTTTATTTTGGAAATTTCCACGAGTGGCTCCAGGGAGGGAAAGCTAATTTCAATTTCATTTAGTTCTGGCGCGATTCCATGCACCGCGCATAGCGAAGTTTATGGGGACAGATGTGCAATTGTTTTGAAAATACGCAGCACGATTAGTATGATTAGTCGATTTATTTGTGTTTTTCAGTTCCATTCCCACATTATGAGGAGTGCCTATGATTTCTTTCTCGTGAAATTAATTTTATGCAAAGTAAGTTTTTTATTTTTTTTTATTATAATTTGGCTCCTACAATATGTAGATAGTACTGAAAACACCTGGATCTTCCGGTAAACGTCTCGTAAATATCGTTTCAGAGATAAGCCTGGACAAACACTTTTCAATTTTATTTCTATGTATAGAGATAAGTCAATTGCCTATGGAGTCAATATTTTATGCAAAATAATTTAGTCACTGAAAAATGTTTGATGGAGTAGTAAATGATAATTGCACTTTTAAACATTACTTCTCGTAAATAGGACCTTTGTTACGTTTGCACGATAACTATTCTATGACGGCAAGTGCATAGTGCTCGAAGCGCGGAACTCTCGGGAGCGTTTGGGTTCCGTAGGCAGGCAGATTACACCCTGTCTGAGCCCCGATACGCAATTCCATTCGTTGCAAAAGGATTTCGCATTTTTATCGGTGCCTCTATTCGCAGTCATTGCTATTAAATTGGTCTATTGAATTGGCCGGTAGATCTATTCATGTAAATTGTATTCAGAACCCATTTTAATACATTAGCCATCAAAGCGTTACGGTTTTATATTGTAATATTTTGACGGGGGTTGAATTTTCGATTTTTTTATATTAAAGTAAATTAACAGACACGTACTGCATTAGCGGGTTTAGGCATTAAAGGGTAAATTTTAGTATTACCAGAGCAAAAGATATGTTTAAAATGCGTTTCTAAATTATTAATCAAGTGTCTCATTATTCACTAATCACTGACTCGTTACTATTGAAGTATAGACTTTCTTATCTCAAGTAACGTATCTGATGATGCCCCTTACAACAAAAACAAAGAAGAAAAAGCGCGACGTATTCCTAATTACTTTTCCAAAGTTTTTATGCATTGTCAGTTATAATATCAGAGGTCAGAAGTAATTTAAACCGAGCCCTGTTTGGCGACATCGAGCCACCCTTGCGGGGGTTGATTCATATTATTTGCATTCAACACTTCATTACGCGATCGTCTAAAGACACTTGTTCACTATGCCATAATTTTTTAATTACTATTATAGCAACGCAGCCAGATTTTATTCCTTTGGTTGTGATAAGCATTCTTTTTTTCTTCTTTGTATACTTTGCCATCCAGTTCTCTTTATTGAAGCTCATTCCTGGCATTATCAAGTAAGTAAATGTTTCGTATCTATAACAAAATATTGGGACTATTATTATTACTTATCAAATTCACTTGGACACAATAATAAAACAATATTACGCAATACGCCATCGATATATAATATATGTTCAGATAACTCAATTTTATAAATCTATATAAATAAAAAGATGAAGGTTTGCCGTTGTGCGCACATCACGATAAAATACTGTATAGATTTCGATCAACGTTTTGTTTTTAATTTTACATTTTAGACACTAAATCCTTATGAAAAAAATAGGTCGCCTGTAAAGACGGTTTACGGGCTATAATTTTACGTGATAACGTCTTAAGAAAACATTGATGAAAAATTGCATACTTTTTGACGTAATTGTTGTTGTAATATAAACAATGGAAACCACGTTAATTTTTTTTTTTTTTTTTTTTTTTCGAACTGACCTACACTGTTGACCCGGAGGCCGCTACAGATTTACCGGACTACTAAGGGGAGCGCTTAAGGCACTCACCCGATTTATTTCAGGCAACTAGCGCAAGGGCACACGGTGCACCTCGGCTTGGGCTGTCGCCGAATGTCCCGATCTAACTAAGCTAGCTAAGCTATGCTATCTCATACGATATGAATTCGTGAAAAATGCATGTGTAACCATGCATGTTTCACGAACGCATATGTATATTTTGTGTCTGACTACTCTAAGTGTGTGACCTAATTCAGTCCGAAAAGGGCAAAAAAACAGCCCACCACCATGTGTGCCTATGTGTGCACGTGTGTGGGGTGATATGTGTAAGTGTAAAAACTAATGTGTGTAACTGTATCGCGCAAATAACACCTCGAGGGCTCCACCGCGGGGGACGACCTAGGCTAGAGATGCTACGAGAGAGACGCGACATGTGTGCGGGATCGAATCTTCAACCCCCGCTCACGGCGGTGTGAGCAGAGAGAGTCGCGGGCGTGGGCGCAAACACGCAAAAATAAGAGGTGATCGATACTATGAATCAAGACGGCGACGGCACCGTAATTTAACTATGCAATCATCCGGATTGCTCCTAATGGTTCGGTTTATTAGGGAGAGATAGACATAAATGCGCGGATTTATTCCATCTGTGTCTAAAATAAAATTTATTTAACTGACTCGCGCGCGAGGCGCTGAAGAGTGGCCGCGACGCCAGGAAAGCTCGAGATAGCGTTAAGCAAACCGAGGTTCTGACTGCTGTTAACCATCGCGTTGAAAGCGATGATTTCATCGATTTCATGGACAATAAGGAGTTGGGCGATCCAGTCTATACCGGCTAGGGAAAAGGAAACAAGGTTCGCCTGAGTGGGCTTACCCTGCTGTGGTCGGGGCTGGGAGTAGGACAAGGGCTTGGATGCCCACGGGGCCTGAGGGGCCCGTGAGGGCCGGGGCGGCGCATAAGGCACAGGAGCGGGTGGTTTCGGGAACTGGGACATGGGTTTGGGAGCCCAAGGGGTCTGGGGGGGCCGAGCAGGCCGGGGGGGCACGTAAGGTGCAGGTGCGGGCGCTGCCGGTGCACGAGAAGCGCCCGGCAGGCTCGGGAAGGCCTCTGTAGACATCAGAAGCGGAGGTGGAGGGCGGGAGGAGGTGGCGGGCGCCCTGGATGGGGAAACCTGTCTACGGAATCGGGGGCGCTTTGTGCGTGGTGCTCGGGGACAGCCGCGATAATTCGCGGGATGACCCGATGCGCCGCACAAAACACAGCTAGGAGGCTCGGGTGAGGATAGAGTGCGAGAACACTCCCTAGTGGAGTGATCGCCGAGGCACTTTACACACCTGGGACGCAGGTGGCAGTTTCGTGCGGAGTGACCGTACACCTGACAGTTGTGACACTGTGAGGGAACGAACTGTTTGCGCGGGGGCTCGACTGTGACGCCAGTGAGGCCGCACAGGGAGGACAGGGTGGAAATGGCTTTGCCTTCCCTGGAACGGTCCAAAATGACCAACACCAGGTTGTAGGGGGCCTTCGTGCGAGGGTGGTACATACAATGTACCTCTCGGACAGGATAATTGGATGACTTAAGGTCATTGGAGATATCCTCAATTGATAGCTCAATCGGGACCCTACGGAGGACAACTCGGAGGAGACGCTCGTCCTCGAGAGCATGGGTGAAGTAGCCATACTTCTTTTCCCTAAGAAAAAAAGTTAGACGACGGTGAGCGTCGGTGGTCGGCACCTTGACCGGGATACCAGTGGGAGTGTTAAGGGCGGAGGTGTAGGAGATCTTCCTCGAGTTGAGGCTCGAGGAGATAGCGACCCAAGACGACTTGTCTTGAATCGTAACAGGTGGCGGTGGGCGGGGCTTCTTCGCTGAAGCTGCGGAACCCGCGACTTGTGCGAGAGAGAGGTCGGAGGGGGCGTGGCTTAGGGCCGGCGTCTTAGTGACGCATAGAGCGGGTTCCGTCTGTACGGACCCGGTGGGTGAGGCAGGACGGGACAGACCGGCTTTCCGGCGGTATGAAACGGTTATGAAACCGTTTTTAGCGGACTCGACAACGGGTACGGACGCGTCTACGTCCATATCCGAGTCAGGAAGAGGGCTTGCGACAGATGACGCGACATTGCAATCCGGAGAAAGTGGCGAAAACGAATTCGCCACTGGAATGTCGATATGAGGGGGTGATGCGGTCGGAGCCTTCTCCTTCCGCGACTTAGATTTGGGCTTGGAACCCTTGGGCTTGGTTGCGACTGGGGAACGCGAGCGACCAGAGTCACTGGCTGTGGAGTTCTCACACTCTAAGTGCGAGTCGGAAGAATGAAGGTCGTTATAGGCTTCCCGGTAGAGCTCCGGGTAGCGGGCCTTGACTGCAGCTAACGTCCTAGCGTCAACAGAACTTAATGAAGCCATTATGGCTTAGTACAGGGAACGGGGCGGGACGTAACTAAACCTCCCTGCCAGAGGGGCAGGGGGGTGCGCCTGTTTGAATTTAACGGACAACCGTGTCCGGACCAAGGGAGCTGCGGGCAAAGTGCAATGCCTCACAGGGACCTACGAAGCCTAGGGGGAGTTCCCTAACACTTCTTTCTTCGAATTTTCGTTCTTCTATCTCCAGATGCGAAGCACAACACACGATGCAACACGACGAAACGACGAACTGCACAACGCGCTGCCCGACGACTCGATGGACTGCACTCAGTGTGCTCGGCTCGCACCGAAAAGTGCGGTTTAATTGGTGCACTAAAGGAGGTGCACCGGCGCTCTGAAAAGAGCGTAACGATTGACAGTAGCCGATCGAACACACAATACTACCGAGTATCACGAAATAATTCAATAACTACGTACGAGTTATCGAACGATCTGACTGTTAGAGCTGCGAGAGAGCGCCGAAACCACGTTAACTTTTCACTTCACTTTATAAACAGTTCACGTGTAGGTTGTGTGCTGCCGCTGTCTCTTTTCTACTCGGACGCATCAGCCGATGGAGTGGAAAAGATATAGATCCGTCACAAGCCAAATGCTTAGGCCGATCGCGCCTCTCTATCGCTTGTTCCGCGCTCTTACTTGCACGCTCGGCTCAGGAAGAACGTGAGAGTGAGTCATGCTTTTTCGTGCGTGCAGTCGGTGTTCATCGATTTATAATATGAAATTTATCACGTCGAAAAAACCGGGATAGCATCATTTAATATAAATGTTTCAGAAACGACGATTTTTATAAGTATTACGCATTCAGCGGTATTTGTTTTCTTGCCGTGGAGAAGTGAGGAAGCGGTGTGGTGTTTGTGTTTATTTCTCTGTACATAAATTATATTGTTAATACAATACACAACGCAGATGAAGTTGCGGGTTATAGCTAGTATAAAATAAAAACTACTACATGACGGACTAAGAACTCATCAAAAAGTTCCATCATAAACATTATTTCTCTAATATGTAAAGAAATTTATGGACATTTGCCACGACATTCGTAAATAGGTAAATTTAGTTTCCTAATACTTCGTTTTTTCTCCAAACATTTATTTTTATGCGATTGGTGGTAAACGAACAGACAGGTTACCCGGTGGTAAGTAATCACCGCCGCTCATAGACATCTGCGACACGAGAGGCATCACAAATGCGTTGCCAGCCATTGAAGGAGGAGTAGGCTCGTTTCTTGTAGGTCTGTATGTTGTATTGGTCCGGAAACGCTGCCGGTGGGGTTTTATTCCAGAGGGCCGACATACGTGGGAAAACGCACGCGAGAACCGCACAGTAGAAGACTTCCAATCATCGAGATGACACTGATGGAATTTCATTTTATGGCAAGTCATTCGTTAGTGGAACTCAGTAGCAGGTATCGATCTGAACAGGTCTACAGAACACTCTCCGTGGTAGATTTTGTAAAGGACGCAAAGTGACGCAACAACCCTACGAAGCTCCAAAGTTCTATGAAATTGAACATATTTAAATAATGTAATAGTTGAATTTTATTTTTAACTTTGAACACTATATTCTAATCCATATCTTAGCTTGTACTGTGATTCATAAATGCAGTATGCGTTTTAAGGAACCCTTGACAAATTGTATAGCTCATGAACTAAAACAGGGTGGTTGATTAACTTATCTTAAACTGATGCTAGGAAGGAAATATATTTAATAGAAACATTAAAATTATTGATAACGTTTAATTTACATCCATTAAATTTGAAAATTTCATCGTCTGCGAGTGCAGTATGATCTATCATACCAACATGTTCAAAATTATCTGACCTAAATATTTATTCTAATTTAGTTCATTTATTCATCATTTCATTTAGTTCTAACCAATAATGCTAAAAGGAAATACCTAGAATAATAGGAGTAGATAATTATACATTTCAATAGACGTGGAATAGTGAATATAGAGCTTAACAAAGCATCTCGTTAGAACTTGATTACGAACACCACAACACGATAACAAGCCTCGCTCACAGCCGAAACTTGTGATTGCCTCCATACACACAATGTAACTTTTTAAGTAAATATCCCGTTGATAGGCAATTTAAGGTGTACCTACTCAATTAAGGGGGGCCGGTGCGATGAACTTTATAAATTGAGAATTTATCTTGTATTATGCCATTTGCAGAATCGTTATTAAAGAAGTATTTAGTTCTTCTATATTTTTCATTCTATCATCTTTTCTTTTGTAATGTTACGGTCCGGTCCTAAAGCCGATTTTTTTATAGTACAATAAAAATACAGGCTTACATATTTCTCATTTACAATCATCGATTTTGGCAAGTCTAATTAACCAATGTGGAAAGAACGTCTAATTCGTTGGTTATAGTAGTCTTTCCACTATTGATATTAACATTTACAAAGTCTTCAAGGTCGACATTAAACTTATAATTTTAAACTTGTTTACGGTTTATAGATGGTCATAGCTTTCCACCATTACTCAGTATTAAATAGACAGCCTGCTCGCTCCTGAGGTTAGTACTACGTTCTCCTCATAAAAAGATTAGCTTAAGCATTTTCCGAGATTCTGTAATCCATATGTATATAAGGATGAACCCCATTTGCACATTAGGTACCGACAAGGGCTATGCAATCTCAGACGCATTAGCACACTCCAAAAAGCCTCGAATGGAGTTCCCATAGTTGACCGCTTTACAAACTTCTCGCAATCGTTGCATCCCATCTCGAATCTCAAGTGATCGTATGCTAACATTCGTATATTTGATCTTCTAAATCAATTGATTTCCTAAATAATTCATGGTGTCTATCTATTTTTATAATAAAATATGTACATTAAATATATTTCAAGAAATACTATCTAAAAAAATATGGGTTACAATTAATAACAAGAAGGAATTCGATAGTTTATGGAATTTTTGTGTCTATTTTTTTTTTAATTATTAAAATCTCTACAACAACTCTACCTAAGTTTTTTTAATAAGAGAAAATTTATCATGGGCACCCTATAGCCTAGAGGAGCAGTAGGGTTATGTGAGACTTCTACTCGTTAACACTTCATAGTGTATCATGCGCCACTTTAATGGGGCAGCATGAGATCGCTCACGCATTCAACCGCTCCGCTTTAGTAGCCGGCCAAGCAAAGAAAGCTGGGCTCCGGCCTAATCAGGAAACAGCTGACTCCGCTCGTTAGCCGAACCTGTGTAATGGGAAGATGGCCCCCCACGTATCTCCCCAAGTTCAGTTACCGTGGTGAAAGGAGGCTAGCATAGCGTCTCGGCCTTGCACCGTCCCTCCGTTGACGGAGAGGCCCGCTAACAGGTTCACCCTCGAGGGCCCTGTCCGCTGCTTATTTTTGCGAGATGACCTCCTCGCAAAAAGAGGCCTTCGCGTTTAATACCACTTCGTTGTTGACCACGGCTTGCAATACGCTTGCACATATTCTTCCCTACTAATAATTGTGTAAGAAAGAATACTTACAAATACACATAAACCGAAATTTTATACAAAAAATACATGAAACGCGCCCAGTGATTGATTTCAATCACACCCGTAGCGATAAATTATTTGATTAGTCAATAATTATGTTTCCCATCAATTACCGATTTCCTCAGAGAGACATTAGCTCAGGGCATTGTCGTTACCAAGAAAACTCGTTGAAAATCCGTTAATTAGACAGGCACTCTTACAATAAAACCTTTTATATATTAAGATTTATAATATTTAATCATGCGATCACAATACGTGTATGAAGTAATTCGGTGAAACTGTAGAGGCCTTGCCAGGTCAACAGTGTAGTCAGCTCGAAAAAAACAAATTACATGTATGAATACAAAACGGGAAATGACAGCGTCAGGTCGTTTTATTAAACAACTAGCTACTGCACTCGACTTCATTAATACTATTATTTTGTTAGAACTACATGTTTCATTAACTCCTAAAACCCTATTACCTATTTTTATGTATCTCTTTTAAATGTTATGTTTATGCTTAGACCCTATGAAAAAGCGTAAGAACGTGTACTTTATAGGTTAACGTTTGACCACAATCTCATATGATGTTAAATGAAGACGTGGTCTAAGATAGTAGTCACGTTAAACCTAGAGGGGGAGACTGGCTCTCAAGTGGAGCAGCCGGAACACACCGACAGGTGCTTGACGACAGATTTTCAACTTGAGTGTGATAGCTAGACAGACGGACTTAGGAAAAAGCCCTATCATCATGTTATAGTTTCTTCATTGTGTTTTCCTTCACCGAAAGCTCCGGCACAGTAGCTAGGATTTGAATACTCTAAAAAGTCCTCTACTACTAAAAATCACTTCAAACAGTCACTTCAATTTTATCTATATGATACAGAGTCTTACGTAATCACCCTTTGGTGATTTGGTGGCATAGTGGTAAGTGGCTTTATAGGAGATATTCGCAGGAAAAGCGGTCTCTAGAAGAGCGACGCCACATTAATTGTCCTTTTAGCTCACTGGAGCGTAGGTTATTTAAGTTTTTTTTCGTTTTTATTTTCTTTAACTGGCTACACGCCGCTACCATTACGGGCCTTTACAGCTTGGTGGTAGAGTGCGGAATGTATTTAGCCGAAATCACAACTTGCGCAAGGGAGCGAAATTTACATTCGTATTTGTATTCGTAACTTCATTCTGTAGTAGCTAGGCTCAATTATACCTTGAGTATAATTGTAATGTTTTAACTGCAGTAAGCTCATTCGGGGTGGTTGGATATGTTTGTGTCAAATTTCTAGGTATCCATTTATAGGTGTAATTTATTAGTATTCAAGTACCGCTTAAATACATGGTGGTAATTGAGTGACTGAATATTGGTTGGATAACACACTTCTTACTGAGGAACAATTCGTCATAGGGGTTTGTTTTTGATTTCTCCGTTTTAGGATCAAACTGTATATTAAAAAACAGGTTTTAGAGGTATTTTTAACATGTTATTGTAAGAAATAATCTTGAGTGGAATCATATCTCCGCGTCTATAAAATTAAATAATTCTGAATTTATATATTTATGAAAAGCAAATGGTTAATATCGTAACGACAAATCGTGTCGTATAAATCGTGGAATCGAAAGACAAATGGTGCGCTTTATCGCAACGCGTAATCAAGACTAATACCCTCACGGTAACAACTCAAGGGAGCGGGCGGGAGCGTTCAGACTTTGATTGAGACGTCCTGTTTACGAACGGATTAGTTTTATAAATAGCGACATGGTAAAACCTGTCGCGTGATATGAACGAGACGCGATTAATCTGCTTTAGATGTCGTTTAAAAATTAGCAATTTAAATCCACTCTATTTTTAAAGTTATGGTTTTGGGTTACGGTTTGAATTGATATTTCCATCTGCTCATTTTTTTTTATTATTGTAGGTTATGGTTTTATTATGTTATGGGATCATGGAAGTCTTCGAGTCTTCTTAGCATTTTTTTCGTTTGCACACTATAGAAAGTTATTGGAGATTTCTTGAAAGTTTTATTAAAATTGTGCAAAACCATTTACAGTCATGAAAATGTTGAGTATATGAAATCAAAATTAAAAATATTCTATCCAATTTAGGTCCTGAAAAGTCGATTGTGAACGGCAAAACTAAAAGACTAGACAGAAAAAAAAACAATTATCGCGAAGAACCGGCAAGTAACTCGATCTGGCGTTACTTTACATCGTACATATTTTTATAAAGATAGATAGTTATAATCGTAGTAAGCGTAGTTGATAGATATATTTTTATTTTTTGGGATCCACAGAGAGGGGCGACATTTCCAGATGTCACCATCGTTCACATATTTATGCGGCCTATAATAATAGCCTTTAGACAATTAAACCCGCAAATCGGTAATGCGCTTTGGTACTTTGTTATAAAACCTAACATTATCACCTAAAACACTGTTACTGCTCTTACTGAACCTGTAACAAGGAATGACCGATTTGTCGCTGTTTCTAGTGTTTATATTATGTTTGTCGCTTACTAAATGCAGCTTCTCTAAGTTTCTGCGTACGTACATTAGATTATCAAGAATAGAAGATAGAGGAGATATAATATTTTAATATATAATTATATGAAATCAATACAATTGAACTGTGTTTTGTTTGCCGGGGCTGAACTCTGAAACAACTGGACTGATTTTTATGAGACTTTCACTAAATTATATACCGCTATGCTTCGCCATACAGGATAAGCAGTAATGACAACATTTGATCGAGGCAATTTCAGATCGGTTACTGAATACCCCGGGTTATTCATGATAAAAATTATAATTAAAAAAAAAAACAAATAAATTATTTTCAAGAGAACTAAGTCGCTGATGTATTAGTTCTTTCTTTAATAATTCTGTACGAAGATATCTGTATATTTTATTTGAAAGTGTCACACAATCCACTGTCGCCCATACATCATTAGCTGCCAGTTATATTTTATGAGGCAGCCGGGTGGCTCCGTCCGACACTGGCCAATTTCACGCGCCAATGCCGCCGTATATTCGGGTATTAGCCGGCACCGTATACCCGGATCAACCGGGCCGCGTGGAGTGCTGTGCGTTCCACAATCTGCCGTAAGTTCGATGAGCTCTTCAATTGTAAACTTGCCCGAGTGGTGTTCCCTATTTATTTTGATTTCTGATTGCTTAATGTTTGGAAACTATATTTTATAATTAATTCTTTTACTCTATATTATCATTTCAATGAGGCTATTTTGTTTAAATCTTAATGCATTCGGCTTTTTGTCACAATCTCACCTAACCGCCTATCATAAAATATTTGCCGAATTACATATACGAAATTTCAATAAATACATAAGACATAATAGTAAACATATTGTTAATAAGATAAATAAATTTATATTAAAATAGTATTTTTAAGTACGTTTTACGAAGTTAATAGTATAAACGCAGGCAAAGTCGCGGGACACCGCAAGCCTCCTATAAATATAAGAATCTACACGAAGTAAATGGTACATTGCCAGGAATGTCTGATAAATCGGTTTAATTATCATATTTTAAAACAACACTACTAAAGAGTAACACAAAAGCTAATAGCGTAACTCCATGCCACATCGGCCTGTCCGCCGGGATCGGAAATATCTACGTTGACATTACCATATGAATTCTGAGATAGTAATAAAGGAATAATATGCAAATAAACCGTTGGAGTTGTTGAAATGCCACCGCGAGGTCGTAAACTGTTAGGGTTAAGGTACACTGAACGATCCGTTTCATGTAATTTAACGGAAGAATATTATTTTTTGTAATCCTATTTCAGTGAATTGTTTTCAGTTGAAATCAAGGAAAATAATTTTTTGGGACTATAAAAAAGTTACATGAATATTAAAAAAATACCTGCCACAAAGTGACGTAGTCCTTGTTAGTAACATGTAGTCCAGGATCCACGGTCTATTTTTGCTATTTATTACTCTCAAGCTGATATTTCATAAGTAGCATCATTTTGACTAGACGCTCAACTTTTTCTCTTACAAACATTTTCAATTATGTGATTAATAAGAATATCTATTTCAAATTCGATTATAACATTTGTAAGATGCGAGATGATCAGCGTATTCGAATAGATTGTCAATCTACTTAGGTTCGAATCCTTGATAATAAATCTGAGCTTTTGGTAAAGTAAAACGCTGTAATGAAACTGTAATATGATGGTAGGGTTTTTTCTAATCCCTCCTGACTGACTATCAGCCAGAAATTAGATATCTGTCGCCAAGAATCTTTGATTATGGCTAGTCCTCATCTAGGTCTAGCGTGTACACCATTTTAGATCAAATCGACATTTAATATCAGGCGAGATTGTGGTAAAACGTAAACCTATACAGTAAAAAAAACAATATTATAAACGAATGTACCATAACCTAATATGATGGCATCACACATTATTTTCGTGTAATTTAAACGGTTCGTACAGCGCACACGGAGATAACTCTCGGATGGCAGGATTTTTTCAAATTTACTTGACACTAGTAGTTATATTTTGGCAAATTTTAGTAATATTTTATTTGTAGCCGCCTGTGATATTCTGATGTATAAAGTATAACTTCATCAGAATCCGTCCTATAGCTTGTATGAAAGAGTAACAAACATCCATACATCCTCACAAACTTTGTCGTTTATAACATTAATA
This sequence comes from Antheraea assamensis, assembly GCA_035772565.1. Classification (NCBI taxonomy): domain Eukaryota; kingdom Metazoa; phylum Arthropoda; class Insecta; order Lepidoptera; family Saturniidae; genus Antheraea; species Antheraea assamensis. Next base: position 1,110,726 of record JAQQSE010000129.1, read on the forward strand.
TGATACATTAAATTGGTTTTGTTTGGTTCACAGTTACAAATTTTTGTATTTAAAAATAATTCGATTCATGTTGTCTATTAAAATGTTAACGCATAAAAGGATAACGATAGTTGTGTGCCCTGGACCTTATTTCCCGCGTATGATTACCGTGTACTCACATAAATCTAGACCTAAACCGGGTTTATTGGCCCGCGGGGTGCGATCTCTTGTTATATTCGAATAGAATAAATTGCTAACTTTCATTTCGGGTTTCATTGCACGTCTAGGAACAACAACTGTTACGGTTTACTTGATTTAGTTTATCTTTTTAAATAGTACTTCCAAAGGTTTAATAATATCTAACGTGACGTATTCAGGTACTCCTGAATTTATTATATACAATAGTAAACACTTGAAATCGAGAGGGAGACTATCTGGGGAGATTGTTTATCAATTTATAAAGGCATTATAGGAAAAACTTCGGCTCGTCACAATTATTCCTATTTTAATATACCTGTTTGATTTGATGTGCCATAAAGTATCCTAATCCTAAGTAACCTTAACCCTAACAGCGACCTAGTATTTACCGTGATTGTTTTTGATGCCGATTATGTAGAGTAATTCTATGGACATTATACTCTTGTTAGTTATCATGCACTAAAAACAAACTGATTTAACGCGACTATGCAAGCGAGGATTCTAGTGACAGCTTACAGAAGAAGTCTGTAGGCACCTAATCATAGGTTATTGATTTGGAAGACCATATTTTAGATATTACCAACTATCTAAGCAGTTACTACAAAATATCCCACCGTCATCCTATAGTTTGATAACGCTATTTCTCTTCACTGAAAGTCACAGGTCATCGAAAGATCTGAATCTAATTCAGTCGATGTGATTTCCGGTCTACCGCGGGATCCTTTTTTTTAATATACTTTATAGGTAAGCGTTTGAGCACAATCTCATCTGACGTTAAATGAGGATGTGGTCTAAGATAATAAGTCATAACCTAGAGGACCTCCTTGTTTCACAATTTTTATGATTTCTTCATAAATAGTATTTAATCATAAAAGAAAAACCATTAAAATATTTATACACTTGTATCAAAATCATACAACGACGTGTCCAAAAATGAAATTCCAAAATTTTATTGCTTAACTCAGTGTATTATATTTACTGCTCCAGGTGTCACTGCAGGGGATTAATTGTCGCTTGTAAAATGATTTCAAGCGGCCCGTGAAATAAGATCTTCATCAGTATTCCTGAAATCCTATTAACAATTAAGAGGATTGAATGCTAACCAGGCGGTAGGCGACAGGCGTGTGATGCCGGTGCCCCTCTTCCATTGTTATTCAGCACTGTGAATGCATTGCAAAATAGCATAATGTTGGTTTATGAAATATGATGATACAAATTGAATGTCTAGGATACTTGATGGTACATCAAATCAAACAGGTATATTAAAATAGGAATAATTGTAACGAGCCGAAGTTTTTCCTATAATACCTTTATAAATTGATAAACAATCTCCCCAGATAGTCTCCCTCTCGATTTCAAGTGTTTACTATTGTATATAATAAATTCAGGAAATCAGTATCTTAATTGTGTCCTTACAATACATTCTTGATAGTTTGTACAAAAAATTGAAAAGCTACATTTAGTAAAATACGCACAATCATATAATAATAGAAATCAACACAATTTGGTGATCCTATTTTTCAGGTTCAGTAAGTTCACCAACAGTTTTTGGTACATTACCCATTTGCCGGATCACGATCACATACAGTTCTCGATATCAAAATATTAATATAGTGTGAATAAATATATGAACGATAGTGATTTTCGGATATTACACCACTCTCTGTGTATTCTCTTAAACCAATTGTGACTACAATGCTTTGTTATACAAAAATATAGATAGGTACAGTAAAAAGATAAACGAGATAGAGTTTGTAGCCTATTATTCTCGACGACAGGGTTCTTTGTCCGAACCGGTGGTAGTTTTGACGTTCATAAGTGCCTATTCAGGGCCTAATATTTTAAATTTTAAGATTTAATATCTTTTACCGTGAAACACGCTATATGTGACAATAACGAATGCACACGAAGAAAATGTTACTAAAAATTCCATTTCACCAACAAATCAACTCAAAATAATTGAGTGATTGTTCCCAACATTCTGCGTAATGTTATTATCGTTGACTTTATCTTTGTTTTTCTTATTATTTACATTTTATTAACACAATCTTATTTTGAAAAATAATTACAGCATTACCTTAAAATATTATGTTATTATTAATCAATTACCTTCGGTATTGTTATACGATTACTTTATTCAATTATTATATAAAGGCTAATATTTTATCACGATAATTTAACGTTAATTTTTAAATAACCAACTAGTTAAAATTAACAGCATGGCGGGCGCAACGGTAAACAGCGTAAGCGCGACAATTTATGACTTGTTTGTATTCAGTTTTGACGGGAACCACACCCCCACATGATATTCTGACTGGATTCGTGTTGTCGAATATATGTCAGTAGATATAGGGTCTATACAGCGAAGGCCATGATATTTCTTAAGAGGCAGTATTTTGTCCTGTTTGTTTTACATTTGTGCCAATCCAAATAATATATTTATAACTTATAACCTATGTGTTATTTTGATGTATAAATCATATAAGTATAAGGTTTTGTAAATATTCGTTTAGGACCTCTACATGAAAGAGTATCAAACATATATCCTTTTACACAAACTTATCAACTGAATATTATATGGACCATTTTTTCAAAGCTCCAATGTTCGCAGGCCATTTTATATATAAATAGATGTTACCCGTGACTTTATATTCGTTATAGGTTTTAATGTTTGACCACAACCTCATCGGATATGTGACCTCACCTGATATAAATGATGATGTGGTCCAAGGCGGTACACTCAAGGATGTACCTTCCTATAGGAAAATAATTTATAGAATCCAATTAGTAGTTCCCAAAATCACGCTTGACAAACAAACTTTACCTATATGTCACATAGAAATACACATAAGTTAAAATAATTGTGACTAAGTTTATTAATTTTTTTATTTTTCATTAAACTCGAATGTTGACCATCTTGAGATTAAAACAGAGAATCGAATATTAGCAGTATATGTAATAAAATACCCCGCTGGGTAAGTCTCTGAGTGCGGCCCTGTTTCCACCCAATCGAGAGAGGTTTTAATTTGTAATCCAATATGGAGATTAAGCAGCAAAGCGTAAATACGATTGTTGGATTAAAAGTTCGCAGTTCATTTAACCGCCGGCCGGGCGGGTAGTGTGGGTACCTCTGTAACGGCTTATTTTAATTCCGTTGAATCATTTTCAATTGTTTCTGTTTATTATCCTGTATTTGATTATGGGAATTTGTTAATATTGAAATTCATTTTATTATGTATACTAATACCGATTTCGGTGTGTGGGTTCCTAAAAATGCGTGAGTCACCTATATGGTTGTCAGCTGTGGTTGAATCCGGTAGGTGGCGCTGTTGTCGATATCTATATACATGTTTTTTAATTATCTAACTTTTTTTTTTCCTCATGTAATAACATTTTTATATACTCTATAGGTTAGCGTTTGACCACAAACTCATCTGATGTTAAATGATGATGTGGTCTAAGATAGTAGTCACGCTAAGCCTAGAGGGAGACTGGCTCTCAAGTGGAGTTGCCGGAACACACCGACAGGTGCTTGGCGACAGATTTTCATCTTGAGGGTGGTAGATAGCCAGGCGGACTTAGAAAAAACCCTACCACCATGCTATGGTTTCATCACGATGTTTTCCTTCATCGAAAGCTCCGACTCAGTTGCTAGGATTCGCACCTACGTCCTTCGACGCTGTGTCAGAACACATTACCAACTGAGCCATCATCGCTTTTAATTGTTACCTTTTCAACATTTCTCAGTTTTTTTTTTATTTTAACAACGTCTATTCATCAGGTTTGTTAGTTTTTAATATTTGAAAGATAAATTAATTCAATGATATTGAAATGTTAATGATTTATACTATAGGTTTTGGAGTTTGACAAAACCTTCATCTGATGTTAACATGGTGATATGGTGTAAGATACTAACACGCTAAACCTAGAGGAAGATTGGCGCTTGAGTGTAATTCTCGGATCATGCCTATACATACGAGTACATGCTTGGCGATATATTTACCACTCGAAATTTGAAACTAGCCAGATTACAAAAAGCCATACCGCCATACTTTGGTTTCATTGCGATATGTTTCTACACCGAAAAATCCTACTCATTGCAAGGATTCAAATTTACATCGATCGACGCTAATTCCCAACACGCTATCACTGAATCGTCATTGCTTCAAACTAGAGTTTGAATAGTTTTTTTTAAGAAAAGGTCAACGAGATAAAGAAATGTCACTTATTACTTAATACTTTTTTTACTTGTTGTAAGACACGTTATTAACAATAATAATATCAAAAGGGCAGTAACAACTTAAAATTGGATTAGTCTTTAAGGGTATACTTATTTCATTACGTGAGACATTAATTAAAAAAAACTAAGTTAAGACATGACAATTGTGTCTTTTTGAGTCGCGACCTCCATACTTAAGTTGCAACACTCAAGATAGTCGTACTTTTTTGTATGTGGCATTTATTTATTTATTTCTGCTTATTTATTTATACAGACAGCCATATATGAATACATGTATTTTTAATTAAACGTCGTATGAATAGCTTTACGCGTATTAATCTTTAAATGGCGCCACAATATGCATTTTATTGCTGATTGTTTCAATAATTATGATAATGCAGGAGTTGACAGGACTTTGACGCAACCCTACTTATTTTTGATAATGGGAATGAATGTGACTCGAAAACCAAATTTAATTATAAATACGGTTACAAGGTAGGAAATGTCACTGGCCGCAAAAATTTAGAGTATAAGCTTAGGAAAGCTTAGGACGGTTTTTTAAAAGGCTTTTTGCATCGAGGTCTTTTAGTTCATGGTCTTTAAATGTATTATAAAAGAAATATTTCTAGGAAGCGAAGGTAAGGTAATATTATATTATAGCTACTACTTAAATTACAACCTTTGATGTTGTTGTTCCCAAAAGTTGTTTGTGTATTATTTTATACGAACGTTTTTTGCTGTTCGTGATGAATTGTTATTACCTCTGAAGTTTCTGTGACGATTTTCATATATTAGTAGGTTGGATAGCACACTTTCGACATCTAAATCGAGATCGCCATTCAAATCCATTATTACAATAATCAAAGTACATGCAGCTTTTTATAATAAACGAGGTTTTTTTTCTGCTTGTCTCGATAGGTTTCTGGAGTATTCTCCATTTAGATGTTAAAATACCAAATGTGCACTCGATTGTTTGCCTAGCGGTAGACAATCTGATGTTAAAACATTTTCTTTCATCGTTAAGTACTCTCTCGGGATAAGGACGCGTTAAGTAATGTTTTAATGGATATGCTTCATCGCCCACTACGACGTAGAGTGCAATGATGTCAGAATTTGGAAGTCTTTTTGGTATTGGAATATTGTACTTATTTTTTTGTTCACGCTTATACAGAATTGATGCTATAAAAGTACCACCGTCGTTATGCTTTCCTCGCCCGTCCACTGCGATTGCAACAAATTCTCTGTTTGAATCCGCTACAGCTTGCATAACAATGGTATTTCTTTTTTTATAGCACCAATTTGCCTGAATCCCGATTTAGGCGATTTCTTTATTTCTCAATGTTTCCCATCAATTACTCTGATACAATTCGGGAAATTCGAGGTAGCTTCAAAGTCTTCTGCTAAAGTATTCATATGCTGTTTCGTTGGTATCAGCATAGTGAAAAGAAACTAATTCAGTCCATAAAACACTACATGTTTCGTGTATGATGGACGCAATGGTGCTTTTTCCCATACGGAAACTGTTAAGCCAGTGATCTAAATGCAGTTCCAGTAGACAAAAACCTTAAATAAAAATAGTAGATACAAATATTACTTTATTGTTGCAGGCGAACAATTTCGTAAGGAGTGGGAAGAACTTGCGGATCAATTTCGTGATGCGTGTTCTCTGGTGACTGTGGTGACGAAACAGAGAGTGCGTGGACATACTTTCAACTTATGCAATTTATAAACGATGATGTCACACCAGACTTTTTTTTTAAATTTAATGCTAGCGATTCAAACTGGTAACCATATAGTTATACTTTAACGTAGAACGAATTCTTAAGAAGTCAACCTCAGTGCGTTTGATATCCAGAAATATGGAATAACCCGTAGCAAATATTATGCAAGTTTGCAACATTCGGTGTGGGAATAGTGGAAAAATACACAAATTCTAAACGTGAAGTCTGCACACACGGAATCTCGAGTGGCCCCTTACTGCATCTAGACTGGTAATTGGACGGAAAATACGCCATCCACCTTATCTGGATATTTTATTTTAAAGTGATATGCAATATTTAGAAGTTGTTGTTTTTATTTTGGATTACAATGTAGTTAGAAACAGCCTATGATTAAGTCTACGTTTATATATTTATAAATTACTAGCCGATACACACGACTTCGTGTGCGTTATTTATTGTCTTAAATATTTCATATTCAGAGAAAAAAAAACAACAAAAAAATTTAAAGTAAACATATACTTTTCTTACATTTTTTTGTAAACAATGTTATCCAGTTATGTCTACTTCTAGAATACTAGTTTTTTAAACTTTATAATTACTTTAACAACTTTACGTATATTAAATAAATCAAGATATTATGATAATTTTTGTTATAGATAAAAAAGACTTTGTCTTATTACAAAAAAGTTAAATACGCATCGAACACTTGTTTAAATTGACAGTTCTTATTTTATTGTTGGTGTTTTATTGTATTTCTATTTACCGGCAAAAGACGCTTCGTATTATAATTAATTTAGAAGTAGGTATAATTAATTTGGAAGATGTAGATAAATTAAACAATTTTAGAGAATCACAAGTATATTGCCGATTTTTTTTAAGTAATTTCTATTTTACACAATAGTGTAATGCATTATATTGCTTAATATTTAATGGTTTAAATAACATATTACCATAGAATGTACTAGTCATTATTATGCGTCGGCTTAACTTACGTGTAACTTTATAACTTATGCCAAATATTATATAATAAAATTTACACTAAAATCTTCCCGTAACAATAAACGAATAGAATTTTGTAAATCAGACTAGTATTTTTTAGGAAAAAGCTCGCTAACAAACATACAGACAGGCGTTAACTTCTATATGTAAGGATGCAAATATTAAATTCAGACATAAGTATAAATCCAAATATAATAAAAATGGTAAAATTTATACATATATACAAAATTAAGTCAACAAGTTCCTTCGAAAAATTATTCATAGAAAAGCCTTCTTGAGGTGTGAAGATCGGGAGGTTTCGGTTATAAAAGGGGGAGAAAGGAAAAACTTGGATAACTGCCTTCATGAATTGGAAATGTAATTTGGACGGGTGTGTGTGAGCGGCAATTGTTTCTACGATTGTTGCCTCGCGATTTTAGTGATAGACGACCCTTAGGTTCGGGGGAAGGGGGCGAGGCAGCTCTTCAGTTGTGGTTATGGGTGTAAAAATATTATAATCGTTTGTTATAACCAATTTCACCCACCGACTCGCATATGAAAATATGGCACTGAATTAGATATTTTATTGTTCTGGCTATCTATCAACCCCAAATACTGTCATCAAACGTCGACCGGTGTGTGTAACGAACATTTTTTTGTTCAATCTATTTACCAGCAGGTATTTTTATTCCAATTAGTGTAAAAAGAATAAAACGCATAGAGAAAGACAACATTTGTGCCTAGAACTGATTGTATATTATCTGACATATTTATCAGAAACAACGACAGAAAAAGATTCTCTATTACTTCCCATAAAGTGTATGAATTGGTCTTAAACTTTTACGTCCAAATGTGAGGGGGGATAAGATCTTCTAAACGGCAAATAAACGAACATTGCAATACTAAGAATGGAATTGAAACAATCACGCGTGCGATCCAATTTCAAAATATGGCCGCTTGTTCATTCACCTGAAATTGGTTACGCTCGAATGGAGAATGAACGAATCAATCAGTTCGTCTGAACACGTAGTAATTTATTATCTGTAGTATGTGATTCATTCTGTTTTACAGATAATAGATAGACCAACTATGAAGGTTTTTTAAACGTGATGTGATTTTATGGCAATAAGCAGATGATTTTATTTAAAAAAACTGAGGTATGCGATACTATATCAGGGAAATTTTCGAAACAGTACAACCATTTGTAACGAAACTTTTATTGGTAGATAAAGGATTTCTTTGAGTATTACAAAGATATATATTATTGCGCTCTTGCATACAGGTTAAGCAGTAAGTGTAACATTCATCGAAAATAGCTTAAAATTGGTAAGAAGGGTAAACCAATAATTAAAAAATGTCAATTAAAATATACCTTGAAATTAATCAAAATTAGACGTATAGTTTCAATCAAACAACAAATTCAATATTAGGTAATGCAGACTTGTGGGAATCGGTTAGTGTTTTTTATAATGTGTAACTTGGATAGGTTTTCGCGTGTTTGATATTATTCATTTGTTTACAGCGTTCACGTAAGCGAAACCATAGAACTGAACGGAATGTGAATTTTAATAATTTGTTTTTTTTTTATATATAATCCTAAGAAGTTTGATTGACTCTGCACAAGAATAATAAGTCCGTTTCGCTAGAGCCAGTTTCCCTCTAGGTTTACCGTGACTACTATCTTAGACCACATCATCAATTAACATCAGATGAGATTGTGGTCAAACGCTTACCTATAAAGTATAAAAAATATGTATATTTTTGATACTCGCTGAGTAGTAATTTATGACGACTCGAAAAGATTCATCTGTGGTAACAGATTTCATAAATCATGTATACTTGAAACAAGCAACATTAGAAATTTTGTGAACTACTCTGAAAAATCAGTTTGTATGTTCTTGTGAACTGAAGCTAAGAAGTTATCAATATAATATCATTGCTTCAAACAGCCTTGATGATATTACAATTACAAATATAAAAGACATCCAACCCCATTTGTCTCCATCACAACAAAATCATATTATAATGTCTAAATTACCTAACTATGAGTTGAAGAAATAAAATAGAAATAATATATTTGTAAAAGAATGATCATAATATTTATATATTTGATCAAGTTAAATTAATAGCTCTATTGCTTAGATTATCACTACTCGTAACACGTATACTTTTGTAACACCATATATGTGACAAACAAACGTAAAGAATAGACAGGGCGTAGAGCTGTCTAGTCGTCATAAAACACACGTTTTACCGGCTTATTATACAGCGGACTTTTGTTAAAACGACTTTTGGACCCGAGGGAATCCAAATTGGTGTGAATTTTACGACAATCGTTCAAGGTGTAATTTTCTCTATAGTTCTGAACGGTTTACGTAGACGAATATAGGGATCCTTTTATATAATACGACATTTAGGCTACGTGTATTGTTTTTTTCGTATAGTGATTTCATGAGCACCATAATATAAACCTACTTGGACGTCACCGCTTGTGAATAAGTGGCCAAAAGTGAATATAATTGAATATCAGTAATAAATGAGGTTAGGAATGGTTATGGAATTTTAAGGTGGTATCACCTTAGTCTGTCATGTAGTGAATTTTATATTTTAATCATAACCTTGTGTTACTTGACTCTATATTTTGTTATATTGATGGTGTTTTACGTAAATACAGTTTGGTTATTGTGCACAAGTAAAGTGGATGGGAAATAATATTACGGAGCAATAATTCTGAGATGCCGAAAAACTCCACGGGAAGTTCTATCGAAGGAGCCATCATTTTGTTAGAATGGTAATTATGTAAAGTACTACCAAAATATAGTAGAACCATATAACTCAATATTATGAACAAAATATAAAATGCACAACATGACAGACTAAGATCCCGCCAAAACTCCTGAATTTGTAATTATGCATATTGCCCGAGAGGTGTGAATAGTAGTACCCTGATTAAGCATCGATGTCTGAAATTGATAGAAATACAACAGTGTTGTATGTGTTTATGAATTACCACGAATGTTGACAATGGAAGTGCTTTTTGATTAAGAAGATTTTTATGCTATCCAATCTACTGACCCACCACTAGGTGATGCTAAAGCTCGTCAGTTTGGATTTCGTTTAACCGACTTTCTTCAAAATTAGTATGTGAATACTAGCAATTTCCCGCCATTTTGCACGGTTTATAACTCCTCGGCTGATTTTTTAAGACTCAGATCTTAAAATGGCGGATTACATTTATTTTTTATTTCACGACCTCGGCGATTACAAGTTTCATGGTTTAGTAAAAAAAAAAGTTCGTACAAATGAAAAAGTTATTTAGTAATTATATTTTACAAAAAAATATCTAATTATGCAAATCAAGATTTGTTATTTTTCGAAGTTTTCACGTGTCACTTATTTTTTAAACTTTATACTGCCAACAGTCTGTTGACCTGTGCTTCATGAGGTCTGCATTCGTTTGTATGGAACGTAAACATTTATTATTCCAGACAGTCTACGGGTTAATGCAGTAATTATTTTTGACACGTTATTTTATATACATATACATAAAACAACTAACCGATTGACGTTAAAATGACGGATTATCGTATATATAAACTTTCATCCCCCTTTTCAACACGTTAGTGGTCGGTTTTCCAGATATACCTTCTTAGTGTTCACCTGCAGTATAAACGTAACCTTCATGACACATTTCATGACCCTAGCAGCTAGCGCCAATATGGTGGGATGTGTGTTGATATTTTAGGCATTAAATCAGTGATTCTTTTATTTTAATATATATCTTATTATTATTATGTATATAAATATAAATGAATTGCTGTTCGTTTGTCTCGCTAAAACTAGAGAATGGCTGGACCGATTTGGCTAATTTTAATCTTAAAATATTTGTGGAAGTTCAGGGAAAGTTTAAACGGTGAGAAACGTAAATAATAAGTAAAGGGAAATACTCAAAAAGACAACTTAACCTTCAAACACAAAATGTTTCTAGCTATCAAACATTTGATGTCTTTTGTCATTTCAGAAATAAATAATTGTCACTCGATTGTCAAATATTTATAGGTAAGTTCAGAAATGTGTCTGTTTAATAGCTGTAGTATAAGGTCCGATCTCGTTGATCTGTCTTGTTGGAATAAAAGCAGTTCTGTTTCAGAAACAAAAATAGTACATGAGAAAGCTTTAAATTGATCAAGAGCATAACTGTATTGCATTTATATTGTAAATAAAAATTTTGTATTAAATTTTGACCACATTTTACTCAAGTGAATGTAAGTGATACGAAGTTCACCGGCTCATCTAGTATATATATAAATTGCAATGTGGCTATTATTTGTAAAATTATTTATGACAAAAGATAATCATGAAACGTGGATAGAATCATACATGTTAGTAATTTTTTTAAAGTATTATATTACATGTCCAATCAACAGATGAGGCTGTTAAAGAATCGTCTTGATTCGACGGCGCCTCTCGAGACTGAAGCGAGGTTGGTTCGTGTAGATAAAGTGCTTGCTAGAGCCTCGCTTGAACACGACCATGTACACTGCTGGCCACAATAGCTAGAAATAGAAATTATTTTTAATCTTAATTTTACAATCAAGTTGTAACCTGTGAGTTCATATAATTTGTCTGAGCTTTCGACGAAGAAAAGCGTTACAAAATCATAACATGAATGCCTAAGTGATTTTAATGCTATTCGGGCTAGTTATCATTATTCATGTTGAAAATCTGTCATCCAGCAGCTGTGTGTGCTAAAAACTCGAGAACTTTAAGGATTCTTTCTTTCTTCTTACACTAAGAGGAATTATGCTTAATAAATATATGTCTCCTTAAGATATTGTTGATTTTTGGCATTTCAAACACCAAATAAATGACCAGCACTCAGTACGCTGCAGTGTCACTGAATTGTACATTGTAGTCCCTTTTTATGTTAATCCAAAACTAACTTAGAGATTATTTCGTAAAAGAAACTATGTGGTAGTATATTAAAAAACAAACATGTTCGTACGTAAGTCTCAAAAGTTCACAATACAACACCGACGTCAGGATGGCCGAGCGGTCTAAGGCGCTGCGTTCAGGTCGCAGTCCACTTCTGTGGGCGTGGGTTCGAATCCCACTTCTGACATCACCCTTTCCTTTTATATTTTTTTTCTATTTTGTTTATTTATCATCACATCTCATTTAATATACACAGTATTAATATAATTAAGTTTGTAAAGTGTTCTATTATATATTCTCAACTTATAAGAAGAAAGTGGATGTAAACTATCAGGACTAACTCTCAACGAACTTTCATATTATTATGGTGGCTTCTGTTGGATAATACTGATTATTAACTATAAGGTGTGCAGAATTACAATTATTTATATTATGTAATAACGTGGATCAATAATTCTGCAATGCAATGTAAATATACATCAGGTAGTGCGCTTGTACCTAAGTAATTCTATTTTTAATTAAAGTTCAAGTTACCGTGAAAAAAGTTATCCGGATGCAAATGAAAGTTCCTTCGTATTCCCTTTATGGGAAAGGGTATGGGAATTTGTGTCGTTTATTCAACTAATAATATACTAGACCTAATTCTACATTTTAAGGCGTATAACGATGGTTATATTGGTTAATATTCTTATATATTGGAGTGCTGTCTTAACAGAGGACAGCGGCGCAAGTATGTTGGCTGCCCTTGTTAGGGTCTATATTTTCTAAGCTCTGGGACTGTGGGTTCGGAATGTATGTAGCCTTTTCAAGGAATTCGCGAGTTGTCTCGTAATATGTTTCACTTAGAACCAACACCAATACAATAAGCAGTTACCACAAAGCAGGCATTTGAGAAAGTGTTCTTCTCTGCAGTGAGTTGGGTGACATCTAATACCTACAATTTATTTTTTATTTTCTGATTATTACTAACTTTTGCTGTGGATTTAATTTTCACGAAACTATTATGGATAAACAAAATGTGTCTAGTCATGATCCTGGTAAAAGCTCCATTTACTTTTACTTCCAAATAACTTGAATAGATTACAAAGTTTTCAACGGCAACAATCCACCATAACTAAAGGACATTCTCGGTAAGTTTAAAATTTAGTTTGCCGCGGGAGCCATTCAGACTACCTGGCTAAACCTAGGTCCACACTACTGCCTATGGTATGACTCTGTAATCAGCCATTCCTATGCAAATTCACTCGCTGAACCAACTATGGCTTTATATAAGGGTGCGTTATCTCTGTACGGACAGTGATTACGACGCGTTTAACATTTTGAAAATATACAAACTTTAAAGTAAATCAGGATTCTTTAAAAATCGCCGGCATTTTTAAGTGAGAAGACTTGTGCTCAATAGCAATGTTATAGATTGACCACGTATTTGACATTAAAAAAATGTTCCTCCGTCTAGTCTGTTTGTATATCTAGAAATCTTAATAAATAAAAATTAATTTAACCTCAACCACTTTTTAATTATGTAATACAACTTTTAGGGTTAGATTAATTTATAGGTTATAGAAAATATCGATCAAATTAAAAAAAAAAAACTAGTAATCATAGTATAGTAGTAGTAGATCATAAATAATAAAGTGTAAAGTAACAGTAAAATGAATATCAGGCTATTAGTTGTTGGAATCGTATAGTTTTATTTGAACCTTTTTGAATTATAGTTACAAGACATTGATTTAGCTTATCCTGATGAGTAATAACCTTTCAAATATTAAACATGCACACCATAACTGTACTGTACTTTTCATGTTTTATCATTATAATTTAATAATAAAAAAAGAATTAATATGATTTTACAAGAATTAAAAGTATAATATTTCTGCTTCTTAATATTATGTGTAAGAAATTAGACCAAAAGTTCAGGTTTATTTCAGTTTCCTCCATGTGATCATATCTGACATAGAGGTTAAATTCAATTACATAAATCCACCAAAATATTCATATACAGTTGAAAATGAATAAAATCGTCATGGGGAAAAAATTGAAATAAGGGTATTATGACAGGCATACATTAAAAAAATTTATTTTGTTTTTATAAGCTGTACAAAAGATTTACCTTATTTGTACTTTTTATAAAATGTGAACTTCAGAGTATTTCGTGAGATCTCGTATTAGTAGATTTTGTACATTTTAAAACTGACATATTATGGCTTAAAGCGTAAACATTACCGCGAGTGCATCCCCTGCCTCAATGTTTGGAGCATCGTCCGCTATACCAGTAACTGAATTTCCCCCTTTATGCAGCCACTTGACTTCACTGCATAAGGTTTTGTCCTTTGATTACACTAAGAAAGTATCACAGAATCGCGAAAGCGCTCCCAAATACCGATACACTAAAGATTGTTCTTGAAACTTTTACATTTAACGTGGAAAAGATTTCTGTTCACCAACACCGGGCGTTTAACAATTGAAATAATTTTAAACTGAATGTTATTTAGTTGAAATAAATACGTTCACTGAGCATACGGAGCGGAATTTTTTAATGCCACCTGGAGGAAAAGTACTTTAAATAATAGAGATAGCAAATTTTACTCCAAAGAAACATGGCTTTATTTTTGAAAAGAAATAAAACTGCATTCAAACATTTTCGAAAATTCTTTTGCTTCACCCGGGCATCGAACCCATTAAAATCTGTCAAAATTACACTCTGTAATTTTATTGCATCGATTCGTTAGGGGTCAATCATAAGGATGAATTCTCTCTAACATACTTGGTAAGTTTAATGAAAGGAAAACCATGAAATCTGTACCTATAATTTCAATGGGTCAAGCTAAATTACTTTTATTCAAAGATCCATCTGTTTCTGTTTACTTATGTTAGTAATTAATAATTCATCATTGACGTTATTTATCAATTAAAATGACAAATTATGTAGGATTTAGATAAGACGACTTGCAACAGCACGTGTTTGTAATGCAAACTCCTTTCTTAGATGCGACATAACTGCGTGTATGAGGTAGTTTTAAATGTGGAATGTTGCATTAGAAAATAGAATGTCATTTGTTATTCATATTTGATTGTTTCATAAATCATATGATATTTGTCTCACGGTAAAAATGGCTTATCAAGAACAATTTGATTTAATGGAAGCTGGTGGTATGGAGAGAGATATCGAGACCGACGGCCACCAACTCGGTTCGAGTTTAAAAGAATGGTAAAAATGTAAAGAATACGGACAGTTACAAAAGTCTGCGGCAAAATTTTCAGCAGAATAATAACGATTGTGATCTAAATGTTTCAACATCATTCGAAGCATTTCCGAAAGCTTCAAGCAGAGAAGCTGCCGAAGTAATTGGAACAACCTACACTCGCGTAGGTACTTAAAGTGTTGAAAAAAGTATAAGCTTAAATGTTATCGTGATGCAACCAACCAACCGTCGGTTGGTGCAAAAATTGCATCTTGGGGATTGCGAGAAACGACTACAATTTTGTTAAAGCATGCTGAGAGTTTCTGTTTCTAATGTTTCTTTGGAGTAAAATTTACTATCTAAATTTAAAAGTCCATCTTGTATATACAATATGGTTATATCAAGAACAAATGAATAATGAATATAGATGGCTTTACAAATATTAAAGAACAACGTTCTTCGCTCTATGCGTTATATTTTCTGAACCAATATACTTATTATTTTTTTATTATCGTTGTATTATCCGGCTGTGTTATGTTGCATTAGGCTAATATGGAACACATTATGAGGTTAAAAGTAAGTTAAATCGTACAAAAGATAACTACCAGTAGGTACATTCTGTTGCAATATCTTACTACAACTGATTAATATTGACCAATGCAGTAAATAATTTTTTAAATTATTTATGATATAAATTATTAATGAAAAATCGTATAATCTTTATAAATGTAAAATTAATCATTTATAATAATTATAGATCTAATCTTTATATTTAAATCATCAGCGATCGCTTTATGCGATGAAGCGAATTAAAAAAATGAAACATGCCATGTAAATCGTGGACTTAACACTACTAAATAAAGTCATAATAATTTATATGTATTCTTTACCGTATCAAATGTGAGAATCGAGTTGTTTAACCTCATCCCATATTCTCCTTTCCGCTATAGAATTACATCGGTGGGTACGCGTCTCCGCAGATTCACAGTAGCAACCATCCCGACAGGAACGAAAAAGCTCGCCAAATTCTTATCTACGAGTATGTCGTACTGTGAAGATGTGGAATCGCCTATCGGCTAGTGTGTACCCTTCCTCTTATGATATCGGGTCCTTCAAACGAGGCGTGAAGAGGCACTTTTGCAGGTCGGCATGATGGCGACGACTGCCATTGGTATTTAACACCGACAACCGCTGTTGTTTGGTGGCCGCCGGTACGGTCGCCGTGGTAACTTTGACGTTCATAAGCGCCTTCTCAGGGCCTAAACTGAATAAAGTATTTTTGATTTTGTTTTTGTTTTTGGACTGTACTATACTTACCATCAGGTATTGTGCAGTCATTTTGCCGTACTAATATAAAATACCAAAAAAATTGGTTCCATTATTTAGGTAATACATACTGTGTAGAAAAAGTTCCCGTAATAAATATTTGGTAGAAATCACATGATGTATAAAAAGATTTATTGAAAAAAAACTCTTGACAATAATGCTGTAAGATACGCGAGCGAGGTCACGGGCGTAACAAAAGTATTGTATATTTTTAACAAAGTATACCGAGTTTAAGATTTAGCAAGCGCGTCACGTTTCGTCGACGTAAAACTAGAAAATGCAGGCAGACGACTCTTGTGCCAAGTGACTTCATTAGGTCTGTGTGTTCTCCACCAAACTTGTGGTTAAGCCAACGTAAACACTACCGTATTCACAGGCTCTATGAAGAAATACGTGATATATCCGAATAAATACAGTTCGTATAAAATCTCGAATCTTTAAACGTGACGATTTAAATATTATTATAACACTAGCCGGTGTCTGCGGTTGCGTTCTCTCGAAAACGATTTTGTTGTTACAAGTGTTTTGTCACGATTAGTTTTTTCTGTAATTTACTCACTATCAATTAATCCTATAATTCGTTTGTCTATTTTAAGTTACATCTCTCATACTTGCTATAATACACTTATTCAATGTAGGTTATTGTAGAACCTAACAAAAAAGCTAAAAGTCATTACTGGGGCCATCCTGAGCCCGAAATATGAGATGGCCAATTTGTGATTGGTGGTGTTTTACATAACATTGTTCGGTTATTATGCCCGAGTGAAGTGGATGGGAAATAATACGACGGAGCAACCATCTTGTTAAAACTATGACAAGACACTCCAGAATTGGCAATTTGTCATTATTAAAAGTCTAGAAGATATTTTCATAAGGAGAAAATCACATAAAACTGAAAATACTAATTTAATATGTGAAAATGGTATTAATTGCCTATGAAGAGAACAGAGTTGCCAGTAATGAAAAAGAAAGAAAAATAAATAAGGAAATTTTCTTTTTTTTAATATTTTAGCAAGAGTCCAAACTGCAACAAAAAGCGTTCGATTTTATTGGGAATGATTTTGTTGTCGTGAGATGTGGCAGTGACCAATCAATCAGGTGAGGTTCCAAAGAAATGTCTACTCTAATATTTAATGAGGGATTTCTGCAAAGCAACGCCTTTGCCAATCGAAATTACTGACGCTAATTACTATTATTAATTATTGCTAATTAAACTTTATAAGATACATCAAAGTTACATATACTACGGAACTATATCCTTTTTAAAGGCTTATAAAAATCGTCTTTTATCTTATACAGATTACAACAAAAACAAATAATAGCGTATCTGCGAATCTGTTTCCACCATAGTATTAAACCTTACCCAGTTGAATGTTTTGTTACGAGGGGTAATGTAGAATAAAACTGTCCTTTGAGACGCTTTCACATTAAAATTTCATAGAATATTTTAGAAGGTATCACGATTAGAAATAACGCACAAAAGAGAAAAATACACTTATTTAAAAATATTTGTAATGCTTCTTTGAGTTTGATAAACTGTCAATGTAAAATCACTAAGAAAATGGATCTAAATTGTTCGGACACTTATGACATCATAATAGTACATTACGCGTGTGCGAAACTGGAGCTGGTCATTAGTTTACATAAAATCTGAACATAGTAGCAACTGTTTAAAAGTTTTAACCAAGCAAACGGAGCCGAGGGCCTAAATAGCCTCTTATGATATTCACTTCTCAACAATCATTGAAGTAATTTAAATCTCCCTCAGAATGTTTAGTAGTCTTCCTAATAGTTATGTTTGAGTTATTAAATACAAGCGCTCGCCAGCAATTTCGTTTGCGTTTTTTGTAATTATAACGGTTTATTCAGCGTATGTTGAGACAGCTCTCAGGTGGCAACTTACTTGATACTTATTGTAGTGTTTTGGCAAATTTTAACAGTCCATTCTCGAGGGATAGGTCGTAATATCTACACTACAGCGAGCGAATCCCCAAGCAAAGACTAGTCTTTTATCATATTAGTAGCATAAACGTTTTTACAATCGGTACACGTCGGCAGTCCGGTCAACTATTTGCATTGGAAATTTTGCGATAATCTCATTACATCGAAACTCGACAGTTTTCGACGCCCTTTGATTGTTGTCCGTGTAATTGTATTTGTGTCCGTCCGTCCGTCGATTGTTATATTGATTTTTGTTATTAAACAATTATACTTGGCTCTCGTAGTTTGAAACTAGAATTAAGGACGGGCGATTTCAATTTTTGTTTATCCTTCGTAAGTTAAATGAAATCTCACCTGGCGTTGAATGATACTGAGTGAATGGGAAAGAGCATACTGGGTGTAGAAATAAACTAGTATTTGACTATAGATTTCTTCCACCAAGACAGAATCATAACATCGCGCTTTGGTTTCATCACGATATTTTGTGGACCATCATTAAAAGCTAAAGCATAATTAGATTTGATATCTATTGACGGTGGCGAAATACGGTATTAGAAAGCGATTAAATGTTAATGAATTCTTATGTGAAACTAATAATATAGACTTCTTATACTAAGCAAACTTCTAATCCGTACACATAAATATAATGAAACTTTCTGTTGTTTGTTCGGGACAAAATTCCGAATCAGTTGAACACATAAAATGATTTTTTTTTACTGTTGGATAGATTATCTAAGCTGCATACGATGATACGCATCTGCTAAGGGGTAAAGAGTAATGCCAAAACTTAAAAAGTAATACAAAAACAGAGGTCGAGAGAACTACGAGGTCGTGGGCATAAGTTACTTCTTTTATAAAAATATAACTCATCAGCTCGATTGCTTGTATTCCACTTTTAACAATCCAGTGTATGTTAAAAAAATCATTTTATATTCATGAATCAGAATCAGATCGCAGCGCCACATACCGGATTCAATTGTTAATGTAAACTGTTCTTAAATTTATCTGAACACACACGGAAAATGTATCACAATCTGTCCAGTTGTTTATGAGATTTCGTCACATAAAAACGTACAGAAGAATCACATATATAACGATAACTTCAAGTTAACCTACACTGTCCGTTCTAAAATTATTGTCCATAGAATCGTGTAATGAAGTTATACACGTCGAGGGCGACAGATTCCGTGGCCCTTTGATTGTTGTCCTATATAATTTCATTTGTGTCCGTTCGTCGACGTCCTGTTGATTTTTCACATTAAACGATAACAAGCCAACTGGATATATCGAGTTTTTGCGTATGAAATAAGGATCCTTGATTTAACTGTACACGTTCCAACGCCCGATACGAATAGCCTAAATGCGATCAAATTAAATTTATCGATTAACAAAATTGGATTTATTACACTTTACTATATTTAATTAAAAAAATAAATGAATATCAGAGAAATTAAGAATGATACCTAAAAAAAATTTCATCGGCTCTTACTGGAGGGAGTCGACAACTCGACATTAGCGTCGGCGGTCACAGTTCGTTCTTTCGCGGCACTTTCCGGTTCTCAGCCTTCCGATACTCCGCACTGCGCTACACAACCCGCCCGCACTCTTCTTTAATCTTCTCCTTTATTATTCGAACTGACTACACTGATGACTTGACAGGCCTCTACTAGTTTCACCCGACTACTCATAGGAGCGCTTAAGGTACTCACCCGATTTTATATTGCAACCAGCACAAGGACGCTACATTGTGCTTTAGCTTGGACTGTTGCCTAGCATCCCGAATCTAACTAAGCTAAATTAAGCTAATCTATACATACCTGTATATATCAGTGAACCATACAATTTACTTGTATAACTTATGGAACGCCTTCATATATTTTTCGTTTAATCAATTCGAGCTACGCTTTATATAGTAATTGCTGCACTCCTAAGAATTTTTACATAGCCTATAATTTTATTTCAATACAATTCATTCAAGAAACACAAAAACATTTTATTTTATCTCACCAGTAATTATCAGAGATCACCGCGTTTAAACAAACAAATAACTTCTAATGATATTTGTATAGGTGAAGTTAAAAGATCTGATGATTTATAATAGACGGAATATCTTAGGAAGTAAAGCTAAATCACAAATAGAAAAAGTGAACTTGTTAAAAATATCCTTCATTTTTTATTTACTTAATATGAGTATTCATCAATACGTTTCAATCAGTTTTTTGAAGACATAAAGGTGAAAACGTCAAGACTCGTTACTTTTAAACGAGAGCTGTCACGGTAAAACGTAGTATCTACTGTCATTATAATTTTCTAATAACAAGTTTAACCTTACCAGAGATATAATCACAAACAAGTATCTGTTTATCATCTGAAAGTTTCCAAGGAGTGGAAGGTGGAGCGTGAATCCGAGACGATAAATTACAAGTAGCAGTAACAAACTTACTAGATAATTACGACTGGGGTGTCCGTTCACTTGTACTTTCATTATTCTTTGAGCGCGTTCGCGTTGCGCCATGTCACGGGATTTGTTTTAGTGTAACTTCCTTAGGAGCGCCGAGAACAAACTCTAAGCACGGCTTTTGCATAATATGGATAGGAAATAGGCATTTGGCCAAAGAGAGAAAAGTAAAGAATTATGCTATAAAGCGAGAGAGATAGATAAGCGTGGTTGAGTAAGACAAATACATACATGCAAAATCAAGCAACGAAGACATTTCTCAAGATCAACGAAGCTCAGAATGTCGACGTCATGACGGCTGATGGCATACTTGACGATTTAAGTTATCCCCTTGATTTGCATATTTTAACAATGTGTATTATTAAAGTTTATGGTAGTCGGACTTAGCCTATACAGAGTAAATAAAAAAGCACTTGGTAAAATCAACGAGTACTCAAAATCAACGCAGAGAAAGAAAATGCGAGAAAGATCCATAAGGAGAAAAGTATAATCGATGCTTACACTAATGTTCTTATCGTAAATAATAAAATAAATGCGAAAATGAGTCTGTTCATTTGTTTGTGACGCATTCACGCTTTGACTACTCGGTGGATCATTATGAAATATAGCATACATGTTTCCATGGGTAAAGAAAAGGACATAGGGGGTACCTTTTATCTAGAAATAAAACATTTTAAAGTAGTTTCTCGTTAAATTTAGCATTACGCACAACAATCAGGCAGGTGTGACAATCGTATGCTTTAAATAAAATACACAGACTGTTAATAACGTATCGTGCAAAACTATGGAGTCGCGCTAACAAGGAGGCACGGCTGCGAGTCGCACGTGGTGGTAATGACTGCGCGAACTCTTTGATTTAAAGTCGAAACAATTGTGTTTACGAGTAACCCTGCCCGCCCTACGCCTCTCTACTTAGAGAATATTCATAAGTTTACCACCCTCACTAATGGTCTGATTTAGATAATAACTATATCTACATACATTAGATTCGACTTAGATTAGATTATACTTTTTTTATGTTAGATTACAGTGATAAATGCCATGATTTCTATTTTTGGTAATAAATTTTAATTATATAATATTGCCTTTTTAATGTCTAAAATGATATTCAAATGAATTTAACGGACTTCAGTGAACTTCCCTTTGTCACTTTTAGTATTTGTTTAATCTCTCAATTTATCGGTTACCGGAAATTCATTGCATTCCTATTTTGATATCGTCTACGACAAAGGTGGGATAGTCAGTTCTTGTTCAACGATCAGAGGAAAAGGTCGATAACAAATAGGAAGTGGTGCTAAGCTTTAAAGTGGATAAAGTTAATAAAAAGTATTTAGTAACCGAGAAAAGGGTAGTTTCATTACATATAATTGTGAGATTTAGTAGGGTAGTTAGAATTGACTAGGATGGTAGCCCTAACATAGTGATGAATATTTTATTAAAGTGGTCGATTGCTCAGTGTCAATCGAAATTTACATTGTATTAGCTGATTTTTACCCGCTTGGTTGAGCGTTAAAATACTCAAGGGTCATTCGAATCCAAAAAGTAAGTAGTCCTGAACTACTTTCCGAAAAAATCCACATCGAATAGTAATAATCATGTCTCGATATGTTCAGTATTTTTGACGTGGTTGAAATTGAAATATAAAGGAATTTTATTTTCATCATATATTATGAAAATACCCTTTTATTTAAAAATCCACTTCAAAGCTTAGCACCACTACTTATTTGTTATCGACATTTTCCTTTGATGATTGAAAAGAACTGACTATCCCACCTTTGTCGCTGACGATATTAAAATACGAATGCAATGCTTTTCCGGTGGCCGATAAATTGAGAGACATACTAAAAGTGACCACAGGAAGCTCACTGAAGTCCGTTTAAATCATTTGAATATATATCATTTTAGGTAATAAAAATATTATAGAGGCTATATTAAATCATTAAAATCAATTACCAAAAATAGAAATCATGACATATATATATATAGAATACTGTAGACATGCGATTACGAGTGTTGGAAGTATAATAGAATAATACAATTGGTATATCGTTGAAAATGTGTTGTTCAGTTTGAACTCGTTAATCTCCAAAATTAATAGATTAATTTTTATTAGGTTTTTACAGATGACTTGAGCGCAATTTAGAGTATATTGCAGATAGTAATAACTCTCTTACACATGTGTGACTAAACGTGGACTAATTGTCGCACTAAAATTAACATTCTAAAAGTTGCTTCGGTGAAGTCGCCGATACGTTTCACACCTGCGTCATTCTAAAGGCTCGTAATTAAAATCCGCTGATAAATCTCTTAATGTATAAAGAAACCTGTAGTACAGCGATCTGGTTACGTGTATCAACGCACTGCCTAATAATTCGCTTTGTATGTTCTATCCTTTGATCACAATCTTATTTGATGTTAAATGATAATATGTTCTAAGATAGTAAACATCCTATACCTAGAGGTGGCCTGGATCTCGAGTGCAAATGCCGGAACATATTTATAAGTGCTTGCCGACATGTTTTCAACTTGAGTGTGGGAACTTGCCCCGCGGTTTTAGAAAAATCTCCACCTTCATGTGGTCTTTTCATCTTAATTCCGACCTAAGTCAACACTTTGAGTTCGTACACATAGACGTGTGACAAATGTAAGAAAGAAGCCTTAAAAGTATTCAGTTCTCAAGTGTAGCTGCCGAGACATATCGGGTCGGTACTTGGCAATAGAGTTTCATTGTAGCTTTACAGGCGATTATTAGAAATTATCTTGACAACATTTTTTTTTACTTTGCTACTCTATTGACCCGGCGGGTCTACAGTTTCACCGGAGAAAATTAAAACGGTTCACATTATATCTAGAAGTTTATATAAATTTTACCTTTCATCGTTTCATTGTAGTAAGCTTAGTATGGGCCAAAGCGTTTCTTAATAAACTGGCATTTGACAAATAAGTGGTGAAAGAGGAAGTAATACCTCGTGAAATATTCCAATGAAATATGTATTAAATCGCAACGGTCGAGATTAAACCAGTCACGGTTACATCGGATATTAATGGAGGTCGACATCCTCTGATAGCTAAGCCATGGAGACTTATCGCTTTACAATATGAAATATTATTACATTACTTAATGCTTTTCAACCTGTGTGTATGACATACTAACATTTACTCGCGGCTTTTTGTTCACTTATGAACTTCTGTTATCAAATTAAACTTACAACAAAACGAGGTTGTCTTACCTCCACTAAGGGCGCAGACTTTTCGACTTTTCTCCGATTTATGTTTTAGTTTGATGCACCTTTTTGCTTAGGGCGACAGTACCGTGCCGTTACCTGCCTCGGTTCGCTATATGACTCGTGCCTAAAGTTAATCGCGTCGCGTACCTTTAGCGTCGCTTGAAGTGGACAGTAGCCGCACAGCTAGGTGTGCGGGAACCAAAGAATTTAATCTACAATGAAAGAAGTTTGAGGTTCTTTGTGCGTGTCACCTACCAACGACCCTCCCCGCCTTTACTGAGAACTGCCACGCGGAGCTAAAAACCAATAAGCTACCGTTTGATGTGGCATCTTTTATAACATATTATTGTTACACGGTATTAAAACCAATATTAATGTCAGTTATCCATACTACGATAAATTATCTCATACGACATTGTACCGTATAAGTGCGAGGATAGTTGGAGATCGTAACTTATGATTTGCCAGTTTGTTGTAACATTAAAATTAACGAGCCGCTTTAATTAAAGTTTTTAGGTAAATATGGACATTAACATTAAATTATAAATGAATATTATTAATTACATTATGGTTACCCATTACTAAATTTGATGATATTTGAAGTACCTCCCATATATGTATTGTAAAAAATTAATAAAATTACCAAAACACATCTTGTTGTCATAAGTTTTAGGATAGCAGACTAAACATTATCGTGTTACATATAGAATATAGAAGATGTGATTCCTTATAGAATATATGATTTATTTTTCTTTTACTTTTATAAATATTATTATAAGCCACTTCCTTATGATTAAGTAATCCTGTTTTGGCTTTGAATGTTTAATATTATTCGTTCTTTTATAGAAGTATGTACGGCCATGTATTTCGTTAAGAAGGAAGGTTATTCAATTAGTATTTATATCATAGGCAATAGATGCCATCAAAGTCATTGTCAAAAGGAAATATTCTCAGAGGGCTGCTGTGGGCGTAAGAGGTGTTGACCAAATGATTGCAGAGTTATTTAAAATGTTATACGCACTTTGACAACAAGGAGCATTGCGCAATTGGATTTTGAAATAAAATATATACATAAAATAAAGTATATAAATGGAAAATCTTTGAATGTTTATCGTATTATACTGTGAAATATTATTTACAAAAAATCTGAGAAATAATTTGGTACGCATCGTCAACCTCAATTCCGGAACATGGGAACGAAAAGACTATAGTACGAGTAGTATCTGATACTTGGCAGTGCGATTTAAAAAATAATAACGAAAAATAACATTGTTATCGTTCAATAATATATCACATACAATTTTATTCACATTTATTTCCTCTTTTCGGTGTAAAATTTTCCTAGCTCCATGTCACTTTTCCTTACAATTCAATATGATCCCTTTGTTGCCGGTTTTCTCTTTAATAAATGCGGTGGATCCCCAATTTTGGCTCGAATAATATTGTCACCTCACAGCCCGCGGATATACGTACCTCTAACTACGCCGCTAGTTGACTTTCATTGGATTTTTATGAGATTTACAAAGGGATATTTGAATGGGACATCTCTATTTTCGAAACTGGGTCGTTGTGACGTAACCGTTTATATTATCTCATGTTTTTATGGTCGCAATTTTTATATTACTCTCCTATTTTGCTATAGAATAGCATCTGTTAAATTAAGTGGGATTTCTATTTTGTGAATATTCTGTATTTTCGCATGGGTTTTTTATTCACTTGCCGATAGCACGTGTACAAAAAAAAATGGAAACGCAAACAGAAAAATTGTAAAAATCAACGTATGTACAGTGACAAGGGCCACGGATAACAGAAATAATACAACGTCTTTCCGAATACCGCGAGTAGCCACGGACATAGTTAATTGGCTGTTCGGAATATCACATGATCTATGAAGCGTTCAGAAAAAAATCGCGCTACTGTATCAATAAATTGAATACCAAGGAAGAAAGACTTCTTCTAATTATTCTTTTCGTATATCTACGGTTATCCAAGTATTCGTAATTAATTTTAAATGACACGATTTGTTTCACAAAACTGATAATTTATTTATTTTTCTACAAAACCACATATTTGTCCATATTAACAATTTGCTATACTATCTTGCTCATTTTTACCAAAATTAGGTGAGTGCGAGCAATCCCGCAAAGTATTCTACATTATGATATTCGGTTTTATACGTTCCTCTATTCAATTCAAGAGTTTGAATCTAGAAGATACTTGTTTTTTTTTATTCTCATCTAAGACAATATATAAGTTTACATCTGGAATTTCTCTGAAATCATTAATTGTAATATTCATACTTGAAGATAAAAACATATCGTTGATCTCATATATGACTTCAGTCCTGTTTGACAGTTGTGTTCGACTATATGGTATATGGTCACTTAGTATTCGGCATATCTATTTACTAATCCTTAAAAGAAATCTAATAGAATAAATCAAGTATTTCCTCAAAATATAAAAAATAATGTTATTTTACAACATATTTATTTATTTCGTTAGCGAAATTGTTACATATATACTCTATATGTAGTATGTGGTTTAATTTTCAAGCTTCCTATAGAGCGCTCGTCAATTAGACAATAGCCATAATTGTACACGTTAAAAGCGCACATATCGCTGGTGGTGCGGTCGCGGGTTCGCTGACGCGGCAAATTTGATCGCGCTTTCAGCTTACAGGATACGTTTAGTTATTGACATACAGGCTGTTGAAAATTGATAATTAAATAATATGTTTATTCTGTTTCAATCGAGTAATAATAACAGCTTCTAAACGTCTCAATGTTGCATAAAAACATCAATCGTTTTTAGTTTACTATGTAAATCTACGAATTATTAGGGATTTTTAAAGATGAAATTGAACACTTTTTCAAGTTTCCAATTAAATGGCGATACAACGAGAATACGTTTCAAACGTTTGCATTTCCTTATGATGTTTTATTTGCATGTCTGTTATTTTGTCTACTAATTAACAATAGGTGATTAAACATACTATAATTTAGAAAAAGTCAAATCCGCCACCTTTGAATCAATATTTTAATGGTTCTTATCATTTTACCAATACAATCTATGCAAAATATCAATTCATATGAAAAAAAATTATGTGACTGTTAATATCTGTAATGGCTGAACCGATTGTAATGAGACTTGCATAGGGATATAGATAATTTAACAGAATACTCTCTAAGCTATATTATTTTATAGATAGGGAATAAGCAGTAGTGATAATATATAAAGAGTCAACACGAACCTTTAAGTAGTAGTAACATAAGTACAGTTATAAAATATAAGATAATTCATCCGAATGAAACACTTCGTTCCAGTGAAAAATAAAATCATTTTCATTGGAGTAAAGTCACGGGTACCGTCTAGTTGTTTTTATAAAACTTATGATAGTGAAATAATTTACTTTTTATATATAATAATTGATTTTGTTATTTATGAGGTTAAATGATTATGCAGTACTCATTTTTAAAGGCGCTTGTGAATGTTAATATCAAGCCAAGAAACTCGATCTGGTTCATCTGTTCATTATACATATCTTTACAAACATAAACATGCATTCGTTTTTGGCGGATGCACAGAGAATGACGTCATTTCCAGATATCACCATCGTTCCCATATTGATCCATTCTATTAGTCTTTCGACATTAAAATCCGTGTGAGATGGTCCTTGAACTTACTATCTAGTAAATTAGTAATGTCTTTTAGGACTTTGGTATACAACCTAAGACTATCATCAAAACTACTGTTACTGGTCTTAGTGAGCCAGAAACATGGTATGACCAGTTTCTCATTGTTTCTAGTGTTTAAATTATATCTTACTTTCACTAAATTCACTTTATCTAAGTTTTGCGGACGTACATTTCATTATAAAGAATGTATTGCAAGGGCAGAGTGAAGATACCAAATTCTTGAAACTTGGCCTTTAATGATTCGCAAGGCTCTATATTATAAATTTTACTTTACCATCGAGCCATCATCGCTTCTTATTTCTAAAATTAAATATTTATAATTACCTTTTTAATAAATCGGTAATCAGAGCAAAAAGCCCTGAACGGATACCTCACATTTATAAAATAAATCTTGGTGATAACGAATCATCCTGTGAATCGTCTGCGGATACGATTCGCGATCAAAGAAGCGTGAAATTGGTTTATCCGCTGGATATCCGATGAATAATTAATACCATAACGCGTCCGTCAATGTGTGCTCGGCTTGATTAAATGCGCCCATCTGCATACGTCATCCCCGTGGGACCGTAAAGATTTTACGCCGATGCTCTTAGATTGTACTTTGGTGCCATCCCCTACTATGTGTAGTTACTTGCATAAATTACTTATGCAAGTAACTACACATAGTTACTCATAAGAGCGACGTCATGCATTACCTAGTTTATGGAGTGCACAATTGTATAATTTAACTTAAAAGTTATTATGAAAATTTAAGTGACGCGCGAGAAGAAAAACCATGTGGTATTTTTTTTTTTCGAAATGACTGTAAAGAAAAATGACTTCAGATATTTTATTGTAATTAAATGTCGATTAGATTAAATAGATACGGTTTCACATATTTTTATTTTAATTTGAAATCATGTCAATAGCGCTTAAGTAGTTTAAATAAATTCCGAATTAAGCACGTCTGTTGCGTTCTTACTTAACGTATTTTCTGATCTAAACTTTTTATTATAATGACTCCGATACTAAAAGCCGCAACGTGATTATTAGTTTATAATTTTCCTCATTAAATAAGCTATAAAATACGGATATAATTAAAAGGAAACTAATATATAATTTCAGAGAAACAAAAACAACTTGATACTATTATGATATATGAATTACTGAAGTTGCAAAACTTATAGAATATATTTGTTGGTGAATATAATTCGTATAAACTGAATTAATACGTTTATTATTCGGCAAAAATAAGCTTCGTTTCATTCAGTGCACTTCGAAAAGTGGTTTTGCATGCCTTGATTACTAAGAACGTTGATCAAGTAATGTGTGAATGCGGTATTCATTAAATTATGCCCAAATCGTGGTGGTTTAGTGGTTTATTCGATGGAATATAAATCCGATATCCACAGGTTCGAACCCCGGCATGTACTAATGAATTTTTCAGAATTCGTGTAGATTTTGCTAATCGTAATTGATAACACTATAGTCTGACGGTGAAGGAAAACATCGTGGCGAAACCTGAACCTAAGAAATATTGTTATAGTAAGTACCATCGTAAGAGGGATAAATATAGAACTGTGGATTGATCAGAGTTTGAAATCGTCAATAGGTAGTGGGCTGCCGTGGTGTTTCTGCCCATGCCTTTTTTCAGGAAGAGACCTTTGGCCCTGGATTGGATCTCTTACAGGTTGATGATGATGATGATGTGCTCTCTGATCCTTTTCTATCCATTTGACAAATACACTTTACGAATATTTCCTCGATGTTGTATACATGGATTTTAGAATAAATCTCGAGATTCATTCAACGTCGTTCGTTCTTTTTAATATGGAGATGGCAATGAAACCCCGTATCATTGGGGTTTGAGAAGATCTGCACCTATATTCAATTGAGATTCATTCAACACCATTCATTCTTTCTAATGTGAAGATAGTCATGAAGCGATAAATCGCTGTTTAGAGGATATTCTTTCCTACATTATCTCGAGATTCAGTCAACATCCCGCATTGTCTTTAAAGTGAAGATATCAGCGTAGTACAGGGTGGTAGATTAAAGGAGATCCGTACCAAATTCATTCGAGGTTCACTTAATACCAGCCATTCTTTCCAATGTGAGGACAGTAATGAAGCGGTTAATCGCCTATTGTTGGCAATCCGCGCCTGCATTCACTTCATGTTACTCTTTACCATTCCATTATACAAGGGTATTTAATGGTAAATCCCATGAATTAGTACACGTTTACATTAATTAAATACATAGTTTAACAGTTACCGTATCCATAGTTTTTACGATTCGCGTGATAACCGAGTTGGATACAAACAAGAAATTAATAAGACGTTAAGCAATACTTGGGGAACATTAAATGGCGAGTGAGACTATTTAGACCCCCCTGATTGGCCTCCGCAGTACTTTAATTAACGCTCAAAAAGTAATTAATGCGAATTAAGCATCAATTTTACCGTTAAACTTCGAAATTGTATAGTTGTTACGACGTGAAGATGTACCAAGATGGGAATTAATTACATTTTATTTGTTTGTTTTGTTATATTTCCGACTGAAGGTTACTTACTGCTTCTAAAAGGACCAGTTTCACGTACACTATACTTATAGTGGTATACTGTTACACTAGAATATGCTATACTTATAACACTATATATATATAGTAATATAAGCAAACAGGCAGACGGCTCATCTGATGTTAAATAGTTACCAGTCGCCTATGGACAACTGCAACACCAGAGGCATTCACTCTTGTGTTGCCGACCTTGAAGAGCGTATTTCAATCCTTTTTAGAAGAGCCCCATGTCATAACTATGGGGAACACCCTGCTGGGTAACCCATTCCACAACCTTAGCGTGCGCATAATGAAGCTTCTAGAGAACTTTAGGGCTTTAAGGTATGTGGATTAGCAACCAGCCGCCAACGGCACGTCGTGGTGCGAGCTTGAAACGGTAATGAGGGCACCATATCAAAATGTTCTTCAGAGCACTCTCCATTATACAAGCGGTAAAGCACACATAAGGACCCAATGTCCTCTGCGATATTCTAATGACTCTAGATCGTATGTCAATTCGGGATCGTCAACAATGCGAACAGCTCGCCTTTACAGGGAGTTCAAAGGAGGAAGCTGGTAGGTAGGAGCACTAACACAGATGTGTGAGCAGTCCTCCTTATGTGGACGTATTTATGCTTTATAGAGCACAAGTCGTTGCTTTGGGCTGAAGTACTGCTTTGACCGGTTGAAGATACCCATATTATTAACAGTAATATTATAAATACAAAGCGGAGTTTGTTTCTTACTTTTTCACGCTTTAAGTACTCAACCGAATTTTGCATACACGTTGCAGTGGTACATGGAAGGACATAGAGTAACTTTCAACCAAAAAAATAAATATCTACATTAATGGGAGAGAAGCTTCAAGTAAAGGCTAGTATTTATATAAAATAGAGATACATCGAAATGTTCTTATGAAGTCGTAAGAAGAAGTTTCTGAGTGTTTATATTGGTAACATATATTAAACCTCTTAATATTTATAAAAGTAATGTATTACGGAATTGTCCATTTTATAAATGGGCTACACAAAAATCCCTGACAGTAAAGTTGTCCTAGGGACAACCAACAGTAATCATTTTTATCTTTTACATGTCATTAAAATTAATTACTTGTTAGCGACGCTATTTCGATCGACATAGTATTAGTTTATTAATAATTTGAATGTCAGGGATTTCTAATTATGCTCAACAAAAAACAATTCGTTTGTTTCAAGATTCTTACTTGGCTTTTGTTACTTTGATACACTGTACATTTCAAAACTCATAAAATGGATCGAAATCGTTTAATAGCTTATGAAGATACATTTGTACCTTGCACTAATGCGAAGTCGGGACGGATGTGAGTCTATAATTATGACCCAATCTTGTTATCAAATTCAAGTTACCCCTGTAAAATTGTAGAGTTTCTTCTTAGAACAGATAGATAACTATTACTATAGGTAAACTAAAGGATACTTTGAAAAGTCCTCTATTTGCTAGTGAAGGTTTCGGTAAAATTGGTTCAGCCGTATTGAAGATAACCTCGGAGAAAAAGCAGACACTCCATTAATGAGTACCGATTGAGGTTATGTCCACTTATTTGTTGGTGTTTAGCGCCATCAGCTAATCCAAACTATGTACTAAATAAATATTAAGCCAGTTTAAATTCAACCGGTTTTGAATATGAAAATAACCGGATAATTTTTATATGCTTGACGGCGTATTATTTAATTAGCCGGGCGGGCGGGTTCATCCGGATGATGGCTCGGGAACCGGTATACCCGTCTTCGTTTAACCGGCCCGTTGGTTCTGTGACTTGGGTATTGCGATTGTTCGTGTGAGTATTTAAGGGGGGGAGGGCCTCGGTTAATTTAATTTGTTGATTTTGTGTCGTCGGAGTCGCTTGAAGGGTAGTTTGGGGTAAACGTACCTTTTTCATTTTGTTTATATATTTACATGGAAACGGTTTTGTTAATGGAAGCTACTTATTTCATTTGAACTAATTATGAGCTGTATTTACATTTTTAAATAATAATTATGTGGTTACTGCTTAACACGTGTGGGGCAACTAAGCACTTATCATTATCATTACATATTATAAAACAAAGTCGTCCGCCGTGTATGTTCGCGATAAACTCAAAAACTACTAAACGGATTGTCTTCACTAATAGGTAGAATAATACACGAAGAAGGTTTAAGTGTATAATTTGTCAAGGTTTTGTATAAATTGTTTGAAATATAACGATAATTGTTGGAAGTGTTGGAAAAAGTCAAGCCGCTTGGGAGCTTTCATCAAAACCGCTGCCTAATTCTTTTGTGATATAACTAAAAATGCATAGTGAGATATTCCTTTTTTATGGATCTAAAGAAGTCTGGGATGACATTTACCTATCTTTTAAGGATAGCTTACTGTACCCGTCTATCTTCTATAAACATGGTCACATATAATGAGGTAATTGGAAGGATATTTAGAGTATTTATCCTTATCAAATATAATACTATAGTTACCTTAACCATTTGATGCACATAACAATATATTTTTTTTATTATCAGGACAGGATAACGCCGACCCGGACCAGCCAGTTTACTTATAATAAAGTGATAAGATTTTTAAAGCAATGATGGCTCAATGTTTGGTATATTTGGACTCTGAGTCATAGATCAAGATTGGGACGTCGTTGCGAATGAGCCTGGAGATTTCAATGAAGGGTACATCATGATGTGTGACCACAGTATGGTGGTAGGGCTTCTCCTACTAGTTACCCTCAAGTAAAAATCTAACTGGCAGGCACTTGTAGGTGGGTTCCGGCAATTGCTCTCAAGAGCTAGTTGATGTAGGTTTAGCATATTTACTATCTTAGACTACATCGTCATTTTAAATTATGTTAGATTGTCAAACATTAGAACCTATAAAGTATAAAAAAAGTAAAGAGTAAAATGATTAACTTAATGCTGTGTAAATATAAATCAAATTTGTACAATACAAATTACAAATCAACAGCTTCCATAAGTGCTTACAGTATCGCTGTAAAATAATAATTTAAATCGGGCGTGTAATTTATAAGAGTATTGCGCGCATATAGCTATATAGTGTAATGTTCACTATACTAATTTATATATGTTTATTATAGTAGTTTATATGTATGCATTCCACCCATCGTTCAATATATATATTTATAGGAATTATTTTTGACTGTAAAACATGTGAAAAGGAAACTGGTAGTCGGAAGTAGGGTTGGTTCGTTGTTTCATTTAATAATTGTAGTTTGTGGCGTGGGTATCACCTAAATTCATTTAGTTGTATTTTTAATATTGTTGACGTATTTTTGGATAGAACTACATTTAGTACGATAATGTGGGCATCTCAGTCACCGGGTATAAAGCGGTCCAACATTCAGTGTAAACAGCAGTCAATATTGAGCTACAGAGGAATACGCAAGTAAATAATGATAATAGATAAACTGATTGTTATACAAGATATTTTGCTCGTCCGGACTGATCCCTACAATAGACAATAGAGAAAAATAAAGCCTTTCTATCTGTGTTAGATTTTTGACGATGACATAAATATACATTATATAGAGCAGATAACTCTTATTCTAATTGAACAATGTCCTTTGTACTATTAGAAATACACAATGAATGGATTCTTCTGGAGGCACCATGAATAAAATCTATAAACGCAATAAAATTATAAAACTGTTCGTTTATTCAATAGTAAAACGTCCTTTATGGTATGGTTTAGCGGAGTTGTAAAGGCACGTTGCTCTACGACTTCTTCCTGTAATAAAACGCAACGTTTTATTATGTGCAATAAAGTAATTAAATTTCCATAACGTTCCCGTTTCACCCCGACCTCCCCCGCTAGTTTCATTAGATTGTTTTGTAAGCTTATTGCATTGTCTTTAATTCCGTGGACGCCATAAAGCTTTGTGGTGAAAATTAAAACTAAATATATATATTTAATATTGACGTATCTCTTTATTGAATACACAATTTTATGAAATAACATATCAAAAAAAAAATTAACAGTTAGGTTATTGATTAATTTCTCTTACTTTATCTGATTAATCGAATTCATATTTACATTTATTTATGGTTACAATTAACTACTGTATATAAATTAATTATTGGAGTATACTGACAGCTACAAAACAATAAGTAGAGGAAGTCGACTTTGCAAGCGAGCGTCGACAATCCATGTAGGAACAACTTAGATCAAGCCGGTCGAACGCAAGTCATGGGTGTTCGCGCTTTACCCATATACCTACGAAATTATTTGTTTTATATGTTACCTTATTTTATAAAAATCACTGTAGTCTTATCCGACTGTATGTTAAAATGGTGGTAAGTTTACTCATATCTGTTCTAGGATCTGCTTGTATATATTAAGTAACTAGCTGTGCCCGCGACTTCGTCCGCGTGGAACTGAATGCAAAAATACAATGATTAATAAAACAATCTGAATGTATATCTTGTTTATTTTTAATCTGACTCTCGTCATACGGCGTGGTACTCAAAACAACAGTAAGCCGTGATTCAAACACCTTGGTTATTTTTATATGATTGACATGCAGGTATAATTGTTCCAAAAAGTGATAAGATTCAATAAGTTGTAATATTAACAACACAAATTTTGACATAAACCTTATACGGGATAGAAAAATATAAATTACATTTTACTTATACAAAGTAACCTTTCAATTTATAGACATGTGTAATATATGTAATTTGCAAATTTGTAGAAATCTATATTATAATAGTAATAGATTTGAAAATGGCTGTTGAACGCCATCTATTAGTATTAACACAAATTAATAATTACAGCACTTTAATAAGTTGTAATAATTACAACACAAAATTAAATAGAAATTTAGACATAAACCTTATGGGATCGAAAAATAAAATTTATATTTTACTTATACAAAGTAACCTTTGAATTTATAGAAAAAAGTAATGTATGAAATCA
Source organism: Antheraea assamensis (assembly GCA_035772565.1). Taxonomy (NCBI): domain Eukaryota; kingdom Metazoa; phylum Arthropoda; class Insecta; order Lepidoptera; family Saturniidae; genus Antheraea; species Antheraea assamensis. Next base: position 1,146,069 of record JAQQSE010000129.1, read on the forward strand.
TCAAATTTTTAGATTATATTATTATAGTAGTAATAGATTTAGGAAATGTCTGTTGAACGCCATCTATTAGCTTTATTGCATATTAATGAATAATCAATTACTGAACATCTTTAAGTATTATTTTTTTTAATTTGTGTGAAAAAAAATATTAACCGTGTTTATTTGGTTCTATGTCTTAGTAATGAAATACTGTAGTAATGTTTATTTTTGTTATAAAATACTCTGGTTTTTGGATGAGGCTGAAGTCTATTCACTTGTACACTTTTCTCTTGTACTTAAGTCGCTTAAAATTACAATAACTTTTGATAAAGTAAATGGATTTTAAAGGAACAAAGAGTAAATATTGATCGAGAATATGCTTGATGATTTTCTTCCCGATGTTTTATCAGAAACCTAGTACTTTACCAGTGATGCGTGTTCAAACAAAGATACAGACAGACAGATAGACAGATAAACATTTCTAAAAATGATTGAAATGTAATCTATTAGTTATTCTAAGACACCTGCAACAATTTTTTTCTCAAAAATCAAAAAAGTACAGACACGTCAGATTTACATTCTTACTATATGTATAGAAGATGAAAGATTACTAATATGCTGAAGACTATTTATTAATTTGTTCTGATAGTACGTGTTCGATAACAGATTTGCCTTACGAAGGTACTCATTATTATATCACGCAATAGAAAATAAGTGATAACATATAGACAATAAAGATTTTCTTCTCAATGAATTCAGATAAATCCACATTCTTGAAAGTGACGTCTTACCATAACTTTGTCAATTGTTTCAAAATGAATGACGATAATTATTTATAGCAGAGGGACATGTTTGAAATTAATTTAGATCATTGTTTTTATATTTAAAAACGTTTTGTCCTTCCTTTTAATAAAAAAAGAAATATACATTTTCTATCATTAGTAATGACATCACATTAATTTTGCAATTCGGCGAAGCCATTTCAAAAAGCGGACAACTTTCAACGAGACCGTTACACTCGGTGGATTTGCCTAAAACTAGGACTGAATTGTTTGGTTTCTCAAAGTCGTAGTTGCATTCGGTCCGCGGTACAGTTTCTATACTCATTTGAAAATTAGTTTCGCTTTTCACGGTATTCTGTTTTAAAATTTTGCGGTTTAATTAATTGCCTTATAGTTGTATAAAGCGATCTAACTCTGTAATTATTCTGGGGTTTCTGGAACATTAGCGAATGTAGACTGCGTTTTAGCCGTCCTTTATTCTTTCACATTAGCGTTAAAATTAAAAAAAACTTTAAGACGTTTTAGTCCAAAGATAAAACGTTAAGATTATAAATAAGTTGGTACACAAAAGTAAGTGCTTAGCGATATTGGTGATAGCCGTAAATAGCCCACAGGGTGTCTTCGCGTTTGGACATTAAATTTTCTTTCTTAGTTATGTTTTCGTATGAATAACAGAAGCATAATAAAGCCGCAGTAGTGATTGGCAATTGATTCTGCTATGGACAAGTATTTATTGGCAATTAATTATAATAGAATATATCCACAAACCAAACGTCACTCTATTTAAATATAAAATATATTTACACACGTCTGGTGATAGTATAAATGAATAGGCAACCCTGTTAAATAAATGCAGTGTCAAATGATAATGTTAATCCTTTGCACGCCATACGTCCGTGTAGCGTCCCACGGGTCTTTTGTGCCGTTCTACACGGACGGTTTGACGCTCGAAATGTGAACTTTAGCGTTTAGACGCTGCATCACTATTTTGACTTAAGTTTCATTTAGTATAATAATTCGTTGTGTTGTTGTGACTTAAACATTTCATTATTGGGAGAAATAAGCGTTTGAAGCTGAAATATAGAGATTTCAGGTATCTATTAGTACCACTGGCTATACTGAGACAGCATATACAATCCGGTGCATTGGTATTAACGTTATCGCAGCGGTGTAGTATTAACTGCCATCTCTCGGCGCTCAGTTATACTAAGAGATAGCTGAAATTTATTATACGTTGTAGAAAGCTGCAACTATCTTCTATGATGCTAGCTATGTATTCAATTAACTTAATCCAGTCAAATATTCTAACCATAATATACTATATATTACTTAATAATTCGGATATCACATAAAAAAAAGATTAATTATGTTTTAATTAAATGTCTGTGGAAGTTAAGCGTGAAAAAATAAATCAACGGATTTCAGTAGGTGGTAGAGCTACGATGAAGCTATTACTGGTTTCAGCATGAATAGGTCGGCTCGCCCGGGGTAGTACCACCCTCTCACAGAAAACCGACGTGAAGTAACAGTGGTTGCACTGTTGCGTTTCGTTCGGCCAGTGAGAGCGCCGGAGGCCCAGATAATTAAAAGGCCGGCAACGCACTTGCGACTCCCCTGGTGTTGCTAGTGTCTATAGAAGGTGGTGATCACTTACCATCAGGTGACCCACCTGTTCGCTTGCCCCCTATAATATATAAAAAAAAATCAGTGGATATAATTTCTTCAAGTTATACAAATATATATTTTTTTTAATAATTATAACGCTCGTCTATTCGACCGTGAAATCAAAGGAATCCGCGTAAAAAGGGGTGCGAAATGACACGTGTCACGCACTCCCGATTGGTCACATCGCGACGGCTTGTCCCACCCACCCTTTTGGGGAAGTTTGCAATTATACGTAATAAGCGAGTAAGCTGATTTCAAGTCTGCCATTTTTGGTATTTTATTTTAAAGGATCTACTTGTGCACTGATATTTCTATTAGTAATTAAGTGAAGAGCAAACATTTCAGTATGTTTTTCTCAACCGATTTTTTTTATTTAGTGACTATTAACAGGTTTTAATGTTATTTATAAAAAAAATCGTTTTTTAGGAAATCGTTTTTTTTATACCATCGCCGGATCGAAATATCTATCTGTCATACTTTACGCCCCTTCCGTCTACAATCTTACATATTTATCCAATACTAAATAAATTGTTGACCATTTAGAAAAAAAAATACAGATAATAATATATACATAAGCGTAAATAAAAAAAATTGGAACCCCTTATTATGGTCAACATTTGAGCATGAGATGACCACTAGTTTATATTTGGTATATCATGAAAATCATTTTTTTTTATTGCAAGGAATGAAGTAAATCGACTTGCAGTCCATTTGATATAATATTAACACTATAAGTAAAAAGCGGTAGGAAGTCAGAGAATTAAATCAACTGCATTGCAAACACCGTATACTAAATTTTACATACGACATAGTGACTCGCTTCGGCGTGGCGCGTTATATTCTGTCACGAAGTTAGGTCGAGTGTCTGTAGTCGAAAACAGAGAAAACCATGAGCATAGTACACAGTGAGTCTTGTTTTAGTTAGTGTTCAGGATCTGCCATACTGCTGAGAGGTTTGCGGGTCGATATTGCAGAAACGACGGAAAATGGATTATAATATCTCTGAGGATAGTATGCAGTCAACTTTAGGATGCAGTTAGAATAGCTCTTATGATAACGCATGCTAGGATTCCCATTATTCTAACTATAACAAAGGATTGCGAACACCATTTACTTTGCCTAAGAGTCAATTACAAACTAAGTACCAATGGTTAGACAGATGTTAGGATGAATCAACCTAACCAACTAACGTATGAGGAATATGTTAATGTACAATCGACCCGGATTCAGTCAGTTAGGGAGTCCCATATGATGACTATATAACTACTACATATAACTATCAACAGCTATATCCTTTTAACTGACAGGCAATTATCACGATATGTATAGCAGTAATGATTTCCCAGACATATAAATTCGGTAAAAAAATAGACGATTGTTTAATTAGCGTAATTTTTCTCTGCGAAAGCTTTTTGGAACCAAATTACTTATATTGCGACAGTACCTATGATTTAGCATAGAACATTTCAAGAAGAAGTAAAGGTATTATGGTTTTTCGATAATAATGATATTTCCCTAGTACGTATCTATTAAGCTGCATATACCGATTTCAATGGTTTAAACGCAGCATTTATGAATAAATGCCACTGCAGTTGAGAATTTTCTTAAACTCTATATTTTATCAGCAAAATTATCACTTTAACCAGCTCGAATAAAGCACTGGTTTATGTTAATTGTGTCTAATAAAATAATAAATTATTGGTAAACGTTTGCAACTCCTAAATCCACCATAAAACTTTTACGATAACTTAGATAAAAAAAGTATTAAACAAGACCTGCTTATCTGGCAGTCGTAAGGTCACGAATTTCATTAGCAGTATCAAAAGGTTGCCCCTAGAGACCTCAAGGTGCCCTCGCATTCTGTTTGTAGTAGCGACCAGTGTTAGATGGCTTCGAGGTTTTTCGATACAAAAATATTTGTTAAGAATATTTTGAATATACAATCTAGATTTAATGTTTTCGTAATTTTTCCATGAATATGGTCATCAAAATGTTAAGAAAACAAAATTGCTTAAAGATAAATATATACAATTTTAACGAAAAATAAAGCTAACTTCAAAAAAATCTACTCTAAATACACCAGAACATCTCTGATCATATGCAGGTAGCTACCTAATCTAGGATTGTCATAAACCAACCAATATCCCAATCACATATTGCATACTTAACGCATTTCTTATGTTTCTGAAGAGTTCTCTGGCGCATCTCCGAAATGTAAGTTTCAATAGCAATTAAATTAAAAATGCGACCTCCTTGAAATTGTCTCCTTTTTAATATAAAAAGAATTTTCTAGATCTATTTATTAATTAGATAGTTATATAGGTAACAAAAAAAACAGATTTAACTATTGTAATATCTATAGTTGTAAAAAAGTCTCTGTTTCCTATTGTTATATATATTCCTGGCTACTATTTGCTTTCCAATTCAATATAAGTGGGGATTTTATTTTTGTATTAGTCGTGGAGTCAATGGAATTTCCTATCCATCTCAATACTTATTCTATCCCCATTAGAAGACCAAATTTCATAAATCCTTCAGTGCAATCAATCAAATATGTTAGTCAGTTTTAATTATTTATTTATGTCGATATAAATCTCAATAGTTTTTACTTCAATATCGACATAAATTTTGGTAAATTGATGTTTGGAAGAATTTTTCAGTTCGAGGGGGGTATATAGAAAAACTGATGCATTATTTTTGGAATTTTTATCCTATTATCGCAATGTCAATCGATTAATTTCAGTTATCCTCTTGAACATGATGGCTGTAAAACCACCGAATGGTAGAACAGCAAAGTAAGATATTCACTTCTCTAAATTGTTTGTCTAAAAGTTTAAGTAATATTTCTCTACTGAGATCGTAACATTGAATAAAAGATATTACATTTGGAACTCTAGAATGTTCTCTCTTTTGTAATAATTCTATTTAATATTCGTTAATATTTTTTAAAATCTGACGCATAATATAGACGAGTTATAAAATCGACGCGAATGATATAAGTATACTTACTGATGTTTTTATTGTATTCACGTTCCGTGGGATCCATCATTACGAAATAACCAAAGTATTAATACTTAATTACAAGAAACCATATTGGGTAAATTTATACGTAGTTCGTAGGTGATGGGCAGTAGAAGTTCAAGTTACTTTGGTTATAGTTCAATGATCAACCGGGCAGCTATTGTCGACTGGTCAAGAGGTTTATCAATTGATGAATAAACAGTCCCTTCCGGAGCAACGGACGACCGGGTGCCGGGCAGCCTTTCCCTTCGTTTTCCACTAAAATAAAATTGGATTTAGTTGGAAACTTCACAAATCTTGGCTATTGTTGATTTTATAAAATATATTATATTTCTCGGAAACTCTTCCCGGAGTGTCTTCTTACATTTCATTTATTTGAAAATGTGTTCTCTGAAGATATTTATATTTGTTGGTTCGCATTATTATTAACATTTGGGTGAATGATGTAAATTCATTTATCGATATTTGTTCAAAAGGTTCAAATTTAATAAATAACCAGAGGTATTCCCAATCGAAAATATCTCATTGCAACTATTTTTGGACAGTTCAAAATTTTCTTATACTCGTCTCTTTGGTTACTTACTGTCTTTAAATAGAACATTTGTTACTGAGGGCTTATCGTAAAGTAGTTGTACTTCGGGGCTATTTCATATCTATTGATATTGGTGAGGCGGATGCCCCGGCATGTAGTTTGTATATCAAAATTCATGTGTCGATACGGGGGTGACATTTGTCACTTTTGACTGATGTGCATTTTTTTTCGTAATACAACATCTCCGCTATACGTATTATTAAAAAAACCGCTTTGGATTCATTGAGAAATCATCTCCGCGTTTCTCATCGCAAAACAAACTTTATGTGAGTGAACGATCCTGTGGGCACCAACATCGAGACACAAAGGGCGACTCGGTGAAGCGAATAAGTGCATCTTATACACCCGTTATCGTTCACATGTTATCACATTTCCTAAAATATAGACACAGTTAAGCTGATACGCATCCCCGTGTTCAGTCGTAATGAGTTCTCAAACCGCTGGGTGAGCACAGCTATTTATACGCCTGCCTAAATTTTTATAGGAGGATTAAGCTGATATATTTTTTTATTATTCGCATAAAGTTCTTCTGATCCATGATTTTAATCAAACAATTAATCGAATTGATTTCTATTATTCATTGATTGACAGATTCGTTACAACTAATACAGGATTAGCTTTATATCTATAATGGAATCTCAACACGATGAACGAAAACAATGATACAGATTAAGAAAGATTTAGATATTAGCGATGTTAGAGGGTGAGAATTATTGTTTGTAAACATTGATTCAATCAATACACATGGCTTTATAAGAATATTATTTTAACACAAATGTTTTTTCGCGTGCGTTTTTGCACCTGTGCAAGTAAAGGATGTTGAAAAACACATCCAAATTCCAGTCCAGTTGTAGATGGAAGCAACGCATTCTGCTAAATAGAAAATCAGTACTGGCAATGTCTCTTCTTAGTTAAAGGTATAATTTTTAAGCTATGGTATAATAAGTCCTGAAAATTAAGAGACAAAATATTTTACAGTCAAGTATCCCTTATGGTAAAGTGATTGCTGTAAGTTGAAGTATAGTCAAAACTATTTATAGAAATACATTGCAACCCTCTAATATCAAAGACTTTTAGTAAGTGTAGCAAATAAACTGATAGATTCCGAAACGTGAAGTACCGGCATGTCTCACTTGTGTCAGACTTATTGTTTCTAACGATGAAATCACGGCGCAAGGAGAGAACCATTGTAACTTCGGTTGAATTTCGTTTGTCCAGTGGGGTGTAACGATGAGTCTTATTTGCGTACTTCTTATCTCGACTGTACGAATAAGGAAGTGGATACCATTTGTTACTAGGCAGGACACATATGTAATCCTTAAACGTAAATCCTGAAACTATTGAATAGTCACTTTAGACTCTTAATTTATTATTGGTTCGATTTCAAATGAGCCGACGGTCGTGATGTGGCTTTCCTTCGTACACGTCACCAAAAATGTTTCTCGTAACTCTTTCAAATTAAATAGTACACGTGGAAGCTGCGTGATTTACAGTAACTCAAAATTATACGCAATAAAAGTGATTTTAATCAGAGTGTATTCGTCACCAAATGTTCCCCTTTCGCAAACTACGTTGGTACCCGTACACCTCAAAGCGTAGACGTGCTTGTTGACTCTTCTTGTTACGTTCGTCTGTTTGGTTAGTACCAAAGATATTTGAGTCTATAGAGTTTTCGAGGTGTTTCGATTCAGTTCTCAACGTAGCGACGTGTGCGTGACAGACACCAAAGTATGTACAGTCCGCGCCAGACTTTTCAACCACTCGAAATATAACTGCACAGAACACAAATTTAGGTATACATATATGCTTATTATATTATATGTAAAACATTGAGACAACTTAAGAATAAATAAATGCCAATTTTAGATTCATACAATAATATTTTGTCTTTGTTTTGTAATACGCTTTTAATTATATTATGCACACTTAGGGCTATATCCGAAGCGGCCAAAAATATTGACGAGGACTGTAGTTCTGTTTGAGATTGGTTGTAAATAGCTCAAGACTTTAATATGACATCTGAACTGAATACCTGTCCTGCTTACTTTCCTTTAAACTATAGTGGTAAAGAAATTGTATATATTTTTGTATTGGGTAATGTTTGATGATAGTTTTACCATCTGATAGAGAACTTTTAACGTACGAGTATTATATCATCTCTTTAGGCTGTTTAAGTATAGTAGTGTAGGTACAGCAGTATTGATAAAATTGAAGATAGGTAACTTTTCATTCGGTGTATAAGTAAGATGTAATAATTACAAAATTAAAAATAAATATTGTAGATTACTTAATTATAGAAATAAACCTAAATAAAATACGCACTTTCCATGAAACAACAAAAGCATTTCTATTAGGACTGAAGGACTGAAGTGTGAATACCAACTGGTTAAATATAAATCAGTATTAGATTGTATTTTGGAGATAATAAATACGCTAATAAAACGAATAATGTTCTAGTTCAACAAAATATGTCGTGTCAATTATGACGTATTAATTACGCTGACATAGTGTTTGTGATTTAATATTTCGCTTTTACTATAACGAAAATCAAGATTGTATGAAAAGTTGACAATCGTCAACTGAACTTTACAATTTAGTCCTCCATGGCACTTCTATATATGTAGCCTAGTACGGTAAATATCTTTGGTGAGTACAAACGAATCTGTTTAATTGATTAATTAATCAGAAAGCATTTTTAATTGCGAATTACTATATTTCGAACGATTTCGTTGATTTTATTTTTATGTGTCTACAAATAAGACTTTAGATACACGTTCCGTGGTTTGTAAATTGGGTTTTGTTATTTACATACGATCTATAAAATTAAAGCCTAATATACAATTTCTATTATATTATCATATATCGGTGTGATTACCGAAATTATGCTATTATTCAGGTGATTGTACTATTGACTTAGTGATTGTACTCATGACCTATCGTTCGTACTATTGACTAATTACTATTGACTCCAATGAAATTATTAGTGGCCCATGCATATAGTAAATACAAAACTATTGATAAATATTTAATATTCACATCATAGTTTGGGAGGCAAGATTTATATCTTTGTAGATATGTCGTAACTATTTACAATACAATAGGTAGGTATATTGTTATCTATGTATTATTGTATTTTTATCGAAATGACTACGCTATTGCCTTGACGGAGCTTTACAACGTCATAGGACTACATAATGTGGTATTCGTTTTTATTATTAGTATTCGATTGTATTAAGTTATAAAGATGGTATGATTTATGATGTTGTCATAATCTTCATATTTACCGTTATACCCTGTTTTAATAATTTCCGTTTTTATTGAAATTCAACCTTTTTTTCAGGAAGTTGCACGGGATTAAGCACAAATTCAACCCATAATATATTGACTGTATCACAAGTTTACACTAATGTATTTTCTATTTACATGGTGAGTATAACGAAAAATACAGACGTGCACATAAGAACTTGCATATGATGTTTGTTGATCTGGAAAAGGCATATGATCGAGTATCTCGGGATGTTATGTGGTGGGCGCTGAAAAAGAAAAGAGTGCCTGGGAAATACTTAGAACTTATCCGTTGTATGTATAGTCAAGCGAAAACACATGTTAGGTACTGATAATTGCCATGTGGCTGTAGGCTTGCATCAGGGATCAGCTCTAAGTCCTTACTTATTCCTTCTTTTCATGGATGCAATAACATTAGACATACAGGAGGAGACACCTTGGTGTATGCTGTTTGCAGATGACATTGTTGTTATTGGAGAAAACGCTGCTGAGGTCCAAAGTAGGCTAGAGAAATGGCGTGAAAAATTGGAGATTGTTGGTTTAAGGATTAGTGGGATAAAAACTGAACATTTGTTCTGCGACTTCGGCGGTCCATCCAGTTTTTCTCATATTACCTTAAACGGTGTATCCTTACCAGCCTGCTCCAGTTTTCGGTACCTCGGTTCATTGATCCAAAACGACGGTGGCATAGACAGGAACGTGAAAAATAGGATAAATGCAGGGTGGAGGAATTGGCGAAAGGTGTCGGGGGTAATTTGTGACCCACGAATGCCGTTGAAACTTAAGGGGAAGGTGTATAAGTCTATAATCAGACCAGTCGTGTTATATGGATCCTAGTGCTGGGCTACGAAAGAGAGGGATGAGAAAAGATTACATGTGGCAGAAATGCGAATGTTAAGATGCATGTGTGGTGTAACAAGAATGGATAAGATTAAGAATGAGTATATCAGAGGAAGTTTGAAAATAGCACCAGTGACAGAGAAGTTGAGGAGTAATAGGTTAGCATGGTACGGGCATATTATGAGAAGGGATGAAAGTCATATAACAAGAAAAGTTTTGAGTTTGAAAGTGGACGGATATAGAGGGAGAGGAAGACTGAAAAAGGTGTGAGTGGATTGTGTGGAAAATGATATGTGTATAAAAGGTGTGAATACAGAGATGACTTTTGACTGGGGAGAGTGGAAAAGGAAAACATGTTGTGCCGACCCTACTTAGGTGGGATAAGGGTAAGATGATGATGGTGAGTATAACGAAAGTATTTCTTAAGTGTTCTAGTTTCCTAGGGAACTTTTCTGTTGGTAATGTAAAAACCGTAATTTGAAATTGTTCATCGACACATTCTGATATCGCACACATCGGATCGATAGTATGCTGTATTAAAATCGACTACCACGATAGACAATTATTAGTAAATAATTGTGTAATATAAATAACGAATTCTGTTTATGAGAGTTTATTATATGACATAAGTGAACACTGTGAAAGGAGTCTTGAAAATGTATCTCCAGGAAAGTGGTTTATTAAGGCGTCAAAAATTGAATAATTTCCGAGTTGTCGCTGATAATACATTCCATTAGCCACACGGCTAGCTCATTTAAAAATTGTCATATTTAGAAGCTTACACTAAGAGAAGGGGATTTTTATTTGAAAATGTAATGTAAACAGCGTTTATGATATCAACAAAGTGAGAATGGTCTATAAACGGTCAAAGGATCGGACGTCGCGTCGAGTCCATGTGACTGCGTCCGCACAATAGCCAATTTGACAATTTGTGAAAATAAAAAAAACACTAATGAAAAGTCGGTGAAGGGTGTCGTTTACAAATGATGCAGGGTTCATGTCACTGTTAAAATTTCTTTGTATTCCATTTTTATTGAAAAGTTTAAAGTTTTTGAAAGTTCTTCAACGCAACATAAAATATCTTTGTAAACTTAATATGTATGTATGCTATTATATATTAGTATCGGTAAATTAGTATAGATAGATATTAAAGATGGTATTTTATTTTCTATTAGTTACTCGTCCCGCCTTTGCGTGCATTATTACAATGGTGATTGTAATAACGAAGAAATAAGAGACCATATCTTCCTTTTATAGTACGATTATATAATGCGGTAAAATGACAACTGGGAAACTGAACGTCAAACTGTCTATATTTTTAAAGATCTTTGTACTGTCTTCTGTCCCATCATCATCATCATCATCTTACTCTTATCCAACCTAAGTAGGGTCGGCACAACATATTTTCCTTTTCCACTCTCCCCTGACAGATGTCATCTCAGTATTCACACTTTTTATACGCATATCATTTTTCACACAATCCATCCACACCTTTTTCGGTATTCCTCTACTCCTATATACGTTCACTTTCAAACTCAAAAACCAAGATCTTTGATCTTTATACTGTCTTCCGTCCCACTCATCTTTTTATATAGAGGTTTTTTAACCACAAATTCTTTTCAATTTTCCTGTTAATTTTTCAAATATTTACTTTCATATAAATCTTGTCCTGACAATTACAAACATACAAAAAAATTATTATCTAAATAAGTGCTGCTGTTCTGAAGTGATACGCTTACGTACATTCAGTAATTTATTTTTATGTATGTAATTACGAAAACTAGGACAATAATGTCAATTGATTAAAAATAGATACCATAGATAATCTTCGTCTCTTGTCTGCAGCATAGTCTTGATCTGTACGGTATGATTATTATCCAAATTTTCAATGAAAATTTTAATACGTAAATAATTCTGGATTGTAAATTATATATTTAGTATTAACTTTAGCTAAAATTAACACAATTGCTACATATGATAACTATGACAATAAGATGCCGAAGGCTTTTGTAATATATTCATTGCATTAGTAAAATAAAATTTGAAGTCGTGATTTTAAATGTATCCATAGAATTCCAAAATATTTTGGGGATCTCTAAAAAGTAACAGCAATTAGGGATGTCACCACGCGGATGCCATTGTGCGGCACGCTCACGGAAGCAAGTATTTAAATTTCCATTAGCCGTTGCGAACTGCGCCCGAGTTGATAATTGGTGTCAACCCTATTGACTTTCGACGCTTTAATGGCGACACCGCTGCTTCGCTTTTGATATTTAGACAATAGAGGTGTCACAATAGAGCTTTTTTATTACTAATGGGGATCCCTATTAACGTAGATATTGAGGTGACCTGTTGCTTTAAGGAAGTCTTTATCATAGAATTATTTTAAACTATTAAAGTTTTACAGGGCAATTATGAATTATTGGACATACTTTTTCTGACTTATTTTTAATAGGTATTTGTTTAATGGTGCTAAAAGGGAGGAGGAGGGTATGTACTCCCATACATATGATCCTGCAGTGGATCTCTACAGGCTGATGAAGACGTGTTCTCAAGTATTTGTGACTAATTATATCAACCCGTGTGGTTGCGTATTGGAAGGTAGACGGCTATGAGATTGAACAACCCTTCTGAATACTCATAATAACACAAACGACAAAACACTTACAATGAAGCAGGGAGGCTTCGTAATTCTAGTATTGCTGTTCTTGTTAGTGCCTGTATTATTCAAAATGTGACCGGCCGCGTCAGCGGCTGCAACCTGTCTATGGCGGAACCAAAACAGATATGCGAACAATTTTCTATAGAATTGTTGACTCTTATTCAAAACAACTATTGACTCCAATTTTTACAGAATGACACGATGTTTTAAAGTTTATGTGTGCTCTAGCTATGTGACAATTAGAAGATATTCCACCATCATGTCGATTTGCCTACATATTAATATATTTTTCTTCAATGAAACTTCTGAGTTACCGTCAAATCACTGTCCTTATAAACTATAAAATTGTTGTAAAAATAAATACGAATACAATTTTCAGAAAAGTCTGTTTCGTACATGTGTCGTCACACGTCAAATTAATGATGTCTGATTGCGTCCTTTGCTTTTTTTTAATTTTGCATGCCGCATGATTGGTCGCTGTTATTGAATGCGCGTGTCATTTCGGTTGAATGCGAACGCGTTCTGTCAATGATGACCGATCACGGATTTTTTTAAACTACGTAACTTACAATTCTGTTTGTATGTTAATGTGTGTACTTTAAAAATATATATTATGTAAGTGTTTAAAGATGCTTATTATGGAAAATTGGAATATGAATACTTAAATTTCAACGTATTTTTCAAGGTTTCTTTTAAACGTATTAGTATATACTAATGGTAGAGTCCTAAACTTATAATATGTCGCTTATTACTGTAAACATAAAACAAAATTAAATTACAAAATACGACCATCGACAAAAAATAAACGCAGACCCGTAACGTATGCCTGTTAATTGTTAAGTCTGTTGATTAAAATCGTAGTTTAGGTAGTCCAGTGAAAGGTTTAATTAAAGGTTACAATTTTTAATCTCGGTCAACTGAAACAATTAAATGCTTATAATTTAGGTATGTATGTATTTGAATTACACAATATTGTAGATAAATTCGTTTGAAAATCTACAATAAATCGTTCTCTATGCACTTTAATCTTTTTGTATTAAACCGACTAAGTTTTTAGATTATGTTCAATATTTTTAAAACCATTATATAATATTTTAAATAAATATCTTTAAAGTTATTCCCGAAACACAAGTTCTTATTGCGACTACGCGAAACAACTCACTGCGCCGTTCGCAAAATTCTTCTAAACTTTGCTTTCATATCCAATGCATTAAGTTTTAGAAGCAGCATATTTTAAATAGATAATCAATATCAGCGCAGAAGGCTTACTGGAATTTTAGAGTTACTAGTATATTTTAAAAGGATGTCGGTGTATATACCTGACATTTCCAAGTCGTCGGTCCGCCTTGTATTTTAGACCGTAGTTACCGCTCAACAACTCTTTAGCTCCATCGGTCATTCGCTCTACAAGTAATGTGACGTCGTATTTTTTTAATTCAATTGTATTTACAACGCTTTTTATGTGTTTATTATTTTCTTCATTTTTTTTAAATAAAGAAAGGCGTAGGGATTTGTGAGAGTTATAAAATATTTTTTGAAGTTCGACTTTTACCTTTATACTTTTATACCTGTATTCCTGCGAAAACTTCCATGTAGGTGCATAATAATAAAACTGCTTATTGTTGTAACTACACATGTGTATATGAACGCTATTTGAATTTTGCTTTAAAAATGATCTAAATTTGCTAAGCCCGAGCACCGGCGGCGGTTCGATGTAATTTAATTTCATGAGTGGCCTACTAGTTGCCCTTACTATGGATTCTCGATTCAAATGCTCAACATTTCTTATTGGTTTTCGAGTAATGTTGAAGTTTGGTAATAGAAAATGACAGTGTAAGTTAGTAGTGCACGGTAATTGTGACTGAATGTACAGCGACATCATACATAGGCGTGTCGTGTTTGGTCTCTGTTTTGAATTGGAAGATCACAGATCTGTAGCTCTGTTAATGGATGCCGTTGTTTCTTGCAGTGCATTATTCTTATCATCAGAGACTATGACGTCACTCCTCTAATGTTCTTATTAGTTATTAATCGATCACGTTTGATATAAATTGATGTATGGCCAAATATGCTTAGACTAAAATTGTTCATGAAAGTCCATGTGGTGTTAATTTCTCCAAAGGTATTTACAATTGAGGACGAAGAGTGCTAAATCTCATGTAAAATTTGATACATATTTGCGCAGCACAGTTTCCTCGCAAAAAAGAAAACCGTATCATCTCTATAATCCTAAATAAGTCCAACAAATTGTATGAATGAATTACAATTGCATATACATATTTGGATATAAAGACTGCTGTATAGAAATATAGACGCAGTATAATTAAAATTCCAAATTAAGAAACAAAGCAAATTATATATTGCCACTCCATTTTCTAACATTAGTGACTGTCATATGATAGTGATTGTCATAGGGTAACTTACTGGATACCTAAAAGATAAAAAATCATATGCCGTCATACGAGGGATTCCAATTGAAACTTTTATTATTAGTCTCAGCATTACAGTTCTACTGTTATAGACTGTAGTGTCCAAGTTGACTCTCCCGAGACACATTATAGCGGCTTCCTGATTTAGGTGCACATAAGTATGCCATACCCATACTCGTGACACACACAAAGACATACACCTGTATTGATGATTAATATCTATATAAAAAATCAGTTGTCGAATATACGTAAGGGTTCAATTCAAACGGTTGAACCTCTTTGACTTATTCTTTTTTTTGCGTCGGTAATTATTACGGCAAGGTGTAAGAAAGAAAATAAGATTTTAGAAAAAAAAAAATTGGAAATTCGTGAACAGAAAGGTGAAGAATATGAATTAAAAAATTTAAACACTAAAAAAGTGAGTGAGCGAGCCAGACATATTGACAGACGTGAGACATTGACCTTCAATTGTTCAGCTACCATTTTTTTCATTACTTCTTGGTCGTACTGTAAAGGAAAGGGTTGGTCTTATTTTTTAACACTGAACCGGGTAGCTGATCTTTCAGTAAAATTATCCGATGTATTTTACATTTTTCTCTGAATTTAAATGTCAGATAGTGTAACAAAATACTATATCTATGAAATGTTTACAAAATATTAATGTTTTTAATATCAGGTTGAGTGAATTCATGATACAAAAAAAGTTATTGATACATTACTACTCATGGCCTCGGAGTTGGAATGGTTTGCCTGTTATCTCTACGGAACCCGTGGTAAGGCCCCAGGGTCCCGTGTTGCAAATCGTAATAAGCAAACTTTGAAACAAGTTTGATAAGCTTTTGGGCCAATTACCGAGATTAAATAGGTAGGCAGTAACGTCGGGAGGTTTTCTTAATGTGTTTTTGCCCACACCACGTAAGGTATTATAGAACTGTCGACAAGTTTCACGTTTATATTATAATGTTTTGGAGTTTATAAACTCGTTAACTTTGCTTTCATCCTCATCTTTAAGGTCCGGTGATACTAATTTACTATTTACTAGTGGTCTTCCGGTGGTCGGAATTTAACTAGAATTTTTCTTTTAATTTGAATATTATTAAAGTTGTGCTTTCAAAGTGTGTATGTAGTACATCTATATCTAATTATTACATATATATATATATTTTTTTAATTTTGTTCTATTACGTTACCTGCGACTGCGTACCAATACGTCATAATTATATAATTTTCGATTTATTCAGATTCTTTAGAGAACAATTACTCTATTTCGTTCACATATAGTCTGAGATACCGTATCAGACGATATTAGCTTTAATAAGACATTAAACAACTTGAGTGATTTAGTGATTTAGTAACTAACAGTAGATATTAAATCCATTTATTAGCTGAATTTTTATTTGAAGAGCATGGTTGGCTACACGCACTAGCATACAAGTGGCTCGGCCCCAGTCTTCAGAATTAACAACCTAATATATTAGACGTCTGGACCCCGGTCTTTTTTAGGTTGGTTACCCAAAGTTGAAGACTGCAGTGCAGTCACTTTAAATCAAGTTGACTGAAGGACTATATTTTATATATCATATGTATTCGATAATAGTGTGAAAGGGGGAAAAATAAGAGCATCGTTTATCTAATAGATCGTGTATTGACAAGCTTTGACACGTTTATAAGCGAAAACAAAACGCACACAATAGTAGTGATAGTAACAAAACGCACCCCGGGTAGCCAATTAGTATCCCCCGGCGTTGCTCGAGCCATGTCGCGTCGGCCATAACGAGCTGTCAAACTTTTTGTATGTACACCCTTTGTTAGGACGCCACACCTCTCGCTGTCATATGTATTTTTGAATACATTTTGAATTTACATGCGAATTTACGCTTAAATCCTATTTCGTGTGTGAGTGTGTAAGGAATCTGGAAAAGGTTTTACTGTGATTATTTGTTTTTGAGTAGATACAACATTTAGAATATATTGTTAAAGTGATAATGATGCAGCCGGAACAGAATGATGACAGAAACGATGGCCTGAGTGATAAAGACTTTGTATAAAGAAACATATGGCACATCTTGATTTAGATTTCGATTTTAGGGCAGAGATGAGTAGTAAAGAATAAATAGCTGGTGATTGGTTGTTTTTTTTTTTGCAACAAGCCATCTATTGGTTTACATCTTCCTAATTTGAAGTTTACCGTAATCGTTATTGTCTTTTGGTTGTAGAATACTACAAATTTAATACACTAATGTTTCGTTTGTTAGCCCAAAGTTCCCCTAAATGAAATGCGGTTGATCCAATACTTTATAGTACACGAAGCAAAACTTTACACCATTTTTCAGTACTAGTGTCCATAGAGTTGTTGAATGTAAGTGTTACTGTCGAGTGTCGTCTTGTGTCGAATTGCTCAAGCACCAGTAAAAAAAAAGATGATTTCATCCAGTGTGTAATAATATCAGTAAACAAATTGGCTACTAAATGGACTTTCATGAAACTTTTAACATTTTAATTTTTTTATTAAGTCTTTCCGATATTCGCATTTTAAGGAGTTCGGTATATATTGTATCAATTCGGCAAATTTCGGATTTCGTGTACATTTACTCATTTCAATTGGTAACACTATTGATTGACTGAAGAAGGAAAACATCAGTAGGAAGCCTTCTTGTAGTATCCACCGTCTGTGGTAAAATATGGAAGTATTGATTTCCCAGTGTTTGAAATCGCTAATAAGTCATGGTGATCATCCTTAAACTACACTTTGGGAGAAGATCAATAACTCTGCAGTGGGTCTCTTACAGGCTGATAAAATGAATCGGGTGTACTGTACCACCTGATGTTAGTAAAGCGTTTTAGATAAGGAGCATCTTATATGAAAAATAATAGGTAACGTGGATTTCTAGTTTCAACAAAATTTCTCTAGAAAATTTATAAAATAATCTACAATTGAATAAAACTTTATACATTACCATGTTGAATAAAATTTCACTCAATGTAGCATACTTTAAATATACATTTAGTATTGAGGAAGACCTTTACTTTTTTGAATATAAATATTATATAACTGAACTAATTCATGTTACCTATGTAAATATTGAGGATTATTATTTGCCTTTGCGTTTTGCATACACGTAATGCTCTTATAGAGAAAATGCACATACAGTTCCAAAGTTCCTTTACGAAGCTTAATCAACCATAGAAAATCGAATTGTATAGAATCGGCCGATGTCCGAGCGCAAGGGGCCTTGCCTTCAAACAAACGTCTGATTTGGAAAGAGGGGTCAGCCCCTTTACGTACGTACATACAGTAATACAATCGACTGAGAAATAAAATGTCCAAACAAAATACGACTTACACTACTTTTATAGAATCAAAGCTATAAAATTTTCATTATTTTCAATATTAAGGGAAATTATGGAAAACCTTTTGAAGTCACTCAAAATGTTGTTGGTAAAGAATAATATATTTTTAAGGGTACGACCTCA
Organism: Antheraea assamensis; assembly: GCA_035772565.1. Taxonomy (NCBI): domain Eukaryota; kingdom Metazoa; phylum Arthropoda; class Insecta; order Lepidoptera; family Saturniidae; genus Antheraea; species Antheraea assamensis. The sequence continues at coordinate 1,164,798 of JAQQSE010000129.1, forward strand.
CACATCACGATGCGGTGCTTAACTACACTAGCATTTACTGTTGCAAGCAGTTAGCTAATATATATATATAGAGACAGAGAATCAAAAATATTGTTTGTCACCATACACTTCGATGTTACTGACGCTGGTTATTAGTGTCATTTAATAAAACCATCTATGTAGAAGCAATGATGGCTTAGCGGTTAGCGTGTTCAGACATTGCGTCGATCGACGTAGATCCAAATCCTTGCGAATGAGTCTGAGCTTTCAGTGAAGGAAAACATCGTGATAAAATCATATCATGGTGATAGTAATGCTTTTTCTAAGCCTGCCTGAGTAACTACTATCGTCTAGTTGAAAATTTGTCACCAAACAGCTATTGATGTGATCTGACAGCTTTTCTTAAGAGACAATCCTTTTAAATTTAGCGTGTTTATTAACTTGGACCTCAACGTTATTTAACATCAGACGAGGTTGTGTTCAAACGCTAAAACTATTAAAGTATATTGAAAAAACGCACAGAATTTGATTAAAGGTTCTAACGAACCAAGATTAATAAGGCTGACCAACAAAATATACACTGTTACTGATAACAAAAGGCTTGTGAAAATTTACAGGGTAATTTTGTAAATATGTCTGGTAGTGTCTTAGCAGCGTTGGCCCCGGGGCGTTCGCAAACACGTACCCAGCTCGGCGTGGCTGTTCCCACTTCCCGCTCGTTGTCAAATCACTAACTTAGATCATTATTGTTATGTTCTGTGTGTCGTGCTACGAAATGGAACTGTGAATTTACACTGCACTGTCTGCAGTCCCGTGAACCTCTGCAGTTTCAATATTTGCTCGATATTATGAACGTCAACTGTGTGCGTATATATTATTCCAAAGTTTCATGTGAAGATGGTGTTTTTAAAGGAAAAAGTTATAATAAAATATTGCTGGTTTCATGTATGCCTTTGGTAGAATTTGAACGTTATTACCAGTCATGTATCATATCTAACCAAGCAATTCTGATTATCACGAAGTTTCGCGTTTCAATACCATCAGAGTTACTATTTAAATGTAAATTACTTGGCCTATTGTCATGAAGCGATCCTTTCATTTGTTTATATTTTATGTGCCTACACAATGATTTAGCGATTTCTCGTTACCAGACTGCAAACAAGTTATTATTTTATAATATCTCGTTTATTACTATTAGTTAAAAAAAGTGAATATTTACGCTGTTTCGTTTTTTTAGTTTTTTAACATTTCTATTAGTTTCCAGTTGCAAAATTTACTTTATAAACACAATAAGTTGTATATTTTCAGCTACAACAGCGGAGGAAAGTAGAGGGTGATTAAATAAAATAAGCTGATCTCCATTCGCTTCATTGGGCACTAAAATAATCGAATTCAAAAATGAGCAGCCTAGAAACATCTACGAAAACTTCCGCATCGAATAGTCATAGTCGTATGACGATAAATTCAGTAGTTTTGACGTGATGGAACTTTAATGGAACTGTGTTTGAGTTATATATAGTATATTTAGAAGAAGATATTTATAAGCAGTAATTGCAAGAATATACTTTTAGTAAAAAATAAATAAGAAATGTATACTAAGTTTGTGTAATTGTATTTACAATGAATATTCGTGAATTCAGATCATGTACACCTTTTATACTACATCGACAATTATACCTGATCCGATGGCACCATACCATTCAGTGGAACTTTTTATGATATCAACATTTATGCAATAGCAATTTTTATTTGTCCAGTATAATGACTGAGATCAAGAAACATAACCTACTGAGTTACGTATCTAGTGGCCTAATAGGTTACTTTATTATTGCCTTTTTTTTCAACCTGCCTAATGCTGGCCTGATGGGCTTTTACAGATTCAATTGCCTAATTTTGAAGCTTATGTCGCTCAGCCGCTTGGTAACAAGGTCAAGGGTGCTAAAGTGTCCGAACCTTGGCTTGGGTTGTTGCTTTGGATGCACAACGTGAATCTTACTAAACTAAACTAGGTAAGCTAATCATACGTATAAGAATTAGTGAGGCGCACAGGTGTACCAGCATTTGGTTATTATAGTAATCTATTAATTTATTATGAAATTAGGTTACTGTGTACCGTTTAAATTGAGTTCAGTATTTAGTAGTTAATACTTCGAAGGGAAGACGTAGAAAGTAGCTGCAGAAGGTGGAAGTATAAGAGAGGAAAAAAACGAGATTAGACAATAAGAATTAATTTACAAGAAATTTTGCAATTTTCGTTACATTTTAAGAAATTGATGCGGGAAATATGCTTGTGATGTACATACGTGTAAAAGTCAATTTGATGTAAAAAAAAAACATAATGACATTAATTGAAAAAGAATACAAAGAAAATGCATAATATGAAATGGTGTGTAAGTAAAAATATGACTGCTATTAAGTTGATGGGACTTTATGTAGTTTGCTTGAATATAAGTCTGATGAGACAAAGGAGGAGAATAATGAGATAAAGGCTACCAGGTGAGTCTCATGCTCAATAGGACCCCTTAATAAGGAATTTTCGTTTAAAGTTGCACTTTTCAGGTCTAACGGAGGAATACACAAGCAGTTTCCACATATTTAGATTAGACGCGAAGAAATGTTTTTGGAATTTTGAGTATATATGGTCTTTGCTGCCTTCTGAGGGTATGATGAGTTTACTGAATTACAATATGTGTTTTTAATTATTTGATGAATATCAATCCTGAAACGTATTTGATACGATACGATACAAACATCACTACATATTATAAAACAAAATCGTCCGCCGCGTATGCCTGTCTGTCTGTCTGTTCGCGAGAAACACAAAAACTACTGAACGGATTGTAATGCGGTCTTCACTGATAGACAGAATAATACATGTGGAAGGTTTAAGTATATATTTTGCCAAGGTTTTGTATAAATTGATTGAAATATAACAATAATTGTTAGAAGTGTTGAAAAAGTCAAGCCGCTTGGAAACTTTCATCGAAAACGCTGCCTAATTCTTTTGAGATATGACAAAACAATACATAGTGAGATATTCTTCTTTTATAGATCTACCTAAAAGTCTACAATGGCATATACCTATCTTGTAAAGATAGGTTACTATACCCATCTATCTTCTAAAAACATGGTCACATAGAATAAGGTAATTGGAAGGCTATTTAGACGGATACAGTATTAATGCTTATCAAATAGAATACATTAGTTACCTTAAGCATTTCATGCAGACAAGTATATATTTGTTATTATCAGAGTAGGAAAATGTCCGCCGGGCCAGCTAGTAGTATATAAACTGATGCCTTTAGGATTCAAAGTACAAAGCTTTATTCAGCATCGACTCTAGTTATTTTAGGCGATTTATTGGGACGTAAGTCGGCAGACAGAATACGCAGACTACGAGGGTCCGATATGCAGACTCGAGTAAAGGATTTGAATATGAAATCAGATTTAAATTAACATAAACCGGTGTTTGTATCTTTAAGTTTTCGCTGCATTGTTCGATCTGATCTCTGAGATTGGGACATTGATCTCTGAAACTTTGTCTTTATTTGTTAGTATATCTTCTCGTATATCTACTTTTGAAGAGATTAAACGAAGCTAAATTTTTATTTTATTAAAAGTAGGTATCACTGAGTTGTCTTACTTGAAGGCCTTCTATTGGAAATTTATTTGATGATATATTGAAGAAGAAGGTATATTTGCATCTTAGTATTATAATGATTTGCCATCATGTCACATCTCTGTTAGATTCGTCAGAAGAGTTGAATTATTATTTTTGTCCAGTCCTTGGAAATTACCGGCTATTCAGTCTTACTGATAAATTTTTGCTTACAATTACGTGGTTGACTTCAGAACGGTGGCCATTTTAAGTTGGGTTATTTTCAGTTATAGGAACTGTTTGGATTGTACATACATGTATTTGTAATTACATTGTATTTGTTTTTTTTTTTTTGGCGGTAAATATAAACCTTTATATTTCATACAATTATTATCATGAAAAGGTACAAGTTGAAAACTGAAAATGGGACGCGTTACTTTAAATATTAGTTAATTCGTTATAGATGCGGCGTGTCCTATGACGTCAGTAATATAAAAGGAATTGTTTGCCGTTATTTAAGTTAATAGAGGGAGGTTTTGTAATCAATTGGTCAGGCAAATACTGCGTCGCAGTGTCTCAACTATTATAGGGTTGACGAAAAAAATTAAATGGGGTCGGAATATAAAAATTGGCAAAAGGTCAGGAAAGGAATTTGTCGGAAGCCAATCAACCCCAGCCCTTCTAATAAGGGCAGTGACGCGTAATAACTGGTTAGTGACGGAAGGTCCGGAGGGGACCTACGCGCGGTCAGCGTACTATGAAAGGGTAAATTAACTCAGGACGACTTCGAAAGGGTTGTTGAAATGAAAAAAAATGCATTAAAATATTAAAAAAAAACTACCCTTGTCGTCGTCTATTCACAAGTTTTGGTGTCACTTTCATATATTTTTTTTTTGTAAAAACTGTATTTTCATTTTGTTATTATTGTTTATCTCCTATAATAATGCTTTTACCAATTGTAGGTAACCCCTGTTAAATGTTATGATTATTGTTCAGACGCTTAAAAAACCTAACATATTTTGTCTAGATAATAATATTTAAAAAATCGCTCTATCTGCTTGTAAAATTCTCATCAAATAAGTTGAAGTTTTATTTATATGTATACATTTTCTTGTGAATTATATTTGAATTACAAATATAGCTGTAATAAGTAGTAGATATATGTAAAAGTACACAATTATTTCCTAAAGAGATAAATACTGCTATAGTAAGTAGTTAAACCATTCCCCTTTGTGATAATTTCCTAACTATCCTACGTTTTCTTTTAGTCAAACGGTTCAGTTATCAATTCTCTATATCGAGAGATGAGTTGCTATAATGATGGCAATACTGAGCCCCTCGCGTATTCTCCGGTGCATGGTACAAATTATAAGTGATTGGCGAGATAATTCCCATAATAATTAATTCGATATTGTGTTTTATCACACTATCTAGTAACTTCATGATTCATTAGGTAAAGTATATGAAATAATTTTTCATATAATTTTTCAACGGTTTTGCTGTAGGAAGATATATAGAAATATTCATAAATCTATACTCATTTTCTTTTTTTTATTAGTTTATAGGTTAGGCTTTGACCACAATCTCATCTAATGATAAATGATGATGTGATCTAAGATGGTAGTCACGATAAACTTACAGGTAGACTGACTCTCATGTGCAGCTGCCGGAACACACCAACAGGTGCTTGGCGACAGATTTTCAACTTGAGGGTGATAGTTAGCCAGGTGGACTTAGAAAAAGCCCAACCACAATGCTATGGTTTCATCACGATGTTTTCCTTTACAGAAAACTCCGACTCAACTGCTAGGATTCGAACTTAGGTCCTTCAACACTGTGTGCGAACGTACTACGAACTAAGCCATCATCGCTTCGCGCAATTTTATAAAGCTCAGTTTACTTGTAATGCGTTATCTTTGGAACTGTTAATCAGATTAAAAAAATATATTTTTGCATTTTATAGCCCATTTATTGAGAAAGTTACAATATGTCTAACATTACGTTATCATCCTTAGGAGAGGAATTATTATCATAAAATATGCAAATAAAAAAGTAAGCTAAGTGAAAAGGAATTAATAAAGGCAGTCACGGTAAGTATTACCGAGAAGGACCGAACTCTAAAACGCCTCATTCAGCGACTCGTTGCATGATCAAGTCCCAACAAAAAGGTTGTCTATATGGAATTTATTCGAAAATATCGTATACTGTTAGTCTAGAAGTACTATCAATCAAGTCTCTTTTTTATGGTGGAAACCTTCGTATCAATTGCGGTGCAAAGCATACGAAGGGGCCGATTGTTTGCTTATTTGTAACTTTAATAATCGAGGACTCTGAACCGCTTGAAGATGTAGAGAAATTCCGAGAAAATCTTTTTTTAGGTGATGCGTTCTCTTTAATTTTTATTTAGTTGAATCATCACCGTTTTGATCACTGCACTGCGTGGTCATATTTTAGGCTCACACTTCCCTTTCAACTCTCTTAAACCTTTTGTAGCTGAAGTATAATAAAACTGATCTGATAAAGGCGAAAGCGGACTACGTTAGTTAAGCTTTATCATTTTGGACCACACGAAAACTCTTAAGACGGTCATTTGGCCGTAATAATCGGCTAGTGTGGAGTTGAAAGAAACAAGCGCGACGCACGCCCGGCTCTGGGTCTTTATTATCTTTGTTCAGGTGTAATTGAAGAGGACGGGCCGGCGTGTGTCAGACGTACGGGATTCTTTGTTCATTTTTTTTTGTTGCTGTAATATAAAGGCTACAAGATATGTATTATGAGATTTATTAAGATATATACTATTCGGTACAATAGGTATTATCAGATGTTTAGATGACATAGTGTGCCAAAACAGAATATACATACAAATGTATGTACACAAAAGACCAATGAAATATAAGTTTATAATTATACACTGATTTTGAAAAAGAATTCCATGAATATCAGTTCTCGTTATGTTCATTCACAAATTAATTAGAAGTTATGTCTCGTGGACCAGAACTAGTGAGGAGGTAGCGCTCTATAGGGAACAGTTGAAATTGAATTAAACATTACGCGCTGATCGCATAGTGCTTGAAAGCAATTCCATTGCGGCGCAATCTAAGTTGTAACTTAAACCTTAAGCTGAAGTTAGGTACATCGAATGAGGGAGAGCTCTTCAAACTTACGTATGTTTCGGCAAATAGGAGTTTTGGAGCAAAGTACTGGGATATTTCGATGCGTGTATTTACATATCGAATGCGGTATATGCGTAACCAATAAATACTATAAAATAACTTGGATATCAAAGTCTGTCTGTGTGTGGATTTTGATGCAGTATATTCACTATCATTTGTAACTAACCAGGGCGTAAATAATATGTTCCTTTCGTTTGCATTGGTAACGTTGACTAAGCCTTGACTATGTCTATGAGGTACATCAAAACAATGTACTACGGAATTATGTACTTCAACAGACCTACAGAAAGTCCTTTGATGATATATATCTTTGTGACACGGACAGGTCATGTTACTGGTGGAACTATTTTGACCACAATGGTATTAATTTTGTATTCGATTTTTGAATGTAATTTAATTTGAACAAAAATTTGGACACGATGTCAATGAGTATCTTATTTAGGACATCGTTTAAATTTATAATTACACGTAACAACAAAACAATGTGTCAGTCAAAGTTTCTTTGACTTTCTTTGTCAAATGTCAACACACCAAATATGGATTGAATAGGAAATCTGTTAACATTTTTTGTGTAATTATAATGCCACATCAAGTAAATTGCACCCGAGCGAAGTCGGGGTGAGATGTTAGTATATATACTTTAATGTATTTGTTAAGTTCAATTTAATTTAAAATATTTTATATCTTTGTAAACGATGGCCACGAACTCCTGCGATCAAAAATTTTCGAAAATCCCTAAATCAACTCTCTCAGTATAAGAAACAGTTGTATGAACATAAGCGTACAAATCCCAATTACATTTTAATATAAGCATTGCACCCGACTTTGTTTCTCACGCGAGATTACAGCCCCTCGTGCGAGCTTAGCCAGCTTCATAAAAAGTTTCCTTTTATGATGTTAAATCCGAGATTGGTTCGCAAACGATGTTTGTTGACATGTATAATGTTTTTTTTTCGGCGGAGATTTCATTGTTGAAGTTTGTTTATTTTGGACTAGTGAAACCCGTGTCTCCGCATATGTTTTTGTTATTGGTTCCTATAATTATTTGTTGTAATTACTATAATAAATATCTGAGTTATAGCAACATATGTATTATATAAATAACCTTCGTATTCATATATCTACACGGACTCCTATCTCCGTGGTTGTCAACGGCTTTTTTTTTATTCGCTCCAGAATAGAGCTGTCCTCGTTCACACTATGACATGCCTATATACATACCTAATAAACGAAAATAACCTAATAAAACAAAATATATTTAAAACCATTTATTTGCTTAGTTGGAGTTGTTTAGTTTCACTGAAAAAGTTTCAATGTGTGCGTTTTATTTTCCATGTTTTGATGACTCAGCGTTTGATTTGTGGTGTGAATTTGTTTGGGATGTCTGGAGTGAGAGTTCTAGAATTGTGGTTCTCAGTGTACGGATGGAGTGTAGCTTATTACAGGTCGTCGAGAACTAAGCATTATCAAGAAGAGCTTAACTGTAAATGCCTATGTCAGCATGGTGCCATATCGCGCGTTTTAGGCGTATATTCGGCACCTCATCCATTGGTGCTTTATACACTTTATACAGTTTGTTTATGCTTTGACGGCAATTTTAAATATGAATTAAAAATGGAGTACATCTTGTTCTATCACGTTTAACACAGCTCGTCAGTTAAATGTATTAATTGACAAAATTAAGTGACAAACTGTACTTTCCAATTACTAAAATTATCGAGCTATTTAGTATTCGCAACACTTCAGCGCAGGAAACTGGGTTCATTTGATTTCGTAAATCATAATTGCACATTCGTTTTTCAACGTTTCAACGCGCGGACGTGCTTCGAATAACTGAATAACATTTATTGGTTATTTTCAACGTTTTAACGTCGCTCTGTAAACGTTTATGGTTATTGAGTTATTAATTTAGATGGTGTGTTTATTTGTATATACCGTTGGGGCCGTATATGGTACGTGAAGCTTTTAGCGATATGTATATAAAAATTTAATGGTTAATTAAAACATAGGTGCAATGGCTTCATTTACGGTCAAAAAGTAAAGTGTAGTAAAAGGCGCAAACGCTCGTTTGCTACCTAGACCCGGACTGACCAATACGCGCTGAGAAAAGACTACGAGGTACGTCCGACAACTGTGACTTTACCTAAAAGATACGTCCGTATAGGCTGATGGCAAACATTGTCGCTGTCAGAAGACGCTGTCCTGAAACGGCTTTCCCCACAGCAGAACTAGTGAGAAGACATTACAAAGATTGTTTATATCTATTCACAATTATCGTGTGGTCTGTTAAGCTAAATATTAATAATATGGCATCGCCTGTTTGGAAACCATCTATACTGCCTATGCCTCTGTTGGTCACATCGATATTGCTGCCTCAGATATTGTTCATCAAGTATTCTATGTAATATTAAATGTATATTTCGACAATTATGTAAATGGATAAATAATAGTCTTTATTTTAGAAATTATATAAAAATAACTACAAAAGGTGAGCTAAATTATACCGCGTAGTTCTTAAAACTCCGCGGCTTCTCGTACTTGCGCTGTTTTCGTTGTCTCGCTCGCTCGGATATGTAACAAAACGCGTTGCAATTGGCGTTCGTGACTGTTCGCCCTTTTTAAATTCAGTATACATTCTAAATATATGTTAAGAAGCTTTAAAATTCACTTTCTCTTTTAGGATACGTGAGCTTTATAGACAGTTCTGTCAATTTATTGAATTGGGTTTGAAGAGATTTTCGAGTAGAAGAGATCGTCTCCGTCGTATTGGAGTCCATCAATGTAGCTTAACGTATAGCTATGGACTTGTGATTTATTGTGTTTTGACTTGGCGCGTTCTGGTGGACTCCGAATTGTGGCTCTTGGTGTCCTGGATGACCTAGGGTCTCCGGACAACCATGAGCACCAAGGGAAAAACGGTTGCTAAGGGGGGAAAGCGGGCTAGCGAGTCTCTACGGGTGTTCGACTCGGACACTGAGCTGGAGGAGCGGGAAGGTCCGAAGGTGTCGTACCGCAAGAGGGGGACGGACAGGGGACGTACCCGCTCTCGTGGCGGTGGACGAGGACTCGTGGGAGAGGCCGATGGCTCCTACGACAGAGCGATCGGCTCCATTGCTGGCTCGGCTGCCGGCTCTGTTGCGGGATCTTGGGCTGGCTCGGTTGCGGGATCACGGGCTGGATCGGCAACCGGCTCGGCTGCCAGTTCGGAGGCGGGAAGCGAGCGCAATGATCCCATTGACGTGGACGCTTTAGACGCAGAGTCTCTTAAGACTCTCGCTGTGGGCAAGGTGGTGACGATATTCGATGTCGTAAAGAAATCGAAGAACCTGAAGGGCCCTTGTGTCAGCCAGTTGAAAGGTGCGGCAAGGACCCTTCAGGAGGTCGTGGAGTCGTTGGCCGGGCGGACGGAGGCTGAGGAAACCCTCAAATTAAGGAGGGAGACAAAAAACCTTCGTCGTCAAGTGGACGACCTCAAGGCGGAGGTGTTAGCGTGGAAGAGGACGGTGGAGGAGATGAAAGAGATGCCCCCTCCTCCTCCACGGCGACCAGCGGTAGTTGAGACTCCTGCCGAGCACTGGGAGGAGGCTCTAGCCGGTGCGGTCTCCCGGCTGCAAAGGTCGCTCCAGACGTCGTTTGGCGAAATGCTAAACGCGCGTCTGGAAAACCTGGAGGGACGATTGCTGCCGGCAGTCCCTGTCCGCCCGCAGCTAGCGGCGGACAAAAAGAAAGGGGCTCGTGCAGTCTCTCAGCCTGCGCCGCAGGCTCAGGTGGTGGCGAGGCCCAAGGGCGCTCCCGTTGCGGTAGCGGGGCCCAGTGTTGCTCCACTGGGGCTAGTGTGGGCGGATCTACCCGCCCCAGCCTCGGCTGCGCCTGGTGCAGATTGGGCTATAGTCACCAGCCGGAAGAAGGCTAGGGTAGCTAAGACGCCGCCAGCGCCCAAACCTGTAGCTTCGGTGGGAGTAGCCAAACCGCAGGCGAAGAAGCTCCCGTCCGCTCCACGCTCCGCTGCGGTGATTATCACACTGCAGCCTGAGGCGGCGGAGAGAGGAGTGGACTATAGGGCCGTCCTCTTGAAGGCACGACAGGTTATTCCCTTGTCGGATATGGGAATAACCAACCCCAATGTGCGGAGGACGGCTACGGGAGCCAGGAAAATTGAAATTCCTGGCACCGAGAGTGTACAGCAGGCTGACCAGCTTGCTCGTAAGCTGGAGGAGGCTCTTGCTGGGGTTGCTACGGTCTCCAGACCGGTCAAAAAAGCCGACATCCGGATCGTCGGCCTCGATGATTCGGTGTCGCGCGAGGAGGTGCTGACGGTCGTGGCGACTAAATTTGGTTGTGAGGAGAGCCAGATGAAGGCTGGAGAAATTAGGCGTGGTGGAGGTGGGCTGGGGGCGCTGTATATGTCCCTCCCTGTGACGGCAGCCAAAGAGCTTGTCCAAATGGGCAAGCTCCACATCGGCTGGAGCGTGGCCCAGGTGATCTTGTTGGACGAGAGGCCCATGCGCTGTTACAAGTGCATGGGCTTGGGGCACACCCGCACCACATGCCCCTCCTTGTCCAACAGGGGTGGGGACTGCTACCGGTGCGGTGCGTCGGGGCATATGGCGGCCATCTGTACAGCGGCTGTCGCGAAGTGCGCCATATGTGCCGACGCAGGGAGGCCGTCGGGGCATCACATGGGGGCCCGTAATTGCCGGCCCCCCACTGTTAAGGGTAGGGATGCACCCCACGTTGTGATCCCCAGGAGTGTAGCCGTCAGGCGGGAGGAAGGTGAAATGGACCATTAATGGATAGAGCCCATTTCAACTTCCTCCAGGCGAACCTGAACCACTCCGCCGCCGCACAGGACTTGTTTGTCCAGTCGGTGGCGGAGTGGAACATTGGAATTGCGGTCGCCACGGAGCCCTACTACGCTCCTTCCCGACCACATTGGACGGATGATTTGGATGGCTCTGTGGCGATCACGGTTGACTCGGGTTCGCTCCTGGCTGTTAAAGAGAGAGGGTCGGGATTCGTGGCGGCCGCCTGGGGAGGCTACGCCATTGTGGGGGCGTATTTCTCCCCCAACAGGCCCCTGCGGGAGTTTGAGCGCTACCTTGACTCTCTGCAGGGAGCTGTGAGGCGGCTGTCGCCGCTCCCCGTGGTCCTGATGGGTGACTTGAATGCCAAGTCAAGGACCTGGGGAGCGGCAGCCACGGATCTCAGGGGCCTAGCCGTTGAGGAGTGGGCAGCCGAGTTGGGACTGTCCCTCCTCAACCAGGGGAGCGTCCACACATGCGTGCGATGGAACGGGGGGTCAGTAGTGGATATCTCCTTTGCCACCCCGTTTATCGCACGCCGTGTCCGGGGGTGGAGGGTGCTTGAGGAGGTGGAGACCTTATCGGACCACCGCTACATTAGGTTCGAGGTCTCCTCCTCCCAAGCCAGCAGAGTTACCCACCCTCGGAGAGGCGCGACGTTCCCCTGTTGGGCGATGAGCCGCTTCGACCGCGAACTAGCCGAAGAAGCGGCCATCGTCCAGGCCTGGGCTATGCCCCCCCCGACTGGGGAGGACGTCGACGCGTCTGCTGCCCGCCTCCGTGATGCTCTCACGGAGGTATGCGACGCGTCGATGCCGCGGAGTGTACACCGCCCGAACAGAAGGGCGGTGTACTGGTGGTCGCCAGAGATTGCCGATCTCCGGGCGGCCTGCTCCGCGGCCCGGCGGCTGTTCGGGCGCAGCCGCCGAAGGAGTCGCCGGGACTTGGAGGAGGAGGCCCGGCTGTATGGTGACTACAGGACCAGGAGGAAGGTCCTGCAAGCCGCCATAAGCCGGGCGAAGGAGGAGGCATGGGACGAGATGCTCCAGTCGCTGGGGAGGGACCCGTGGGGGCGTCCGTACCGCATGATGCGGGCGAAGCTACGCAGACGGGCGCCTCCCACCACGGAAACTCTTCAGCCGGAGGTGGCAGAGAGGGTCGTGGGAACATTGTTCCCCGACCCTCCGAGTATAGTATCTCCTCCCATGCCTCCACTTCAGGCAGCAGTTGCGGAGGAGCTCGTCGGCCCTCCCCCTTCAGTCACGGAGGAGGAGATGGAGAGGGCCATTGAGCGCCTCCGCAACAAACGGAGAGCGCCTGGCCCTGATGGGGTCCCGGGCCGGGTGCTCGCGCTTTCGATGGGCCATTTGGGAGGGTGGTTTCGGGAGCTGCTCAGTCAGTGCTTGTCGACTGGGCAGTTCCCGATGCCCTGGAAGCGGGGGCGACTCTGCTTGTTGCAGAAGGAGGGCCGCCCCCCGGACTGCGCGTCCGCATATCGGCCCCTCGTGCTGCTGGACGACACCGGGAAGGTGCTTGAGAGGGTTATTGCCTCCCGGGTCGTCCAGCACCTGGAGGGAGCGGGACCGAACTTGGCGGACGCGCAGTACGGCTTCCGGGCAGGGCGCTCAACAATTGACGCCCTGACCCTCCTGAAGTCGCTGTCCGCAGGGGCGACCTCCCAGGGGGAGAGGGTTCTGGCAGTGTCCCTGGACATCGCCAACGCCTTCAACAGCCTGCCGCATGTAGTTATAAGGGAGGCACTCCGATATTTCGGGGTGCCCTCTTATTTGCGGCGCCTGTTGGAGGCGTACCTCGAGGACAGGGAGGTCGCCTATGTGGACAGCGACGGCAGAATGGTCCAGCGAGAGACAGGGTGTGGGGTTCCACAGGGGTCGGCCTTGGGCCCACTCCTGTGGAACCTGGGCTACGACTGGGTGCTCCGCGGCGTGCTCCCAATCGGAGCATGCATTATATGCTACGCGGATGACACCCTAGTCGTAGCCCGGGGGGTGGGAGAGTGGGAGAATTTGGTGCGCCTGGCCACGGCGGCCACAACCGTTGTGGTCGGGCGCATCCGGACGTTGGGCCTCAGGGTGGCCCTCGATAAGACCGAGGCCATATTTTTCCATGGGCCTCGGCGAGGGCCACCACCAGGGGCCCACTTATTGGTGGACGGCGCCCGTATCAGGGTGGGGACCCAGATGAAGTATCTGGGCCTCACCCTGGATGGGCGCTGGCGGTTCGAGCCCCATTTTGCGGGGCTCGGACCGCGCATAGCTGGGGCGGCAGGGGCACTTGGCCGGTTGCTCCCCAATATGGGGGGGCCTAGTGCCAGGTGCCGCCGACTGTACATGGGAGTCGTGCGGGCGATGGCCGTTTACGGGGCCCCGGTGTGGGCCGACGCCCTCGGTGCCACCAACGTGCGCGCACTGCGGGCTGCGCAGCGCATTGTGGCGCTGAGGGCGATTCGGGGATACCGCACCGTGTCCTCGGTGGCGGCCTTCACGCTCGCCGGCTCCCTGCCTTGGGAGCTGGAGGCGAGGGTTCTTGCCGCCGTGTACGAGTTCACGGCGGCAAGGAAACGTTTGGGGGTGCCTCCAGCTCCCGGGGAGATAGAGAGTAGGAGAAGGGAGGGGAGGGGGGCCGCTATAGAGCGGTGGCGACAGGACCTGGCGGACGCGCGGTATGGACGATATACGGTGGACGCCGTCCGCCCGGTCCTGCCGCAGTGGTTTGAGAGGAAGTGGGGCTCCCTGACGTTTCGACTGGTGCAGGTACTAACCGGCCATGGCTGTTTTGGCTGGTACTTGCACCAGATCGCTCGCAGGGAGCCGACCGCCACATGTCATGAGTGCGGCGCTGAGGAGGATACCGCGCAGCACACTCTGTCCGAGTGTGCTGCGTGGGAGGTGCAGCGCCGCACTCTGGCTGTGGCGGTAGGAGGAGATCTTTCGCTGCCGAGCGTGGTTACGGCCATGCTCGGCAGCGAAAACGCATGGACGGCGATGGCCTCCTTCTGCGAGGAGGTCATCTCGCAGAAGGAGGCGGCGGAGAGGGCCCGAGAGGCGGACCCTCTCAGCGGCCGTGTCCGCCAAAGGAGGGTCGGTGGAAGGAGGCGGCGATTTGGCCGCCTCCTTCCACCTCCGTAGCCGAACCTGAGGGGATGGGCCGGGGGGCCCATTTCCTCTTGGCACAGGTAGGTTCGGCTGACGAGGGGAGGTAGCTGATCGTGTACACAACTACCTCCCTATAAGGATGGTGCCCGGCAGCTATCTGCCGCCGGGCTGACCGCTGGAAGCGGCATGGTGTTAGCCTAGTACGGTCCCATGCCGCTCCAACTTAAAGCGGTGGCCGGTGCACCGTGGGGTTTTAGTCCGTGCGAATCGGACATAACCCATTCTCTCCCCCGGGAGGATGGGTATCCGTTAGGGATCTCCCCACGTTAATAAAAAAAAAAAAAAAAAAAAAAAAAAAATAGCTACGTAATGGATGATTAGAGTTATTCCGAAATAATTATGATAAGCATCCGATATATTGGGAAGTAATTTGGCTTTAAAATTTAAATTCCGGTTGAAAACTAGGCTTCCTAAGGTTGAAAACCTTCTTTACCAACAATTTCAATATGCTAGGCCTCTTTGTTGCAGATTTCTTTGATTTAATTTTTTATATTTTTTCTTTGTGAAAACTAATTTTTATTCTTGCTTTTTACCGGGTGAAATTAGTAACTACGATCGTGTGCGTCACGAAAAATAGGAATGCAACTATAATTAAAATATTTTTCTATCAAATTACAGATCGTTACTTTTCATTGCCAACTTATGTGAGATATATTTATTACTCGAATCGAAATAGGAAAATTGTTACACTTAAGTTTTCTGACTTCTAACTCCCTAACAGTTTTTTCGATTCTTATGAAAATTTGATTGTTCTTTCTGTAACTTCACTGTTTACTAACTTAGTAACTAACTCCACTATTAGACGACAAATAGTAACTAAGTACAATAAGTAATAACAGCATAGTTTTATAATAAAGACATTAATTAAAAGTAAGTTATTATTATTGTAATTTACATTTAAATAGTATGGATTCAAACGATAGTTCAGACGAATTCCATCTGCCACTTACCGCATCGTTTACCAGTTGAAGCCACTTCATGGCGGTTAAATTTGTATACGAACAGATAACTATGCAGACGGTAATGTCTGGGCTCAGTCCATTTGATTAATACCCCTTTACCGGTTACTATTTGCTAAGAAACTTATGGATACGAAATGTACTACGAACGTAATGCCTATATACAAACTAAAATATATTAATATTTGTGATATTCATATTATGAGAATAATGTGAAAGTTTACGAGATACGTTTTTAGGGTATAAATTCGCTTAAATGATTTTGTAGTCTAATGCAATATCAATGTTACTCAGTGGTATATATTGTAGTGAATCAGTGTCGCACGGCGTCTCGCAGAAATAAAAACACCCACGCAGGTAAACTTGGGAAGTAAAATATTGTTTAAGTAGGTACAAAATTTGTTTCTAAATCATTACAGTCACTAAATTTTTTTATATCTTTTAATAAAAGGAAATAGTTTTATTATTAAAGAATAAACAATAGCAACTCTTTATTTACCACACGCAAAATGTTTATTTAGACTAATTATTCATAATAAATTAATGAAAATAATTGTTTTATACTTTTATTTTAAGGGAATGATTAAAAGTGCTTGAATGAGGATGATAATATAATCTATATGAGAAATGTCTAATTTTAAAGTTGTATAAAACTATATTTATATGCGTTAGGCTTAAAGCCGAATATGTAAATTTGGTAAATAGGAGAGTATAAAACAAGGCGCAAGTCTGTGTACATGCAAAAAATGATGTCAAACGTACAAAAACACTAATTTCACATAAGTTGAACAACCAACGGAAATAAGTTTTAGATAATTAATTAAATAATTAGTATATATTTAATCACTCGTGTCACATATGAAATATCCAATTGCTGTGAGTTATAGGAGTCACGTGTAGGACACGTGTATGTTGATTGATTACAATTATCCCTTGAAACGAAAGGGTTGGACACAAAGGGTTAATTCGGTAGTTATAGTTATATTACTAGAAATTATTGACTAAAAAAAAGAAAAATAGATGTGTAATTTTCATTCATGATATGACAATCTGATTACTTAATAATTTTAATGATATATATTTAAATATTAGACTCGAAGTTACTTTGTACTTCCGCAGTTCCGCGTGGAATCGATTTGACGTTGCCACGTCTCACTGTAATAAAAAAAAACCTTTGAAAAAAAGTTAAATCTGAAATTAGCAACATAAAAAACGAAATATTAATAACTGAAATGATAAAAAGTAATAAAATGCGTCGGTAGTTGACGGTTAAATCCCGATGTTGGCGGATGGTCGAACCTGTCGTCGGTCGACACTGTGGGTAGGTATGCAACTGTAAAATGCAAAAGAGAAATAATGTTGCAGACTATACTGTAACTACCGCAATCGTTTACACGTATCTCGCTCCGTCACGGAGCATCTTCAAATCGATGTTTTGATTCTTACGATGTAGTCGGTCGAGGCGGGAGACGTGGCAGCGGACAATCAATTCTAGACGGAAGTGCAAAGTTACGTCCACACTAATATTCAATGACACATTTCTTCAAAATAACACCTTTATCAATCAAAATGATTGCTATTTTTATTGTAGCCTATTTACACAAGCATGCCGTTATACCGGGAGCTATAGGTAATGTATGTAGGTCCCAATGCAATCAGGCACAATTGCAATATGCAACCACCCGGTACGATCGAGAGTTTCTTTTATCCATTTATCAAAGAGTGTATAAAAATTCGAACATGTAAAGATTAACAAAACATCTCATAATGAAAATTGATGTCATGTTTATTATTATGAAATGCTATTTCCATTAGCATATTTACTACCGGATCGAGGGTACCGTGGCCAACCCCAGCGCCCAGATAATTGCCTCTGATTGTTACACCGACCCATTTGAATATTGTTAAAGTGTAAATTACTCATGCATAGAGAATGTTACTGTATTTGTGGTGTGGTTGAGATAGTCTGAAGAAATGTTTCTGATAACTCAATGATGGGAGTGGCTTCGTTTATATCAAACAACATTCCAAAAAGAAAATGTTTGTAAAATCGTACGGAAAGGCGAAAAATGTTGTATAATATAATTCTTCATGTTAAAAAGTGAGTGAGACAGAATAACACAAGAAGTACGAAGATCTTCCGAAATACTGATAGATTATCGTTCAGTTTAGACCTAGTAGTCCTATAGAAATCCTATACTCCAGGGAATAACTTCAGCAGATCGAGATAAACATTAGAAATAATGTGATAGTTTTATCAAGATATTTAACATCGAGATAACTTATGGCGATACCAGATAGTAGTAAAAGCTCACAAATCATCTAAAAAATCTTGGGTAAATGCAGCATTCGTCGTAAAGAAACTAAAGCATAAGTAGTTGCTTAAGATATCTCGTCACCCTTATAAAGCCGGCGTAAATGATAATCTCAAGGGAAAGTTATCCGACAGGTGACGTGTCCCCCGAGAGCCAATTAGAGTGGCGCACGCGGCCGCCCATCGCCGCTCTGAACCGGATTCGATTGGATCTAACCGCACCAAACTAGAATCGACCGGTGAGACGACACCGCGCAGAACGGATTCTGGCGGATCAACTTCGACTCCAGTTAGAATTTCTTTGGTTTCAATTACTAACATAAGATTTTATTTGTGTCTCGTCTGGTTGTAGGGTGATCATGACCACAACTGGTTTGTATGTGAACTATTTACCAATGAGTGGTAGTTTAAATCTAACGGTGACTTAAAGTCAAAAAAATATAACCATATAGCTTACGATTTGTATCCAAAGACGTATTGTTTGAATTTACAATTTCCGATTCGAATTTATTTGTGTACCCGTATAATAATGAGGTTTGGACGAAAAAATGTGCTTAAATCCGGTACTTTATTTTGTTAAAGCGTCGCATTTAACTACATAAAAATATGGTTAGGAAATTTGCAAACTCGTTAACCAACTCATACGTGCAAACTGTAGGTGCATTCAATCCCGCGTTCGGAATTCGGAACTTTGATAACTGCCCTTCAGTGTTTACTCACTGAAGCGCATCGCAAATTATTTACAAAATATCTACTACCAACTAATTTGCTTGAGTTTTCAGCTAATACCGAATATACAATATGGAAATAATAAATGTTATGGAATAAGTTGCTTCATTAGTCGGCTTATTTTGAAGTAGAATCTAAAATACTTTTTAGATAACGTGGTAACGCAGCACACTCAGACCACCATCTCTTCGCGGAGCCTCTCGCGTACTACCTCTACCTCCCTGGGAGCTGGAGGCTCGCTTATTCGTTTCTTGGCCGCCGTATAGTTATATACAGTGGCAAGCACTTCTGCTTCCAGCTCCTAAAGAAGGGATCCGGTGAGCACTATGGCCGCCACCGAGACACCGTCCGGTTCCCTCTTGTCGCCCTCAGCGCCACAGTGCTCTGCGCATTCCGCAGCGCACGAACGTTGGTGGTGCTGAGGGCGTCCACCCACAACGGTGCCCCGTAAACGGTCATAGACCGCACGACCCCCATATGGAAGCGGCGGCAGCTAACACTCGGCCCTCCGTGTTGGCGAACAGTCGTCCGAGTGCCACTGCTGCCTTGACAATGCGCGGTCCGAGCCCCCCCCTCAAAATGGGGCTCGAACTACCAACGTCCATACAGAGTGAGGCCCAGATACTTCATCTGTGTCCCCACCCTGACACGGACGCCCTCCACGTAGACGTGGGCCCCAGCAGGTGGCCTTCGCCAAGGCCCATGGAACATCAGGGCCTCACTCTTTTCAAGGGCCAGCTTGTCTTTTTCTTTAGCAGCCAGCCTTCTGAGTCACCCGACCACGAGAGTTACGGCCTCACCCCATTCCCCCCCTATGACATGTACAACTTTTTTTATTTTTATTAACGTGGGGAGATCCTTAACGGATACCCATCCTCCCGGGGGAGAGAATGGGTTATGTCCGATTCGCACGGACTAAAACCCCACGGTGCACCGGCCACCGCTTTAAGTTGGAGCGGCATGGGACCGTGCTAGGCTAACACCATGCCGCCCCCAGCGGTCAGCCCGGCGGCAGATGGCTGCCGGGCTCCATCCTTATAGGGAGGTAACTGTGTACACGATCAGCTACCTCCCCTCATCAGCCGAACCTACCTGTGCAAAGAGGAGATGGGCCCCTCGACCCATCCCCTCAGGTTCGGCTACGGAGGTGGAAGGAGGCGGGCAAATTGCCGCCTCCTTCCACCGACCCTCCTTTGGCAGACACGGCCACTGAGAGGATCCGCCTCTCGGGCCCTCTCCGCCACCTCCTTCTGCGAGATGACCTCCTCGCAGAAGGAGGCCATCGCCGTCCATGCGTTTTCGCTGCCGAGCATGACCGTAACCACGCTCGGCAGCGAAAGATCTCCTCCTACCGCCACAGCCAGAGTGCGGCGCTGCACCTCCCACGCAGCACACTCGGACAGAGTGTGCTGCGCGGTATCCTTCTCAGCGCCGCACTCGTGACATGTGGCGGTCGGCTCCCTACGAGCGATCTGGTGCAAGTACCAGCCAAAACAGCCATGGCCGGTTAGTACCTGCACCAGTCGAAACGTCAGGGAGCCCCACTTCCTCTCAAACCATTGCGGCAGGACCAGGCGGACGGCGTCCACCGTATATTGTCCATACCGCGTGTCCGCCAGGTCCTGTCGCCACCACTCTATAGTGGCCCCCCTCCCCTCTTTTCTCCTACTCTTTATCTCCCTGGGAGTTGGAGGTACCCTCAAACGTTTCCTTGCCGCCGTGAACTCGTACACGGCGGCAAGAACCCCCGCCTCCAGCTCCCAAGGCAGGGAGCCGGCGAGCGTGAAGGCCGTCGCCGAGGACACGGTGCGGTATCCCCGAATCGCCCTCAGCGCCACAACGCGCTGCGCAGCCCGCAGTGCGCGCACGTTGGTGGCACCGAGGGCGTCGGCCCACACCGGTGCCCCGTAAACGGCCATCGGCCGCACGACTACCATGTAGAGTCGGCGGCACCTGTCACTTGGCCCCCCCCACATTGGGGAGCAACCGGCCAAATGCCCCTGCCGGCCCAGCTATGCGCGGTCCGTGCCCCGCAAAATGGGGCTCGAACCGCCAGCGCCCATCCAGGGTGAGGCCCAGATACTTCATCTGGGTCCCCACCCTGATACGGGCGCCGTCCATCAATAAGTGGGCCCCTGGAGGTGGCCCTCGCCGAGGCCCATGAAAAAATATGGCCTCGGTCTTATCGAGGGCCACCCTGAGGCCCAACGTCCAGATGCGCCCGACCAAAACGGTTGTGGCCGCCGTGGCCAGGCGCACCAAATTCTCCCACTCTCCCACCCCCCGGGCTACGACTAGGGTGTCATCCGAAGACATGTACAACTAAATTAATCTAGTTTAACATTGTAAATATTCCGTTGTATTAGGTAAACATTTGAAGGAATTGAATTTCCAAAATAATAGTAAACTGTTATTAGTCGCGTTATAACGCCAAATATAACTACTATATATGTAATAACTTTGGTAAAAAACGGGAAAAGTTAAGTAATTACTGTGATAAACATACACAGATTGTCTCCTTGAATATCGATTCCAACTCGTATACCAACCAATTTTTCAAAATTCGCGTAATAATACTCATTTAAATGAGTAAAACCAACAGCTAATGATGAAAGAATACATAGTGAGGCAGCCTACAGGCAGGTACATCTGAAACATATTCTTCTGGTAAAAGTGCCCAGCACCAGTTATATGGGTAATATACGAGTATGGTACTATGGATTTCTCTGTATTTGAAATCGCCAACACATCGAGAGCTGACGTGCTGATTATTCACGTAACTTCCCCCGAGAAGAGGCTTTACAGGTTGGTTATTATTATTATTGTAAAACACGTGCCTTATAAAAGGTATTGATATTAATTAAATGCAACGAGTAATTGGTGCTTATATTTCAAAATTTCTCTTTTATTACTACTTATTATAAAACAAAGTCGTCTACCGCGTATGTCTGGATGTTCGTAATAAACTCAAAAACTACTGAACGGGTAGTAACGCGGTCTTCACCAATAAACAAAGTAATTCACGGAGAAGGCTTAAGTATATAATTTATCAAGGTTTTTTTTTGTAAATTGGTTGATGTATAATGATAATTGTTGAAAGAACTATCTATCTTCTAAAATTGGTCACATATAGTCAGGTAATTGGAAGGCTATTTAGACGGATATACTATTAATCCTTATCAAATTAAATACATTAGTTACCTTAAGCATTTCATGAATATAAGTATATATTTTTGATTATCAGTGCAGGACAGAGCAGGACGCCGGGCCTGCTAGTAAATAAAACAATAGCTTTTCAGTTATCTAATATTTCTTTAAATACTAATCAGGTGAAGTAAAGAAAAAGAGTGAATTAAAGAGGCTGTACATATTTCATAACACTAATATAATGGTTAAAAATGAACAATAAGTATATATTATAAATAATTATTTAATTTAATATACTGTAGATAACAGTCTAAGATATCTGTTTAGTAACTTGGCCAAACTCACGGGCGAAGCCAAGTATTAAAAGAATCTTTACACTATTCATATTATACACATCATACTTTCATTAGTTTTCATGAAACCCACACTGTATGTTATAGGCGCTTTGAAGTACTGCAAGTTGAACGTGTGGGAGAGAGATAAATGCACTCGACCCTGTATGGTAGAGGGGGACGAGTATATTTATCGTACTGCGTAGTTAGATGCACGATCGAATGCACCGACTGGTTGTAACGATAGTAAATGAATTTCTCATTAATATCATTTTATTCGTTTTATCACCAAGCTATTTTGTTATCAAAGGGGATATAAGTATTAAAATGCTATATTCAACGCTCAAAAGATTATTTACTTAAATGCCATAATTGTTAAAGTTACCGGTAAGATCTTAAAAATATATTTTTAGATTTTTTATTATATTTATTGGGAAATGTTATAAAATATAACATTATTTTATAACCCTTACGAGTGCAGCAGCTACCGTATAAAGTGTAAGTTATAAAATGTATTACGCGAGAACTAATTAATAAGGTGCCGCGGGGCGTCGAGAGCCGAAGACAGTTTGGTTGTCTGGCGAGTACCCAGCATTATTTACAAGGAGTGAATTGTAAATACTTATACCAACGAGGTACCAAATCGTGCCGTTTAATTGCGTGGTTAGCTTCCTACACAGCAGTCAAAATTTATACATAATTAAAAAAAAACATATAACTGCATTGAAAGTAATAGAACATATAAAAAATAAGTCGGAGTGAAACCGAAAGGCACTGCTAGTTTTGTGGTATAATACTAGTGCTACAGTTAATTAATACATTCGAATCAAATAATTTGAATAATTACAATTGAATCCGTAATAATTGGCACGGAGAAAACTTAAAAAAAATAATGTGTTTTTTTTTCTACATTGTTATCTTCAGTTGTATTAATGGTTATGCGATTGAAGGCTATCTTACATGTGAGTCACCTGAGAGTAAGTGATCCCATGGACATTAGCGAAATATGAGAATAATCACTTATGTGTTACCTGTCCATAAGAAAAGAGCAGGCACGTTTCCTGAAGGTATGTAAGTTATTGTGGTCCGGAATAGCCGCCGCTGGGAGTTCATTATGTATATGTATGTATATACATATAAATTACAGACATTATGGGTATTATTGATGTATAAAGAACTACCTCACATTACAACTCAATGTCATAATATAGGGGGCGCGATGAAGTCGAGTGACATATACAATTTACCGATATATTTTATTAACCGATCAGAAGGAACATACTCTTTTTGTATTTTTACCTACACTACTACGGATAATATAACGAAATAAAGCTTGGGAATGTTTGAGGATTATCTCTGCAATTATTGATTCGATTCAGAAAATTTTTTCGTATCATATCGCTTCGTATCTTATTTTACATTGTTGATACGCGCGTCAAACGTCTTCGTTATATTTCAACCTATTTACACAAAACCTGGACAAATTATATACCCAAATCTTCCTCATGTATTGTGTAGTCCGGTGAAACTGTAGAGGCCTTGCCAAGTCAACAGTGTAGATAGTTCGAAAAAAAATCATGTATTGCTTTATATATTGATGAAAACTGCATTACAATCCATTCAGTAGTTTTGAGTATATCGCGAATAGATAGACAGACAGACGAGCAGTCAAAAAGTTTGATAAGGACTGTATTTCTATTTTCAAGTGTTAACTAAATAGTATATACTCATGTTAACTACTCAACATTCCAGGTTACATTGAATTTAAATACGACCCAAATTAATGTAATTCTGCTAACGCTACGTGCACACACGTGTGGCCCAAACGAGCCTTATAATGAATGGCCGTCGCCTGCCGCCGTATTTCAACGAATTAACAAATGACCTCGTGCCAGAGTGAACGCGGCGCGCGATTTTTCTGCACACCGTGCCCGACCGGCTGACGTAGGTGCGGTTACATCGTGCGCCTATACTGTAAATGTTTGGCTTGTGTTGCATTCAGACGTTTCAAGTAGTACCTATATTAGTCTAGACATAATAATATTTTGTCATAGTATGATCAAGAATAGGTGTTTTAGAAGTATTTATTGTATTACTGTCTATACAAATCTTAATTTTTATCGCTTTTATTTATTTTTCATCTATTTACAGATAGAAATGAGAGTGTTATTTAATCAACCAGTGCATCGTTTGTCTGTAAAGCCAGGAACTTAATTTTTCTCTGCCCCTCAAATTTTTTTCTTTCCAGTATACTAAATATTCTCTTAAACAATCAGAGCCGGTTTCAAGTGCTTCTTCGTTACCTGCAGCCTGTACTATTCTATTTGTTCTGTAAAAGTCATTGTCGTACGACTCTGGTTATATATTGTCGGATACATTTATAGAACACTACATAACAATAAATCAACTACAAATCCCAACTCAAACAAATTCTGTAAAAAAAAAATTTGGAGAATAATATTTCGAACTGAATTAGTTCACACAACTTAGTAATCAGATACATAATACATGTATGCATTCGTGAAACATATATGTTAACACATGTATGTTTCACGCTTCACGAATCCATATATGTATGAGATAGATAGCTTAGCTTTGTTAGATCGGGATATTCGGCGACAGTTCAAGCCGAGGCGCACCGTGCCCCGTTGTGCTGGTTGCCTATAAAATCGGGTGAGTGGTTGAAGCGCTCCCCTTATTACCTTAGTAGTTCGGTGAAACTTTGAGGAAGCCTTGTCAGGCTTAGAGTGTAGTCAGTTCGAAAAAAAAAACAACAAGAATAATGGATTCTAAATGAGATAGATGCATGTAGTATGTAACATTTTTTTTTCAGTCAGCTAATAAGTTAAAAATTCAATTCGAATACGTCAAGGTACCTACGCAAATTTATGTGGTGGCTATATTCATCTTTCTCGCTTTATATTTTAGAACAATAATGAAGGTGTTATTTTGTTGAAATCCACCACATATATTCCTTAATGTTAGTATCTTCATTCTTCGTGAAACTAGTTAAGGAGCTGTTAAACTATACAAGTCAGAAATAGGAAAGGAAAACACACAGACTATTTCGGCCTATTTACTTTTAAAATGGAATCTTAATTTACGCTAATAAACATTTATTCGGGTCCATAATAAACGCCATTGAAGAGCTCATGCACCTCATTGTCCTGTTCTATAGTTATGATAAAGTAGAATGGACGGTCAACCGTAAATTGTAAAAGTCCAATACCTGGACCCATCCGTATGCGATTCAAGATCTCCGGGTCTGTGAAGGAAGTTGAGTTTTGTAGATAACTATTAATTACTGGGAAGTAAATACGTGTGTAAAATCTGTCGGTTTCCGAACAGGAATCGACAATAATATCAGTGTAAAATACAATAGAGAAAATAATATTAAAAGTTAAAACGAAGGCTATGGTATTTGTTCCACAGGTCATGTACTCGTATATGATTTATAGGTTAGCATTAGAACACAATCTCACATAATATTAAAGGTTACTTTACGTCTAAAATTGGTAACATGCTTAAACTTAAACACGGAGATAGCTCACAAGTTCAATTACTGTATTACACAAACATGTTACCCAAAATATTCCGAAATTAAGTAATGTCCATGAGAGATTTTCCTATAGTCTGGTAATGTTAAGAAGTAAGACCTTCTTATTTCAAAGTTTAAAGAACCCACCTACTTTCATTTCATGTCTCGATATACCCATTTCATCGATTTCCAAAAATACTTTCTGTTTGGCTTTACTTAAATATACGTTTTTTGTTGTGCCATTCTTCTTAGTATACCTTCAAGGCCTGATGAATTCACATCGAAAATCTTTTTAACACCGATCTGGAAATTATGCAATTTTATCATAAAATTTGAGGTTCTATGCATATGTTTTACTCGTGGGTTGAAATCAACACCTGTATTCATTGCATTCACTATTGTTATTTGTTTTTATTATATATCATTACCTTTTTAAGATATGCAGTCCAGTCCACATATGTCTTTATTTTGAACCTTGGAAAAGAAATTGTCAGGCGTTTCCAAGACATCAGTTTGATACAGTGTTTTAATAAATCCGGATTTTTATACAACTTGGTTAGGAAAACAGATAGCCCTTGAACGCTGTTAGGGACTACGAATGTGATAGCTGTACCTGGACTTCCAAAGTTCACTTTCATTATCTGCAACAGTTAGCCATATTATAATTCTTAGTTGGGTTAATATACTTCTGGATCAACAGAATTAAAATAAACTAGTTATAATTTAAGCTATGAATGTAGTAATATTTTGACTTTCTACCAATGTAGTGAATTAAAAGGACAACTGACACCTTAAAATCGTTAACAGTCATCTTCATAGTATAGATATTCTTCATTTCGTTTCATCATGGGTATCATAGAAATCTTCTTGCTGATTGAATGGAATTTTTTGTTTGTCGTATGTCTTACATCGAATGGAAATTCCCAAGTTCCCTGTAACAATCGTTTTCATTAGAATCTACGAGTGTTAATAACTAGGACATTTTAGATATTATTTTTAATTCTTTGCGTAGTAATTTTATAGAAATACAGAGACAGAGATAAAACAATAAGTACAGTTTTTTTTTGTTTAATAGATATTGGCGAGCTTTGGGTTATGAATTAAAAGAAAAAAGTTGTAAAAGCTCATTTTTTTCTTAATATTGAAACTTGAAAAAATATAGATTTATTATCGCATCTCTAACGTCGGCCATTAGAAGTTTATATGTTTATAGGAAGTAATCTGTAGAATTAATGATTTCATTCTGAACCTTCCATCACTTTTCTCAGAATGACAAAAGCTATATCCATTGCAACTGATACGGGGTTGCGTGCGCTTAGTAGTAATTATAGTTTTTTTTTATGCGACTGGAGGCAAGCGAACAGACGGGTTACCTGATGGTAAGTTATCACCACCACCCATAAACAAAATATAATATAGTGATAACACAGTTTATATAATCAGAGTAGTTCTTTAGTTATTTTTTTCAAACATCATTAAAATTTCATATTTGCCACTTATTATATACCATTAGTAAAAACAAATAAATTTCATAAACTATACCTTGAAATGAGCAGCGCTGACTAAAATCATAGTTGTATTTTTGTTTATATCTTCCAAAGTGAGAAGATCTCTTAGACGCCTGTAAGTATTTGTTTCAACCTGAAGAATTAACCTTACAATGATTCACTTCGATTACATGTATAATCTCTTTTAAGCGTTTACGCTTCCTTTTAAATTTTTCAATTAATACCTTATTTAAATGTATTTATTGAAATAATGAAAAATTAGATAGTATAATTGGATGGGTTCTAATAAATGTAAGAATTAAGGTTATTGAAGTTTGGAATTAAAACTGAAGATACAAATATTTATAGTGACATACTAGATTTAGAAATGGATGAACCTGTTCTATTTTACACGCTAGGCTTTGATTCAGATATTTAAATTCAGAGAAAAAGGACATTGACTATAGTTTATGATAAGTATATCCTAAACAGCAATGGTTATAATACTAACAAGGTTATCAGTCAGCTAGTAGAGTCAGGCTTTTTCATTGTATTTATATTCATATAAGATTGATGTGTACTTACTAAGAAATTTGTAATATGCATTAAGGTTATGGTTAAGGTTTATTGATTGAATTAAATGTGCGGACTTTGTATACCTCTTTAACCGATATACAGTCTATCTACATAAGAAATTGTGTAGATTATCTAAATTATTATTAATTAATTTCATCTTACCCAACGATTAATAAAAGACACTGCACTCTTAGGAAAATTAAACCCGACTTTATCTATTTGCACTCCGTATATTTCACTTGAATTTGCGATAAATTCTTGTTTTATGTCATCAGTGTAGTTCAAATATATCTTGTTCAAAAACAATAGATCTGCTTTTTTGAGTGGGTCCATTATGTATTTTATGCTGCGATAACAATTTTGAATCTAAAAATTTCGATATGGCTTTTAGAATAATTATTTCTGTGGCTTTTACTTTCTTAGGAAAGTACATATTACTTGCAATTATAATGTTCTTAGATTCCGCCAAGTATATTTTTAAATAATCGTTTATTACTTACCATAGCCTCTTTGTGAAACCCTAAAACAGATAATAATTCGTTCTCAGCGTCCCCTTTCGCTACTGAAGCTAATTTACATAAAGGAAGTCTCACTGCAAATGTAGAAATCGCCATACTTTGGTTGGTTACTGTTCTTAATACTTCCTAAAAGGTACCAATAATAAAATTAACGTATAATTACATTATTAACATATGTTTAAATACCTATCAGCTCTTTTTTTATAACTATGATTTAAGTTAATGAATTTAGATTCATTTCGTAATTATATGTCATAAAGTATTTTATATTCACACACAGATGTTAAGTGCATTTTGGTATCACTGGTATTTTGAAAATAATTATATAAGTGTAAGAAGATTGTTACTTGGGAATAGGACATTTACATTGATATAACCTTTTTAAATGAAATTTTCAGTATTTCGCACACGGCGTTTTCCCAATGTATGAAATCATATATTATATAATTAATCTTAATGGACTTATGAATGACTCTTTAAAAACTCAGTCATAAACGTGTAGGTATGCCAGGTGCCAGCTTAGAACATTCGAGAACTCGGTGAACAAAATGAATTACTTTTGTTTTGTTTTTTAGTTTTATTTCGTAGTATAAAGGATTAATTTGCGGTAGTGGATAAAATTAGTCGTATATAAAAAAAGTCACAGATTTTTTTACCAGGGCCAATCTTTTCTGAAGATTGTTTGTCACTTGGTATGCAAGTCCGAATCCACAAAGGAAGAACATTAATGCCAGTGATACTGAAACATTCAAAACAATTTTGCAATATGATAAATTATATTTGCTGAAGCTTAGATGAATAAAATAGCTTTGGTATTATAGTTAAATAATGAAGACTAGAAATGACAAAGCACTTGGTCTTAAAATACGATGACATCATATTTGTGGGGTCTCTTCGCATCCTGTGTGCAAGACCATGTATAAGTAAAAGCGAGGGCATATTAATTGGGAGATGATTTCACATCATAACATTATGGTAAATATAATAATTTTTGAACTCGTTTGTTCTTGCCGAGATGTACAGTAATTTTGGATAATATTTCTTTAAATAAGCTTAGTAATCACCTAATGAAGTCCTTAGTGAATTCATTAAACTTTGGGAATGATTTTAAATACAGCATTGTATTACCAAGAACCACAACATGCTTTTAATATCTATTATATAACCTAACAATAACTTCTCATAAGGTTTCTTCAAAGAATACACTGAGGAAGTAACTCACAGTTATTGTTTTTCATGTTCCAATGTCAACGTATTTTTGTATGCACTTACAAAACGCACGTTACACAGTTGCCGATAATGGTTATGCAATAAACATAACTTGGATTATTTTTGCGATTAGTTTTATAAATTTATCGCAAATAATAAAGTTATATTTCTTTTAAGAAGTGTATATTACTATACATATTTTTTTCAGCAGGCATGTAAGAATGGAAGTGATAATCGTTATTACTATAGTTCCTACTGAAATATATTTGTAAGTATGTATGAATCTCGACTGTGTTTGTCAATGGCGAACCTTATTATATTCGATTATAGCACGTGTATTACTCGCGAAGCCAAACTTCGTTTTGAAGATCTTGTTGCAAGGTGCATAGTGCCATCGACCTGTTAGTATTATTGTACGTATAGATGTAGGAAGGCATCGGACGAGTTTTAATTTTAAAGCGTTTCGCGTCTAGCTTTTTGTAATCGATATTCTTCGAATTTAGTAACTATCTTTTGAATTAAACTGCGCCACCCTACGCCTCTTGTCGTGCGAACTCTTCGCAATATTTACATGCGATATTACATACAGTTAGATAGCGCTGTAAGACATCCTTGTAATGCAATTGCTAACCTTCCAAAAGTGCGTTTTCCTTTTTTGAGCTGTGAGTAGAAGACAAGTTTAGGTAGTCTTTATAATACCACACTATAATATCATGTGCCCTGGTAATATACTTTTCAAATAAGAAGATAATTATCAAACCAATATCGTTCTTCGCATTGCGCTTTGCAACTTCAGTGAAAAATGTAGATACTGATCAGAACAACAATAATAGGTACAAGTTATATTGTACACAAGGTTATATATTTATTCAAACTCTGTAGTCCGGTGAAACTGTAAAGGCTTTGCCAGGTCAACAGTGTAGACAGTTAAAAAAAAAATCAACCTTTATTACTTTTGTTATTTTTAAGTGAGAGACAAATTGAACGTGATTTATTGATTAGGTCATTTATTAATATTGATAAGGTTAATCTATAAACATATGCGAATTTTTGACATTTTAATAAAGAAAATAAGTTTAATAAATAGTGTTAAGAAATTGCTAAGATAAAGGTAAAAGAAACAAAAATGTTAAATGAATATTAGCACTAAACAATCAGACTCTTCAGTCATTCCAAATTATCACAAAGCATCTTGAAAGTGCCACATAGCTTTTTTTCACACATTAGCAAATAAAGTCGATTGATGGGAATTGTACCAAGACTCTATTAAGATGTCGAAGTATTTGATGGAGGGGTGAGTTAAGGTGTACTATAGTACGACATGCTAGTATGCTAAATAATTTATGTCGACGTGCAGCTACACAACTATTTGGTGAATTAAGTCGACAATATCTAAACACAAATTTTGTGTAATCAGAGTTACCGTTTATGATCATAGCACCTTTGGTTTGGACTACCATAATTACGTCTGACAGCGATTTGAAATTTAACATACCAAGCAAATAATATAAATACAACGTTTATTCTTGCACTATAGTAATTTAGATAAATAATTTAGTGCTTGTAACCAAAATAGAAAAAAATATATTATACTAGTAACGAATCGCGAGTTCGTTTAGATTCAATTATATTACAAAACTAGTAGTTATTTATAGTAAAATGGATAGCACAAAGAGTTCTTCATTGAAATAAAAATATACTTCATGATCTACCGTTTCTAACCGTTTAGTTTATCAATTTCAAATATAACACCATCCATTTCTTATGATTTTGTTGCTGACAACATTAGTTTGACAAGTAGTGAGTGAAGTTCGTTCCGATGCAATTATTTTCTCATTTTGAAAAGCAAATGAATGTAATAGTGACATATGTTAATGTATAACATGGAGATTTATACAATTTATGTGAATAGAACACAAGAATAGATACTAAAACAGTTTCAATGCATAAACTCAATATGGAAAGCGGATAAGAGATCCTTTAAAAGATGATAATGTACTGGAAGTGTTCCGCGCGGGGGCGCTTTGACGGCGAATCAAATAAGTCGCAGGCAGAATAGTAATAAAATTGAACTGAGAGCGTCTCGCGACACCGGCCTCGAGATTTATCGGATCCGGCTTGGGGTGCACTGAGCTGCGTCGCTTGCATAATTTATGTTAATCTTTAAACTGCGCTTTGTAAATTTTAATTGTATAATTGACTAGTCTGTAAATATAATAGAAAATATGCTAATTACCATTGCTAATGCAATTGTGCATGCATTATGCAAAAACTACAAAATAGATTTCGATAAAAAAAATTGTTTTATTACTTTGACACTTAGCCTTTATCTAAAAAAAGCAATTCACATTCAGCGATATGTGAAGTGGGGCAAGCACTGCGGTGTGCATTCATAGGCAAGAAGAAGTAAACGAATAACATGGTTTTCAAATAAATTTTGTAAGCAAAGTATATTTTTGGTTTCAATTTTTTTAATGTCTTTTTCTTTGTACGTAAAATAAATGATTAAGATACTTAACACCGCAGACAAATTTGTCGGGTATCGAATATTATGGCATATACCTGAAGGTGTTTAGCGACAGATTTCCAACTTGAGGGTGGTAGAATTCGATCGTGCTGGAATAAAAAAGATGAATAAAAAATGCGCAGTCCATGAATGAGGTTTTATTCTGGGCTTATTATACCCCTAGCCGTTCGGCGTAGAGGCTCGCTCGCTTACACAATCGTCGAACTGCATCCAATATGTTTCCTAGCACATTGTCTTTAACAGCTCCATTATACTGTGCGATAGATTGCGAACATCCGTGGACCCCTTTACTACGTATTGCGAAAGATATTTTCATTCGCGATGAATATTTTGTTTACTTATACTTTCGTAGTGGAGAATGTTTTTTGAAACATCCTGCACATATTACTCCCTCATAGTCGCATGAGGGTAGAACTTTCCTCAATGCGCTTTTGGCTAGTTATCATCCTCAAGTTGATAATCTGTCGTTAATTGCTTATACTTATTTTCTGGCAGCTGCATTTTAGAGTCAATTGTCCTATAAACTTAGCGTGTTACCATTTTAGGCCTCTTCTTTATTCAATTTAAATCCAGAATGAATGTTATGAATCTTATCAATGTTAAAAAAGTACCACTGAGTTGGAAAACGAGTTATCGAGAAGAGTCGGCATGAAACTTGAGTTTGTTTAACTTTTTTTGAAATGAAAATTCCTATAGCCTCGTGGAGCGACTTTTCGTAGGAAAAAAACCTATGGGTCCGCGTCAACAACATGCTCGTGACGTATTGCTCTTGAGTCAGACTAACGATGCGTAGTATAGCGACCTGTGTATATGTAATATTGATATTTTGTATTGAGCCTATATATGTGTGAGATATGTATACAGATACATATACAATAGATGTGAAAATCGGACTAATATTAATAACTTCAATTGATAAATCATGAAATTAAAATAATTCAGACTATAATTCATTTGAAGGTTCAAAAAAGAACATGATTTTTCCATTGTTTTGAGTTTTAATTTTCTCGGCAGTCCTTATAATAGCTTCGTTTTTTTTTTGTATATGTTTTTATTACAAGTATACAAGTCATTATTGTCAAAGTCTGCTTTAACGGATGTACAAGACGAGTGACATTTCCAGACATTACTATCGTTCACGTTATATTCTATCTTATAATAGTCTTTTGACGTTAATACCTGCTCGTCACGGCGCTGTACTATACGGCATACCAGCAATGTGCTTTTGGGACTTTGTTGAATAACTTGACACTATTACCTAAAAATCTGCTAATGGTCCTGCATAGCCTGAAATATGGGATAGTTAATTTGTAATTATTTTTAGTGTCATAACAACATTGGTACTTTACAAAATCTAGCTCATATAAGTTTTTGCAGGCATACACTTGATTATTAACAATTTATTGGGAGGGCTAAGTTATTGAAATCCTGATACTTGATATTTGGTGCTGACATCTATAAAGTATAAGAAAATAACGTAAAACAATAATGATAACGTTTATAAAACGGAATGCAAATATGTAAGATTAGTAAAGTGCTGAAATAACAGTGACCGTTCGAAATAAAAATGTAAACAATCATTATCGGTATTTCAGGTATAAATTGGTTACAATAATTGACAAAAACACTACAAAAACGAAGCCACCAAAGCCATATTTCTCACTTTAATAGTCGCGATTAATTGCTTTCTGGTTTCTGCTCCTGCCATGACTTTTTGATTATAAAGATTTATCAGGAACATTAGAAACATACATTTTAAACCTCCACCATAAAATTAGTCATTATTTATATATTAATAACGAATATTTATATAATAGAAACAAAATACAAATGCATTTTAAATCCATAAACTGGGACGGTTCCATCGGTAAACTGGGTTTTGCATATAATTGAATGAATATTCAAGATTCTTAATCAATAGAGGCATTACTGAGGTCCTGTGGAAGCAGCCACCAAGCTGTGAAATTGGACTACAAAGGAGGGGGACGGGTGTATGTAAATAGTTTGTGAGCGAAAGGGACTGGATGGACTATACGAGCTTTTATAAATCATTTTTCCTGGCACGGAGGAGATTTAGGCCGACTACATACAAACCGATATGTATTATAAAAATAAATTATTTACATGAATGTACGAGTATATTAGCTTAAGAAAGATGTAAAAATTATCATCTTTATTTAATTATTAATTAGAAATCTATTCAAACAATTGAGTAGATTGATTGATTTAAAACACCCTACAATTATTATTGAATAAATTTTATAGACAAATTGAATGATTGGATAAACTTTGTCATCGTTTATCATGTTTTGTTATTATATATTTTTTTAGGTTAGCGTTTGACCACAATCTCACCTGATGTTAAATGATGATGTAGTCTAAGATGGTAGTCACGCTAAACCTAGAGGGAGACTGGCTCTCAAATGCAGCTGCTGGAACACACCAACAGGTGCTTGACGACAAGTTTTAAACTGGAGGGTAGCAGCTAGCCAGGCAGACATAGAAAAAGCCCTACCACTATAATATGGTTTTATCACAATGTTTTACTTCAACGAAAGCTCCGACTCAGTTGCTAGGACTCGAATCTATGTCCTTCGACGCTATGTCCGAACACACTATCAACTGGGCTATCATCGCCTCATAACGCTTTGTCATGAGCATATGTAGAATTTATATATATTTTTTGCGAATTATAACAATTCTTTGAGAGTGAATTTTTAGCTTTAACCGAAAGTTGCGTGCCCTCTAGTAACGCAATACTACAGTGTGTCAGAGTCTTTCAGAGTAAAATAATAAAAAAGTTATATTTAGCAGTGAACGCGGGTTTGCACACACGTGTTATATACATTTTACGTAAAAGTTTTACGTTTTCTAAAATTATTATTGATAATTCATAGAATATCATAACAACCGTTTCTCAGTTTTATTCACATACGGAAACAGACGGACAGAATTTTTTTTAATACCACATTCATGATCATTGCCTTATAGATGGAATAACTGTTAGATAATTTGAAACCAAAACATTACATGCACCTATGTACAACAATATTACAAACTGATTCGAATATTTTTTATAAAAAAAAATTGTACAATTAATCGGTCAATCGCTAAGTGTGTAGATTGCTTTAGTTAGGTGAAACGCTGAATTGCGATTATTTCTCTTTGCGTTTAGTTAATCAATTATTCTAATGTTGTTGGCGGAGACGTGTGCACGTTTGTGCTTCAATCCACAATTTTTACGTAACGAGCCTCTGGGGAAAGAATTCTTCACTTTTTTACTCTATTGTACGTAGAATAAAAATGTTAACACTATATTGGACAGGTTTAGTCAAATTTTTATTCTGTTTACTGTAGCAAGATAAAGTGACGTCAAACGTAATGCAATCTGAAAGTAATGATGACTACCGAGATATCTACAATCCATTAGCAGTCATGGCTGCGTCACCGGGTTACGTGCTTCTCGAGAAACTAGAAGAGAGTTACTTGGGCTAGTTTGTGAACATACATATTGTGGTAGAGACCTAATTGGACTTAGGCACCCTGAGATCTCTCTTGATTATTGTATGCTAGATGATATTCGCGACTTC
The DNA here is from genome assembly GCA_035772565.1 of Antheraea assamensis. NCBI lineage: Eukaryota > Metazoa > Arthropoda > Insecta > Lepidoptera > Saturniidae > Antheraea > Antheraea assamensis. Next base: position 1,200,452 of record JAQQSE010000129.1, read on the forward strand.
GTTTGCATCGTTTTTAAATTCAACAATATATTTTATATACTGAGAAAAAAATAAGGACCAAGTGTATAAGATATAATAAAATAAAAATAAAAAACTGATCAAAATCTATCCAGTAGTTTTTGCAGTTTTTAAGTCTATTTTGGTCGTAATTCAGTGAGACACAATTGAAATCTGCTAATTCACTTCTATTCTTTATAAGTTTTATTATAAAAATGGAATTGTTTTAATTGCAATAAAACATTCATATATACACCTGTAACATATCCTGTAAAGGGTTCCGTTGTGTGCGAAAATCTAAATGTCAAAAGATAATCATCCGTTTAATCATCACAGCAGATCACGTCGCACTGGTGCTTTGAAAAGTTAAAAAATTTAAGGTAATAATATTTCCTATATTACTACAACTATACGTCGGATGGTAAGGCATAGCAATTGTATTCGATGGGATCGTGACCATATTCATCATGCTACATGCTTCAACTTGTCGTGTGTCGGTATCGGCTCGTTTATTAGTGTTTTTTTTTTAATTTACTTTATAGGTAAACGTTTTGACCACAATCTCATCTGATATGAAATGATGATGTGGTCTAAGATGGTAAGTCACGCTTAACCTAGAGGGAGGCTGGCTCTCAAATGCAACTACCGGAACACGCTAACAGGTGCTTGGGGACAGATTTTCAACTTGACGGTTGTAGCTAGCCAGACGGACTTAGAAAAGTCCCTACCATCATGCTATGGTTTCATTACGATGTTTTCCTTCACCGAAGGCTCCGACTCAGTTGCTTGGATTCGAACCTACGTCCTTCGACGCTGTGTATGAACACACTATCAACTGAGCCATCATCGCATATGTCAAGTAAAAGTGAACGGTGTGTTAGGGTGTATATACCATAATGAATCATTAGCACGTAGTAAGCCCATCGTAGTAATTTTGTTTCGGTTCGTTTTAGGATAAGCTAGTACATATCAAGTTACAGAGAGGCGTAACTGAGAAGACAGCCGATGGATCTTTTACGTTTTATAGGCTTTAGCGTTTTACCGCAGTCTCTCCTGGTGTTATGATGATGTCTGATGCCCTGATGTGCGCTTTTCCCATGTACGTCGGTTTTCTGGAATACACTCCAAGCAATAGCGTTTCCGGACCAATACAACGCACAAACATTCAAAAAACCAGCCTACTCCTTCCTCAAAGGCCAGCAATGCATCTGTGATGCCCCTCTTGTCCCAGGTATCCATGGGTGGCAGCGATTACTTACTAGTAGGTTATCCGTCTGTTCCATTTGCCCCCAATCACATAGTAAAAAGGGGGCGATGTGATTCAAGACGGTAAACAGGCTAAACCTAGAGAAACTGGCTCTGATGTCCAGCTGCCGGAACATATACAATAGTTACTCAGGGTGATAGCTGATCAGGAAGGCTTAGATAAACCCTATTACCATATTTTCATCACACTGTTTTTCTTCACCCAAAGCTCTGGCTCATTCGCAAGGATTCGAACTTATATCCGTTGACGCGGTGTGCGAACCCAGCAACCATTGAGCAATCATCGTTTCAAAATCTGCCGTTATTTTTTCGGGTCGTCGTTGATTTTGTATAGCAATGTGCTTCTTGTCAGGTACAGTACCGTCACGTTAATGTATAACAAGAAAAAAAATCAAATATTTTTCAGGATTATTTTTTACATTGCCAGTTCATAGTGTTATATTTAAATTCAAATTATTAAATGTTTACATTCCGAAAAAAAATACTATTAGATTTGGACGTGCGAAACAGTAGAAACCAAAATATGAATTTTATCGACGAACACGACGCGTACCGATAGAGCAAAGTTATTAGGATCAAAACTAGAAAATGAATGCTCAGTGCAAACGATTAATCGACGCTTTCAATCAAGTTGCACGTGAAAAAAGTAAAGAAAGAGCACAGATAGCGTCACCCGTGGCCCGGACGCCCGGCGGTAATAAGTTTGCGCGCTCTTGCATGCCCTAACGGAATTGGAGCAATTCCACTCTTTAAATTCAGCAATTGCAAATGAAAACTGTCACATATTCTCATTTACTTTGATTTTATATTTATGTACTTAAACATCAGATGATAATTATTTATTATTTTTATTTAAAAAATAATTAAACTATTTATTTCAAATTTATAGGTATTTCAAGATCTAATTTGGCTATCCCTATATTTTTTAAGGTTCAACCTTAAAAATATATTAATTTATATATCAAATAATATGGCCAATAAAATGACATGCCATCTATTGAATCGTTAGGACAATATTTTATTTTTAAAATACTACGAACTATGAAATACTGCCATTTATTAAATCTATAGCGAAATGTTTTATTGTCAATTTTGTCAATGTAGCTTAGAAATAATTATAGTATATTTCTGTAAATGATTGTTGTGTGAACTTAGTTAAGTTTGTTGAAAATAGTTTTTTTTTTTCGAACTGTCATACCCTCTTTGCACTGGGGCCTCTACAGATTCACCGGACTACTGGACCGGACTTGAAAATAGTGAATTTTAGAGTTTCCTACTTTATTTCAAATCTAAAATATACTAGAATTCAAAAATCTGGAAAGTGGTATTTTGTCATTAATTGTACTATAATTTAAAATTGGGATTACACTCTTCGACTTAATACGAGTATATGATACATCTTCATGAATCTCCACAGAGTCATAGGTTTGAGCTACTTAGAGACTGCTGCTATATGGGTACAATAATTTAATATAACCCTGATCATAGTTTGAAGCTTTTCACGGAAAATATATTAGTAATTTAACGATTTATTCTCAAATTTAATAGAGTTTCATAATTGTGTGAAAATTAATCCGATTTCGACACACAGAACGTGATTTTCGAATTACACAAAATTTTCTTATAAATTTTTTCCAAGGTATCCAATATTTCGCTATACTCGACCACGTTGAATATTTTCACACAATATGATACAACAAGCTAACTGGAATTCGTTTAAAATATACTTTCATAAAAATAAAATATTGACAACGATGTCCAGTCGAAGAAATAGAATTTCGTTACATATATTTTCATTGTTCTTGCTTGAAAATTGCTTTAATGTCCAATGAGCGACTTTTTGTAAGATGTGAAACGCTGTCGCACTGTGTTTTTTTTTCTACTTATATGATACACGAGCTGTGAATGTAGAACTCTGTTTACAAACGGGAAGTGATCGCTCGTTGCCGTTTGATAGGCCGCGCATGCAATCGACCCAGTTTTATTTCCGACTACGTCTTTCAAAGTGCTTTTAGACACTTTTTTTATGTCATTCTCGAACACCGTGTTTATTTTACATGGTACGCTTTCATTTTTTACTGAATTATAGGTACGAGTAAAATCACACTTTATACACAATGTAAATGGAGAATCGAAATTACCAGAATCCCAAATTACCTTATTACTAGGTTATGAAAATTTGCCAGTTGAGGAGTTTTAAAGTGTCACTGCTAGGTTACTCTACATCGCTTGTTTTTTTGTCGTCTTTTACTATGGCGGCGACAGAAGCTAAAATACATATCATCTTCATATTACAAAATTCAAGCAATTTGTAATATGGAGACTCGTAAATTACTAAAGAGCAAGTTTTAAAAATCTTAACTCTGTCCTCCAAATATTAATGCTCCGATATATTCGTAAAAACTTAGATAAGCTAGATTTCTTAAAAGATATGTACGATTTGAATACTAGAAGACAGTAGTTGAACCATCCTATATTTTTCTTGTAGTAATACCGATAAAAGCTTTTTTGCTGATGGTATTAAGTTCAACAACGTGCCAAAGCACATCACCGATTTGCCGGACACTACATACTCGTATAAGCATTTTATAGTTATATGTTATTGTAGCAACCTTGTATAGTAGTTGTAATTAAAAGAATATATAAATAAACAATAAATTATAATTCATTGCCGCTTTTTTCGATGACTGTAATATATTTCGAAACATTGGTAGAGTTTTAAGTATACGCTTAGAGCCTGGGTATTTTTGGAATAATTAAAAACATATAATAAAAACCTCTGTGGGCAATATCATGATATATTCCAACCATGGAGAAGCAAAGAGACATCGTGGTAAATGTCGACAATTGTCAGTGCTAATATCCAGAAGTTTTTTTTTTGGGAACCATCTAAAAAGTACCATAGTAAAATCTTTGAAATATTGTTTATGTAAATTTAAATTTTTTACTCGGAGATACATTATATTAAAGGATTTAGTCTAGACTCGGAAATAAGTATATGTTGGTACTAATACATGAGCAATATTACGACAGCACTTTTTTTATACTTTATAGGTTAGCGTTTGACTACTAAGCTCATCTGATGTTAAATGATGATTTGGTATAAGATGGTATTCAAGCTAAACCTAGAGGGAGACTGACTCTCAAGTGCAGCTGCCGGAACACACTAAGAGGTGCTTGGCGACAGTATTTCTAACTTGAGGGTGGTAGCTAGCCGGACGGACTTAAAAAAAGCCCTACTACCATGCTATGGTTTCATCACGGTGTTTTCCTTCACCGAAAGCTCCGACTCAGTTGCTTGGATTCGAACCTACGTCCTTCGACAGCTGTGTTCGAACACACTACCAACTAAGTCATCATCGCTTCAATCAATTGACCAATAACAATAAGTGCCATATAAAGAAATTATATAAAACGTAATAAACATTACTCTTGGAAAGTTAAAATGTGTCCAAAAATACTTTACGAAAATTTTATATGAAAGGTATATAAAATCTATTTATTGTTTTTGAAGTACTACATTTTAACAAGTCTAAATACGTATTATCACTACATGTTATGAACTAAAGTCGTCCGCCGCGTCTGTCTGTCTGTCTGGGTGTTCGCGATAAACTCAAAAATTACTGAACGGATTGTAAAACGATCTTAACCAATAGATAGAGTAATTCACGGGAAAAGTTTAGGTGTATTTAATTTGTCAAGGGTTTTTTGTAAATTGGTTGAAATATAATGATAATTGTTGAAAGAATCGCAAAAAGTCAAGCCGCCTGGGAGCTTTCGTCGAAAACCCTGCCTAATCCCTTTGAGATATAACAAAACAATACATAATGAGATATTCAGACTATTCCTCTTTTATAGATCTACAAAAATATCTACGATGGCATACACCTATTTTCTTAGGATAGCTTACTATACCCTTCTATCTTCTAAAAATGGTCACATATAATGAGGTAATTGGAAGGCTATTTACATGGATACAGTATTAATCCTTATCAAATTGAATACATTAGTTAGTTACCTTAAGCATTTCATGCACATAAGTATATATTTTTTATTATCAGGGCAAGACAACGTCCACCGGGGCTGCTAATATAACTATAATATATTCCCTTAATACAACTATTCGAAGGCTATAATATTTGGTACTCTGGTTTCGAAACTTAGCAATAGGTCCCTTTTAACGTAGCGAATAAAGCTACTCCCTTTGTTACGTGCTGTTTTTTTGTGTTATGTTTTTCTCAAATAAACCTCTTTGAAAATAAACCAAGCGAATAATCACAAGTAAACCAGCATTAAATATGTGCTATACATTTTCTATCGAAGCCAATGTACGGCGAGATAAAGGCGCCGCGCCGGTGGAGCGCAAAGATACGCAAGCCGAATGCACGGCCGAGGGGACACTGAGCCCCTTCGGACGCCGATAGATTTATTGTTTAAGATCCTACATTGGACAACCACGTTGCAAACAACACGAGATATATTGCCGGAGATATTTGTGAAATAATATGAAGACTACAAGATCCAATAGTGTTTTATCGGTGGCTAACTGATTTTCTAAATTGCATCGTTTTCTAATGAAACCAGAAATACATTTATTTCGAAAGATTCCCTAGATTTATACTTCAATTAAAATTACTCTTCAAAAGATTATTTTACAGGTCGATCTTACAAAACCATAGCAACCTGAGAAGTGGTTAGCCAAGGAAACCTTAGTTGACAAGCAACTCATAATACCAGTTGCAATCCAGTGGATGAAATTCGACCACAAGAAGCCATACAAACTTTATTGTCCACGTGGTAATATGTAGACATTATAAAAAGATTGTAGATGCAAGAAAGGTGAAGTATAAAAAGAAAATTGATTGACAAGGAAAGGAGGGACAGGTATATAACTGCCTTCGCTTATTTATATATTTTGATTTATTGAAATAGGCATGGTCTAGAACAAAGGTGTTTTAGGACTGAAAAGAACTGGAGCTACTAGTTTTGCATAACTTTTCAAAGTATATTGTTTGATAACATCTAGTTAGAAATGATGATTATAATGTGCTTATTTAGTAAAAGCAAAGTATTTTTAAAAACTTACATTTTTCTCTAACATTGTAAGAGTAAGTAAAGTATTTTACAATGTATTTCAATGTCTTCTATATTTGGCTTGTGTTATGGAAGTAAGTCAATCGATACTGTATTCCTAATTCCTATACGTCAGTAGTGATCTTGCACTTCTTCGGTAGACAGTGCTTATAACACATTATCAACAATGGATAATTTAATATCATTTCTTTCAAATCGAGTAAAACCAAGTTTCCAAAAGTTTGTTAGTGAGACGTTGAACTATGTTTCCTCAATTAAATGTATAATGACTTGCAGAATTCTATTTGGGCTGTACTATGACAACAATTCCTCTAAAACTATAAAAATATTTGCAAGAATTTATTGTATGATCTTGTTTCTATACAATGTAATGAATATTATAGATATTCTCAAGATGTTTTCCAAAACAATAATTATAACACTGTTCCTTTATTTTGATGGTCCTTCAACAGGAGATTAATATCATATCGTCATTAATTACCGGAGAAAAGTATTTTTTGAAATATTATGAAACAATTAGGGAAGTGGATCGTTATTTAGGTTTGCCGGCACTTACCATTAGAACATACGTTCCCATTATACTCATTATGTTTGCAATAGTTATAAACGTATCTACTCTTATCATTGTGTATTCTGTAGGTGCTTTAGAAAGATGGTCATCATTAGCAATAAATTGTATTACTATATTATATTTAACAATGTTATCAAGCTATATTCCCACTATTACAATCTACCATTGGCTATATGATAGACTCGTCATTCTGAAAAAAATACTTAAGAATAATCTCAGTATAGATAACGCAGAGGTTGGAAATAAAATAAAGTCTGTTGTGGATTTTATTAATATTTATAGAATTCTTCGTGATAACTTATATTCTACGAAAAAGAATATCAGTTTAGTAGTAAGTAATACTATATATAAATTATTATTATTGGGTTTTATCAATTTGGTGATTTTGTGACTTCGGTTAAGTGGTTTTTGTATGTTGGTGTTCAAGTTTATAATTTTGGCATTACTAAAATGTACTCTGTAACAATTTTCTTATCAGTCATTCGGTATATATTTCTATGGTGTATATAAGCACTATACGGGTATACAAATTTATTTTTTATCGAAGCACGACACAATGACTGTATTTTACTTGATGGTGAGTACAGCAGAATTTAAAAACAACTGCGACTCCTGAGAGACAAACTATTGCCAGGCATCGCGAGTCATAAATGCCAGGGCTGCTGGATGCAACGCAGCTGGATATACTGGGATTCCTACCATCCCGCTTGATATTGGATATTCACCAGACAACCCTGGAATGTGACTTGCATAAGCGGCCACTATAGTTGGCGTTCTACTTAGTGTCTTATCGTCGCGATCCAGTCACATGTAATTGTCGCGTTGATGCAAAAATATTAGTTTTACGAGCTAAAGATTGTGATATTTACAATTGAATTAATAGTTGATTTTACATTTTTCTGTCTTGCTTTAAACTTGCGACTTTAAGCCTTTATTTCGGTGAAACAAAATGAGGAATTAAATGAAAACCTACATTGAACTTTTAAGGGAAGCGTCATAAATTGTTTACCATATAGGACCAGCCAAAGAGTAAGTTCGTTTAGAAAAGTAACATGATACAATGTTGCCTAAGATGCTTAAATATTTAGGCCAAAATTTATCTTTATGCCATTACAGAGAGGTAAACAAATAAGTGATCATAGCAGTTTTAGTCATAACAGTAAAACAGATACAAAATAATTATAACCGTCCACAATATAATTTCTGTTATATCTATTGCTCTCCACAATGTTTCAGGTAGTCGTCAGTACAATGTCTTTTTTCGTCCGAATGGTATTATTGATAACTTTCATTATAACCGAGAATTTTGAGGATGTGAGTATCTGTACCTTTTTTTTTTGTTATTTTTAAAACACTTATTGATATATTCTTAATAATTTATATTACGAGGAAAGAATCAAGAGAAATTCATTACGTAAAGGCATAAATTGAAAAATAGTAGTACTTAGGATGTTCATGGTGTTTTATTTAAAATTACAACAATCCGGGACATACGTTTCTTTTTTACATTCTTGTCGTTAACACGGTTCTAGCACATACCTCATAAATGTGAAACAACATTTTACAATAATTGTTAATATAAATAGCTGTCAGTTATTTCGCTGTTGAGCAACTTGCTGTGAAACTTTTTTACATCGCCTCAAATTTTCCCGTCCATCTATCGCATGTCGCACTTTAATCGACCGCGGATTACTCCTACAGTAATGTGAAAGGCGCTCGGCAGAGCAGCCAAGGCCAATATAGCTGAGCCCGGGGGTAAATCGAAAATTATTTAATGATTAAAATAAATATTGTGCTCAGTTTTTTAAATGCGTATGTCATCCGAATGGTTGTATTTATTATGTATTCCGTACTCTAATAGGTATATTGAAATTAAAATGTATAGTTGGATATCTTCTCATTCCCATTTACCAATTATTAAGTTAAGATTAAAAACTCGATTTTAATACTCTAAATTGAATAATTTTCCTAAAATTGTCACTTAAATACATACGATCTGAAAAAAGTTTCACTTGCATCGTGGTTTCATAAAACCAACAATTATTTTTATATGTTATTACAATTTATAACAATTTTACGATAATCAAATTTATATTCGTTGTTCTTAACTTAACTTCGAGTGTAAGCAACGTGAAGCTATTGACATTAACTGGTTGTCGCATAATGCTTGCTCAGTTACAGGTTGCGATAACACCAACTAAGTAGTGTCACTGTATTGACAATAATAATGTATTCTACAAATAAACATTTGCTTCAAATATGCCTTATAAAATATAAATAATATTTCAGATCCAGTACGAAATGTACGCCTGGTTATTTGGGTTCGTCTGTGAACTGTGTACAATGTGTATACCGATGCTATTAGCTGAATTATGTGTTAACGAAGTCGATGAGATTGCCGCAGTTTTATCTAAATGTCTATTATACAACGAAGGTAAATCAGTTTTTTTTTTTATGAAACCGAATTTTAATTAGTCAAGTTAGAATTTAATTTCATTGATAACTACATAATAACTTATGAATCTATACATGTAAATAAATTCATACCGACTTATATTGTTGTATTGAAGCGAAAATAATTTATTCAATCGAAATTAATATCCAAGGTGCGATTATATTTCTTTTTATGGTAAGTTAAAATAAAATTGTTATTCCTGTCAAAATAACTTTCAAAATTACATTACACGTGAAACACAGTTAAAGGGGCTGGTGGGACCGTGTAAATAGGAGACAATAAGAAGCGGTGAAAATAAAAAATGTATAAAAAAATGCGTAAAAGAAAGAGAGAGCGTGGAGCGGTAGGTGGTCTTGCCTATAAATAAATATAATAGCATAGACCCTAAATAAAAAGGCGTGAACTAACCTGTAAACTCGACACCTCATACGGAGTAGCGGCATCTCAGGAATTTCCCTCTCAAGAAGAGCGATAGCGGCGTTGATGTCAATACAAGCGGTACAGAAATTAATATATATGTATGTATATTATAACGGTTTTCTAGAGATAGCGTTTCGACGTACAATAATTTTATGATAGTGACATATATTTAAAATTTTCTCTTGTTTTCGAAATGACAACGAATATTGTGGATTTATCAAAAGCATCTGCATACTTCGTATTCGATCAATGAGATGCAGGCCAGTAACACATCTCATTATCTGGAGCGCAACTATTAAATTTATTTACAAGGGCGAACCAACAGTTGTTATTGAAGTTTTTGTATAGACAGTTACATCGTCTAGATATTTCTAATTGTCATCTACATCAAATTTATAAACAGTATAAAACAAAGTCACCGTTCGTGTACTGTATGTGCGTTCCATTAGTTCTTGTAAATTATCGAACGGATCGTATTATCCGTTTTAGGTTAGTTTATAGAATTTCTTCCGGAAGATTTATTTGTTTAATATATATGTAAGGTTGATCAAAAAAATCTCGGTACCATGCTCAATAATTTCGTTTAGGTATAAAAATAAGTTCTTAATTTCAATATTAACATGGGCCGCATCGTACTTTTCTATTTTCTATAGGAAAAAATATTTTTGGTCTTTCTAATTTTTGTAATTAACGAACGACCTACACAGCGGTTATTGATATATTTTTGTAGAGAATTTAACGTTCTACAAAGAAGGTATGTTTATAATATTTTTTGTTTTTATAAATTGGATCTTTCAAAACTAATTTAAGATCAAAGATCAAATTATACGTAATTTTTGGGTTTTTAGCTTTTTTGGTGAATCCGACTCATTTAAAAATTTCATGTTTCCAAGTTGTTTGTGTGAAGGTTCTTACGTAGCTTATATGATTTTGATGAACTGTAAACATTAAAACGCCAAAAAATGGATCTAAATCATTTTGTTAGTTAAATATGCTGCATGGGAGGAACAGCGCCGCGCTTTTACCGCGGTTGTTGTTGATAGCTTTTCTCTGCCAAATATGGTGAGCGCCATGCTCGACAGTTAGAACACATGGTTAACAATAGTCTCCTTCTATGAGGACGTGATGGTGCAGAAGAAAACACCAGAGAGAGCATGCGAGGAGGATCCTCAAAGTGACCCCCTCTGGGGCGTAGATGGACGGGATAGTTCAAATCGCGTCCGCCCTCCAATAAACTGAAACAAGTGTGGATCAGTCGGGGATCCTGTTTTCTCATTGCACTAGTTTAGTCTTCTGGGGCGGTTAGGGAGCTGGCTCGCTCTAGCTCCGAGACATGGCATAATAAGCTGAGTCGGCTGCCGGGGTAACGTGATGCATACTGACACGATCCCGTATCTCCCCATTAAAGCGGCTGATGGTACACCGTAGTGTTTTAATCAGTAAGAGTCTGATATAACTCTCTTGGTCCCCGAACTGAGAGAGTATTCATGTAGGATCTTCGCGCGTTAAAAAAGAGCCGCTAGTATTGTTATAAAATATACTAACCTAAACGAAATAAATATTGGTCATGCGGTTATATCACATCTTATAGAGTTAAATGTCAATTTTCAAATGAAGTTCAATAATTAATTTAGTTTGGTGATTATCAATAAAATGACTCTATAATATTTATTTCCAGATGATAAATTACGAACGTTGCTGTACGATGCACTGGATTATATCAAAGTCGATTCATTGGTTATATTCGTTTGGCGTGACTACCCCATAAATTTGTCAACATGTTTTAGTTTTATAAACTTGTCTATAGCGTATGTTATATGCTTTCTGCAATTTAAATATTAATGCAATGTTTAGTACGTTAGGTCTCACTTAGTTTTTATTTTGTTTTAATTATATCGTTTCATCATCATCTTACCCTTATCCCACCTAAGTAGGGTCGGCACAACATGTTTTCCTTTTCCACTCTTCTGCAATTTAAATATTAATGCAATGCTTAGTACGTTAGGTCTCACTTAGTTTTTATTTTGTTTTAATTATATCGTTTCATCATCATCTTACCCTTATCCCACCTAAGTGGGGTCGGCACAACATATTTTCCTTTTCCACTCTCCCCTGACAGATGTCATCTCAGTATTCACACTTTTTATATACATATCATTTTTCACACAATCCATCCACACCTTTTTCGGTCTTCCTCTACTTCTATATCTGTCCACTTTCAAACACAAAACTTTTCTTGTTACATAACTGTCATTTCTTCTCATAATATGCACGTATCGTGCTAACATATTACTCCTCAGCTTCTCTGTCACTGGTGCTATTTTCAATCTTCCTCTGATATACTCATTTTTAATTTTATCCATTCTAGTTACACCACACATCCATCTTAACATTCGCATTTCTGCCAGATGTAATCTTTTCTTATCCGTCTCTTTCGTAGCCCAGCACTCGGATCCATATAACACGACTGGTCTAATTATAGTTTTATACACCTTCCCCTTGAGTTTCAATTCGCATTATTATAATTGGCATTCGTGGGTCACAAACTACCCCAGACACGTTTCGCCAATTGATCCACCCTGCATTTATCGTATTTTTCACGTCCTTGTCTATTGAGCCCGAGCCGAGGTAATATGACAAAAACTGGATAGACCCCCGAAGTCATAGAACAAATGCTCAATTTTCTTCCCACTAATCTTTAAACCAACATTCTCCAGTTTCTCTCGCCATTTCTCCAGCTTACTTTGGACCTCGGCAGCATTTTCACCAACAAGAACAATATCATCAGCAAATAGCATACACCAAGATGTTTCCTACTGTATGTCTGATCTTAGTGCATCCATGACAAGAAGGAATAGATAAGGACTTATAGCTGATCCCTGATGCAAACCTACAGCCACATGTAAATTGACGGTAATATCAGTCTCAACCTCGGCTATAATTATATCGTTTATGGTAATTTTAAACATAGTTTATTTTATCTGTATTAATTAAGTTAATGTACTATAGAATATATAACACAGAATTTTGTAGTATTATTATCAGTTATTGACAGGCCTTGTTGCTAGGTGGCAGGATGTCTACTATTTAACCGAGAGGTCACCGTGTGCGAACCCCGTATACTCGTATGACTTATTTATGGCCGATCAGTATTATGGGTGGGTATTACATTTATGGGTCAATCATCTTTTTAGACATTCCTTTCATGATCTCGGTAACAGTACCGTAAAACAATATATTAAATAATTATTGTTAATGAAAAAACACTTAGGACCTTTAAAAATTTAGAACTATAACAATAATATTTTCACTGGTGTATCAATTGTTTTATTTTGAATACCAAGCAGTTTCTACTGTAACGTAGCTTATAAAAATGCCGTCCATACAAATTATTCGTGTTCCGGAAGCCAGTTCTTAGTACTTTCTTTACAATAACTTTAATAAATTAGAGAAGCACTTTGTGCTAAACACTTTTTTATGTAAAATTTAGGTTGCACTCTTATCTCTTCACCCTCTTATCGATTTCTTTCTCTGAAACCATAGATCTGAAAAATGTTTTATGGTCGAATCCAAAAACTAGATAATTGAATTGCAATTTGCTTTTTTTACTGTACGCCTATTCTCTGTTGAATTACAGCCTGTTGAAAATTACCTAAAAATTGTTTATATCCTTTAATTTTTGGAGTAGTGTAGTACTTTATGTAATCGTATGATCGTGGTACATCAGTAGTGCGTTAATCATGTTTGAAGGTATTCTCAGCTTGGAATTAAATGGCTGTTTGTGTTGCCATGTAAAACAAAAAATAATATGACATTTCTTCATGGAATATAAAAAAATACAATCAATAATTTTTATCATAATGCACAATATACGAACATTTCTTACACTGTCATTTAATTTGTAGCTCACTTACGTTTAACGTTTTCGATTCCCAAAAAAATTATTTATGAGTGACTTATAATAATATAGATATGTGAATAAAAACGATTCGAATTTTGTGTTTTTTTTTTACTCTCAATTTATCGTATGCCCTTCAAACGTTTGCTTTGATACTTTGAAAACCGTACAGTCGAATGTGCGAAACCCATCCCATGGTCGTGGTAAAACGCTAAATAAAAATGAGGCAATTTATGCTTTGTGAAGCAAACGATTAACGTTCATATTTAAAAGATGGGAGGGTAAATGCATAAATACCAATATAGAATACAAAATATTGCGATTATTTAAATCCTATTAATATCCTAAAAGAGAAGGTTTGTGAGACTAGATTGATCTTCATCTTCATCAATGAAGCTTTACTGTAATATTATTTGTACATCAGAATAACATATAGACAAATGTATAAAGAAATAATTTAAATATATAAAATATAAAAAATAAAAATGTAAATTATTTATGCGGTAATTACTTCGCTCCAAGGGTCTATAGCGTTATATTATATAACTTATAATCTCCCTAAATAAATATAGCATTACATGTAAAAGGTATTTTTTTAATTTCATCTGTATTTTCAGAGATTAGCGCTTTCAAACATACAGAAATGCGATTTCTTGATCAGTGTAACATTAGTAAAGATATATCAAATACCACCTACCAGACCATGAAGCCGATATTAAGAACGGCAATATACGCTGATATTAGCATCGTATCTAATGTACCGTTATATGAAACCAAATGAGACACTCACGGTTTGATGTTCCATGAAATTACAGAAATATTCTTATGCTCTAGGTAATTGAGTTCACTGAGAATTTATGTGGATGATAAATCTTTATAATGAATGCGGTGTAATAGTTGCTTAGTGATTGATATCCATAGATCATCGGTGGTTTTATATCCGTTGCAGTGCAGTGTAGTTAGCGGTGGTAGGGTTTTTTCTAAGCTCGCCTAGCTACCGACCTCAAATTGAAAATCTGTCGCTAAAACACCTGTTGGTATATTACGAGAGATGCACTTAACAGACGATCTCATCTAGGTTGAGTGCGCTTATATCATTTTAGATCATATAGTAATTTAACATCTGTAGCCTTCGCACCGAGCCCAAATAGTTAGATGCATTGTTACTCTGGGTAAAATAACGAAATTTTTTGATATTAACACTCAATTTTGGGCTGTGGTAAATACAGTGCACACACATACCTTGGACTGCTTCAGCATCTGTTGAGATATACCGACACGGAATCAGGTTACCATACACTCGAGAAAACACAGCGATGATACTAAATTTGGGCAAGTAATGGTTTTTCAGCACACAAGATGTTGGCGCTCCAATACCTGACGAATAAGTGACGCATGACATCTGCTGTCAGCTGAATTTTGCTACTGCATCAAGTATTGAACATTAAAACTAAAATCTATATAAAATATTAAAAAAAATAACGAGTCCAGAAGTAATAACAATCGCTAAGAGATCTAAAATCCATCGGTAATCACCGTTGTCATACCGTCCTGTAAGCCTCTCGACAGATAAATAATGGTAGATAACGGAACACGATACGTTTAAGCGTGTTTCGCATCTAGTATATTGTAATTACTATATTTATACTTGAGTATCCAAAAGCAAGCCATCTATTTTTACTCTTCTTTTCTATTTGAATTGCCTAAATAACGACAATAGCTCAGATAGTGTATTCGCATATCTCGTTGATCGACATAGGTTCAAATCCCGAAATGAAAAAGGAAAATATAATAATGAATACTGTTCCCTTAGCTATACCACCTTCAGGTTGAAAATCTGTCTCGAAACACGTTATAAGTATGTTTTGGTAGCGGCAATTAAAAGTCAGATTCTCCAGCTTTTACTTACCACTACTTTCAGTCACCCTGTCATTTAACGTAAGATGAGATTATAGTCAAACGCTATGGATTATACTAAAAAAATAACAAGCACCGTTCAAATAATTACCTCAAAAATGAAATCAAAACATTCTCCCAATGAATATAAATGACAATATGTATTTAAAATTCCAAAGAAAAATGGATAAGAACGTTTTCATGTTAATTCGAAATGGAAGAGAAATTAATAGGTAACTTTACGCCGCCGCTAAGATGATAGAGATAGAAGAGGAATTACAACCAACAAAAAAAAAAAGAAAGTTTTCGCGAAGACGCTCCGCGAAGTACATTTCGATTTAAGAAGTCGGCAAACAATTTGCATGTTGAATAATAAATTAACGGTTATCCGCAAATAAACCAGAGAATGCTTTCAGAAACTGTATTTGAGAAAATATTTCTCGTGAATTTTAATTCGTTACTTATTTAACAACTTTCTTTTTGTGTCTTTAAATTTTAGCTTTAATTTTCGCAACGAATCGCTTTTCGCGTGGAAGCGATTTAAAAGCAGTTCGAACACTGAAGTGAGATCGAAGTTAACGCGTTTTACCTAGACTTAGCCGCTATTAGTTTGTCTTTTTCACATTAGCCATCACCTGCGACTTCGTCACGTTTATAGCTTTATAAATGACTAGCTGATTCACGTGACTTCGTCTGCGTCGTTTATTATCTCAATTGTTTTGTTATATCTCAAAGGGATTAGGCAGCGTTTTCAACGAAAGCTCCCAGGCGCCTTGACTTATTCCGATACTTTCAACAATTATCGTTATATTTCAGCCAATATGCGCAAAACCTTGACAAAAACCTTCCACATGAATTACTTTATCTATTGGTCAAGACCGCATTACAGTCAGTTCAGTAAGTTTTGAGTTTATCGCGAATAGACAGACGCAGCGAACGTCTTTGTTTTATAATATGTAGTGATAGCACCATTCATTATCTTTGTATGACTTTGGAAGCACAGGTCTAGATAGATCTCAGGTGGCAGGGTTTTACTAAAGTAAATAATTTCTATCGTTAAATGACCTATTTAAAAATATTTCTATAAGTTGTGGTAGTACAGTTTGATTAACAAAATTATGGAACTAGTTTTTGTGTGAACAAATACATTCAAAATCACAAACTTTTTGGTTTATAATAATAATAGAATGTTAATTACCAAATAAATTATTAAATAAAAATAAGTAAATATCAAGAAAAACATTCCTTTTATCAATTATACGATAAATCTTAAAAGGAAAAAAAATGCGTTTTAAAAAATAGTAGTTTCGGAACAACAAAAAACTGTTTTGCTTAAATAGAATCAACCGCTGGTTGTAGCAACATCGTAGCTGGTGCAGTGTAGCGTTCCGTAGCATACCGTAGCGGCGTAGCCCTTCAATTTGTTATGTAAATGTGCCTTTTGTCGGTCCGTTCGTCCGTTGCCGCCACTCTATAAATTTGTTCAGATACCGGGCATTTTGTATGCAATTTCGCCCAATTGGCTATCGGCCGAGCTGCAGACGATGCGCGCTGTCATTTGACGGCATTTTGAAATGCGTTGTCGTGGAGATATAAGTATATTGGTTAAAATAATATATCTGATGTTGTCAAGTATAACTCAACATCAACTGTGACAGTTGAGAAATGAAGACTTGCGATGTTATAAACTTGCCTTAGTGAGTGCAACTATAATATATACTAGCTGTGGTCGCGACTACGTCCACATAGTATTTCAAGTACGAAAAATAATGGTTATAATAATATATACAAATGTACAGATGTTATTTCAGTATATGAGTTACTACTATACCAAATTTAGTCAAAATAACCTTCTACATGATCATCTTCTGTCATCGATTTTAAAGCGGTCCGGAGTAATTTCCTCATACACATTTTAACGAACAGATTTCGTCTCTATACTCTTGTGTTAAAATTTTGATATTAAGATTGGTAGATCCAACAATACGTTGAATTCATTTTATCAGTCTGTTGCTAGTGTCTATGGACGGTGGTGATCACTTACCATCAGGTGACCCACCTGTTCGTTTGCCCCCTATAATATAAATAAAAAACTTCAACTTCCTAACTTTTCTCGAGAAGCTTTTATTGATTTTAATGAGATGATTGTTTTATAAGTAGTTCTAATATTGAAATTGTGTCGGCTTATAATTTTATAATTGTAGACATACTATTTATAAAGAAAAAAAAACCCGAAACTTATAAAATAGACCCCTACATGATTGCTATTAAATTACTTCGCAGGAACTCAATATGATAATGAGAACACTGATAGGTACGAATGAGAATCCTTCATAAAGCAGTGTACATCATCGTTGGTTATAGACGCTGTGGTATCACGCGGAATTCTATCATTATACAATTGTCCTTTCACCGTTTCAAATACATATCGATTTACATTTTTTTTTTGGTTATTTTTTACTAAATCGACAGTAATCCACTATAAAATTATTAGAACCAATTCATATTGACACCAAACAATAAAACAATCCTTGTAACTGTATTTTTAGTAATTCCCACAATCACAAATGCGTCGTTATAATCAATCAAGACATACTTGTCTGCTATACCTAATAAATTATTTATCTCCGTGTGATTTATTGCTTTTAATTATATGTGCATTATATTACTGTCCGTTTAATTTTCAAAACCATAATCCCTATGCCAGTTGATTATTCAGCAAATTTTGAAAGCTCTGTTCTTTTATTTGCCGTAATAAAAACGTAGAACGTCCTGTATGATAATATAGTAACAATATAGTTAATATTTTAACTCAGCCTTGTTGTTTAATAAATGTATAAATCATGATCCCTAACTAATAATAAATTGGAATCTGAGTTTGTTTACTTGTTGTGATTTCACGCCTCAATTACTCAGCCTATCATTGTGAAATTTTCATCATTCATGTTGTCAGGGGCACAGAAGAGGACACTGGGCTTGACCTTTCATTCGGAAAAAAAAGTATCGTTCCCAAGTGATAGGTGAAATGTACATTAATGAGATCAAAGCCATGGGAAAAAGCTAGTTATTCATTTACCTATTACATTTAGTATTCATGCTATCTTTACTAGCAATCAGCACACTCAGCTGTTAAACAAAACAGTGTATTTGATAACGTGAAACATTTGCATTAACTGATATTTTGCGCGTTGCGTATCCCGTTCGGTTAATATATATTTAAATGGTACTGCTGTCTGGATAACGAAGACCACTTTCGACTAATTGTGGTATTCAGGAAAAAGCAAATATACCAGCAAGGTAAGTTATATGGGTTTTTTGCATTTCATTAGCATAGCATTATCAGCTAGATATCAACTGTTCTTTATCACTCATCCTTAAGCAGTCGCAGTCAGAAATGGTAACTGTGTAAAGCCGCATGTATCTTTACGGTTCTATCCCATCATTTACCTACTACCTACCTGTCGTATTATTTTAATCACACTTCATCACTACATATTATAAAACGAAGTCGTCCGCCGCGTCTCTCTGTATGTCTGTCTGTTCGCGATAAACTCAAGAACTACTGATCGGATTGTAACGTGTTCTAGATAGAGATAGAGTGATACATCAGGAAGGTTTAGGTATATCATTTGTCAAGGTTTTGTGTACATTGGTTGAAATATAACGATAATTGTTGGAAGTGTTGGAAAAAGTCGAGCCGCCTGGGATATTTCATCGAAAACGCAGCCTAATTCTTTTGAGATATAACAAATCAATGCATAGTGAGATATTCGTCTTTTATAGATCTAAAAAAAAGTCTGCGATATACCTATTTTTTAAAGACAACTTAACATACCCATTCTTCTAAAAACGGTCACATAAAATGAGGTGATAGGAAGGCTATTTAAACGGATAGAGAATTAATCCTTATCAAATTAAATACATTAGTTACTTAGGAATTTATGCACATAGGTATATATTTTTTAATGTGAGGGCATGACAACGTCCGCCGGGCCTGCTAGTTGTTAATAATATTATAGATTTTGGAGAAATAAACGCATGGACGAAAAGCGTAATTTCCTACTTTAAATGTTTATTTTGTCAGTGCTATCTCTTATAAAGTTGTTCAAGAAATTGCTTATAAATTTAGTATTGTACAAATAATAGCTGATAGGCAAAACGTAATCGACACTCTGGGAATAATAAGCTTTATCTATATAACAGGAATATGAAATATACGAGCAGAGTGAACCACACAGTATGATAAGTAGCCGAACAATTTATATTTAGCACCATCTCGTAACCTCTACCAGGTTTAATTATAATAAAATCCTTATAAATTAATCATTATAAAAGAATCCTTTTCTTAATGGCTTATTTTTTTATACTTAATACGTTTGAATACAATCTTAATGTCAAATGACGATGTGGTCTAAATTGGTAAATACGCCAACCTAGAGGAGAACTGGCTCTCAAGTTCAGCTGCCGGAACGCACCAACAGATGTTTGGCAACAGATTTTTCAACTCGAGGGTTAGAGTTACCCAGGCGCATTTGGAACAATCTCTACCACAATACCTATCGTCTCATCACGATGTTCTAGTTTATCGAAAGCTTCGACTCAGTTGCAAGGATTCGAAACTATGTCGATCGACGTGGTACCCGAAGCGCTACGAACTAAACTATCATCGCCTCATCAAGTAAGCTATCTCATTAAGATAAATATTAGGAGATGATAATTTATCTTTTTTCCCGGAGAATCTTAAATGCTAGAATCGAAAGTCGGCCGTAGGTATTAGGACTTTTATCTTCTTTTATCTTAATAACTCCTGGTTTGACCACAATTTCGTCTGATATTAAAAATTTTGAAAGAGCCTTAAAACCCATCCTAAAGATTCATCACGATGTTTCCTTTCAACGAAATCTCCGATTCGTTGCTCGTATTAGAAGCTACGTCGATCGACGCGGTCCCAAAGATGCTACTACAAAGCCATTGCCGTTTCTTTCACCAAAACTGTTTTGACGTAATATTCGAACTTGCAGTGCAAGTATCGTCAAATAAAATAATAAAATTTGTCCATATCAAAATTAAAATTATACTGAAATAATTAAAAATCGAGTAATTTGTAAATATGAAAATTCAGAATTTCAAACGCAGTGTACCGTGACGCCATCGAGGCCGGATATTGGCAATGCCACCATTTCCGGGCGCCATTACTGACTCATATACCGCGTAAATAGTACACTGTAGGTGAGGTAAACGCCTCATTTGAGTGCACCATGGGCAATAAAATCCTTCTAAATTATTTTCCTCTTAAGATTAATTTTGATTACGGTAAAAATGTTTAAATTATGTCTCCTGTATATTAAGCATTTAGCAAGTATATTAATATTATGGTTTACATCCTATAATTATTGATTTATATAAGAGTGTTTGAAGATAGTTACAATTATTGTTCTGTGAATTATAGATTTGTAATATCAAACTTATAAATCATTGTCTAAATTAGCGTTAAAATAAAACAAAAAGGAAATACTCGTATGCTAACATGATCTACATATGCCGGAGCTATTTTATATTATATATATTTATATTTACGTCAGCTTGTCTACAGTCCAATCATTCAGCTTCATACATACTAAATAAATATGGTTCACTGTAGTCCTGTGTATCGTGTAGGAATTATCATCGTGCGAAGATATCATTTGACTTGAGACGGAGTCGATTCCTATTTGAAAGCTTAAATTACCTTAAACATATGTATTTGATGTTCCATCAAATTCATTAGTTATGAATTTTGATAGCAATATTCGTTATTTCTTACTACTTATGTACAAGTGTGTTTTAGTCTATACTTTAATTATAAGCTTTGCTCGTGCTTCACTTTATTATCTAATGCCTTCCTAAATAGTTTTTTATCTGGATGAAATTTAACCTATATTCTTTTTGTATCTCTAACAATGTTTATACAAAATTACAAGATGATCAACTTAATAGTTAGGGTCATGTTTTAAATGTAAAAAAAAAACAGACACATATTCGCATTTATTATATTATAATAATTTTATTTTATTATTTATTTCAATATTTGTCCATTCTAATATTTTTTGTCATCCACACTGCCGATGGTTTGCTAGAAGAAAACATATTGCGGTATTAAGCTCGCTAGTGTACGAAATACAAAGTGAAATAAAACATTTAATTTAAAAATTGCAAATTTATTGCTTTTTTTAAGGGACTACAACACTGTATAAACGATTTTTGGGATCTTCTTCACCACAAACAACCTAGTGTGCGGGTGACGTTTGAAAACTAAATTCAGTATCGTTGAAATTTTAAAATTACTAAAGTATGTAACGACATGCAACGGTAAGTGACAAGTTGCAAAATAATTCGCGTTTAAACTAAATGTTTTTTACGTTTATAATTTTTTTTTTCTTATAGTGACATGTCAAAAGCAGCATTGTATCTATTAATATAGCAATGGGGGCAAAACAATCAAGCCAAAACCAATGGTGACCACCGAGATATCTACAATTCATGCCGGCCTGCAAGCCTGTTGACAGCTGGATACATCGGCAATACCAAAAAAAAAGTAGCAAACTAAAACAGATTCATTGTCAAGATTATTCGGGTACAGGTAAACTGTTCCACTATTGGATATACTCCAGTTATACACGGAATGTGACACATCTAAGCTTACCACTAGTACAGCTATATGGTGTTCGCGTTTTAATAGGACCCGGAAAAACACAAATTACACATGAATCATTTTGCACGATGTTACAGGATTGTCTAGTGCTCCTTATTGGGTCTCATATTCTTATTAAAAGTCTTGGTTCGAAGCGATAAGGCTTGAATTCTAGCGAGTGAATAGAAGTTTTCGGTGAAGGAAAACCGTCGTGATGCAACCATAGCATAAAGGTAGGGTTTTTTCTAAACTCATTTGACTAGTTGTCACCTTCAAGTTGAATATCTATCGTTAAGCACCTATGAGTGTGGTTCGGCAGTTACACTTGAGAACCAGTCACCCTCTAAATTTAGCGTGTATACCGTCTTAGATAACATCGTTATTCAACATCGAGAGAGATTGTGTCAAGTCTACTTATAAAGTAATAGTACGTACATATTAAAAAACATAAACCTGATCGAGTTTCTTGCCAGTCCTTCTCGATGACTGGGTTGTTTTGTTAACCAGTGGTAGTTTTGACCTTGATAAGAGCCTTCTTATGACCTAAATTGAATAAAGCAGGAAAGAAGTGTCTAATTATATTTTATCAAAGGCACTTGAAAGTGAATATTATCTACAGAACATCGATATTTGTGTAATGATACCAAAAACTGGCTTTAACTCGGTTAATTCAAAAATATTTTATTTCACTTCTGCTTTGTAGTGTAAAAGTTTTCTGTCACGATCTCCTAGGCTCACTGCATATTAGTATGCAAATTCTATTATAGAATATATGTTTGAAAAAAATACCTATATATTTCAATTTTAACCCACTATTCACTTTTATGATATTGCTAATACAAACACAGTATACATAAGTACATTTTTATACAGGGTGCGATACTAACGAAGGCTCGTGTAGTTTCATTAGTCGAATAGCATCGTTATTTCCACACTATAGATTTTTATTTTACGCCATTAAATTCCTACCGTGCGTGGTGCATCGATTAGTTTTGTGCGTTTACATTACTGATATGAAGGAGGGAGTCAAACACCTGTAATGTGATTGTTGTCGGTTAATAGACCCAACAACGACATTTCAAAAATTTCTATATGTAATTAAGAAATTGGTGTTGTTTTTTTTTAAATTAATATAAAAAAAAATGCATTTTTTTGGCTGTTATGAATGTAGGTCATTCTTTGTTAAGAAGTTTCCAAAGCCTATAGTTGTTAATATATATTAAGACTACTGTTCAAAGGATCACCTGTTTGCCGGTTTTTTTTGTTAGTTTTATGAATTCGGAAGTCTGCAAAAAGGACCATCTAATTATCTTTTTATATACTTATATGCATCTGTTCTTAAATTACACTCAACAAAATACGTGTACGTACTTCGCTTAAGGCCTAGGCTACAGACTTTTCGACTCTTTCTTGATTTGTGTTTTATTTAAATGCCTCCTAAGAACTTACTTGGAGGCATCCCGTTTGAGAACAGAATTCCTCGGACCGTAAGCTGTGTAGCATAATCGTTGTTACTTTATAGGAAAATAGGTACGTTTCTGTGGTTACAATGGGATCTTGTATAGTTGATACCACCATTAAAACTATTGTTATGTGCTTAAAGATGCATATATTAGGAAGTGCTAGATACATTACATGTTTCGGCTGTTTGATATTTAATAACATTAAATTGTGTACTATATAACTATATCAACTATACAAATATATAATAAAACTTAATATTTAATAATTAATAACTGCTAGGTAGCCGAAAAAGTAATGTTCGGGGACTACATTGAAAAACCCAATTTTGAATTTTCAAGCTGAAAATTTACTCGTGACGATTTCTCATAACGCGACACGAGAAGCACACTTTCAAGAATTCTTGAGTTTTTTTTAAACGAGACTAAGTTATTGTTGCAACACCTGCTTATTTTTCGGTATATTTAGGAAGAGAAATAACCGGAGTTTTTTATTAAGTTTCAGACACTTATATACGAAATTTGACTTTTATCAAACATCTGAAAAGTTTAATAATGAAAAGTAATAAACAGACTGACATAACTATTTTCGCTTTTATATAATACTAAGTTTTTTTTTTTTCGAACTGACATACCCTGTTGGCACTGCGGCGTCAACAGATTCACCGGACTATATAATGTTAAGTGTAGATATGAACGAAAACATTATAAAATGAATTTATAGTGTAGGTAATCCGATAGAACATTGTAAAAATAACATTATGCACCCCTTAACCGACTCATACGCGTTTAAATGGAAATACTTGATCATTAATACAGGAGGGTCTTTTAACAAATGTTCGTATTATGTGACTTTGTCGTGTGAGAGTTAGTAGAGAGGATAAATTTTAATAAAAAACCACTCGGCGTCGGCACGCTTTGGGCAAAGTTACAAGGGAGGTATGATAACAAGTTTTCTTGAACAAATTTGTATGCTATTCATCAAAGATTAAGATAAGATGAAGAATATAAATAATAATTAATGTTTATTGTTTTTTTTATACATAATTTTTAACGAACTGTGCGATCGGGGGTAATCGGTAATATTTATCCGAAGTGTGTTTATTTCTTTGACACAATTTTAATTGTATTTTTTTTTATATTATAGGGGGCAAACGAACATGTGGGTCACCTGATGATAAGTGAACACCAGGGGAGTCGCAAGTGCGTTGCCGGCCTTTTAATATATGTGGGCCTCCGGCGCTCTCACTGACCGAACGAAACGCAACAGTGCGAGCACTGTTACTTCACGTCGGTTTTCTGTGAGAGGGTGGTACTACCCCGGGCGAGCCGACCCATTCATGCTGAAACCAGTAATAGCTTCAGCGTAGCTCTACCACCTTTACCATGTTTATCCGAAGTGTGTTTATTTCTTTGATACAATTTTAATATAAAGCGCCTAGGCGATGGATTGTAGTATATGAGTTATCGACATATATTCGACTTAGTTACATGAGTGACAGGTTATATAATATTTAGATATGATATCTGTGAAACCAAAAGTGTAGAGGGATAAAACAAGCTTATCATTTATCAAAATTTAATTGAACAACTTCTACAAAATGTAGGTATATACAAGAAAAACTTGAATGTTTCGCTTTAGTTTTTAACTCAATATTTAATAAATAATAGGATAACATTTTTTTTTATTTTTACTCAATAATCCATTAAAATTTGATGTTTGCTACAAAAAAGTAAAGGCTCAGTGTCTAGAGAAATGTCGACCTTAGAGATTATTTGGTTTAAAAGAGTTTCTTTGTTGAAAATTAAATTTCCTAATTAAATTAACATGTTTCGTGTAGGTTCAGCCATTAATAAATAAATACCAACAAAACGAAAAATCTATATCATTTGATTTTAGTGACCTGTACTGCCTCACCGGTGTGAGTTACAGTTAAGTCGCAATAAGCGCTATTGTAGAACGTTATAACCAGAATAATTCCCGAGATCGAACGATATGATAGGACAAAGTGTCGCTGAGTTATAAAAAAATTACTTGTCTTTTATATGGGAAGTCTTCTCGCGCTTTTCATTTTTATGCATTTTTTATTTAATTATATCCAAAAAATTTTTGTTTCGAGACCGAAAAAAATTGTCCTTTAAAAACAAGCACATAGGATGACCATAAGTGACACGAACCACTCCTGTACCTCATGCGATTTAGCCTTCGTTAATAAGGTAAGCGCTGAAAAACTTTATCTTAAGTCTATATTAAAATACATTGACATTTATCTACTTAGTATAAATAAAACGTCCATGAAAACCTTCTTGAAAAAAATCCTAAACGACAGTGAAAATACTATAAAAATCCGTTGAGTACTTTACTTAAGAACTAAGGAAAGAGATATACGAAAAGCTGATTTCTAGATGTAGATTGTACATAAATATATCAGTTTTATACGTGTTATCGATACTTGTTTCTTATATTTCATTACTATTTGTTATCCTTTTTCAGCCAACCGCGCAGGTGTCACTTGACTGTTATCTTTGCCAGTATGAAATCAACCATGTGCCAATTGTCACATTGACCATATCGAAAGGACGTACAGGACAATATGTAGTAATGAAGGCTTCATTTCGAATCGATATCAAGCATTGCACTCAATAGTGGCTCATTACTGTAACGATTCAATCGGAACCGGTTATCCGGTTACTGTAACGATAATATACCCGGGTTTTAAATGATAACTGCCGGGTCCATCTGCGTTATGACCCCTTTACTGGGGGTGATTTCATTAACTTCAATTAATTGCAATTCCCATTTACAAATTTAACACATAACGAGATTGCCGTTCAATTTATTAATCTATTATGTTGTTTCTTTGAAGTGACAACGAAAGTGAACAGTCACGCTCGGGTCGGTGACGCATTGAATCGTGTATGCTCGGCTGCAGTCGTCATCAACCACGCTTACTATCTGACATGGAGTGCATCTCTTTTTTCTTTCTTCTTTTTTATGAGGTATTACAATAACAATAATTATGTGTATTTTATATATAATCAATGTAATCCTTAAAGTGTATATAAATATTTTTATTATATATTTACATATAAACGTTGGTAGGTATGTATGAACTTTAATGTGCATATATTTATTTATAAGTTTTTACTTTTATCGTGGGGTCATATATTCACACTTACTTTTTTTTTAAATAAGAAAGTACATTGTTAATGTTTTGCGACTACGAGTATTTTCATTTTAGTCGGTTTTAGTAAGTTAACCATCAAATTATTAAAACTATAACTGGATTACATTAAATATGCTTGCACACAATGACTTACTCGATCAATAAAGATTATAATATTGAAAAAAGAACGAAATATGAAGTCTTTTAATTGCTCTATCTATCTATTATTATTACCAAGATTTCTTTTCATTTTCAATTTAACTGTATTTTCTACAACCAAAATAGTATTCTGATTATTTTTATCTCTAATTTACAAATTAACCCAAGCCAATATTCTATGTTATACGCAAATAATCCTAACGGTTACGTGGTACGGTGGAGATATAAAATTTTACTGTTATATCTAGGCTTAGAGATAAGCTGTTGTATTGGCCCAGTCGTATCTGTTATCTAGATACTAGAGTCAATACTAATCTTGATAGATATTGAAATGTTTCCTATTCAATCGCCTTTGATATTATTGTATCATTATATGGGAACAGTAGGTGTGTAACATTTAAGCATAAAACCAATTTCGTTTAATATAATAAAGTAGAAGGTTTGCCAGGATGGATGTATGTTTTTGCTAGTCTTTCACGAAAGAAGTACTAGACAGATATTGATTAAACTTTGCAGTAATATTAGCGTATACCACAGAAAAACACATAGGATATGATTTATAAATTATTGCTTAACAGCCATTATCTTGTAAATATGTAATCGATTTCGCAGTGATAGTTTCAAAAAATCTTTGTCGTACCCGTCAGTTCCGATTGCTTACGATGGCTTTATTTTTCTTATTACCATGCGTGTGTAGTCATTTTAATAGGTTTAGAAAAAAAAAAGTTAGCTTAGACATTTTGGCCTTATTATTGTAAATATTTTTAGGCTTAATCTTACATTTTCTCAAACTAAATTGCGAGTACGTAGCTATCGTGTAAACGGAGCTTAAATCCCGGACACCTGAAGCCCAACTTTATCAGAGACTTAATTACTTATGGAAATAGAGCCGGTCGTGTATGTAAATTGTTTGACAACTTGTTCGTCCGCATGTATTTCATGACTTCTTTGTATTATTGAAAACAATATTAGAAAGGTCACCGTTATTTTGCTAAGCTCGCTTTGAACGATTACAATTTTAACGTCATGCGCGTCAAATTGGAGTGTATTTTCAATGCATTTTCATGTTTGTTCTCTGTTATAATATAGTTTTTTTTTTCAGGTCTTGTATTGTATATTTAGTTAAAAAATTTACTTTATAATTATTTGTCATGCAAACTTTGCTACACCTTTTCACATTTTAAGGGTTACATTTGGGAAAAAATACTAAAGGACGACATTTTGCTTGTTTCAAATAATACAAATATATAGTTTTAATGAAATCTGATACGAAAAATATTATTCCCTATACATATTTTGACACACCTTAGGGTTTGAATTTTTAAGAAAAATCTTGTTAAGCAATGTCTATGAAGCAAAGTTAATATACTCCCAAAATTACTATTGTCTATTCTTATTGTAAACAGAGAGATGCTTTACGCGTTACTTTTTGATTACGCTTTATTCTATAAGTCTATGAATGAATTAGAAATTTTCAAGTAATGGTGTTTAAAACGATTTAGGTAACTAAAAATACCAAACATGTAAAATATACACTACTTACAATAGAGTAGAAAGGATGAGCGAATAGATGGCGTTTATATCAAATCTGACCACGCTATTAAAAGTTTTACACCAAAAGAATCATAAACGTAGTCGTAAAACATTATGCGAATGTAATTTTCTCATTGAATTCGAAACTATGAAGTCGGACAAACGCGCACCTGGGCCCGAGGATGCTCTGCCTGGCGGACAACTGCGTCGCAACTTTACCCGCAATTTAATTAGTTATGGGAGCGGCAGAGACCTCCACCGCACCGACGCGGCGATGCCGCACGTGTGCATTGTTTTAGTGTTAGTTTCGTTTAGGCATTTAAATTATAGCTATTTTAATAAAACATTAGATATTTTTATCACTGCTACTTCACCTGTGATAAATATATACCTGTTATATATTAAGATTATTAGCATACCGTCGCTATATTAATTTCCGACTATTAAAAGTAACAAGTGTTTCCTCTAACAACATTTTTTATGCTACGTAGCCAATACTAATATCACGAGTGTGAGATGTCCAACCATTAAATTGATTGAAATATTTTTCATGTCATGTGAAAAATATCAGTAATGAAAAAAAATCACGTTACAAACATACAAATAGTTTATTGAAAAAGAAATCACTACTGTTGCTTATAATCAATATACCAGCAAGTTCTTGGCCTCTATGAAGACTTATCTGTGATATAATGAAGAAAAAGCAAGACTTTTTTTTCTGTGATACCACTTGTGATAGAATGAACTAGCCTGCCATTATAATCGGCGAAGGTTACTGGGATGTTTTTGATATGGCTTACTCTGCTATATTCGGTCTTGACAGTTTTGGCTTTGCTTGCGCTCCTTACCATACCACGTTATATACCTAGTCTTGCCATGAATACTGAAACAAAAAAAAATCTATTGCAAATAACATTTATTACTTTTACAGTATGTTAGTTTAATACATAAATATAAAACAATTTAAAATATAAAAAGCTTAATCAAAGTGGTCTTAATTGGCTGCAATACAGTCCTTTAAACGTTAAAGCCAGTTAGTTATCAATAGAAGCACGCACTCTTTCCATGGGAAAATCCTTCACTACCAATCGTATGGATTATTTTAGGGACTCCAAATTATCATGGCGTTTAGAGCAAGCCGTACTCTCTAAAACTGACCATAAATCAAAATCCAGCGGATTAAGATCGGGACTAGACGACGGCCAGTCTTCAACTCTGATGAAGTCCGAAACGTTCGATTCCAACCAAGACTGCGTAGACCGAGCTTTATGACCAGGCGCTAAGTCTTGCTGGAAGGACCATTCTTGGTTATTGAACATGGTGTTGTTAAGGAGCTTCACTACATTTTCAAAAATGGTATCTTGATACACTTGTGCCGATGTTTTGATACCTTTTTCACAAAACTATGGTTCAGTCACTCTTTCATAGCTAATACCCCACCAAACCATCAATGAAGTCGGTTAATACCCACGTTGCACTCTGTCTATTAATTGGGAAGCTTCCTTAGAGCTTTGAGCATAAATACGGTCATTTTGTTTGTTAAAACGTTGCTCAATTGTAAAAAAAAATCTCATCCGAAAACAAAACGTTTGTGTGACCTCCTTTTACGTACCGCTTCAGTAGTTGTTTGATTTTACCACACTATTCTTTTTTAAATTATCAGTTAAGAAATGACTAGTACATCTCTTATAGGCTTCAAGTCCTAAGTCATCTTTTAAAATACGTGACATGCTTATAGGTGCTATCTTCATCTCCCGAGATAAAATTTTCTGCTTTTGGACAGGATTTCTTCGAATTCTTTCCCTTACTGCTTTTGGCCACCTTTTTCATACGAACACTACGTAGACGGCCAGATCTTTTTGTCATAAACAGAGGAGATCTCATTGTACCTATTAATAGTTCGGGACACAAACATTTTACTAATACCAACCGTATGGAGAGTTAAAAAAAAATGCATTTGGCTCCATACCTACTTTGTGTAATACAATCACAGCGATTCGGTTCTCTTTATCGTTCCCACTCCATTTTAATATCGCAAAATATTGTACAATATAATGGCGCCAAAATGAGAAAACTCAATAAACGATTATATAAAAATGACAGATTCCAAATTCAAATGTAATATTTTTATTTTTAATTGTAACAGTATTTATTGCCAAACTAAGGCTGAGTTGCACCAGTCAATGTTAAAGTTAAAAATTCGGTTAAAGTTATTGTTAGGCAAAAAATAGGTTGCACCAATGGTTAAAATGACGTCACGATTTAACGTTAACTATTACTGCTCCATGTTGGCCGGTTAACGTTATTGTTAATGTCAATGTTTGAATCGGTTGTCAAGTTCACTAGTTCACTTCATTTTAGCTGAAGATAATGCTTCTTTCTCTAAATAACAAACACAGAATTAGAAAATGCCCACAGGACGTTTTGTCGTTACAGGATCGAATGCTTGTATACACTGTTATTATATAGTGCATACAAAAACATTTTATATGAAATTTTTGAAATATTATTGTAGATTTTAATAAATTGAATACCTCTTACTTTATACTGTTCTCGAACACGGTCACCAATGTGGTATTAATTTTCTCGGAAATAGCCATTGATAATAATATGTTGATAAAAAAAATCCCATATATAACTTTACAGAAAAAGACAAAGTAAATAACAGAGCAAAATAATTGTAACAAGTTGACATTTGCGTATTGGTGACAATCACAGAATAACAATAATGACAGTTATAACTAAGTCCTGCCAAGTAAAAAATGTTAACCTTTTCTTTTTTAGGGACTAATTGGTTTATTGAAGTGGCAACTCTAATAACTTTAACAAAATCTTTGATGGTGCAACTCGTTTTGACATATGTTACTGTTAGCAACTCTTGTCACTATTAAAGTTAACTTTAACCATTACAATAACCACGACTTTGGTGCAACTCACTTTGGTTCGCCTTTATAAATAAATATAATAGCTGCGCTCCAGATAATGAGATGTGTTACTGGCCTGCATCTCATTGATCGAGTACGGAGTATGCAGACGCTTTGAAGAACAATAACGCTGTCATTTTGACCAAAAAGAAGAAAAAATTCAAAATAAATGTCACTATTGGAATGACTATAAATTGTTGTCACTGCAACCACATAATCGCATTAATATAATTATTATAAAAATTATTGACACCGCTCATATACCGCTTATACTCGTATATTCTTCGCTGTACATCGCATATTTAACGGAGATAATTATACGCCAAAGAACCGCAACACCAGTATATGTGACATCGCATTGGACATTCGAAACGCTCTCAAAAAAACCCTATTATCTTTGTACCGTTCGTACTGACATCGACGCCGCTATCGCTCATTCTGAGAGTGAGATCCTGAGACGCCGATGCTCCGTACGAGGTGCTGAGTTTGCAGGTTAGTAGCACGCTTTTTATTTGGGGTCTTTGTTATTATATTTATTTATAGGCAAGACCATCTACCGCTCTACGCTCTCGCTCTTCCTTTTCACGCATCTTGTTATACCTTTTTATTTTCACCGCATCCTTCCTGGTGGGACCTATTTACACGGTCCCATCAGCCCCTTCATATATTTTTACCTATGGTACCTTTTCAACAATTGTTTAAGATACTTGCACATAGAGAGGAGTCACTTCCAGACATCATTATGTTAAAGATATCATAACACTTAATTCCTTGATACAGAATGTAACTTAACATAATGTACCTATAATACACCCATAAATAATCAATAACTGCTGTGTATTCGATAAGTTTTGCAGTGTCCCAGTGTCAGTAGAGTTATTGATTTTAAAAGTTTCGATTATTATTTTTATTATATTGTTCTAGTGCTTACGAGTATATTTACTGTTTATAATGATAATACAAACTGTGCCTGCTGTTTCGCGCGGGCCTGTTATTATCGTTATAGTAAATAGACTCTGAGCAAACTGCATAGCGTGGAAATGTTTTCTGTGTATAAATATCTGGGCGTATCAATTTTCATGATTGTGTGTTGAACAATACAAAAGTCGATTTATTACAGCGTTACCTCGGGACGAGATATAGAAAAGCTTGAATGTTGAGATAATCTTTGGAACTAGTGAATCGATTCTAAAATTGTTTTAACAACATTGTCTCTGAGTACTTATAAACTATATTTTATGTTTATAACGTTTAGTACTGTAATATATATAGCAGAGACGCGAGTGATTGTTAATTTTGTAACGAAAATTAGCCGATTACCGAAAATAAAATTAAAAAAAAAGTAACCGTAAGTCTTAATCAACATGTGGATTGTTCTAGTTAAGACTGAGTGATATGATTATTTTCTTAACCTTCATTTCTTTGATTGCATACATGAAAGTTACTTAGAGTTTTGTAACATTTAATTCTACATATTGTTCACTTTTTAGTTCAAACAACATGTATTGTGTCCAACGCAATATTAAACTCCATGTAAAAGCGAAATAAAAACATCGGTGCAAAGCAAATTGCAAGGGCGCATCAGCGGAGGGCGGCGCGGCGGCGCTGTTGAGGCGGGTAAGCGGTTCCTATTTCCGCAACTAGATGCCGTTGTTCCCACGTCCCGAACGATTCCTATCTGAGCGCAATCACGCCTTTGTCAGTATCGAAATTACGAAAATGGCCCCGACCGACCTTCCGGCCTCTCGTATCGCTTTGAGGCGCTTTCGGCACGTTTCGTAAATTTCTTTGGGCGTCGACGCAGAAAGCAATAATGGAAACTTCAGTATCGGGCGATGGCGAATTCCGAACGGTTCATAAACAAAAGTTCGCCAATGGAATTCGATTGGGGTTTCAATCAAAAGAAATTAAGTTTTTCAGGTTTCTACTAACGAAACGTAATAGCAGAGGCACAAAGGGATTCCCTTTTATGACTTTGACTTTTACGACAGATTATATACGTTTTATTTTGTGTTCATCTTGTTACGTAGAGGTTTTTGCCTCAGTATTTGCAGACAGGTTTGGCAACGGCTGTAATAGATTCCAGTCATGTTTTCATAGCCAATAAATACATGTTGAAATAACGAAAATAAGAAAAAAAATTCGTAAGAAAACGTATTAATTCGCATTTTATTCATTTGAAGCCTAAAGAAAATTGCCCAGATAATTACTTAGTATGGCGGCCATAAATACAGTTACAATTAAAAATAAATAAAATATTACATTTGAATTTGGAATGTATCAAGATACCATTCTTGAGAAGGTAGTGAAGCCTCTTAACAACATCATGTTCAATAACCAAGAATAGTCCTTCCAGCAAGACTCAATCAGCGCCGGGCCATAAAGCTCGGACTAAGCAGTCTTGGTTGGAAACGAACGTTTCAGACTTCATCAGAGTTGAAGACTGGCCGTCGTCTAGTTCCGATCTTAATCCGCTGGATTATGATTTATGGTCAGTTATAGAGAGTACGGCTTGCTCTAAATGCCATGGTAATTTGGAGTCCCTAAAACAATTCGTACGATTGGCAGTGAAGAATTTTCTCGTGGAAAGAGTGCGTGATTCTATTGATAACTGGCCTCAACGCTTAAAGGACTGTATTGCAGCCAATAGAGGACACTTCGATTAAGCTTTTTATATTTTAAATTGTTTTATATTTATGTATTAAACTAACACACTGTAAAAGTAATAAATGTTATTTGCAATAGAATTGTTTTTTTTTGTGTGTTTCAGTATTTATGGCAAGACGGTATATGCTATGTATTATACGTTATGTGTATAACACATGTATAAATATCTAAGTGTTTTCTCCGCCATCCATCTTAATTTTAACTAATATTATAAACTTACTTCATCGCGGCTTCACCCGCTTTAATGTAAAAGTGACCTATCCCTCGGGTACCATACTTTTTACTGAATGAAAAATATCCTCTGTCCCTTTTCTTTACTCCTGTCAACGTATACAATAATTTTACAATACGTTTTTTTTTTAATATACCAAATTCTTGTATTAAATCAGGTATTTTTTAAGGTTTATGCTTTCAACACTCTGTTGACCTGTGCCTCGTGAGTTCTAAATTCGTTTGTATGGAACTTAAACCTGTATGGTTTTGGATAGTCCAGGGGTTAAGTACGTTTTCCCACTTTAACTATTCAACCGATCGTTATTACTTTGCATACACGTTTGCCAGTTATACAGAAATGAATCCTCTGTCGACCAAAGTATCGTATTGAAACAAAGTTCTATTTTTGAGGGAAAGGTCAAATGTATTTTAACGCGAGTGAAGTCACGGATAAAAGCTACTTTTAGAACAAATCGACAGTAATGCTGTAGCACGTGTACTTTTCTATGGTTAGATCGATCGCCTTGAAAATGTATATACGTAGATATCATAGACACTCGTGACTTCTTCCGTGTGAAATTTACCAAAAAATGTTTTTTCAATGTAAACGTGCTTGCTGGCGCACGGCAGCAGACGCTACTTTTTTACACATTAGCTTATTATATTCGCGCGGAACTCTAATTAAAAAAAAATATTAAGTTGTAACTTAATTTATCAGCTATCTGTCAGTGTTAGTCCCATCTCAATCGCTCTACAAGTTTCGTATTTGCGTAGATGTGTGTGCTTTGTCTTTTTATTATGCTTTCACACCTTGTGTGCTTCACCGAACATCAACACATTAACTAATAATGAAGAAGACATATGGTTCATCCAGGAAAAGAAATACTCTTTTCGAGGAATCGGTAAGACCTATATTAACGCGAGCGAAGCCACGGGCAAAAGTTAGTTGTCGTATAAATTCGTTACAAATTTATAAGTCGATGATGACTCCATAATTACTTGTTCGGACTCGAAGGAAACGGTTCACAGCATTCGTTATAATTGTGCCCGATTTGGTTGCGGTCACGAAATACATGGTCATAAAACAGTCACGGTGACTCACGTGTGGTTTGTAGCCTTTCTTGATCAACCAGTGTATACTTATTAGCTGAGAAGTTTGCAGGCTGGCACGATAGTGACGATTACTGAAAAATTTTAGACCTCGCGTACATAGCGTTTGTTTTTAGATTTCTTTTAAAATCAGTTCCAGTGTCGTACGTGCGCGTGCGCCGTGCTAATTTTAACACATATATTAAAAACATTTATTTAGGAGTAAAATGGTGGGGCTTTCTAGCGTTATCATCGTACTATTCATTCCATTATATTTAAGGTGTAAGCAGGGCGACATATTATGACAGCCACGCTTGGAAATAAGCCTATTTTCTATGAATTGTTTCCAAGTGGCTGTGCTCTTCACCCTGAATCTAACCCAAAGTACTAGCAAAATGCACTTTCAAAAATAAAACTCTCTAATGTTTAGAAAACGGGACCTTCTTTGGCGCTGAGAAAAATAAAACTTACACGTCATGTGAGATTTCCTCCAACCAGACGATTTTGCAGGAAATAAGAATCCTAGGCATAAAAGTCTTTACCAGAGTGCTACATAAGAGTACAATGTATTGATAAGGTAAATACGCGTTTACAGTTATGTAACTATTTGTGCATGGCGGTTTCACTTTGGTTTGGTTTTTCGATCGTTAAATTGTAAAAACACGCGTCGTGCCAAACAACCCGCACGCGCT
This sequence comes from Antheraea assamensis, assembly GCA_035772565.1. Taxonomy (NCBI): domain Eukaryota; kingdom Metazoa; phylum Arthropoda; class Insecta; order Lepidoptera; family Saturniidae; genus Antheraea; species Antheraea assamensis. The sequence continues at coordinate 1,236,623 of JAQQSE010000129.1, forward strand.
ATTACTTCATTTTCGTCCTGCTATTTGAACTATATTTTGTATAGATACTGCTCAGCTCCTTAAGGTCGAAGCATTAATTCAGATACTCTATAACTGTCTTCAATAAATACACTATTTGATACAAAAGTGTCTTTCCAAATCTGACTTGTAATTCTAGGTATTATCGAGCTCAAACCAACAGAAAAATAAACAGTTCCTTACAGTTTTAAATACTACAATCAGGTATTATATTAGTTAACATAAAATATTAATTACCCATTAGACACTAACATATTTATTTGGCATGTATTTTTTGTAACTATGCCAGTCACAGAACAATAAAGCTAGATTTGAACACCTAAAAAGGACTGTGAATATTTTATGAACCTAATAATTATGGCTAGTTTTACTAAACTGTAGCGTAAATAGTAACGCAGTCATGTAATATGAGACTGGCTTGCAGTTAGACTCTTTATTGTAATAAAAAAATATATTATTAAATGTTATAACATGTTACCGAACCTTACATATCGTTAGATTACTTAAAAACTTAACGAGAATTTCTTCTCTCGGAATACGTACACACATACGTACAGAGTAAAGTGCATAGGTTGCCTACAACTATTCTAGACCTACGCTATCAATAGTTACAGTGTCAGATAGTCGGCGAGCACAGACCTCAGTGCCAGACCGCCCACCGAACGAAGCACGCGCTCTGCTTTCGTGGATGTGATGTATACGGAAAAAATACCGATAAGTTTTTCGTCTATGATAAATTAGAATTATACACCGCAGCGTCCGCAGCACACTGTGGATTCGAAATACCCTTTATTTTATACTGAATTTTATCAAAAGAAGTACGATTCAAAATTTTACAGGTCACTTTTCGAAACTTTATTTCATAATATTATTACCTCAGTAAATATAAAAATATTTTCTAAATCCAATTTCGAAGATATCGTTTATTTCTTCGCAGTATAAATCTTTTTTGAAATTTCTCTGTAAAAACAAAAATAAAACTAATTTGTAAGTTAAATAAGGTTTTATATGTATTATTATCCGTAGTGTAATTATAACCCGATTAAATTTAAATAGAAGCTGACTCAAGTGGTTGTGAATGAATGTAGCTTTTTATGTTAGTTGTCGGTATTATAACTTTTAGAAGTAGTCTCGTAGTATAAGTTTACGCGAACTTTATAGTTATAATCTGAACTTTGTGTGAACCCATCTCTGTGTTTCGTTGGCGCCGAATTCGAGCGGGTAAGTTTGATTGTATAAGAAATGGAGTATTTTTTCGTTTGTATCATTTTTTCTCTGTACCGTTTCATCTACCATATTTGTAACGAGCCTCTCTCTTTAACTGTTGTTTTCCTTTAGGTGTATTAAAATATATTATATAGTAGTATTGTTTCGCTAAACTTGTAAAATTTAATCTAAAATCATCTACTTAATTCATATAAAGAATACGTTTATCATAATAAATGTTTTGCTTAATGCTTCTCACATTCTAAAACCAATTTAAATGACTTTCGACTTTCTTTACGACGCAACTTTCGAAATATTTTCCATATTTTCCAATCAGATCGTTAAAGAAGATTTTAGAGTGCATCTTTCGAACCGATAAGTTAAGAGAAAAATCATAAGACAGCCTTTTTATAGAAGTTTCAATTTCCTATATAAAACATATCTTTTATAGCTAGCTGTACATATTTATTTAATTACGTTACTAAAATTATGAAGTATGAAAGGAACTTTCCACATCCTTTTTCCGTTTAAAACTTTAGTTATCGTGAGGGCTGGGTTAATATTTCAATTTTACCATTTTACATTAATAGCTGTAACTTGGAAGCATCTTTGATTTTATTTAAAACTAATTTATGATTATCGTAAAAAAAAAACAAGACGAAAATAATTATTAATTAACGCGTACAAAGCCACGGTCATAGCTAGTTGCATAATAAATTACGTTTAATTGTAAACGTTTAACTGAAATAGAACTGTGTTTTAATTTGGTTCTAAGTTATGTCAAATGATAAATATCTCGTTATGAGCTAATTCCATATTATCGTTTATTTATCTGTGGTAGTTAATTTGGACACAGCGTATGTTCCTTTATATATAAATTAAGTAACAATTACTTTCTACTTATTTTGCATATCAGCGTCACTTCTGTATATTGTAACTCCTTGAGAATTAAAATTATAAAAAAGTTATTTTTCATAAAAAAACACTGATTAAAATGCACTTAAAATTTTCTAGAATGGTACTTCAAAGGATTTTCTCTCGAATACATCAAAGGATGCTGAATGAGGCTAGATATGAATGAGTAATTTATGAAAATTTAAACAATATCTCCGAGAAAGCCTTCTGAGTGCATCTCCAGTGACGCTGGAGTCGCGTCAAACGAATGAACGAATTTTTATATAATCTATTGAATAGACGTTGAATTCAAATAGAAAAAAGTTTAAGCTAATTATAATTTTTTAATGAAAAATTCTTTAAAAATATAATGATTATATATATTGTAGTTGACAGTTATTAATTAAATATACCTATACATAAAAAACAAAATGCCGTATTACAAAGACAGCGAGACCCAAAAGACAGTAGGTAGACGACATTAAAAAACTTGCAATGAAGAAATGGCTACCGGATGCCAAAAATAGAAATCACTGGAGTAGTCAAAGGGATGCCTTTACCCTCACAATGTGTCACAACAGCTCTTAAACTATTTAAATAATATCTTCTTCATCATCAGCATTCTGCAGGATCATGGGCCTCTTACCAAAGAAAGGTATGGGCATAATCACCACGCCAGCCCACAACTGGCAATTTCAATCTCCCAGTAATCCACAATTCTATATTTTCCTACACACAGTGATTCTACAAGAACATTTCTCGGATTCATGTTTCCTTACAATGTTTTCCTTCACCGTCAGTCGATAGCGTTGTCAATTATAATTAGTAAATGTATGCAAATTCAGAAAAATTCGTTGATACTTGCCGGTGTTTGGATCTGTAGACATATAAGATTTATAATCCATCGGTCAAGCCGCTCGACCTCCGCGACTTGACATACCTTTTTTTTCTGACTACACTGTTGACCTGGCAAGGCCTTTACAGTTTCACCGGACTACGACACTTGACGTACCTTAAATAATAAAAATAATACCTTATTCTAGAGTCTTCTTAGTTCATATTTATATTATTTAGCAACGACACTGTCCTACAGATTGCGTGGGTACGTAATCCCGGTCCTACGCTCGAAAGTTGTAATAGCTGAGTACCTATTGTAAATTTAAATACTCTCAAGCTGAACTTTCGTGAATAGCTTTATTTTGATGAGATGCCCAATAATTTCCTGTGCGAAAATTGTCGATTGCGGTAGCTAATAAGGATAGCAGAGATAAAATATGTCGATTTAACGACTCTCAAAAAAGTTCCACCTCATTGCAGAATTACAAAACCTACGTCGACCGATGCAGTTTGTAAAAATTGTACCTTATACATTTTATACCAAATTTTGATCAGATATTGTTAATAATATAAGCTTTTTTTTAAAAGTATTCGCCGTTTTGGGTACAAAATAGTTAAGGCAATAGTGTAAGTATATCAAATGTGTATCATTTACAATTTAAAAAAAAAAGTGTAAATTTAATTTTATCATGGAAACGGTAGGTATGCAAACATGCGGTTTGCAAAATGAACGCAAACACGGATTTACATTTCATATGTCAATATTCATTAGGGAATTTCAAACAGACAGCGTTGCTGTGTATTTTTCATAGTTAATGTTGTGTGGGCGAAAACAAAAAAACATTTTTGAATGAATCTTCTTCTAACTTTCTTCTCCTTAACTCCTGTAGAACATTTATAGAAAACTTAGACTATAGATACTGACAATGAAGACAATGAATATAAGAATACGTTATAGTAACCCATGGTTGGGAAATGGCTTACTGTCGATGGAAACTCGAGTGTTGTTCCCTTAAACAGCCACGCCAATTAGTAATTACCACGTTCGAAGAATTGTAAGACGTATATCTTTCTAAAAGATGTATATTTTTACTTTGCAGACGTTTAACCACAATCTCACTTCATGATAAATGACGAAGTGGTCTAAATCAGTGACACGCTAAACCTTTTTTTATACGATTAGAGGCATAGAGGGAAAGACTGTTAAGAGCGGCTGACGGGACATCATACATTCTTGGCGATAGATTTTAAACCTTCACCGAAAACTTCTGCTGTTTCCCGATCATTTCAAATTACGTCGGCCGACACCGTCTCCGTACACGTCTACCGTTAAGCCATCATAATACTTTATTTATTCTTCTCCTTATCCTATGTAGGGTCGGCAAAATATCTTATTCTTCTGTACTTTACGCCATCAATTATCGTAACAGTATTCTCACCTTTTGTACATACTTTCTTTATACAGTTCATTCATACTCTCTTCAGTGTTTCTTTACTCCTACTTTCATACAAATTCATACTTAACATGGACATACCATATAACCATTAACTTTTCTGACATTTTCTCAAGAATACTTCTATAGACATTAGACGCAAATTGGTAAACGTATTCCGAAAGTCCATTAGTAAGTGCTCGAATCAACAAATGCTATATTGATATTCCAACAATCTTACGATCCTAAAGCCTCCACGTCTTTAGCAAAGAAAGATAAAATACAGATTATATCATAATAAAAGAGGAAAAGTCATTATTTCATACAAAATAAACGTTTAACCTCTGTAAACAATAACAGACTATGCATTAACTAATGGGTTTGTTTAAACTATTACTTCGAACGAGGAGGCACCGTGCTCCTTATTAATACAGCCTCCGAAGCTTTACTCCATATAAAAATATTTACTTCGCTTTTACTGTAATTACATCATCCCGCTGAACTCTTCCCAGGAGACGTGCGGTCTTACTACGGCGAATGTTGATTCAATATTTTATTGTTTGTTCTTTTACTTGTGTATAATAAAATATATTCACATTTTGTAATGTAAGAAAGACGGAAAAGGGTATTCTATTAATAATGAATTAGTATATTGTCGCATAGTAACTATTTTTACCTTCATATTTGTATTCAGTTCATTGGCAGTTATCTAACGGTAAAGTAAAATACCTCTTTAGCTGCATGCAAACATTGATAAAGGAAACGTTAGAAAATAAAGTTTTCTTCTGTAATCAAACCGATTAATGCTAACAAACTTATGCATAGTTTCAATAGTATAATATTTCGCAGGATATAATTTTAATCTCGCTTAAATATCTATAATGAAAATAAATAGGTAAAAATATATTTTTTACCGACGAATATTGAAGTTCGTCGCTTACAAACCGGACCACAGTGTTCGGTGCAGTTTAGCTAGCAATACTCTATTAATCTGGCAACGAGCTCACTTGAAATACATTATATGAACTTGTCGCGGCCGTGCGCCACATTCTAACGCGGAATGCTCCATTATTAATCAATTTGTTTTGTGAACATAGCGTTTGAATTATATTAAATCTATTCGTTCGTTGAAATTAACTGTAAATGGTCAATATTTAACTACATTATTTTTAAATGTGGTATGATATTATATTGCCTCCCTAAAATAGGTTTATATATTTCAATCAAACAAAGTTCTAGGCGATTCGAATTTGTATAAGAGGTTTTTTAAATCGAAACTATTGTAAAAATACTTGTGTTTACGTCACTGCGATATTTATTTTAATAAATATGTATTTATGTTTGTACATCTAACATTTTTCTATTAACTAAGTAATACAAATGATAACAATCAATAATACGATAATGTTTATTTTGCCTGTATTCTTATATCTACAGAATTATCCCAAAAACGACTTGATATATTTTTACAATGGAATATTGTATGATTCCTCAATTAATAGTCAACAAAACATTTTTAAATATCTTTTTTTAAACTTGATTGTTTTCATTTGATAAAATATTGTGCATGAGAAGTATGTGTCATTATGAAATTGGCAAGCTATACACATTTCGAAAAATGATTTTTGACTTCGTGAAAATAAATCTTTTATATAATTGCGAATCGATTTACATGAAATTATATCCACAGTAAGTCAACTTGTTTCGGAAAAGTTTTTGAAATCATATAACAATTGTTCGAGACAAAACTGAATTTCAACAATAATGTTTATGATTCTGGTTAAGAGATGGCACCACAGAATTAATAGCTTGCACTTTCATAATATGATCGCTGTCTTTAAATGACATGCGGCTGTTGTTCCGGCATAATTCAATTAGCCAGGTGTCCCTAATAACCAACTGTCCTCTTGTCTGTTCATTGTCTTGTTGTTATTTCGTCGCCTTGGTCGTTTTGGTCAAACAACAAATAAATTATCGGGTCGACAATATTTCCATAAATAACAATAATTAAATTAAATTAAAAATAATTTTGACCTATTTTATTAGTGGAAAACATTTGTCACTTGGCAATTCATAATTCATAGAGTATGTTAATAGTACTCTGAAACACTTTTTCTGAACCAACATTCATATCGATTAATCTAGTTAAGAAAGCTTCTATATACTGAACGTTTCATAGCATTAAGTCTCATGTATCGTATATCAAAAATACAATAATAAACAATACGTGTAATTGTAAAACCGAAATGTCCAAACAGTTGTGAATGTTAATTAAAACAATAAATTAAATACACCCGGAGCCAAATGTTGGCGAGCAATGAATATGTCAAGCGACTCCGACACAGGTCGGCGCGCCGCCGTTACTAGTGCAGAGGTCGTCAACTATTTCGAGTGTACCGCCCTTAACTATTGTAAATTTTGTCGTTAATTGTGGCCACTAAGACGTCGAAGCTTGTAACTTTAATATTTCTATATTCTGTTATCTAATGTCACAGTCGAGTTATCATTTAGTATATGCGAGATAAACTGATTCGAACTCTTACTGATATTTTAAATATAGAAGCCGTATTTAAAAGCGAATGGAAGTGTCTCGGGTTTTTTTATAGTAAAATCTGTTGATTCGAAAATTTAAGTACAATACTACCGAAATAATAAGATTTCATTGTAATTTGTAGGTGGTGGTAAGATTTGTAGGCGGTAGAGCTAGGTTGAAGCTATTACTGGTTTCAGCATGAATGGGTCGGCTCGCCCCGGGTAGTACCACCCTCTCACAGAAAACCGACGTGAAGTAACAGTGCTTGCATTGTTGCGTTTCGTTCGGTCAGTGAGAGCGCCGGAGGCTTACATATTTAAAAGGCCGGCAACGCACTTGCGACTCCCCTGGTGTTGCTAGTGTCTATAGACGACGGTGATCACTAACCATCAGGTGACCCACCTGTTCGTTTGCGTATGATATAAAAAAAAATTGTTTTAGATAAATTTGAACAATTACTCGGATTTTTTTTAAGTATACACAACGTTTTTAAACAAACTATAATGAGTACAATTTTTGTTTGTTGTTTAACTGGGTGTATTTGAAACTTCAGATTTCTATTTCTTTTCATCTCGTTATATTTGAAATAAAAAGAGCTTATTATTTTTCATTATTCTCTTGCATTGCTATCCTGATTCAGCCCTATGTTCTAAACTGTAGCACATCAATAAATCATAGAACAATACGAGTTAACAAAGACATGGTAACTTATAGGAGACTGTCATGATAATATACACTAAAACGATACAATAACATTAGAAATAGTTCGTAGTTTGAAACTTTATACTAAATAATAAAAACTCTGGGTAATTATGATCAGCAGTTACACAACAGCATTCGTTAAAATGTCATCTAATTTGGAAAAATAAATTCATCGACTGTAGCAATAAACAGGTTTGGTGTCTAGAAATGACTCTGTAAATACTCAGTAACAAAAGGGTAAGGTAATAAATATTGTTTTGTTTTTTGCACTTACATGAATATTTGATGTTTAAAACAATATATAAGCCAGATAAGTTCATCGCTGGTGTGTCTCGATGGAAGAAAAATGTTTTTTTTTTCTAACTGAACTATGCTGGAGACACCTTTGGTGATTTCACAGATTCACCGAACTACTAAGGGGAGCACTTAAGGCACTCACCCAATTGAGCAACGAACACAAGGGCCATTCGGACCTCGGCTAGGGCTGTTGCTATGCATTGCAACATTCGCTCATCGATCTAAACTAACCATATGGAAGGAAAACTTTTCGAAGCGATGGTAGTTTTACTATTCGCGTCTTCGAATAACCCATACCAAATTTTATTTGAATAAAGTTTTTTTAATCCTTTTTTTTATTAACGTGGGGTAATCCCTTATGGATACCCATCCTCCCGGGGGAGAGAATGGGTTATGTTCGACTCGCACGGACTAAAACCCCACGGTGTACCGGCCACCGCTTTAATTTGGGGCGGCATGGACCCGTGCTGAGCTATCACTATGCCGCCCCCAGCGGTCAACCCGGCAAAAGATGGCCGCCGGGCTTCGTCATTATAGGGAGGTACACTGGACCAGCTACCTCCCCTCGTCCGCCGAACCTGTGCAATGAGGAGATGGCCGCTCAGGTCCGGCTACGGAGGTGGAAGGAGGCGGGCAAATCGCTGCCTCCTTCCACCAGCCCTCCTTTGGCGGAGACGGCCACTGAGAGGGTCCTCCTCTCGGGCCCTCTCCACCGCCTCCTTCTGCGAGATGACCTCCTTGCAGAAGGAGGCCATCGCCGTACATGCAGTTTCGCTGCCGAGCACGGCCGCGACCACGCTCCGCAGCGAAAGATCTCCTCCCACCGCCGCAGCCAGAGTGCGGTTCTACACCTCCCACGCATCACACTCAGACAGAGTGTGCTGCGCGGTGTCCTCCTCAGCGTCGCATTCAAGACATGCGGCGGTCGGCTCCCTACGAGCGACCTGGAGCAGATATCAGCCAAAACAACCATGGCCGGTTAGCCTCTGCACCAATCGGAAGTAACCAGTAAATAATGGACAATTTTCCCATCCATCGACTTTCGCCGGGGCTTAAGTGTCTCTTTTTTATATGTGATCCATAATAGCGTAGTAATATAGTTTCAATGTTAAACGCTGGTTTCGTGGCCCGACTTGTTGTCTGTCTGCGGTCGGAGCTGGAGCATAAGACAGTGCTGGCTGGCAGGAGTTGTTGCAAAAACTAATTCAGACGCGAGGGGACACCGCTCGTAAATATGTAAGGTCCGGAATGCGACCCGCCTCGTTAGTTTATTATTATTTAGTTAAATTTATTGCAACAAAACAGTATCGCGGACAGGTGCGCCTCTGTGCTAATAATTGATGTTAGTTTTGCTTTAAATTAAATTGCAATTTAATTAATCAGCATTAGAATGACCTACTGTTAAGGATGTGAGTGGCGTTTGGACGGATAGCCACCTTCATGTGCACTATAATAAACCAGTCATAGTGACTCTCATTGAACTTACAGCTAAAAGTATAAACAAAAGAATAACGTAGAAAAAGGCCAATTACAAGTTTTCACATATAGAACTATAAATGAACAGTAAAGACAGCCATAAATACAAATAAAAAAAACATAGTTACAAATAAAAAGTCAGAATTATTGAAACTCTATTCTAGTCTATGAAATAAGTCTACATTATTGCTCAGAGAATTAAATCGTTCAGACGCCCGGATCGGAAATGCATTCTGTACATATGCAGTACATACTACTTGTTAGGACAACAACTGATATATGTATAACAGTTTAAAATTTCTTAATGTACTTGTAGGTTCACATAATTTGTCATAATAGTTCTAGACGGTCTATAATTCCATTGGTCATATTACACGAATACATTAGATCGGCTATTTTATTCCGTTCATACGGTGGCAAAAAGAGGAAATGTTTAAATAACTCTGGACAATCAGTTTAGTGATAAGTGGGTTCTAAATTAACCCGAGTTTATACAGCTGCTACAGCCTCGTAGGTCAGCGTAACAGCGGCGACTCCCGAGAATTATAGATTTCTCGGGGTCCCTGTCGTTATTAGATTGTCAAGTGCAGTGACTTTGTCATCCTTCGATAAAATAATATTATTATTATTGATGGTTTTATATTGTTACCTTTGAATATATTACCATACATAATAATAATTCTATATTTCTGCGTGTACATTTAATATTTTCCCAAATTTTGTGATAGACGCCTATTATTATAAAAGTCAGCGACCTCAAATAAAAAAGTGATTCTTTTGTTTGTATATCCCGATTGAACTAAAAAAAACGTGTTAAATGTATTTTTAATAAAATGTTGTATACTTGGAGCTAATAGCATATCATGTGTTATTTGATAGAGCACATGAAATACGAATAGTATTTTTGGAAATCGTTAAAAAGAATATCAATAAATTATTGTTTTTTACACGTAAAGCATGCCATTCAATAATTGATAGCCTATCAAATTATCAGTAATAGTTTCAGAAATCATAAAATACACATATATATTTTAACCGAGTTCAAAATAATGTGAAATAACTAGTCGAAAAAAAAATAACTGTACAATAATACGGATAGAGGTACAGGTAGCGGCTAGTTTAATAACATATTGGTGTGTTAAGCTTAATAAGAAACGTAAAATGTATGGCCGGTTTCTTCGCGATATTATTTTCTCTGTATGAAACACTAAGGCTCGCCGTACGATTCGTGACCACGTACCTGTAACTCGATGCCCTAGATCCAACACTATACCGTCATAGTAAATTTATTCAACCCAAAAGTGTTGAACGTCCGACGCTCTATCAACAGTGCCAACGAATGGATCCAATATATTCCGTTCCCAAGATAACGGGTATAGGGCACACCTGGTGGATCGCCATTCGTCCTGCACCGCTATAAATTGGACCGGAGGAAAACAGTTAAACTGTACGCCCGGTACTTACCTGTAATATGTGAGGAGAAAAAATTGTTTCTCCCTTGCACATATAACTATGTGACAGATAACCGCCACAGGCGTTCGGTTTGCAAAGTATTTCTAACATTAAAAAAAATAAGCCGTGACGCTATGTATACCAGATATTAGACATTAAAATTGATTGTTATAGAGAGACACTAAAATCATTAAAGTAATAAAATTCAAACTTATTAATCGTTTATTTCATGGCTCAATCAAGTTCAAATCAATCAAGTTACTTTTACAATTGCAACTAGATTATAAGCAAAAATCATAAGATCAGATATTCCTCATAAATAACAGAAATAAATTTTAAATACAGAAATTTGCTTTTAACTTAAAATTATGAAAAGTTTAATTCATGTATATTTGTGAATGTGGTATAGCAAATGAGTGTATAGATGGCGTTAAAAACAAATTTGATAATTACGAGGTAGGGTTGTTTTTCCCTGAACTTCGTTATTTGATGTTTGACAACAAAAATTATTTTATCCTAAATACAAAAATCTGAAAATGAAAGTTACTTTTTAATTTAACGCTGAGTAATTTGGACTTTATATTTATGATAAGTGTTAGTTTTTATTCGCAGATCATTTGAACTTTTGCAGTAAAAAATGTGTGACGTAGACACTTTTATAGTTGTTACATACCTTATCACAATTGTTACAACCTTTTAAATACATTCAGGACGTATTTAAAATGAATGAATCAATTAAAATTGTAAGATTGTTTAGCATTTGGGGTTTCGATTGAAAACACCGTTTAAATATATAAAGTTTATTATAACTGCACAAGTTAATCGTTATAAACACACACAGAGTAATATATCATCACGTGAGTTATATACAATGTAGTTTACTCAGTCGCGCACACAGAATGAATAATATCTAAATATGGTTCTCCTAACGGAGATCGTTCAGGTAGTTGTCCTTTGTCTCTCCCCAAGCGACGCCTCTTTTGTGGCGTCCCTTTTCGGGGTTGCGGACGTACAAAAATGTTTCGTCAAGAAACGCTACACCACCCCCCTACGGAGAAGGAAAAACCACATAGCGAGAAAAAAAAAGGAATTAAAGGTCGAAAGGTTTCGAAAAATGAACTCGACGACCGGACCTGGTTGTATAGTTAGCTTCGTGTGCAGGTGCAGCAGGCGATGAAGGTACAAAAGGAACAGGTGGGATGACTTTGTTGAGATGCGATGGACAGTCCTCTGTAAAGGCAGGCTTGAGTCTGTCTACACTGACCGTCATCCGTTTACCTTTTACATCTAGTACGTATGTCTTCCCATCTTCAGCCCTAGAAATAACTTTATGAGGACCAGAATAAGGTGGTTGTAAGGATCGTCGGATGGCATCGTCTCTAAGCATAACGTGTGACGTTTCGCTTAACTTTTTAAATATAAAAACAGAGGGCTTGCTGTGTTGAGAAGCCGGAACGGGACGCAAATTCGACATTTGCTGTTTTAATTTTAGTATGTATTCCGACGGTTCCTTACATCCAGATAATGTACTAGATGACAAAAATTCCCCCGGAAGAGTTAATGTTTCTCCATAGAGTAACTCTGCAACTGTAGCTTGCAAATCTTCCTTGAAGGCAGAGCGCATACCTAAAAGAACCCTCGGTAGTGCACTCAACCAAGGGCTTTCGTGGCACATGAGAGAGGCTTTTAATTGCCTGTGCATGCGCTCTACGAGTCCATTGGAGCAAGGATGATAGCTCGTAGTTCGAATGCGCTTCGTACCGCACATGTCTGTAAGGCGTCTGAACAGGTCAGATTCAAACTGCCGTCCCTGGTCTGTTGTGATAACGGCAGGCACCCCATAACGAGAAATCCAGCCAGCCACAAAGGTACTCGCTACTTCTTCTGTGGTTATTCCACTCATAGGCCACGCTTCGGGCCACCGAGTGTAGCGATCCACAGCAGTTAAGCAGTATTGGTAACCAGAACAGACTGGCAAAGGACCAATAATGTCAATGTGAACATGCTTGAGCCGAGCTGTGGGGCTAGAAATGTGTCCAGGCGGTGACTGTGTATGCCGAGTCACCTTGCTTCGCTGGCAAGCTAAGCAAGTTTGGCACCAACGGCGGCAGTCTTTGGCCATTCCCGGTCAAATAAAACGATCGGAAAGAAGCCTGATGGTAGATTTAGCGCTAGGGTGACTTAGGTTATGCAATTGATTAAAAAACTTTCTGCGCATTGGTTCTGGAACAAATGGTCGTGGTCGACCTGAAGAGGTATCACAAACCAACGTGGTGTTTGTGCCAGGAACTGCAACGTTCTCTAATTTAAGAGAAGAATTTGCATCATTACAAAGCATTTTCAACTCGTCGTCAAGTTCTTGGCAAGAAGCAAGAGCAGAATGGTCAGACTGAGAACTAACCGCTTCTATTCGGGACATGGTATCCGCTACTGTATTGTATATGCCTTTTATGAAAACAATATCTGTTGTAAATTGCGATATAAAAGAAAGTTGATTTAACTGAACCGGTGGAAGCTTCTCACGACGTTGTGAGAAAGCGTAAATCAATGGTTTATGATCAGTATAAATTGTTACGTGTTGTGCAACCAGGACATGCCGGTAATGTTGCACACTCTCATATACTGCAAACAGTTCTCTGTAGTAGGCTGGCCATTGGGACTGGCGAGAGTTCAGCTTTTTACTGAAGAAACCCAGAGGTTCCCAAGCATCGCCAACTTTCTGTTGAAGACAGGCACCGACGTGGAAAGTGGAAGCGTCGGTAAAAAGCCCTAATTCAGCATTAGGCACAGGATGAGCCAAAAGAGTTGCAGATGACAAGCTTTCTTTACAGGTCTTAAAACATTCCTCAAGTTCAGGTGTCCAATGGACCGGTGTGGAGCCCTTTCCTGGAGTAGCAACAATTGCTTCAATTAGCGGTGCTTGCAACATTGCAGCATTTCGCAAAAATCGGCGATAATAATTAATCATTCCAATAAAACGGCGGAGACCCTGTACGGTTTTTGGAAGGGGAAAATCTTGCAGAGCTTGAATGCGTTCAGGTGGCGGTTGAGTTCCAGTTGCTGAAATTCGATTTCCGAGGAAAGTTACCTCAGGAACACCAAACACACATTTTGCTGGATTTATGATTATTCCGTATTCTTCAAATCGTCTGAAAACAACACGGAGATGCTCAGCATGTAGGGTAGCATCACGAGAATAGATTAAAATGTCATCGACATAGGCAAAACAGAAATCTAACCCTCGGACAACTTCGTCTATAAAACGTTGAAAAGTTTGACCTGCGTTACGCAGACCAAACGTCATATAATTAAACTCATAAAGTCCGAACGGTGTTATGATTGCCGTTTTACAAATATCCTCAGATGCAACTGGTATCTGTTGGTACGCCTTGACGAGGTCAATTGTGCTGAATATGGTACAGCCAGCTATGTTGTGACCGACGTCACCGATATGACGAACCGGATATCTATCAGGTATTGTGCGCTAATTTAATGCGCGGTAGTCCCCACAAGGTCGCCAAGTGCCATCACGTTTAGGGACCATATGAAGAGGTGAAGACCAAGAGCTTTGCGATGGTCTAGCTGTCCCACATTTCACCATGTCGTCAAAAACTTTTTTAGCTTCTTGAAGCTTTTGAGGTGCTAAACGCCTAGGACGACAAGAAATGGGGGCGCCCTCAGTGGTCAATATGTGATGCACTGTATTGTGCTTATGTTCACGAAACAAACCGGATGGCTTAGTAATTGATGGAAATTCTGCGAGAATGGCCCCAAATCCTGATGATGGAGTAGAAATAACTTTGACGCTGGATTCAGCCAAAGTTGTAATAGTCGCGATGCATCTCAAACCAGTATTACTATCAACTAGCCTCTTATTGGCACAATCGGGCATAAGTCGATAGTGTGCCAAGAAGTCAGAGCCTAAAATGGCAACGTTAACATCAGCGACAATGAATTGCCATTGAAAGTCGCGTCGCAACCCTAAATTGAGTGTTAATTGAATGTGACCAAAGGTACGAATTTCACTACCATTAGCAGCAACTAATGTATAGTTCGACCGTGTTGGCTTATTTGCTAACCACTGGTATGGGTAACAGGAGAGATCTGAGCCTGTGTCAATTAGGAAACGGCGCTTTGATACGCCTTCGGTGACAAATAATCGGCGACTCTCCGTTAAGCAGTCAGTCGTCGCCGCTAAAGACTGCTGTCCGCATTTCCCGCCGGCAGGGACGGTGTCCAGGTGCAAGGTTTTATGCACTTTGCTGCTTTAACACCAAATTTTTTATGATAAAAACACATTTTTGGATTACTGGGTGTCCGTGAACGTTCGCGCTGATGTGAACAACCTCGAGATCTTTCCCTATATCGTTCAGCCTTAAGTGAATTAACCTCATGAGTGAGCTCGTCAAGGCGTCGCATGATATCGTCAAGAGATGAAGGCGATACTTTAGAAGAACTGGCTGAAAATACAGCCGCTGGATGAGAAATATTCATGCCTGGTGAAACTTCTAAAATTTTATCTGCTAGCTCAGCAACTTTGTCCAAAGAAAGTTCGGACTGAGCAGCCAATATCGCTTGAATATGTTGAGGTAGACGACGCATCCACAGCTGACGGAGCAAATTTACATCTGTAAGAGCATTCCCTGCAAGTGATTTCAGGTGACGTAAAAACTGCGAGGGACGACGGTCACCTAACTCTTCATCACTGACGAGTTGCCGGACTCGTTGCTCCTCAGATGTGGACAATCTGCGAATGAGCTCATACTTAAGTTTAATATATTTATCCTCCAGTGGAGGTCGAAGAATGATATCTTCGACTTCACCTATTACACGAGTATCCAGTTGAGCAACAACATAATTAAATTTGGTCAAATCAGCAGATATACCTGATATAGTGAATTGTGCCTCCACCTGTGCAAACCATATAGCAGGACGGTCAGCCCAGAATGGTGGGAGTTTGACCGCCACCTTGCATACCGAAGGAGATTGAGGAATAGGAACTGAGTCAGCAGGGGGTGTGTTTGTGTTTTCAGGATTTTGACTTTTGCATTTTTGTATTTCCGCAAGTAAAGCTGCATTTTGCTGATGCAACAAAGTATTCTCCTCTATTAAATTCTTATTGGTCTCCATTTGTCTAACTGGACAAACCAGAATAGAATAGCAGGTTGTAAAGTTTGCTAAAACTAATTAGATTATATTAGTTACAAAAAAAAAATCCAATAAGACAAAACACGCTAATACAAATGATAAATGCAGAACACCAAAAAAAATGATATTGTTAAATTACAAAATTTATACTATAAAATAAATCAGTAGTAGTAAAATTTTATACTAATGAAATTAGTCTCACAACCATGAACCATAAATCTAATGATAGTTAGAACAATGATAATATACGCAACAAAATGAGAACAATAGGTTAAAATGTATGCAGGAATTCCTTAATACCACAGTAATATACAAAAATATATAAAAAAGTAAGGTGAACCACATAGACCCCTTAATACTAGACCATTAAATTGTGTAACACTATATATGATTATGTAATTGTACAGCTGATTTAACAACAATATTACCAATTAAGTGCGATGCAATATTTGAGACATGTAATAAATTGTCAACACAATGATTAATTAAAACATGGATCACAGAGTTAGTAATACTTAGAAATATGTTGTTAATAATTAATAAAATTAAAATACCAGGTACAGTGTATAAGTTTGTTAGACGTGAAAAAAAAATCTTGTGTGTGTTCCGGTGTAGCTGCTTCTATGGACCTTCAGAACAAGCCGAAGCAGATTCACACCACTTGATGTACTAAAGTTGCGATGGTGAAAAACTTTTATATCGCCAAAACACTATCACCCAACAATGTCGTGGTGATTAGCTTCGAGGTAGCGCAGTCGTCGGAGTCACCAGTTTGGGGTTTCGATTGAAAACACCGTTTAAATATATAAAGTTTATTATAACTGCACAAGTTAATCGTTATAAACACACACAGAGTAATATATCATCACGTGAGTTATATACAATGTAGTTTACTCAGTCGCGCACACAGAATGAATAATATCTAAATATGGTTCTCCTAACGGAGATCGTTCAGGTAGTTGTCCTTTGTCTCTCCCCAAGCGACGCCTCTTTTGTGGCGTCCCTTTTCGGGGTTGCGGACGTACAAAAATGTTTCGTCAAGAAACGCTACAAGCACTCTAATAAGGCTTCAGTGAAGGAATGATGAAACTATAGCAAGACTCCTAGGTCCCTATCGACCTTTCTAATCCCCGTCTGCTTAGGTATCACCCCCAAGTTGTACATCTCTCTTCAAGCGTCTTTCTTCAATCTATTAGTGTATTCCAGCAGCTGTACTTGAGAGGTAGTCCTTCTCTAAGTTAAGCGAGTTATGATCTTAGGCGATGCCGTCATTTAACGCCAAGTAAAGTTGTGGCACAAAAACTTACAAAATTTCGAAATCTTACGAATATGGTAAGCTTGCGTTAACTGAACGGATAACATGGGAATAATAACTTGCTATTCAATATAAGCATGTATTCCCGAAGTAAAATGCAAACACAATATATTTTTACGTCATATTCAATAAAAGGTCAACGTATTGCGCGACAAGCGATCCGTGAAACGCGCACCGATAGCCCGGATTCGATTCCCGGGCGGAGTGTCGCCGCTGCCTAGTCGAGCGACAAACAGTATCCGCGCCGTTTTGATATTTCCACGGATAAAATCTGTCTGATAGTGAATGATATTATAAATTTTGCGGAAGGGTATCCAGGGCATTACGTTTTATCGCCGATAGTGATTTGTTGTTTTGTTTTCGGGCGCGAAGGAAAATTCTGTTTATCGCTGCGAATTTGTTTTTTTTTTCTTTCTTCAAATGGAATATAAATTTTATCATTAAAGTGTACGTTAAGAGCTTTCTCCGGCTGAACACACAAAATATAGGTTTCCCCATTATTTATATGAGTATTAAGTAGATAGTCTTTGAATTTTATTTTACATTACATTAACCAGCGATGTACCAAAAGATGTTGAGGAACATTGTTACTTCATTCTTTTGTATCTATCACCTTTTACTTTAGATATAAATATAGCTTAACAATCCTCACTCGATGGTACAGATTTACCAAAATCTACGTGTAATTGCTTGGTAATAGTAACTGATAACAAGAGTCAATGTATCTTTTGTAATTTTTCCTTATACGAGTAGGCGTCGCACAATCATTCGTCATTGTCAAAATTGTGGTGAGTCCAAGTGTAGTAAAGTCTATCGTGACACATAGGCGATAGTTGCCTTAAAAGGACTTATAAATTTGCATCTTCACTACATTAAGTATACTGTTGAATTTTAGAACATTACCCAATTTTCAGCTACGATTTCTGAAAGATACTCTTTTTAAACTATATCTCGGATCCATTGTACATTTTGAACGACGTCGATTAACGCTGTTGCTACTAAATAATCAACGTTCTAAACTATCACTACAGGTCACGAGTGATATTCCTCACATTTCCTTCTTATAAATCTTACATATAATAAGAATGTAACATTAAGGTGCCTGTTCCTATCATATATTTGTGAAGAATATTATTGAAAGTGACTAAGAATAAGTAATTAAATACATTTAATAGCTTTTGGAAGTATCTGTTTGTTTGTTTATGCACGCATTACTGCTAAAGTACAACACTTATGATAAAGCATATACTCGAGTCTTCTTAGTCTTTAATCTTTGTTTCGTTAACATCGGTTCACTCTATCAAATGTGTGCTCGTATCACTTGAAAGCTGCTGTATATGCAGATATCGATCGAACTGTTTTAGTTTTATTTTCGGACCCTTGGCCCTTATCTAAAAAGAAAATTGTCACGATAGCTTTATCTAACATAAGATTATTAAAGTTGTGAGGAATTATGAATTTTATGGGCATCTTTTTAGCGACGTGTATTTTTTTGCCGCGCAGTGGTGGCCCAAATGGTGTGGTGTTTATGTTTTTTCTCTGCAAATCTTTATTAATATTATATATGTGAATGTCGGTATGTTTGTGAACAGTTCCTAGTGAAATTTTGTACACACATTGTCCTGGGTACAGAAAAATGTATGTTATATACAACATGCAGACAGATAGAAAATCTTTCATAGTATTATTTAAAATACATATAATTATGTTGTATTATAGGAATTAAGCAGTAATGATAAAATTCAACATTGTTAACTTAAAATCCGTATGTAACAAAGTTCTAAGCGAGAAGTAGTAATGGTCAAGTACTAAAAAGAGCTTCCACAATTAACACAAGAAATAAAACTAATCTGAATAGAATTATTCTGTAAATAATAACAATTTGAATTACGAGACAATATTATACTTTTCTATGATAATTATTCAATCGTAAAACAATGAAATTGAAATAAACTGCGTACTCTCTACGTAGGGGATGGTATTCATCCCCCTAAAATTCGTCGTAATGTTGGTCGTTTGTCAAACAACACGGCAATTTTAGCGTTATTTATGCAGCGCCGCGGCTGGAAAATTTATTCGCAGAGGCCAGACTGTACGCCGCGCTGCGTATAGAGTCGTCTGTACTTTATTGAGTCGTTTCGTTGCTTGATTTTTTGTATCAACTTTTACTTTACATATAAAAGTATAACTTTAAAAAATCTATTTGGTTAGTATTTCTTTGGAAATAGTAACTGGCTGATAAGAAAAGAGTCAATATATCTTTTAAAATTACTGCTTGTTAGCATTGCACAAGCATTTGCCACTATCGTTATTTAAATTCCGTGTAAGTTTGGAAATTGTTACTATTTCTTTGTATATTATCTTTATTATTGTGTTCTATTATTACAGTTTTTATATAGGATTCTTGGGACTCATAATAAAATATCTTATTTTACAACTTTGTTGCACCTTGATGTTCTGTAGAAAAATTATGACAAATTTTTATTTTACTTTATATTCTCGGGGACGTAGGATGAAGACGTTTTACGTAAGAAATCCTATTAAAATTCCATCCCCCTGCCCCCGGGGATGAGGCGACCGGAGACGGAGTGCGAAACACGCGTTATCACGGCATATTAATCATTTGCTATGCTAATATGTCCGTGTAGTTACTGATTATATTCAAATTTATGTAATTTTATTCATATTAAACGTTCCACTTACGTATCATCACGACTACTGATTTAAGAGTCGGCATAGGTTATGTATACTTTTCGTCTTTTTTTTCCCGTGAAAATAATTTTAATTTTTATAGCATCTTCGGATGTCCCTATTACGCCATTCTTTAAGCAGTGACTATTAATTATTTTCTGAATACAGTTATTGGTCTTTACATCGTACACAAGTGCGGCGTTTGAAAAGTAAAATTTATTCTTTTGGCATCGATACGAAGTTAGGAAGTTGAAGTTATAGTGGTACAACACTTACTCATTCCTCAAAGGCCAGCAACGCATCTGTGATGCCTCTCGTGTCGCAGGTGTCCATGGGCGGCGGTTATTACTTACCAGCAGGTAACCCGTCTGTTCGTTTGCCTCCGATCGCATTAAAAAAAAAACCTACGGAGGGTTGACGTCAGGCGCTCGCGGTCGATCGTAATAATTAAGCCAAATCATACATTACAAAATAACAAACAGGTCGTGCCGACCTTACTTAAGTGGGATAATGGTAAGATGATGATGATGACAGTTATTGGTGGAGGATCAATATAAATAAAGGTGCACTGGCGTACATCAGTGATTATGTATCGGACGCTATGTCTAACATGTTATGCATTACTTAGTTAAATGAAATATGCACTATAATAGTAATTATTATACAACACTAGTAACGAAGAAGATGAAGTAATTTAGTATCTTGGCTCTGCTCTTCTAATACATCTTTGATAATTTAATGTAGTTTCGCATAGTGTAGATAAGATAGAGTTTGTAAATGAAGGACACTATTGTAATGCGTGAAAAGAAAAACAAATAATCATCTCATGTTTTAATTTCCACAAAACTAATAAAAGTTTTTCAACTTTCCAAAGTACATCCCGGGTTTGCTGGACAGTTAGTTAAAACATTATGTCACGCAGTGATGCACCCTAAGAAAGTCAAATCACCTTCGTACACCCGCTAAAATTTTATACGGAAAAGGAATGGTTTGTATAGTTAAAATACAAAAAAATATAAATTTAAAATCAATCGAGAGAGATTTTCACATTGATTGGGTTACCTTTTGAACTGATGTTTTGAATGCGTAAATAGAATAAAGATTTTTTTATTACAATTTCTCGTACTCGATGTAGGTAAGCCAGCAATGCATACGCATCAACTAAGTCTAAACAGGTAATATTTAACCGGCCGTAAAACTCTTTCTGAGGCAACTTTAAAATTGCGCAGAGAGCAAGCCGGTCTCGGCGCCGCCGCGCAAAATTACCCAGGATTCGAACTTGCAACCGGCAGTTAACAACTTTTGCTGCGTACCCCGAGTCTCTCGTTCCATTGTTATGGGACCGACATTGTTGGCAATTCAGTTGGAATAATTATTTATATATAGCAATATTTTGAAAATTATATCTCGAGTATTAACTCTTATCGCGGTTTCGGTTCGCGTGAACTAACAAAAGTGGGTACAAGTGTCAATTTGTATATATTTAAACACCTCTTTTACTATAATACATTGCGAGCTGTTTCTCAGAAGCATAAAATAGATACAACAGTATTATGTGACTTACACAAATAATTGCTCATAATGGGATTCATAGCCACGACAGTGATCGTAGCTTGAGGGGCAAGGCGATCCGTTTAAATTACTATGCCGTCCGTATACTTTGTGTTTTTTATATAATCTTAATTTATATATTAGTAGCAGGCCCGGCGGACGTTGTCCTGTCCTGATAATAAAAAATATATACTTATGTGCATGAAACGCTTAAGGCGGCTTGACTTTTTCCGATTTTTTCAACAATTATCATTATATTTCAACCAATTTGCAAGAAAAATCCTTGAAAAATCTTCCCCGTGAAATACTCTATCTATTGGTGAAGACCGCATTACAATCCGCTCAGTAGTTTTTGAGTTTATCGCGAACATCTACACAGACGCGGCGGACGACTTTGTTTTATAATATGTATTGATAGAACGAATAAACACGAACATCATTTATCTACACCCGATGTTTTTTCATGGAGAATTTTGCTACAAATGACCACTAGGTGGCGCTAGTTTATATCGTATGAATGTTACATTTTATATTTGAAATTTACCTCGGAAAAGTCATGGGCGATTACCAGTATTTTATAAATTTAAGAGTTGATATTAAATAGTTAATAATATGTCAGTAGTGGCGTTTTCGGAGACCAGGACACCGCATCCTTTAACGTAAATTTGAAACCTACAATGCAATTAATTATTCTAATAGGTTTGGGTTTTTGTAAAGCTATCTTGGTTATTTACCACCCTCAAGTTGAAAACCTGTTACCAAGTATATGTAGATTTGTTCCGTTAGCTGTGCTTGAGACCCAGTACTCTTTATTTTTAGCTTGTCACCATTTAGGAAAATATCGTTAATTGACATCAGTTGAGATTGTGGTCAAAGGCTAATAAAATCTATTTAAAAAAATGTTAGACTTTTTCCTCCATTTTGATCTAACGTAATGCATGGACGACTCTTTGAATTTTCTTTAAAATTAATCAATTAAACAGACGGTAATAACTATCCCGGATAAATAAAATGGGAAGTAGTCCATTAATAGCCTCAAAGTTATTCTATGCGCCATTGAAACTGTTCGCAAAGTTAAAATGTTCTACTTCAAAATAAATATCTGGAAACCGTACCCAGTGGTCTCGCCGCGAAGGTGTCTGAGAGCATACAGATGTCGCCTCTTACTATGGACGACCCGAATTTATCTACACCTCCCGAGCATATTTTTCCTTAAAAATTATTTCGTTTAAACATTACCAAAGGATTTTAAACTTTATTCTCGAACTGTTTAAAGTTGTTAACCGAGTCACAGGGTTCGTGTCTCCCTAAGTTGTTTATTGCCGATATATTTTATTGTAGCATGCACTTTATAGTTGCAAAATGTGAACGTTTCGGGTAAATCTTTGCGGTTCGTATTTTTCATAACATTATTTGGTGCTTAGTTCATTTAATACTAATACTGTAAATATCTCACTGGGCTATCCAAATTACATTTTCGCAAGCTAACTAAAGGGCTTATCGACGGTGTTGCTTATAACATATTGCCCACTTCAAGCATTAAACAAAATAATTTTTGTTTTGGCGCTTCGTTCTTTAATAATGGAAGATGATTTAACCCATAGAAGTTTAGGTCTAATACGCTAGAATTTAATTTTAATATTAACAACTGTAAGCTTATTGACTAGAAACGAGAAGAGTAATATAATACCAATTTTGTATTGAGCTAGTGTCGTACAAATAAAAACTAGATAGAATACTGTGCAATGTTAGTAAGAATCAAAGCCTAAAAAATTTTCATCAGATTAAGATTACAACAACACATAAATTTGTCAAAACAAAGAAAATACATCTTACAATGAAGTTCAAAAACGACGCACTAAGATATGTTATGTTAATTTGGACCAACGACAAAATAATGTACAGCACATACATGCCACAATTATGCTTAGCCTATAAAAGTTAGTTGTACTCAGGATCAAAACCGTGATTTCTCGACTCCAAAGTAAGGACAGCTAACACTGTAACTTGAGGCCTCGAAATTTTTCTGCTTAACTTGCTTTAATTATGCCAACTTATACATATCCCACTAACGAGCAAAGGGCCCTTCCCAAGCAAAGGTATGAGCTTGATCGCCATATGACCTCTTAATGCATTGATGATTTATAACGCCTTTCGGTGAAGGAAAAACTTTGTGATTAAATTATAGGACGATGGCGGAGCTACTTCTAAATCCGCTTGTCTAGTAATCAATTTCACCATTCTGCCAATCATAACAAACCCTGCAAAGCAACGACAATGCTGTAAAACATAATGTCAAAAAGTCTTCATATGAATAAATCTATAAAGAACATTGCAGATTTCAGTTCACATCATAGCTGGCAACATTATCTGTATTTGCAATTTTCATGTAAATACTTAGCTATAGTGCCAACTCTGTGCTCTTACGAAATACTTAATCATGGGCTACTGTTTCTCAGCATCAAGTAAATTGCGGTGATTTTGCACAAAAAATAATTCAGTAACAACATTCACCTTTACAAATTCCGCGCGGGTAATTTACCTTTGTTTTTATAGCTCGCTCTTAGCAGACGCCGCTTGCATCGAGATTCTTTGAAGTGTGTACTCCGACCGCGTTATGTTCGCCAATAACACTGTGAGATGAAGCGATCCGTTACTTGTAAAGCTTAGGTGAACTTTATGACGTCATAAACTCACTTTCGCGTACGAGTGGCATCTACTCGTATGTTGTACTAGAAGTGTTAGTCCGAACTGAAAATGTAGTACTAGAGAATAGAAAATTGTCTAAACCACAATTATAACAACCGTCCGCTCGACTTCATCTGTACTTGTGTCTATATCAATAATTATACCATACATTACCTTCGTCTAACTCTAACAACTTATGTAGTGTGTTTTCACATGATAGGGGCTTTTGCATCCTAATAGTTAACGTTATATTTTCAAAAAATTAAAGAATATTTGTATAAATACTACCTTATGTATTATTCTCATGTATAAGTTATATTACTGTAAAATTTCATCGAAATCCGTTAAGAACTTTTTGCATGAAAAAGTAACAAACATCCTTCCATCCTTACAGTCTTTCTTGTTTATAATTAATAAGTTCGGGATTATAAGCCAACGAGAGAAGCCACAAAAAAAATTATCACAATTTCACTCTTATCTCATTACTGAATATTGTGATTGTGGTTATATATATCAAGACTTCACCTGCGTCAAAATTATAATGTAAATGTCAATAATAATAATGCGGTGAGTTATGACCTCCCTATATGTAAAATATCCTTTATGTAAAACACTTAAGTTTGCCAATGTTTATGGTGAATGAGCAAACGATATGTGAATTTATTGGTCTTGGATATAACAACATCCATTTTTATATGCATAAATTCCAATATTACACATTATATATGTACGACAGGATAATCGATAAAATAACATATTAAATAAAAATAGGGAATGTATACAACATATCTTCTAAATATGTATAATAAAAATACAGTTTTTTTTGAGGTTCGATCACATCAGAACTACTGAACATATCGGCATAGGACTACGACCATTTGATGTGGAATTGTTCGTTGATGGTTCTAGGCTACTTAACTTTTGGATTTATGACCGTTTGTATTTTTTATGCCCACCGAAGAGGGCGGAAATTCGTTAGTATTGTATATAAATAAACCTGAAGGGTTTGTTGTTGTTCCGACTTAATCTCCGAAACGAGTGAACCTATTTGGACAAAACTTTTAATGGCAAATATAGCACTTTTTATAGCATTATATAGGATACATATCGCTTTTCTATAGGTTCGAAGGTATAATTACCAAATGTAACATATGTAACTTATATAACTCATTCAAAAATGACAATGAAAAAGTGGGCGTATGTACAATAGCAGTGAAAACTTCCAATTTAAACGATGCGATTCTTGTCAAAGAATAAATATAGTCGATGACGACTGTAGCCGAGTACACGCGACTCAGTGCATCACCGATGGTGCACGCCTGGTGTCGAGTGGAGTCGAGTAAGCCCGAATCAGCGTCAACAACTTGAGCGTGACGGTCCAATTATCTATACTACTATGATAAATAGAAAGGATTTGATTTTTTTGTTTATAATGGAAAACGAAAACAAATACCATAAACAATTTTAAAAATTATTTAACTTATAGGAAGCTGCTACATTACCAGCAAATAGCATCGGCTATATTTAAATTTCTAAATGTACATAAAGCGATCGTATTCAAAGAAGATTGAAAATCGTATTACATAAGATTCTTACATAGAAATCCATGATATGGTTGAAGGAAAAAATCGAAAACAATGTTTCATATGTTATTAACAGCGTCAAATTTTCCATAGACCGAACGATCTATTACAATATCCGCCGAATAAAATATAGGTTGACAAACAGAGAAAAACAAAAACGATTCGAAAGGAAAATAATCCCGTATCGAATATAAACATAAAAAAAAATATAAGAGATTTATCGTAAAAATAAAATAGAGACACTTACGTCGGACATAAATCAGGCGGAGGACGGCGCTCCGCTTTCTCATAAGCTGAACGTCATCGGAGATAAGATCTTTTGCTTTAACAAACATCCCTCAACGAATATAACTAAATAACATACGCCGCGTTCTCTACTGTGTATATAGAATTCATTTTGGACTATTATATTAGAATTTATGATTCATTTGTTGTGACGATAATATTTTCCAACAAAGAATCTGCTATTCATGCAGAAACAAATAAGAATGACGAACTGTTTTTATCTATTCGTGCTAACATCAATCGCTACAGTTCGATATATCATTTATGTGCATACGACTCAGTTCAGAAGACTCTATTTTCTCCCTAAGGTTAGTACTATTATGATTTGTCCTGCAATTCAGATCTTCTACTGTAATCTTTACTTACTCGTGTATATATGCGTTATATTCAATGATATTATAAGTAAAAAACTTTTTAATTATATTTTAAATGATGATGCGGTCTAAGATGGTAGTCACGCTAAACCTAGATGGAGACTGGCTCTCAAATGCAGCTGCCGGAACACACCAACAGGTGCTTGGCGACAGATTTTCAACTTAAGGGTGGTAGCTAGCCAGACGGACTTAGAAATAGCCCTACCACCATGCTATGGTTTCATCACGATGTTTTTCTTTCACCGAAAGCTCTGACTCAGTTACCAGGATTCGAACCTAGGACCTTCGACGCTGTGTTCAAGCACACTACCAACTGAGCCATCATCGCTTCAATACTTACTTTACTTTTAATACTTCTTCTTAAAATTAAGTCAATTATCTAAAACTGGACAACAACGTTCTGAATTCACTATTCAAATAGAAAGTTTCAAGCATGATCGTAGACTATCACGTTTTTATTAATACATTTGCGTTATTTGATGATACATTATGTAATATGAGACGCATATTGTGCAAAATAGTTTTGTTATCGTGCAATAAAGAAATAGATTAGAAAGAATTGTATGGAGTTCATACATTCTGGGATGTCATAAACCTGTCACCAACTGGAAGGTTCTAAACAAGGAGATCATTATTTTCTTAGAACAATTAAATGATCACAAAATTTGGAAAAATAGATGCCCGCTTCATAAAGACTGACAGTAATCATTTTCAATGGTGGTTGGTTGGTTTCCAAAGTAGAAAAAATAATTAGATTCAACTACAGTATTATTACGCTGTATTCTGGAGAAATGCAGGAGTTCTGACACCATTCTGCTTTGATTTGAATGATGTGATTAGCTACTGGTAAATTGACCGTTCTTTATAGAATTTTAAACTCAGCTTTATCATAACGTTACATCATTTGAAGGAAACAGACTTGTGTATAATTTATGAATACGTTCTCAAAGTGGGACTACGCGCCTTAGAAAATTCATATAGGATACTGCACTCGATTGAATTTCTTGTCATCACTTCTCGATAGACTATTTTCCAAATTCACAGTATTCATTCCCGTAATTCACTGTTGGTAGGTTTCATCCTTAAGGCAAAACAGAAAATCAATTAAACCGCCTAATGTTTGCCTCTAAGGACTCCAATTTACTTAGCATTAATGGAATGAAAATGAAAGGAAAATAAATAAGTAACAAAAATTTGTTCAAATCAATAAAGTTTAGTTTTAATGACATAAGGAGTATATTAACATTTTATTATCAGATAATAATGAACTTACATTTTAAGTTAGACATAATTCGTATTAAAATTGATGAGCCACATAAACCGCCCCCGAAGACGGCGGGAGGGAGACCGAGGGAGCTAGGCTCAAAGGTTTCCGCCCCAGTTATCGTGTGAAAACTTTCACCCAATCCGATTTACCTGAGTTAATTACGTTTTCTACTATTAATACTTTGAGTGGGAACAATTTGGATTGGCCTTCGTAAAAATAAATACAATTAAACCGATCGAATTTTCCTACAAAACGTAACTTACTGTCACGGAAGCAAAGATAGTTGCTACATTCGTTTGATTTTGCAAAGTGAACTTCGTACTGGTAATAGTGTGCTAGATGGCGGCAATATACCAAACAATATTAAATATCTTAAAAATTTAGGTGACTTCCAAAAATGCACTTATAATGAAAATAAAATGTAGTCTTTTATTTTTCTCCTCGTAGGAGAAAATGATATTTAAAAGAAACGAGCAATCATTTTCATGTCTATTATTATGGCAATAAAGTTATTTTTACTAATAACATATTTGTGCAATACAACCTTCTGAACACAGGAATAAATCATAGGAATATTTGATTAAAACATATATTAAATATCGTGTTGTGATAATTTTACTACAAAAATTACAAAAAAACAATTGACAATTGAATATCTCGTGATTGGATTCTCGATTCTATAATTCGGTGATAACAAATGCTTTAGTTGGTATAACATTTAAAATTATTTAAATGCAGGCCAATGCATAACGTTCCGATACAGCTGAGAGTTCGAAATCCGTGTGTGAAATATCAGAGGCGATGGAGACGTTAAGAACGGGTGCCGGGTTCAGCCTTAGCGCACCTGTCAATTAAACTATATTACGCTCACCTAGGTTTGTGTTAGCAGGTATTTATAACGTCAAGCCACGTCTAGACTTATTACTAGATCTCAATTCTCACATTGCTTCTTTTGGATACAGTTTCCTTAATGAAAGTTTTATATAAAATATTTCTAGTTTGTATAATACTTTGCGAGGTTTTTATAGTTAGTTATCCGCTAATCTATTATCTTAAATGTGATTTGTTTTGGAGCATCTTCATAGAAGACCGTCGATGTAATTTCGTTTCTAGAATTACCAATTACTTGAAATATACTTAAAAAGAGATATTGTGATCAGTTTGTCAGATTGGATAAAAAAGGAAATATGGCGGATGTAGTTCAATTGTGTAAGTGGTAAATCGGCTATTCCGAATAAATTGAGGTGGTTGTAAAGCAGCTCTATTCGCAATAATTATAATTCGTTTCTAATGTATAATACAGCTTAGTATAATACAATTTATCGTTGTAGCCCGATGACTACTGGCTCGGTGACTCGTCGCTCGTAGAGTCGTTACCCGCAAATTCATTTATTTGTAGCTTATTGTATATTAATCGCTGCGTATCTCCTATCTCAAAGCACCCTCTCGAACTATCTGTCTTTGTCTCTTTTGTGAGTATTCTGATCGGACTCTATTGTGTTACTGTTTTAGTCCTTATCGATGTGCCTCATCGCTGCGATCAGCCAATGAACACGCTCTGCGTGTGTGTTCACACGTTGTACATCTACATCGGCTGGACGGAGACCCTTTGAGATGCGTTCTTGAGAATACGTTTAAACAAATGCTTACATGTTTCCGAATTCCTTCGTATAGGCACCGGGCTGTTCTTTCTACTTCACCCCCTATGGGGCGCACTGTATATTGTATCTATATCAGTTCCAGTGATTTCAAATTCTTTTACAAAACTTATCCCTAACACATCATCATTTTGGATAATTCATACAACTGTCTCAGTATCTAAAGCTGTACTAGCAGGTTCATACCAAATTTGGCTGGGCAGGGAGAGAAGCACGAGTAGTGAAGGTGAGTATTGATGTGCATCGGAAAGGGGCCCCTTCAACGTTTGTATCACAAGTTTCGTGATCTGCTCGAAGTTTCTCTCTGTCTTCCACAAGATGGACCCGGCACCTGCACGGTGAAGCTATGGAATACTAAGAAGTTCGTTTCATCTCTTACATTAAATGATGTACACGTGGCTCGCTGTCCAAAACATGGTGCTTAAAATATTGATAAATAAATCAGCAAGAATATTAATTTGGTTGTTTCGTTATTTCTTACAAGAATGCATAGGTTTTTTTCTATTCATGAACAAGCGTAGTCAAATTCAAATAGTGGCGACCGCATAGCTACTTGGATTATCAAAAAGCAATTAACCGATGCATGAATTTTCTTCCGCAAGTACAGTCGAAATAATAAAATCAGAAACGAGCGTCTTACCACCGCACTAGCATATTCCAAGTGAGCCTTAAAATACAGCTCATTATGCACTTAAATAACAATTTCACATAAGGCCATAACATAAATTAACGCCAACGAGGAGATACGTGGATAATGAGTGTTATAAAACAATCTAATACATTAAAACGCCACAATATATGCCCTCCTTCTCGTGAAATGTAGTTTCAGGCCCGTTTTAAATATATTGCCGGGTGAAATTAATCGCGTACCTTGCCGTTAAGGCGGTGCACGACTTTACGAAGAATTCGTAATTGACGAGACAGGGGGAGATTTTTTAAGGTGCAAATAATAACTAATGAAATGAGTATTTAAAACCCAAAAAAATTTAGAGAATACCAAAAACGCAATAAGAAATCATATACAGTGATTTAAAATATATGTTATATTGGATAACGAATTTTACAAATACATTTTTATGTCTTTCACTTTATTAACAAATATTAAAAAATAACAATTCCTTTTGGTATTTTAATTAAAATCAATTAGTAAATATTATTTCAATGAAATTTAAAACAGTCTTTCGCAGTTACAGAGTAAAATAATAGGACCTGATCTCCCAAAAAAATAATCAAAAGAAATCTAATCAACTAAGTACATTAAACCTGTTAGTCTCAAACAACGAGGTCACACTAAAATCGCATCGAAATATTTAAATAGGCAAACTTCCAACCATTCTGCCGGGGATTGAATGTCGAAAATTGCCTATTACCAGGCCCTGAGCACAGCAATATTGCCGCCTTATCCAATTTATCGTTCCCACTTCACTATTTCTTCAGACAATTGCGATTTATTCACAAAAGTCTTTGAGAGTCAAGTGGAAAACGGTTGAAAGCATTTGCGTGGATTCCAAAGAAATACGAAAATAAGCGAAAACTGTTTAAGGAAATTTCTATGTATGTTATAAAGACTTATTATTAAAGTTATATTGTCCCTACATTAGATTTTTTTGGTACAATTTAAGTATTATAGAGGCTTATAATTTGTACCAAAATAATAACTTGGTTTAGCTTAATTTCTGTATCGGTTTTACAAATCTTCACGATTTATAATATTGTTAAGAAAGTAGAACATATGTTATATATATTGTACTGGAAAGTTTTATCATATTCAAATAGAAACTACAAATAATAGCCTACCAAAGCTAGACATCTACAGAAAAAATTGGTATATTCGGCGACAGTTCAAGCCGAGGCGTGCCGTGCGTCCTTGTACTGGTTGCCTATAAAATCGGGTGAGTGCCTTAAGCGCTTCCCTTAGAAGTCCGGTGAAACTGTAGCTGCCTTAACAAGCCAACAGTGTAGTCGGTTCGAAAAAAAAACAGAAAAATTGGAAAGCTCAAAGATGTACCTAATGTAAAAATTAAACCTAGAGAGATATTCGAACCATCAAGAGAGTGTTTGAGTTTCTCTTGAAATTGATGTCGACATTTTGATATTATTTGCACCAGACAAAAATAATAATTTAGGCGTCGTTACCAATTTATATCACATGAAATATATTCATAACTCTATGTAGAAATATTACATAATGTCACCCTGCATGTGTACCACTGCTGGGAAAAACTGTTTGCTTGGAGGAGTTTACTAAAATAATCATTTCTTTGGGACACGCCATTGTAGTAAATGAAGAGAAGTTATACATAGTTACATATTTTTCCCACATATTGTTGTACTACAAAATAATCTCAAGGAGGGTCGATGTGAGGCGCACACGGCTGATCTTAAAAATTAAGCCAAATCATACATAACAACATGACTTGTCATGTTGTGCCAACCCTGCTTAGGTGGAATAAGGGTAAGAAGAACAAGACTTGAAAGTTTTAGCAAATTGTCACTAACCTCCAATGTGACCAATTTACTGAAGGCTTTTATGTCTAATATAAGATTTATTGATCCTAAGGTCTACTATAAACCTTATAGTTTCATTATATTTTTCTACAACATCGTATACCAGTTTTCAATGTTAAATTTTTATGCAAAACCCTAAATTTAAAAAATCATATTTACAGAATAAGAATGTAAATTTTAAACTACAAAAAATGTGTTTACTTGTATCATAACCAACAAAACAATCCTCAACGATGTGACAAAACGAAATCGAAATTGTTAAAATTAAAAGCAATTGCCTGATATCACAAAAAAATTCTTAAAGGACAAATTGAAATCACTACGCGTTAACCGTCAAGTATTTTCCCCAACACTTTTGTCCAACTATCTCATAAAAGATGCATTGGGAGGAACAGGAAAATTAATTTCAGACAATGGGACTCGAGGGCGAGGCGAAACAAGGCGGGCTCACGGTGAACGACTTTTTATGTATTTACCGGGTGCAGCGCTTCGCAATTACTTTTATTCCTATCTGCGAAGCAGGTGAGATAGACATGCTTTGTAATTTCACTATTAAAACTTCATACTGTCATCTGCTATCAGTGAAGTGTGATTTTAAACGTTCTCAGTGATTTTCCTTTTAGAATTTACTATTGCGGAAGATGGTAACACGCTTAGTAATGACGAATTGGTCTCGAGTAGAATTTCACAAGACATAAAATCATAATCTTAGTGAGATATTTTTAATTTAAAGCTAATATCTAGCGGCAATGCACGTAGAAAATGCCCTAATAATACAAAAATAAAACTTTGAAATAGCGTATATGTTAAAGAAATCAATCGGTCAGTAGTTCAATAGATGTGAGTTAACACCAGCATTCATTAAGTGTTATAGGAAATGAAAAAGCGACATTGCTCGCTATAACTTATGATTTGGACTAAATTTCATCAACTTATAGGAAATAATTCCATATATTACGTGCTATCATAAATTTAAAGTTATTGTAAGAAGTAATTTTTATTTAGGTGTTTATATTTTAACCGTTTATGTCAAATCATTATATTAAATTCTACAAATATTCATTAAAAGGCTTAATGAGTAGTTTAGTTGCAAAAGAGATGTAAACGTTTCCTAGGTTATTTATGTTACAATATGAATGATGCGCTGGCACTTAAAGTATAATGTTAAGCAAGATTAGTCATACGAAAAGTGGTTAGAACGTGCACCTGTTAACGCCACATTAGTACATAAGATACCGCAAATCTTAAATTCTATTTGAATTAAGCGAATGAATTAGATTCCCAAGACGCTGAAACCGAAATCGAAACCTCATACCTCTATATTCGTGGCGCCTTTAAGTGTTTTATCGTGTCCCTGATCTCCGACAGAAAGCGGTGTTCCCAGAACAAAAATTGCAGACACTTCGCAAGGTGGAAATTAAATTTTAATATTGTAAAAGTGTTAATGCAGGGCAAGAGTAATAAAATTTGAATTTTTGCATAAATATGAACAATAAAGAAAATAAACTAGAAATTGGAGTCATAATTCTATGACGAATCAGAATTTCTGCTGGACGGAGATATATTGATGCAACCGTAGTACAATGGCTAAGCGTCTTCTAGTATCTGTGTGCCCTTCAGTAAAAAATCTTTATAAAGTATAAATGAATGTGTTCAGGTTATTGCTCTTAACGGATGGTAGAATATGCCAATTGTTACCAACAACCTTACACCAGGTGTCACAGAAGTATGCTTAGGCATGTCGGGTTACAAAATAAGCCTCAAACGATGTAGTGGTGATTTATATTCTGGGTTGCGATCAGGCAATATAGGCAATGATCAGGCAGTATAAGCATGTGCAGCCGAGAAGATTGTAAGCTGGTATGATATCAACGTTAGTTAATTGTTTGTGTATTCTATCACCCTTGTTTCTGGATTGTATTTTATTTACGATCAGATATGTGGCGGTCGCGATGATGCTACAACAGAAAAGAATATTCTTTGTGAAACTTAGGACAATTCACCACTTCATATGAATATGATTCTGATGTAAATTATTTGGACTTTATATTTTAAGTACAATTTAATCCTTTATCGACTGATGAAATAAAAATAATATGAGGAATTTTCTCGTGGCATAAAGCAAAATGCTCAAATGTGAATGTCAATTTAATAACCTCTGCTTACATATAATGCGATTTAATACTAGTGATTTATTTTCTATGTCCATGGATATAGAGTTAGTTGATTCTATTAACGATCAAGTTAGAATACAGTTGCGTTTCCTAAAAGTTTTGTAATGTTTATGGTAAGGGTTTAAAAAATGAAGTAAATTGATCGAAATACAACTCGTGTAAATAGAAAAAAAAATCGATCCTATAGAATTTCGTAATCAACTAACTAAGCAATTAAATTAATTAATGAAACCAAACGGAACGTCGTCTACATTTCTGTTTGAATAACAAAAAAAGTTTCACAATTTGCGGAAAACTCACGATCTTGAACGATAAAATTCTTTGTTAGGAGTGGAATCTTGGGGGTTCCATTAGTTTTATTGGAAACGTTTTAATTCCTGACTCCCAACGACGGAGCCCGCCCGCGGGTACCGCCGACCTCTCGGGCAAATGTAATTGGTTTTTGAAAATTGTCCGTTACAAGTTAGGATTATATCTGAACTTGGCTATTGTGTAAGTTTCGCTTTCGTTGTGGAATTCAATTAATTGGAGTTTTGAAGATATGGACTGTGTACGACTTATAATAATAGCACCAGTTAACTGGTAAGTAAAGTCGAGTACAATATAAAACTGAACACTGCCCATACATCTGAATTTAAAGATTCAATTGAAATAAATGATGATATTCATTCTGATCTCAATAGGAATATAAGTTCTTATTAACACACCAATATATTTAATTCAGATTTCTATGTTGTAATTAATTTATCAAAATATGCTATATTACATGTACTTAAGCTCGCACCCATGAATTACAGAGTTATTGTTAAGAATGTGTATGTGTAATTTATTTATATAATAACTGTTTTTAAGCATTGCATTGTTTTCTTTTATAACTAAACATTTAGTACAGAGCGTTTTTGTACATAGGTAATATTTATTTGCAAAACAATTAGTACCAACTCGATGTTGCGATGCTGGTAGTATGTGGTGTATTGGATATTGTAGAGCCGAGTTGTGGTTTTTTGGCGTTTTTCTAAGCCTGCCTTGCTAGCTACTACCCTCAAGTTGAAAATGTGTCGCCACGACCTGTTGGTTTTTCCCACAGCTGCACTTGTGAGCCAGTTCTCCTCGAGGCTTAGCGTATTTACCATCTTAGACCACATCGCCATTTAACATCAGATGAGAATGTGAAAAAACGCTAAAATCTATAAAGTTCATATATATTTATAAAAACTAAATTATGATAGTATGTTTTCCGGGAAGATAGGATATGTCGGACATTTACGTGCACACGACAGGGCAGAGCAGTAAACTATCTATTAGAGTACAATGTCTTAGCGGTCGCTGTAACCGATAACGGTTAGGAGCAGATGACGAATTATGACAAAGTAATTATTTACTTTATAAGAATTAATGTGTCGTTCCCAAAGTAGTACCGGTTATCAGTACTATGCTTGGACTACACTCACCGTGAAATACAAACGAATAATTTTGCTATGTTGCATCAGGTTAATACAGACTTGTGAATTCTTACACTTAGAAAAATATTGATACAGTATAATTGAATTTACAAAACCTCTCTTTGTCATCGTGACAAAGCTAACGTATTTTAGAACCCTAACCAAGGGTGAAGTTAAAAATCGCTTTTTTTTAAATAGATTTTGTCGGCAGGCGTGATTTAATGATATCAAGCAATTCTCATGCGAAACGCGTGGTGACGAGTTATTTTTTTTTATTTGTAATTGATTCGGATAACGTGGGGGATTTTAAATTGAAATTCTTGGCGGATGCGAGGTGAATTCTTTAGTTTCAAGATACGTTTTATATTTATGTGCACCATTTATCTCTTACCTGTGACATTTATTCTTTTATCCACTTGTGTACTGAGAATTATTGTTATAATAATGTAAAGTACAATTCTTTATAATTTGACCTGGTAATTGGTACTTGGTGTTCTGTTTAGTAATTTAGTCTCTTTCAGCTTTTCTACATGGTTGATATTAGGTAATGGTTTTTATTTCTTTATATTAAGGCTGTATTTATCTGAGGAAGAAATAGTATAAATTGATTTATTTAATTATCTATAATATTTTAAAAATTGTCTATTTCATGGTATAAACCGGTGATGGATAATAAATAAATGAAGCCGATTTGTCTATGAGTAGTATTGATTAAATTACTTCGATTAAATCGCCTTACTAATATATGAGAGTTATTCATTTCGTTTCACTTAATTATATAATTCAATTTGTCAATTCATACAATGCTTAGGTACCAGTAACTTAATTTCTCCATTGAAAAAGTCCATTAAAAGTTCTTGGTCTCTTAAGAATCATATTATCAGAGAAAGTATCTAAACCGCCCTTAGTAGTATCTCATCATTATCGTCTTCTTACCCTTATCCCACCTAAATATGGTCGTAACATAGTTTCCTTTTCCACTCTCGACTAGTCAGATTTCAACTCAGTATTCATACTTTTATACACATATTATTTTTCACACAATCTATCCATGTGTTTTTCAGTCTTCCTGTACTCCTATCTCCGTTTACTTTCATAATTACAATTTTTCTAGTTTTTCTAATTGGCTTTCATCTCTCCTCTCTCTCACTTGTGTCATTTCCAAACTTCCTCTGATATACTCATTCTTAATCTTATCGATTCTAGTAATACCCTACATCATCTATCTTAACATTTGCATCTCTGTCACGGGTAATTTTCTCACAGTCATCTCTTTCGTAGCCGGGCAATCAGATGCATACAGCATGATTGGTCATATAATAGTTTTATACACTTTGCCCTTGAGTTTCAAGGGCATTCGTGGGTCACAAGCTACCCTAGACACCTTTCGCCATTTTATCCACCCTGCATTGATCCTGTTCCTCTTCTCCTTGCCTATGCCGCCGTTGTTATAGATCAATGATTCGAGATACTGTAAATTGGAACAAGCTGATTAGGATACATCATTTACCTTGTAATATCTCATCATATTTGGCAAATCAGAGAGAAGAGTGCAGGCAGTGGAGGTGAGGTTTGATGTTAATCTGGTTAATCCATAAGATACTAAACACTTCGTCTCTTATAAAACAATACGTGCATTATTATCCCAAATAATACATCAAGTTAGACAACAACGTTTCAAATACATGGATATCTAGATAAAATACATGAACATCCAAGAAACCAGAATGTTCTAAGTAATCCACGTTACAGAATATTGCAAAATATCAAAAGCCGACGCTTTTAGTAATTACTGTCGAATATCGTGTGAGGGTACTTCCTCCAGCACTCCCGTACCTATCCTGTCTCAAACTAAACTAATATCGGGGCTGTTGAATGTTATCTTCAGATTTAATATGCGGCGAGGATCCTTAACTTATATTTTAAAGGTAAAATTGAGGAACCAAGATCTTAAGTATTATTTATAGGAATAGAGAATAAGATCGTTGATTTTGTTGATAATATCTTAATGGTAACGAACTCCGCATACTGAGTCAATTGATAAGGTTTCAATTCTATAATGAACCCGAGTTTTAAATGAAAGAAAATATTGGGACGAAAGAATATTAATGACGCAAAAAGTAGCGAGACTGAGGTCGTGCGAATTATTTCCGGACTAGACTATTACATCATATACTTAGTGATGGGCAATGATAAGGCGAAACATGAACCTCGGCTTGAGCGGTTCAACTAACTAAGCTCATCTATCCATACAATACTCATATATGACGTGAAAAATGCATGTGTGACCATTTATGTTTTTTTTGGTATATATTATGTGACCTATTTCAGGGTGAGTGCAATGTGCAAGAGTGTGGGGTGCGTGTGAAGAACATGTGTAGTATTCGCGCGAGTGAGGTCACCTACCTAGGCTCGATGTAAAGAAAAATGACGAGTGTGCGGGACGAATCTACACCCTCCGCTCACGGAGGCGTGAGCCAAACACGCATCTTTTGAGAGGGAATCAGCTAAAAAATAGTAACGGCACGGTCCGAGTATCGGTCTATTATGT
This sequence comes from Antheraea assamensis, assembly GCA_035772565.1. NCBI lineage: Eukaryota > Metazoa > Arthropoda > Insecta > Lepidoptera > Saturniidae > Antheraea > Antheraea assamensis. The sequence goes on from JAQQSE010000129.1 coordinate 1,274,706, forward strand.
AGTCGATCTGAATTTTGATTTACGTGTTAATTGCTGTACCGTGGTCCTAGCGTTTAAATAGACGTGCGTTAAATGGGTACATCTGTACAAAAGTAAGCGAGCTCCAGTCACCGGAGGTGATGCTGAAACGAACGAAGTGGACGCCTTTGAAGGAGTCGAGGAGCTGCGGGGAACCTTACTGTGCTGCCGGCACTTCCCGGCAGGTCGTCGGTTTTATGGGCGGAGGCGGAGGCCGATGTGAGTCGGTGGGCCGTGCGCCCTGGAGGGTGGTACGAGCGAGGCGCACGGGGACACCCGCGATAATTCCCCGTTTGCTCGCGATCGGAGGCTCGACGGATTCCGGGGGCATTCCTTATGGAATGATCCCCGAAACTTGACAGGGACGCAGGTGGCAATACCGTACACCTGGCAGTTGTGACACTGCGAGGGTACCTGGGACTTATCTGAGTAGCAATAGCCTTCCCTTTAAGGTACGGTCCAGAGTTAAGGGGGCTTCGTACGGGGGTGGTGCACGTATCCGGATGGGAAGTCTGACCGTAGAATCGAGATGTCGTATCTATAGGGGAACTCCCAGAATGACCTCTTCCTCGACGCGTGTGATACGCTCCCTGAAATATTTATCTTATTGGGGGTCGAGGCACGAATATGCCGGCAACAGTTACGGCGGAATTTCCTTGATTAAGGTCTTCAGATCACCCAACGGGCTTTGTCATTTTTACAGCTTCCGCAGCCGAGGCTGAGAGGGCGTAGTCGGGGCACCCGAGCGCCACCTATATTGGACTGCTTTGGGATTGGACGTCCCGCACCGAGTCGCTATCGGTCTGAATCGCGGCGCGTGGGCGTTTACCGCGGCGCGTGACGGTTGTGAAACCGTCGTCATCGGCGGGCGTGGTCGCAGGCGCAGGCACGGTCGCGGGCGCAGGCACGGTTATCGTAGTCCAAGAGTCGTCATCGGAATCGAATTCCGAGAGCCTCGTGAACGGGTCGTCCGGGAGATTCAGTTAGGTAAAATTCCGATACGAGTTTCACACAAACAACTTGCCTCTCACGCGGGGTCGCGGGGGTATCGCGTTTGATAAAGGGAAAACTTAAATTTGCACGGCACACGACACGCTGCTCTCGATAGCACGGCGTTTATGTTTTTTTTTATATTATAGGGTGCAAACGAATAGGTGGGTCACCTGATGTAAAGTGATCACCGGACGTCCATAGACATTAGTAACATCAGGGGAAGGTCGCAAGTGGTGTTGCCGGCCTTTTAAATATGTGGGGCCTCAGGCGCTCTCACTGGCCGAACGAAACGCAAAAGGCAACCACTGTTACTTCACGTCGGTTTTTTCTGTGAGAGGGGTGGTACTACCCCGGGCGATCCGACCCATTCATGTTGAAACCAGTAATAGCTTCAGCGTAGTTATCTTAGCAAACATTAACTAACGTATATCTGACTAGAGATGTATCTATAGGTACCTCTTACTGTGATATTTATTTTATCTTATTGTATTTAAATGATTTCGATCAATTTTTTACAGCTTTGATAGTTGAAACTCATTGACGTCAAGGAAGTTAGGTAAAAATTTTCACACAAACAACTTGCCTCTATCGCGTTTGATATTAAATTTACTATAATATTAATTGAAATCGTGTAAAATGTATAAAGGGTTATCACAACTACACTAAACGCCTAAAGTAAGTAAAGAGTTTAATTGGATAACAGTAAAAAAAAAGTTATATATAGATAACTTTGCAAATAACGACTGCGCTGTTGGTTATCCGTAGGTGTTTCTATGTAGACTGAACTTTCTGTAAGCATTTATTATATTTACAATTATAGTATATTACTTCTATATATCTCATAAGGTATTGTCAGCGTTTTCAATGTTAGCACCCGAAAACTCCATCTTAAGACTACATTAAAATACATAGAACATTCTCTGCTTTTTATATATATACTATACATTATATAAGGAATAGATTCTCTTAACGATAGTGTAAATCGTATCAAAGTCTATAGCGTAATTTAAAAAAAGTAAGGTAACACGTGGATGCAAACATGACTTTTTTGTAATATCTATTGTACTATATTATTATAGGTACTATATTAAAATTAGGAAATTAATACCATAAATGCAAGCAATAAATGCACAAATATTAGTGCACAAAAATGCCCCACTGTTACAGTAAACACCATATAGTGATTTGAGTTCACCCAGTTTACATTTTCTTCTGCGTAAAGGCTTACGCTGTTATGTTTACGACCTCTTTATAGTTAAAAGTTATTGGAAGAGTGATCGTCATTCATATAACGCAATTTAAATACCGTAAGGGTGGACTAGCAAAAAATAGAAAAGATAATACAAACAACCAACATTTCCAAGCATGACAATCTCAAATCAATAATTCGAACAATAAGTTAATATAAGCAATAGCCAACGAATTTATGAAGTTCCAAATAAGTCTCCACGCTCCGCCGGCAGGGGTCGCTCCGCAATTCATATGTGAATTTTCTACGTCTCTCTTTTTTATGTCTTTACAATGCTGCATCGGAGTTTGATGTTCGTTTTCTATCATTTCACATTTTGGGGTTCCGTGTGCGATAAATATTATTACTTACAAGATTGAAATAAATAAATAGTTAACACAAGAAATCAAGAAACCTTTTTCATCTATTTTTTATAACTTATATTAGAATTTGTAAAATCTTATCATTGATCTTTTGCCACTGGACTGGCTCGATTGTTGCAAAATTATTTTTTCGCCTTTTTTAGTTGTACTTTTGTACTAAATGTAACTGGCCTCAGGGATTGCAGAAACCACTAACCTTCTTTTATACAAAGCTACAAATTGCTTAATTCATTTAATATTAGATGTTATGTAACGTATACTAATTCATAAGATAAATAAATCTTTGGATATTTGCTATCGAACCAAAATACTTCAATGAGCAGTTATCATTTGAAGAGAAGAGCCAGTCCTTTAATATATTATAGGTGTTTATTATAGGCGCAAGCTTTTGTTTAGACGCAGACTGTATTTTCTAACCAATCTTCTAGAATATTACAGCCATTGTCGAGTAGGTAATAATATTACAAGTGTTTTGCGATAATTTCAATGTTCTGTCAAGATGGCGTCCACCTTGTTAGAACTCTTCAAGAAGCTTATATGGCCTCTTGAAAATCATGTCCCGTGGTATTCTTTCCCATCTACTTCAGTTGTGTACTATAACCGAACTATATTACGTAAAATACCACGAATATTACAAAATATAGAGTCATATAACACAAGAATATCAATAAATTATAAAAGTCATAAAACTCTGACTTTTGTCTTTTTATCAGCCTGCATTATTTTGTTTATTTTGGCAACTGAGAGTCCGAAGGAAGTTCCGGGAAAAAATGATAATACGATCAACTAAACTTCTACCAAAAACTTTACAACGTGGCTTATAATAATATACTTAGTATTACTTTATATAAATAAATAGTCAGAAACAAATTAGTTAAGTACATCTCTAGTAGTACTCTGTAGCCCAAACGATTTTCCTTATTTATTTTCTGTTTAGAAGAAACAAAAAGTGGAAATAGTTTTTTCCTTATTTCTTTATTCGTCATACTTCACTTTACGAATCGCTGGTGCCTATGTTTCTGGGCTGCCGATTATTCTGCCTTCCCCCGCGGAGCTATCCATTATACAAGTGGCGCTCGCGCACGCTCTGCCTCCTACTCGTAGACAGACTACGTTGTAATTTCACATATCGCACGCGCTAAATCTTACATCTATTAATTAGGTCTATTACTGTGATTTTGTTTTTATAACCATTCAACTTAATTCATCTTTTCGATTCGCTTCATTTCTTCTTTATCTTCGTCCGCTAAACTATTTGTGCACGTTATCTTCTTCTGTTGATTTGAGTATATACCGCTGCCCACAAAATATAATAAAATATATTACAACAATAAAAGAATAACATAAGCCTAAATAATAATAATATATTTAATATTAAAATAATAACTAGGCATATAAATTATGGCTATTTTTATATAATTGTATAACAGTCAAATTAAACATTTTTATCGCTGCTATTTCACAGGCCGATCACTCGGTTGAGGTTACGATCACATTACAATCACACACCTACAATTACACCTACAATATCATGAAGAAAAACTTTGTACCCATTAAGGGGCTTGAATGTCGATCATTTGACGATCACTAGTGGTAATAAGACAATGCGATCAATATTAGAGTATTCAGACGTCGTGTTGATAGATTTGGGGCTGAATTTTCAATGAACGAAAATAATAGTGCTATAACATTTTGCTATTTGTCTGACTAATATATGGTAAAATCTTAGCAAACGTACCTACCAGCTGCAGTTTCAAACGCGAATCTATAATTAATGAAAAAATATGTATATATGGAACCCTGGAAAAAAATCAGAATATATTCGAGGAAGCAAATTTATTGGCAGGGCCGATCCCCGTTTGGGCAACGTAATGTAGAATCTATAGAGGCGCCGTCTATGCACCATAAGACTGTTAAATGAAGCGAAAAATTACGGGGGTTAGCCCAAAGTCCAGTTCAGATACAGCGAGACCTTCTTTGGGTCATTCGTGTAAACCGATATAAGACAATAAAAATTATATTAGAAGCTTTGTTTGAAATATTAGATCTTTGTAGTACTTTATAGTAATGAATTCTCGTAAGACGAAATGATACGTGTGAGAATTTTCATGTAACTCTAGAACGCGCACGCGTCATATACTCACGGAACTTTACGCGGAGAATAAAAAAAAAGAAAAAGTAAAATAATAATTTAACCGTGTAGCCGTTTGTGCCGTACAAAAGGAAACGTGAAAGTGGTAAAGTTTCAACTGAAACGGTGCGGGGCGAAAGTAACTCGCTGTGAAACTACTTCTGATATCTACCGTCTTTGTCTAACTCAGTGTTTGAACTTGCGAGTTCTATTTTGTTAGTGATGGCCTTTCGATTCGATGACTATGCCGTACATAAAATATTTTGTGCGTTAACATTTTTTAGTGTGTTTGAAATACACCGTGTTGTTAAGCTCCTAACCTAACAATATCGCTACTACCATACACATAGAGATAAACCCCTCACAGTAATTCTTTTTTGGTTTATCACGTTTCGAAATTATCCAGCCGAGAGTTGCAAACCGACCTAATAAGCGGAACTGGTGATGGATTTTTAATCACTTGGTGGTCATCATTGTTTTTTGATTTAACTGTGCTCGCCATCATGGACAATGCAGCTACTTTGGCACATTTAGATAAAAAAGTGAATAGTGTTTGTTGGTAAATATATTATAGTATATCGGATCTGTGTGTTTCTCGAATATAATAATATGGGCTGAGGTATTATTATTGCATTTTTAATCTTACAGCCGGAATAAACCTGCGTAGATTATATTAAGCTCCAGAATATAGCTGACTGCCTGGAAAACTTAACTGTGTATGAGATTCAGATTCAGATCACACATTCAGACATACAGGTTTATTTACAAGTTTGATCGGTGAAGGCGTTACTATACGGATACCATCATAAGTCCTTGATTGAATGGTATTTTTTACTATCGCCTGGAATTGATTGGATGCTGCCATGTATCCTTGCATCAAAAAATTTGTTTCGTTTAACTTAAGTTCATTACGACATGGCAGAAGGCGAAAGTGCAAAGTAACACTCCGTCAAGTATTTACTTACAAGTTGATTTTTTAAATAAGTTACAGGTTTTCACTACAGCGTTTCACTACAATCTTACATGATATTAAATATATAATGTGGTCTAAGATGGTAACTACACTAAAATTTTGAAGGAGCTAGCTCTCAACTGCAGCTGCCAGAACACACCTACAGGTGTTTGGTGACAGTATTTTAACTTCAGTGTGATAGCTAGCTAGGCGGGCCCTACCACCGTGCTATGGTTTCATCTTGGTGCTTTCCTTCATTAGAAGCTCCGTCTCATTCGCAAGGGTTGGAATCTACGTCGATTGACGCTATGTCTGAACACGCTAACCATTAAGCGATCGTCGATCTGATAATCAATTGATGAATTAATGATTTAGATAAAATTTATAAACCAAGTAAATATACGTTCAGTTACAGCCTTGACAAATTAAATATTCGGTACATTGCAATTGTCCACACATAATAGAAATGCATTACATTCTATAATATAAAAATTTATCGCTAAATGTGTTGCTAAGCGCAAATTTCGAAAGCAGCTGAACCGATTTCGCTAATTCTTTTTTAGAATATTCCTTGAAGTATGAGGATGGTTCTTACGGAGAGAAATATTAAAAAAAATTGCTTGAAAAAGTCTAAAAACAACACTTTTCTATACTCGCATACAAACGATTCGTAATAATATTTAAAAGTCAATTTGAACTTTAATACCATACTATAAAGTTTAAGTGTTAGTGGAGAGGTTCCGGGAAGGCAAAACAATTGAGTGACGTTAGTATCGTATAAATATTAATATCAATATTTGACAATATATATACGATGGTAACATTTAACATTATATACCGTCCCGAGTAGCAGAAAGTGGGCGGAGGGTTCTAATGTCATATCGAAGAAAGTACAATAGCATCAGATCAGATATTGAGAAGTTTTCCACTAATTGGTCATACAAGTAGCCCATTTATATAGATCTGTAATGCCTTCAATATTTAAAGCTCATGATTTTCAATTTTAATTGAAATTCAATGTTTAATTTTGACGAGAAAAAAGAGATACTTAAAATTTGTTGATAGTAAGGTAAGACATTGGGTTTTTTAGATTTGTAAATCTTTAAAAGAGTTAGACCGACTAATGATTATGACAGCACCAGAGGTAAGCAAGCATGTAAACTTTATGATTTTAGTTAAAATTAACCAGTGAATTAGATATCAATAAAATTGTTACTTTGTCGATACGTGTAACGAACAACACTGAACGAGTCTCAACAAGCTATGAAGAAAAATCCGATACAAGTTTAGATGACTCAAAAGAATACCGTGCGCTATCTATCGACGATCCATCTGAATCTGTTACTTTATCTAAATTAAAATTGTTTTGTCTAAGTTTTCGACGCTCGTCTCGACGTTTACTTAAGTTTATTGCAACTTTAAAAACACGTATACATTTAACACTTACATATAAATTATTTCGTTGGGTTCTTCACCTTGTCAAAGCCATCCAGTATTTTATAGCGACAACAATCTGTACCCAATAAAATGACTCCTTTGTTTTAAAAAATAAGCTTTTATTCAAATACGCTAAAGAGTTGAATTCGATTATTTTTTCAATGTTAATGGCGGCCATTTTGAAATTCACCATTTTGTTTTTAATTCACTTTCGTGTGTTGTCACCAGAACTGAACATTGCACCCAAACAAAGTCCGGGCGTGATACTAATAAGAAATAAAAAGGACAAGTAACTATAAGAGGTTAGGTGAATTGGCTACGCTGACAAAGTGACCATAATAAAAAGAGATGTGAAAATTATTGTAGCAAATCAGACAATGTTACACTGTAAAATCTTTATCTCTACTGTATTTAAAAACCTAATCACTAGTTTAATCTTAATATTGGTTGGAAATTTCATGCTGTATTAGTAAAACTTGCCCTTAAAATGTATATTTGAAAACTATTGAAGTTGGTAAATCATTTTCTCTAAGTATCCAACAATATGTTCCACCATATGCACTTGCAAACCAGTTTCCATTCACGAGAGATAAGACTGATTAATAATTAGCTTATAATATGATTATTCGCAAGAAGGAAGAAGTACTCTGTCGAGAAAACTAAAAATGAATAACAGAAATTTCTCAAAGCCATATGAAATATAACAAGGATCGTAAATCAAAAAACTCTTTTGACACAAAGATTGCCTAACTCCATATGCTATCCAACTTCCAAACTAGTTCGAATTTTGTTTAGAGTGAAACTAAACAAATGGCAATACGGTATGCAGGAACGGTATGCGACAAAGCTTTGACAATCCGGGATTCTTTACAGATCTTTAGGTAGGTTTCATGCCAAACATCTTAGGTAACTCATTCGGGTGCAGTTGGAGTGCTCTTCGTCGAATTTTCCCGCTTCGCCGTTGTGGATTTTATACAAGCCTCATTACTTAGTTATATGAGATTCTTGATGTAGCTATGCGACAAAGCTGAGTCTATGTTTTTACTTATCTATATATGGGTATGTATTCAGAATTGAATGAATAAATATTTCGAGTTGAATCCTCTTATTCTTCTGTATTTATCTGTCGCGCCACATTGTCGACATAAAGTTCCTCAATTCATAAAATTTCTCGCGTAAGATCGATTGTAGCCAGTGCTATCATCGTCTCTTCTTTCCATCTAATAACTGTAAACAATGACTATTGTAACTTACTAAAAAAATTTTTTTTTCTTTACAATTTAAGATTCTTTTCGATGAAGAGCGCGTCATGTCAACTATTTGAATTGGCATAATTGACATCTTAAATATTTGAATCTCTAGGCAAGACAGATATTGTAAAGTACCTGTGCACATTCGTGTAAGATATAAAATATTAAGGAAAATATGAAATAGATTACTTAGTTACCTAAAAGAAAATTTTAAATGACGTAAAAAAGACGCAAATTTAAAATAAACGACCGATGATTAGAAATTTGATTCAGCAAGAAAGATCTCGTATTAATTTCTGCATTATTGAAATCGTTATAAAAGTGATTCTGTTCAAATTTCAGACAATGCTTCATTACTTGTTTACCAAAATTGTCTTCAGTTACTATTTGATCAATAAATTAAATAATCACATTATTTTTATTATTTAACTAAACCTTACCCTGTATCAGAGGTTCAAAGAATCTCGAGAAAGTAGTAAATATTAATTTATAATTAATTTATTTTATATTGTTTCAGATATCAACAGATACCAAGGGGCTCTAGATCAAGGTAAATCCAACAATAAAATAACATCTACACGCAAATCAATAGAATTATAAATTGAAACTTCAAGTATCAAGAAAGATAAATATTTATCCCCCAGTAAGCGGGTGAGGGCGCCAATTAGCCCCTCAAACTATGGAATTTACATTTATTACCATCTAAAAGTGGTGCGATAATATTAGCCCGTTTTATGTTTAGAGAGAGAGAGATCTCCAGCCGGAGTCTACTCGAAATTCATTACGGCTTGATGTTTGGGAAGCCATTAGAGATTTTACGTACTTGTAGGTTCTAATTTGATTTTGCTCGTCGAAGAAAAATTGCCAGTGAGCACGAATATATTTTTTATATATTATGTGTTTCCCTAGCAAAGTATTGTATTATGGCTTTTCGCTAAAAAGGTTTAATTAATTAAACTGAAAGTTATAAACAAACATATCGTTTAAAATTTGTATAAAAGAATCACTATTGTTATTTTAATGAGTCCTAATGTTAAAATAAGGGTACTTCTTCCATATCAAATCATGTAGGAAAATTCATTATTTTAAATACATATAATTATTAAATATGTTCATAGTTATTAGTACAGTTAATTCTAAGCAGTCTTAACAGTTGGGTATAGATGTTAATATTTTGAATTAAAAAAATATATAAGTTCTAGAAAATTTCTGAAAAGCTTTTCAAAGTATTTATAACGTGTAACGATGATGATGAAGTGTCCTAAGTTATTACTGTTATCATTGTTGTGATATAAAATTAACAGCTTTCATAACAGTAAGTACAAACATGAAACACAAATATTGAAAAATGCTGTTATTAATTTATTACTGAATTCATAAGCATTATATCTATATAAATAATGAGATCACACACTATTTTCTTGTAACTCAAATGTTTTATGCAGCGTGCGATAAGGTAGTTCTGGTGGCAGGATTTTTCCTATATTACTTCACACTTGCGGTTAGAACGAATAATATTTTTATATTTAATTTACAGCCCATGCGTTATTTTGATATAAACAAGTTGTTTCATTAAAATCCGTTGGATAATTTCTATGTGTGATATCAATCCATTCTCACAAACGTTATCGTTTATAATATTAACTAGCGGGCCCAGCGGACGTTATTCTGCCTTCATAATAAAAAAAACATCTGCTTATGTACATGAAATACTTAAGGTAACAAATATATTTTATTTGATAAGGACTAATACTGTATCCGTCTAAGTAGGCTTCTAATTACCTCATTATATGTGACCATTTTTAGAAGACTAATGGATATAATAAGATATCCTAAAAAGATAGGTATATGTCATCGCAGACATTTTTGTAGATCTATAGAAGACGAATGTTTTATACATTGTTTTATTATATCTTACAGGGATTAGGCAGCGTTTTCGACGAAAGCTCCCAGGGGCTTGACTTTTTCTGATTCTTTCAATAATTATCATTATATTTCAAACAATTTACAAAAAACCTTGAAAAATTGACAATTGACCTTCCCTGTGAATTACTCTATGTATTGTGGATGACCATATTACAATCCGTTCAGTAGTTTGAGTTTATCGCGAACATCCAGACAGACAGACAGACGCGGTGGACGAGTTTGTTTTATTGTTTTATATGTAGTGATAATATAAAAAAATGAAAACTAAGATTTGAGTTGATTTATATTAATAAGGGTAAAAAGAGATAAAAAATTATCACCTTGTATTAATCTATTCGCGTTGAGATAAAATAAGTAACAGTGAAGTTCTTTAAGTTATATAAGTACTTATTGTTATTGTTTTATTATACTCTGTTTTTTCTAATTTTTTTTTACCCTCGATTCCGTAATGTTGTGTTTTGGCTTTGTGGACACATGCGTGTGTGTACATCAAATTAGGAAGATTTAGAGTGGCGATGACGCCTCCACTAGTTTTATGGTTCGGCGTTACACGAACCTTGTAATAATTATTCGAGCTGTAATCACAGCATCGAGTCAGGCTTTTTATTAAGCCTATCTTATTATGAAAAATAGCCTATTATTATAAAAATACCTTTTTCCTTTAGAACTCATTTACTAAACACCTTTCATTAAATTAATCCACTTCAAAGCTTAGCACCACTACTTATTTGACATCGACCTTTTCCTCCGATGGTTGAACAAGAACCGACTATCCCACCTTTGTCGCTGACGATATTAAAATACAAGTACATTGGATGACCGATAAATTGAAAGACTAAATAAATACTAAAAGTGACAACAGGAAGCTCAGTGAGTCAGTTTAAATCATTTGAATATAATTTTAGTTAATAAAAATATTATAAAGGCAATATTAAATCATTAAAATCAATTACATAAAATATAAATCGTGACATAATCAAATACTACTATTTCAGTAAATAAATCAAACAATAACGTTAATATGAGTAAATAAAAAATAAATGTATACGGAACCCAGTCAAGTTAATACGTTTCACACTATACACGCGCGTATATTATTTATTTCTGTAAGTCGTCGCACTAGACAATTGATTCGTACGCGTTACGCTTGTTTATTTGCCCAATAAAAGCGGATTTTGCCAATCGTGCGCCATTAAGACCGGCTTAGCGGGTTGACATGTCGACATTTCGCTCCCGCAGATTTTGTTTTTGTGTATTTTCACTAAAAAAAGTTTTCCATATAACTTATTATAAATACTGTTCATCTAGCAGCCTATATACCATCTTATGTATTTTTTTTAACCCATGATGGCTTAGTTGATAACGTCTTCGGACACGTCATCGAAGGATGAAGGTGGGAATCCTAGCAACTGAGTCAGAGCTTTCGGTAAAGGAAAACATCGTGTCATGAACCATAGCATGGTGGTAGAGCTTTTTCTAAGTCCTTTAAGTATAAAACTATCATCCTTATGTTGAAAATCTCTCGCCAAGCACCCGTTAGTTTGTTCCGGTAGTTGCACTAGAGAGCCAGTACTCTTTAGGTTTAGCGTAACTACCATCTTAGAGCATATCATCGTTTAACATCAGATGAGATTGTGGTCAAATGCTAACCTAGAAAGTATAAAATAAAAAATTTCAAAACTATTTTCAGAATTTGTATTTTTGCTCATATCAGTGATCCATTACCGATGAGCCTTCGAGGCATCGACACAATCGATTACGGTCAATTGATTTTGTGGACCCATCCCAAAGATGGCAGTAATACTTCATCGACGGCCTTTTTCTTATGGGTTTTCTTATGGGATTGAACAACAATCCATACTGTCACTTATTATTCTTCAACTGTAAGTTATCTTGTTTGAATAAAAGAAATAAGAAAATAAATCCATACGTTCCCTTACAGTTATTTAGTTCTAGGTTGTCTTACTATAAATATAGAAAGAGTCCTATCAATTATTCTTTAAATTCTATAAATTAACAACAACACGTATTATATTTAAATTAATCGTGGACTGTTTCTTTTTGATTGTATGATTGACGTTTAGTTCCTATAAAAAGCGCATTAATATGTAGCCTATTATATACTAAGAAAAGGTCTTTGTCTGCGAACAGAAGTCTTGTCAAAATCGGTTAAGCTATTTCGGAATTTACTCCATGTTAACAACAGATACTTCAATTTTTATTCTGTGTATAGAGAGATGTAACTATAGACATAGTGTTTTGGAATCTTCAGAAAGTCCGGTGAAACTGTAGTAGAGGCCTTGCCAGGCCAACAGTGTAGTCAGTTCGAAAAAAAAAAAATTCAGATATCTAGTGCCTATAGTTTCAAAATCCAAAAGACTTTATTCAATGTAGGTCCTAAGAAAGCGCTTATGAACGTCAAAATTACCGCTGGTTGTATATTTAACATATGTGGATTCACAGAGAGGAGTCAATTCCAGGCATTACCGTCGTTTACATATTGATCTACTCTATAATATTCTTTTGATACCAAATCCCGCTAGACATGGTTTGATTAAGTAATGAGGACACTTGATCATATTCTAAGCAAGAAAATAAAATGGAATGGAACATGGAAAAAGGAGGACATAATCATATTCAAACCAAAAAGCAAAAAACAATCGTCTACTACGTATTTCGTAAAAGCAAAGCGTTACCAGAAAGCGTCAGCTTTATAGTAGCAAATTGGAACGATCTCTTTAACAGGTTTGTGATTCTGAATTTGAGTTCGTCTGATAACGTGTGATAATACCGTCAAATAAAACTTTATAATGAGTACTGAACGGTAAAAGCATATTCTTATGCTACTACTGCCTTCTGAAATCCGTTAATACATTACGACACGACGATTCAACCAGCGTAATCTATACAAATGCGATTTTTGCCTAACAGTGAACCATCAACATATTAAAGTTAAGACGTGAATGAAACATAGAAAATGAACATAAATAGTCATACATACATACATAGTCAGCAATATTATAAAGAACTGGCAATCAACAAAAACAGTTGAAATCAAACGAACGCTGCGACGAATAAACACACATATCAGAACGCGTCCTTAGCTAATAACGTGCGCAAACATGTTGGTACAGCGAAACGCACGATGTTTACTGAGAGCATTGTTTTCGTGCGTTTTTCCTCATTTACCCCTCTATTTAAGGATGTTTCGGAATCTTCCCTTATCTCTGATTCTCTATACAATTGTTTTGATTAATTTTTCATACTACTGCATAAAAGAAAAGGCACATTTTTTGTGTAAAAGTCTATAAAAAAATAAATAAACGGAAATGTGATGAAACATGGTGGGAAGGCACTTTTCTCTACCCTTAAGATTGGAGTCTCTTGCAGAGAATCTATAGTTGTGTTACTTGATTATAAGACCTTTAAAATAAAAAATATTTTATTCAGTTTAGACCCCAAGAAGGCGTTTATCGACATCAAAATATCACCGATACGAAAAATAATCGACTCACCGAGAATAATTGATAAGAAACTCAGTCTAGTTTATCTTCTTATTGTATTTAGGCATTGTATTTCCAATCGTTTTGGCGTTTCTCTATATATAGAGAGGGGTGTTTTTTCTAGACATCAGCATCCTTCGCATAATCACATCCTTAATGCAAAAAAAAAACCTCTTCGAACTTACTATCCGGCAAATCGGAAATATACTTTAGTACTTTTTTATATAATCTACAAAAACCTAAAAATACTATCACAGAGCTTGAAATATGGGATGTCTAATACATGTTTGCTTCTAGAATGAAATATAATTTTTTCAAAAATGTATTGGGAGGTTACTTAAGGTACTTTTAAGGTACTTTTTATATTATAGGGCAAACCCAAATCACCTACTCCAATTTAAACTGCTAATCATTTATCCTTATAAAGTAATATTCATTTAATTATTATACCAACATTTTTAGGTAACAGGGACATATTGCTAAAGATAAAAGCATAACGGTTATGAAAGGTTTAACATACATAAATGGATAGAGTTTTATTTAAAATAAAATATTAAGTGATATGGTACGTTGTCATTTCGGACACTACAACTCTGTCATCCACTCCATCCAAATGGGAATTCGCAGTAATTTCTAGTTTATTCTCCCATTCAATCTGGGCATAAACTTAGGATTTGAACCCTATCCAATCGATTTACGCCATGATATTAATGTAAAATTGCAAGCTCATAATATATTGATACTTTATGGAAGATCATCGAAATTACCATTAAATATATGACAACCGTGGTCCAAAGATTAGAGTGGAAATGTTATATCGATGTCAACCGACATCAAATTGTGAAAAACTACGTTTATTTTTTGGAAATATTTCATAAAACACTTAGGTAAAAGATGTAACAAGATGTATTAACACTTTACAGTATAATTACAATGAAAAACTATTAAAGAGAAAGACAAACTACGTTCAAGACTCGTTTAAAAGAATTAGCCTAGTTAAAAACATCGTGGTATGGAAAATATCGACAGTTAAAATTAAATAGCATTCAAAGAAAAGGTTAAGCTTTGCTATGTGTCTGTCAATTATAGGATAACTAACCCTTGAGTATTTAAGTTCTGCTTTTTTCCTGACGGGCCTTCACAGCTTCACTGGGCTGTTTGGGCAAGAATTAATTTATGAATATAAATGACTATTTTATACGACGCTTTTCAATGAAGCTATCCAAGTGCATTGTTATCGAATAATAAGGAACATTTTTTTGTGATTAGTTGTTTATTCTTATATTTTGCGAGAAATTTTGATTGACATCTCTATGTAAATAATTCGAATTGGGGTAGGTCTGGAAACATTCGAGTTTGCTATTTTTGTCTATCCACTTATATTTAAATATCTCGTTGGGCACATGATTTCATTTTAAATTGAAAATACTTTTACTTAATAAAATAATATTCAATCAAGTTTTATAAAATATATGTGTAATAATTGTATTTCAGAAAAAAAAGCTATCGATAAACGCGTTTAAATTAATCGCAGCTCTATACTCGGAGTATAACGTCGAACATTTCCTAGGATAAATTTCTTCTCTGATGGTGTTTCTATGTAATCTACACTATTTAGCCCGTCTCACGGCTCTGCCATGACCGTGTCGTACGGGATTTGTGTAAGGCTTGGAATACGCTTGCGACAAAATTTGCAAACAATGAAAGAATCTGTTTTTTTTTAATCCTAATCTTAACCATGTGGCGTTGGGCTTTTTTATGTACTCTATGGTCGAACGCACATTGACACAAAAAAATGAATATCGTTATTCTAAAAAATTAGACAAGACGTCTCACATATAACACAGGACGACTGAATAATAACGACGAAACCCTCGAGGCTACCAAATCGCCAAAACCATTAAAATAAATGTCAAAGTGAGTTTGTTTGCTTGTTATGCTTTCAAACTATAATCAGTCAACCAATCATCATAAAATTTCTCATACACTGTGTCAGGGAACTTTTCATACAATTAAAGTTCCCAAGGGACTGGTCAAATCTACAGTAAAGCGAGACAAGCCACGAACAAGGGCTTTTATAATTTATTGATTATGATATTTTGACTGCTATATTAAATTACCATATATATGGCTTGGGATGACAACACGCTAAATCTAGAGGGGGAATAGCTCTCACGGGAAGCTGCCGGAACAGACCTGTATGTGCTTGCCTTATTACGGAATTGGAACCTACGTTGATTAAAGGACTGCCTCCATCATCCTACAACTTTCAATGAAGGAAAACACACTGATGAATTCAATGTAGTATGTTAGTAGGACTTTTTAATACTCGCCTGACTAGTTATCGCCTTTAAGTTAAAAATCTACCACCGTTAAAATTATCACTTATAGGTGTATTTTCGCAGCTGCACTTGATTACAAGTCCCACTTTAGGTTTTGCATGTTACTATCACGTCAAGTCAAGTTACGGCGTTATTGTCATCAGACCGCAGTCTACTACTAAAACCTATAAACTATTTAAAAAGCTTGTCTAACCTAAAGCAAGTTGCTAATCACCTCGCTCTAATTTTTATATTATCTATATATGTAAAACAATATTTAGAAATCAACAGTTGTTTATATCTCACGACTTTTCGTCGCAGGTTGAGTATGACGCGATTTGTCGCATGTGCGTTTCTCGAAGAGCAGTGTCACGGGGGATTTGAATAAGCTCTCGTGCATCGCTGCGCCGGAGAAATGCGATGTTTATAGTACATGAACACTGTCGTATCCATTCACTAGATTTTTAGTACTTAGTGCGCAGTTTACCAATTTCAAATATACAAACTCAGCGAATATACTCGTACATTACTAACTGTGCTCCTGGTTCCGTACACGTTTACTGTTGTTAGTTGCTTTTACTATTTATTCTAATAAACATGTGGGGTGCAATAAACTAGGCGAAAATTATTTCATTGTCTTTCAAAGTATTCATCCTCAATTTCAATACACGCTTTTAATATGAATAAAGCAATCTTGAAAACCTTAATGACACTAGTCTGTGGAGACCTCGGTATCATGCTTTCCATAGTCTTGAATAGTCTCTTGATTTTTAAAAACAGGAAGAAGTTGCTAGTTGCCATGTCTGGACTGTGTGCGGGAGGACCCATAATATCTACGTATTTCCCGTTCAATTAATTTGTGTGTATGGCCGTATGAGAGCTTGAATTGTAATAATGTAAGATAATACGATGTTTTTGGTTATTTTCACGGAGTTCGTCAGTAACTTCCAATAAACTACCGATTGAACGACGCAGATATACATGTAATGTAATGCCCCTTAGAGAAAAATCTATAGTATTAAACCTTTTCCATCATAAATTAATAACATGTTTTAACTTTTATGATGATCGGTCATATGCTGTTAGAGTTTTTGTGGATAAAATAGAGAAGGTTAATTCAAATAAGGAAATAATAAAAAATAAGTTGACAAAAGATCTATATCCAAGCACTAACATAATAATTTGTACCTCAATTCAAGACTCAGCTTTCTTATTAGCCATAGATTGGCCCCATTGTCTCTTAACATCTTCGTGCTTTTGTCAACAAACAATAATCAAATACTCAAAAGAATATATAAACTGTCATGCAATTCGTCGACAATTCCGTGGAAATCATATTTCAGTGAATGTATATTTTTTCAAACTGTTCAAACCTTTGCAAAGTCATTTATTATAGCAACCTTGATTGCCTAGTGACAGGGCATGTATATAAATAATACAACCCATGACCAGCTGGATAAACGATATGTCACTAGTGAAAAATAGAACTGACGTTTAAATTTTATGCACTTCGAATTGTTTCGTTCTGGCAACCCTTCTTTATCGACTGTGACGTCATTAATGTACAATTGAAGAGAAAATGGATTAACAAAATTTGTTACCCATGTATTTGTTCATTTAAGAGCCACTAAACAATTCCATAAGGAAATTTGAGATAAATGTGTTCAATTTGCTTGTTTAGAATAGAATCCATATGCGTTTGAATGTGTACAAAACAAAAGGAAGTATTACATAATAACAAAGCTCTAAATTAAAATGTAAAACAAAGGAAAAAAAGATAGAATTTAACAAAAAATCCAAATTATATGAAGTATGCTTCTAATGCCCGGTTTCTGAAGCCGTCAGTTAAACTATTAATAGCTATTGATTCAATAACGTTATCCATAAGACAAGCGGCGTTTAACTGTCAATGTTTCTGAATACAGAATGAGACGTAGACTGACATTTCTCGTGTCATTTTGTATTCAGAAACCCAATTTGACAAGTTATCGAACCGATAGGGCTATTAAACAGATAAACTACAGTTAAAAATGCTTCAGAAACCGGGCATAAGTGAAGCCAGAGTATCACAAATTCATAAATGAACCTTTAACTACAAAAACACGCAGAATATTGCAATGTAATATGCTTTGTGACGTATTTTAAATTTTGCAAGTGGCAAATCAAAGATAGGTAATATAAGGTTCAGACCAATTATGCCAGCATACACGTGCCCATTACAATAAAATTTTGTTTAAATAAACGGAGTGTCTGTTGTTTAGAAATCATGTATACAACAACATTACTTATTTCGATTTTTATGTTTGTTTGTCTATTACCACTGTCAGCTATCGTCTTAAATCCCATATCAAATTATCAGATTCAATACTACGACGACAAATTTTGTTTCTGTGATTTTCATGCTTCGCTTTTATAAAATTATTTCTAAGACCAAATTAACAACTATTCGAATATTCACCGGGTCGCTATAGAAGGAAGGAAGAAAGGCTCACAACTGGTGGCAGCGACATGTCTAATTTAGATATAAAGGTGATAGATTCAGGGAGGAAGTTAGAAGAATATGTAGATACTATGACGAAACTCTTTTAGCAATTATCTTACTGGAGAATTACGTAACACAGTTTACTTAAACATTGCTGGTTTTTCTTTTTTGTAAAACTATGGTAAACTACAGTAAAAACACAAAAATATTTCAATGTTTAACAGTTTATTATCTCAAATACTGTTATTTGAACAATATACTATGTAAAAGTACAATATACAGAACGAACATATAAATTAGCACGGAACATAGAAAACAACACGGACTCAAAGCGACAATCGGTGCACGACTAACTCGGGGGCGTGATGCATCGTACGAGTGAGTGGGGGCGCACGCGCAGTGCAGGGATGTACTCCGTGGTCAGGGTTGTATTAGGCGCGTTACATACTCCCCCTTTTGACCAAGAGGAAACCCTACCGTATGGTCAAACTATAACAGGAACGCCCTAACAACGGATTTTCCGAGGACGACCTCTACGACGCTTTGGAGTGACCGGCTCCAGATGCTCACCACCTCTGTCATGAAATTTACGCAGATTGGACAAGTGATATTTTCCCACAACTTCTCCAGTGCGCTCCGAGGATAAAAGATAAGTAGTGGGACTCACCTTCTTCGTGATGATATATGGACCATCCTGTCTCGGTACGAACTTGGAAGTAACACCCTTGGCAGCGTTACTCAGTATGTGAGTCTTCATCAATACGCGATCACCTACCTCGAACGGATTCGCATCAACGCGACCTGCATCGGCCCGCGCCTTTCGGACATCTTGTTGACGCTCGATACTCTCCTTAGCTTTAGAAAGGGACTCGACAAGCTTAACAAGATAGGGCGTAATCTGAGGAACAAAATTTTCAGATTCGATGACAGCACGTAAATCCGATTGAACAGCTAAAGGAGAACGAAGCTCTCTACCGAATGTCAAGAAAGCTGGGGTATGTCCCGTAGGAATGGTGAACGAGCTGTTAAGAGCAAATCTGATAAAAGGTAACACCTCAGGCCATTGGCTATGATTTCCCTCAACAAGAATAGCGAGCTGAGCCTTAAGGTCGCGATTCTTCCGTTCCACGGAGTTAGCTTCAGGGTGATAGAGCGGAACCAAATTCTGTTCTACCCCTAAAACAAACAATGCCTTCTGCATTACGTCGGCTACAAATTGAACGCTGTTATCAGAAATCATACGCCTTGGAAGCCCAAATCTCATAAACACTTCATTGACAAGAGTTTTTGCACAGATCTCAGCAGTGGCTTCGGTGAGAGCGAAGAGCTCGATCCACTTACTGGCGGTGTCCTCCACTATCAGGATCCATCTATGTCCCTGGGGTCCCTTTGGTAAAGGCCCAAAGAGATCGACGGCGATCACCTCGAAACGCTGAGCCGGTACGGGAGTTTGTATCAGACCAGGTGGTTTCGTGTTAGAAGGTTTGTACCGTTGACATTCAACGCAAGTCTTCAGATATTCGCTAATATAACGCCTCATACCGGGAAAATAAAATCGCTGGGATATTCTGTGTATTGTTCGCTGAATACCTCCATGAGCGGCAGCGTCGTGTGACCTCGAGAGCCCTGCGCAGTAACGGTATCTCGGGAGCCCTGCGCAGTACCAAAACTGAGGGAGCCCTGCGCAGTACCAAAACCGCGGGAGCCCTGCGCAGTACCGATAACGCGAGAGCCCTGCGCAGTATCAAAACCGCGGGAGCCCTGCACAGTACCGAAAACGCGGGAGCCCTGCGCAGTAACGGCAACTCGGGTAGACATCCGACTCGAACATGAAGCACCTTCACTGGGACTAGCGTATTCAATATCCTTAGGTGATGGTACTAACTGATGATGATCGGCGTTCTCAGAAAGCGATTCCTCTATAGCTCGTGCCCTTTCTATTAGAGATTCAATGTTACTTACGAGGTCTCTGGGCAACCGTTTCCTAATCCTCTTGTGTAGTAAACCGTATATCATGTCCAATCGCGCCTCTTCTGGTAGTTGATATGGTAGTTTTGCTAACAAAGCTCGTATTCTTACAATAAATATATCAGCACGTTCCAGACCATGCTCAGCAGCAAAAATGTCTCGATATAACTTATATGCAGGGCGCGGTATTCCGTACATCGAACGTAGACGTTTCACAGCATCCGACCACGACATTATTTCATTTCGGATTCCACGCCACCATACTGCTGCATCACCATGTAGTAGCATGGGAAGTCCACGAAGAGCCATATCATCGCTAACTGATGTACAGTCTTTAAACACCTCGACCGCATCTATAAATGCTTCTACAGCTTCAGGTTGTTGCGATGAACCATCGAAGCATGCGGTGCACTTAGATAGATTACCTCGGATGTGTGACAATGAAGATGATGACATGACATCCGCGGCGGAATTCACACCTGGGAGCCCACCTGGATGCGATGTCAGAAGAGACTCCACCAGCTTCTGGTTTGCTTCGGCCTGAGCCTTAGAAAAGGCAGCGAAAAGCGAAGATAACTGGTCTCCGGACATAAGCACTGGTACTATAGGAGTGGCTTGCACCGATTTCAAAGATTCTTCACTTGAACTGGAGTCTTCATCGTTGTTGTTTCGAACTTTTCGCGGCGGCATTATGTTCTCGTATGTGGGTATACCAAAATAATTCTTAATGAATTCACGGCCAATACGTTGGGAGCCACTTTAACAGTTTATTATCTCAAATACTGTTATTTGAACAATATACTATGTAAAAGTACAATATACAGAACGAACATATAAATTAGCACGGAACATAGAAAACAACACGGACTCAAAGCGACAATCGGTGCACGACTAACTCGGGGGCGTGATGCATCGTACGAGTGAGTGGGGGCGCACGCGCAGTGCAGGGATGTACTCCGTGGTCAGGGTTGTATTAGGCGCGTTACAAATGTTAAATTGTCGCGTCTTGACAATACAATCATTCGTGTTGATTATAATCTATAATTAACTCTATTTGAAATAAAAACAAACGAAATATGCTGACACCTTGAAAGACACTTAATGTTTTTATTTATACTTATGGCCGTGACTGTACTTGGGGTGTGTCACTATCGAGTTCGTAAAAAATATTACGAATGACATTCTAAGCTGAAAACTTAAATATCATCAATAACACAGCACAGCACACTCATCTCTCCACACATAATTTGTCTTCCCCAGACAGGGTCAAACTTACTTCAATTCGGTATATTGAATATTATTTTT
This sequence comes from Antheraea assamensis, assembly GCA_035772565.1. Taxonomy (NCBI): domain Eukaryota; kingdom Metazoa; phylum Arthropoda; class Insecta; order Lepidoptera; family Saturniidae; genus Antheraea; species Antheraea assamensis. Next base: position 1,296,603 of record JAQQSE010000129.1, read on the forward strand.
ATTTGGCAGATATGTAATTTCTTTTACTCGAATCATAATATTTATATGTATACCTGAGGACGGTAACAAATATGAAATACTTTTGTGAGTTGCTACAGGATGTCATCTTAATAGATTAGTGTAAGCTAATGGTAGATTTTAATGAAATCAAGTGAGCAGGACAAGATTATATTTTTAAAAACTGTCTTTCTGGATTTTTACTGAGATTTTAGCCTTTATGACGGTTTCATTGTTGTTAAAAAAAACGTCAATATTGTGTAATATATTTTTTAGTGGTCGGTGTTTGTATATACTCACTGTATTGTGTTTATAGCTAATTATTATGTAATGTAAGTATGTTCCTAAGTAAGCATTAAAACATAAGCCCACAAGATACTCAATGGGTGCGTGTAATTTATTTCGAAATAAAATAAAAATAGTATGTTTTCTTAGTTGTATTATCTTGATTTAATTAAGTAAAAACTGCAGAACTAAGGAAATACTACGATAGTAGAACGAAGGAAATAGAGATTTAATCATTTTTACGAGCTACCAAAACCAAAGTAGGGACTTTGTAATGTTATTTAAAGTTACAGTCTACAAAAAAATTCCATTAAAAGTCCATTAAAACCTTAAATTATCTTAAGCTTGTACTAAATGTTAAGGTCTCCTTTTACTTATAACTTCTAATCTTGATTTCTGTATAGTAATTTCTAAACTTCAGTCTTAAATTTCTCCATTTAACTTCATTTACTACACTTTCTACCTATATTTAAACGTTTTATATATGTTCATTCTAAATAAGATCTTTGTCTATTGTCAGAGAATTTATTTGTTTTTTTAATAACAATGTCAATCAATGTCAATGAAAATGTCAATCGTAAAGTATAGTTAAAATATGCGAATCCTCACCGTCGTCAATAACTGAATATAAATATAATAGATTTAAATGCAGTGAAAACGTGAATGATCAATCGGTTGTAAATTTAAACAATCTAAATTATTAATTAATTAATGAATATTTTATTGAACATTTGAGCTTGTATAATGGTTAAGCATACAAGGCATGCCACAAGGTATTTTCTTTCATCTAACTAGAGTGATATTGTTGTCAAACATAAAAATTATTGTAGGTATTGAAAATGTAGAAGAAGCGAAAGAAAATGAATGAACATTGAAATATTACTAAAAGTGCATAGATAGAGTATTGAATAGATAAAATTAATACATTTATAACATATATATCTATATATGTATATATACTCATATACAGACACATCTAGGCATACATACGAACATACTACATACATACTGTATAATTAGAAAATAATTTTTGTCCTCACACATTCAAGAACGTATTTCACACCCAAAAATGCATAACATTACTTCTATAAATAACTCGTGTTAATTAAAATATGACATATAATAAAATTAAAAATTGCCCGTAGAACTTCATAGTTTCATATTTGTTAATTTTTTTAAGTTATGATAAGTGATTCTAGAAATGATCATCTACAAACATACTTACAAACTCTACCTCTTTCCAATAGTAGTATAAATATAATAAAGGCCAACTATACAATTACTTATATATATTATAGATCACCAATTCTAATAAGACTGTGTCATAAATTCTAATGGCTTGATCGCAGATTGGGCCGCGAACTGCGTGGACTCGGAAGATATTTGCGGCATTATTCATACAAAAATAATTGTATTAGGATTAAGCGATACAGATATATACAGAATCCTGTATATTTGATTACAGTAAATTATGTAAAAAAAACTAAAAATCATGATATATTTTATTATTATTTAATTTAGTATTGTTTTAAAAGCCAGTTAGTGCCAGTGACTCTTTAAAGTTTACTTAGTTGACTCAGTAAAAACTCCCTTACTACACAACTACAAATCCATCGGCATCTCTACAACAAATTCAATATAAACAACAACTCACTCTATAAGATTCCTCTCACACGAACGACTCACAATAGACGAAGACTTCATATCTGGATGGGATCAGGACTAATCGACCAGGGATAATTCGATCGATCATTTTATCTAAACCCAGACAATGGATCTGGGATTGAATTTTTCTAAATAAAAGACACTTTGATAATAATATTCTATTAACCGCTTTAGATAAATGCTATTGTTAGTGATTTGAGATAGTTTGAAACTTGTCTAAATCTATTACGAGTGTTAACGTTATATGAAATAAAAAACTATCGCGTTATATAAACAACTAGCTTTCTATCTGCGACTTTGCTTTTGTGATGCGAAGTGTTGATATGGCCTGAAATGGTCACGCTGACAAATACATTTGCCAAAACATATTTACACGAAACTTGTCGAGTGATTTGTAACCTGACGGTGATAATTATCCAGACAAGCATCAGAAAAAGTCCAGTATGTTATGGTTTTATCACCATTGAATTGAATTTACATCTACCGATGCGGTATTCAGATCCGTTATAATTAAGTCATCATATCCTCAAAATAAATGACCATGGTGATGATCACTAAGTGATTAGCATATTCGAATACCTCGTCGATTGACGTAGGTTTGAATCTTTGTAAATGAACAGGAGCTTTCGGTGAAGGAAAACGTCGTGATGAAACCATCGCGTGGTGGTAAAGCTTTCTTTCAGCCTAGCTGTGTTACGGAAGCTACACTGGAGAGTCAGATCCGTTTTAGGTTTAGAGTGTTTCCCATCTAAGACCACATCGTCATTTAACACCAGGTGAGATTATGGCCAAATGCTAAAATGCTTAAAGTGTTAGAAATAAAAAAATTGAAGAAATTGTAGAGTACACTTACTTTATACGAATAAAACTGCCTACAGTAAGTTACAAAAAAGAAAATTTACAAACATTTAGTACCACACACAGTCCTAGGCCTCCCTCGGCAACTGCTCTAGCCGAGGTCCGATCCTCCGGTATGGAGCCCTCGAGCAGCTTGCATGCGCGAACAGAGTAACACCGATTTGATCAAACACTCGTCTACAACATAACACCGATCACCCCACACACGTGCACACACACTCACTCGTAGGTACACATAGTGGTGGGCTATTTTTGATTGTTTTTTTGCCGTTTCGAACTGAAATAGTTTAGAACACAGATAGACAGATACAAAATACATGTACGGGATCGTGAAACATACATGCTTGGTAACCATGTATATTTCACGAACCCATACAGGTATGATACGGATAGGCTTAGCTTAGGTTAGCTTAGGAACCTCCGTGATAGCCCCACTTTGCGGGGCTCGGGCCGCGTATTGCTGGGGCGGCGGCAGCACTCGGCCGATTGCTCCCCAACATAGGGGGGCCGGGTGCCGGGTGCCGTCGACTCTTTATGGGAGTCGTGCGGGCGATGGCCGCCTACGGGGCACCGGTCTGGGCTGATGCCCTCGGTGCCGCCAACGTGCGCGTGCTGCGTAGTGCGCAGCGCACGGTGGCACTGAGGGCAATCCGGGCGTACCGAACGGTGTCCTCAGCGGCGGCCTTCACGCTCGCCGGCTCCCTGCCTTGGGAGCTGGAGGCGGGAGTTCTCGCCGCCGTGTATGAATTCACGGCGGCGAGGAAGCGTAGTGGGGAGCCTCCGGCTCCCAAGGAGATCGAGGCAAAACGGAGGGCGATGAGGGAGGAGGCGACGGGAAGGTGGATGCAGGACCTGGCGGACGCGCGTTTCGGGACGTTCACCGTCCACGCCGTCCGCCCGGTCCTGCGGGAGTGGTTGGGGAGGAGTTGGGGCTCCCTGACATTCCGACTGGTGCAGGTACTCACCGGCCATGGCTGTTTTGGGTGGTACCTGCACCAGATCGCTCGCATGGAGCCGACCGCCGCCTGTCATGAGTGCGGCGCTGACCTAGACACCGCACAGCACACTCTGTCTGAGTGTGCTGCGTGGGAGGGAGAGCGCCGCACTCTGACGGCGGTGGTGGGAGCAGATTTGTCGCTGCCGAGCGTGGTTCTGTCCATGCTCGGCAGCGAACAGGCGTGGCGAGCTGTGGCCTCCTTTTGCGAGGAGGTCATCTCGCAAAAGGAGGCGGCGGAGAGGGCCCGAGAGGTAGATCCTCTAAGTGGCCGTCTCCGCCAAAGGAGGACAGGCGGGAGGAGGCGGCGCTTTGCCCAACTCCTCCCGCCACCGTAGCCGGACCTGAGGGGATGCAGTCGGGGGACTCGTCCTCTCATTGCACAGGTCCGGCGGACGAGGGGAGGCAGCTGGTGTGTACCCAGTCTGCCTCTCTATAGGTAGGAGCCCGGCGGCCACCTTCCGCCGGGCGGACCGTTGGGGCGGCTATTCAAGGTGATTAGCGAGCACGATCCCTTGCCGCCCCAACAACACGGTCTGTCGGTACACCGTGGGGTTTTAGTCCGTGCCAGTCGGACATAACCCATCCTCTCCCCCGGGAGGGTGGGTATCCATAATGGATTTCCCCACGTAAAAAAAAAAAAAAAAAAAAAAAAAAAAAAAAAAAAAAAAAAAAAAAAAAAAAAAAAAAGGAACCTCCGTGATGCCCTCACGGAGGTATGCGACGCGTCGATGCCGCGGAGCGTACACCGCCCAAGCAGAAGGGCGGTGTACTGGTGGTCGCCGGAGATCGCCGATCTTCGGGCGGCCTGCTCCGCGGCCCGGCGGATTTTCGGGCACAGCCGCCGGAGGAGTCATCGGGACCCTGAGGAGGAGGCCCGGCTGTACGGTAACTACAGGGCCAAAAAGAAGGTCCTGCAAGTCGCCATCAGTCGGGCGAAGGAGGAGGCATGGGAGGAGATGCTCCAGTCGCTGGAGAGGGACCCGTGGGGGCGCCCGTACCACATGATGCGGGCGAAGCTACGCGGACGGGCGCCTCCCACTACGGAAACTCTCCAGCCGGAGGTGGTAGAGAGGGTCGTGGGAACGTTGTTCCCCGACCCTCCGAGTATGTCGTCTCCTCCCATGCCTCCACTTCAGGCGGCAGTTGCGGAGGAGCTAGTCAGCCCTCCCCCTCCAGTCACGGAGGAGGAGATGGAGAGGGTTGCACAGCGCCTCCGCAACAGACGTAGAGCACCTGGCCCAGACGGGGTCCCGGGTCGGGTGCTCAGCCTGGCGCTGGATCATCTCGGGGGGTGGCTTCGGGGGCTGTTCGACCAGTGTCTGTCGGTCGGACAGTTCCCGAAGCCCTGGAAGCAGGGGCGGCTCTACCTGCTGCGGAAGGAGGGCCGCCCTCCGGACTGCGCGTCTGCATATCGGCCTCTGGTGTTGTTGGACGACGCCGGGAAGGCGTTGGAGAGGATCATTGCTTCCCGGGTCGTCCAGCACCTGGATCGAGCGGGGCCGAACATCGCAGACGCGCAGTACGGCTTCCGGACAGAGCGTTCGACTGTGGATGCCCTGTGCCTCCTAAAGTCGCTGTCGACTGAGGCAATCTCCCGCGGTGAGAGGGTTTTGGCAGTGTCCCTCGATATTGCCAACGCCTTCAACAGCTTGCCGCATGGAGTTATACGGGAGGCGCTCCGGTATTTTGGGGTGCCCCCGTACCTGCGGCGGCTGTTGGAGGCGTACTTGGAGGACAGGGAGATCGCCTACGTCGACGGCGACGGTAGGATGGTTCGGCGAAAGACCAGGCGGGGTGTTCCACAGGGGTCGGCGTTGGGTCCACTCCTGTGGAACATGGGCTACGACTGGGTGCTCCGCGGCGCGCTCCCATCTGGAGTGCGTCTTATATGCTACGCGGACGACACCCTAGTCGTAGCCCAGGGAGGAGGTGATTGGGGGGACTTGGTGCGTCTGGCCACGATGGCCACAACCGTCGTGGTCGGCCGCATCCGGCGATTGGGCCTTGGAGTGGCCCTCGATAAGACCGAGGCCATATTATTCTATGGGCCTCGGCGAGGGCCACCTCCAGGGGCTCACCTATTGGTGGATGGCGCCCGTATCAGGGTGGGGACCCAGATGAAGTATCTGGGCCTCACCCTGGATGGGCGCTGGCGGTTCGAGCCCCATTTTGCGGGGCTCGGACCGCGGATAACAGGGGCGGCGGCGGCGCTCGGCCGGTTGCTCCCCAATATTGGGGGGCCAAGTGCCGGGTGCCGCCGACTCTACATGGGAGTCGTGCGGGCGATGGCCGTCTACGGGGCCCCGGTGTGGTCCGATGCCCTCGGTGCCGCTAATGTGCGGGTGCTGCGCGCTGCGCAGCGCATTGTGGCACTGAGGGCAATTAGAGGATACCGCACCGTGTCCTCGTCGGCGGCCTTCGCGCTCGCCGGCTCTCTGCCCTGGGAGTTGGAGGCTGGGGTGCTTGCCGCCGTGTACGAATTCACGGCGGCAAGGAAACGTTTAGGGGAGCCTCCGGCTCTCAGGGAGATAGAGGGAAAGCGAAGAGAAGGAAGGGAGGCCGCTATAGAGCGGTGGCGGCAGGACCTGGCGGACGCGCGGTATGGGCGGTATACAGTGGACGCCGTCCGTCCGGTCCTGCCGCAGTGGTTAAATAGGGAGTGGGGCTCCCTGACGTTTCGGCTGGTGCAGGTACTCAGCGGCCATGGCTGTTTTGGCTGGTACCTGCACCGGTTGGCTCGCAGGGAGCCGACCGCCGCATGTCACGAGTGCGGCGCTGAGGAGGACACCGCGCAGCACACTCTGTCTGAGTGTGCTGCGTGGGAGGTGCAGCACCGCACTCTGGCTGCGGCGGTAGGAGGAGATCTTTCGCTGCCGAGCGTGGTAACGGCCATGCTCGGCAGCGAAAACGCATGGACGGCGATGGCCTCCTTCTGCGAGGAGGTCATCTCGCAGAAGGAGGCGGCGGAGAGGGCCCGAGAGGCGGACCCTCTTAGCGGCCGTCTCCGTCAAAGGAGGGCCGGTGGAAGGAGGCGGCGTTTTGCCCGCCTTCTTCCACCTCTGTAGCTGGACCTGAGGGGATGAGCCGGGGGGCTCATCTCCTCATTGCACAGGTTCGGCGGACGAGGGGAGGTAGCTGGTCGTGTACCCACTGTACCTCCCTATAGGGACGGAGCCCGGCGGCCATCTTTCGCCGGGCTGACCGCTGGGGCGGCATGGTGATAGCTCAGTACGGTCCCATGCCGCCCCAACTTAAAGCGGTGGCCGGTACACCGTGGGGTTTTAGTCCGTGCGAGTCGGACATAACCCATTCTCTCCCCCGGGAAGATGGGTATCCATAAGGGATTTCCCCACGTTAATAAAAAAAAAAAAAAAAAAAAGGAATTTCGACGACAGCCCAAGCCGAGGCGTGCCGTGCGCCCTTGTGCTAGTCGTCTATATAAAATCGGGTGAGTGCCTTAAGCGCTCCCCTTAGTAGTCCGGTGAAACTGTGAAAGCAATATTGCTGGCAGTGTAGGTCAGTTTGAAAAGAAAAAAAAAAAAAAACATTTAGTACCACATTAGTGGTTGTACTGTCTTATACTAAAATAATCAGTTTGCTGTAAGAACTCATCCTAGAATACACAATAAATATATAAGGAAATATATTATTTCGCATACAAATCACCATTAGTTTTTCAATTGTTTTTTTAGCAAACGCCCGGAGTTTCTTCTGTATTGTTCAACTGTTTCCGTGATAAAACCACTAAGCGTTCCTTCGAAGAGATATCATAGTATGATTCAGATTTCAAGACCTAGGAACGCGGTATGTTCATAATTATCATGCAGAACCTGATGTATTCCACAATGTGACAGCATTAGATTGGAGTGTTTGTCAAACATTTGATGTTGGCCGGCCGGTCACAAACGGGTAAACATTCATTAGCAGATTAATTGTTACCGTTAATGGATCACTCGTGTTGGAGTGTTCGTCAAATACGACGGATTATCGTAACAATTGAGTAAATTTATTATTAATGGTAATTTTAGTATCTATATGTATATACAAAAAATAATGTCGGTAATTCCAATACTGTTCGACCGATCATCACGCAATTTGGCATTCCTCAGTATTATTCCATGATGAAAATTTATATGTTGTCAATTCCTATGTAACTCCTCACTAGATGACGCTATGTTATATTTTATTGTTATTAAGTTTTCTATTATAATTTTACGCGAACGATGTCACGGGCGGATATTAGTTGCGCCGTATAATTTTATTTTGTATGATGATATTTTGAAGCAATCGTGTTTCAGTGGTTAGTCTGTTCGGACACCGCATCAATCGACGTTGGTTGAAATCGTTGCGAATTAGGCGGAGGTTTCGGCGAAGGAACACATCGTGATGAAACCATAGGACGGCGGCATTATGGTAGGGCTTTTTCCAAGCCTACCTGGTTAATTTACCACTTTCACATTGAAAATCTGTAGCTAAGCATCTATAGGCTTAGCGTAGTTTATCAAATTGAAAAACAATGAACTGTTTCCAATTTTTATTGGTAACATTAAATCTGGTCAATAGCTATTAAATCATAAAATAAGAATAAAGAAAATCGGCTTATAGAAAATGAAGAAAAAGGCATTGAACTGTTTTGTCTTAGCCTATTTACATACAATACCTATGTTTTCCTCTACTAGGTAATTTTAATCTACAGGAGGGAATTCACCGACTTCAATTCAATAGTCGGCGGTATCAATACGGTAACTCCCCGTTGCAAGATTTTTGTCTTATGATAATATATTCGACAAGCGTTCAAATTTCATTACGATTTTTTCCTTCATCGTTATCTTTTATCGTTCCTAATGAAATTGATAATAAATGAGTGCGCAAATTTCGAAAACTTCGCCGGTGATGCGAACTTTAACGCCATTAGGTATCATTCGACTTCTATCTCTCTTACGACTTTCCTGTCGTTTGTACCCGCAGAAAAAAAAATATTTGACAAAAAAAGACCTTTATCTACATACAAATAATCTTATCTAAAACAAACAATAAATTCCAAATAATCTCACAATTTTCTTTAACCACAAAAAATCTTCAAAGAGCATAAAGTCTATTGTAGAAAGAAATTTTACAAGAATTAAAAGAACCGTTGAAATGTAAATGATTTGGATGCAAATTCATAACACTGTGTTGATGTTTGTTCGCAACTACCGTGTCCGTAAGTTTGTAGATCAACGTCACTCAGAATGCAACGTGTTTGCACACAGCACAGTGATAAGCGCAACGTAAACAACTACAACTGACCTGACGGCCTCCGATACTGCCTGAGTGATTACCATTCACCGGCAGTTATTGACACGCCGGATCTATCTGATATGGCGTGATTAATTGCTTACAAATGGTCAACTTCTATTTCGTGTTCAAACATAATACGCTGTATTAATTAGAATTCTTACGAATAACGCGACCATAGTTTTTTTTTAAATTTCAAAATGCATTGATAGAAGATAATTTCGATTCTTCACATAAACCGAATCTTCTAATGAAGAAAACCACAACATTCAGATAAGGAATTGTCTAATATTCACCCATGTAGCTACTAATCGTCCCATAGAGTATTTATTACTATATCTAAATCGGTATATATCGGTAATTAAAATTGAAATGACCAGTCTCTCAGATTAGCGTATAGTACATCAACTACAACGATTTTGGTCAAACGCTAGATTAAAAGAATGCAATTTTTGGTTTGTTCAAGCCTCCCATTTCTTGGCTGGATACAGAAAAATCCGTTGGAAAAATGACGACGTTAAAACCATATGTGTCCCTGGTATTTCAAGTCACCATATTTAGTGATTCAGTTTGATAATTACTTTCTTGCAAATATAGCCCAAACAGTTTCAGGTATTCGAAACTTCATAGGGATTTCGGCATGTTATTTAATATAGGTGAGAGTATACAGTTAAGGCCCAACAGCTTCCTACGTCGCGTCTGGACCCATATCTCCCGATCAGCGAAATGAAGACGTACAACCTTAGATAATAATAATGACCCCATCGTTGGACAGATGGCGTTATTTCATATTAGTCGATATCCTGCAGGCACATTAGGCAGACAAATGGCTTTCATTACAGCGCCGGCGTTTAACCGGGCTATTGCCTCTTCCTTTATTGTTGCCTGGAAGGTTTGTTTTATAACATTGATTTGTTACTCGGCTATGAAAGATATTCTTGTATTTATAGAGGAAGGCTATTATTTTATGATAATACCTCTATAATATTTGTTACAAGATTTTTATAATTCTTGAAGCATTTACTCAGTATCGATCCTTAATAGCTAAAGAGTTTAGTTTTAGATTAATTTTAATGGTAAACTGAAAAGTTAGAATGTATATACTAGAGTACACTGGAGCATACTTCAGCACACAAAGCGAGTGCATTCGCCGCAAATTGTGTTACAAAACGATTCTTCCCGGCCCCGAGGAGAGCGCTTCTCAAACTTTGTACAAAGGAACGGTTTTTGTTGGTCACAATGAAATAATGGAAGTCCAGTTTAGGGTCAGTGAAAATGCTACAAAGCGTATTCTTTTATTATTTTCTATTTTAAAATCAGCAACTTGCTATTAGATTAGGTTACAAGTTTCAATTCCGATAAATTAGAGTTTCTATTTCTATGTAATGTATAAATTAAAATTAAACTAAATATACTTATTATAACTCTTTAAAAGTCGTTATAAAGGTTAAAATATCCCAGTTATCGAGAAGCCATGGTAACACACATTAGGTATAAATTAATTTCCATATAACTCCGAGATCCATACATTATTCTAGGTGAAAAAAAACCCTACTCACTTTTCTGTATCCCTGACAACGTGTATATAAAATTTTACCATAATCGATTGAATAGTTAAAGCTTGAATATGTAACAAACGAACAAACTCACATTCTCATGTATAATATTAATTAAGGTATCTTCTGTTCTCTCGTATTTTTTCTTTCTATACAAAAATAGTAATAGCAGATGTTCAGAGAGGAGTATCATTTCCAATTCGTTCACAATGATCTAGGTTGTAATAAGTAGTCTTTTGACAATAAAATCGTCTTGACATGGTACTTTAACTTATTGCCCGACAAATATAGTATTATGCTATGAAGCATTGAAAGTAACAATTTATCTAAAAAAGTTACTGAGTCTATATTATGCAATGGCTAATTTGTGTTTGTGGTAATAAAATTACCGCAGTTGCTTCATTAAATAAAAAAGAAAAATAACATTAAATATTCTTTGTCTTAGTTAAGCTCAGATTAGATACCAATGAACGTTAAAATATTCTTTAACTAGCCGATACCCTTCTTTTTTTTTACATTGGGAAAATCAGTAACGGATACCCACCCCGACGGGCAGCGGGGGTGGGTTATGTCCGCCTTCCATGGACTAAAAACCCCATTGGTGCGTTCTCACACCTATTTGGCCGAGGAGCAGGAACTGACAACTTTTTTGCCTTCTGCATCTCCGGCAGGTGTCGGCCCACTCATCAGGGGCTTATTATTACTCATCACACCCCGTCTGCAGTCTGAGGGGTCGTGATGGTAGACTCCTCAGGAGGGGGCGGGTGTTGACTAGGTCGATTACTAGGAGCTGGTGGATCTGGGATCGGAGCACCTCAATCTCCCGAGGTGCGAGTCTCCGTCCCTGCTCCAGCGCCTCCACGCGTCATTGGTATAAGGACGTGTGGGCTCTCGCTTCCCGGTCCCAAGATGGGGATCCGGTTAGCAGGGAGGCCACCTCGTGGGAGATCGTGCGGTATCCGCGTATGGCTCTGACGGCCATCGCTCTGTGCGTTTTACGTAATTGGGCATTGCTGGTGATCGTCAGGCCATACGCCCATGCGGGGGCCCCGTATAGGGCCATTGACCGCACGACCCCCAGGTACAGCTTCCGGCAGACGGAGTCGCGCCCTCTCAAGTTTGGCAACAGTCCCAAGTTTAGCAACAGTGATATCCACGACTTTCTCTCCGAATGCATTGTGCTTATAAAAACCTTAGTTTCTCAAAATTTTATTAACATTATGTTTGATGAAGATGTGATAATTTTTTTTACATAAAACCCAAGTATTTTTGAAGAAATATTAAAAAAATTGATCCGTAGTATTTACGTAAAGCATGTGCAATGGCAGTATTCTATTATTATACTAGTGCTGCCCGAGACTAGGTCCGCGTCGAATTTTAATTCTAACACATTGAATAATAAAATCATAGATAAAACGGCGTATCGAAACTCGCCATGGATCCTTTGTGAAGGATTTTGTTCTTCGAGGTGTGGCGTCGCACTACAACTTCTAGTCGTTGCTCCATACTATGAATGTATATTTCCAACTTTCGATACACTGTGCGGCACTCAAAACAACAATCAGCAATGCCAAAAACTGTCCAGCAGCCTTTGCGTAAATTGCTTCTCTTTTCTGTATATAGATAGACAGTCAAAAATTCTAGAAACAATAGAAATGCTTTCTGTCATTGATTCTCAGACCTCCTAGAGTATTTTTTCTTAAATATAATTTATGTACAAATTTCGTCTCGTTAGCCTATTATTATATGTATATATTTATATATAAGAAGATATTGAAAGAAGCCAACAATAAATTTTCTTATCGTGAAAATATTTAACATCTTTATATCGAATCGAATAACGCTGTTGCTCTGACAAGTGTTTAAAGTTACACCAGTCTTGACGGGGAACATAGACGGCACGTAGGCGAGATGGTGACCAGGGTAAATATTCCAAATTGGCCTAATTCAATCCATCTTAGACCACATCATCATTTAATATCAGGCAAGATTGTGGTCATATACTAAAACTTGAAATGTATATAAAAAACCTGGCAATTTTGGGTAAGTCTAACTTCTCAAAAAAATAGAGATCTCTCACAGTACTTCTTTACGTACTGTGTGAGCGTGCAGATGTGAAATGCAGTGACGTGTTATCGTCAGATATAATATTGTCACTATTTCTTGTAGGCAGCAAGATCGACAGGTCCCTTCCAGAGGATTGGATTTACCATTTTACTTATTAGTTCCTTCAAGGTTGTCAGTATCTACACTTTTGTCCAACGACCATGAATATCCTACAAGTACACAATGATTTACAGTTGAAGCAGCGCTGTCTCTCTGCAGAATCAGGTGACGTCAGCAGTGGTTCGTTACTGTCCTTTATTGCGATAAAACCTATAGGGTGAGGGTTACAGAGGGCGTTTATAAGAATTTAGTTATTTTTTATTACACTAAAGTTAAATATAAAACATTTTAAAATATTGCATCCACAATAATATCTTTACATAAATATAAATATTTGCTTTAATTCAACTTGAATAAACAAAAATAGGAATAATACCTTTGACACTGGGTAAAAGACTAGAGGAAATTCGTTTAGATTTGTAAATAATATCTTTGATGATTTTTTTGGTACAGAACTTGTAAGACGTATAGCAGAATTCAGAAACCCGAAATTATCTGTATATTATTGTTCTATGTTAGGCGATATATTTCAATAGAATGCACTATCGTTAAACATTTTCTAACATAATTCAGATGACCCTTATTCAGCATCCTTCCTATCATTTGAAAAATGTCCTCTAGTACATGACCATAGGAGTTGTCGAAGGATTTAAATATGATAAGTGTTTTTGAATAGCATACTAAGGACGAAATATAGACATACTTGGATAGATGTATGCTATAGACGTGCATAATTTATGTGAAATAAATTATTAGGATTTTTTTTATGCCAAAGGGCAGCAAACAAGCAGACTGCCTATCTGATGTTGTTCTGATTTGATGTTAAATGGATACCGTCGCCTATGGGCAACTGAAACAACAGGTGCATCACTGTTGTGTTGCCGACCTTGAAGAGCGTGCTTCAATCCTTTTTGGAAGAACCCCATGTGATAACCCTGGGGGGAACATCGTGCTTGGTAACACATTCCACAACGTTAACGTGCGCATAATAAAGCTTCTAGAGAACCTTACGATTGTCGCCATTCTGCTGGGCTTTAGGGTATGTGGATGAGCAACCAGTCAACGGCGGGTGGTGCGAGCTTGGAATTATAATTAGATACGATGATGGCTCAGCGAACCATCAGCAAAATGAGTTTTATGTGAAGAAAAAAATTGTTGAGAGATAATCACACTGTGCAACTATATTTTTCAGTATTTGGTTGGCTAGCTACCATGCTCATTGAAAATCTCTCGCCGAGCACACATCGACATATACCGACCAATGCACTAGAGAACCGCCCCGCTCTAATGCATCAAGGATTTCCAGCTAGTTCATTAATTAATTACAGGTAAATGCCAGCCAGATTAAAAAATCCCTATTGAATTGTATGGTTCTTATATTAGGGATGAATATAGGGTATGTAATATAACGCTATAACACTCAGAAGCGGCGCATTTATCATAAAAAATGTAGATCAGAAAGTACAATATGCCAGAATGAAGTAATAGTATGTAGCTACGGACGACAGAAGATACTACTAGCTTAATATAAAACGGAGCAATTATCATACAAAATTTAGATCAGAAAGTACACTATACTAGAATGAAGTAATCGTGGGTGCGAGGAATCGAGGTATACAGCTAGACACAGACGACAGAGGATACAACTAGTTTAATATAAATAAAAAAACACTTTAAAAGAAACTGGAACCCAAAAATATAAAAAATATTTTTTTATTCACTTCATTTCACATAATACTTTGTTTTAGTATCAATAAATAATCTTAAAGATTCAGTAAAAGATTTAAATTATTACCTATTATTTATTTTTTTGAAGTCGGCGCCAATACTCTATTTCTTTATGTAAAAGACAACTACTTATTTATTAAAGTTTATTTCAGATTTTCACTTAATGGCTGGCATAAAGATGAAATTGACACCTACTTCTAAATAAATATATAACAGATCATATTTCAAATTTATGGATGGATGATATATTAAGACAAAAGGCGTTATGTAAAATGAAGTGAATGAAACATTATTTTATACTTTTGAGTTCGTATTTTTTTTTAAAGCGGTTCATATTTCTTTGAAAAAAAAAAAAAATTAGACTTTTGAGAGGATTTTCTGAGGGAGATTCTCTTTTCAACTGATTGTATTTTCATTTTCTTTTAATTGTTTTTCTTCATTTTCCTTTTTTCATGTACGTACATCTTTTCGCATTTTTTTATTTTATTTTTGTTCGTTTCTTTTTGATTTACAAGTCTTTTTTTCAATTTTCAATGACATATAATATGAGCGTACGACTGAATACAGCAAATATAATACGGCCAAATATCGTGGGATTTAATATAAATAGCAAAAATCTCAATATGCAATATACATATCTGTTTAATCATACAGGAGTGATATTATGTTATGCAGTGATGAAAACGGTATACAGATGTACGATTACAGCAATCGCGCACCATTTGCTGTTAATTATTGAAGTTAATTATTGCCAATCTCCGAAGAATTCATGTCATCATTATTTATTATATACTAGACCCTGAAAAATAAGCATCACACAACGAGACTTTCATTCCAATGGAATCAGTAGTTTTTGAGAAAAACGCGAACATACCAACATACATCCATACGGGTCGAATACAGAACATATTTTTTTGAAGTCAGTTAAAAATAATTTGAGAACTCATATCATCTTATTTGATTAATAATCGTATATGGTCAAGATTTTATAAAAGTACGTTTGCTTTCAAATAAGGCTCTTGATATTAGACCAAAAATAAACGTACATTGATTGACTTTTAGAGCAACAGGATTTCTAATACCTAAAGTGTCAACAAAATATAAAAAAGCTGTGTATCTATAAGGCTAACAACATATAATGTAAAAACCTATGTTAACATTACAGTTTACTGATCACCATATAAATACTTTAATTTGCCAACTATTTGAGCAACATTAATCGCAAATGAAAGTCGTGGTGTGCAAAGCTAAAATAGCAAATATTATTACTGGAGTCTATTCCCGAGCGTCTCTAAAGTACTTGACACCAAACTTTCCAAATATATTGCCTTTGTTCGGAACTTAGCACCAACACCTTCATTTCAACCGGCGCAATGAAACGAATAAAACTCATAAGGGATCGCTCAATACCTTTCTTTAGATTGGAAACCTTCTTGGATGACATTCGTATAATTTTAGATAACATAAGTCACTGAACTAGTGGAATACCTTTTAGATGTTCTATAGTTTTCGTTGCGGCATATGTTGAAGATTTTCTGTTAGCTATGTACATTTACTAATAAAATAAAGGAAAACGTTAAGAGAAAGTTCGACTCCTTGGATAATTTTGTGAAAAAAAAAGCAAAAAGCTACCTTTGTCTTAGTAACATGCGGAATGGTAACACGGAATATGTTTGAATTCTGTTTTAGAATTAACCAATATGTTCGCAGGCCATCAACGAATATCGAAGCTCAATTGAAATTCTTGTTTCTGAAGGCGTGAAATATAGGGACCTCTCAAACTCAATCTTCCCACATTTACATAGGCGCCGGATGATGGACCGTTGAACTAACAAAATTATTCAAAGTAGCCTGCCGGAGTTTTTATGGGGCACGCGGGAAAGTGTGAAGGTCTCGGAATATTTCTCGGGACCCCGGGGTTTAAAAGATTACGGCCCAGTTACTGGACTGTATGAATAACGAGTGTTTTTACTACGGTTCCCGGATAGAGATGTGCTTGATCACATCGAATGTGTACGTTTATTGAATTTGAAGGTTGATTTCTTGGAAATATTATATATCGATTAGCATTTGACTGGAATTTGAACTAAAGTTAAAAAGTTGAGATAAGGTTATCAAGGAAACAAATAATTAGAAAAAATAAACAGTGTGAACGGGTGTTGAGGATAGTGGCTTAAATACATATATACTATTTAGTGTAAGTAGGATCTTTTATATTGAAGCAGAATAAAATTACACCATTGCTTCTAATAATAAACACGTTACTATTCAAAAAGTATGGTGGCTTTCAAGAGATCGGAAATATGTTGGAAGCCGTGTTGTCTTGCCCGACTACAAGTCGTTAAACAGTTCGATATATCCTGGCTATCCTGTATATTAATTAAATGACGGTGTGGCCTAAGACAGTAAACACGCGGAAAACACCAACACGTGCTTTGCAACAGATTTTTAACTTGAGGGTAGCTTGCCCGGTGGACTTACAAAAAGCCCAACCATCAATGCAAACCTTAGTAAAATATATTGAATCGGATTATACTTTTAAGTGAATTTTTAAACCGTAATGGTATCTCAAAAAGTCGCAACGCTTGGTATTCTCTGGAGGAGGCCTTTACCCGAATAGGGGCTCAGGAAAGCTAATTATACTAAATTTTATGTTACAATACACATACAATTAGTGGAATATACAGGTTTTTTATTTAATTAACAACAATCTCTTCAGAAAAATAAGAAACTGCTAGAAATTGCAAAAGTAAAAATGTAACCGTAAACATTTCCCTTGGACGAAAAACTTCATAATCAGCGTGTCAACAATTTGTCGATTCGACGGAATTATATAGAAACTGTCACCAACAATGAGCCCTTGGTCTCCACGGGGGCTCCCCTCACGACCCTAGCCTCATAGCGGGGCGTCCGAAGCCTCATTACGTTACAATTGCTTCGGACACTAATTGTCTGAGAGTTTTTTGTTATCTCCAAGAGGTTTGATTACTTACTCAGTGATAATACTATTTTTATACTGACATCATATTTTCTATGAATTCTTTATCTTTTTTATTTTTCTTATATTCACTTGACAAAATTGTCCTAGGGTTATTTACAGGCTTGTTAATCCACTCGTTAATCTCATAGATTACTAACCAAAAAAATTTATACATTAACCAAATATAATTATTAGATAGGAGGTTATTTTCAAAGACCCGCATTGGTTCAGATCTGTGAAGTACTCTCAAAGAGATTAGACCCTCTATCGGCCATCCTTAATGAGGACACGCTCCTAATGATTTATCCGAGGGTCCATCGACGAAGGTCCAAATCTGAATCCACTTTACATTTGCCCTTCAGTTAATTGTCATTTAAATGTATTAGAATGTCATTTGTTTTATTGATTTCTTTGGATGACTTCTGTAATACCGGCCTTTAAAAATAGCCGATAATTAAATATAGTGGGTCATAAAGTAAAAATATATGGATTCTTTTTGTTTTGGCTTTTGTCTTAGGCAGTATCTCTTATTTTAGGTGTATATTTAAGTTTAAATATTTTATTTTAGATTTCTTTAGAAATATGTGGACGCGATATAATTTCAATTGTTACTACTACCATTTTAAATACTAGTTTATATGATAACCATTTAAATATTAAAGTATACAATTCTGGTACGGTGTTCTTAATAATTTTTCTTCTACTAAACAGTTTAATCGATTTTAATTTAAAAAAAATATGCTTATGGTATCACTTAGATGGTTTTCAACTATAATTGGATCAAATAGTCTAAGTTTTGAACTGTGGCAGAATAACGCAATTAATTAAACTCTCCGATAAATAATATGAATTTAAAATATTAAAATGTAAGTGTTTGTTACATTGTTTTGGGTGAATCTTGTTCGGATGATAACAAGATATTATATGACATAGTAGTGCTATCTCATCAACGATAGTTGCTTAGGAAGGATCAGTAAAGTGATGATGGCTTAGTTGACAGCTTGTTCGAACACAGCCGTAGCCGTAGGCTCTAATCCTAGCAACTGCGTCAGAGCTTTTGGTGAAGCAAAACATCGTGATGAAACCATAGCACGTTGGTAGGACTTTTTCTAAGTCTAGAACCCTCAAGTTGAAAATCTGTCGCCAAGCACCTGTCGGTGTGTTCCGGCAGCTGCACTTGAGAGCCAGTCTCCCCCTCTAGGTTTAACGTGACTACCATCTTAGACCACATCAGCATGTAACATCAGATGAGATTAATGGTCAAGCGCTAAGTATAAAAAAAGGTATACTTAGATTGATAAATTGATCCCTTGAGCAAAAAAAGCAATATATTTTATACGGGACAGCTATTAGAAAATTGACAGATAAATAATTATTCAAAGGGCCTAATGAAAAGATTTCATAATCGTTCCCTTTGGCCGTCACAACTTTGGATGTCTCGAAAACTTCACGAAACCAATCGATCAGCAAACTTTTATTTTAAAACTTGAACAAATTCACTCTTTAAAGGGGATTATCAATTTATAGATTTTAAGACGTTAAAAGATTATTTAAATAAGTTAACGTTAAGTAATTATGCTTTCGGAGAGGTATTAATTTGTTTTCTGTGTAACGCCATTTCGTAGATTTTATTAAATTCGGCTGTTCGTGAAAACGTTTTAAGGTTAAATTAAGATCTCTGGATGCTGAATGCCATACTTCAAAGTAGATTGGATTTTTGATGAAACCGTTTAATAAAGGTTTAAAGACTTCTAGACCTATTAATATTAGATTAGTTTTAAGTATCCAACTCTTCATAAAAGTGTTCATATTAGTATCGGACAGCCCACTTTTTTGTTTGTATTTGCTCGGTACGACAATGCAATTACATTGAACCTGATGTGTAGTGAAGCGCAGTCCAAAAGCAACTGTGAATGTTTACGCTTAACAAGGATGACAGTTAATGGGAATTTGGACTTACTGGATCATCGCCTTTCTGGATTTACTTTCTTGTCTTATATATTACAGTTTTGTTACACTTTTTAATGAATTTTAAGGGAGCACTCGCGTGGCTTTTTGAACATTATTTTAAATTGAATCACTTGTTTTACGCGGGCATTTTAAAATGGACGGAAAGGATAGCAAGGATTAATCTGGTCCAGTGACTTTCTCTGTAACGGGCTATACATAGGTTGGTGAATATATTATTCTGTGTGTGGTCATGGGGGCGCGGCTTGGTATTAAAGCCTATTATCCCACTTTGTAGATATACATCGGTTGATTAGAATTGTTGTGTCCTATCTACTCGGAGTTATCCACCATTTTGTATATGTTTGCTATTTAGTTGGGCTATAAGAATATTTCTCCAGCATCCAATTTTCGTCACGAATTTTTTGTTCTCTGTCAAACGGTAGTCATAGAAACACTATTGTTTTAATTCATAAAAATGATCGGGATAATTCAAAATAAAATCAATTAATAATTAAATTAAAAATAACGACAAAAATAAAACCGTTTTTTTTTTTTTAGTTTTTAATGACAAATTATATATTCACCGGCTTGCAACGTGAGTGGCCAAATTGACGATACTTATAGTTTTTTGATAAAATGTCACAGAAATCATTTCTAGAATTTAATATCAATAACGGGGATGTCGGTGGAACTGCTCCAAAAGATTTTATAGTTCAAGTTTAAATAGATATTATTATGTGGCATGTACAATCGAGAATTATAAGGAATATAGGATATAAAGGAAAATAAAACTATTTCCATTTTTTTTTCTCGATAACACTACGATTCATTTATAAGAAGAAAAGAAAAGAAAGAACGAAAAGCGGTTGAAAACTGAGAAGAGAGATGTAGGTACTTAACTGTTTTCTGTCTTTTTAATTATATATAGATATTTGAGGTTATTTTCTTTCTTTCCATTCATTAGCCTTCATGCACCTGCACACGTTTCGAGTTCTTATTAGTTATAATCAGTCATTCTGATGTAGCTTAATATATAAATCTATATTTAAAAAAATAAGAAATCTACGGTAATACTCGGTTGTAGAGTGCGGCGCTGGCCAAACACGTTGTCTTGAGCGCCCATAAATTTGTCACTGTGCAAAGTAAGCCGCGTATCGAACGGTCCAGCGATGCTGTGAGTTATTGGTCATTTGCACACTGTGAATTCCAACTGCACAATCAAGGAAACATTAGAGTGCTTTATAAATTGAAGAATATCATTGCTTGGTCAAAGTTTGTTATTGTCTTAATAATAAATAGTAAATTTTTTCACAGTACCGTTTTTTCCATATCAATTGTTATTATTAATTGTTTTTTTCTAATAACTAGGCATATTATTTACAAAACGCCATTCTGAAATTTTATGAGAGTCCTTAAATTAAGATAACAATTTAAAATGGTTAAAATCGCAAAAAAAAAAACGAAAAATTAATGTAAAAGTAGAAGAAAGCTTCGATTTTGTTTCAAAAGTACAAATCAAAAACAAATAAAAAAATTTGGAGAAACGTTTTTTACACAATAAGAAAGGATGAACAGCTTGCAGTAAAAGCGAAAGGGGTCGTAGTAGAAAATGGTCGATTTGGCGTGAAATATCCCAGATGTGTTTTTGCGAATTTCTAAACGTTGTATTAAATTAATAACAGAGTTGACATATTACTTACAAACAGTTTCATCAAAATCGGTTTAGTAGATTTTAGTTAAATTCTGACATATAGACGCTATAGTCAGACAGGCGAAACATATTTTTATGATAAATTCGAGATATGTTACCTGTATGATACTACACGTCATAAAATTTTAAAAATAACTATGTCTACATATATCTTGTTACAATATCTAGTTAACTCAATATACTGGTTAATTTCAAACCACTTAAGCTACAAATTCATTCAAAATTATGAACTTTTTACATTTATATATGGATGGTTACTGCATTCTAGCCGAGTACCTATTCTTCTTTCTACCTTCCCATACCATGATTATAGCTCATTGCTCTTTGGATAATTAACCTTCTCCATTTTACATATTTCCAACTACGAATAGACTAAAACCCAATATCATTGACGAAATAAATTAAACGTCTTATGAAAGAGATAAAAGGAGTATAGTTAAAACGAGACAGAAGTAGATGAAGTGTGCACTGTTCAAATACAGGCGATTACGTCGCTAAACCGAAATGGAAGATCCACTGAGGGAAGATCGCAGACTTGCTTTAGCTAATGCATTCAAATCTGCGTGAACCGTGCTCTACGTGGAATAGTAAAAATTTGTGGAAATTAATAAGAAAAAAAAATCTGTTCGTATGTATGTGCGAATTTAATTCCAAAATGGTTTTACTAATTACACAACTTAATACACAACGAAAATAGATACGACGTCATAAGCACGTGTGAAATCGTATGCCCAGCTAGTTGTATATATATTCATGTAGTTCTTGACAATCCATAGTAGATATAAAATCACAAAATCAATTGCATTGTTAATGTACCAATACGTTAAGATTGTTAATATAAGGAACGAGTAAAAAGTAAAATAAAAAGTTTTTTTTTCTATTTTATAGGTTAGTGTTTGACCACAATCTCATCTGATGTTCAACGATGATGTAGTTTTATATGGTAGTCAAGCTAAACCTAGAGGGAGACTGGCTCTCAACTGCAGCTGCCGAAACACATCAACAGGTACTTGGCGACAGATTTTCAACTTGAGGGTGATTGCTAATCAAGCGGACTTAGAAAAAAGCCCTACCACCATGCTATGGTTTCATCACGATATTTTCCTTCACCGAAAGCTCCGACTCATTTGCTTGGATTCGAACCTACGTCCTTCGACGCTATGTACGAAAATATTACCAACTGAGTCATCATCGCTTCAAAAGTTTTCCTCTTTTTCTTCAAAAGTACAAGTTACTTATGGGCTTTTGTATGTGTTCACGCTCAAAATGAAGAACGCTGTACATGGAGCGTGACACCGACGAAAACGGGCCAATAGCGACACATCTAAAAACGTCCGTTAAAACAGGGACTCTGTAAATCTCGAAATATACGCATCATATCAGACGACACACGCATTATTATTTCTTTTAAGCCGACATATGTAGCCTCAATGTCAAACATGGTCATTGAGAAAAACGGATGAAGAAAAATTGGCGGTATGTCAAAGGAAAATAGAAAGAAGCATGCTCGGGATTAAAACTCCAGATAGAATAACAAACGAAATAGTAAGGAAAAAAACAAGAGTAACAGACATAAAAAAAAGGATAAGAACTTTAAAATGGAATTGGGCGGGTCATATCTATAGATTACACGACGACCGATGGACAAAGAAAGTGACGTTATGGACACCATGGGGAGATAAAAGGAAAAAAGGAAGACCCAAGAAGAGGTGGCGCGATATTTTTAAGGAAAGGTGTGGTGGGGAATGGTTCCGAACAGCGCTGAAAAAGGACAAATGGAGACAATTGGGGGAGGCCTACGCCGCTGAGGCGAGTGCTACAATTTAAGATAAAGAAACAGAAACGATAACTGAAAGAAGGATAATTGGGAAACAAACAAACAAACAGTATAAAATAGTTGTTAAATAATGTAAATTAAAAAAAAAAAATTACAATATTGTTAGTAGTTTATATAACATTGTAGCAAATAAAAGGCTTTTTTATTTTATTTTATTTTATGTAGCCTCAAAAGGCGCGAACATAGTTTTTGGTCCAATCGAGCCGAATATCTCGAAGCTTGCAATCAACAAAGTCGGATAATTACGCAAAAGAAACCAGAAGACTTGAAAATTCGTTTCAAGAACGATAAACGAGCAGCGAGAATTTGAATATTCAACCGCCACCTGGTCAAGATCGTCGCAAGATTACGGCCAGAATCGCCATCAACAGCAGCATCGCAGCGCATTGTGGTGAGACGTGCCATCCAAATTCTCCTGCCTTTTTTTTTTTTTTTTTTTTTTTTTTTCGAACTGACCTACACTGCCGGCTTATTCCGCCTTCACAGTTCCACCGGACTACTAAGGGGAGCGCTTAGGGCACTCACCCGGTTGTTTTTAGGCGAAACATCTCAAGGGCACTCGGTGCACCTCGGCTTGAGCTGTCGCCGGATTCCCGAAATAACTAAGCTAGCTAAGCTATCTATCCATACAATACTCATATATGAATTCGTGAAAAATGCATGTGTGACCATGCATGTTTCACGAATGTATATGTGTATTTGGTATCTGACTACTGTGTTACGTGACCTATTTCAGTCCGAAAAGGGCAAAAAAAAAAAACAGCCCACCACTGAGTGCCTAGATGTGCAAGAGTGTGGGGTGATCGTGTAAGTGTAGAACATGTGTAAATCACTGTATTCGCGCGAGTAAACATACTCGAGGGCTCCACACCGAGGGACTACCTAGGCTCGAGCAGTTACAAGAAAATCGCGACGAGTGTGCGGGATCGAATCTTCACCCCCCGCTCACGGAGGCGTGAGCAGAGAGAGTCGCGGGCGTGGGCGCAAACACGCATCTTTTGAGAGGGAATCGAGCTAAAAAATAAAGTACAACGGCACGGTGCCGATTTAACTAAATAATTACGTAACAAATCCTAATATAACGGTCTATTATGTATGAACACGCGGGTTCGATCTGATATTTTGATTTACGCGAATTTATTTATGCGCGGCGCGGGTTAGTTGCTGTACCGTGGTCGCGACGGCCGGGAAAGCGGAGATAGCGTTTAAGAGCCCGAGCTCAGACGTACTATTAACTAACGCGTTAAATGCGATTATCTCTTGTACATCGTGTACCAAGAGTAAGCGAGCTATCCAGTCTATACCGGAGGTCGAAGCTGAAACCGCGATAGGTGGCGCAGGAGTGGACAGAGCCTTTGGGGGCTGGGGCTTGGCTTTAGGAGCCGAGGGAGCTGGTGGGGAAGGCCTTACGCGCCAGGAGAGCGCGCTCGGCGGAGTGGCGGATGCTGCCGGCGCACTGGAGGTGCCCGGCAGTTCGGGGAAAGCCTTCTGGCTTTGTATGGGCGGAGGCGGAGGCCGATTCGTCCGAGTCGGCGGGCCGTGCGCCCTGGACCGGGTCGCACGACCGCCGCGACGGTGATAGGTCGAGCGAGGCGCACGGGGACACCCGCGATAGTTCGCGGTATGACCCGTTTGCTCGCAGAGGACGCAGCTCGGCGGCTCGACGGATTCGGGAGTGCGGGGGCACTCCTTAGTGGAATGATCCCCGAGACACTTGACACACCTGGGACGCAGGTGGCAGTGTCGGGCGGAATGACCGTACACCTGGCAGTTGTGACACTGCGAGGGTACCTGGGACTTGCGAGGAAGCTCGACGTAGACAGGGGACAGGCCGCAAACTGAGTTGAGGCTGAAAATAGCCTTGCCTTCCAAGGAGCGGTCCAGAGTGACCAACACCAGGTTGAAGGGGGCCTTCGTACGGGGGTGGCGCATGCGCTGCACGCTCCGGACTGGGAAGTCCTGACCGTTCAGGCAATCGCAGATGTCGTATTCGGTGAGCTCAGAGGGAACTCCCCGAATGACGACACGGAGGCGGCGCTCTTCCTCGAGCGCGTGGGTGAAGAAAGGGAGCTTACGCTCCCTGAAGTATTTGGTGAGCTCGCGATGCTCATCGGGGGTCGAGACACGAATAGAAATGCCGGCAACAGTGTTGACGGCAGACTTGTAGACGATTTCCTTCGACTTAAGGTCTTCAGAAATCTCTACCCATCGAGCTTTGTCACGGAAGGTGACGGGAGGCGGTAGGCGTGGCTTCTTGGCCGCGACCGCGGGTTCCGCAGCCGAGGCTCGAGCCGAATTCGCGGCAGAGGGCGTGGGAGAGGCTCGGGGCACCCGAGCGCCACCTATATTGGGCTGCTTTGGGGTCGGACGTCCCGCAGCAGAGTCGCTATCGGTCTGAATCGCGGCGCGTGGGCGTTTACCGCGGCGCGTGACGGTTGTGAAACCGTCGTCATCGGCGGGCGTGGTCGCGGGCGCAGGCACGGTCGCGGGCGCAGGCGCAGGCACGGTCGCGGGCGCAGGCACGGTCGCGGGCGCGGTCGCGGGGACTGTATCGTAGTCCATGTCAGAGTCGTCATCGGAATCGAATTCCGAGTACCTCGTGAACGGGTCGTCCGGGAGATTCGCGAAAGGGTTCGCGGAGAAACAACGCGGTATCTTACCGGGAGGGTTGCGCGCGTAGACTTTCCGGAGTCTATTGTATTCCGTGACGAGATTCGGGTCTTCCTTTTCGACGAACATGTGGAAGCGCAACAGTTCTTCGAGGTGGACGGTATCATCAACGGCCGGAAGGGCCGGATGGGCACGCGGGGTCGCGGGGGTAGACATGACTAACCTCCCTGCCTGAGGGGCAGGGGGGTGCGCCTAATTCAAATCTAACGGACAATCCGTGTCCGGGCCAAAGGGAAAACGCGACGCGACGCGAACGCGAAATCTTCTCTTCAAAACTGCACACGGCGCGGCGCGAAGAACGACGCTCTGCACGGCACACGACGCGCTGCACGACTCTCGAAGCGCAGCACGAGGCACGACGCGTAGCACGGCGACTCGACGCACTGCAAACAGTGTGCACGGCTTCGCACCGAAAAGTGCGGTTTAAATGGTGCACTAATGGAGGTGCACCGTCGCTCTGAAAAGAGCGTACGATCGACAGTAGCCGCTCGAACACACTAAACTTCCGGACACACACGAAAATATCCGACAACTGCGCGCGAGTTGCCGAACTAACGGATCGTCAGAGCTGCGAGCGGGCGCGTGCGCACTCGGCCGCTGCTCAAACGAGACTCAAAAAAAATTCTCCTGCCCCAAAATTACCACATTATAACCTTGTACTCCTATTCAATTCCAGTGTTGAGTCTCCTCGAGCGTGGTGTGCCTACTCATTTTACATAGCATCTGCATCCTACGTTAACCTGGTTCGCGATACTTCGGTCTACCACCACAGGCAGTGTCGTTATTTGAATACAAAAACCAGTAAGTACTCGCACATACTTTCAAAATGACCACTCATAGTGAATCTATTGACAGCAAAAATATAGCGAAGATTAAAGATCTCAATAGAAAAAGAGGCATAATTAAAGGTAGATTAACGAGTTTCAAAAAACACATTGTATCATTAAAAGAAACAGTGTTGTCCGTTGAACAACGTGCCGAGTTGAAATTGCGTATTCAAGGTCTCAACAGCTTATTTTCAGAATATCACGAAATTCAAAGTAGCATTGATGAGTTGGTCCCTGACAGTAAATTAAACGAGCAAATAGAAGCACGAGAAAACTTTGATATCGAATATTACGCGATTTTAGCAAAGGCTCAATGTATGATAGATGATGGGTTTACATTATCATCTTGCGCAGACAGTTCAAATACACAGTCAGTAAAGTTACCTATTATCACCTTACCCGAATTCGACGGTTCATACGACAAGTGGCTTGAATTTCGAGACACCTTTTTATCTCTAGTTCATTCATGCAAATCAATCACAAAAATTCAAAAATTTCATTATTTAAAGTCGTCTTTAAAAAAAGAAGCACAATCAGTAATTGAATCGTTAGAATTTTCGGCAAATAACTACGTAGTAGCATGGGAATTACTTCTGAATCGCTATAACAATAGTAAATTATTAGTGCATAATCACATAAAAGCATTATTTTCCATGCCTACTACATTAAAAGAATCGTCAATTCACATACGTAAGCTTATTGACATTACATTAAAAAATCTACGTTCACTTAAACTACTCGGCGAACCTACTGATCACTGGGATTCACTAATAATTTATATGATCGTGTCAAAGCTAGATCGCACGACCGAACGTGAGTGGGAACAATATAAAAACATTTCTACTAAGTGTAGGGAGAACTCTAAATCTCAAAAAGTCGATGACTTATTACAATTTCTTAGAGACAAGGCAGATATGTTAGAATCTTTACAAGATCCACATAAACCACATACAAACCATAAGTCATCATACATTCCAAAGGTTCACTGCAACATTATCACGCAAAAGACAGAAGGCAGTTCTAAAATAAATTACAAACCGATAGTAAAACGGCACAAGTTATGTATATTATGTAACACACCACATCCTTTGTATTCGTGTCAACGTTTTCTTGATCGCGATATAAAAGAAAGAAAAACATTTGTTACTAATAATAAACTATGCGAGAACTGCCTTCGTCCAGGTCATATAGCTAATATATGTAGATTTGGTTCATGTAGAAAATAAACACAATACTCTAATTTGTGACCGAAGTACGGGCGATCAGACTATCACGCGCACAATCACCCGTCACTCCGGCCACGCGGCGAATGAGTCACCGAGCTACCCCTCCTGCGGATCGGACGCAGCCGCAGGCGCGGGTGCAGGGGAAGCTAGCAGCTATACACACGCACAAAGTTATACTATACAAATAGATAACGTTCATAACAATATTCATAATACGCAAAGCGAACAAACAATTCTTTTGTCCACTGCACTTGTCGATGTACCTGACAGTTCAGGTAAATTATATAGGGCACGCGCATTATTAGACAGTGGCAGTGAAAGATCTTTTATAACAAAATCATTTTGTAATAAAATAAATCCGCAATTAATACAGTCCACACAACATATTCGAGGGGTTAGCAACATAGTCACGCAATGTAGCCAGACGTGCAAGCTTGAAGTTAGGTCTAAAGACGGCACATTTAACTCGCATACTATACAATGTTTAGTTTTACAAGAAATAACTTCGAGATCGCCATGTATCACAGTACCGCGTAGGTTATTTAATATTCCTAATAATATCACTCTGGCCGATCCCACCTTTTTTGAAAGTCAACCTATAGATATGTTAATAGGCGCAGACTTATTCTGGGATCTGCTTAGTGAAGGAAAGATACGTTTATCTAATGGCCCTTTGCTTCAGAATACTAAATTAGGCTGGATAATTTCTGGTTCCGTTAATAATTTCCAAAGAAAATCATTAAATAATGTACAATGTAATTTCGCGCAAACTACTACTCTGCAGTCTATAGATACACAACTACGGAGATTTTGGGAGCTAGAAGAATTACCAGCTTATCAAATGTCAACTATTTCACATGGTGATGAGAACCTATGCGAAATACATTTTATGAAAACAACTAAACGCGCAGTCGACGGTAGGTTCTGTGTGAACATACCATTTAAATCTTCTCCTGATACGTTAGGGGAAACATACGCACAGGCGGAAAGGCGTTTTTACGCGCTAGAAAAACGCTTAGACCGTAATCGCTCGTACAAGAATATGTACTCAGACTTCATTCGTGAGTACATTGAATTAGGTCATATGAATCGAGTGGAATCTTACGGAACCCTACATTATTTTATGCCGCATCACGGTGTTTTTCGTGAGCACGCTGCGACAACTAAATTACGCGTTGTTTTTGACGCAAGTGCGGCGTCTAGTACTGGTCTATCACTAAACGATTTACAGCTTACCGGGCCGCCTATACAAGGTGATTTATTTTCAATATTATTACGATTCCGCGAATACAAGTACGTTGCTTGCGCGGATATTGAAAAATTCTATAGGCAAGTTCTAATAGACGAATCACAACGCGACTTGCAATTAATTTTATGGAGATATAGATCATGTGATCCGTTAAGTATATATAAATTAAATACAGTAACGTATGGTACAGCATCTGCACCATTTCTAAGTTGTAGGTGTTTGAGACAATTAGCACAAGAATGCTCAAATCCTGATATCGCGCAGGTACTATTAAACCATTTTTATGTAGATGATATGTCCTATTCTAACTCCTGTAAAGACAAACTATTAAGTATTTGTGAAGGTACGATGAAGGTTTTAGAATCTGCGGGTTTTTCCCTTAGAAAATGGGTTTATAATTTTGACACCGACTCACAAACTAATTGTTGCACATTAACGAAAAATTTATCATTCGGTGAACATGTTCATAGTAAAACTTTAGGACTAGGGTGGTACCCCAAGCAGGATGAACTTTATTTTCACACACAGCTTAACCTAGATAAGGAATTGATTACAAAACGCGTCATATTGTCAAGTACCTCTCAAATTTATGACCCACTTGGATTATTAAGTCCAATAATTACAATCGCTAAATTAATAATTCAGAAATGCTGGGTATTAAAATTAGATTGGGACGAGCCAGTACCTGAAGAAACTGCAAAAATGTGGCGGCGATTTGTAAATTCCCTTCATATAATTCAAACCTTAAGAATACCTCGCCATATCATGGGAAATCATACCATGGATAAGATTACTAGAATAGAACTACACATATTTACAGACGCCTCACAAGCTGCATACGGTGCGTGTGCTTATATTCGCATCGAAGATAATTTATCAAAGGTGAACGTTAGCCTTCTTTGTTCAAAGGGAAAAATAGCATCTCTTAAACCGATCATGACGATACCCAGACTAGAGTTATGTGGGGCATTATTAGGTGCAAGATTATACTTAAAAATTATCAATTCTTTATACAGCCAGTTTAACAAAGTTGTATTCTGGACTGATTCTACGATTGTGTTAGGCTGGTTAAACATGCCAACTTCGCTACTAAAAACGTATGTTCAGAACCGTGTGTCTGAAATTCTCGAAATAACCAAAGGTCACTCATGGCACCATGTCAATGGCAAGGAAAATCCAGCCGATTTAGTGTCTCGAGGTTGTAACCTAGACGTTCTAAGTACTTCCAGGTTATGGTGGAATGGAAGCCACTATCTTCAGAAGTCTGATATTGAGGATACCTCAGATAGTATGGTGACCGTTATAGACCTACCTGAACTAAAGCCAAATGTCATACATAGCTTTAACACACAGCAAGCATCTATTTCCTTATTTCCATTTATTAGATTCTCACAGTATAATCGCCTACAACGTACCGTCGCGTTTATGCACCGATTCATTTATAATGCGCGCAATTCCGGTGATAAACGGGTCGGCATGTTAAGTACATGTGAACTTAATGAATCTATTTTAGCCCTAGCTAGGTTATCACAACAGGAAGCCTTTAGAGAAATATACGACTCATTTTTTAAAAACGGTTATATAAAGACTGCACCCGCTCACTTAATGAAATTAAATTTATTTTTTGATAAAAATAAATTGATCCGAGTAGGCGGTCGTATTGAGTATGCCTCAGAATTTAATTATAATAAAAAGCATCCCATTTTACTTTCATGTAAACATCATTTTGCAACGTTATTATTTCGGTACAAGCATCAACAGTTAATGCATGCCGCGCCACAACTTTTATTATATTCAATTCGGGAATCTTGGTGGCCAATCGGTGGAAGAAATATGGCAAGAAGTACGTGCCATAACTGCGTCACTTGCACACGACTACGTGCTAAAACTTTTCCACCAATTATGGGCAATTTACCACGAGAGAGACTTGATGCGGGATATCCATTCGTACATTGCGGTGTTGATTATGCCGGGCCAGTATTTGTTATGAACCGTCGCGGACGGGGGGCAAAACTAACTAAAGCATATATTGGTTTGTTTGTCTGTCTTACAACACGCGCTATCCATTTAGAACTTGTCAGCGATTTATCATCAAATGCATATTTACTCACACTTAAACGTTTTATTTCTCGCCGAGGTAAGCCATTGGAAATATTATCTGATAACGGAAAGAATTTCGTTGGATTAATGAATGACCTCAAAATTTTGTTACATAGCTGTTCTGAAGAAATCAAGGAATACGCAGTATCTCAGGGCATTAATTTTAAATTTATTCCACCTTATGCCAGTCATTTTGGAGGCTTGTGGGAGGCTGGGGTAAAAAGTACTAAGCATCATCTGAAACGTGTAGTAGGTAACGCACACTTAACGTTTGAGGAGTTTAGCACGGTGTTGGCCGAAGTCGAGGCCGTCCTAAATTCCCGACCTCTAACACCACTGTCCTCAGATCCACAGGATTTTCTTCCACTAAGTCCAGGACATTTCCTAATTGGCCGTCCACTAACAGCGCCCGTGTGCGCTGACTTAAGCGCTACAAACTCATCCAGGCTCACACAATATCAACGAGTGGAGCAAATACGTCAACATTTCTGGGACCGGTGGTCCAAAGAGTATATCTCCGAGCTTCAAGCGAGAACCAAATGGCAAGTAAGAAGCAAGGAAAACTTAAAAGAAAATACTCTCGTCCTTATTAAAGATGAGAACCAACCTCCTTTAAAATGGAAACTAGGGCGTATTTTTAAAGTATTTCCAGGGAAAGATGGCGTCTCTAGAGTAGCTGACATTAGAACTCCGGGCGGCGTTATACGTCGAGCATTTTCGAAGATTTGCCCGCTTCCGCTAAACGACGAACAATTAATGGGCAACGCGAGATCTTCTGGTGAAGTCTACAGCAACGAGGGTTGAAAGCAACATCTTTCAAGGCGGGGAGTATGTTCACGCTCAAAATGAAGAACGCTGTACATGGAGCGTAACACCGACGAAAACGGGCCAATAGCGACACATCTAAAAACGTCCGTTAAAACAGGGACTCTGTAAATCTCGAAATATACGCATCATATCAGACGACACACGCATTATTATTTCTTTTAAGCCGACATATGTAGCCTCAAAAGGCGCGAACAGTATGTATAAAAATAATAATTACTATAAATATTATTTCTATCTATCGGTCAAACCATTTTAAATCTTACAAACTATTGAGAAATATATCCTAAACAGAAAATGTTTTTAAATTAATTTAACATTTTGAATAAACCACAGAGACGAAAAAAATAACTGTAATATTAGAAGTAGAGCATTTAAGGAAGCGTTGCACTGTGAGAGCGGCCACGTCGGAATTTCGGCGTTTCGGATACAGTCGTCGCAACGTTCCCGGATTTCAATCAACCCTCCTTCGCTTTTTACTCGTGCCCCGGGCGGATACGTCTTTAGTTTTATTCAGTGCCGTCTTTAAAATTGTCTATCGATGAGTTTTATTGCTTATATATATATATATATAAACATTTTCTTTTCTCATATAAATATCGGCATCCCTGTTAATTATTATTGCAGCATTTGATTACGCTACTACGATAAGTTTCTTACTAGTATCGAATAATATAGTATGGAAAATAGAACGACTAGGTCTCCATAATTATTCTTTTATTTCGACTTGATTTAACTTTTCGAGTTTAAGAGAGCACGGGCACGTCTTGAGTTGGGCTGTTGCCTTCCATGCAATATCACGTATCAATCTAAACTTGGACTGTTGATCTGACAATTTGGTTAAAACCACTTACTAATAGAAAAAGAAGTAGTGGAAAAATAGTCCATAACATATGTACATACCTGATGGTTGATCTGTGGTTTGTATGATGAGTTAGTAAAAACAGTGTTACTGTATCGCACTAACAGCGTGTTCGAGGACTCCGCTCTGGGAATTCCACCTATTCTTGAGGCAGTGTCGAGAGGAGTCGCGGCGAGTGTGTGGGAGCAAGATTGACTGAAGGACTACTAAGGTGATCGGTGATTACGTGGGCGTGGGCATAAGCAAGCTCTATTTGGAGAGTCGAAGGAATAGACATCGTTTACTGCTGTTATTTTGTGGGTAGGTTCCAAAAACAAATGTCCGAATACCCCGCGGCTGAGCTATTATTGCTTCAAAAAGATAAACACCATGTCTTAATTTGGTGCAACGCCTTACATACCAACTTTGAATGTTGATTTATCCTCAGTTTTCTGCAATAACCACTGTTTAGGGACTCTGTCAACCATCAGATGAGCTTCCGACATCTTGGATACTGAGTAATGAAAAATACAGAGATGAAGTCACGAAATAGTAAAATGTTATCTGTGATACAACCGCTGAAAGATCTAATGTCAGGTGCGGACATATGATAGATAGCCAGTGCTATGTTACCGGTGTGGAATGACTAACAGCGTATACGGTGATCTTTTATTTATCTACATTTTTTTCCAGTAGGTTATTAAATATCAAAATAATCATCACTGTACAGAATACTATACGACTAAACTGATATAGTTTATTTAATCAGATTTAAATTAAGTTTCTTTGTCCACTTCAAAATCTTCAATCGATCTTTTATGTCTCAACGACTAAGTGTGCGTCGTTGAAATGTCCAGAGGACTTAGCAACGGTATAAAGAAATGAGTCCAGTCGAAAGAAAACCAGTTTTGGAAGGAAATTAATGCATATAACCACAAGAAGACCACTTTTTGGTGAGTCAAGTGTCATGGAATTGTCAGGTGTCAAGTATGGATTTAAAGAAGAACCCTGAATAAGTAGATTGTAGCTTGTGGATGATCAGGAGGAGGCTTTTGGCTGCTAATATCAGAAGTTACCGGCGGCCACGGACCTAAATTACTCCGAGAGCACCGTACAGCTCAAGTTCTTTTGTTTCGAAAACGTACTTTATGGAGTCTGGAGGATTGGAACAAAGTGTTATTTTTTGATAAAGCTAGAATCTGTGTGTGTGTGTGTGTGTGTATGCAGAGGACCGACGCTGACGAGTGCTGCGAAGATCACGGGAACGCTAGAACGCTTTCGAAGAAACCACTTGATATGGCGGAGGCTTTGTTATGTTTTGGGCCGCAATTAATTTATACGGAGTTAGTTTCCATAGACAATAGAGCATTAAATGCACACCTGAACATAACGAAAGTCCTAATTCTACATACAATGCCCGCATAGACTGCTTTTGCGGAAGATTCAATTTTTATTGACAATAAGGCTCACCATCACCTTTCTAGCGACGTTGAAGCATACATGCAAGAATTTGAAATCTCTCATTTAGATTAGCCATCTCGAAGTCCTAACCTCGATCTAATTGACCTTATCTAGGATGTTCTAAAGAGACGGGTATGATCGTGCAATTTCCTGCACAAAACATTAAAGAGCTAGAATGCTCCGTATTCCTCAAAAGGTTATTAATAATATCGTGGAGAGCTTGCCCAGAAAGATTCAAACCTTGATTTTGGTAAGAGGTCACAAACGTTACGTTCGTAACCTTGTTCCATTCAAATAATAAAATAAAACTTGTTTTTATTGCTGACAACTTTTTATTATTTGGGAATTGGTCGTCGAAAATGATGAAAAAGTTGTCAGACGTCATTTCCCGCATATTTCGATAATACAGAAAAGTTTAATGAAATACAATTTAATTAACTGAAATCGACCTAAGAACGTATATTACCTTAGGTGACCGTTTCTTTGCAAAGTAGTTTATGTATTACCTATTCTTATTTTTTTCTATTATTCTATACATATTTCGCACATTATTATATATTTATGTTCTTAAAACATGTGTTTGTTTTTTTTCTGTATTATATATTTAAAACATACGTTTTAAATTCGAAATATTTTCATTTGATATCAACTAGTTTATGTAAGTTTCATAGGAATTACGTGTATTATTTGCGACAAACCTTTTATCAATTTTAATGACTTCTATTTATCTTTATCGTAATTTTCTAGTTCTTATAAGAAAGCTTGCTGATATATTGTTTAAATAACAAAATATAGCTTGTGAAATTTTCATTAAAATTTGTCCAGCAAATAATCCGAAGAAAATAACACTAAAATTGTATTTACAAGTATAGATATTCCAGTGTCCATTTATATATCTCAAGCTGTCTGTATTTTTTCTTTTATTCTATGTCTGTAATAAATTTACTGTGTGTATGTCCTATGGCCTCGTTCAGTTTAAATTTCTGTGTGTAATACAATCGAAGTCTATTTAATTAAGGCATCTAATAGAAAATGTGTCCAATCAGCTTAAAATTTTATGACAAAACAAACCTATGGTAAAAAAATATGTTATATATAAAAATCAACATTATTTTAATATGTTAAAAAATAATCGTTTCATTTATTTCAATTACTACATAACTCTTAAGAAGACAAATATTCTTTTTGACAGAATCAGAATTTAATCAAAGTTTAAACCATTTACGTAACTAAGTTATTGGATGTTTTTTTTCTATTCATTTTGAGATTTACATAAAAATATCTTATTTTGTATTCAATATTGTATTGTTCCTCTTGAAAGTTAATGCAATGTATTCTTAAATTTATTATGGACCAACGACTCAATCAGTTAACACCTGAAAAACCCCATGTTGGCAGGCGTCTTAATTAGTTTGTGTTTAGTTTCATTTAGGTCCAAGTGAAAGCGGAAATTGAAATAAACATCCGCTAAACAAATGCCTACTTTACACTGTTGATATATATTTATTTACCACTTTGCGTATTAGAAAATCATAATATCAGACTGTATATATTTTCGTACAAAAATAAACTATTAATACAAAGTAACTAAATTTACTTTTTGAGAACTCATTTATCCATTTATTCAAGTGTTAATAAAGTGTTTCTAGAAATTTCAATCTCAAGACGTCAAAATAATATTATAATCGGCTTACTTTATAAGACGCGTGAATAATCTGGCTTAAATTGTAATTAATGTAAACATAATATTCTATAGTCTAGTAAAATTCTTAATTAATCCAGTAACTCTTAATTGATATATTTTTAGAAATAAAGAATAGCAGAAAAATACAGATATCAGTATATACTTGCTTATAATATAATATATAAAATTATTATGGTTGTTGGTACTCAAAATTATGAAACTAATATATCTATATACGTCATAGACATGTCATATCACATATGGTATAAAATCGAAATCGGATCGGATCGGTTCAAATCATTCGTTAATTAACACTTTAAAGCTACGAAGAACCTGTTTACTCGCGTGTTAATTTATTATTGGAAACAGCTAATTTTCCCGCGACATCGTTTACGTATTTTTCGGTGTTTTGAAGATCAAAAGTAACTTTCGCTCTTCAGGGCACAGACTATATTTTGAGCTAAATTTTATAGAATCGGTTCAGAGAATTTGTCGTGTTAAGGTAACAAGCAGATACAAAAGGTAGTTTCCTTGAATTCACAATATGACTTGCAAACGCCTGTCACTTTGTTAGCCTTAACAACATAAAATTAAGTTATATAAAATGGACGACATCAAAATTTTGCCCATATAAAAGAAGGCCTAGGTGTGCCAACTTTCATAATCATTGGTCAAACTGTGTTGTTATGTAAATTTACCGAGAAATATATGGTGTGAATTACATAAAGATGTGAGGTGAACAATTAGGTTACTTAAAATACGAACATTGACGAGTTTGTTAGGGAATTATAAAATACTGATTAAAAGTTTTTATAAATTGCTAAATCGCTGACAGTAGAACTGTACGTCAGACGGCGCGCTCCAACAACGCATGTTAATCAGACAGATCACGTCTAATTGCCGAGTCGAGTGTGAAATGCGGGCTTAGCAATGAAATTATCTGCACTTTACTGTTGATTTATGGTTGATTTAACTCCACGTATCACCGCAGCCTTAGTTTAATTATTAAATGCTGTTAATGAAGGCATTAGATTGGATACAGTTCAGTTGTACATATGAATTTTACTAACCGTACCTACTGTAAAGTATGATTGTTACATACTGAGTCGACCACGAGTAGTCCGGAGAATCGATTATTTGTAAATTGTACATTCTTTTAATTAATCAAACATACAATGAGCTGCAAGAGTTCAATACAAAATGCGTCGCTAATCTGGCACAAGCGGAATACGTTACATGCACATCGTGGTTAAAGCGGCAAAAGAAATTTTCACTTCAGAAATACAATGTTTGTACATATACATATTAATGTATCGTGTTTCTTCTTAGAAAATAGCACCGTCAACCATTCCTTAATGTATTGAGAATATAACCAGATGCAAATGAGACATGTCTCAATAAATAATTGCTGTTGATTTAATTTTATACAGACTTCGCTATCTATAAATGATTAAAAAGCAATTACAACGTATACCTTTAACGCTTATTATTTAAAAATAAAACCATAAGGTTAAGTTGCATTAAGGTACATATACAAGATATTCAAATCTATGGTATAATTTGATAAGATGAGTATTCTACAACTTGGAGATGATTATCAGCGACAAGATTTAAAAGAGACATAACTTTAGCAGAAAAAACAGAGTATAACTTTGTTGAAGTAGAACCTGCCGCCTTACTCTTGAAATTGATTTCAATTTGGTTTTGTTTCTGATTCGAACTCAATTTTGTTTTGATCTTGATCTCAAAGGGTACTCTTGAACCAAATCAAATCGAAAATCAAGATCGAGTTACGATCGATTCATAACGGCGTCGTTAAGTGTATCCGGGCACGGTGTACACACAATACGTCACAGTAAAGTGTTATAATTATATGCTTAAATCATTGCTTTTTTGGTGTTTTCTGCCTCAATAACGCTAAAATAATGATTTATTTTATGTAAAATATTATGAAAATATACTACACCTATTAAAATCGTCCTGAAATAATTGATTTTATTATTGAACACGACGAACATGTTATTTTTAGTCTGTGTCGCAGAATATAATCTTTACTAGTCTGTGCTACAGACTGTCAAATTTAATCATAAAAACATTGGAATGTTTTACAAAATGATAAGATGTATTATACACCAATCAATGTATATTACCTAGATATATGTAAAGCAATTATGAAAAATATAGTAAGGGAAAATATTCATGAAGTGTGTGTGATAAAACTATAACTTTTATGAACATACATTTAGAAAACTTGTAAACATTACATACTAAAATTAGGTACCTATACTGTAGATTTTTCAGGCCCTTTCAAAAGTTAAATGTTGTAATATGTATTAAGTGTATCACTCATTACCGATTTCGTAATAAAAATCATAGCAACCGTGATGTTTTATCACGTTAAGTGTATTTTCTTGAATTTGGAATTTCATACACTACACATATTATTGAGTGTGATGATTATAGCTTTAATATAGTATAAAGAGACACTTAAAAACCTAAACAATAAATTATATAAATCCATTTACCATTATAGACAAAAATAAATATAAATCAAGTAATATGTAAAGTTCTTGCTAATACACCATAAAGCCAAGTAATATGTTTTCTGTTGGTAGTATACGTTTAACTTTAATTAATATCCCATATGAACCATAAATAATGGATTTTAATATTTGTGCCAATATAATACACACAATAAAATAAATTATTTGTTTTCATTTCACATTTATTAACAATAGGAGTTAATAATACAGCTAATTAAACATTACCACTGTTTCAAAAAGCAGCATATTTCTAATCTTATATAAAGTTTATATAGATTTATGTCACATACATACATACATATATCAAGAACATATTTAAAATATACCAAAGAGAGAACAATCATGAAATTAACTTCAACTTTTATTAGCACATATTGTAACATCTATAAAGACATTACAAACTTAAGAATAATGTAATTGTTTCAGACAATCGATGTGTCTTAAACTTTAATATTATAGTAATATTGAGATTATCAATTAAAACCAATTTTATATATAAATATTGTAGCAACCATGACACATTTCATGTTAAGTGTATTTTGCTTGATTAAGAATATTATACAGCATACAGAGATAGTGAAGGTGATATCTCGAAATAGTTTATTTTTTATCTGATGACATAATATATTATGAATAATTTAAAAACTGAAACAATAAATGAATCAATTTACCGCCATGGATTTGTATACATCATGCCACTGAGCACTTCATAGTTCACCATATACGAGTAGATGGACTCTCATGAACATTTTGTCAGAACAATAAATTTTTATTTATGAAAATTATGTAAATGAATTTCATAAAAAGCTTTCATTTTCATTTTTAATTTAATAACAAGAGCTTAGAACACAACTGATTAACCTTTATCACCATTTAATAAAAAACAGCATATATTTAACCTTGACTAAAGCCAAATTTATTTTTCTATAATATTGCTTAAATAATTTTCATTACATCAATAAATATTTTGTTTTTACAGACAATTACATGTTATAAATTATGTTGTTATATTTTACCATCAAATACATCAAGCTGATGATAATTGGTAATAATTTGTTGATGTTTTTGATTGGTGTATGCTGTTTTGTAGTACAGCATGATATGATGAGATATATAACGTCCAGGGATTTCATTTGTTCCGCAGTGTGTCTAGTAGAACACTTTTGTGCCAAAGACTACTTGAACAACTAGTGCATTTACTATAAGTGTCACTTTTTACTCTTCTTAGGAAGTTACCAGGATCACCTAAAAAAACAATATATTATTATTTCTATGTATGATGTTTCTGTAATTTTAAATTAAAAATAACTCACTTGCCTACTTATCAATTGTATTTAATAATGCTTTGTTAATTACCAAATAGCCCGGGTGACATATACCTAATTTATATTACAAAATTAAAATATTCATGTCACAAATTGTACAAATAACATGTGTAAAATAAAATCAAATTTAACATACATTATGGATATATTATGGTACATATACAAGATATTGCATACTCAGAGAGAAAACTAAACTAAACTTGTTAATCAAACATATGAGAGCTCAAAACAACTCAACTTGAGACTAAAGCTTAGTAACATATTATTAATTAATGTGAATAAAATCATAGTTAATTATCTCCATCGCTTAACCTATACCTATATAACCTATATATCCCTTGTAGCTGGAAAATGACCATGATATTGTCTCAGATAGCTCTCAGTATCAAAAAATAATTATGTAAGCAAAACTTGTAACTTACAATTTATTCCTCATATATTTTTTTACTGACAATTATGACTGACCTTGTATGCCTTTATACCATCACTGAGGGATTTAGATATATCTTATTTGCAAAAAATGCATAAGCATACTATGTAATGTATGTACAAATATAAATTTTATGTGAAAACTTAAACGTTAAAACTTACCATGTTATTAATACAAATATCATTTTGTTATTGATTTAAACACATGTAGGGTGTAATAAATTAATGTACATATAATACTTCTTCTTCAGTATTCGATAATTTCTTCTAAATTCTTGGAAACTTCAATTTGTCAATATAGTTGTTATATCGACTTTTTTTTATAAATAACTTCACACACGTGTGTTTATTGGGTTCGGTATTCCAAAATAAACAATAACAATGAAAATTTTTGAATAAATATCACAATAAAACACTAAAATGTTCTCACTCGATCCTAAAAAAGTACCTTTTTCAGAATCGTCTATTTTGACAGCCGCACTCGAACGAACGACTCCATTTACAGCTGTCAAACAAAATGGAGAGTACCGATTTATCGATCCTAACGATTAAGTCGATCGAAGTTAGTCTTAATTTGAGCCACAGCACGATTGAGCGCTAGCGTTGATTTCAAGAGTACGAAATAGCCCGAGATCGAATAAAATTCGATTTGATTTAGAACTCGAAAGTGTCAAGAGTAAGGCGGCTGTATCTAGCGCAGTTCAAATAATAACCAACCAAGAGATCCGTCTTCGAAGTTGTATTCGCAAAGAGAGTAAAAAGTATAACTGACGTGGAGTCGACAAATTGTAGAGATAATGCACTTACTATTGTCAGTATAGTTACTAATGTGCTCGTCGTTTTCACCACCATAACAAACATCGTGTTTAATCCACATCTCCTCTCAAAACATGAACGTTTGTTGCTATAAATTTGAAAACAAGAGAACGTGCAGTACTCGCTGCACGCGGAAATCAGAATTTCGAAACTAATACGTCAAACTGTTCTCATTCCGGTGTCTAGCTGAGCGCACACAATATTCAGGCTCACATATTAGAGAGGAACGGCACCTGCGACCGTACACCCTTACTGTTCGGAACAACTGCGTCGGCGATTTCCTGTAATACCTCGGGTATTTCTTCTCATTCACTAGGCTTTACAATGTTGAAAGTACATAGAACTATTTGAAGATTATTGCAGTATTGTTAGAAACTTTTTGTCTCAGCTTTAACGAAAATTATGAAATTTTACTTAACAAGTATTCTACACGGCAAATTTTTGGTTGTTTTCTTCATCAAAAATCAACGTTATTTTGGAATTTTGAACTACGTTCAAACATACTGTCTACGTTAAATTAAAAATATAGATAAAGAATAAACAGATATATGTAGATAATAAAGTTTTTTTATATTAATTCCTGTAATCAAAGCTTCAGTTTTGGAGGAGAAAATTAGCGAATAAAATGTTATGATTTCATCTATCATATATATTTACAATCAGTTTGAACAACAATTACCTCTCGCAGTCTATTCGGCAGTTCCTGTAAAGCGCGACATCAATACTTTCCTATTAAAACCAATTTTTCAAACGTTTTGCCCACTGCGGTTCTTCTTAAATTACTTCTTTCTTATAGCAGAGCTGTTATGTAAACCCCTGGACTGTCGAAAGTCATAAAGGTTTAAGTTCCATACAAACGAATTTAGACCTCATGAGACACAGGTCAAGAGAATTTAGGCAGCATAAGCAAAAAAATGCCTGATTTATTACAAAACTTTGAAAAATAACAAATTATTTATTGTAAAATTATAATTTTTATGCATGAATGTATTTTTAAGTCATTTTTACGAACTTTTTATTTTACTAAACTATGAAAGTTACAATATACGATGTCGTCGAATAAAAATAAGAACATAATCCGCCATTTTGAGATCTGGGTCCTGAAAAATCAGCCGAGGGGTTAAACTAAAACAGTGAGTACTAAGTGATAAATAATAGCTTAAAATTAGAATAGTCAATTATATATACGAAATACTAATGTTTTTTTTTTTTATATTATGAGAATCTTATTCTTCTTACACTTATCCTACCGAAATAGAACCACTTCAATATATTTCATCTGCTACTCTTCTCTGTCAGCTGTCATCTCGGTGTTCTCAACCTTTATAACCTCATCATACTTCACACGATTATCTCATACTTTCATTGATCATCCTCCACCTTTATACCATTGGTAGGAGTGACTGATGTAAATTCGTACGTTCTATTGCACAGTGATATGTTTTTTAATATACATGTCATCTTAATACTTTCCTTACTTACTTACTTAATTGAAGAATCTCACCAACTATTTGCTAGATTTATGTTACTGAGTGTAGATTCGGCAATTACATACCATAAATTATTTTAACTTGCAAGTACAGAGCGAACCGCAATTCAGGTCTGACAACGGTTTTAGTTCCTAATTGCTTGTCTAGTGAATATATATAAATAATTTTCCCCGAGAATTTAGGAGAGAATAATATAATTATAGGTTCTATATATAGTAGTATTGCATAGTGACGTCATAGTCAGTACAATACAATTTTAAAAACAGCGATCACCGAGATTTTTTTTTTTTTTTTTTCGAACTGACCTACACTGCCAGCCAATAAGGCCTTCACAGTTTCACCGGACTACTAAGGGGAGCGCTTAGGGCACTCACCCGATTTGTTTTAGGCGATCACCTCAAGGGCACTCGGTGCACCTCGGCTTGAACTGTCGCCGAATTTCCCGACCTAAAAGCTAGTTAAGCTATCTATCCATTTCATACACATATATGAATTCGTGAAAAATGCATGTGTGACCATGCGTGTTTCACGAATGTATATGTGTATTTGGTATCTGACTACTGTGTTATGTGACCTATTTCAGTCCGAAAAGGGCAAAAAAACAGCCCACCACTGAGTGCCTAGATGTGCAAGAGTGTGGGGTGATCGTGTAAGTGTAGAACATGTGTAAATCACTGTATTCGCGCGAGTAACAAACTCGAGGGCTCCACACCGAGGGACTACCTAGGCTCGAGCAGTTACAAGAAAAATCGCAACGAGTGTGCGGGATCGAATCTTCACCCCCCGCTCACGGAGGCGTGAGCAGAGAGAGTCGCGGGCGTGGGCGCAAACACGTATCTTTTAAGAGGACATCGAGCGAAAAATAAAGAACAATGGCACTGGAGGTGCCCGGCAGGTCAGGGAAAGCTTTCTGGCTTTGTATAGGCGGAGGCGGAGGCCGATTCGTCCAAGTCGGCGGGCCGTGCGCCCTGGACCGGGTCGCACCTCCACCGCGGCGGGGACGGGTCGAACGAGGCGCACGGGGACACCCGCGATAGTTCGCGGTATGACCCGTTTGCTCGCAGAGGACGCAGCTCGGAGGCTCGGTGGACTCAGGAGTGCGGGGGCACTCCCTAGTGGAGTGATCCCCGAGACACTTGACACACCTGGGACGCAGGTGGCAGTGCCGGGCGGAATGACCGTACACCTGGCAGTTGTGACACTGCGAGGGTACCTGGGACTTACGAGGAGGCTCTACGTAGACTGGGGACAGGCCGCACACAGAGTTGAGGCTGAAAATGGCCTTGCCTTCCAAGGTACGGTCCAGTGTGACCATCACCAAGTTGAAGGGGGCCTTCGTACGGGGGTGGTACATGCGCTGTACGCTCCGGACTGGGAAGTCCTGACCGTTCAGGCAGTTGGAGATGTCGTATTCAGAAAGTTCTGAAGGAACTCCACGAATGACGGCACGAAGGAGGCGCTCTTCCTCGAGAGCGTAAGTGAAGAAAGGGAGTTTTCGCTCCCGGAAGTACCTGGTGAGCTTGCGATGCTCATCGGGGGTCGAGACTCTGATAAAGATGCCGGCAACAGTGTTGACGGCGGACTTGTAGAGAATCTCTTTCGACTTAAGGTCGTCCGAGATCTCCACCCAACGGGCTTTGTCACGGAAGGTGACGGGAGGCGGTGGGCCTGGCTTCTTAG
The DNA here is from genome assembly GCA_035772565.1 of Antheraea assamensis. Lineage (NCBI taxonomy): Eukaryota > Metazoa > Arthropoda > Insecta > Lepidoptera > Saturniidae > Antheraea > Antheraea assamensis. The sequence continues at coordinate 1,340,776 of JAQQSE010000129.1, forward strand.
CCTCGACCGCGGGTTCCGCAGCCGGAGCTTTAGCCGAATTCGCAGCAGAGGGCGCGGGAGAGGCTCGGGGCACCCGAGCGCCACCTACATTGGAATGCTTTGGGACGGAAAGTCCCACAGCCGAGTCCCTGTCGGACAGATTCTCGGCGCGTGGGCGTTTACCGCGGCGCGTAACGGTTGTAAAACCGTCTTTATCGGCGGACGTGGTCGTAATAATCGTCATAAGCGTCGAGCTCCATGTCAGACTCGGAGTAGTCGTCGGAGTCGCAGTCGGACGGCGCGAACGGGTCATTGCGGAAACAACGCGGGACTTTGTAGCCGCTTACTTTGCGCGCGTAAGTACGTTTGAGTCTATCGAACTCGGAGACTAGCAAAGGGTTTTCCTGACGCGCGAACATGTGAAAACGAATGAGATCTTCAATTTGGGTGACATCGTCTAGGGCCTTAGGGGCCTGAAGGGGCCGCGGGGGTGCGGGGGTGGACATGACTAACCTCCCTGCCTGAGGGGCAGGGGGTGCGCCTAATTCAAATCTAACGGACAATCCGTGTCCGGGCCAAAGGGAGACGCGACGCGAAATCTTCTGTCTTCGTATCTGCACACGGCGCGGTGCGAAGAACGACGCTCTGCACGGCACACGACGCGCTGCACGACTCTCGAAGCGCAGCACGAAGCACGACGCGTAGCACGGCGAAACGACGCACTGCACAGTGTGTACGGCTTCGCACCGAAAAGTGCGGTTTATGTGGTGCACTAAAGGAGGTGCACCGTCGCTCTGAAAGGAGCGTGTTGATTGACAATAGCCGAGTAAACACACTAAAGTGCGGCTTCGCAGCAGATGTTTTCTTTCTTCGAATTTCACAAGCTCGAACACAATAGCACCGGCGATGACTCACTCGGCAACAATGCGGGTCGGGCAGCGACGAAATCGTTGGAATGCCAACATCTGGTGGGCAGGTAGCGTAGGTAGGTGAGCGCGGCGAGCTGAAAATGACCGAAGATAGCCGAGCGCGGCGAACCGAACGGACCGTCAGAGCTGCGAGCGAGCGCACGTGTGCACTCGACCGCTGCTCGAACGAGACTCCGATCACCGAGACCTCAAGAACTTGTTATAAGTCGTCTTACAGGCTAAACTGAAAAGAAAACCGAAAGAGAGTCACTGTGAGGGTTTTATCACGATGTACATGATGGTAGAGATCCAATTGGGTAGAAGATACATAACCAACAAATAAAAGTGATACATAAAATGAAATTATATTCAATATTGATTCCCTTGGGTATTATCTTTTTTAAGGTTTCTTTAGAAAGTATTCGAAGTAGCTTATTCGGTTGCTGATATTGCAAAAGAAAAGAAAACGTATATGTTTTTGAAAAAACTGACACTTATTGATAAATTCCGGTATTAAAAGGTGCTAACATTTTCAAGACATAAGAATTTATTTTTAAATTCTTAAAGACGTAGAAGTCAAAGATACCTCGTCTATTACATTAAGAGAGTACTACAAATTGGAAGACGAAATTCAAGCAACAAAGGATATCTTTATAAGCGAACTAAAAAAGTTGTAGAATCGAAAGACTTTCACATTGGCTTAGCATTTCCATCGACAATTGAACCAGGACGGGTATTCAAAACGATCTCACTATTCAGAGATCACGTTCTTTGTGTTGATGGTCTGAGTTACAAGCAACGAGCGTCTGATCGGTGCGACGGTGTTTTCATAGTAGGAGGTCTGACTGGCTACAACCCTCAAGTTGAAAATTTACTGCCATGCATAAAAGCAAAATTATTGTTATCCTTTTTTTTTCATTCTTCTTGGTTTTCCTTAGTTTATTTCAACCTGTTAGTGTAATCCCTTCCGTAACTTTTTTCCTAGGCCTTAAACACAGACTCCCATCTGGCAACAGTGTCACAGACCAATATGAAAAACAATTGTATTCGTCACACGTTTGACGTTCGCGATACAGTAGAGTACAAATGTTTATGAACTACATACAGAGTGAATTAAAAGAAATTAAAAGTCAAGCTTAGTATTTCATGTGAGGAAAGTTGTACAATTGAATATTATATCATTGTAAATGGTATCATCAATTAGAGTCTCCTTTTCAACTTTGTCAAAATATTATTCCGTAGGTTGTTTCTCCATTGTATTGACAATTTTATACTGATGTTGATGTTAAATGATTTTATAAAAGAGTATAGTTATCTCGGGAATTATGCATACCAAACGCAATACAATGTACCTCTGAATTCAGGAAGTTTCACACAAAATTTACGAGTAAAATATTACGAAACAGTAACTACAGCACGACTACGCGTAAAGCAAATATCGCTGTCTCTTATAAATTACACAGCGTGAGACTAGTCGGAAGAAAGAGTTGCCGGTAAAAAAATCGTGTCTAACCAATGTAACAACGGTGTAGACGGTTTCAGTAGCAGATATAGTTGAAGCGATAGAAAGTCTCTTTAAAGAATTTGAATGGGTAAAATCATAGTTTAACAAAGAATTGGAATACAATTCATGATTTTTAAATTATTCAATTAAAACTTATCCTTTGTACATATTTTGTTTTTGTAGGTTTACTGTTCTTCACGGTCCAGTTAAAATACCTCGTGTGTCAGAGTATGTTACCAATCACAGACTGACTAAAAAAACGCGAGTATTTTCTCTTTGATGAAGATGATAAGTGTGGCGATGGAACTTCTGCGGCCTAACCTTACACTGATTCTTGTACGATTGTGTAAAAGTATATTTGTGTTAGATGTGAAAATTTTCAATATTTAAATTCACCATGAGTGCTGATAGGAAAGCTTAAGAAATTCTCTATGAAACACGACTGTCGCGTAAGAAGTCAACCGCGCGACTGCTGACCTACGCGTGCCTCGCTGACATAGGTATTCACAGTTTGATCATTCCCTATAATGCTCGGATCTCATCAGGCGTTCAAAACGTTTTAAAAAGCAAATAATGATTCAAGATTTATAATTTTAGAAAAGATTAGGTATATCTTTTTTTAGTATATCGACAACGCGGCCTTGAAGTCTATTGGATAGCATAATACCAAATATAATAAAACCTACAGTCTCCTAAGTAAATCCTGAAGAGCGTTAAGTAATTCGTTCCATTCATTCACCATCATTCATTCGGTCGGTCTCGGCCCGATTCATTTACGAGCGTCTCGGGCCGCTCGGGCCTACGTTATTTAAAAGAAATTTCTAGAAAACTCAACGAGACGTGTGCTCTGAGTGCGGGCTCATTACGGCTTTCTTTGAATACGCCCGCGTTCATTAAAGGCGTTGCGGAGGTATTTTTCATTCGATTCTATATAGTTAAGGTAATAGAAATAAATTACATGTTTTCAGTTTATGTTTACTGATTACTAGCTCTGCACACAAAGTTATTTCTTTTTTTCTCTTATTTTCATTTTTAATCATCTTTCAGGGTTTTCGTTTTTGTTAATATTCTATGTTATCAGTTTTGAAATATTGTTAAGGGAAGTAAGTAGATGTGGTAACATTTAAGTCGTGATGGTCGAGTAATTTGACCTATGGTATATCAATCCGATGTCCGCACGATCAAACCGCAACGTAGCAACGAATAAAAGTAGCAACGAATTTATGGAATTCACGTACATTCACTAATTTAAATTGATAACACTATTGGCTGATGATGTAGAAAAACCCCGTGATGAAACTGCGGATATCTCAGAATTTGAAGTCGACGATATGCCATGAGCTGGCGTGGTGAATATTGTCCATACCTTCCTTCGGGAAGAGGCCTATGGTCCCGCAGTGGATTTCTTGCAAGCTGATGATGATGCAATTATAATATTAGTGGAGATGTATGGATCTAATTTTGAATGCAATAAAATAAACAATAAAAATACTTATTTTAAAATGGCATTTCTTAATTTTTGATATTATTAATCACTACATATTATAAAACAAAGATGTCTGCCGCGACTGTCTGTCCGTCTGTTCGTGATAAACTCAAAAACTACTTAACGGATTGTAATGTGGTCTTTATCAATAGATAGAGGAAGGTTTAGGTATGCCAAGGGTTTGTGTTAATTTATTGAAATATGTCGATAATTGTTGGAAGTGTTGGAAAAAGTCAAGCAGCCTGGGAGGTATCATTGAAAACGCTGCCTAATTCTTTGAGATATAACAAAACAATGCATAGTGATATATTCGTCTTTTATAGATCTACAAAAAAGTCTGGGATTGCATATACCTATCTATTAAGGGTAGCTTACTATAGCCATTTATCTACTTAAAAATGGTCACATATAATGAGGTAATTGGAAGGCTATTTAAACAGATACAGTAATAATCATTATCAAATTAAATACAAGAGTTAAGTTAAGAATTTAATGCACATAAGTATATATATTTTATTATCAAGTCAGAACAATGTCCGCCGAGCCTGCTCGTAATAGTATAAGTAAATAAATCTCAATTGCTTTTACATTGAAAATATTAAGTTGTTTCATTAAATGAATTCTCAAACTGAAATATATTGAAAACTTAATTGAAATCTAGTAATTCAACGTCCGATAACGCAGCGGTAATCAGTGTGATGCTAAATGAAAAATTCCTTTGCAATGTGCACGACTTTAATGAACGCAGGCGTATTCAAAGAAAGTCGTAATGAGCTCGCACGTACAGCACACGTTCCGCCAAGATTTCTAGAAATTTCTTTGAAATAACTAGCGCCGTCTCCTGAGTCGTTCGTACATTAATCGAGCGAACGAATAGGTCCACGATGAATGAGTGCATCGAATGGTTTATCGCTTATTTTTTTTTACTTTATTACGTTATGAATAAAATTTACGTTAGCAGCTGCTGATATTTGCCGAATTTGTCGTGTTCATTTTACTGAAAACTCTTTACAATTATAGCATCGTAGATCATCATAGTATCCCATTAAAGGAAACATTTGTATGTTTGTCTATATGACTATAATATAAAATGTACTGATGGATTTAACATCTTGCATCGACTCCAGCCAATATGCACTCCCCTGACAGAGAGCCTTCGAACTCGCTACTTGCATGATAAAATTAGCTAGCTTAAAATTGCATTTCATGCCTGCACTTCTACACAAAAGGTACATAGAAATTTGGAAAACATAATATTTATTTGTGATGTAGTTGAATTTAATGCTTTTTTTTTGGAAATAGGAAAATTAATACAAAGCTAGTTTTGTATTAATGTATTGAGCATTATGCATATAAAAGGCTTAGTTAGTACTATTAAATAAATAAAAAACCATGACGCGTTCTGACAACTAACACGAGGGCACCGGACGCGTACGATCTGATCAATTGACACCTTACTATACGATACCTTCTAATTTTGAATCGAATCAATTTTTATTCAGATTGGTGCTTATTTGCACTCTTCAAATCGAAACTAGTGCGTTTTAGTGAAGTGGATTAAATTCACACTTGCCAATCAAACGACTCGCCGTCCACGCGTTTTGTAGCTTATGATATTTAAATTAAATAGTTCTCATTATGCAATAGCTATTGCCTACGATCTCGTCTACTTGATACTAAAATGTAAAATTGGATGATTATTAAATGTACGCCTGCGCAATTTGATAAGGTAATAAGGTTAAACTGTATTGAAGTTTATCGACCTTATACATATATACCTTTTTTTTTAACGTGGGGAAATCCTGCATGGACTCACAGCCCTCTCAGTCGAGAGATTGGGTAGTGTGGAACTCGTAACGACTAAAACCGTACGGTGTACATCCACCGCTTTTGTTGGAACGCCACGAGATTTCTTGAGTATTTATGGTACCGCCCCAGCGGATGGCACGGTGTTAAACAGCGCCGCGGGGCCTCGACTTTGTCAGAAGATGACCGTGTACACATCGACCGTCGCCACCGTCCGCCGGACCTGAGCAATGGGAAGATGGACCTCCCGACTTATCTCTCCAGCTCCGGCTAAGACGGTGGAAGGAAGGCTGCTCTGAGGGTCCATCTTACGGGCTTTCTTCACTGCCTTTTGCTGCGAGACGATTTACTTGCAGACGGAATCAATCAGTCAATATTACGATACGAATATTATGATTACAATTCTCGTAATGATGTATATTATTTATTGTGTAATTAATAACAAACTATCGGAACTCACGATATTATAAAATATTATTTGCTTCACAGATCCTGAAAGCAATCGAGGTTTCTGCTCAAGGTATGTTTCTTCTTTTATATTATTCGTTATACGTATTTCCGTCTCTTGCAATTCACCTGGTATGACGTCAACTGGATAAAAGTCGACTAATTACTCTAACGCTTCGAGAGTGTTTGAGAAAGTTCTTGAAAATACCCGAACTACACGGGTCTTGAGAATTTATCAGCGTTCCGCCCACTTAAATAATTTTCTAAAAGGCCCAATTTCTCACTGGTTCATTGTTAGGGGCTCGTTGTGCCCCTTAACGACGTTAATTTGGAATTAATTCGCGATACGCCCCGCCGCTGATTAAACGTTGATTACAGGATAAATCTCGCAGTTTTCTGTCCGCGTCGAGAAGTCGTTCTGATTAAATTAATAGGAAGCAATTAATTCTATGTACAGATCTATACCTCCTATTTAGGTAAGTACAAAGTATAGTGAATCGTTTTTTTACTAAGCTCATTCAGAATAATTGAACATTACACACATACATGCCATTTTAAAGCGATGATAGTTAAGTTGGTAGCATCTTCGGACAAAGCGTCGATAGACGTATATTCGAACCTTTGCAACCTAGTCGGTACTCTCAGCGCGGGAAATCATCGTGTTGTAACTAAAGTAGCTGGTAGAGCTTTTTCTAAGTTCGCCTGGCTAACTACAACTCTCAAGTTGAAAATATGTCACCAAGTATCGATTGGTGTGTTTTGGCAGCTGTATTTGAGAGTTAGAGCCTTGGCTTAGCGTGGTTACCATCTTAAACCAGATAGTTATGTAACATCGGATGAGATGGTATTCAAACGTTAAATCCTATAAAGTATAAAAAAAACCTCCAAGTCTTGACTTTCCGTTTAACTTTTTTTCTCTTTTAATCCGCCTAAGATAACTCACTTATTCTTCTACTTCTTCTTTCTATTTTTATTACATATTCTTATATCTCCCATACGCCCCACGTGACCGAACTAAGGAAGCACAAGTTTATCATTATTTTATACAAGCTAAACAAATTAATTACACTATACCTTGATGAGAGGATTACAATCTATTACCAGTTGTCGTCATCATACCAGCCTGCATCTAATTATCCTTAAGGATAAAAGCAACAACTAAAGAGAGTGGTGAACTTTTTCTATATCTATTTATCTACATCTGTATACGACTGCTAAAAAAATATATAGGATGTAGTCCTACATATTTCTAACCAACTGTGGTCTTATAAATGTTCTAAAGAATGTTTTTTTTTATATATTCTGTGTTATATGTGTGTATAGGAAATGAAATTACTAGAACATGTATCCACCACTCACCTTTACACGGAGATCCGCTTCTTCGGGGTACCCCGGCTGACGTTGTGGCTTAGGTCGCTGATCTTGTTATTAAGGCACTCTAGTCTACACTGGCACTAGGTTTTGTACAGGTTTTGTAGTGATATTACCGATAATCATCGTTTTAAATGCAGTTACACTCAGAGTGGTTAAGACGTTGCGAGATTCAAACGTACTCTCGTTCTTCGTTAGAGGGCAGCACTTGAGTTCGGATAAAGTGCGATCACGAAGATAAGTGAATAGATTCATTCCATTTCACGTAAAATTAATATAAAAAAATGATTTGTGTTAACATATAAGTCATAGAAATACGGAACAATGTGTGTTCTGTATCCCATTTTTATAAGTTTTCGTTACTCGGTTTAGCAAGCTATGAGCTTGAAATTTCAAGCAAAAGCATGCTAGAGGCATCTCGTTGGAATCTGTTTTTCTTTTTTACTTTAAAGGTTTTAGCATTCCATCACATTTGATGATGTAGCCTTTTAAGGTAACGGGTAACACGCTAAACTGGATTGGTTCCCAAGTGCAGCTGCCAGCACATATCTATAGGTACTTGATGACATGATTTCAACTTGAGAATGGTAGCTAACCAGGCGGGCAATTGTTTCGTCATGGTTTTTCTTTTCACCCAAAGCTCAGGCTCATTGTACAGCGCTGTGTCGCTTCATAAACATACATTGAATTCAATAAGCCTGTAATTCTTATTTGCATAAGTATATAAAAATTAAATAAAAATTACTTTTGTTTTGTTAAATATTATCTTGAGCGCTTACTTTTCTTTTCATAAAAAGTCGCTACGTGATTAATTTTGTTACCACCAAATTGCATAATAACCGTCGATGCACAATATTCAATTTTAACTGTAAATTCATACGTAGAATCAAGAGTTGACCGCGGAGAATTTGAACAGCGAATCCTGAATTTACGCGAGTTTCATACTTATTTCAACGGTGCAAAGTTTAAAGTTGTATGAATATTTTCGTTTATAATATATTTGGTTGTAGCTGTACGTTCGTTTTACAGCACGCACACAATATTTCCCTTTTGTGCTTTGAAAATTTAATAAGCGTTTAACACTTCAAAGCCCACTGTGCCGAGCAATTTAGCTTAGTCGACGAAAAACACTGAGTTTTCGGTTACCGACGTAATTGGTTTAGACTGTGCCTTAGTCTGGGAGCCAGGGCGGTCGGTAGTATTATTATCGATTTATAATTATGTATACAGTAGTAACTAACGAATGTATTAATGTGACGTCATAAGCATCCAACTATCCAATCCTCTTTTTGAGGAAATAAAACAAACTCACATTTCATCAAGGTCAAAGATTCTTTATAAGTCTTGTCATACAAACTATTTTCTGTTGCGCATAATTTTTAAATCCGTCACATCTTTCAAGATATTCTTTGAAAATATTATGTCCTGTAAAAAATAATCATGATCTGCATTAAAATATCGACATAACTGAAATAATTTAATGGATAAGTACGACTACTATATTGGACAAAATAGCTAATAGCTGATCATTTTTTTATAATGTGTAAAAGGTAAAAATGGTTACTGTGGGTTATCTTTGCACAGGCGTATACCAATGTAGATTTTTCTCTAGAACTATTAAGGTACACAGTTCTGTGATACATTTATATATATATATTTCAGAAGATTCAGTCGAGTTATATTCGAATGCTTTATAATAATAATAAGAGATTGTGGAATCCCACCGTTGAAATAACAGCCTATTCCCGAAAAAAAATACCGAGACCATCATCACGTTAGCCCATAACGTATCAAACCCGAAGTAACCCATTCACAGTTCCATATTTTCCCAGATAATCTGATACTACAAGTAAATTTCTAAGGTCCAGTTTCCTCGCTACGATCACTGTCATCACTGTTACCAATTTAAATTAGTAAATATAGGCAAATTCTTAAGGCAAAACTTCTTGACACAAATTGGAATTCAAAACTGAAAGCATCGGATCGATATTCCTCTCTTCGAATTTGCATGGTGGTAGGGCTTTTTCTAAGTCCGCCTGGCTAGCTACAACCCTCAAGTTGAAAATCTATCGTCAAGTACCTGTTGGTGTGTTCTGGCAGCTGCACTTCGTGCCAGTCTCCCTCTAGGTTTAGCGTGACTACCATCTTAGACCACATCATCATTTAACGTTAGATGAGATTGTGGGCAAACGTTAACCTATAACGTATATAAAAAAAAGATTCACCACCACAAGGGATGTTGTAGCATCCATTGGAGTTAACAAAGATTCTCAATCTATAGATTCACATCCGGAGATGATAGATGCTAGTACAAATGAAGGCATTGACGCAAAACAAATGCCTAAGCTTAAAAATAATGAATCTAAAAGTTTAACAGAGTGTAAAATGTTACTATTTTTGGCTAGAATTTAAATAATATACTAATTACGCCTGTGTCACCAGAATCTGTATTGAAAATCGATTGATGCCTGGGACTTCGTTCTCACGGAAGTGGTTTCCTTATGTATTTTATCTGAATTATTACCTAATGGTATGTCGTCTAGACTGCATTTTGAAAAGTTCTGTGTTTTTCGGTAAAAGTTTTTTCAAAATCAACTTAGTCGTTTTTGATATTAGCTTGGACAGGCAGAATATATATAAATTTTAATAGCATATGATCGATCATTGTAGCAATTTTTGACTAAGTATATGTACCTAGGTGGACGTTTTTTTACTGTATTGGTGGATTTATAGATGTTTATATAATTGCTTTTTTTGTTTACTGCTGGATAATAATGAAACTCTGACCATACGTCGCATAGGAAACATGCAATGCCATTTCCTTTGATCGTCGTATATTTCGTTATTAAAGTATGTTTTCACTGTAGATAGATAAATGGATAATAGTCGACGTAATTTAATTTTGAAGCTGTATCTCACACCGATGCATACTGTAATATCCGGTGTTTGTGGCCCGTAGACATACTGGTAGGCAAAAGATTAATTAGCACTGAAAACAGCGACGCAGCGCTTCGAAACGCTTTTACTGCTGAGAACGTAATCGTCGGACGAAAGTAAAAAATTACTGCGGACACAATAACCCTTTTTGGTAATATCTTAGGGTTGCTTTTTCCATTTCACAGAGTGAATCGTACATTGCAAATGAAATGCATTACAGACGGCGTTAAACGCTGTTTAAGATTTTAAAATTGTGTCAAATATTTTTCATACCGTTACGTAAAATGCACTGTCATTTCGTTTAATAATATGCAACGAGCAGTTTGGCCTGCTTCATAGATATTTTTATTATCAAGCTAGCTGTGTTTCGTGGTTACACTCGGGTTTACTTGTTTACATTTTGAATTACTGCTAATACAATTAGGTAAGCCAGGTTAGTAATTATAAAACAAAACTATTGCGTAGGGAGACCACCATGCGAAAGAGCTACGCGGCATGATGCCTCATGAGTATAGACATTCAAATTTTTGTCTTTATCGGTAATTCTCTATGCTCGTTGAGCTGGCACTCACTCTTGATTCTCGAAATTCCGCGGTGCTGCACAAAGCCCGTACGCATGATTATTTCATTTCCGCTTAGTGTGCTTTTCGATCCATGCTTTGTATGATAATTACATATTAAACACAGTTGTTTTAAATAAAATCGAACTAAAAAGCAAAAAATAAATTATCGTTAAAAAAAAAACTAAAAACCACGCTTTTAGCGATAATCAAACCCAAAAGTAGAAAATAACTTTTAGCATAACATTATTAGGAGTCCTATTGGATATGAAGCGCAGAGTTAGTTTAAAAATGTTATACAAAGTACCCCACGCTTTTAGAATAGTGACATTAATTTTCTCACCAGTAATTTTATTCTTATGCTAAGAATTATTTTTTACTTTTTAGGTTGATTATCGCTATAACCGTACTTTTTAGTTTTTGTTGAACTATAATTTATTTATATTTTTCTTTTATACCATGATTTTGGCAAACAAACATGCGTACAGCCTGATGGTAAGCAGTTACCGCACAGCCTATGGACGCTTGCAACATCGGAAGTTACACATGCACGTTACCGAGCCTTTAATATACTGTTTACTTCCCTGTTAAAGAACCTAATACTGTAGGCCTTTAGAAAAACCTTAGCAGGAAGCTCGTTTCACAATCGGAGCGTTCGTGGGAGGAAGCTCATGTGGACCGGGACCGTCCGCGACCATTTTGGTTCCAAGGTGTGAAGGTGTATTTCCTGCCGGTGACGAGCAATGCAATTGTAGAAAGTGGCTACGGGCATAATGTAAAACAATTCTTAGAAACACAACCCAAACAAATACATACGCTACAATAAAAATCACTACATCTTATATTATAAAACAAAGTCGTCCGCCGCGTCTGTCTATCTATCTGTCTGTTCGCTATAAACTCAAAAACTACTGCACGGATTGTAATACGGTCTTCACCAATAGATAGAGTAATTTATGAGGAAGGTTTAGTTTGTTAAAGTTTTATATAAATTGGTCGCAAAAAACTAATAATAGTTGAAAGGATCGGAAAAAGTCTAACCGCCTTAAGCGTTTCATGCACATAAGTATATATTTTTTTATTATCAAGACAGGACAACGTCCGCCCGGCTTGCTAGTTAATTTATAAAATATATCAATACTTTATAAATATTTCAATATCTTGATGTACTAATATGTTGTAAAATTTGTCGAAAAATTCAATTTTTAGTACAACTTACCTTTGTAAAAGTAAAACATAGAATTATTATCCTATGTAAATAATATTATAAACGTAACCTTCTCGGATTGTTTATTATTCGCTTGTTTGTTATTTTCTCACGTCTTAATTATTCCACAGGTCATCATTTACATAAGTACACGTTTTTCAAGAATACAGGGCATAGGACAAAGAGACATAGGGTATTTACTTTTCGTACAGAAAAAAAAGTATTATTCCTGAGGAAAATGCCAAATCCATATTAACATAAGACTAGTGAATGATAATTGATTTTAAAATACATCAATTTTAATTCAGTGGAATTTAAATCGAGAAATAAATAATGGATAAACTTTTTTTGTTACACAGAAAACATTGCGAAATAATTGCTCTTCCAGTTTTAACGCTCGATTTTCACCGTGAAATTTAGGTCGATCTTGGAAACTGGATCACGGATCGCATTGTCTTTTATATTACAATTTTAATGATTTCATACTTCTGTGTTCATTATTTGAATGGTAAAAATGGAGAATTCGTAGACGGAAGTATTAAATAATATCTAGATTTAATTATTTTTTTTTGCCTACGAAAGTTAAAATGTAAAATTAAACTTTAAAAGCGAAAATAGATTGCAGTATTTTACATACAAAAGGCTATTAAGAAATTGTAAACTAAAAATTATAAAGCTTTTGTAAAAGTATTTGCACTATACTGTGATGATATAAACCCCGATAGATTAAGGAGCTTATATATCTATATTAGACTCGGTACTATAGGTTCATGTTATATTTTGATCAGTTATGATTTTGAAAGTTGTGAAAGTATTATAAATAAAATCCACGTCTTCGTTTAACTATTACTACGCTAATAACTATGTAGTAATACGTGAAGGAAAATCTTTACATCCTTTTAAGCACTTCGCGCGCATGGACGAGCATGAGATTTAGAATTGTTAAAGTTTAAATGGCGACGGAGTTTAGAAAGGTAAAATTTGTATGTAATATGTCTCATAAATAGGTTAATTTAAATAAAACAATTGTTTACGTTATTATAAAGTAAAGGGTGATTATAAAGATACATATTCTTTGACTAAAGAACAGCAATAACGTTGAAACTGTACAAAATAATAAATTACGGTCGAATTACGATAACTGGATATTTGCTTAATGAGAAAAATACAACTGACTTATCTCTGTTTACGTATATGAATAATGTGATAAAACTTTGCCGTTGTTTGCGCATCACGCACAATGACTACTGTTTTAGACAATTATTTTTAGTTTAATTCCTTATACACTTAGCTTTTATATAAAAGAAATATCACATTATCTTCATTTAACATGTAGATAACAACGTTAAAAAAAACACGTTTTTTATACACCCTAAGTATTTAAACATGTATGTTTTTTCGCCGTGGAAAAAATTGGTACTCATTTTTTAAAGTAAAAACTTCTTTAGCCGCGTTGAGCGTTTTTGAAAGCGAAAAACTTATTAGTTCGCATCACCGAAGACCTCGACATGCCCGTGACGTATAACGCTTGAGTTAGACTAGCAAGGAGTAGTATAGCGGCGTGTGTACATGTAATATTGATGTTTTGTATTGAGCTTGTTTAACCCAGCATATGTTTGATTAATTAATAAGCTGTATAAAAATGTAAATAATTATTTCTAGGAGTAGCAATAGATGTGAAAACCAGATTAATGTTAATCATTTAAATGTACAAACTATGAAATTTAAATAATTCAGACTATAATTGATTTAAAATTTCAAAAAAAGAACACAGTTTTGTTAATCCATTATTTTGAGTTTTATCTTTTGTAGCCAGTGCTTATCACTGCCTCGACATTTTTGATACTGTTTTTTCCTCTGTACAACACTTAGCGTTGATTAAATAAGAAATTTTAAAGGAAATATATCGTTGTGGATTAGTATTTCTCACTACAATATAAACTAGAATATCTTGAGCGCCAGTCTTTCTAAGCTTAGTTTGTTGCATTCTTGATCCACTTTATTACGCTAAAATAATAAACAACACAGTCGAAGTTGCAGGTATTAGCCAGTAATTTATAAAAGTAAACATTTTTCTCGACTTTTTCGTTACACGGAAGCCCCTTATTAAAACACTTCCGCGTTATTTCATGCTTTTCTAAATCTTAGAAGTTTGATGAACTATCTCAGAAGGGAATTTGTCTCGTGGAATTAATTTCACACTTCATAAGTTGGAAGTGTCAAAGGAGGGAGTGCCTTTTGTAAAAAAAAAAAAACTCGACTGGATTAAAGCAGTAAGAGATGTAGTAAAATTATTTGCTTTTTTGTCCCGTTACCCTGAGTACACAGCTACGACAATATACTTGCGGCAAAACTATGGATGGAGAATTTTGTAATCCACGAACTCGTCTCTGTCATTTTAAGATGGATTTTAAGTGTTACTATTTCTTTCATTTCCTCCAGATTTATCTAAATCGTCGTAATATTCCCTGTTTTTTCTCATAAATTTTAAAAATGTTTTTTTTTCTACCAAATGTACGAAAGCATCCATTGTAACTAGTGCTAACTAATACTTTTTTAAATGTATGTGAGTTTGTTTGTAACGTTTCCACGTCTTAACTACTCAAGCGATCGTTGTGATAATTTACATACACGTAGTCAGTAGTTGGTACAAAAAAGGACATAGTGTACCTTTTACCTATATTGATGCCGAGGAATAGTCCAGATCTACATTAACCAGAGCAAAATAGCTGACAGAAGCTCGTTGGATATATACCGGCTGAATCCATAAGACTGATTCAAGATAAAAAAAAATTATCAATGATTACCGTTGATTTTTATCTGTACTGGGCCTATCATCAGATACAGTTGTGTCATTTTGTTTAACTATAATAAAGAATAACAATGGTGTCATATAATGTTTGGTGTATTCTCTATATCTCTCGCCAAAAGTCGAACAAGAGTACCATACGAATATCATTTCTTTATAGCATCGCCATATTTGTATGTATTACAAATTCAATAGGTTGGGTTGTAAACCGACGCGTATCTCATCTCGGCCGTTCTTCTGGTTATGAAATTGAAGCTGGCGACAATAAAATACATAATTTAGATCCAAGCCCCCGCTACGGGCGCCCTTCTCTATTCCCCTCGGTCACTGTAAAATCATATTACAGTAGGTAAACTACAACATATGCCCAGAAATAAGCAAACCATAATCATTAATATTACTTTTTTATACTTTATAGGTTAGCGTTTGATCACAATCTCATCTGATGTTAAATGATGATGTGGTCTAAGATGGTAGTCACGCTAAACCTAGAGGGAGACTGGCTTTCAAGTGCAGCTGCTGGAACATACCAACAGATGTTTGGCGATAGATTTTCAATTTGGGGTGGTACCTAGCCAGGTGAACTTAGAAAAAGCCCTACCATGCTATGGTTTCATCACAATGTTTTCCTTCACCGAAAGCTCCGACTTAGTTGCTAGGATTCGAACCTACCTACGTCATTCGACGCTGTGTCCGAACACACCACTAACTGAGCCATCATCGCTTCTTGTTAAATATACTGGATTTGATACAGACTTACGTTAATACATGTTAGCGATTACTAACGCCATGAAATCTAATTTCATTAGATAAGGTTTGTAATGTTAAAGCGTATTTTTACCCTATGTTAAGAGACAAAGTGGCTCAAGAATTTAACAGGCTAAGCTCAGAAAGACGAACTCTTAAATTTGGCTACAGGTACACACGGGGGCTTGGTGACAGATATTCTTCTTTATATTGTAGTGAGAAATTCATGACGATATATTTCCTTTAAAAATTCTTATTTCATCAAAGCTAAGTGTTGTCGTATCACTCGATCTGACCTCGATCGAATCAATCGATATTTTTGTGGTTTACTACCAAGCGGCAACGCAAGATTTTTCGAATATTCAGACTCCCAACTATATATATCTTAAACGGCTAATTGGGCAATACGTTTTATGGAATCAGCCTATCCAACTAGATCTTAAAAAAACCCTATGTCCTTTTCTGTATCCTTGACAACGTGCATGTAACATGATAGATTGAATAGTTAAAACGTTGAAAGCATAACCAACAAACTCTCATTCGTATTTATAATCTTAATAAGGATACTTTATGGTTACTTTACAATATCCACAGCTACCTTAAAACTAAACGAGTTCATTCTGCAATAATATTACAGATTTTGAAGTTAATATTTCTGTAAACGCGTTGAGCATTGAACTAAAATAAGCCATCGCGCTTGCGTTGGTGACGCTGAATCGGATTTAATCGGCTCCTCACGACATGAAACGTGCTCGGGTCGGTGGCGCACTGTAGCGTGTATACTCGGCTCTAGTAGTCATCAAGAACGGTTTACTTATGTAAATAAGGAGAGCATTGTTCCAATAATTACATTTCTATTTTTACGTGTTACAGTAATAAGATAATATTAATATGTTATGTATAATTTGTATAGTATTTAAAATGTATATATTATGAGTATTTAAACATTACTGTTATTTATTTATATGTGAATATAGATAAATCCCTACGAACTTTAATATATATCATTTTTCTATAAGTTTTCACTTCTATCGTGGGGTCATTAGGATATCCACATTTTTTATATATCATTTTTCCTTCAATTCATGGTGTGTTCATTCTCATTTTCTGTAGTCGATAGTGTTACTAATTCTATTTAATTGTCACAATATAACAGTTGTACTACTAAAACAATATTATCTGTGCTATAGCAGAGGACGGGGGCGCGCCGCATCGCGCTGGCTTATTGTATTAAACATAGTAAATTTTCGTAAGACGCACATGTTTGCAATGATTGTGGTGAGAATTGCTCGCCGATACTCACTTGAGGGGGTTTGGTATTCACACTCGGGTTTTTAATTTGATTCAAGTATAGAATTTCACAAAGAAACAAAGCATGTAAGCGTTACTTGGATAACATAGAAAGAACTATAACGGTGTCATATCTGCGTTTACCACTTTAAGAAGGTAGGCAGAGTTTTGATTTGCAGTACTTTTAAGCATGTCTCGTTCGAGTATCTGTTAGTATCTATCCGGCTCTGTCGCGGCCACCATACATAACATATAGTGCTAAACCTTCTCAGTGGCTCCTTTTTAGTTTGTGATGCTTCTTGAGTAATCTAGTTAAAAAACTTTCAAGGCGGCCTAACATCGAAGACCAGTGACGTATTGCAATCTTTTGTAAGTCGCTGTAGTTTTTAGATTGAACTGTGCTTATCAACAGGTACATTGAAGTTACAATATCGTGCTATATGAAAAATATTGTCATAAGCCCCAAAGCTATACATACACCTAGAAATGCTACTGATATAGTAGTACCGAGCCAATATCTATATAAACAAAATGAGAGAAGTCTACCGCTGTTCGCATATCACGCAAATACTACTCGACAAATTTTAATCAGTTTAATTCTACATCTTAAAAATGTATCTCTTTGAAAATATCACATAGTCTTTAATTAATAAAGGAGTATTAAAGATTTCAAAAACTAGGATTTTTATAAGTACTAAAAGCATTTAACGATCTATGAAGTGCAGCAATCTATATGGTGCGCGTGCGTAGGAGAGGAAAGTAAACGGACAACATTGTTTATAAATAAAAGTCGTAAGCAAGGG
Source organism: Antheraea assamensis (assembly GCA_035772565.1). NCBI lineage: Eukaryota > Metazoa > Arthropoda > Insecta > Lepidoptera > Saturniidae > Antheraea > Antheraea assamensis. The sequence goes on from JAQQSE010000129.1 coordinate 1,358,630, forward strand.
AATGTTTGCTTTCATTGCTTAATGATTTTCCCCCAGTACATAAAATGTGTAGTTAAAATAATAAATGACGCAAAAAAAAATCAAAATTATCAATTAGTACTAAATAAAGTTGTATACCATTAAATTTTACCTAAACCAAGAAACTAACCCAGATCACTCTACTAAAGGAAAGGTATTATCAACCCCACTCACGTATACTTAATACATTGTCTTTCAAACATTTCCAAATCGGTTTAAGTCAACTTCCAATCACAATCTAATTAAGTGAATATACTGAGAAAGCAATTCGGACTGAATCTCGACGATTGGAGTGCACCTCAAAACAACTGATCCGGCGCAGATGTTTAATTATTAGTCACAGGCGCGGACGAGTTCAATGGACAAGTTGTTATGAACGATCGTCGTGGGGCATGTGTTATAGCGGAAAGTTAAAAATATATATTGCTTATATAAACGACAAATCATAATTAAATTTGGCACATTTTTCTTTATCAAAATTATTTTAGTATACCTCGCCATTAGGTGGTGCTTGGTTATATTTCGCAAACGAAGTCGCTGACAATTACTAGTTTTATATATTTAATTATGATTGTACATTTTTAATAACTGCCTACGTAATTACCACGTTCAAGTTGGCTTTCTGTTTCCAAACCCTTTTTAGTGTATTTCGAGAGCTGCACTTGAAACCCAGGTTCTATACATTTGGCGTGAATTCAGCCACAACATCGAATCAAAATATCAATAATAGTTAGATTATGCTGAAATACTATAACCATTAAATAAAAATAGAATATCATAAATCAGTATTGACTTTAATTTATATACGTTGTGAAATTGATGTATATGAGCTGATTTTAAGATATTGTAAAATACCTGCCATATTGACACGTATAGAGTACTGCGTTCCAAAATTAAGCCCATTGATACATACAAAATATACTTAGAAATTAAGTGAGGTGGTATATAGTCTGCCTGTATCGTACTGAATAGCTACCAGCATACATATCAGTAGTAACTTTCTTTTAGTATGGGATAAGTCAAAGTGTATCGAATCTCGAGAGAGTTGAAAGCCTGCAGGATAACGACGAATAGTTAATGCACTGTACTCAAAGTGTTGTCACTTTGTATTACTACAGTAAACAAAAGTATAAATTGTTCAAGTATATTGCTGAGCAATATAGTTCGACTTTCGTCCTCCTTCATAAATCTATATATTGGTAACATATACAAGATGGGATAACTAAAATAATTAATAATCAACTTCTTAACTTGTACAACATATTCGGGTATATTACATTCGAATAAAGTATTTAGATAATAGTGTTTATTATACAGTTGAATATAATAATGAAAACATATATTCTTACGGCTGTTACATAATGAAAAATGTAAACCTTTGATATAATACTCTTTTATGCTTACCTATTTCTAAACATATTATCGCGGCCAATGACGCTCCACCCTTATCTATCCGCATTTACCGTGCTTCCTATAAATTTATAATATATTAAGGCCGTGAATCTATTCAAAATCATAGTTACAAATTAATTCCCAAATTTGTATTATTATAATACCCATACTGATATATGTTACAGTACATTATTTCTACATACATTTCTAATCATATAACTCACGAGAATGTATTTTTGCTAATGTTAAGACGCAAAATTTTACAACTAGCAGTCAGATTTCAAAATTTGTTTTCATATTCTATGTATTGTTCATTTCTTTATTTATCGAGGACTGTTATAGGCTCTTGACCCGATCGAGTTTCTTGCCGGTTCTTCTCGATGACGGGGCTGTTTTCCGAACCGGTGGTAATTTTGAAGTTCATAAGCGCCATCTTAAGGTCTAAATTGAATAAAGTATTTTTTGATTTTGACATCACGCTACGACCCTTAGGAGCGAGCAGTTGACATACAAAGTGTAGGTCGGAAATTACACTAATTGAGGACAAAGTAATGGTGCAGGCAAATCGCGGAATATTGGGGAAAAATTATATACAAGTGAAACCGTGACAATAAGCTAGTATTATCATAAAAATCCCAAGTAAATTAGGATATTCGAATTATAAGTCATATTACTTATAAGTACAAGGACTGCTATAAAACAAATGTCGAAAACTTCTTATCCAACAAACAATGGCGGCTTTAGTCATACTTCATATTTTTGAATAGAATAATTCGAAGAAACCATATAAAGTACATTTCTGTAACTTTCACTTCTGAATGTAATTTACGCAACTGATACGAAGCATAAAGTTACAAGATAACGCAGAAGTATAATTTATCATTATGACGTCTGTGTAACTTTTTTTAGCCCGTCCAGCGTCTCCGACAGCGACCCCTAGACATTAAATCACGAACATGAGACAAGAATTATCAAATAACTCAAGATAATAATATGAAATATTGCCTTTTAATTTTTATTTTCGTGTTCAAGTAACGAGTATTGTTTTTGAGTTGGAATTTTTGTTAAGCCCCGGATTAGCTTTTATATAATGACAATGGTACTAGATCTGATGGTAGGCACATTGTACTCTTAAAAACAACAGCGACCACCCCGAGATCTATAAGTCATCGGTAGTTTTCGCTGTCATGCCATCCTGCAAGCCTCTCAACAAATTAAATTAAATTAGATCTTCACTATATCCCTTAGTTACTGGACATACGTCGACTGATTGCGTAGCGACACAAACTTAAGCGTGCCCCTGTGACGATTGTTACACTTGGCGTGTAGAAGTTAAGTTAGGGATCGTAATATCCCCAAAATTAAATGTAATAGTTGAAAAATAGATTTATAAGCCTAAGTACAGATAAAATTCGAAGTAATTGAAAATCTCTATTAAAAGAATAATACAGGTCTAATAGATAGATTTCGAGCATTTTCTTTTAATTTAACTCGTTAAATAATTAATCCTTATCTAAAAAAAATATTTTCGCCTTTTAATTCGATTTGCTGGACGACATGAGTGACAAGTTTCACTCAAATCTGATCCCTTAGCGTATTGCAAAATCGAGACTAAAAAGTCAGTTACAAACTAATAAAAGCATGTTAGAAAGTATCTTAATATTATAACGTTATTAATATTTTAAAAAAATACGATTATTATAAGTATAGTTCCCTTTCAGTTACCTGTATTTTCTTGACGTTGAGAAAAAGAGCAAGAGAACACAAATGAAATCGCGGGTATCAACTAGTAGTAAATTAAATTACTAGAATTGAGTTTCTTTTGGTAAGAACATGTGGTGAAGCAGCGTGAGATTGCGCCCTGTTATCTCCGTATGTACAGAGCTGTGGTCCAAGGACTTAAAAGTTATAACTAAGTGTATAATAGCTAGAACTCGAGTTTTCATTATGTGCGTTTTTATTTTACTTGTAAAGTTACATATTTTAAGCAATGTGATCATTTTTCTCTAAGTTTGTACGTTAAAGTTGTTGTTAAATAGTTCGATTATGGATATAATAAGTTGCTTTCAAATCTAATAACAAAGTTTAAGAAAGGCCGTTACGATTTGCACCATAACTTGACTTACGTAACTATACACGACTTACTTAACAACATTGTATAAATTAACACTCTCTCTTAGAAATGAAAAGCCACAAGGATCACATAATCAGGTCGCAGCACATAACCAAGCGAAATATAACAAAATAGGTAAGAAAAGTATTTTCTCGGGACGATACATGCGTTTATCAAATTTAATTTTACTATTGGCTGGTAGTGAAAGAAAACACTGTGAAGAAACTTAAGAGATTGATAGGTTGATAAATTGAAGGATAGGTAGGAAAATAGAGAACTATACAATTTTTTATGTTTAAACTCAGAATTATGTCGTGAGCCCGCGAGGTCATCAATGCTATAAATCCCTCGAGAAGAGATAGAATATGCTTAGTTGTGTGAATTACCAGTCACAGTAAATCATGAAATACGTATTCCATTAAGTCACCTCAATGTCGGTAATTTTGCAGAAAAATCGGTACAATTCGAATAACTTTGTTCCATTAGCAAAGAGAAAGGTATTTCTTTTTCAAAGCCGTAATCCGTTACGAGCCATAGCTCACAGGAGCGGTATATAACCTGGCGAAATGAAAACTGCCGGCACTTATAAAAATATAGCCCGAGTCGGAAGCACATCGCACAGGTCGTGTAATAACACGACAGGCCAACTATTATGAGGAACTTTGACGCGTGGAAGAAGGAATTATATTTTACATGGAATACGAAATATTTTTAGATGCGACCCTTTATTGATTTATTCAGTTTTGAATATTACACTGTTTCTCTTACCTACGATCGAGTAAATATATTCCTATATCCTGAAGGTAAAATATGCACGTAATCATTTACGTAATTTTTATCAACTTCAAAAAGACGATATAACATAGAACTTGTTTGACGCTTAGATGCTTCATATTCATAATCTTATGTAAGGCTAAGCTGGTGAACAAATAAAAATTCGTTTGATTTAAAGAAGTACCGCTTTCGCCAGCTACTTTCCCTTATATTAAAACAAAGCCGGCAGATTGAAAATCATTCGTTTTTCATACAATGTATTGTAACTTAACGGAATACAATCGACATTGCAAATATTTTAACAAAAAAAGAGAATCATATAAAATACGTATTAAATACCGCGCGTTAGATAGAGCTCGATCAATGAAACAAACAAACAAAAGAGTAACATCAGCCTATGTGTTCTTTGCTCTAAACCTCCTTGACGGAATGCATTGCCAGCGCCTGGATTAAGTCTCTTTGCCTCATGCCTCCATCGCATATTGGCGGAATCGACATGGTAGATGATGCTTTGACGTTTGTTTACCAATATTAGACCTTACTACACCGCATAAGGATTTTTCACAATTTCTACGAGTGATGAAGTAGACAACCATGCTTTTTCTATATAAAATCAACCCAACTTTTTTTTTCCTACTTATAATGCGGTTATTGTCTAAGCAAACATTATATTACGTGCTACATATTTTAATACTAAGGCGTATCTATCTCGTATTCACAAAGGAATAGTTTCTATGAACCCAGCTGGTTCGCTAACATACTCAAGTTATGCTAGTACCCTTATAGTAACTCCTTTAGTTGTCACGTTTCGGGATTAGAGAGTTTAAATCCACTGCCAAGAATTTGCAGACCAGTGTGATAGTAATCACTCCAGGCGAATTATAATCTCGCGGTATTCGTAGTATTTCTTAAATACACACTGTATTTACTATCAGATATATTGCAGCCACATGAATGGCTCAAATAAAGAAAAAACAGAGCGATATCTTGCAACTGATGTGATAAATGTCTCTGAAGTGGTGGAACATTATAGTTATATACTTATTTTTTACACAAACTGAAGGACCTAGCACAGTTGTGCTCAAGCTCTTCGAGAGATAGGGTTAGCAATATGCATAGACACATAATGCACTACATCTGAGTTCACAGGAGTACCAATCTATTATTTGCGGGTCTCAGTTATCACTGCAATTACTTAACATCTAACGGATTCTATTTCAATTTGCTGATACTGTAAAATTAACTTTGTCAAGGAGAATTTGAGCTATACTCATATGTATAATTTCCATGGATGGATGGTCGTTTATTACTCAATATGAAGGCTGACACTTAATCTTACTGGAAGAAAGATTTTTTTGACTGAAATTTTCAGACATTCAATATTACATATATCTCAGAATATTACATTT